>JAGTXR010000101.1:0-2400000 GCA_022606575.1 Glossosoma conforme | reverse complement strand
TGAACATGTGGAGAAGGGCAACTGAGGGGAATACTTGGATTGCCCCGAAAGAAGACCTAGCCTCTAGACACGACCAGGGGTGGAATATATGGAGGTTCCTTAACATACTTAAGACCGGAGTATGCAAGACGAGGACACAAATGAAAGCCTGGCAGTCTTACAGCGGACCGACTGAATATGACTACGGCATGGAGCAGATCCAGTCCCATCTTCTGTAGTGTTCGCTGTGTCCGAGTAGCTGCAGCCAGAAAGATCTGATGATGGCCAGAAGTAACGCCATCGACGTCGCCCCCTTCTAGGTAGAAAGAATCTGACCCTTTAGTTTCCGACACGATTATATCAATCACACCAGATGACAATTAAATCTCCATAATGTTGCGCAGATTCAGATTACGTTTAGTTCAAAACGGTTCAGTGAAAGTTTATTCTGAAAATATATATTATTTAATAACGCATGTCATTGTTTAAGTAACATAATCATGTGTAAATCCTTTGTTGTTTTAGTATAGAACAATTGATACGTAAATACAAATTCACAGCAAACATCATATTATATGACATTTCTAGATACATTAAGAGAAATTTCATAAAAGATGATGTTTGTTGTGAATTTTTATGTACCTACCAATTGTTGAATATTGGTGTTAGTCAACAATGAACTATAATCGTACATGTTATAGTATTAAAATATATACTAATAAATCAACTAAATATTTAATGTGACATTTGCGTTATTTTTTTAACATATATTATTTTTAAGAAAATGTCGTTTTGGTCAAAAGAGATTGCATTTTAGCTCTTCTACTTTCTTAATAATTTATTAATGAAATTAATATTCACATGATGATAAATTAGCGACTGAAAATAGATAAAAAATAAAATATAATTTGTCACTTTCGTGAACAATATATTGTATTTTATAT
The DNA here is from genome assembly GCA_022606575.1 of Glossosoma conforme. NCBI lineage: Eukaryota > Metazoa > Arthropoda > Insecta > Trichoptera > Glossosomatidae > Glossosoma > Glossosoma conforme. The sequence continues at coordinate 2,399,077 of JAGTXR010000101.1, read as the reverse complement.
TATTAATATAAAATTACTTTTTTAAGTTTTTTCTTCACATAGAGGCAGTTATTTTTTTTAATTAAATAAATATCATAATTTATAATACATAACTTACTTTTACATCTTAAGTAAAAAAATATTTTTTAATAAATAACTATAAATTGAATTTTTTTGTTCGCTTTTTAGTTATTCAAAAAAATAATAAGACTCCTGCTTTTAAAAAATCGTCTACAGTTAAAAAATGTAAAAAAAAAAGCCTGTTAGATTAATAGTTTAATTCCTCGCTCATTTTAATTTTAGGTAAAAAATTCAACAAAAAACTAGAAAATGTTACTTAATATATGTAGTCTATTTTTAAAGAAGTAATTATTTTATTTAATTCAAGTGCATCTAATTTTCATAAATGTAATATCAAATTATTTATTATTTTAGGCCATTATAAATGATGTTGTACCTGTTAACCATTGTTAAGCCCCGTGGTTGACTGGTTTCGATACATTATTCGTAACAAATACCGGAAGCGGTAATATGTCGATTATCTGTACTGAACATATTCTCAGAGCATTATTATTTGGTTTAAATCCGCTCGCTAAACATTGCAAGCAATATCCAATAATTGAAATTCCTGCTAGTATTACTTCAAATATCAGTTGAATCGATACGCAGAATGTAACATTATTGGAAAATAATATAAATTAGACGAATTTTTCTTTTCATTGCTGACATTAATTCATGACAGCTCATATTCAAATTGAATTATACAACTTTTCAAAATTTGAATATGTTTTTTTTTCGTTATATTCTGTTTAATTTCAACACACCCCAATGTACCATTTATAAAATGATATTATTCGTTTTATTTATATGAAAGCCGAATGGGTTTATTTTTTGTGAAATATTAAAATATTTTTTTCAAACAAAATGAATAACCAAATATGTACAAGCTAGTTATTTTACATTAAGTAACATGAATCGTCATATAACTAAAGTCTTACAAGAAATTTCACACAGTATCGGTAATGCGGTCGGTAATGCTTCGGCAGGGAGAATCACTATTGTGCGACTGTGGAGACCTGCAGACCGCCTCACACCTAAGATGCTGCTCCACGTGCCCAACAAGCTGCACATCTCAGGACCTAATGCTGGGCAACACACGAGCTATCGATGTTGCCAGATACTGGGAAAAAATAATTTGACGTCGCTGACACGAAGAAGAAAAAGACTCTTGAGTTAGCCAACAAGATTTCAGTATATCTTGTACTTATTTAAGTGCTTGAGTAAAGACTTTAGGGTACGGGTCGTCAACCTGGTTTCCGTGGTGGGCGGTGGGCGATTTTTGTAGATTTTCAAATCTCCTAAATTACTTCGAGAATCCATATACTGAATTGAAATATAGCGAGGTTAGTGGCCGGTAGGGAAATTTTACCATGAAAAATAGGCAAAAGTGGGCGCTAGGCCTAAAAAGGTTGTTGACTCCTGCTTTAGGGTTTCAATGATAGTTTTATATTTTTTTTAATTATTGATTTAGATTTTAAATAAAAGTTCCAATTTTTTTTACGTCACACAATTGACAATTCTACTAAGGAAACTTATTATTTTAACAGTATTTAAATCAATTGATAGTCAGCAATATTTAAAAATGGTCATTTATTAATACATTAAATAACGTCATTAAATATTTTAACTTTGAGTAGAAAAATATAAATTAGGACTACAAAAATAATAAAGGTGCGTTAAATAATAATTGAATGGTAATTTATAATAGGTCAGGTTAGGTTAGGTTTCTTTTTATGCCCAAATTATTCATTATTTTGACATTAATTACTGGCAGTACTGAGCATATTACTGACAGATAAATTGTATAACACGCATTCCTACTTATTTACATTATAACTAACAACACGAAACATTGAACACTGTTAATTTATTCAATCTACTGCCAGTGTATTTAATTTATTGCCAAAACCTTGAATTAGTTGCTGAACAGGCCTTTTTATGATGATGTATTTTATTATTATTTTAAAAATACTCTTAATTTTGTAAACCTTAATTATATGGGAAATATTAAACATTTGTGACATGATAAACGTTTTCATCTCTTGAGGTTCTATTTATGCTTTTCATATATGTAACGGCCAAGTCTATGTTACTGAAACGCATCTTTAATGAACGGCTAGGTAAGGAGAAGGTACGTACTGTAAATTAATTAAGCCCTTTGAAACGAGAAACATGTTGATGAGTCCCTCCTGCCGGTCTGTATTACCCAAGACACTGATCATTCCCATTATTTGTCAGGGAGCAGTACTGCGGTAAACTCAAATTTTCACGGTCGAATTTGCCAACATTAATTAATTATTTTGTATCAAACAGAGCTGTAATTAGCGGCATATCAAATTTACTTTGCTAGTGAATAGTAACCCTAATGTGGTGAGATATATTTTATTTCATTTTCAGTGCTTATCTTGTATATAATTATTATATTAAAATGAATATAATAATACACAAATTTCATTTTATTTTGTTACTTTTGAATCGGTTATAGCAGATTAACTTTATGATGTAAAATGAGTTTTATGTAACTTAATCAGCTCTGATTCTAGTGTATTAGATAAATCGTACTGTAGGAATCAATTTAGGACACGAGTAAAATTATAAGGAGGTTTTATTAATGTTTTTGTCATCATTTACAACATGTTAAAAGGCAATCAACCAACCGTCCCACTGCTTGTATAATCATATAACCCCAAACCCAGACTGAATTCGCGAAGCAGCTTTCTGAGATCCACACAACCTCTCACATCCGGCCCTGAAAGTGAGAGACTGCAGCTCTGGCAACAAGTCGCATCATAGCATTTCATTGCTCCAAAGGGAGGCCTCCCAACTGGCAAGAACCTTGACTGGCGAACCTGGAAGTCCCTGATCAAGATAAGAACCGGAGTTGGTAGAAAAAAGGATAAGCTCGAGCGGTGGGGGTTGCTTCGGCAGGGAGAGTCACTATTGTGTAACTGTAGAGACCTGCAGACCACCTCACACTTTTGATCCTGCTCCATGTGCCCAAAAAGCTGGGGCTTTTGCTGGAATACACAGGCTATCGATGTTACCAGATACTGGGCTGAAATAATTTGACGTCGCTGACACGAAGAAGAAGAAAGACTTAAAAATTTATATAATTGTATGTTAAATGTTGTATTGCAAGATTATGGAATGTAACTAGATGTTTTGTATTAAAATAGGGTTCGAGAGAATACCTCGCCACACACAAGATTGTCTTTTCACTGTCGAGATAAGAAGAATAGTATTTTAAATAGAAAAATACAAAAACGGTCGCTTACATATTCTTTATAATTAAAACCTGCCTTTAAGAGACTTAAATTTTTATTTAAATGTTTACCGTTGATAATCATTTAAAATATTGAATTGATAAATACATGCTGATTTAACATACTCCAAGATCACAATTACATTGTTTATTCACTTTCAGGAATATCACAATTTTTACTTCAAAGAAAGCTTCACAATTTTAAATATGTACATGTAACTCTATAAGCAATGTGACAGTTAGATGCGGGCCGTGTGAAATGCAATACAATTTGCTTTCAAATAATAGAATGCGTTTTTTGAATTTATATCAGTGATGTCGAAAATATGGCTTCGTTTTTTGGCATAATTGTGATTTTTTGAAAATATATATATAAAATAGAGTGGCAGGTAAGAAAATGATAAATTTATATTTGTATCTACTGAAAAACAGTTATGAAGTTACCGAAAAAATACCCACCAAAATCAAATGTTTGAATGCATGATTGAAAATATCAATGTATAACTATAAGCCCTTGAAATATAAGCCCTTGAAATATGATTCTCATAAAGGCTTTTTATCTTTTCATCAGTAATTAAATTCATACATTCCCATTTTCTTTTTGCATAGTTTACAACATGTTTAATTGCTTGAATAAAATGAGACATATAACGTTTATTTATTTTATATTGCACGTCTTTTCATATCAGCAGGGACTATGCTTGTTACGTGTTTGCGTGGATATAAAGTGTAAATAACTGTCAGCGAAAGTAGGCCCCGTTGAATGCTCGTGTGGTCTTGATTGTGTCTTTTAGTATACAGATTAGAGGCTTTCCTTCACTTCGTGTCTTGCAATAATCCTTATCTTATCTTCCAGCATTATCATCACATTTAATTTGAGGGTATACAACGATTGCCTCCACTGCTACAGTTTTCATATTCATCCGCATCTAATGAGCTTATCTCAAGACTTGTGTACATGATTGACGTGTTTCGTGGAAGTTTATTGCGTTCTTCTGGTGTTGAAAGTGGTGCTGACGTGGTTTCAAAGGCAACAAAATTTGTTATAGAATGTGAAATTACTGAAAGCTTTACAGCCAGGGGGCGCGAGTAATACTTTTCAGGTAAAGAGCTTCAGCTTAATGGGAAAACGGCTTAAACTGTTATTACTTGAACGCCCGCTATTACCGGTGATTGAAATTAATAATTGTTTTGATACAATGTTACACAAAAGAAACCTACGCAAATTAAGGGAAAAAAGTTCAAGTAAATTCAATTTAAGGAATTCAAGACAAAGCTTATATAGTATTTTAAAAAGTTTACAAAATATTACTGTGAAATAATCTGACATACAAGTTTTTTTTAAAATTGTATATAAAAATTTACTTAAAATTACCATATAATAGTTTTATGAACAATTAAAATTTAATTTTAACATTATTCACAAAAGTACTGTGTTCGTATATTGAATTAAAGATAACTGAAAGGAAGAGATCTTCATTAAATTTCTGAAAATGTTTAAAGACTGACAATAACTTTACAAGCTTTACAAACATTAAAAATCTAAATAGGAAATAATTCTAACTTTATTTTTACATTGATCAAATTGAGCAGTGTTTATTTACTTGCTGGAATTTCCCAATTTTGCCGTCAATTAAATTATTTATTAATGTCAAAATCAATTTTCACTGTTCTTCAAAATTTATGATTTTGAATTATTTATTTTCAAAACGTCTATTATAAATAAATAAACAATTTCATCCTCTGTTGTTATTTCCTCTGTTTATAATGTACTTTTATTAGACGCATGTATATTTAAACAAATTATATATATTAAATATTTAAAAAATTCGACTAAAAGCAATCAACAAGATCCATTACAAATTATAAGAATTTATTTATTTACCTTGTTTATTTATGAAACTGCACTCTCCAAATAGAGAACTTATCTTACGTAATGTTAATAAATAAATATTCTAGTAAAAAAATATATATACATGTCAATTATTCGCTTAAAACTATCCAACCACTTGCAAATTATTTTCCATCTATCGATACTGAAATGCAACACAAACTGCCAATATGCGGAATACAACAAAAAGTCTCGTGAATTCATTTCCACTTGTTGTAAATAACAAAACAACAAAATCAATACTTGTTAATCCAAAATACCATTCTGTAAGTCAACGCTAGTATTCATTCTGGATAAAGTTGGTCCTAGCCCGTTTTACAGAAATATTGGGAGTTTCATTTTCGCGAAAAGTAATGAAATATTTGAAATTTTCGTATAAGCTTTAGTATTGGACATCGAAATGGTAGTTTTTTGCAATATTCTAAGTGCATCTATGGAAATTCATGTACCACTGAAGTTGCAGTTTCTCTAGAGGCTCCGTCACAATACTCTTCATTGTATGCATATTTTAAATATATTTTATAAATCCAGGTTGTAAATATTTAAATATTTGTTTGCAATATTTTATCGAATCGATCGCTGCACCTCTTAAAAAGATTTCTCGTATTGATGAAATACGATGTAACATTTCAAGAGACACCTTTTTATTATTCTTTTCTATAGAATAGCGTCCTTATTCATATCTTGATTATGGTATACTGATGACAAGCGGTCTCGAAATCTTTTAGGTGGTCATTTACCATATCCGCTTTATATTTGGAGCATATGTACACCGCAAATTACCGTTTATACAGTAACGTTAACCCAAAATATTTATACCTTATCCTAGAACACTTGTATACCCGGAGGTCTACATGGCAACATAGATGGCTCCCGGGAGCCTCCAGAGAGCAAGAGCCCGCGAACTTGCGTAGACTGCGGCCGTGGTACCACAAATATTTGGGTGTTCAATTACCAGTTTTTTTTTTATTGAGAGCGGACGATAAGCTTGACGCTTCGACCTGAAGCTCGTCAGCCACTAATAATAATAATAATGCTTTTATCCCAGCAGGATTGGGTGGGTTGTGCAATATCCAATCTGACATATTTTTAGATACATCACTTTAGCTATACTAACCACTCTTTCAAATCAAGCTTTATTTACGTGATTTATTGCATACTTCCTTAATATTTTCAAATCAGATCTATGGTATATTTCTACTTCAAATTCACAAAAACCTAAGTCATTCTTACCTTAGAAAATCTTATTTATTACAGTCTTGCAATAGACTGGAGAGTTATCATGCCACTTATTACTTTTTTTATAATTTAACTCAAAAAGAATTAAAACAGTATATAAATTAAATTGGTTTATTTAAATAATATTATTCACTTAAAATTACAAGTATTAATCGTAAATTCCAAAAGTAAATTTAAAAAAAAATAGATCATTTTATTCTAGTATTTCCAGAACAATAAGATCATTTAAAACTAATCGCTGTAAGTACATTTGCGCATAAGAACCATTGTCATAAAGCAGATGATCTTTTTTTTCTCTAGGACTGCTTCAAAGTTCAGTGGATAATATAAAACCATACGGATAAAGAACTATAAATGTCTTCTTCATGGAGTTTTCGCAACTTTTGTACTCGTAGGAGTATTATGCTTCTTTTTCAAAAATAAATTTTGAAAATTCTTTCACAAGAACATATTTCAAATTTTTATATTTAATTTAATAAGGGTAAAGTACATTTTTGAAGCGAAAATGTCTTAAATCTAAGGCGATTAACTAATGTATCCTCTCTGTATTAACTAATGTCGCAGAGACGTGGAATATAACAACAAGTCTTACTCGCTTGGTAAAAAAAACCCTCCCTATCCCGTCCTGTTTTTGGAGACCCAGATTGTGACCCGTTACTGGACGCATGCCAAAAGCTACTTGTTAGAGAGTCGCTGAAGGCTTTCCCGTGATTCTAGGTGCATCAGTTAGATGTCAAATAGACCTCAGTCTAAGGCTGTGAAGTCTTACCCATAATAATTACATTTTAAGTCAACATAGTCGCTTGCAAGAAAGCATTGATAGATGTTATTCACTTAGAGATCTACTTGGAAATAAAAGGATACTTTTAAAGTTTAGATAAAGACATATAATTTTTCTTCATCGTGTGTTGATCACATTAGATGATTAACCTACTAAGATGAAAAACTCTTGGTATTGGACTATATTAAGTTAATTTTTACAATCACAAAGGATGCTGAAATATAATAAATTGTAATTTGATTATTTGGAAAAATTATTATAAAAAGATATACATTTAGTTATTTCTGCTATGTTTTTATTTGTAATTGTATGTTTTTGATAGTTGTTTTGGACATATAATCAAATTAGTCAATACCAAACAATGTACAATATTTTATATGGAAACGTAAAAATGATACAGCGCTAAATATATTGTTTTGTTTTCTATTCCATCAAATGGCAAATCAATGGTTGTATCCACATTTATATGGGAGGTATGAAATTACACAATTGAACCATATATGTTTATTAATTAAGCTAGAAATGATTGAAGGCAAAGGTCAATTTTAAGCAATGTTTGATCATTTGAAATTTCCGCAAACGACATCTTGGTTTTGATAGCTTCGATAGTGAAGTATCCTTGGATACAATTATTCGTTTGTACCTCATGTATCAGTTTCATAATATCTTAACACATTTACTACATACTAAGGAACATTATATTTTCGATATAAATAGTATTAAACGAGGGCTAATTTTTGATTTTGAGTAAATGTATAGAATAATTAAAATAATAATTAGTATGCTAAAATAATAAAGTACAAAAAATAAACCTGAATGACAAGGGATTGGGGTTTGACTATATAATATACATTGTTCAAAACGTTATTTGGAACAAAGCTGTGATGTATTAAACATCCAAAAGTAATTGTTATAATCAACTCTCTATCTTAGATTCATTTAGTCAGGTATGACACAGGGCATTTTTGCTACTGTGTGTAAATTGAGGGGATCAAGGTCCAAAACAACAAGTATCGAGGAATTTGCGGTGTACGAATTTCTATGTATTAATATTAATAAAGAAAGCTTACGAAACGATGCGGAGCATTCTTCTTCTTCTTCTTCGTGTCAGCGACGTCAAATTAGCCAGATTATTGGGATGGTCAATGCGGAGCATTGACCATCCCAATAATCTGCCACTCTGGATTAAATGGATCAAGGTCCAAAAACAATATCGAGGAATGCGCGGTGTATGACATTTAATGAATTAATATTACTTTTATAAATGCTTATTCATGTTATAAATTAGGATAAAAAAGGGGTCTCGTATCAAATAAATTAGTATTAACTCTTTGCACTCTTGGTCTTTTGATTTATGCTCTGTGCCGGAACCTTAGTATTTCGGCATCACCAGTTAGCTGATGCTGTAATTTCGGGAAAGTGACCTCGGTTCCGGAACATACATAATAGATACAATATAATAATATTACATCTTTATAATAATAAGTAAATATAAATAATAATAAAATCTAAATCAACAATTCTTTAAAAAGTATTTTACAATATATATATATATTTATGTGTGCATTATAAAGTTTTCCCTTCGTTGTGTCAAAAGTTACCATCTCTGTTTTATTTACCATATCCGATCCATATTTGGAGCATATGGACTCTACAAAATTGCCGTTTTTAACAGTACTCTATGTACATCATATATTCTATGTCTCGTCGCACTTGTATCCCGAAGGCCTACAAAAGAACAGAGATGGTTTCCGGGAGCCTCCAGAGCAAGAGACCGCGAACTTACATAGACGGCGGCTGCACTACCAGATAAATATTTCAGTGTTAAATCATCTTGGTTTTTTTAGGATATTGGATGATAAACCCAACGCTCTCGAGACCTGGACATCATTTGTCCTTAAAGGGAATGTATATAGATTAGAACAATTTAAATTGATAAGGAAATCAAAGCTTAGTCGGGAATTGCACTGACGGCGTCTGACTGAGAAACAAACGCTTTAATCACTGGACTGTACCGCCCTTCCTCAGAATATACGAATACATAAAGGATTTTATAACGAACATATAAGTAAGCTCTTGATGATGGCTTGAATAAGATATGTCGGGCGTGAGTGTGTTAGGATGTTTAATAAACGATGATGCTACCTTGAGGGTAATTAGTAATTATATTTTGTTCAAAGCCATTGAAACCGTAATTAACTAAAGGTAACGGTACAGAGAATTTAATTTCGTAGCAACCATCTGAAATTATAATTGTTTCTGTAATTCTCAAAGGAATCTTACGTGTAATATTTTTTTCTTTTGTGTGCTTAACAGTTGCGTTGAAATAATAGAGAGTTATGTCTAAGGAAGAGAAACTAGTGAACTATTGAGATGTTGGAGGTAATAATAGTACAATTTTTATATGTTCTATAGAACATTGAATTGGGTACGCATTGTAGAATTTTCAAATTGTAGAAATTCCACGATTGCCTTTGTTTTCTTTCCTTGTGTTCACCTTAGAACTAAATATGTCATTGGAAGTATTTGTTTTTACCTTGTTTTAACATGGTTCACACTGAGTACTGTTTCACTTGAATTAAGACTCCAGTATTGCGATCTACGAATGTTTCATCAGTTCAAATATGCACAAACGTACTGACGTGTTAATGAATGTTCACTAATAAAGAAAGAGTTTCACCAAAGGTTAGTTAAGTGGAGTAAAATTTAGGGAATAATGGGTGGAGTGTATGTAAGCAAATAAATATTTACGTATGAAAAGAGTTTCACTAGATATAAGGTAAGAGAATATGTATTTTTTGTTTATTTTATGGAAATTAATAGTAAGACTAATAGAAAAGGTACATTGTACATCATATACGAGGTTCTCGTTTCATCAAGTACCATTGACCAAAAGATGGGTTAGTTATAGGCTGCTATAATTTTAAATTTATTTTAATTAAAAAATATATGAATATAAAAAAAATATGTTTTGATTCTGGAGACCGTCTTTATTAATTATTTAATTAAAATTAATTTAAAATTATAATCATGCAATTTCACCAAGTATTATCATTTGAATACCTTAATGTTATTACAGTCTGTTTTTAGCCACCCCTGAAGTCCATATAGTCCAGTCTTCAATAACATCGGGCTAATTATCTAATCTTCTTATAAATTACGATGAATAAATCAGCCTCAGATACCTCAGCTAACCTTTTATCATCTTCGGGTACCGTCTATAATTATGACTTTAAATGGATATTTGGGTGAACAAAAGTATTGGGATAAGGCATGAACAATAGCACTTGACAAAATGGTAGCGATAATTTAACAAGACCATATGTTCTTGATATGTAATGGATAAAGAAAGAAAAGAAAATAGCTATAGGTTTACGAAATAGATTTAATTCTGAAAAAACTCTGAAACTAATAATAATATTATATTATATATGGTGATAATAATAATATGAACGCAAAATCGAATGACACATTTAAGATTCGTAAGAATCCTGTGCGTCTTTATAACGTCTGATTTGAATAAAGTCAAAAAGTATTGAAAAAGGCAATAAAATTTCATCCCAGGTAATTCATGGTTTTATTAAGTTGTAGATATATTTTGTATTTATTTTACGTCAATCCTCGAAAACTTAATAATAAAGCATAGTTTCTTTAGAAAATTTTCAAACTCGGTTAAGATTTTATTTATCAGTCGGTGACAAAATGAAAAATTGATTTTTGATTCGTTCACTCAGAATAAAATATGTTTTCGTTTCATGAACCTTTTCATTTAAGAAAGTGTGATTTTGTGTGACATTTGTAAATCATTAAATGTCTTCATTTTTTAAACTCTATTTTTATCTGCTTACTGACGGAAGAATTTGTATACCTTGGAAGTACCATCACCTGGGATGGCAGAACAAAAAGAGAAGTCAACAGTCGAATACATCAAGCAAGGCTAGCTTTCAATAAAAAAGCCAAAATTCTTGAGTCAAAGAATATTTCTTTAGGGCTCCGCAAGCAACTTGCCAAAACACTTGTTTGGAGCATCTTAATGTACGGCTGTGAGACATGGTGCTTATCTGAAAGTGATAAAAAAAGACTAGAGGCCTTTGAGATGTGGTCGTACAGAAGAATTCTCGGAATTTCCTGGAGAGACCACGTCACGAACAATGAGGTCCTCAGAATAATCAAGGAAGATAGGCAACTAATAAGAACCATCTCAGAGAGGCGAGCCCGATGGATTGGTCACATCATGCGCCACGATGGTCTCCTTCACGATATTGTGGAGGGGATGGTTGAGGGTAAAAACTGTAGAGGGCGCCCTAGACGGGAGTATTTGCAGCAAGTATTCGAGGACATGAATTGTAGCGCTTATGCTGAGCTGAAAAGGGTTGCGGAGGACCGAGAGGAATGGAGATCGAGATGCAAGATTCTGTTGCTGCAAACCAATCCACCGGATTGATACTACGAAGAAGACTGACGGAAATAAAGTTCCACGAATAGAATAAATACAAGAATACAAAGAAAACAAATAAATGAATTCATCAAAATATAATGGGTGATTTTTTAATAGCTATAGTTTTTTTTTCCAAAAAAAGGCACATTAAGACAATTAAGAAAAATGTATAAAATATTTATTTGAATCGATAGTACAGTCCATATAACTTAATGTTTGAAGATTATTTCATTCAAATGTTGACCCCGGCTGCGTCTCAAATGGTCCATTCGCTTAGTCCAATTTCGGCATACACTTTCCAACATTTCGGTCGGTATCTCACGAATAAATGCTTCAATGCTGTCTTTCAATGCGTCAATCGAAGCGGGCTTGTCAGTATAGATACGGCCTTTAACATAGCCCCACGAAAAATAATCTAAAGGCGTTAAATTACACGATCTAGGCGGCCAATTGACCGGTCCCAAACGTGAAATAAAGTCCTTACCGAACTTCCCACTCAATTGGTTTATTGTTTCGCGTGCTGTGTGTCATGTGGCACCGTCTTGCTGAAACCACATGTCATGCAAGTCAAGCTCTTCCATTTTGGGCAAAAAAAAGTTGGATATCATCTCACGGTAGCGCTCACTATTCACAGTTACGTTGCGATTCGCATCATCTTTGAAGAAGTACGGTCCAATGATGCCACCAGCCCATAATGCGCACCAAACAGTAACTCTTTCTTGATGCATTGGTAGCTCCTGCAATGCTTCTGGCTGATCTTCACTCCAAAACCGACAATTCTGCTTATTTACGAATCCATTCAGCCAAAAGTGAGCATCGTCGCTGAACACAATTTTTCCCAAATAAAATATGGATCAATAAAATTCAATGATTTGCAAGCGTTGTTCGTTTGTAAGACGTTTCATGATTAATTATCGACCAACCTGAAGATGTTTGACAGTAACACAAAACACGAAACGTGCGTGAGCTGTCAAAATCAGTGTTGCCAAAAAGAAAATAGTATAAAATTCACCCTTTACAAAGCTTTAGAAAAATAAAAGAAATCTGATCATTTAATAAATATGTTATACTTTATTTGTATGATTATAAATATTGTAATAAATATAACAAAAATTTCATTTATAAGCATACAGCAGATTTGTCAATAATTTTATTTTTAGTAAAGGGTAGTGTTAAATTATAATGGAGCTTTTTGAAGACCCTCCTCGTCCCATTCTGTTTTTAGAGACCCTTTACTGGACGCACGAAAAAAAACTACATTTTATTCTTAGAGAATTTCTAAAGACTTTACCGCGATTATAATTGCATCAGTTAGATGTTAAATTAACCTCAGTTTAAAAGTTTCGTAGTTAGTATGCTACAGTGTGTCTCGAATTGCCTTCTTTGGCAACTCGTTGCTAACCATGAAGTACATGGGAATGAATAAGGAAATTGTAGAGTGGAAAATGGATTCTGTAGAATCTCATACATAAAATAAGGAGTCATTATTTTAATAATTTTAATTATATTAAGCGTGAAAATGTGCGAATGGTTATCGTGCTTGGAAAAATAACTTGACATCAATATACGTAGTCAATTTTTTGAATCTCAAAGTCCAGCGTTTTTTTTTTCAAATTCATTGAATAGATAAATATCATATTAAATGGTGTCTGCTAAGAATTTGTGTGTGTATCAGTTGTTCCATCTTTAATTAGATTGATTACGAATAATGCATGAAATAAACTGATTCCATATATTATTATTATAATATGAGTTTTTATGATCGGTTGAGCTTTAAGACACCAAACTTGACTTGCCACGAAGGGAATATCATAACTGATGAAACCGTAAGGCTTAAATTTGTAGTAATTATATACTTTGCGTAAAGAGCGGAAATTCTAAGTACGTGTATATGACATACTCTAAAATAATCTGAAGGTTTACGAGACCATGGTGATTTTTTATCAATTGCAGCAAATTTTTCAAAATATGCTATTGATTTACGAATCGTGTCAAAATTTTTGCGTCATTGTATATAAGTAAGTATTTTACTTTAAGTTGACGTTACCGTGTAGTCTATTTTACAGTGTCTTTTGAAGGCATTAAATTTCAAATTTCAGTTACATTATTTTCTGAGGTAATAAATTTCAACAGTAAAAAAACCTCACCTCGAAGCGGCCATTACTTACATCTGGTGTGGTCATTTTGTAAGGAAACCTATCGCCTCGTACCATTAACCTGTTATCTTAGACTGTAGAGTGATTTGTTCTACACAATTTTACTACAGTTTCAGCAAGGACTGTTGCAATATATCAAAACTGTTATGTAATGTAGTCATGCAAATGGATTGCTACTTTTATGTAGATATATTCCGAAATAATCGAAATTATTTTTAACAAAAATTAAATATTAATTAAATATACATGTACAAGCACTTCAAATTCTATACGCATCAATTCATTAAGAAGAAATATCGGCAGATGATATTTGAGTAGACTGCGCGGTGTAAAAGAATAGAGCAAAGGTTGCAAGGCTTGTGGTTCGAATCCCACGTCTGCCGATATTTTTTCTGAATGAATTGATGCGTATAAAATTTGATTTATAATTTTATGTTAATATTTAATTACTTATAATATTGAAATATTGTCAACGATCTATAAAAGAAGATTAGAGTATTGAAAAAATGTTGTAATAAAAATTTAAGCCCATGAAAAATTTAATGGTTAATTTTATTGTTTTTTATGTTTCATTCATTTAGTACTCGATAACGGAGATGAGAGTAAGAAATATGAATATATGAAGACTTACTACAAACTCATTTCATTTCAAAATCAAAAGCATATCTTTCCTATTGCTCATTTATGGAAAGCGGTTTATTATTAAAATCTTATTTTATCAGTACTGTATCAGTTTATCGTTTTTATCAATCATTGAATATATAAAAAATCTTAGATTATCAAGTCACATCTCTGGGTTTTTTTAACATTGTTTTAGTAATAAAATCAGACACTTATTAAATTTTTATGAAGCAATTAAACCACACGACACTATTAATTTAATGCATTATTATTCATAATAAAGGAATTTAAAATAATCTTTCTATTAAAATAAATGTTATGTTATTACCTTTCATGTAATGTAACCGTGAAACCCTCCCTGTTTTTTAAAATAGTTTTTTGTGAATGCCGAAAAACATTAAATATTTATTTTACATATTTATCGAAGTTGAATTTTGAAAAACGTATTTGTGTACATATTAAACATAATTCTAAAGTCTTATATAAAACCTACAAGATGGACTGACGATATAAGAAGAAGAGCGGGAGTGACCTGGATGCGGAAGGCGGAGGATCGAAGAGGATGGAGACTCATGCGGGAGGCCTACGTTCAACAGTGGACGGACACAGGCTGATGATGATGATGATGATATGAAATGTGTGGTATTTGTTTACGCATAGTCTGCTAGTATATAATTCTATTAACAATTCATATAAGGCTTTTCATTATATGACACCATTACTAGGCTCACGTATCTAAGAACCTTAAAAGATCGTTGCGTTGAATATATATTTTAACGTTTCATAAAACATTTATGTTCATACGTATCTACAAGTATGAATGAATTATTTTTTTCAGTCGAGATACGTAATTTTTCTACAAAGAGTTTTTGAGTCGAACCGTTACAAAATTTGAAGACTTACCTGAAACTGGGTGCTCTCTAAAAGCCTTTTGTCATTCATTTAAGCGGCTTTTTATATTGTTTGGTCCGCATAATTCTCACAGGACTCAAGCTTCACGATTAGCAAACAACATCTTTTTCGCTTAAATACGTCGTTACTTTATACCAAAACAAACATACAAACAATAACACTGTGTTATCTTTATGAAAGCTCATACTGTGAAAGGTTTTCGAATAAAAGCATGGGAGCCTTTTCGGAAACAAAATATATCTTAAATTTGAATTTCCATATAAACTGTTTCAATTAATAATTCATATATGATTAATAATTATTGCGTAATCGAAATGTGCGCAATTCGTGTATTTAATTTTGAAATGTAAATTTTATTGGAATTCAATAATGCGATACAATAAAATTACTGTTTTACAAAACACGATTGCGGTACATTTTAACTGAATATATCAATTTAACATAATTTGATTAATTATTTAATTTATTGTTTGTTCTCAGACTTAAATAAAGTTACTTTTCACATATTTCGTTTGAATTTATGGAATTTAGACTATTAGTCTTTTTTTTGTATAACAAACATTATAGTCAGAAGCTACTTTTTCGATTCTTTCTACCAGCACTTATTTATCAAAATAAGATTCGTTGTACACTTACTGAGATTTTTTTGTGGTTAAAATGAGTTATTGCAGCTCTTTTTTTTAAGTTAGTTAAAGTTTGAGTGTTTTCTTTCATATTATAAGTATAATTTATATTAATTAAATATACATATACTATACATAAAATTCTTTTTTTCAACGCGTCAATCCAAGCACAAAAATAAGAATTTTATGTATAGTATATGTATATTTAATTAATAATAATATTGTAATATAGTGTAATGATCTATAAAAGTAGATTAGAATATTGAAATAATAAAATAATATTCTAATAAAAATTAAAAAATTCATATATATTTTATACTTTCAAATTTTTTTTTTCTCTTAATCTCTTTAAAAATCATTATAATTCACACGTATTTTATAAATAAATTGATACAAGCATACAAATTTACATCAATATCATCCTTCATGACATTTCTCTTATCGATATTGGAGAGAAAAAAAAGAGAGACTCTGGGATTCTAACCGCTAACAGTGCACTTAAGTTCTATTATATTTTAATTTAAAATTAATTTTAGTTAAAAAAATATAAATACTTACTTTTGATTTGCATTTATTTGAAATGATTACATGTTTGGCCACCCTGGAGACCATCTTCAGTAATGATAAAATAAAAACAGGCAGTGGCTTATATAGGTATGGACAAGTAATTAGTTCCAACATTAGTACACACATACCTATTTACATTAGTACACATATACTTTACTACATACTACATACATACATATACTACATATATCAGTACACTTGTCCGTACCTATATAAGCCACTGCCTGTTTTTATTGTATCATTATTGAAGATGGTCTCCAGGGAGTCCGAAACATGTAATAATTTAAAATAATTTAAAATAAATTTGAAACAAAACTTTTTTTTTTTTTTAATTTATATTAATTTAAAATTATAATTATGCAGTTTCACAAAGTATTGTCAGTAGATAACCTTAATTTTATTCTATTCTATTCACAGCACAATCCACCATAACCGTTGCTTTCACATTTTGACTTGAGAATTTTAAGACATATATTCTATCTATATTATTAATGTATATTATACCTATAAATAAACATGTATACATTTTCTTTACTATTAAGTTATAATCCTTTTTATATTAAAACATATTTAATCTTTACATGGACAACCACCACACAACATTCCCACTTATAAGAATCTGTGAGCGACTTAATTTTTCTACTAGTGCTTAAAAAAAGTAACAGTTAACTGCTTAACATATACATGTAATTATAATGAATGTCGCTTAAAAACGAGAATCTTGTGTACAACCGTAAAGCTTGAGATTTTTTAAATGAATTTGTGACTTTCATCGAATTTGGATTATTTAAAAATGAGTCAATAAATTATGTTACGTTGTCTTAATTCTAAGGCATGGCATAGTTATAGTTAAACATATAAACTGCTTTTCGGATTGTGGATCAAACATTAGTTTTTTATTGTTAATAAGACGAGATCTTCTTCTTTGAATTGAAGCCATCGATTACAACAAGTAATCCTGGGCTCCGATCCACTATGTGAGGATGCAATTTTTAAGTAAAAATATATGATCTATAAAACGTCACCATATTGCATTGAGAAATTGGTTGCATACATTTCTATACTAAAATTCAACCAAACATCTTTCGAATATCTATGAAATTTATGAAATATTGAAGTTTATATTGCACATCGGTTCATGGATTTAAAGATGCTCATAGTACTGACTCTTTGATACAAAAATATGTTACTTTTTTTTGTAAACACATACAGGAGAATACTGACAGATGGTGATAGCAATTCTGAAGTCTCATCTACGGAATTCTATGACAATTACCATGATGTATATGGCTAAGCGCTGCATGTGAAGTGTTGATCCACCAACGTCATAGACTACAGCCCGATATTCACACATCAGCTTTTATTATTACAGGAATTTACTATGAATGGGTCACACCAAATCACACCAACCTGGGGGTATTTTTGAGCTCAGAAATCGATTAAAAATACATTTTTTTTAATCTCCGTCGGGGATCGAACCCACGACCTTTGATATCGACCTTAAATATCTTATCATAAATTTACTGATAAGTTTTTAAACTTTGATAATACACAAGCTTTATATATGCATATGTTCCCTTAATTAAATATTTGTCGATTTATTACATTATCAATCAATTTTTGATTATACTTGTGTCTAATTTACAAATACCTGTAATAATCTATTGATGAAAATCTTTTTTTATTTGAATACCACATATTCATGTTAATATATGGTTTGATTAACCTTGTAAGTATATATATTACAAACGTCAACACTTTCTCGATATCTTCGCATAGACATCCACTTCAGTTCATCAAAAGCATATTTTAATAAAAACATATTTTGTAAGTACATAGTTTTACAAAAGCAAGTTGGACAAAGCAAATTAATGATTACTTTTCAACTTTTAAAATACTTTTTATGTTTTGAAAGACAACTAAAAATTATTATTCTCCGTGAAACTGCATATTTATGATTATGTAATGTCAATCGGAATAAGAAAACATATGTATTAAAATGACGCATTCATTTCTCAACATATTGATATCTCCGTAAAGAAATAAAAGATGTTTCATCGTTGTATATAATCTAAAATAAATTTATAATAAAAGTGCTCAAAATTGAATTAAAAACATATACTGTTTGCTTAACAAATATTTAATCTTTCAGTAATACTCTTACATTAATAAAAAAAGTAATCAATTTCCACTAAACTTACAGTACAACTATATTTAGTTTTCCACTTGACTTTGATACTCAGTTTAAAGTGCTTAATTGATATAAGTTTGCTAGAAGAAAAGTAAAACACGATGATACGCATCAAAATACGGTGTTATTTTGAAAAAATGATAATTATTTTTAAGTCTTACTTAGCTTAATTCGCATGGTGGTGCGGTGGACTATCACGTTGTACAAGTACTTTGCTAGAAAGTAATGGCGTTTAACGATGGTGCAACGAGCCAGGTGCCGGCCATCAAACCGTCAAAGTGCAATTAACCTTTAAGGTTCCATTAAAATATTACAACACTCCAGCTAAGCGATTGCTCGTAATAATTTGTCGAATTAACTGAAGGCAGGACTCGTTTGTAATCTTGCACAAAGAATGATAAGTTTTTATAATATTAACTTTAAGACTTTTTTAAAGTTATCTGAATATTCTTATTTTATATTCAGTATCGTGTTATCATACACTTACCATTCTAAGTAAAAATATATATTTTTTTTATGTTTTTCTATAGCCCATAAAATGTCGTATGCATGAGGAGTATATTTTGTAGTAAATATATTTATTACGTAAAAATACCGTCCATTTCATGAGCCAGTGTTAATCGCGTATAATCTAAATTCTTGTGGTATGTAAGTTTATTTAATGGTTAAATATTAAGGATGTAATATTTATAAGAATGCATAACCAAAGCTAAATATTTAATGAATATTAGAAGTCAGTGATGATATTTAAAAAATGAGCTTTTAATTCCTTAAACTTGAATATATTATTTTCATTTTTTATAACCTAGTTCCCCATTTGCGTTTAATACGTCATTTGGTTGTAAATAATGAGATTTGGATATCCATTAAAAACGGAGTAATTGTTGTTACAAATGCTATTTATGATTTATCAACCCTGCACGCAGGCATGTAAAAGAACTTTCTTAAATGAATTTTCATAAATAAAAATAGTACTTTCTTTCAAGGCACCGAAACTATAAAAAGGGAGGTCTTTCAAGTATAAATATATATTTTATGCACAAAGTTTAGTATAAAATATTAAACTAGGCACTTAACTATTTTCAAGATTGTTCATATTTTTAAGCGTATGAGTTTATACTTGAAATGTTCACTGTTCGTTTTGACAATCAAAATTAAATACTTTTCTTATAAAAGAAAATTAATTGCCACTTTTAAAAGAATAAAGAGGTATTTATGTGAAAATTTGAAATACAACCACCGAATACCTTCAAGGGTCGTGATTAAGCATATTTAATTTTATACAAGGTATCGTTAGAGTACCAAACAATCTTAAAATGATGAATGGCTTCTTAGCATGGACGAAAAATAAACTTATTGCTTAATTAATATTGTATTAAATAACTGAGATGGATAAGATCAAATAAAATTTGTAATGAAATAAAAAATTAAATAAATAAAAAAGTACTCAAACATTTGTAATTGATTTTATGAAAATCTTGCACTTTTAAATAAAATATTGCGAATGATGCGTCCTTCAGTTATTCATGAAAATTTTATTTATTAATACCAGTTTGTATTCTTAAAGGACTATCAAAATACATTAACATATCTTTTACTAGAGAAAACACGATTTTATGTCGCGTATTGCTATTGCTTCGTCTTGTGTTATATCTTCACCTATTCTCTAACCTATTTTTTATTTCAATAGACTTATAAGATATACAACGAACTTGAATTTTGTGAGTGAGTAAAGTGTCCTTTTTTTGGTTATTTTAATTTACATAATCAAAAATAGAAACAATCTTTTGGGCTTCCATATTAGACCAGGTGCTGGCCATTTTCAATAAAAAAAATGTGTTACGCAAGAAAAAATCTTTAAAAACTGTAATACATAGAGTATAAAGACGAAAATTTGGTCGACAATAAATGAAAAATAACAGCAACCTTGATAAACATTAAAAAAAGCTTTGTAAAAACAGAAAAAAAAAATTTGGACCAATGAAAAATAATAACCACTTCTTACTTATTTGATATGTTAAATTAAAGAAAAGGCTTTAGTTTGGCTATATGATGCTAAAAAAGATTTTAAATATATTCGTTTTATTACTTGTTCCTACCTTTGTAGGTTGATTAAATATAAAAATAAAACTTGAAGAAATTTTGTAAAGTTTTCAGAGCTTCATATATATATTTTTTGAAGTAAGAATAAACTTTTATCCCTAGAGCTTTAGGCTCTCCAGAGAGAAAACCAACACGTGGTTCATACAACTGATACAAGTGAGCAAACTTTCACGACTTTCACATTTTTCGCTTACAATAAATGGCTTACGCAGAGTTTTTTTCTTTTACATTACTTTATGCACTTAGGATGATACCGTTTATTAAAAATATTAGTGTTTCAGCAGCAGCTGAAAGTTGAGTTAAATATTCACTTCATGCCGTCTATGAATTTTACAATTTATGACTAGTATTGAATTTGAATGGGCCTGTGTGTTATTTCATTTTATATATATGCCAAAAACATGTGCTTCTGAATGATAATACTTATTTATTTATTTGTAATAATATTTTTATGCGATAATTAATAAAATAAATTTAAAATTTCAATGTTAACAATAGTTGTAGCATATTCTCGTTAAAGTGTACCGTTAAATAGTTTTGCAAGTGAGTCATTTTTTCTTTACTAAATATATTATAAATGTTTATTATATACACGTTGGGTGTGGTAGTTTCTAACATCAGCTGTTTTTTGACTTTTAGGCGTTTTTAAATAATTTTTCGAACGTTTATTAGATTTTAAGCTGAAAAGGATATCTAGCAATTGATAGAACTATAAATAACTAAGATATTGAAAAATATTTCATATTCATTTAAGTAACAGTAAAAAAAAGGCATCGACTAAAAAACGATTTTGTTTAAATGTTTTAATTGCAAGATTTATAATTAACATAAAATGCGTACAAAAAAAAGAAAAAAAAATATGCACGCAAAAAGGTGACTTAATTAAAGGAGCTTATTGCGTCGTTAAAATTAAAATAAAGAACAAGGTAAATAAATTAGAGTGTTTATTGAATCATAAATATTTGGACGGTTGTATAATAAGAAAAAAAGTAGTAATAATGTATTTTTTTTTATTCTTTAAATGAAATTAAAAAGCTACATTATGATCAAAGAAAAGATTTCTTTTATAATTAAAATAACAAATAAATATTCAAATCAAATCAAATCAAATCAAATTCAAATAAAATCCACAAAACAAACACACCTACTAACCATAATGCCAATAGCCACCTTTGCATGGTAAGAGATAAAATGATGAAAATAGCATATGGTCGAATTGATTTTGGCTGAAAATATATATTCTTCAGCTAATAAGAGATGTACATTTTATATCATTTCTATATAAATACTTTACAAACTACTGAATTAAATCAAAAACTAAATAAAAATGAATGACTTCACATGCAACAATATTAATGACAAAATTCAAATAAAAGAACTTATACATGACTCGATAGAAAACCTCAACCAGTTGGTACATAATAATGAATTCTCACTTACAACTTACCACATATTAGCTGAATTAAACTACCTACAGTGTATAAATAATATCACGAGAAATATTTGCAACAATATTAATGATAAAATGACGTCACTGCATAAGAAATTGAAATAATGAAATGTACTAAAGATGTATTATTAATTTATATATACTTTAGATTTAATTATATATATAGTATCTTAAAATTTTAATTATATAATGTTAGTATCATATCAAAATTATGACAATGTATAAATGTGTATATGTAAAATTCTGTATAAATATATAACTGTACAATAACATAGATGAATCCCACGCCACACACAAGATCTTATCTTTAAGTGGTGTGGTAAGCGAATTTAAAATAAAAATAAAAAAAATAATAAAAAAAAGATGGAATGTAAATTACTGTGTAAAAATGTATCTTTTTATATTTATTACTTAAATATACATATATTATATACATAAAATTCTTTTTTTCAACACGTCAATCCAAGCACAAAAATAACGGCAGAAGCGGGATGCGAACCGCGGACCTTGGAAACCAACTATGCCCAGGTATTCATACCGCTCGGCGAACTGCGCCATTGCTATGCCTAGACCGACTTACGTTGAAACTAGTATTTATATCATTGTTATCATCGTACGATAGATGTCGCTAGTTAGCGACATCTATCGTACGATGGACTTCTGCCGTTATTTTTGTGCTTGGATTGACGCGTTGAAAAATTTTTTTTTATGTATATAATATATGTATATTTAAGTAATAATAATATTGTAATATAGTCAATGATCTACAAAAGTAGATTAGAATATTGAAACACTAAAATAATATTCTAATAAAAAATTAAAAAAAAAAATCACATACTTTTTATATTTGATTAAAAAAAAAAAAAAAAAATATCCAAGGTCTGCTAAAAGCATTGCAAAATAGAGCAAAGCACTTCGTTAGATGAAAAATTTCTTTTGACACTTTTTCTAAACTATTTGCGAGCGACCACTTTTGCGTAGTCACTCAGTTTGTTGTCGGGATTTAATCTAATAATTATTTTTAGCTTAAAGAAACTCTTGCAATTCGCTATTTCGTACGACAAAGAATGCCAAGCTATGACAAGTTTCAACAAATAGAACTCCACACAAATACTCGTACTCTCATTGAAAATTCTTTGGGTCTTGTATATCTACTCGATTGACTTGTATTTTTGCAGTTTCCCAGTTGCTGTATTGTGGAACAGATTTCAGCACAAAATAAACGTAAAGTCACCTTCGGGAGAGTCGTTCAGTGGGTTTGGAAGTTGCGCACGTTTGCGAATTTCGCCCAGCTCATACGTTAGGTTAGAGTCAAAGTTTCAGCAACTAGCAGCGCTAACAAAGTGGTCTGAAGTGCAACATTTCAGGCCGAGTGTGGCGGTTCATGACACCAGCCAGCGCCGGCTGCGAGCTGGAAACGGACGCCTAAAAACAGAGAAATATGTGCACGAGGAAACACATACTCTGCAATAGCTTGATGAAAAATAATACGAAAATTTACTTTATACATCGAAAAAATAAAAAAGACATTCAAGTATGATAGAAATAATTACATCAGTTAACTTATATACTCTTACAAGAGTAAATAACGTGTGTCAAAGAAGTACGATTGAATTTTAAAAAAAACCTACTTATTTCACGGACAACGTAGTTAACGTTAACGTATTTTTTACGTACAGAATACACTGTGACGTAATTGATTACTTGGCTAGTTTATTAATTGTTCATTTAGAATTAAGACGATAAAAGTATAAATTTATTACATTTAAATAATTTTCTATTTTTAAGACAACAAACAGTCCATTTTAAAAGTAATGTGCATTTTCTGGGAAAAAAATATTGATGGTAAAAGTGCTTTAAATTTTTTAAATAATTTTTCCTTACCATCGATATACGCAAAGACGTGTCTGCTACGACAAGGAGACAACACGAAAGCCTTAAACGGAAATGTCTCTCAGAAATATTGTTGAATGCTTTTGGATGGTTTTTCAATGATTTTCTTTCTGTTCTCTCTATATTACATTCACGAGTTAAAAGGACATGAGATGGAAGATAGATTATCTCACCGGAAATACGAGCAAAAATGTTAAATACGTGGATTTTTTTTGCGGCCACAAAATCTGCATACCCGAAAGAGCAGACGCACTTGAATTGCATCGAAAATCACTCCTCTTTCTAACAAGAGGAACTTCCAGTCCCAGTTAATATACTCTGATGTCTGAGAGGGGGTTACTAGAGTTCGAAAATAAATTTAATGAGTATAATCTGTAATTAATAGCGCCGTGCTCAATCATAAGCTGGGTAGATCAGTGATCAGGGTTTATTTACTAAGCAAATAGTATGAAATAAATATTTCTAAAGAACAGAAGGGTTTTTATAAGACAATTATATTATATGTATTTTCTACTCCCAGGCAAATTTTCAAATTAAATTACTACTAGAGGTCCATATTTTTGGTCAGTTGATTCGTTAACAAAATACATTTTTACCAATTGAGATAATTATTTTACAATCTCTTTTGCAATTGTAATATGCAAGTAATGAAACATGCTGTTTATAATATATTTTTTACATATTTTCCATTATTCGCAGTTTGTAAAAAACATACATATCGTATTGCGATATGTATGTTTGTTTAAGTGTGTTTGTGTAAGTAAGTGCTTACTTAATGTTATGAAAAAGTGATGTTGAAAACCGTTCCTCAGAACTTAATCAAGAAAATAATGCCATAATATATGGCTTTCGAAGAAAACTTTGGCAGTGGCTTTTGTGGAGCTTTTAAGTCTCTCGTCAGACGATACAACCTAACTTTCCAAACTTGGCAGCATATTTGAGAGTATCTCTTCTTGAGAGAATATTGAATTCAGAGAGCTTGAGTTCAAAAACATCGTCTCAGGAGCATCTTCAACAAGTTATTTGTGTTGAGTGTTTGTGAAAAGATCGCGCAAAAGAATGCTGATTAAGCTTAACTTTCAGCTCTGTCGGTCTTACTAGAGCTAAAAATATATAACACAAAAATAATGAATTTCAATCGTATTTAGAAGATTGATTTTATTTTAAAATTGAAAATAAAGAACAAAATTATTTTTAAGAAACGTCAATTTGTGGTGTTAATATTAATTAGCCAGCGGGTATAGCTCAATGGTCAAAGCGTTTGCCTTGCAAGCCAAAGTTCTTGGGTTCGATCGCCATGGGAGATACAAAAATTTATATTTTTAATCGATTTCTGAGGTCTAAAATACCCCGTTCGGTGTGAATTTGATCCCTCACCCGTAAAATACCAGTCATAGCCTATTTATCAAAATTGGTAGTAGACTACAGTCGTCCCGTGAAGACCACCCATTTATATTAGATTCCTATAATAATAAAGATGATGCGTGAATCTTGGGCTGTAGTCTATGACGTTGGCGGATCAACACTCCACATGCAGCTATGTGCACCGTGGTAAGCGTCATAGAATTCCACAGGATAGACTTCAGCACCACTATCACCATCTGTCGGTATTCTCCTGTATGTTTATACATACAAATAAATTAAAAATAATACGCTGCAAATATGAAGCGGATATGGTATAAAAAACCTACATAAAAAATATAATTAAAATACTTATGTCTTAAGCAAGGAGAATCAGTATATTTTGTAAGTAATTTATATTATACTGAGGTTTTTATTTATAAACAAGTTTATCTGATGTGTGAAACTAAACTCTGTAAGGAAACTTCTGATGCGAACGTTTCATTTGAATTCACTGGCGTTCGGTATGGAATAAACTTTTATCCTTAAATTTGTAATTAATTATTTACTAATTAGAGTCAAACTTGCAAACTCATGCTTATGACGTGCCGGCTCAGACTGATAATAATATCTGAATATAATTATAATATAATTAGTGGAATACCGCGTTAAATTGTGCCAGGGCTAATTCCGTCAAAGATATGCTAGCAACTACTAAAATATGTTATAGTCAATGCTTAATTGTTATATTTGAAGCTACATTTACACAAAAAAATGTGATCATACGTTTTTAATTTACTCAACTAAAAAATAAACTAAAGTTTCAGAATATAATATTTAATCTAAACATAATTAAATTTAATTCTATTATAATATCATATATAATGGTTTTATATAATGATTAACAATCCTTTATAACTTCTTATGTTTTCACTGCCAGATTTGTTTTAGTAGATTTTGGGCTTAGCCGTGTGTGGCAAATTTTCTAGTCGTCAACCTTGAAAAAAAACGCTGCAATATCGTTGAAATATTAGTGTTATAAAATTTTCAACTCACGGCTTAACCCAAAGCGAAAATACCGATAAATAAACCATCCAAAAACATGCTTTTATTTTATATTAAATATAAGTTTTTTACGATCTAATCATTAAAAAACTGTTATTGCTAAATTTGAACAATGCCTTTTCATTTGGTTAAATCTAATTATTTCAGTCCTCCGTATCCCGTGTTATTAGTGAATAAGTGGATATTGAAGAGGAATTCAAAGCGGGACTTGCGAGTTGTAAAGCAGAAGCTCTGGTCGCCAGTGACCTGTACTTAAAATTAATTGAGTTGTCAGTTTGATGTATTGATTGAATTTGACACTTACGCTTTAAAGTTGAATTCCTGAGCATGCAGTACTAAGCCAAAAAATGTAATAACTACTATTTGAAGAGTATCTTATTAACTATTAACTAATCTCCTAAATAAATTTTACCTATGACTTTCATAAAATTTTATGATGTGTGAGTTTTTTGCGTCATTATCTCATCAAAAGTGTTTGTAAATCCTTTTCTATTTGGCTAAGAAAATAGTTTATTGAAATAACAATATTTTGATAGCACACCTAGGACCTTACATTTTACCAAAATTAGATGATATTAAGAGTAATTGATGTGAATAACCATCGTTTTGTATACAAGTAACAACATAACTATTTATCTTTTAATTATTTCGATTTTTTCGATCGATATTTCTTGGTGAAATTCCATAATATCAGATATAAAATAAAAGATTCTTTAGAATTTACTCCAGATATTTTTTTTTTGACGACATGTTTCAGCGAGGTCGGATGGCCATTTTCAAGACTTGAAAATGGCCGTCTGACCTGGCTGAAACATGTCGTCGAAAAAATATATGTGGAATAAATTCTTAAGAATCTATTATTTTATATCTGATTTATCTTTTAGTTATTTTTCACGGATTGATTTTCAAAAAATAAACCTTCCATTATTTGGTAATATATTTGACTTTTGCATATTGAATAGTGAGCTTTGAAGCTTAAAGAGAAGGTAGTTTTGATGAAAAGCTGCTCCTGCATAAAGTAGTGGCGCGTTGCTTGAGGTATAGCCTCTCTCGAGCTACCTGCAAGTCTACCCGATCCACCTGTACAAGTAACCGTGCCTCGGAAACTCTCTAATTAATGGCCAAATCACGATCAACGTACAGAATTCTCACAGTGTAACACTTAACTGTTAATTAACAATTGGTATAATTCTACGAATCGAAAGCTGAGGATTTCTATTCAAATAATTTTGATGCGAATATCTTTCAGATATTCGCATCAAATATATTCGTTCATTATATTCGTTCCATATTTGAAGATAGGATCGAAACAAATTTCTGCTTCATAATTCTGAGAGCTCATATTTTAATTACCTAAGTTCTGCACCCAGAAGTCAATACGGGATGAAATATGATTACATATCTCTTTTTTAAAAGTGAGATTAGATACCAAAAGATAAAACAACTGTGGTATAAGAGGCATAATAATATTTTTGTACAACTTTTTTTTCTTGAAGCCTATTCATCAAAGTAAAATACTTTTTAAGTTGTAACAAGAGTTGTACGGCGGTCAATTTACTTCAATAGTAATTTAAATGTAGTGAAGCATTGTAGTAATGGCCTAATTACGTAACAGAGATGGGTTTTCGATAGTTCACTTAAATGTTAATTAACAGGTAGGAGAGGTCTGCAGATCGAAAGTTCGCGATGTTTTATTTCAGCGAGCTTTCAGCAGTCATCAACGGTTTCATTACATTTTGGAACTTAGTGACGGGATAAACATATCATTTATTTGGAATTCCGGTCTCTCATCACTTGAATTGCTTTGTGCCTAATTGCATTGTTTGTGTAACAAGAGTTTGTTCACAAAAAAATTAACCACTCTTACAAACACATGAAATACTAGTTTAAGTACATTAGTTGTGTCAAACAGTCTTGTTTAAATAAAGTACATAATTAACTTTTTTATCTGAAACTCGGTTAGGGCAAATACTTTTTATTGGTACACTGTCCAAAGTAAATACGTAAAAAAATACCGTATTAATAATAACGTAATTGTAATTTTACTCTGCATATTATTAAAAATAGACTACTTTATTTGTATCTCTCAGAAATAAAGTCATAAATATTTGGGATGAGGTACCTTTTGTAAGTAATTATTAATAAAATGACTCTATAGTGTTTTTTCATTTTTTTGCAGATATAAAACATATACAGGTATTTAAAAATAAAATTGAAAGGAATATTTTAATTTTTTTATACCATCGGAAGAAAATTTTAGAGCGCATTTAGTAGCGGGTAAGTGCCTAAAAATATTACTGCATGTTTTAATACTTTGATAACTTTTTTGTAATCAACTAACAGAGTTAAGAAAAAACAAGTGTCATGTAAACTTTGAATAAATTTTATTACCTGGTATGAAATGACATTTCCGTAAATGTCAACGGCTTAAAGTGCGGCGAATACTTAGAATCTGTACCGTGTATGTAACGAACTGGGTGCCTTGTAAGCCGTATTCTCATACGTAAAGTACGTATGCTCGGCTGGCTATCTATTTATGATATTTAACGTTAAATGATGCGAAAGTTAAACTTTCCCCAAAATAACTTTTATCGGTCAAATTGATTTATGACAAGAATACTAATCAATGCGAATATATGACATTATTTTATGTAGTGTTGTTAGAGCGGGTAAATTTAATGTTTGAGTAAACATCGTGATGCGATACTTGTTTGCGTTGGAAATAGTTTGACTCCGAGGGGAATCCGATACAAATTGTTTGTTAACAAATTGCACTGTTTCATTGTTGTGGGTAAAGCGTTAGAGTTTTAGTTTTGAGCTTAGAATCTTTACCTAATATTAAATAACTGCTATTAATTTATATGGTAATTATAAAAAAAACGATGTCGTTCAACAAATAATCATTCACGTTGTGAAATATTATTTCAATTTCTTTATTTATTTCTTCTTTTCTTCCCGTATCCGTTTCATTCATACCAATATCCAATATATGGACACTAAAATGCCACCACTTAGTTTTTCTCAAAAAATATATTGTTCCCGATAACCTTCAGATTAGAATTATTATTATTATATTAGTATATGTATAGCGCTCTTTTATGACCGAATGATCATTCCAAAATATAGAAGTCCAAAAGAAGAAATAAATGTTAGAAGTCCTACTACTTGAAGAAAGGGTTGTATACGAGGCATATTTTTGGTTGACAAGATAATCGTTTTTTTTAAGGAAATCGGGTGATTATCGCGACGTTCCTGAGGCCTGGATTATTTTGTCCTTAGCGGTGGCTCAACCCAATATTCTCAATAAATATATTTAATAATACAAACGCATTTCAATCAAATAACATCAATTAATTTTTTTAATTTTTATTAGAATATTATTTTATTATTTCAATATTCTAATCTACTTTTATAGATCATTGACTATATTACAATATTATTATTACTTAAATATACATATACTAAACATAAAATTCTTTTTTCAACGCGTCAATCCATATTGGATTGACGCGTTGAAAAAAGAATTTTATGTTTAGTATATGTATATTTAAATAACATCAATTCAAAAAAATTAAAACATCATTATACGAGTTTAAGTTTAACCAAAAATGATTAAAGTTTAATTTAGAACGGCCATAATATGTTATAACGCATAAAAAAATAGAATTATTCTAACTAACCTTTACGTTTATTTGATATTATAAAATTCTACCAAAGAATTATTATTGATCGAAAAAGTAAGAAGGAACGTTTTATATTATCTCTCTTTTTATATTTGTGTTACTAATAAAATTAAAATAACAGTATTAAGTTTAGCAACGAGCATCAATATTAATAGACATTATTTGACAAAAGTTTTATTACTATTTTTGACAAGAATAAGGCGTTTTAAGATAACCATAAAAAACAAAAATTAATATTGTCTTTAAGTCAAGAAATATATTATTAAAATCCATAAACTGCATATTTAAGAAAATTTGATGATGTAGATCTGGCATATAGCAAATATTCTAACGATGGACGATCGTTGCCATATTTTTTTAAATTAGGAGATGATTATTAAATCAATATAGCATGTTGTACGTATTTAAAATCAAATGATTGCGTAGATCTTTTCTTTTCATATATTTAAAAAAAAAAGATTGCGTTTCGCTGTAAAAAAATGCTAGATTAGGTTTTAATCTTCACAGTGTACATAATTGTGTAGCTGAAATGCCTAAAGACAAAGTGTTTTCAGACAGTTTAATATTGGGTTTTTCTTTCCGCTGAAAAACCAGCCCGTTCGTTCAGCGCTATAGTGTTCGCCGAACGAACTTCTGAATCGGTGGGTTGGAAAGTTAAATAATCTACCTGCGCTTGTTTTCCACATCCGAAATTACCAGGTGTCGGACGAGAACGGGCTCACGGGAACATTTACAGTGGAATGTATTCGCACCGGTTCGTTTTAAAACTTGTGGAGCGTTTCACTTCATCAAGCGAAACGCGAAATCGCGACCCCGTCCTAGGAATAATATTGCCCCGAATATATGTGTTGAAAAACTAACAATATGAGTGTATTTTTTTAGTAAAAACAAGAACACATTTTTATCTTTTCATCATCATTATAAGATTATATAAATCTCCTTCGAGGCTAAAACCAATCTGAAGGTTATGGTTTGCAGACAGGAATAATTAACTCTAAAAGTGGCGAACATGGTAATACATTTAGATAGTATTATTTTTACTGAATTGTTTTGTTACTGCGCCATTTTTAGATATGTTTGCAATGAGTATTTTCTTTCTTGAAACCAAAAGGAAATTCGAGAAAAGCTTTATTTTTTAGTTGATCTTTTAACTTAAGTTGATTACATTCATGGGCTACACGACTGCTAAGAGGAATTATGATATAAATAAGCGTTTTAAGCATAGCTTACCTTCATTATTTTATATATATAATCGTGTCGGAAACAACAGGGCCAGATCCTGTCTGCCCAGAAGTGGGCGACGTCGATGGCGTTACTTCTGGCCATCATCAGGTCTTCCTGGGTGCAGCCACTCGGGCACAGCGCACACTCCAGAAGGTGTGACAGGGTATGCTATATTATATATGCTGATTATATATATATTATTTTATGAACTATAATATTGTTTACTCATTCATCAGAACTTTATAATAGTTGCGTTATTTTTGGACCGTTTGTATTATAGATGCTTGTTTGATATCGTAGGTTGAATAATACGAGGGTGGGTGAATGATGTAAATGGTGATATTTTAAGGTAGAAACGTAAATATCATCTGCATTCTAATGAGGTGTATTTGAATATCTATGACAAGCTTAAAAAAACACTTTTAATGGTTTTCATAGCACATTTAATTTATGCTTTATACAATTTTGATCTCTCGAAGAATTGGATCAATAAGCTCTTGAAATCTACCCAACAAGCTTTTATATATGTTTTTATTTGGCAGCAACAACTCTATTTGAAATATAAGAACATCAAAACCCAGATAACATATCTTTTACAGGTTTATGGTATGGCAAACTTAACAGAAAGCTGACCACTTTTTTTCTTGGAAGAGGCTTCGTAAGTTAAAGCAGAGCTCACTAATAAAGTAGACTGAAAAATTATTATTTTTAAAATAAGGATTTTTTTTTCAATATAGTCGATAAATAAATTCAAAAAATTGTTTACCTTTATCATCATTAGCACTTCCACCCGTTGTAAGTCCAGGTTTTCTCCAACAAATTCCTTTTTTTTATTTGATGGAACTAAGTATACAAGTTTTTGATACCAATCACTTATTTATCCTATCATGGAAATACGGCCAATTACCTTGGTTTGGGAATCATAACAAAAGGTATATTTATTCATTTTAGTTTGCCAATGGATACAATATAATATGACTTTTGACCACGTAATGGGTACTTATCAAAGAAGAGTTTTCTTTTACTTGATACAAATTTATATAATTACTGGAAATTTTAAGTGTTGGGCAAAAATTGCCGTTGAAGGATCACTCTTTTATCAATTTTTGTCAATATTAAAAACAGCACCCATCTAACTCTATCAAAATGTACATACTTACAATTGCCTTGTCCATGAGTTTTCTAACAAAAATACTGATTATAATGTTTCTTCTTCTAAAAACCCAGATTACATAGACGATAATGTTTGTTCACTTGCACAGCAATTAGGATTTCAGATGTTTTTTCAGCACGAAAAATAACTGAATATTCATTTAAAATCAATACGTGCGGATAATTTAATGCACTTTATTTTTTCAGGACTTTCGTTCGAAAATTGACGCACAGGGCATTTTCTGGGCCGCTCATTTCTATGGAACGCGCTTGGAGCGTGTTTTTGTATTCCCTGACATGGCTGAATAAATTGATGAAATTCACCGCACGCACGTGTGTCTAAAATCGATTGCGGGAAATGGAAATCGTTCACGAAATGGCTAGAGAAGAAATTACTTACAGCTCGACCAGTTCCTTAGCTGAAAACTTACTAGACGGATCAACTTAACGAGTCCGTGCACTGAATTGTCAAAAAAACTGAAATGTTTACAGAAAATTGAGAAATGTCTGAATTTTTTTTACTTTATCGGAAATAATTTCTTCGTTAGCCAATATATCGTTTTGATTCTTTCTAAGAATAGTTTTTTATGCATCATCTGATAGCCAAAGAATACAAGAACCAACAATATATATCAAAATATACCAGATAAGTACATTTATGCTTCAAATACTAGCTTTATAACTGACAGTTTAATTTGTGGTCCACCAAGCCGTAATGAAAGGGTTAAATAAATAGTTAACTCGTATTTTTTATAAATTATTTTAATAAAATATCATCTTTTTCCGTAATATTCAATTGACTGACAACCTAACCATGTCGAAAATACTGGTTCATGTCTGATCACCAAAATAGTACAATATTAGGCGCTGATAAAACTTACTGAATGACTGATAAATGATAACAACACGTGTCAATTGATAGGTTTAGCCGCTTCTTAGGACTAATTGGTACTTGCCTTGAAAGAACATTTATTGATTTGAGACGTGTCAATATTCAGTGGTAGCACAATAATTAAATTTGGAAGTAGATGAAAGACGTGAGTCCCTGTAAAAATAGATAAATGCGTACAAGCTGTGCTGTACTTTGTGCTACATTAAAAAATGGCAAGCGTCTCATAATCCACAGATGAGTAATGTTCATAAATATCTGTTGGTATTCTCCAATACGTGTTTAAAAAAAATACACGATCTTCTTAAAAAAATATTATCATACATCACAATATGTTAGCACTGGCTATTCATTAAAACCATCTAAAACATTACTTATAATACATTCAGTGTACCTTTGGAATAGAAAGTTGACTGATTTATATTAAAGCAAGAATTTACCATAATAATTATGTATAAATATGGTAGACGTAAAATAAAAACAGTTAAAATTGATAATTAAAAATGAAACATTTTAACACGGTAAAATAATATGTCACTAAGTTAAGTTTTATTCAAATTATCGCTCCAATATGTGTTTTTTATTAAATTCATGAAATTTCGTAATGTTAATAATAATGTATTTAAAATGGCTTACTGGCATTAACCATTATACAAAAATTTTATATTTTCGAAAATATAACGCCATTATGTGACATTCGAGACTCGTGGAACACGGTCCTTCGACTCAGTGACGTAAATGATCTGCAAGTCATCCCCGGTGAATTTAAAAAATTACTCGATCACAAATTTAAAGTATGCTTACTTTTTTTTTGGAATAAATACAATTATATTTCATATCTTTCATGGCGTGAAATTATTATATTTAATATTTGACTATTTAAATTAAATTTATATTATTTTTATTTGTTCCCTCGGTACAGCAAAAATATCAAATACATAAATTTCCAAAAGAAAATATTATGTTAAAAAGTACATATATTATTAATTCAAAATAATATAACAATAGTGATTTAAAACTAATTGATGATTACGTCGTTACGAGTATTTCTTAAATATAAAAATACTATTATAAAGATTTATTTATTTATTTACCTTGTTTTCACATGGATCACTTAACAAAAGTTCTCTATTAGGAGACTGCAGTTTCGACTAACTCGTAGTCTTTCTCAATCCTTCTCTAGTTAAGAGATAACTGATATTTATAATTTATTATGGATCTCAAAGTGAATGCTCAAAACATTGAAAATATAAAAATACGTCAATTATTGTATCTTCAAAGTGGAGCTTGGATCTTCTATGGACTTTATGTTATTCAACCAGGTAAAGTTATTACTTGACAATATATGGTAAAACTGCATTATTATAAATAGATATTAATTTGATATGAAAGAATAACAAATTAAAAATATTTATTTATATTTAGTCCATCGCAAGCGAATTGCTTTTGATAGACTCGATGGAGTCCAACACATCAAATCACTTAAAAATTAATGTAAAATAAAACCGTATATTTTTTAAATTATTAATAATATTAAAATATTATTCAACTAGGTGAACTAGTCGCTGTTTGGAAAATAATATTGTTTAATAAAAAATATTTTATATGATCCCTTAATAAATAGTTATTTAATTTAATCAATTTTATTTACTAGAATCATTATAAATCACTGAAATCAACTACAAGCAATGAGTTATTTGTGATAAACTTGTGGAAAATTAAGATCTCTAAAAATATCTATTATTGTGTCTATAAAAATACCAAGACATGTTTGTTTGAATAAAGTGGTACGAGTATAAATAACAGAAAATTTACATACTAGAATTAAACTCGACTTTTGCGTGCGATACTGCACTTTTTCAATTCAAAAACATTAAAATTTGAAGTACGTAATTAGCGATTTTATATTCTTGTATTTTTAAAACTTGCTGAGTGAAATTTCATGTCGTTTTTCTGAAATTCCGATTAATATTTCAGTAACACTTCAATTATATTACGTGAGAAAGCCGAGCTTTGAAAAGCTTTATTTTTAGGCTCCCATATTATGTAACGCGTGCGGGATTTTTTGTTTGTTTCGGAAATCATGTTTCTACACCATCGAAAATTGAACAACATGGCGGGCTGTAAAAATTACAACGTCCTTAGACGCGGAAGCATTTTTGGATAAAAAAAAGCAAATGGTCCAAAAACATTTGCCAAAACCATTCTGGAGCCGTAATAAAAGAAAATCGAATCGTTTTCTTTATATTTTTGCTCGGAATGAGTTTTGCAAGTAACGCAGCTTCCAATTTTCACAACCAATTTGTTTCATAAAAAATGTAAACTTCTCTAAATTCAAGCAAATAAACCAGACGGAAAACAACCTCTTATACTAGAACTCTGCCATTTCTACTGAATGTAACGTACTTAAAAATTTAAACAAATATTTATTTCTTACAAACATGATCCTTAAGTATCCACGAGTGGAGTTAAATATTTATAAAAGAAAATTACTTTCTGGTTTTTCTCAAAAGATCCATTAATATTTTTTATTATTTACATAATTGTTTTTAAATAATATTTCATTTTGTAAAATTTAAAAAAACTTTTTTACTTACAAAAATAAACAGTCAATTTTTAAAAATCGCGGCTACTGGGACACAGCGCACACTCCATAAGGTGCGACAGGGTCTGCTCCACGCCGCAGTCACATTCAGTCGGTCCGCTATAAAATTGTCAGGCTTTCATTTGTGTCCTCGTCTTGCACACTCTGGTCTGAAGTCTGTTAAGGGACCTCCATATATTCCACCCCTGGTCGTATCCAGGCGGTAGTTGCTCTTTTGCGGCAATCCAAGCAATCCCCTCAGTTACGCCTCTCCACATGCTCAGCCGCAGGGTGACCTAAGGTATCACCAGTTCCGTTGACGACTATAGGAAACTTTTTCTTGATTTGAGCTGTGTGGTTATCTTTTGATACTCAAACATAGGGTGGAGTTTGTCGTGGGTTGCTTTGGAGAGCTCCTTCTTGGTAGTGACTTATGTTGTATGACGTATGTTTGGTGGGGGCGACGCCCGAGAGTTTATGTAGCTTGTTGAACCTTATCATGTTGAACAACTATTCAATGACTATAATTAAAACCACGGTTTCGGACACGATACGTTCTTTTTCAGCCTTTCATTTGTAATTAGATGCTAGATTCTTTCATTTGCAAACGGAGAACTGCCAAAGACATAAATAAATATGGAACGGCGGTCTCAATTCAAGAAAGTGAATAGTTGCTCAACATTACATTACAACACAACGTTACAAAACATATTACATTTTTTTATAGAAGTGT
This sequence comes from Glossosoma conforme, assembly GCA_022606575.1. NCBI lineage: Eukaryota > Metazoa > Arthropoda > Insecta > Trichoptera > Glossosomatidae > Glossosoma > Glossosoma conforme. The sequence goes on along the minus strand of JAGTXR010000101.1, from coordinate 2,362,240 downwards.
GGTGGACTTCTGTTTTATGAAATGTACCAATTTCTGTATTTATGTCTATCTATTAATGTTTACCTTGTATGTCCTATACCTATTAAAAAAATAGTTATTAATGTGTGCATGCCATCTGATCACTTCTTATCACGCGTAAGAATTCCTTCTCGTAAATCCAATCACAACACACACACACATATTCCGACAAAACTAAACTGGTTTAAGAGTTATAAATTTATGTGTGTAAGAGTTTTCACATATTTAAGCAAAGTAGCTTGATCTTTGATTAATTCCATTGCTTTGCTAAATATGACGTCGCGGGGTATTGTCTTGGCCTGAAATGCATATCAACAATTTACACCAATGCACCCCAGCCATGCACCAAGTTTCGTGAAACTCTCTCGGATTGCATTGTTAGCACAGCCGGCGGAGCAGTAAGCGACCGGCTGCACTTCACCGCTAATCCAGCGCTTCCCCGTAATCAACTATCAGACCGCTGTGAGTGATGAAAATGACTTCGATTTGCGTGGCACGTGGAAGTGTATTACTTAACGTTACCGTAATGGGTACGTACCACATTGGTTTCGTGCCGTGGTGCGGTTGCTGCACGACCGAATTCTCGCAAGTGGATTTGTTTTGAATAAATGATTTTTTTATGTGAATATGTACTGTAAATTATGTGTATAAATTATGGGATGGACAATGATTTAAAAATTCTATTTAACTTCAGCTGAATAATATTTTTATTCTATTTGCTATGCTGTGATTTTTAACAGATTGAAAATAAGGAAATTTCGATTTTTAAATTAAAATATGCTCCTATTTCTTACCTTGAAAACAGTCATTATTAGTGTTATAATATATGATTATTCATCTTTTATGTTTATATTGTTAAAATATGGTTACAATTTAGTAGATAAATCAATAAATATTAATTATTCATTTCAGTTGTGTGCCAAAAGCACAGACGGTCGTTAATTTTAGGAATATGTGAAATGTGTGAACTTTCACATATTGAAATGGAGCTTTTTGGCAATGGAAGCTACTGAGAGTGTGCCAAGTCTAGTATTGTGATGTATCGAGGAATACTGGCAAAAGTAATGAACTTTGTACGTGTGACAGCAAGTATTAATCTAATGGATATATCTTTGAGTGAAATATTTACAAAACGTTCCAAAGTCTGAAGCACACAAAACATGTTAAATAAAACAAAGTACAAAAAGATTTTTTTATCACCACCGAACAAAAAAATTCGAAAAATCATATATTAATAACATTAAACATTGAAAAATCCTTTTTTTGTGCAGTTAGTTGCCCATACTTTTCATTATTTCAGATATATATAGTTTTTTATATTGTATTTTATATCAGTTTTATTTTGTAAATAAAGTTGAAACTGGAGTGAAAATTCAAAATCATTCTTCTTCTTCGTGACAGCGACATCTAATTATTTTTGCTCAGTATCTGGCAACATGGTTAGCCCGTGTGTTGTATAGCATTAGGACTTGAGATGTGCAGCTTGTTGGGCACATGGAGCAGGATCTTAGGTATGAGGCGGTCTACGCAGTCGCACAATAATGACTCTCCCTGCCAAAGCATTCCCCACCGCTCAAGGTTGTCTTTTTTTCTACCAACTCCGGTTCTTAATCTGTTCAGGAATATCCAGGTCCGCCAGTCAAGGTTCTTGCTAGGTGGGAGGGATTCCTTTGAAGTAATTAAATCCTCTGATGCGACTTGTTGCCAGAGCTGGAGTCATTTTCAGGGCCGGATGTGAGAAGCACACAATTCAAATTAAAAAAACTGAAAAAGATACTACCGCCATTTCTATTGTAACAAAATGGCAACCATGTTTCGGAACTTTATATTTTTCTTTTAATATTACTGACGCGTAATTCAAAAAAATAAATAAAAACAAACTATCAAGGTGTGCGTGGAAATATTATTAAACATTTTCTGAAATTTACAGTCCGAAATAGAAACCTCTGCTCACCCTTTGTAGTTTATGCTTGAAGCGGGTTGCAACTTACGATAATACTGTCCTAATAAAATACTTGCCTCAGGTCTTAGCCAGAAAAATACAGGAAAATTCCGTAATAAAAAATATATTAATAATATACCTTTGTTATATTAATTTGAAAACGTACGTTATATATTTATATATTATATATTGAAATATTTTTTGCTAAAATATTTTCATTTATATTGTATACCAAATATTATTGCGACCGCCATCAAAAAAAATGTACATTTGAGTTTAAAAAAGGTTTTTTTTACTGACTAGGCATGATTCACAAATCATTAGGATACGCTAGATTCTCGACAGCTTTTTGAGCCAGTGCAATCGCTTAAATTATAACATCGTTCGATAAGTTTTTTATTTCTGAATTATATAAAGTTTAATATATGTATTGTATAATCATTAATATTTATTAACATATAGTTCAATGAACTGATTTGTATCGACTTATTTACAAAAACTTTCACGCGAAGGTTTTATGCATATTTTTCAAGTATATCCGTATATTTCATTTTATACCGTAAAATACCCAATATAATAAATATAATAAAAGTCAGATATATATAAAAGAATTTTTAGAATTTATTTCACAATATTTTTTTTTTGGCGACATGTTTCAGCCAGGTCGAATGGCCATTTTCAAGCACTTTAAATTCGACTCGAATTGGCCATTCGACCTGGGTGAAACACGTCGTCAAAAAAAATATTGTGGAATAAACTCTCAAAACTATTTAATTTATATCTGATATTTTGGAATTCCACCAAGAAATATCGATCGAAAAAATTTAAATATTTAATAATAATAGTCTTCTCTATTAATTAATTTTTTCAAAATCTTTGGGTAATCATAAGCCGTTATTATGCCGTTTTGCGGCTAGAAACGAAGCCCTTAGTTTCACTGAATTATTCAAATCTTAGATTGATAGGATGACTGGAATGTTCTATCGTTAATAAAAACAAACAGTTGGTTCATCATGTTATTGAAATCTCTACGAAAATCATTTGAAATGGAGCGGTTTGTGGCTTAAATATGAGCAATCCGTATACACAATCCATATAGGCACAGATTGTTCGTTTTCTCTAGGAGTAATATCAACATTCCAGACACTCTTCGAAGAATGGTAACACTATTCAACCATATCGACTTGAATACTATTATGTTCCACGTACGAGAAGCCCAGTCTCAACATGAGCTCCACAAATTTGTTTATCGAAGTAATTTCTTTGAGTCTTCTGTTCAGCGAGCTTCGGGTGTTTTAGTAATTTCCTGGTACATTTAGATAAACTGTCTCTTTTTTAAATTTTTTTTAATTATGAGTTTATTTTTTTTTCTAAAACGATACATATATTTTATATATTATATGGTAGTTATTATAATAAAGTTGAATAATTGATTTAAAAACGAAATAATCACATGTAATGTTTTTTAAAGGTAAATAAATTATATAAATTGAATCTTAATTAAATAATTTATTTTTTATATCTTCTTCTTCGTAGTATCAATCCGGTGGATTGGTTTGCAGCAACAGAATCTTGCATCTCGATCTCCATTCCTCTCGGTCCTCCGCAACCCTTTTCAGCTCAGCATAAACGCTACAGTTCATGTCCTCGAATACTTGCTGCAAATACTCCCGTCTAGGGCGCCGTTCTGCAGTAATGTTCGAACATTCCAGGTGGCAAATCTTGTTGGCTGAAGGTTTTTCTTATTTGTCTTGGTTGTTTTGTCTCGAGCAGTCCCCACCCGGAGATCCGATTGGGGGACTATTTTATCTGCGGAAAATTTTACTTGAGATGCAATCATTTTTTTGCTGATACGTGGGATGTCTTTAAGACCTTTAATGTGGTATTTTCCCCTTTATTTCCACATCCTAATGCCGTTGACCATTTATATCTTAATAGACAATAAATGACTCTAAGCCCATAGCTTAATATGACTTACGCCTCTGAAATACATTTTTTTATATATTAAATTTTTATATTAAATAAAACAGTATTTTGAAATAAAATTTTATTTTTAAATATTCTTCGACATTTTATAATTTAACACATATATCGAGTGATAGTTACTTAAAACTATAAATGTACGTACTTAAATAATCAATATACAGTTTTCGTGGATTTTTACAAAGACATTAATTAAACTTAAATAAATTAAAATTTTAATTAATTTCATATCTCGAATAAAATAATACAATCTTTTATTGCACCTTAAATTTAAATAATTTATTTTAGACACTATAATATATGAATATATATTTATTTATTAATATATCCACATGATACATAATAAAATATTATGTATTGGATTCAAGCATAATAAAATAAATACAAAACTTATCGAAACAATGTCAAATTTATTATTTAATATTAAGCAAATTATTTTTTATTTAATTTTTTTTCTTGTACAATATATTTGAATTATTATTGTTAATAATATTGATCTATACACAACTAGCAAATAATAACATTACATATATATATATATATATATACACATATAATGTTATTTAAGAGTATTACCATAATTTGTCGTTTGTTATACACGATGAGATCTACCTTTATAAGTTTTATGAATCATTATACAATGAAGTATTTAAATTATCAATTATAATGACATGAAAAATGTCTTTTTTTATACTTTATAGATCGCTTTTGAACATATGCAAAGCTCACACTATTAAATTTTCTTGTGGTACTTTAAATATTATTTAAATCAATAATTTAACTGAATATTTTTTTTTTCAATTCGATATAAAATATTCCTTCCGTCAAAAAGGTCCATAGTCAAGTAATATTCTTAATAACATAAAATATTTGACAGACACCATTTTTCAGATATTTGAAAAGATATACATAATGCCTCTATACTGAAGAATATTTTTTTTTTTTAAATATTAAAAAAAAAAACTTAATTGAATAAATACAAATTATTTGAAAATTTTAACATAAATTTGTTTGTTTTTTTTAATATATGAATTAAGACATAGATATTGAAAAATAATATCAAAAATCGTGGTGTATAAAATAAAAAGCAAATAAAAAAAAAGTAAAAAAAAATGTAGTAATCATTTAATAAATCAAAAATATATTAATTGATTTCATTAATTAAACTCATACTTAGTTAACTAAATCCAATACAATTTTTGATTGTTTTAATAAAATTAAAATGTTGAATGTGGTTAATGGATGCCATTTTTTTGTCTGATCGCGATAGAAACATTCCTTATTTCAAAAAATATTTTATGAGATTCTGTTGAATTCCTCATAAATATTGGGCTCAAATTTTTATGAGGAGTTTGACAGCTTATTATTGATTTATATAAGACTATATATAATTATATTTGATTAGGATAAAACAACAGTTTGCAGTACTTTGTACACTATTTATAATATTAAACTATTTTTATTACTACATGAAAATTTCTTACTTAATTGAAATTAATTGTTTATTTACCCATTTATATAATATAAATAAAAGGTTAAAATACTATTTACACATTAACAAGTCTAAAATATTTTATTTGTTATATTTGATAAATATGTATGCAAAACAGTGTATTTTACAATATTAACATAGTGACAGATGATTTTGATCTTTTGAGTAGATATGACACGTATCTTGATTTTCACCGAAAGTAATTTGTGGTATAAATAAGTTTTTTTTCTATTTCATAAAATATGACGTTTATATATTCATATGGCAAAATCAACGGTTTAACGTTGCGTGTTAAAACACTTTTTATTGTTCGTAAAGTATCGAAAATCTTAAGCATTATTGGACGTAGAAGTACCTGAACAATGACCAAGTGTTTCACGTGTCTAAGGATGGGTCGAGTCAACTTTAAAAGACTTATTGGTCTTAGCGTAAAACACATTGCAATCATCATTTAATACTGTTAAAAAAACTGATAAACATATCCAAAAGTGTGCCTTGGAAACTAAGATGCTATCTCATCAAGCTATATCTCGTTCTCAAAGCTGTTGGAAACCATGCATTGTATTTACACGGTTAAGTGAAGAGACGATTTGGAACACTTCAGGGATAATATAAACTTTAAAAAAATGTGTGGTAGCTAAATTGTGGCGACCATAACTGTAAGATAACTAAAATAATTTATTTTGTAGAATAAATTTATGACTGGTATATATTCTACTAAAAAAATGTCACATACTCAAATTATATTCGAATTTTTATTATGTATTTATATACAATGAGCATTATATAAAATTATTTCACTGTGTAACTAAGATTATTCTCAGAATATTACCGAAAATATTACATATTTCGAAGCTTATATATTATTGTTTTCGCTACTTATTAACGAATTTGCAGAAAATAGATACACAGTTTATTTTCATAATAATATTACAATAATATTTAGGTTAAGTAATGAAATAAACCGATATTTGAAATATATTTTTTCAGTTTTTCGAGTGCTTATACTTTATACACATTATCTAATACATTGTAAAATATAATTTTAATACTTGTGATATCACATAATGAGAAGACGTTTTGTAAATTTAAATACTTATTTTACAAAATAATTAATATTATAGTTAAATTATTTATAATATTTATATTGAAAGCTTTTTATCAAAAGTCGTTTAAATGAAAAGCAATGCTTATCACAACACATTTTTTTGATAGTAAAAATATTCATAAAGTTTGTTAATTACCTATAATAATCATTAACAAAATAATTTTCAAGTTTAAAATTTAAGACCAAGTAGTTTTTTAAACGCTCTTCTATAGTCGAGGTTAAAAATAGTATAAATTAAAGGATTAAGAGCCGAGTTAATATAACCCAGCCAAGTTATGAAATTCGTAAGCTTTTCGGTTGGACAGCAACTAGGACAGAAAGGTAAGATGACATACATCAAGAAAAAAGGAAGCCAGCAGACCACGAAGACACCCATGATAATGCCAAGAGTCCTAGCTGCCCTTCTCTCCTTGGACAAGGATATCCTCTGCTTCTCTTCGATGAACTGATACACCTGTCCAGGTTTCTTGGCCACAGGTGCAGGGACTGGTCCACGAGCTGCTTGCTCTTCAGCTGGCTTGTTTGACGCTCCAGAAGAGTGCTCCGGGTTATCCGTTACAGACTCTTCTTGAGTGACCGTCGGAACAAGCAGCTTGTTTGTGCTTTTCTCATCATCAACTTTCTTCTTCTTCTTCTTTTTTGTCTTGTTTCCCTTCATCTTGGCATTTGAAACAGCATCAGATACATTGGGATGTTCATTGTGGTTCGTTTCAGAACTAACTGATTCTTGATCAGCTGGAGGAGGCGCTTCTTGCACCTCTTTTTTGCTGTTCTTCGTGCCTAACGCGTTGAGTCTCGTCGCTTTGGCTCTTTGACGCAATCTTCTCCTTGTTGCGATGTAAATCTCTATGTAGACAATGGTCATTATAAGCAACGGAATGAAAAAAGATCCAAGTGCGGAGTAGATAACGTATCCTTTTTCGGTTGTGAGCGTGCAGGGGGTTTCTGGCATGAACTCTTCTGGCCAATCGTTCCATCCTAAGAGAGGTGGAGAACTTATCAGCAAAGATAGAATCCAAACTCCTGCAATAAGCGCAAGCACGCGTTCAAGAGTTCTTTTCTGAGCGTAGTTTATGGGATCTGTTATTGCCCAGTACCTGTCCAGTGCAATTGCGCACAGGTTTAGAATCGATGACGTGCAGCACATTACATCACACGTTACCCACATTTTGCAGAAGAGTATGCCGAATTCCCATCTTCCTAAAATGGAATAAGCCACGTTAAATGGCATGACGAGAAGAGCGACTGTCAGATCGGCCACCGCGAGGGAAACTATGAAAAAGTTTTGTACGATACGTAACGGTTTGTACGTGAAAACACTGAGGATAACGAGGATGTTACCAACAACAGTGGTCAAGATTATGATGGAGAGAATGGTGGCAGTAATAGCAGCCTCCCATTCGGGAACTGCCAGCATGACACCGAATATGCTGGTGTATTGTTTAACTACAGAAGAACACTGCTGGTCGTTTTCTTTAAAAGTTGTGCCATTGGTCGTTGGTAGACTCGTGATGTTTTCAAAATATTCCTCCATTTTGGTATGAAAATATTTGTCCTGCGCTTTGAAATCTCTTTATTTATAAGTAAAAATATTAACTTACTATATAGTTAATAGTTCGCTAAATTAGTCACTGTATTCGGTTGTATTTGGGTTGATTTATTAATTTATCATTTTGAAATTATTGATCGTCTTCGTAACTTTATTATACAAGACATTTAAGTGTTTATATAGTCATAATGCACATCACAAGGTTGCTTCTGTAATTTAAACACATGTATTAACGGAATCTGCTGATTTTTTTCTTTACAGTTGATTGATTGTCTGCACTGTGCTGACCGAGGTCCTGCCTTTATAAAGATGTGAAGTTGAATCATCTGAAACAAAGAAGGTAAAATTCAAAGTTTAAAATACTTTATATGATAACATCAGCATGATATAGCCCTTGCTGACTGGTACCGAAGACCTCGATAAACAATCTTTCGTCTCTTTTCGTAATGCTCTCTTTGTTTTGTTTGAAATTGGAAAGAGCTTTAAAAATGTTTGTATTTTTTTTAGTTTACTTAAAAAATTGATGTATACGTACAAATTTACATCAAATATCTTATTTTATGACGTTTCAAAAGAAACAGCAGATATTGAGATTTGATCCACGAATTATGCACCTCAGTTCTATTCTATCTACAGCGCAATCAAAAATTTCTAATTCTGTACCTGAGTTACTGGATATATTTAATATATTTATATTATTCTAAGTATCGTATTATGACAGATGTCGCTTCGCTGTGTATTCAATTTTTTTATTTTTTATTATTATTATAAGAATTGAATAAATCATTATTAATTCACAAGCATTATTATTTTTTTACTCAAAATATATTTATAAAGTGTACCCTCTGGGTCATTTCTAAACTATAAACTAAATGGCAAAAACTTTTTATTGATTCTACACGGACTTTAAAATACCATTTTGAAATAAAAAACCGTATATTTGTTTATTATTTTAAGCTGTAAGTAAGCAAACAAAAAAAATAATTATATCATTCAAAAATGAAACTATGAGTTCTAAATTTCAATCAGTTCTACTATTAAACTTAAAACTGTGTTCCTGAAAATGTTACTGAAAATAGTCGCGTCAATATTAGTGATTTTTAATTTTCATATAAACGAGTGATACAGCATGTTACACGGTGCATAGTTCCAGCAGTGTAGTGGCAATTGTTCACTGGATGGAATGAAAAACGCGACGACCATCAAACAATTCATATCGAGGGGCAATACTTCATATTTTTCCGAGCTTTTAAAGTGGCCGGGACAAAACGAAAACAAAACACAACATGAAAAAAACAGCTCCAATAATTCGAGAAATAAATCAAACGACAGAACCAAAAGGCATATATTAGTTTGCGTGATTTGTGCGTGACGTTTGTGTATTTTTTTGCGTGTAATAATTACTCTTGTGTAGAGCTAAAACACATAACTTTGTTTATATTTCATATTTAAAATATTATATTTTCATTCATGTTCAGTTGCACTAGCTGAAGCATATGGTCATCAAAAATTATTCCATGCTTCTACCATAATCGTCGCCTTATTCCACGTCAGCTCAATTTACCGGAATTCTTTTTTTTTATGTAATCGCGCACATCCGGTCAAGACTAGTGCGCTCTATGACACTCAGCCAGGGAGGCTGGACGCTGCATGCTGGAAACGTGTGTTGTGTTTTCGTGTTTGTGTGTGGGTTGGGGAGATTGCAAGTGTATATTTATCTTTTTCTTAAAGGGATCCAGATTGTAGGAAGGGAGAAACACAGATGCTGGAAGAACCTTCCAAAGCTTACCGGTGGCATTAAGGAAGGAACTTTGGAAACTGCCAGTTCTTGGTCGACACACATTAACCGTGTATGGGTGTTCGGCAAGTGTAAGACGAGTCTGTCAGTTGTAGGTGGGTGCAGGAGGAATTAGTTTTTTAAGTTCCGAAGAGCAGTATTTTTTTTCTCTTTTTTATGAAAAAAAAAAAACACGTAATCCACATGGATTTTAATTTTTATTTGAATATTTTTTCAATACTCTTATCTTCTTTCATAGATCGTCGACTATATTTCAATATTATTAGTAATTAAATAAACACATACAAATACACATAAAATTTTATACGCATCAATTCTTTTAGAAAAAATATTGGCAGAGGTGGGATTCGAAGCACGAGTCTTGAACCTTTGCTCCGTTCAATAATAATATAAAATTCTAGTAGATAAATATTTGTTATACTTTAAAAAAAGCTTGTGAATAAATGTTGACTGATTGAATAATAAAAAAAAAAAATATACGTACTATGAATATATACTATAGAGACATCTATCATTATACGACGGTAACAATGGTATATATATACATCATCTTTCACGTATCTATTCAGGCAGAAAAATAGTCGAGTGGACTGCGTGGTGTGTAGAACGGAGCAAAGTTGCAAGGCTCGTGGTTTGAATCCCACGTCTGCTGATCTTTTTTTTGAATGAATTGATGCGTATAAAATTTGATGTTATTCATAGTTTAAAAAATCCATATTCATTTATTATACGGTGACGTAGTATTCATTGAAAATAAAATTGGAATTTAATATGTGTGTGTGCGAATTACTTTTAATTAATTAACAAAATAACTCGTGTGATGTCAGTAAAACAAATACGATTTGTTAATAGCCTGTCAAAATGTGAGCCGAATTATCTTCTTTGATGTTGGAAGTATCAACCTATAAAATACCTCCAAGCCCACACATCCCATTTTGAAATTTAATTTTAAAATCCTTCCAATGTATTTATATTATACCCTTTTATTTCAACAAAAAAACACGTGAATATGTTTTTGCTTCATTTTCAGATTATTTTATTACTAAATTTAAATAAATGATTTATTCCCATCACAAATATACGATACCATCCAATTACTACATTTTTTGTGTAAAATACGGTTCCGCCGCATTTTGTTCGTTAACGTAATAACTTAGGTTATGTTAGGTTAGGTTATGTTAGGTTAGCGAGACAGCCAGTGCACCAGTAGTCCCGTGCGCCAAATGTCCTGTGCACCAGACGTCCATTGCGCCCCACGTCATTATTGATGAGTCGTTGAACGAATTTTCTGTGAACGATACACCGTAAAAAATATGAGAAGCGGTATAACAATATTTTTTTGTTGCTTTAACTCTAATCAGCTATTTTCATCAAATTTTAAGTAAAGAAAGACATACTTTAATACTTTCGAGGCGCTAAATGTTAAAATATCATAATACATTGCTGATTGAGATAAAAATAATATTCCTTTTTACAAGTAACAAATTAATAATTGCAAATTTATTGAATTTACTCGTCCATAACATACAACGTGCCTTTAATACTAATAATGCGTAATGTAAAAGCATATATTTTTTTGTATTTTTTTTTCACGAACTTAATTGACCTTCCAACACGTACAGACCCTAATACCGCACTGATTTATTTTGATTGGGTCTCGCAAGCCATAAATCCTAATTATTTTGTAGCGGACCAAAATAATAAGTAAATATAAGAAATGTCTGTATAACAATTATGTATATTTTTAATTGAATAAATAATAATATAGGCGTTTGGTTATTAAATGCCATAATTACGCACTACAGCAGAACCTAACGACCCTGCTTACACACCTTGATGATTTTTTTTGTGTATTGTAATTTCCTGCTGCTTTATCTAGAGTCGTGGAAGTAGTTATTGCAGTGTAACCAAGCCACTACTGTTTCTTCTTTTTCCTGGCCCTATCCCATTTACTTTGGGGTCGGCTCTTCTAATAACATTTTTACAAGATGCTCTATCGAAGATGAGCTCGCTGTCGATTTTAAGACGTTCCATGTCCTTCTTCACTGTCTTGAGCCATGTTGCAGGAGGCCGACCCGGTCCCAGCCTTCTCGCCTCTAGCTGCAGGGCTACGTTCACAATGTGTGTGCTATCCCGCATACACACATGTCCATACCAGCTCAGGTGGCTTTCTGTCGCTATGTCCACAATGGGAGCTACATTGAGGCTCCCTCTGACGTGCTCGGTTTAAAGTTTTAGTGGAAAAAAAGCACTTCTGCCTTTTTGATAAACCCCTACATGTTTATCTTATATTATTTGAGGACGCAAAATTAAATTACATATAGCATGGAATATAGTAATTGGAAGTATCTTAGTAGCTGTGATTGCTGTTATCTCATTCAAAAGCGTTTATGGAATGAAAATGCAATAATGTGCATAATTTATATGATTGGCATTTGCTACAAAATATGTATTTTAATGTGAGTTTCTGGAGCGTCACTTTAAATGCCAGTAATATATGTTGATGAATTGAACAGTACTCCTTATTGGAGATTTCGACATTCAAAATAATTCAAAGTAATTGTTAAATACTTGTACAAGAAACAAGAACAATTATACGGAAAATAGATGTCGAATCCAAAGAACCACCAAATCGTTCATAGGACAAGCTTCTACAATGAAGTGCCAGAAAATATACAATACATATTTATCGATGACACAATTTACTTCATGTTTCAAAAAAACTGTTCTCAAAAGGACACTATCATATATGTGATTTTATTAATTACAAGGCTCCTTGGCAATAAGGAAAAATATGTTTTTCTTATTTTATAAAATGTTATTTATCATTGCAAAACTATATTATTGTTTACTTATTCGCATCGTACCCGATATATGTAAGATTCCTTACCGTTAACATCGGTAGCCATGATATATCGTTTTGCTAAGTACCAAAACGATAAATGAAAGTTCATAGAATAGTTTTTTATGCATCATCTGATAACCAAAAGATACAAGAACCAATGTGATATATTTGAAAATAGACCAGATAAGTAAATTTATGCTTCAAACACTAGTTTTATAATTGACAGTTTAATTTGTATTCCACCGAGCCGTAATGAAAGGGTTATGACGTATTATTGTCAAATTGTATTATTTGTTATATTGTACTATTTATTAAATTTTAAGTATATATTGATTGACTTTGGTAGGAATTCCTACATATTTCTTATTATTTTTTTGTATCATTTACAAATGTTGGCTTGACGTCAAAAAGTTATGTAAACATACAATTTTGAAAATAAATAAAACTGAAACTGAAGTAAAACAAATACACTAAACTGGGGTTGTAAAATGCTCCCTTGTCTTGAAGCGATTTATAATTCTATCGAACACCTATCATCAAATACAATGTGAATCAAATACTGTTTTATGACATTTAAAATATTGATATTTACCTTATACAATATCGAAGACACCAGAAATTCATAATATCCGAGACGCGTTGAAACTTTCAATTCAAACCATTCCTGAAATTTTTCACAAACTTTTCCCTCATAAAAAAATACAATCCATCACAGTATTGCGTTGGTCCAGTGTTCAGTTGATATCGAGATAGCTGAACCTCCCCTGGCCGTTATTACCCCAGCATTTTGCCCTATTATCGTGGTTCCTTTCACCGGCTCCTTCTCAATAAGAAGAACCTGAGATTTCTTCAGCCGAAGAAGGAATTGGAAATTCATATTCTATTTAAGAGGCCGGCTAAGTTCCCTCCATTCGAGCTGCCCCAAAAAAGGAATCACTTTAAAGTCCTGCAAATACGTACGCATTATGCTATCTGGTATTTCGGGATATTTTCAGCTGAAATAAAATAGTGTATTTCATCATTTTTTTGTACGCCTATCGTAATACTGATTGATATTATATCCGCAATATGAGACTAGTAAATTGTATTGGATGTCGAGTTCAATCGATTTGTAGTAAGTGTTTATACCTCAAAGCATAAAGGATATTAAATCCTCAATATCACTTCACTGTAAATGATATTTAATCTATACTATCAAATAAATTTCCTATGATGTATGTTGGAAAATATTATAAGCAATATAATAAATTTTTAATAATATATTTGTGATGAAATTTTACGGTTGAAAACAGTAAATTAATTAATATCAACATCAGTGTACAGGTATATCTCAATAGAAAGTAAAAAGCTATATATTTTACTTATATATATCTCAATGTGCTTCCTAAAAAGTCTTTGTGTTGCTCATCTGCTTCTCATTCCTCCATTACGCATTTTAATAACGATCCCGTCGACTTAAAATCGTGTCTGGTTAGTACTCATGAAAGGAATGCTAATAACATTTACTTGTACAGTGTAAATTGTTTTTAAATGTCTTTTTGAGTAATATGTAACAACGAGGCAACTTATTAATTTTCATTTCAATTTTTTCGATCGACAATTCTTGGTGGAATTCCATAATATCAAATATAAATAAAGGAATTTTTAGAATTTATCCTACAATATATTTGTAGACGACATGTTTTGGCTACGTCGAAAGGCCATTTTCAAGTCAATTATTAATTTTTGAGTATTTAATTCAATTAATCGCTAGTAAATATAATAAGTACATAAAAAACGGTAAGTAAAATAATACCTTGGCCGTAGAAAAATAAGAAATTTGCAGTATATATTTGATGAAGAGTAATCAATAACAGGACACGTTAGGATGGGTTTCCATTTCATGTGCTAATTATTCATTAATTTTACATGAATTACTAGCAGTATTGAGTATCTTCCTTACATTTAAATTAAAAATCTGACCACATTTGTACTGATAGTGGATACTGGCTTATTTAATTAACTGCTTTATCATTTTATTTAATGCCGAATTTTCAATAAGTTTTTGATCAAATAAATACTGGTCTTTTTTTACAGTAAGCTATTTTTGTATTGTACTAACGGTTTAAAATGAAACGACAATAATTCTTAAAGATTTTATTTTCATGCAATAACTTTAAACTAAAGGGAAAATATTAGCCATTTAATGGTTCAATTTGCTTTGCATTAGTAATAATAAAGTTATTACATCAGTTTCAACGTAAATAATTTATTCAGTCTCGATTTTAAGCAGGAATTGCTAAATAGTTTACATTTAATTTTAAATATATTCCCCGTTGATTCAATATCCGATTAAGCTTAGCCTGGTAGCCCGGATGAAGGCTCTATATCCGGCGAGGGTATTTTCCGTACACGTACATCCCTATGCGGAGGCTCTCGCGGGGCTTTTACATTGTTAGAAGATTTTTTGTGACCTCATTAGTCCATCTCCGGAACATAAACTGACAGAGACCTTAAACTTTATTATTAATAGGTGTGGAAAACTTTAAAACGAAATTTGTTGAATTATTGTAAAATATTATAGAAATTAATGGCTCGCTAGCTCATATCAAATATAGAGGGTCTATTAAAAATTAATGTGAAGTTTCTAAAAAATATACTCAATTATACTATTTTTCAAAATAATATCTCACTGCATCAATGTACTAGCGGAGAAATGTGTGCAATGCCTGGAAGGCACCTTAAGTGTGTTCTACAGAAATATCTCGCAGAAACGTTGTAACATGTTTTTCGATATTTTACATTGCAAAAAAAGATGTAACCCGGAACCAAATCGGGACTGTAAGGTGACCTGCATGACCCCCGGGGAGTTGCTCCTTTTTTATGTAATCAAATGCAGGAGAGCACAACGGGTCGATACTAGTGCACTATATGACGTTCAGCCAGGGTTGTTTTACACTGCATTCGCGAAACGTGTGTTGTCCTTGTGTTTATTTGTGGGTTGGGTAGATTAATAATGTTGAATTATTCTTTCTTTAAGAAAAACAGATATTTACAATAAATGTCGCATTAAAAGAAATTATAACTGACGACGGTCAAAGTTATAATAATACAAGTTTTTATTCCAGCAGGGTCGGTTGTTGAATACTCAATCTGCCATATTTATAGATACATATATATTTATATAGTACATACAAAATAATAAATATATATAAAAATTATAATTCATGGTAGTCGCTGCATCATCTCCATCCAACAATGGCTCTGGGAGAAGTTGAGCCATTCACAAGCAGTCAGGATGATGGTGTTGTTGTTCTTCCTTATCCTGCTCCAGAAGTTGGCAACAAAGTGACGCAATAATGGTGGGAATGAATGGGCATGTCAGATGCGCTACAAAATCTAGGAAGTTGCATAAGTTGGCGATATGAATTATTATACGCAACTTTGAGCTTCTCTCTCTCGTTTTGGATAGCTAGATCAGAGTTCTGGGGTACATAATGCCATACAGTGTGCTTTGAATAGCACTTTCTTGAAAGCATTACTACAATGGGAGAACCTCCGAAAAAGTAATGCGCATGACTATTTTTACTCTACTATCTATGGCCGATCTGTAAAAGCGGTTGAAAAATATGGTCGGTGTTTAGTTTTCCGGAATCCAATTCCCAGTTGTTTTCAAGAATTGATAGCATTTTTCCAGGTTCGATAAATAAATATTTTTTCTCAGAATATGTGTATTACTTTTATAGCGTACCCTGTATTTTTAATTCTCATTATTTTGAGCTTGACCTCTATTTATTATCACAATGAATTGGTATATTTAAGTATTCTAAGTGAATAATTACTGCCAATGCATATGACTAGGACGGCAGAGAAACTAAGTAAAAGTTTGTGATAACGGTTATGTGGGAATTATGTAAAACCCAGTCTGTATTAGTTAGAGGGAATGTGGTTTTGAAAGATAAACAACTACAAATTTGCATGAAGATTATTTATGATATTTGATTTACAAATAAATTTACTAATTTAAGCTGATTACCTTAGTATGCGTTGGATATAACAGCCTCTTAATACTTAATAGTCCAGGCATCGAAAATGTTGTTTTTTTTTAAATTACTTGATAAAATCTTAGAAACGATGCTTAAGTTGGATCAAAAAAATAATACAGATGTATTTTTGGTCCTTCTGCCAGCGAAAACTAGATATTTCATAAATTAAAACTAAATTTGAAATACACTGCTGTTAACTTGTATTCAAAGTACTATGCTGATTGACATACTTTAGTGGTGGCTATTTGTTATAACTATATGCTCCAGTCAAAGTGCAGATATATAATCTAGAAAAGAAAAAAAAAACAGTTCATATAAGTATCATTATTGAAGATGGTCTCCAGGGAGGCCGAAACATGTAATCAGTTTAAATAAATGTGAATCATAACTAAATATTTGTAATTTATTATTTTTTAAATTATAATTAATTTAAAATGATAAATATAAGTATTTATTATATTTCGATTTCACATAGGCGTAATTACGTTTTTAAAATTTTGATTTATTTAAATTCACTCTTTAATAATATATTTTATTAAAAAAAAGATAAGCACTCAAAAATAATAATGCCATTAACTCTTATTTAAAATATATATAAATAGAAACTTTCATTTGTATAAAGTGTTCTTTATAATAGAGAAGTATTCGATCCATAGAAATATTCTGGTATCGAGTAACAAAAATCCATTATAAAGTGAGTCCACAATAGTTGCGGGTGTGTTGATATTATGTATCAAAGGAACTGTACAACTGAAGCATCAAGTGTGAAGCGCTTAACAGGTATGGGTTACCTTCTTCAGTACTGAACGTCTATAGACATAAAACTATAGCATGTATGATAGTTTCTTTGCGTAAAAGTGCAAAAAAAACAAAATGTAGCCATCTGAATTTGTCAGCTTACTTGTTCCAATTATTTATGTACCTAAAGTCACGGATATCAGCTTGATATAGGTCTTTTAGGCTGATGCCGAAAAGCCTCGAAAAACGATCTTTTGTCTCTAATTTTTGTTCGCTTGCTTGACATGCATATCTAATAATGTTACTTTTAATTCTATATAAAATTACACGGCGTTTGCACACGCCATTTTATTTGTTATGATAGTTGCTCCATTTCATGTTGGTTCAACTGTCATTTTTTTTTTGCCGTGACTATCTTGGCGGCGCTGCATATCACAGTGTTCCGGCAGTCGTCAGGTAATTCTCTTCAAGCCGGCGAAACGTCATGTACCGGTCGGACGAGGAAATCTAGTCGTTATTAAAAATAAATTTAAATTATGCTTCAAAAACAAGTTCTTTGCTTTGCGGTCTGCTCCTGCATCCTTACTTATTGTAGGTTCGTGGTACAACAGGGATACTCACCGATGGTTGGAGCAACACTGAGTGAGTAAGATTATTACATTACATTCGAATCCCATTCGAGGGTATCCCTTCAATATATGTAGGTCACTTATATCACACATGATGGCTATTTTTATGTTACTACTCAATCTTTAAATATATTCATCATTAAGACGAAGAAATACTAAAAAATACATAGCTCCAAAGCATCATAATTCTACGACGTGAGGTTTTGTCGTTGTACAGATTGGTTTATTAATATTTAATCGATTTTTTATAGATTGGAAAAATATAAATTTTGTGACACCGAAGTGGTAAGGTGTAGCAAAGCCGTGTCTAACACCGTGTCGGATCTTTGAGGGTATTTACCAAGTTGAGCGTCATGCGCGCGACTCATATTTAACACATCGTTAGGCTAAGCTGAGCTCCATAGAAGCCTTGCCAGGCAAATGGCCTTTACAGAG
Organism: Glossosoma conforme; assembly: GCA_022606575.1. Classification (NCBI taxonomy): domain Eukaryota; kingdom Metazoa; phylum Arthropoda; class Insecta; order Trichoptera; family Glossosomatidae; genus Glossosoma; species Glossosoma conforme. The sequence continues at coordinate 2,343,678 of JAGTXR010000101.1, read as the reverse complement.
CCTGAACGAAGACTTCAGCGACTGCTGTAAAATGAGTGATGCCATCCAGACAATTTCGTATGTTTTGATTTATTTAAAAAAATATATTTAAAAATATTGCTTAACATTGATGAAGAACTTTCATGTACAGAGTCTGTGGTGTACAAATTATCAATTGATACTGCGATTTACTGGGAAAAAAATTACATTACTAGGTTCCGCAATCTAACGTTTTTTTTTCAACTAGTGCTTACTTCGTGAATGGTAACACTTAGCTCATGTCTGATTTGACAGATAATTAGTTTTATCCTTCCGCTGAACGAATATGGTTGTGTATACGCTTGAACAACGCTGGGAAATATTGCGATATTACTTTGAAAATCAGGCCATTTTTCTTCAAAAATGAGCAAGGAGTGGCCGTTACTGTCAATGGCGATCATTATCGGGCCATTTTTGTTCACAAAAATTGAAGAGGAGGATATTGGCAACATTTGGTTTCAACAAGACGGCGCTACGTGCCACACAGCCGAAGCTACACTCGATGTTTTGCGCCCCATTTTCAAAAAAAAAAGTTATTTGGCGGACCCGTTATTTATAATTTATTATTAACATAACAATACGACATTCACGAATCATCCATTTTTTCAACCATATATTCCATATATGGAATATATGGTCACCACAAATTGCCGCCACTAAATTCTGTCAGCTGCCACTGTCCATTTCTTGTTTTTGGACATATCTGCACCTGAAGGTCCGCTTAGGTACATAAATGGTTCCTGACATCCAACAGAGCAGAAGTTGAGTATTTGAAAAAAGGTTAGCTGTATTGTCCAAGGTAGTGATCCAGGAAGAGCTTTCATCATATTTTCGGATGATTTGTTAATCGTTTTTAAAGGATATAGGTTGATTGGCTCAATGTTGGGTGTGCATAGGAAGACTTATTTTTCACCATCAATTTTGTTTAATAAGCATAACTAGCATTTTAAGCAAAAGGGATCAATTTCATACCTACTGCGTATATGAGGATATTATAAATTAAATGAATATTTATCTTCAACAGATAACAAACTAAAAAATAGTGTGAGCGAGCATTTCAAGCTATACCCGTCGGAAAATTGCAATATAAATTGAAAAGAACATAGATAGATATTTAATTTTAAAATAATTGTTACAATAATATTTTATACAAATTAATTATTTCATGATAAATAAATGGCAAAAATATTAATTAAATAAAGCTTAATTCAATTAAAAATTAATATTTACGAAAAATATTTATCATATAGTGGGTAGCACTGCGTAGGAGCATTATTGTATACCGCAGCTCTACGCGTCTTTGCTTCAACTGCCTACGCACATGTTACGTCTACGACTGAGCTTTGTTAGAAAATTCTGGAAAGCAATATTTACATATCATTAATGAAAATATCTTATCGGAAAAGCAATTAATAACATGCGGAGGTATTAACTATAATTACATTTCTAATCCTCGTGTAATCTGTTATTGAATTATGAATGGCGTATGGAAATTATGTCGTTATCGGCACAAGCTCTTTAAACAAGTAAAGTAGTCTTGTGTTTACAAGAATTACTCTTATTTTATTAATAAATAAATATGTATTCAAATTATTATGAGCTTTATGAAAAGTATTATTTGCTGAAAGTCATATTTATAGCCATTTCAAAATACACTTTATGAAGAAATGACGCTGTTAATTTAAGATCCCACAAATATATTTAACTATCTTATTTTCTGATTTGTAAGGAAACTATTATCAAACTCATTTTTGTTTTTTTTTTTGTTTGTGAAAAATATTTTTCATGTAAGTTAATTCAACTTCTGATAAGAACTACATTTTACAAATAGCATGTACGAATATACTACTTTTGCATTGAGTAACTTACTAACAAACAGTTCTGCACTTTTGTAATATACATTGACATCCCCCGTTTTTAAAAAAGATGTTATTCAATCGCTTGGTGGCAGGATAAGAAGCAGATTAACAACACAAAGAACACGAATTTATTTTTATAATAGACTTGACTTCTTCGTCTGACTGGTATGGCGTTTGCTGGCCGGAGAAAAGTTAACTGACAACTGCTGGAACACTTTGATATCCAGCGCGGCCAAGATAATCACGACAAAAAAGTAAATTAAAGATGACAGTTGCACCAACATGAAATGGAGCAACTGTCATGACAAATTAAATGGCTTATGCAAACGCCGTGTAATTTTATGTTATTAAAACTAACATTATTAGATGTGCATGTTAGGCGAGCAAAGAAAAATAAGAGACCAAATACTGTTTTTTGTGGCTTTGCGGTATCAGCCTAAAAGAGCTATATCAAGCTGATATCAACATAAGTCCATGTTACTTGATTAGACATATAAGATGACTTAGTCTGAGTAAAAGCAGTCTTAATTTTACTAGATTGTTAATAACTTCATTTTCACAAGACTAATAAATGTCCAGCGGCAATTCCGCATCGTAATCACGGCTGTAGATTGCAACATTAGTGGTGGATCGATACTTGGATGTATCACCGATTTTTATTGATAAATCGTCGCTCGTTGTTTTGAATAACTCTTTACGACCAAATTTGGCTTCTCCTGGCTGGAAAAAATGCGATTAATGAATTACCAAAAACAATGCAATGATACTTTAGCTATCGTCTCTTCAATTCAAAAAGCCTAACATGGACAAGGGCAATAAACATAACTGAGTGGCAGCAATTTTATTACAACAATATGTTTCAGTAGTGGAACGGATTTGAATATTAAAAGTTAGTACTACGTTCATGTTAAGCCGGAGACATTGTTTTGCATCAGTTTCCATTTAGCAATAAGTATCGTACATCAAACACTCTGTAAGCAAACGATAGTTTCGCTAATGAGTTTCTAAAATGTACGTGGAAGTATTAGGGAGTTGATGTGGAAACTCTGTACGTGTTCGCTTTAACGGCTCTCAGTTAGCTGGGAGTGCCTTGTCTTTTAATCTCAGTTAATCAAGTGATGCATAAAACGGGTAATAAAACGACGAAGCATCCTAATTACAGGTTACAGCGTACTCCTGCACATGAAGAATGTATAACATTCGTACATACGAGGGTTATCCGTAATATAAGACTGTAGCGCCATGGAAACTTTAATATTACGGATAATCCTCATACTTGAACGTCAAATCGATCCATCATCATTTTATTTGTGTTTGTTTGGTGTAATTTGTACGGCAAAGTTTTTTAAATAAAGTTATACACACAGAGTGATCCATAAAATAATGTTCCCGTGGCGCTACAGTCCTGAAAAGCGCTGTTATGCGAACCTTGGTTCCCCCACTCCAAATCCCTTCCCTAGTGAGCTACCTGCAGAGCTCAGCCTTGGCTTGGCAGCCGTACGTGATAGATTTTCCCCTCGCTTCGCCCGCTTTTTTTCTGAGTTACTGATTAAAAGTAGGGCATCCAAAAACCCAGCCAAATTCGTAACCCAGTTTTTGGATATTTTTTCAGGGTAAGCCCGGGAACCCGGTTTTAGAACCGGGTTTTTATAACTATTAATTTTACTTAAGTAAGCTTTCTATTAACATATATAAATACATACACAAACACACATGTATCGCGTACTTCATATCATTAAATGTATCTAAATAGATGGTATTTTTTTGATAAGTTATAATAGTTTAATAGTGTCTGTAAAACATCATCGTATTATTAAAAATATTCTGAATTCATAAAATTAAATAAAATTAAAATAAATCCATTGTAATTATACAAATTTTATTGTGTTACGAAAACAGAGCAGTTTTTTTTATCAATGTTTCAGGTATTAAAACAGATATACGTACATTTACGTGTATATCAGCGGAGACTAAAAATAACGATTTTGCAACTGTTTTTGTTTAATTTTTTTTATGACCAAATCTTTTTCACATACTAATAGTTCATAATATTATAATATTATGACAATCTACTTTTATATTTTGAGTACGAAGTTGCATGCAAATGTAGAAAGTAAAATCGTGTGATTGACGAAATAAAACAAAACACGTGAATGATCAGAGATTAAAACAGTTTTGGTGCTGGTCATTCAACTCTAATCTGGAGATAAAATCAACCCGAATATATTTTTTGTTAAATTTGGATTACGTTAAGCTACTCACGTCTCGTAACTACTGCTAGGAGAACAGGTTTTTTTATAATTACTTACAATGGAACACGACAATACTTAGAAGAAGTAAAATAATATTATTTTAAGGAGTTCCACACTGAATATAGTATTTCCAGCAAAATATACGAATAACGTAATATTATTTATAAGAAGACGTATTTCCGTTTATTTGAATGAATTTTAATGTTATTTTAAGATTATAATTTGACAAATCAAACTAAAATATACGCTGTGCATAAGTTCATTTGAGCTCTCATGTAACTTAGTAAAAAAATATATGACTTAATTACTTTTCAAAAATAAGTATAGATGTTTATATTCGGTGTGCAATTATATGCTTAATTCGTACAATTCAAATTAAATCCATATGTTTATTCCCTTATGCTTTCCACATTTGAAACATATGATCACCTCTAATTTCTGTCACTCTTCTGTCAGTTGCCACTAGCAATGCCTTGTCTTAAGACATCTCTGCATTCGAAGGTCTCCATGGAAACAATTATGGTTGACGTGGACCTCTAGGACATGAGCCCATTGAAAAGGACGGCAGTAGTAGTTTCCGAGGCATATTTTGGGTGATTTGTTACATTTTTTTAAAGAGATCGAATTATGAGTCTCACGCTTTCAAGGTTTGAACCATTTGGTTCTATTATAATAAGCGGCAACTCTGCCAAGTTTTTTGGTCTCCGTTCGATATTGCTTAACTTCGGTCATCTAACGAACACCGCGTAACTTTTACAGCTGAGATATAGCTTATAGACTTCATTAATTATGTGTACATAACATGATGGTATTTTTAGAAAATACCCGTAAATAATCATTTAATATTAAGTCTATAAATCGCTATTAGTTTAATACGTTTTATTATAGTTTGAAAAATGCTTCAATCATTAAAAATTGAAACAAATTTATTGATATTTTTTTTGTAATATTACATTATAATTCATTGCTTTGATTTATTAAACCGTCATATATCTTGAAAATTAATGAGTCTCCTTATTGGCAATTACACCATTTAGTTGTCTCATTGATATCGTTTCAAACAGAAACTCGTAATACATTACGTTCAAAGACGATTCGCTTAAACTGAGATGAAAAAAATATTAATTCAATATTCTAAGTGACATTTTATGGGTCGATACATTCGATTCAAGAGATGAGTTTATATTATTTTCATATGAATAAGGGAACGATAAAACACTTTTATGCTAATATATCAAAGGATATTTTTATGGGCTCACAAAAAAGACCTTATTTTTTATAGAGACCTTAAGAAATGATGCATCGTTATTTCAATTTTTTGATATTCTTGACAATATATAAATTTCAAATTATTTATTTGGCATTGGATGAAGTATAAAGGTCTTTCAATCCAAAGTATAAAATAATTATATATACTTTACTTTTATAATAATATGTTCTTACATATTAATATTTATATATGATATAGCATACGATATAGTATATATAACGTTTGTTTATCATTCAGATGCTGTTGGTTCAAAAACGGTCGAAGCTTATTTTTTTTAAATTTATTTAATTCAATACAAGTTTTTTACATTTTCCAACCCAGTAGGGTTGAAACACCTGTTTAGAACAAAAAAATGTCCAGGCCTTAGGATTTTCGGGCTTATCATACTATCTCCTTAAAAGAAAACCCTGATAATTGAACATACAAAATTTCTGTGGTACACAGTCTATGCTATATATCTAAGTTCATAGGCTCTTGTCCTGGAGGCTCCCTGGAACCATTGGATGGAAACATAGATATGTTTCCATGTAGACCTCTGGGCATACAGGTGTTTTGGGACAAGGTAAAGACAATCTGAGCTTACAGAACTGTAAAAAATAGCAATTTGTGCATTTCATATTCTCCAAATATGGAGCTGATATTGTAAATAATATATATTAAAAAAAAATAGTTTTCAGAAATCTTCAAAACAGTGAAACAATGTTTAATTTTTTTTTTAAAAGAAAGTGGAATGTAAAATTACTATTTTACTATTATAAATAAAAAACGTTAATTTTTTTAATCTTTGTATTTAAACTTTTATAGCACAAGTATTATAATGTTTCCTGTATACAAGAAAATAAATTATGCGAAAAAATCATTTAAAAGATCGAAGATGTCAACAATAAATAAATTTCTGTGAGGTGATTTGTATTTTTTATTTTATATAAACGAAAGAAAAATAATAGATCACGTCATCGAATTTGGGTCAAAATAAGACTGCTTTAATAAGCCTTTACTGGTCGAGAGTAAACATTAAGTAATTGGATACTTAATGTTTTGTAACCAAAATATTTATTACGTAATAACGAAGCAAAAACGTCACCCGTAAAATATAAACAAGGGTCAATACCATAAAGACTTTAAGATTAAGGTTATTTTTTTTGATATGCAGCCTTCATCCTACAGTCAAAATATTGTATTTAGACATTTTTAAATGAATAAGTAGAACATATAATGTTAATTCGACGATTGATAAATCATTTCTTGATTAATTTAAATTATAATTGTTGATCTTTTTTCTTTTATTACATGACTTAAGTGTAGTATTATATGTAAATATATAATTTTTTCACATTTTAACGAATTTTACTTGTTTATTGCTTAAAAATTAAAAATGCCAACAAGAATTTTCTATTATCTGAAAAAATAATTTGGACTTTTAGAGATAAAGAACATACCACAAGTCATGTTGCTTTCACGTGAAGAGGTCCAAGAAAGGAAAAGCAAAAAAAACGTTATGAACTGAGATATTAAGGCCAGTTTTATGATAATGCCCGAAAGCACTCAATAAAGCTGTTCTTTGTGGAAAGTAGTGGTAGTTTTCAGTTAAATAGAAGCCGAAAGTGAAACTAGTAAGTCGGGAATTAGGTCTCTCCTCTCACTCGATGCGGACAAACATTTTCCGGTATTACCTCCGTAACTTCAGTCGTAACTAACTAAAATGCTTTGAAAATTAACTGATAATGTGCTGTAATTATGGTCTTATCGCGTAAGACCACGCGAACTGGGGCCGTGAAACATTTCAATTAGCCACGTATCAACTTTCAGCTAAGAGTTAATACATACTTGATTCTTGAACGTAATATTTTTCACAATTACTTTTTTTCATATGTTATTTTCATGTACGTAATTTTTCATGTATTTATATTTTACTATTACGTACGAGTACTCCATTCCTCTCGGTCCTCAGCAACCCTTTTCAGCTCAGCATAAGCACTACCATTCATGTCCTCGAATACTTGCTGCAAATACTCCCGTCTAGGGCGACCTCTACAGTTTCTGCCCTCAACCATCTCCTCCACAATATCGTGAAGAAGACCATCGTGGCGCATGATGTGACCAATCCATCGGGCTCGCCTCTCTGAGATGGTTCTTATTAGGTGCCTATCTTCCTTGATTATCCTGAGAACCTCATTGTTCGTGACGTGGTCTCTCCAGGAAATTCCGAGAATTCTTCTTTACGACCACATCTCAAAGGCCTCTAGTCTTTTTTTATCACTTTCAGATAAGCACCATGTCTCACAGCCGTACATTAAGATGCTCCGAACAAGTGTTTTGGCAAGTTGCTTGCGTAGCTCTATATGATTTTACAAAAAATATGAAAAACTTTTTAACGGTGATTAAATTAAAAAATACGAGTTTAAAATTCAAGTAATTGCTTTGTTTGTCTTGATTTGCCAATATCTTTAAGTGACTGTCCGTTATTCATGTATCGTTACAAGTTTTATATAAACAAGTATCAAATTTTCATTGATTTCTAATGTATGTCATATTTGACTGTAAGGATATAACTGTATATGACTGCAATATATTTTATCTTGGAAAAACAGCAGCATTAGATCCAATTCAATATCTCTTCATTCTCCAATACTGCGGGACACATTATTGCTAGTCTGAAAGCTTTGGAAAGCGTCTCCAGTGAGAAATATTACGAGAAAAATACAATAAGAAGTATCAGATATTGATCGTGTCTAGTATGTACAAGTAACTTATTTTCTATCGTTTTCCTTTCTAATATTCCCACAGTGTGTTTTTTTATCTTAATAAATTACATACAAATAGCCACCACAAGTCATCACCAAAGATGTACAGATGTCAGATTCATTAAATTTGGTTATTATATATTGTTTAGTTTTATAGAGGTTTTATTGAGAATTTCTAGCTTTTGAAATGTGTAGGTTCTGTGTGTTTAAAAATAGGCAGCAACTATGATCGAAATATAATTTAATAATTAAAAATCAGATTATTTAAGGAGTCAAATAATTGAACGTCTGAAAAAAATGTGATGGATAAAAATGATTTTTAAGACTAGGATAATTGCTGTCATACAATTAACCATGATAAATTCAAATCAAAGGAAAAGGAAAAAACTTTTCAAATCAATGGAAAATGATTCATTTCATATGGTCTAAATACTATGAAATATAGCCTCCAAAATTTAATGCAGCTACATTTATCTCATATATAAATCCTGTGAGTTCGTAGACTACTGAGGAATATATTGTTTGACTTTATGATTCGAGGTCATAAGACGAGGTATGAGAATGAGTGAAGCAGCTTTCCATACAAAAAGTTGATTAGGGAACTAAAATAGGCTTTGTCAGGTTTTTCGGTCTCTTTAGAGTATAAATTAGAGCTATCCTTGTAATGGCCGTCCTTCTAGGCCATCTATATATAAGACGTGCGGAAAAACTCTGGTAGACAAAGTTCGAATGGGCTAAGACGAAAATTATGGCGGCTGATAGAGCTTTGTGGTGATAGTTTGTGACAGCCATATGCGCCAGATAGAAGAGCGTATCATCATCCGCCTGTATCCGTCCACTGTTGAACCTAAGCCTCTCGCATAAGTCTCCATCTTCTTCGATCCTCCGCCTTCCGCATACAGGTCACTCCCACAATTCTTATTATGTCGTCAGTCTATCTTGCAGGGGGTCGGCCTATTCGTCGTTTGCCAGTTCTTGGGCGCCATTCCATTACTTTTCTTCCCCATCGACCGTCGTCTCTTTGACAAATATGTCTTGCCTATTACCACTTGAGTGTGCCTATTCATTGGGTATTATCCACTACTTTTCCTCGTTTCGGATTCTATCTTTGAGCGACACTCCAAGCATGGATCTTTCCATAGAGCATGGATCTCTCGAACGAAAAGCGTATATAGAATGATAATTATAACATCCATTTCTGTCATAAATTCGATTTTCACATTCAGCCTAATCGAGATATTTATTTGATTCCGTCACTATCTAGAATGACGTCGGCCTGTCCAACATTTATAAAAGGTAAATAATTAATGAAAACGATACTAAAAAACGGTAAAATATTAAATTTCTTGATATTCAGCGGCTTGGGAAAGTTTCAGGCGTTTCTCTGTTCATTTATAATTTATTCTGACGTCATTATCAACCCGCAATGCTTTACTATGTACTGAAATTAGGTTTTATACAATATCCATTCATCACTCGTGACGTTTAAGTTATGAATTAAAATTATTCACGTCATGTTTTTAATAACGCACCACCGGCTTAGGTATCCATCTAAATTACGACTAGTTTGACATACACACGAAACCCGCTCACATTAATAAAACCATAAATGTGTGCGTATCCTTTTAATTGAATTTCACATTCATTAAAACGTGGGTATTTTGTGTAATTAAATTTATAAATGGTTTCTTTTAGGTCACTAATTGACTGTTCTTTCATAGTTTTTTTTTCTAATTACTTCTTTCAATATCCGCTTACTAGTTAAAACATAATTACAGTCAACACAAAATTCCATCGTATTTTTTTAACAATATCTTTGCCTCTTGGAGCTTTATGGAGTATATTTTATTATCAGTGCCAAACGGCCTTCCAAAACGGCGAAAGCCTGGGTCTTTCTAAATCAGCAAGAGCTAATTTTTTATTAATATTCAGCGTGTGTTGAAGTTTTATTTAAGAATTTACAGTCTGTTTTACGATTGGATACCATGACTTCGTTGCTAACAAACGGAATTACGCTTCTTTTGAGCGCTGCGAGAATGCCGATGCAAGTTATGACTCCTAAATGATGGCTGCCATTCTGCAGAATCTATTTCCCAACCTTACCATTTCCTTATCCATTCCCACGTATTTCGTGGTTAGCAACGTGTTACCAAAGAAGGTAATTCGAGACTCACTGTAGTATAATAACTTCGCAGCCTTAAACTGAGGTCTATTTGACATATAACTGATGCTCCTAGAATCACGGGAAGTCCTGCAGCCACTCTCTAACAAGTATCTTTTTGCGTGCGTCCAGTAACGAGCCCCCATCTGGGTCTCCAAAATCAGGACGGGACAGTGAAGTTTCCAAAATAACAGCATATTAAAGTATGATAAAGCGAAAATTTATGTTGACAGTATTCAAAAAAATAAATAAAATATTAGTGATATATTCTTAGACATTTACTTTTAATATATTAATTATTTTGATTTTTTCGATCGATTATTCTTGGTGGAATTCCATAATATCAAATATATATGAAAGAGTATTTAGAATTTATCTCACAAATTATTTCGAAACATGTCGTCTACAAATAAATATTTATATTTATTATATATTTAATACGATTACATGTATATTTCACCATCATTAATGAATAATTATTCATATTAGTGACCTTATGTATAACTTGATTTCAAAAGAAATGTATATTTTATTTGTTTGCAACACAATTTCACTCAATAATGCATTTTAGTAACTATATAATGTTTTGTATTTAACTCATCTGTCATAACCCTCAATCGAATAATCACTAATTAATACCCTAATTAATAACTCTGCAATGAGTTTCATAATATTCGATTGCTTCCTAATTATAATTCAACATTATAACAGCTGATTAGCATGCAGCGACCTAGCCTATTTCCTTGAACAAAAAAAAAACAAAAATTATGTTAGGAATAATACAAAAAAAACCTAGAAAAATTTTTGCTATTTTCAAAATGAATTTATATTCCTGTGGCTTTTATTTGCACACAGACTGTACAATGCAAATAAAAACAGTAAAGTTTATGGCGCAACGATTCGATTTTTAGTAACATGATTTATTTCAAAGTTGACCTGAAAAATCGAGGAATAGGTCCATTGCTATTCCACTACGACTGAGCTTCGTTAAGTTAAGGTAAACACTTGAAGTACTGTGTTTGTATTGTGCACTCGGTTTTCTGTGTGTTTTTAAAAACTTGCCGGAACAAAAGACCACTAGAAATGCAATTACATTAAGCAAAACATGGAAAAAACTCAGTTTTTTTAAGAACTTATATCAGTCTGACATAGCACTTTTAGGCTGATGTCGTGAAACCTCGAAAAACGATCTTTTGTCTCTTATTTTTGTTCGCTCGCCTGACATGCACACAAATAATTTTTCTTTTAATTATATAACATTACACGGGGCTTGCGTACGCCATTTTATTTGTTATGACAGTTGTTCCATTTCATGTTGGTGCAACTGTCATATTTAACTTGCTTTTTTACTGTGATTATCTTGGCAGCGCTGGATGTCACAGTGTTCCGGAGTTGTCAGTTAGCTTTTGGTCCGGCCGGCGAACGCCATACCGGTCGGGCGAAAAATCAAGTCTTTAATAAAAATAAATGAAAACTGTGCTTCATTAACAAGTTCTTTGTGTTATAATTCTGCTCTTGCATCCTTCCTCCACGCGGCCACGTGACGAACTTGTGACTTGACGTTATTTTTAAAGACGAGGATCTCAAAACATTTTTTTTGACCGCGAACATAAAATATTAACTCTGTCTTAATTTTAGTTTTTTTTTAATCTCGAACTATCACAATATAATATGAAATTTGTGTGGACAAATAAGATGCGTTAGAATTTCCCTTGTTTGTATGTATGATTTTTTTTTAATTTATGGATTTGAATTGCCAAAAAAAATGATACACGAGAAGACCTGGAAAACCACAAGCAATCTGGACTGCAACTGTAGACAAGGATCTGAAAACACTGGGCTTGACTGAGAATGCAACGCAGGACTGACAGACATGGCGAATGTACACAAGGAGAGCCGACCCCAGATGATGGGAAATGGCAAGGCTAAAGAAGAAGAAGATGTATGGATTTGAATTGTGGCGACAAATGAAAGGTGTTTAGTTGATGATAAATAAATAAAATTAATAAATATGTTTACCAAAAGTTGTATTTTAAAATAAAAACCTATTTTAATTAACTTAACTCGTCTAATTAATTCACAATATTTGCCTTTAAAGACCATTTTTTTGCCAAATACAAATAGTATGTGTCAATACTGTGCACTGAGCACAAAAGAAATATTATTTATAGTTTGGAGAGGAGGATATTGGCAACATTTGATTTCAACAGGACGGCACTACGTGTCACACGGCCGAAGCTACACTCGATGTTTTGCGCCCCATTTTCAAAAAAAAAAAGTTATTTGGCGGACCCTTTAGTATGAGTATTTAAACAGTATTTAGACACACTATGAATCTTACGAAAATATTTTTCCATCCATTGACGCATATGACTGATATAATAATGATTACTGAATATCATGATACCTTAATCGGAAATACTTTACAATCCATTCTTTCAGCCTTCGATTTGTGCTAATGTTTCCACGATAAAAATGTTTACAGCGCCTGAAATACTTGTTCCCGTGCACGATCTCTTTGGTTTTAATTAAAACAGAAAACAAAGGCCTCCACACCGCACGAATGCGTTTGCTTTCATTAAAGACCTCTGGTATTCTCTTGGTAGTCACCAGCCACTGAAACACGAGGTCTCTTCGTCCAAACGGCCTCTATAGAGCCTCTAGTTAGCTGATATAATTATAATTAGATTAGCCGGTATCGGCGCACTCCAATCTGGAGTTGAACTAATTTGTTTCTCTTCTGATTTGATTGCAAAACACTTGTTGCGTTAACGCTAGGGCATGCCTAAAATTCAGATTATGAAACGTGGGAAGATTTTAAAATTGCCTATTAAATACAAACATCTCTGCAGAATGAAGATGTTCAAAGCCTGTGTACGCCCGATTATTTCATAATGCGCAGATGAAGACTTTTTAATCCAAGACTGAAAACTCGTAACCAAAAATACTAAGTACAAACAAATAGTTTCATTACATTGACAAAAAAAATAAAAATATATCAGTTGATGGTTTACTATCGCAAATAATCATAAATTTAACCTTTTATCTTGTACATAAAGTCACTGCGCATTGCAGTTATTAAGTTTTATGTATTTCATTCCTAATTGAAATCTGCGGTCACTACATATTTAACTTCAGTAATGTACTAAGATCACGCTTAAAATATGCTCTTCTCGTTGATCATTTATTTGCCATTTCAAAAATATAATTTAATAACTGTAACATATGTACAATGTTTTATGTATGACTGTTCAATTACTATCTCGTTATCAGATATTAATAAAATAATTTTTAGAATTTATTTCACAATATATTTTCTTAACGACATGTTTCAGCCAGGTCAAATGGCCATTTTCAAGTCAGTAAGTAAAGTGAGTGTAGGCTCTATATAAATCAAATTCTTAAAATTATTTTATTTATATCTGATATTATGGAATTCCACCAAAAATTATCGATCGAAAAAATCGAAATGACTATTTAGTTAATTTGAAAATATCGAACTTGGCCCTTTACAAAAACTTTAATTTTTATGTATTAACACATTTATAATAGAAACCATTTTTTGTGACAAGTCGCCTTATGAGGGGACAAATAAACGAGTTTTAGCTATTCCAGTATTGCGTTTTAAGTATAATATCTTCATTCTTAACGGCACGAACCTATCGCTCAGTCTATTTACTCACTCGCTTACGTCATTTCCAGGCATCTCAGAGCAGAGCAGCAGGGGATGAATGTTAATTAGCATTTAGTTTCTTTTGCTACTAGGAACGTCGCGAATCAGCTTTCTGTAACCACTTCTTGGATCCTGAAACTATCGCTGAAGCTAGTTCTCGCAGACCTTAATGAAAACTGAAAACAAAGACGCGACGTCATACCGCTGCAAATTGTTTCGTTTCAACCCTGAGCTAATTTTGGAAACACATATTTAGAGCATGCAACAAAACCAAAATCCAATCAAAACCATTCTTAGAACTGTTTTAACCGATTTCACACATACATCATCATCAGTCTTTATTCGCTGCTTAGCTGCAGCGTATAGTTGTGACAAACTTTTGATATTTAAAATATTTTTAATAGACCTTAGTTTAAAGCTGCGAAGTTAGTAAACTACAGCGAGTCTCGAATTGCCATCTTTGGTAGCACGTTGCTAACCACAAAATATGTGGGGATGGATTAGGAAATGGTGAGGTTGAGAAATGGATTCTGCAGATAGCAGACATCAGTTAGGAGTCATTACTTGCGTCTGCACTCTTGCAGACGGACGCGCAGAAGCGCTCAAAAGCAGACTGTTCAACCATATCACCTAAAATGTTGATATACATAAATGCATGTCTGGTTTATTTTATATAGAAATAGCTGACCCGGTGAACTTTGTTTCACCCGAAAGGCAATAAATGAGCAGAGAATTTTATTAAGTTGAATTTTTTGGTACATATGATATCATATATTTGGTCCATTCCAATTTTTTTACAAATATTTAGAAACATTTACTTAGAATAGTATACATAAATATACAATAAATAGAGAAAATAATTAAAAATAAAAATAACACAATAGAATAAGAAGATGCCTTTCCATTTGCTTTTTGTTATAACATTTTTAACAAATAAAAGATTAAACTGATATTTTCACTAATATTTATTTTGTTTTTGTCTTTTTTTTCCTGCCTTTTGTTTTCTTTTTTGTTTCAAAATATTCCGTACCTTACGTAGGTACCTACTTACAATACCTACTATTGCGTCATTTTTAGTTATGTTGCTGACTATGGCAACACCGTCTTATCTGACAGCTGTCAAGTTACAATAGTCTTGTATGAAAACATGTTTACGTAAATGTTCAATATTTTTTCTTAATCAAATCAATTATGAGTATACCATGGACGTTTTTGGGTTCTAAGCTACCTTTCCACCAATTTTCAGCCAAGTCAGTTTGGCCGTTCTTGAGTTATAAAAACAAATATAACCCGGCTTTCTTTTATATATATAGATGGGCTTGTATCATAGCGCATATTTTAAAAACTCTTGCATTCTGAAAACGAATAAAAAGAACCAGTCACATATAATAATTACTTTAAAAATTTCCAATATGACAGTCACCAGGAAACCATAATGAAACTACGAAGCGGAATACAGTATGTTAATTTTATTGAAAAAATAAATATAACATAAATTTACTAATCTCACTTTCTCTTTTTGCAATTTGAAAAATCATATTTATTCAACATTTATAATTCCAAAATTCAATTTAAAAATGATATTCAAATTTCACCGTCGTCCTTGTACCAATATTGATGAATTCAATTAGAGCCCGAATGACAAGTGAAATTAAATTTCGTTCTACATTATAACAATCTCCCGGACAAAATTAAAATACTTGATGGACAAATTGTTTGAAACTTTGAATTTTCCATCTGCGCTAGAGGGTAGGGAAGAAGCATTCGTAACGCTGAACCTTCACACAATTAAGAACATAAAATTGCCTGAAGGGTTTATTCCCTCTTTCACTGAAAAGTAAGACGTTAGGGAATTATAATTACTATGGGAAACATAGGTACTGGTACGTAGTACCTCCGAGACCTATATTTAATTTTGCTGAAGCATGGGGCTCGATAAGTAAACTGAAATACACCCTTGTTTAATTATAACGAGACATTATTACTAAATTAACTGTTTTTGTATAAAATATTTAACATTTCATGGAGAACTTGACCACATTATTAAAGTAAATGTCAACAAATTTATGATTTTATCAATATAATAAGATATTTAGGTTTCTTGTTAACCTTTCTGTGTTTTATTTCATATATTAAAATTTAATAAACACAAACAAAATATTTAAAAAAAAAACGACGTGTTATCGTAATAAATATTTATTTACTTTACTTATTTTTATATGGATCACGTTGAGTATGATCTCTGCTTATGAGACCACAGTTTCGAATAACTGGTAGCAATAACCAACCTGTTAGTCAAAATTGCAGTCTCTAAAACATAGGTCATACTCAACGTAATCCATGTGAAAACAAGGTCAATAAATTAATATTACTTGGATCTCAAAGTAAATATTTAAAAAATTAAAAAAAAAAAAAACTTTTCTGTGACATATTTGATTGCAATCTGAAAAATATGGCCACCACAACCATCAGGGTTCTCTTACTCATATTAAGAAGTAAAAATCAAAAGTAAAACACATTTTTGTTTATTTCTTTGACAAATATAAAAAACGTAACGACGATGACAGTTTACATATGTAGTTATAATATATACATTTTTTTTTTTGAGATTCGCTTATTACGTCACTTTAAGATGAATCTTGTGGGTGGCAAATTTAAAATAAATTTTACATTTTTAGTTTTTTTAAGCATTTTTTTTAGTAAAACATTTAATACTTCCATGACAAGTCGTTGAGGCATTGAATTTACAAACCCGTTGCTTTCTTGAGAACCCATCTTTTTTATTCTCCAATTAGCCTATGTCAACTGTCCACTGTCAATTCAATCGACATTCTCTTTGAAAACGGTACAAAATAAAACTGAATATAATACCGAAAATATCAGTTTTTATTGTAAGATAAAGGCAAGAGAATAGAAATATGATTTCTTTTGAGTTTATTACGAGGTTTCATAAAATTATAATAAGCTGTTAGTTTTTTCTTCATATTTAAAAAAGCTATGTGTTCACATCTCATTGCAAAAAATAATAACATAAATAATTTTTGACAAGTATATACTCGTAGGTATGCTATCTTTGATATTATAAGAATTTTTCATTCAATCTTCGACATTATCATCCGATCTCCTAAAAAATTCTAGTTATCAAATTTACAAATATAATACAGCAGCTTTTTTTACTTTAAATCTCAATTATGTATGCAAAATATGAATAATAACATTTTAAATGTTTACAATGCTTAATGCCGGGTATTACAAAGAAAATATTTTATAAAAAATTTAAGAAAAATGGCATGTGTTCCGGAAATTACAGCGTCAGCTTAATGGTGACGCCGGAATACCAAGGTTCAAGCATTGAGGATAAGTCCAAAGACCGGAGTTGAATTGGTACTTATTTATTTGATAATATACGCCTTTTTAGAGAGACTCCATCTAAGATATAGAGTTTGATTATAATAATTACTTTAAGAACTTTCGGATGCTTAATACAAAATAATTATGTTCAAAATAACGTTTTGATCAATTTGTTTATAGTAAATCGCACCCTCACCTTCAGGCGTCATTGCAGCAACACCAAACAGAAAGTTGCAACAAGGAACAACCTCATCCGCAAACTGACCAACACTCACTGGGGAGCCCAACCACCCCTTCTTCGTACCTCAGCTTTAGCACTTTGTTTCTCAGCCGGAGAATATGCGGCACCAGTGTGGGGTCGATCAGCCCACTGTAATCAAGTGGATACTGCCCTGAATGATGCATGCAGAGTCGTCACAGGCTGCCTCAAACCAACACCCATTTCTAAACTATACCCCTTGGCTGGTATCGCACCACCGAACATAAGACGCAAAGTCATATGCGCCGAAGAAATGCGTAAGGCAATCAACCAACCGTCCCACTGCTTGTATAATCAGATACCCCCAACACCAAGATTGAAGTCTCGAAGCAGCTTTCTGAAATCCACACAACCTCTCACATCCGGCTCTGAAAATGAGAGACTCCAACTCTGGCAACAAATCGCACCAGAGGATTTCATTACTCCAAAGGAAGGCCTCCCAACTGGCAAGAGCCTTGACTGGCCGACCTGGAAATCCCTAAACAGATTAAGAACCGGAGTTGGTAGAGCAAAGGACAACCTCGAGCGGTGGGGAATGCTTCGGCAGGGAGAGACACTATTGTGCGACTGTAGAGACCTGCAGACCGCCTCACACCTACGATGCTGCTCCATGTGCCCAACAAGTTGCACATCTCAGGACCTAATGCTGGGCAACACACGAGCTATCGATGTTGCCAGATATTGGGAAAAAATAATTTGACGTCGCTGACACGAAGAAGAAGATAGTAAATCATTCATTTATCTTTTGCTGATTATTCACTTTAACTTTTAGAATAATTTTATTTTTTCACTTTTTTTGATAGATTTCAAAACAATCATCATTTAAATTTAGTGGTGGACATTCATATATATTCTAGAGGACATAAAATTTAATATATTACGTAAAAATATAAACTTATACTTACGCGATATTCAGTTTTTATCACATCAAGCGTACTACGTTGACTGCAAGTTCTAGTCAACTTGAATAAAATCACTTTATTTTCTTGGCAAGTTCGCTAACCAGGTAGTGGGTTTATAAGATGTTTTATGACTTTTAAAGTAAAGTAGCTGCATAAATTTTAATGGCGGAGTCGGGTGCACCGTGAATCTTTCTCGGGACTTAAAACGCAGCAAGAACTGAATGTTCAGGAAATTCACTTCCTAAAGAGTGCAAGGATTGCATCTGTAAGAGAGTCTATTTTTATTTCGTTAAAATGTATGGGAAATTTATAAAGTCTATATCCAAGCAAACAATACTTATTTGTATGAATTTTTTTAATTTTTATTAGAATATTATTTTATTATTTCAATATTCTAATCTACTTTTATAGATCATTGACTATATTACAATATTATTATTACTTAAATATACATATACTATACATAAAATTCTTTTTTCAACGCGTCAATCTAAGCACAAAAATAACGGCAGAAGCGGGATGCGAACCGCGGACCTTGGAAACCAACTATGCCCAGGTATTCATACCGCTCGGCGAACTGCGCCATTGCTATGCCCAGACTGACTGCGATGAAACTAGTATTTATATCATTGTTATCATCGTACGATAGATGTCACTAGTATATATTCAAAGTATGTATATTTTTATTATTATTCAATCAGTCTTCATTTATTCACAAGCTTAATTATTAAGCTATTATTATATTATTAAGCTTGTGAATTTTACTTGAACGATCACCTGATCTAATGAAATTCCTGCAAAACATCGTCTTTTTAGACGACAGCTTTAAATTATGAAGAAGTTAATAATTGAATAGAATAGTTGGATCAAGTCATCGTCATAAAAGTATAAATAATCTAACCAAACAGATCAATATAAAAAATGTATTTTAGTTAATGATTTTGATTTGCGGAAAATTATACAAAACTATCGACGGAAAACATTTTTTTTTTAATATATATTATGTTGTACAATTTTTTGTTTTATATTTTAAACACACTCCAACTACATACATACAGTAAATGTATGGAGGGGGAGTTCGTAAATAATATATATTACTATTGACATCAGCATGATACAGCCCTTGCTGACTGGTACCGAAAACCTCGATGTACAATATTTCGTCTCTTATTTCTGTTCGCTTTTATTACATTTCTATTACTTTATATATTTTTAATAATATATATTTTTATTTATTACAGATTTTTATCATACAACTAATACTGGCTTATGAAAAATTCAAAAGTTTTATTTTACATGTATAACGTGGCATGAATTTTTTGGTCATTTATCATTCAACGCGTTGTTATCAATCACTATTTTTATGCATAATATTGATTTAATCGATCAGTCGTACATTTAAAAAAAAATTAAACTCATTAATCATTGTTGTACTTTCGAATAAAATGGAAAATGAATGACATCGTTTGACTTTTTTGCTGTGTGTGATTAAATACGATAAATCAAAGCGAATAAACGAAGAAATTAAAGCAGTTTTATTAGATTTTCCTCGATTTTCGGCCTCGATTGAATTCATTCCCATTCAATTAATTCAAGTCCACAACGCAAAGGAATTGTATCGCGAAAAAAAATCATTCGAATAAATTAATCGGGGGGTGTCAAAACAATTTTAATTGGTTCCATCTGTCCATTTTAAAATAAAAAAATGTTGAACCTTATACAAAATTGATCCACATAGTTAATTTAAATGTTTCAAAAAAATATTAATTACTTACATACTTATTATTATGCAATCGATAATTGTAAAAAAATTCAAATTGTTTTTGCTTTGTAGAGTTTGTCCTAAAAAATGTTTTTTTTTTGTAAAATATTATTGTTTGAAAATTGGTCTACAAAAAAAACTAGTAATCAATTATTTTTTTTGTTAATATTTTTGTTATCACAGAAATACTATAAATTAAAGAAAATATCATATTATGATAAAGTTTTTAAATTTCGTTGGAGATCATTATATTGGAAAATCACATTATTATTTCACAACTACCTTAGAAATTCTAGTTTTTATTTTAAATATATAATATGGAATTAAATGTAAAATAATAAAATATAAAACCACTGCCAGGGTTACTTTATGATTAACAGGTTCATGTTTACATTTATATGCTTAGAGAATTTTAACTCCCATGTTATCGATACTCGACTGAAAATTTTCCAGTTACTTATTCATAGCGTTCTGGTTGGAAAATATACAATTACATTTATGTTTGATATTCCACAAATTTGGATAACAATAAATTTTCCGACGAATTTGTAAAACTTCACTAAAGAGCGCTATGGTTGCCATGGAGTGCACACAATTTTTCGTCAGTTGATAGTATTATACATCAAAATTTATTATTGTGAACGCTTATATCTTCGAAATTCATATTTCAAAAAAACTCATTTTATTTGTTCCATACAATGAATACTAATAGTAATAAACGGGAGTCTTTCTGTAGTAGGTGTGTTTAGTTCAAATAAAAAATGCAACATTAAAATACTAGCATTTTGTCAGTTTCTGTCTTTATTGTACATTTTAATTAGCGAATTCTTTATAAATTATTCAAATTTAAAAAATGGTAATAATAAAAATAAAAGATTACATTAATTAGCGAGGTTACAAAAAATAATCTTCAGAAAAGCTCGTAAATGCCAGTGCTTGCGACATTTCTTGCCCACTTCAGAAATGGCCCTTCAGACTTGGTGTCTTCTTTTTACCACTTTTCTTTAGTTTTTTTTTTGCATGTGCCTTGCTCAGGACTTGAAATGGTACGGCTGTAACCGGGTTGGTACGCGGTTGAGCACCACAAGTTTCGTCTTTGGAGAAGGGTAATAAACCAAGTGGTTTAGATACTCGACTGTTATGCGAGCAATCATGTATTCGAACCACGAAAAGTCTATATTTTTTAAAAATATTTATCAGCTTTGAATCACCTTACACTATCTAGAATGACACAAATCACTTCTTGCTCGAGCGATAAACTGTTATTTAAAGAGTTTTAATTTAGTCATAGTGCTCTTTTGAATGTGTTCAATTTAAACCTAATGACGAGACTGCGGTGACATGGTGACGAAGATTTTCTTGCCAAATAAGTAAATGTGACATATATTTAAATATCTGTGGGCAGTTATGATGTTCAGTTCGTTTAAATAAAAAACTGTTTCAAGTAAATAGTACTAAATCGTTTTGAGTTTATTTACTTGAATCAAAGCCGTAAAGATGACCAAATGGTTCTGATGCTGGGCAGTATAATAAGTTACCAATTTAATAACTGAAATCAAGCATGAATAGGTGCAAGGTTTTAATCAAATAACCTTCTACAGAGACTCTGGTAAAATTTTAATAGATACTTAACTGTTATACTGTGGAGACTCAATAAATTGACACATAAAATTCAATAAGAAAATTGATCATTCCGGCAATGATAAAGAGTGACATATCAAGTGACTATATAAGTGAAATCAATTCTATTAGTGACTTTATACTTAGTTTCAACTTAGATTCACACAATGACCTCAGAAACGTAACGGTTAATACTAATGTTGGTCTCAGTCAACAAACTTTGGTATAAAGTAATTGCAAATCACTGCACTATCTTCCCAAGAAAACACAAGATGAAATTTTTTACTACAAGAATCTTCTAACCAATAGTAAGAAGAGAAGAAATTAATCTGTCATGGTTCTCAGTATTACGATTTCGACGAAAAAAAAATTAAAATAAACTCTCTATATCAAAACTAAGTGGTGTAAGCTCCATTAAACGTTTTTTTTAATATGTATTTTTAATGTAATCTGGGCCATTTGGACTATATGAGCGCTTCAACTCGAACAATAAAACGTCCTCGCCTATCCAATTATTATCCACAATTACTGTTGCTTAACTATACAGATTGATCAACAACCGGTATTTTAACAAGCTAAGTGATTGCACGCATAATAAGTCATGATAAATAAGAAGCGTAATAGTAAAACCTGAAGATTTTCTTTTCATCACTATCTGGAGGTATTCTCTTGAAGAGGCTTACGTTACAATAAAACGATGAACTAACAACTTTCTTAACTTAGGCTCCTTGAGACAGCGAGCACCTGCACTCGAGATAGAGAAGTAAACTCGGTTGTAGAGAGCAGACTTTTAATAAAATCACGTTCGAATCTTCGTGAAAATAATCCAGGTTTACTGACTTAGGTAGTCTTTTAGTTAAGTCAAGTATAAAAGCACTGAGTTGCCATAAAGACACATATTTAGAGAAGATTTTTTAAGCAAAAAAGAATGTGTGTATATGCTACATATTTAGAACTAACACTTCACTTAATAGTCATCGTCACAAGCAGCTGAAATTTGAATTTTCAAGGATTTGCAAATTTCATGCGTTCATGTGAAAATTGTTATTAAAAATATTTTTATATTGTTTTTAATTATATATTAAGATCTTAAAAATATTTAGGATGATTTCACATTTATTTTTAAATGTTTGTGCATGTTTCGAACTCCATCGACTATAACGTAAGCAATCTAAATAATAAATATTTTTAATTTGCTTATTATATAATTCAAATAAACGCGAAAAAATAAATTAAAATTCTTACATAAAGGAAAGTTAAGTTAAATATTCGCATATTCTCGAAACAAAATATAATTACCTAGTTTTGCCTACTATTGTCACTTTATATCCTTTAAATAATTCACTTAAAATTAATTTATGCTTTGAGAAAAAATAAAAATTAATAACACATTTTAATTAGTTTAATATTGAAATGTTTTTTTTTTTTGAAGTATCAAATAAAACGATAAGTATTGTCAATGAAATACCATTAAATTGACAACAAAACAAAAAAAATGTGATATAATTTTGATTAAACATATAACTCAAAATCTTTATTTTAAATATATATGTAAAAAAGTAACGTTGTGCTTAATAAAGTTGCAGGAAAGTGATAGTTTTGTATTAACTCCTGAAAAACCTGAAGAATCCTTTAAATCTGCTCCCGTACCGAGCTTTTCATGCAGCTGATCATATTTGCCGATGTTATCATCGAACGCAAACATTGATTTACGTCCTCGCCGGCAACTGCAGTAAAACCATCTACGATAGAAGTGTCTTGGGAGACTTAAGCGTGATGCTTTCACGTTACCGTTGCATTACCACCGGTGGAGCGAAAGCTTCGCCGACGATGTGTTCCCAAAGCTATATCTAAGCTGAAATATGAGAGACGGTTAAATTTTGTAATTTCAAGTTACACCATATGAGTTTCAGAAAAGACGACACCTCTTGCGATAGCAGCCAAGAAAATTCTCGGAAGCTTAACTCATTAGAGACAGTGTTCGTTAGACGCAAGTGATCTTCTTCGTTAGAGGTTTTCTTTGCAATAACTTGTAATCTATTTTTAATGTGCAATACTTTCTTAGTTTATGGAAATTAAGTTATTCGGCTCTCTTTCAAATGCTTGCACCCTCAAAAGCATCGAAGTACAATTTGATTGATTATAATTAATAAATCATTAAATTAATTATCAAGATTTTTGATTGCTTAGAAGACTTATATCTCCATGTCATTGTTTATTGATGGAAAAATGTGATCTATTTTTTTAACAATAAATTTATTAGAGTACATAATAATAATAATTTATAAAATGATCATTTCATATTTTATTAGTTTTTTTTTAAATATACGTTAACATTAAGAATATTTTTTAATTTTAGTAACTTTGGTTAAACTTACAAATGATCCACCCATATGCCATTCCTTAATTTCACCTATCCTTTTACTTACTCTAGTGATTTTTTTCTTTATTAGGAAAAATTCATATGCTTACGTAGGGAACTTTAAGTACTTGTTTAATTATTTACTCAAATAACAATTGGCTTGTATTTTTTGAATGATGTGTTAACTATATATTGAGTAAAACAAAACTTACTGATAAGCACTTAATAAATAAGTTTTAGCTATATTTGAATACAAAAAAAAAAATATTTTTCATCACGATAAAGCAATATTCGAAAATATGAATCATGTTTGTTGTTTTGATACTTTAACAACAAAATTTGATTTCATCGATTCCGTTTCGTTAATTCCGATGTCAAAGATGCACCACGTACTGAAAAACCACTTATCGAAAATGTCGATAAATTCATGAAAATCGGCGAGTCCAACCATATGTTTTGATTGGTCAAGAGCTAAGATTAAGCCGTATTACACCGTATCTTATATAATATAACAAAATCACAAATAATTCTGGACTTTGGAAATTCTGGGTGGGTGGTGTGAGCGTTGAGTTGGGCGCTGAGGTGGGCTTTGAGATGGGCGTGAGGGTTGGGCAGCGTCGTGTCCTGGCAGGTCCATTCACGGATGTTATTGCCTCTGAATTAAGAGCGAAGTCGACTGCTCGAGTAGAAACTCCACAAGGCTCTCGAAGGGAAATTAGAAATAACGAATCGCGTTAGCCTGCATAGGTATACTGCAATATTCAGCTTTAATCTTGCTTCATATATCATTGATAAATTATAATTCAAACTTATATAATTTCAATGGAGCTCAGTTACAAAATTAATACGAAAAGTCTTCAAAAACTGATTATTTTTGCTTCATTAAAGCAGATTTTTTTAAAGCAGTGTGGGCATTTATTTTGAAAATCAATCGTTTGACTGTATTGAATTTTTGTGAATGGGGGCAAAAAAGTTGCAATTTAAAAACATTATTTAATATTATCTGCTACAAGAAACAGTGAAGGCCTTTGAATTTTATCTCTTTGTATCATGCGTATTTTTAATTTCTTTCAACAAAAAATACAACAGAATTCACTTACAGGAATATCAAGTCATTTCATTTTTATCTTCGTACCCTTTTTCTTGTTTTTTTTTTGTGAATAACAATTATGAAATAAAAAAAATAAAAATAAACATTTGTGGCCTTCTGCCTCGGGCCATACTAAGAGATAAAAATATTATTATATCAGAGATACGACAAACACTTTCCCGAGAGCCTTTTGCTTCGCCAATATTTACCAAAAGGTGGAAGTTATTCTCTCTTGTTTATTCATGACCCGCTAAGATAATTACATAATAAGCTAATGCAATTAACTTTATTTGTTCTGGTTTGTTTTTTAAGAATGGTAATTCTCTCGGCGTAGCGCGCAAGCGAAATAACAGCCAACAAGATAAGTGCCGTATTAAATATGCTTTTTAATTAAAAATATAACTCTGACACACAGGTGTTGATTGCATGCAATGTATAAAAATAATAATTATAATAATATTGCTTTTATTCCAGCAGCACTAGGTAGGTTGTGCTTCACCCAATCTGCCATATTTTTAATAAATTCAAAATATTCCGTAAGACATTGCGGTGGGGAGTTTTTAAAAATCAAAATCTTGTTACTTCCAATCATTGACTATTTATTTGAATTATTTAAATAATCATCTTTTTTATGAAATCGCATGCAGCAGAGTACAGCCGGTCAAGACCAGTGTACTCTATGATGCTCACACAGGGAGGCTGGTCGCTGCTTGCGGGAAACGTGTGTTGTGTTCGCGTTTGTTTGTGGGTTGAGGACATTGCATGTGTATATTTATCTGTTTCTTGAAGAGATCCAGATTGTAAGAAGGAGGAAACACAGACTCTGGAAGAGCATTAAAAAGCTTACCGGTGGCATGAGGAAGGAACTTTGGAAACTGCTAGTTCTTGATTGACACACATTAATCGGGTATGGATGTTCGGCAAGTATAAGACGAGTTTGTTAGTTATGAGTGGGTGCACGAAGAATTAGTTCTTTAAGTTCCGAAGAGCAGTGACCGTGGTAATAACGGTAGAAAAGAATAAATGAACTAATCTTCACCTGTGTTCCATTGATTGCAGGTTAGACGTAAGAGTGTCATTGTTTATCATACGAATTGCTCTTCTTGGAACTGAGTCAGTTAAGTTTAGAAGGTATTTTGGAGCTCCAATCCAAAGGTGTCGTATTTTTCCTTTATAAAGAAGAAGAAGTCTATGACTCTGTCAATGACCTGAGAGCTAGAATAATATAAATAAGATCGAGTCAATGGACTACTGTAGTGTGCAAATAAGCTTAAATCTCACTTTGTAACTTATCCAAGTGAGCACGAATAAAATGGATTTATGAAATTTCAAGTACTCACGTTAGAACAAATTCACAACTCGACCCCTCTTATGATAACATTTAATCAGATAAACATTTTTTTGTGCAATGATCTCATTTTTTTAACGATAATTATCACGTATGATAAAATATATATTCCCGTGTTTTTCTTTTAAATTTGTTTCGTTACGAATATTACGATGTTCTTTGTTACGTAAAAATTGTTCTTCAACATTTGAAACAATTAAGTCTACGACTATTTTAATACATGACTTATGTCGTCATACAAACGATTCAGTCTATAGAAAACACAAAAACAAGCAAATGTAAGTACATAAAGCCGTTGACTTATTAATGTGTGAAATAATATTTTTTTTAATGATTTTTAATGTATTATTCTGATTGCTTGCGTAGGTTTTCGAAAGAAAAAATACATTTAGTAAAGTGAATTTTTTATAAAGGAGAATCATATTTATAATTTAACTATAAATCGTTTTTTTAAGTAAGCGGCATTTGAAAACATGTATAATAAATACAAAATATTTGATAAAAAAAGACTAGAGGCCTTTGAGATGTGGTCATACAGAAGCATTCTCGGAATTTCCTGGAGAGACTGTTACTAACAATGAGGTTCTCAGCATAATCAAGGAAGATAGGCACCTAGTTAGAACCGTCTCAGAGAGGCATGCCCGATGGATCGGTCACATCATGCGCCGCGATGGTCTTTTTCACGACATTATGGAAGGGTAGAAATGGTTGAAGGTAGAAACTGCAGACGGGAGTATTCGCAGCAAGTGTTCGAGGACATGAGTTTTAGCTCTTCTGCTAATCTAAAGAAGATTGCAGAGGATCGAGAAGAGTGGAGATCGAGATGCAAAATTTTATTGTTGCTAACCAATCAACCGGATTAATACTACGATGAAGAAATACACGAAAAATTAGTTATGCAAGCAAATATTTTGAATTAAAATAAAAGAAATCTCAATGGAAGTTTAAAAATAATGTCAAATTTTACACACATTTTTGACAGACTCAAATGTTTTGTAGCATAAAAGTTAAAACAACCTGCTTAACTTCTCGTATAATTTCATTTCAAACCCCATCAAATTAAATAAAGGATTATTTTCACTTCCCTGTGTACTGTATGAAATAAAATAATAATTGTTTTTGTAGAGACTTCGCGAGTTGTCATAAAACAGATAAAGACACCTTTTTATTCCTTATTGTAATAATAAACACATTAAAACAAAATTCAATAACAAAAAAATAATACTTAACAGTTTGATTTCACACAAAATACACTTCATTTATGTTTGTTGTTGTTGAATTGAAAACGCTATTTATCCATTTCGTATTTCGCTCCACCTTTTCTTTTATTTGATCTGCATGTGAGGTCTTAGAGGCAACAAATTCTATTCGTCGCACATTGCCAATACTTATCTTTAACTTTAAGCAATATCTGGGACTTGAAGCTTTTCTCTTGCCATATCCATCCATATCTGAAACAAATGCTCACCACATTGCCGGCACTCAGTTCTGCCATTGTCCAAATCTAAGCTTTATACATGTCTCCGGTAGGGTTGAGCCAACCCTAAAGGCCAAAAATTTCCAGACCTCCGGATCATCGGTCTGATCATCCAATAACCCTGATCAGATTGTTTGTTCTTCCTAGAAGTACTACTAATTTTCCAGAGACTATGCCTCTTGAGAGAGTGATCAGACTGTTCAACCATATCGCCTCGAATATTGATAAATTTCACTTGAGAAAAGCCCAGTATCGACATGAGCTCCACGAATTTATTTATCAAAGTAATTTCGTGTAGTCTTCTGTTGAGCGAGCTTCGGGACTTTTTAATAATTATTGTTAATAATAGTAAATACCCAATTGTTTATCTTGTACTGTATCTTATTTCAGGACCGTATTAAATATATATTTGTATTTGTAATGTTACAGAAATAAAATAAATAAAAATTTAATCATTGGACGCCCAAATATTTATGTACTACGCGTACTACAGTCGCAGTGTATGTAAGTTTGCGGACACTTGCCCTAGGGACTTGCGCGAACCATCTATGTTCACATTTGGACATCCGAGTGTTAACAGGTGTTTTGAGACTACAAATTGTCGATCTAAGCTTACAGAACTATGAAATGGCAATTTGCGCCAAAAAAGTACAGCCGGTCGAGACCTAACATGGCATGAGGCGGTGGCTGCCAGAGATTTGTGGCGGTAATTCGTGACGACTTTATAATCCAATTATGTGAGCAAACATGTGATGATGACGATGAATATATAAGATCGCTTTATTGATCATATATTTAATATATTAATAGACTTGGGTTAGGACGAGCGCCTCTACGCTGTGCGGCTTAGGTCCATGTTTGCTGAACAAAAGGACAAGCAAGTCGTGATAATAGCTCCAGCAGGGAGTCCAACCCTTAGCCCCCTGCTGACTCTTCCTCGGTCGCAACTTTGACGAGGGTGATGACCCTGAGATCCGAAATATGCCACCGTTAGCGTTGTTACATCGCGTTATTAAAAAAAGCCACGAAAACAAAAAAAAAGCTCAGTGACATAGTATAATATTAATATATTATATTAAACATACTCGTATATTGTATTAGAAAACTGAAATATTCTTAAATTAAACCAGTGGTCGTCAACCTTTTTATGCCTAGCGCCCACTTTTGCTTATTTCTCATGGTAAAATTTCCCAACCGCCCACCAACCTCGCTATATTTCAATTCAGTATATGGGTGTTATTTTTTTATGAGGAATGTAGGAGATTTGACGAACGCCCACCGCCCACCACGGGAAGCCCCTACCGCCCACTAGTGGGCGGTACGGGCTTCCGTGTTTAGGTTGACGACCCGTGCATTAAACTAAGGACATATAATATAAAATAATACGGATACGAAGTTAAAGCATTAAATTATTTTGTGTGATTAATAAAAATAAAATACTTTTTTTTTTATATAAACACATACAGGAGAATACCGACAGATGGTGACAGTAATTTTTTGAAGTCTCTTCTGTGGAATTCTATGACGCTTACCACGGTGTATATGGCTAAACGCTGTATGTGGAGTGTTGATCCGCCAACGTCATAGACTACAGCCCGAGATTCACGCATCATCCTTTATTATTACAGGAATCTACTATGAATAGGTGGTCTTCACGGGACGACTTTCATCTACCACCAATTTTAATTGATAGGCTATGACTGACATTTTACGGGTGATGGATCAAATTCACACCAACCGGGGTATTTTAGAGCTCAGAAATCGATTAAAAATCCTTTTTTTTTAATCTCCGTCGAGGATCGAACCCACGACCTTTGGATTGCAAAGCAAACGCTTTACCATTGAGCTATGACCGCCGGCAAGAAATTAGCTATAACCATTTAGAAATTATTCTACATTTTTTTTAATACTCGATGACATGTTTAAGCTACATTCGGTAGCGATTGTCAAGTCAATCAGCAAGGAAATCAATTTGGAAAAAAATGTGCTTTTGATCCCTTCATTCAACTACCGAAGATATATTTATTTGTTTATTTATTACAGAACAGAAGTTCCAAGAAAAAAGTTACAGAGCATACAATACATACATACAAAATATAATAAGCAGGTAAAAATAACATTGAGAGAATAATAAGATGACTTATGTCAATTACACATGAATAATAGTTTACAAACGAAAAACTGATGAAGAACTCATGGAGTGCAAAACCACGATCTTCATTTCCGTGTATATATATAAATCATATATTTTTAATACATGAAATGAATAAATTTTAAATGATATCATTTTTATTGACACTTAATTAGAGGCATTTCAGATGTGGTCATACAGAAGAATTCTCGGAATTTCCCGGAGAAACCACGTCACGAACAATGACGTTCTCAGCATAATCAAGGACGATAGGCACCTAGTAAGACCCAAACCAGAGAGGCGAGCCCGATGGATCGGTCACATCATGCGCGATGATGGTCTTCTTTACGACATCGTGAAAGGGATGCTTGAAAGTAGAAACTGCATAGGTCGCTCTAGTCGGGAGTATTTACAGCAAGTGTTCGAGGACATGAGTTGTAGCTCTTATGCTGAGATAAAGAGGATTGCAGGGAGAATCGAAAAGAGTGGAGATTGACATGCAAGATTTTGTTGCTGTTAACCAATCCACTGGATTGATACTACGAAGAAGAAGAATTAGAAAGAAATGAATCTGATTCACAATAAAATTACTATTTTAATTTTTCTCTATTATTTTTTTTGTTTACTGTCACATGAATATTTTTTTTTGATGAAGTTCATAGCAAGTTTATACAAAAAAAAAACTCAACTTATTCATTATGACGGTGCACATAACGAATCTAGATTAAGTATTTAGGTCACAGTTAATATTCGCATTTTTATGAGTTGAAACACTTAAAAAAAATACTCGGAAACAAAAAATCAACGCTTAATCTCTGGCGGTCAGTTGTGCAGATTAAATCACAAGGAACGGACAAAGTAACAAAAAAAAACTAGTATTGAATTATTCAATTTTCCTTTAACTTTTGTATTAAAATAGTGTCATATTTCAAGTTGATATCGTATTTTATATTTAATTGCTGCAATTTCAGTTCCGTATTTAATTATTTGACACATTTTTTTAAAGTAAAATTTATGAAAAATCACATTTATCTACCTTGTGATTTAGATTTCGTAGACCTTACCTAATACTTTTATGGTATTAGTTCTTTTAGATTGTTTAAATACAATAAAAGTTTTAATTATTTACCAATTAATAAGCAATTACCAAGTGCAATCAGACGGCATATTCCAGTGGTAAGAGCATCTGTTTGTCATTCAGACCCTGTCGGTTCAAATAGCTACTAATTTGCTTGATTTTTTCAAATTGATCAAATCTCTATAAAAGCTTCTGGAGGCAGAACTGAAATTGCATGAGGTGAGTACCGTAGCGAGGGTAGAGTATGCTAACAGAGTCTTAGTGCGGTAGTTATGTGTTCTATTTACTTTAAAAAAATATTATTATGTTATTTATTTTCCGGGTGTCATATTCCAGTGGTAAGAGCGTTTTTTTGTCATTCAGAAGCCGTCGATCAAACTCCAGGCCATGCTTGATTTTTAAATTTCATTCAATCAAATATAAGCTCTACATATGCCCCGTCACGAACAATGAGACTCTCAGGATAATCAAGGAAGATACGCACCTAATAAGAACGATCTCAGAGAGGCGAGCCCGATGGATCGGTGACATCATGCGCCACGATGGTATTCTTCACAACATTGTGGAGGGGATGGTTGAGGGTAGAAAATGTAGAGGGCGCCCTAGACGGGAGTATTTGCAGCAAGTGTTCGAAGATATGAGTTGTAGCTCTTATGCTGAGCTGAAGAGGGTTGCGGAGGACCGAGAGGAATGGAGATCGACATGCAAGATTCTGTTGCTGCAAACCAATCCACCGGATTGATACTACGAAGAATATATGCCCCCAGTAGCGTTAAGTCACCACTAAAGGACAAAAAAATATCCAGCCCTCGAGAACGATGGGCTGATTATCAGATCTCCTTAAAAACGCTGATTTTGAACACCCAAATATATTAAGGTTAGCCGCAGGTTATGTAAGTTCACAGACTCTTGCCCTGGAGGCTCCCGGAAACCATCGATGTTCCCATGTGGATCTCTGGGTGAACAGGTGTTCTAAGACAAGGCATAGACATTCTGAGCTTACAAAACTATGAAAGGACAATTTTATGTGTTTTTATATGGGGCGAATATGGTAAAAAAAGTACCGATCGTAAGCGGTGACACATTTTAAATGTCTCTAGTTAACATTTAGTTATGAACGTTCTAGCGCTTAATTATCACCAGTGATAAAACGCCTGCATAAATTCCAAAGACTAAAACTTAGTCACGTCCGTCCCTTTCAAGAAAGTTTGCGTCTTGCGAGCGACTAACTGCCTTCCTCCTGAAGTCGTGCACTTGTGTTAGCTGCTGAAACTTCAAGAACCTCTCCATACAGCCGGGTTACTATGGGTCGTGTGTGTTTTTACATTTCCGGCGTGAGATAATTGAGTTGGCACTCGGTATAATTGTTTTCAGTGCATTAATAGCGAAAAGACCTTCAGCTAAGTGAGCACTTGGCTCGAGCTGAGTCACCTTGCAAGTAAAAGCAAGTTCAGAGAGGGCTAATTACTAATATTACAGCCTGAAATTCGACAAACAAGTACGGCACCAGTGGAAGCAAGAGATTTCGTGTGAATTTTAAGAATCCTATTTCGTAGTTAATAACTTACCTATCGACATATTGTTTTCACAGTAAAACTCACTGTTTATTTTGTTCGTTTACTAATTTTAGTTGATACTCAGTAATGTGTATTTCAAAATATTTATGCAAAATAAAACATGATCGTAATAAGTCTGCGAAATCACTTAAATTAAATGATCAATAATTAACTTGAAGGATTAATGTAAGACAAACGTGGTTAGCACCAAATATAATTAAATGAAATATCGTAATTCTATTATATTCATAGAATTCAAGATAACTATAAAAATCATATTATTGATTTATCTTGTTTGAATTGGTTTATGTCGGTTTCAAATTAATTTTATTGATGTCATACTTTTTAATTTTTCTACAAAATAAATATTTTTAATGAAAAATTTAATACAACAAAGCCAATATTTCAATAATTAAAAAAATATGTACCGAAGTTGTTAATTATTAGTTAAGTATAAAATAGCTTTTACTAACGAAAAACTCCAAATGATGAATGGGTTTCGATCAATGTGGGAATCTGAGTTTTTTATATATTGTTTTATTATTGTTTGTATACAATATAAACCTTAAATGATCTATTTGCTATGGGATTATTGTTTTTTAATTTTTTAAATAACGAGTCGTTATGTTATGAAGAGGTCATACTTTGACAGCTTTTATAATAATTGACACAGATGGTACCAAGCAAATTTATAACATAAATTCAAATAATAAATCTGTAAGCTGTGTCAATTTGAATAAATATGCTGTTACTGGTTCTCGTATGTTTATATGTATAAAGGTGTCATGTAAGTAGGAAATTGCCCCGTATCCCAGAAAGCACGTTATCGTTCTGAAAACTAGAATGCAATTTCGCTCTGGTCTCAATTAATGAAGAATTAATACTGTAAAACCCCAGCGAGAATAAATCTGACATATTATATGATTATACGAGTTCATTTTACTCCTACTTTTTAAGTGTATCAATGTTTGTATTAAATACACGTAACATGATATAACCAGAGTATTATTTAATGTATCTTAACGTTATTTTCAGATGACTTACGAGTACATCTCTAAAATAATGGTTTTATCTGCAAATTTCTTTCATTTTAATTGTCTCGTAAATTTCATGTAGACATTTGTATTAATAGACAAGAAGTCATTAGTTTTTATTTTAATAAATAGAATTATGTTCATACATATAATACAACGCTCGTTAGTATCCGATATATATTTCATGACGAAATGAATTTTTAAGTTTGAAAACAGAATATGTACTCGTTTTACTATTACATTGACTTAAATTATTAGTTACCATTTGTTTTACTTTATACAATATTGATAAAGTAAAACAAATCACATCTTTATCTTAACTTAATTTTAATAATAATGTCAAAAAATTAAGCAATCGGCTGTATATTTACAAAAGTAATACATTTTTTAAATATATATCGAGACAAATATTAGTACAAGTTTCAAAGGTTTTGTACAAACAATAAAATATCCTTAAAAATTTAACAGCAGCAGTCATTTTTAAATAAGTGCACATAATACCCATGGTATGGTTAGTAAGGATTTTCTGGATTGGTCCTCGCTTTATTTTGCTGTGTTTTGTTGCTCACTTTGCCCCGTATAAAATATTATGCAGTGCTTCACCTGGAATAGCTTATACAAGTTATTTTCTTTGCGGGCGATTTTAAAACTGCATTTTTGTAACTGCACCAGGAGAACTGCAGTGTATCCACAAGTAGCGAGTTCACAAAGTGACGGAAATAATACCGTGATATGACCGCTGCAAAGGAAAGCTCAGGTTTTCATATATAATGCAGGGTACTAGGATATAATGCTGCAAGACCGAGATAAGGTCGGATAAGCAACTGATATTGTTATGAACTTGTTCGAAATAAGCCTTGAAAGACGACTGAAATATTTTTAATCAGTGTTTATTAATTAACTTTTGTATCGTACTCAAAAAGACAACTCAATATTTATCATTTTTTAGTTTGAGTTTAAAAAAATGTTAAAAATATCCTTATTAGATAGGTAAATACTTCTAACTCGTTTTACAAATTTTCCTCATCCATTCTTACGTATATAATTTTAAATTAATTTTAATTATAAAATTAATATATTTAAAATATTTAGTTTTTTTTCACAATTTATTTTAAATGATTAACCGTTTGGCCTCCCTGGAGACCATCTTCAATAATGATAAAATAAAATGATAATTTTGCAGTTTCACCAAGTATTGTCAGTTGATAACCTTAATGTTATTCTTACGTACTTCGTGGTTAGCAACGGGTGACCGAAGAAGATAATTCAAGGCTCGCTGTAGAATATGAACTTCATTGCATTTTGAATGAGTTCTACTTGTATTTGACATCTAACTGATGCACCTAGAATTACGAAAAGGTCTTCAGCCATTCTCTAACGAGTAGCTTTTTGCGTGCAACAAGTAATGGGTACCCATCTGGGTCTCCAAAAATAGGACAAGACTGGGAGGGTTTCCAACAACCTCGTTTTACAATTCATAACATCACCGCATGCAGCGTCCAGCCTCCCTGGCTGAGCGTCATAGAGTGCACTGGTCTTGACCGGTCGTGCTCTCCTGCATGCGTTTACATAAAAAAAAAAATGTCATACCAAAGAAGAATGTATTACGATATTTAATATTTGAAATGGATCGAAAGTTTAATGCTACAAAATACAATAACTATTATTTGTTGGATTCTACGTCATTTAAGAAATTATTATAGTGATTTATTTGGTAAAATGAATATTCTTCATATTCCTTCAACCCGTAACTTCGACACTTTTCAATTTTTTTTAGATTCAGCAATTCTGTACAGTATCGAAGGCTGTTAAAAGATAAAAACAATTTGATTTAACAGTTCTAGATTGGATACAATCTGCATAAACGCATCATCAAAAATCCTAAATTTTCCTCCATTGTGACGTGCGTGCAAGACTACATATAAAACATAATTTAAAACGTTTGTACTAGGAGCAAGATAAATTATTCATATGTGTAGAAAAATATGTATATTCACCACACTAAAATGCATCAATAAAAAGGATAGAAAAATCTATTGATACTACAATACCCAATCATTCATTATATGAATGTTCAAAGAAAAGAACTGAAAACATTTGATGGAGAAATCTCACCTTCAGCAAACCAGCACTTTATCTTTAAGTTTAGCTGACTTGCAATGTATTGTTTATCTCACATACTTTTAAGACGAATTGCATAAAAGTTTAATTTGTGATAAAATTCTCACTGAAACTCGAAACGTGATGTGCTTGGACAATTAGGATCCATGTGTACTACGGTCCTATCTTATAAGTTCTATAAAGCGGAGCAAAACTTAGCCTGTCTGGGAAAGGTACTTTTTCAAACTTTAATTAGTGCATCAGGCAAACTTCCTCAACAATCAGTATGTAGTAGACGGTTTACCTCTTAAGCACTATCATTTTTTTGATATTATGTTATATGTTCCTTATATTCCAAGTTTTTTTTCATTCTTAATTAACTAAGTGTGAAGTGTATTTTTTGTTGTTTTGATAAATACGTTTTATACCATTTCTTTATTATTCAATGATTTTCAACACATTGTTTTCAAAACTAAATAATTAATTTTTAAGTTTTAAAAGTATGATAAATTAATTATTTGAATAATAATTGAGTATGCTCCAATTATCGAAACGTGCATGTTTTGATAATATAAATCAAAGTCCATGAAATTTTCAGGATATAAATTTAAAGATATATTATTTCAATATTTGAAATTTGCTGTACTTTACAATATTCAATTTAACATATGAATTTAGAGATAATGAAATTGGTTCTGGTTATTTCAAAAGTGAATAGAAGTTGTTAAAGGAAAATGATTTATTAGTGTCTGCATAGGATATTCTAAATTGAAATACTGAGGAAAAATCATATCCATTGTCCAGAAAATTGCATTACGAAGCAGAAATATTGGCAATATGGCTAGTTTTTGTTCTAGCGCATACTACGGATACGAGTATCTTTGGCCATCATTTACAGATGCTCATGTAATGTATATTCTGAAATATTCTATTAACATTTTATGTAGAGAAGTATTACATTTTCAATATTGGAAATGTCAGAATTTATTTTGTGTTGGTCATATCAAAATGTTCCCAAAAAAATAAATAGATTGGAATGTAATTTAATTCGAATATAAAATTCAAATATTGGATAAAATGTTAATCTACAAAATATACAAATAAATTCAAAATTATCTATCCATAAAGATCACGTAGAGATTTATTATGAACATAAAATCATAAAGCATTTTTTTATCAGGTATTACCCTACTACAGTCAATTAAGAGGCAATGGTGGACCTAGTTAGGACACGTATAAGAAATGTCGCAAGAGAGCATAAGCCACAGCCGTCTTTTCTTCAAGCCTACGGGCTCACGCTCAGGGGCTTGAAGAGGAGCTGACATTGATCATGATGATGATTATTACCTTTCCTTAGGACTTTATGTTCGAGACCTTAGATTCATCGGGCTAATTATCAGATGTTATTTTTTCTTAATTCACTCAAAATTTGCCTCTGATACTACATCTGCAGTCTCATGAAGTATACGGAATTTTGACTTAAATTTTCCTAAGCATTATATATGTTTCCAGGAGAACCTCCAGATGCAATGATGTTTTGAGAAAAGGTATGGGCAATGGCAACTGAGGCAACAAGCTAGCGTCAATTTGGGGTGACCATATGGTTCTTATAGATAATTTCAAGAAGAAGAAAAAATATGAGTATCTTAGTTGAATGGCGGGCAGGTATAAATTTAGTGTGTTAAGCATTTGCTTACCAAAGGTCGTGGGCTCGATCCCCAACAGAAATTAAAAAATGTGATTTCTATGCTCTAAGACGAAAGTCGTCACGTTCACCCCACGCATTAAAAGTGAATACCTGTAATAATTGGATGACGGGAGAATTTCGGCCTGTAGTCCATGATGTTGGTAAATCAACTCATCACATACAGCGCTTCGCCATATGCAGCATGACACGCTTCAGATCACTATTGCATCACTAGCACTATTTTACGTTATTCTCCTGTATGTGCTTACAAAAAAAATAGTAACATTTTACGCACGATAAAAACATAATATAATTTCTTAAAGCACTTAGAAAATACACGAGAGTTGCTAAGAAATGGGAGATAGTTTGTATAAATGGGGATCAAATTATTCTAAACTTTCTTTATCCCAAAATCACTTGTTAGATCCCCCATTAAACTTTCCATAACCCACATCGTAGTTCTAGAAGTTTCTTTTCAAATTAAAGATATTACTAGACTCTAGTCTAGCAACTTTCAGACTAAGTTATTAGCTGAGATGGTACGTACTAAATTTCAACTAAGCGTCTTAAGATTACTTAAATTCTATTTATTTTTACTTCATATGGAAGATTTTATGTTTTTTTCTCTCTAATTTGATAATTAAACTCACGAACGATATAGTTTTCAGTATAAAAACAATGTCATACAAAAAAGTAATTTGAAACTATACAAATAGCTTATTGTGTGGTTTTAAATTGAATTGCTCATATTGAACCAGATGTGATGTTTCTATATATATATATATATATATATATATATATATATATATATATATATATATATATATATATATATATATATATATATATATATATATAAATTGTTATATTAACCAAACTCAAATGAAATGAGACCAATGGTGTCAAATTAAAACGTAGTGAATCAAGGTTTTTCTTTTCATTAATTGTATGTTCCATATTTTCCCGGAAAAAAAAATTTACGTAAGCCAACAACACCTCAATTACTTTTGTTATTTTTAATTAATTTCAAATGAATTAATTTTCATTTAATTTTTACATGATGCGGCTTACCAAATTATTTTTTAAATAAAAAAGTGTTATTATCATTTAATTAAAAAAAGATAACAGTTGGCGGTTAACTTGTGGAGGAGAAAGTCCACATTCCACTTATAAATCTTTCATAAAGTTCACCAAAATATAAATAATAAAGTAATATTAACGTTTAATTAAATTTTATTCAAAAATCATACTTGTAGCTGGAATAGTAATTCATACAATAAATAAGAGCACTTGTAATAGAAAAAGGTTTTTTATCAATTTTTTGGAACGTAGAGACTTCAAGCACTTAGTTTTGTTACAATTTTTAACACAACTGTAACACTTATGAGCTTTAAACATTAATAACCAATGCATGCTTTCTAAACACTAATATAAAATTATTTAAATCGATCAAGATTTAAAAAAAAAATGCCAAATAGTAAAAACAGCTAATTTAAATTTACTGCACTAGAATATAATTAAATTAATCCCGTTATCAGAATTGTATCCTGTAGTGTAACTTAATAGCTAAAAGGAAAAAAAGTGTATATAAATTTAAGATAGGCTCGACTTCAAGCGGTTACTTATGAAATATCAAAGAAAAATACCATAAAAGTGATAATAATTTAATGAGTTCACCCACATAAAATACAAAGATTAAATGTGACAACTTCCCGTGATAGTAACCAGGAGAAATGTTAGTGCCTGGAATTATATAATAACTTAATATTGTATCATTTTTCGTAGATTTAGGATGGAGAAAGTATTATCTGCCGACGCAGCTTCGGTTCATCTTTTCACTTTCTCGCTATATATCTTTTTTTCACTCTCGATTAAGCCAATTTCACAATCTACCAGCGCAGACAATGAAAACCTTAACACCGCGATGAGAAATATACCCTCACTAAGCTTAATATTAATATCCGCTCCCTGGCTGGAGCACATGAATATCATACATATCCGATTGGATTAAAATTCAGACAAAGGCTAACATACTTCTAGAATACATAAATTTTATTCACAGTGTCAAAAATTACGTCGCAAAACGTCAAAAAATAACTTTTTATATCATTGATTGATATTAAGAGTCCGATGGTTTTACCATAGTCGGTCAAGAGGTGAAGGTAGACCTAATTGAGAAATATGTTTCAGATGCCACACAAATTTACAAACTAAAGCTTCCTTTTCTTTAAGCCACTGGGCTCGAGTAATCTTTGACGGTCATAGAAAACTTTACATAGACTATATTCGGCAAAACTACGGGAAGCAAAGCTGACATGTGATGAGTCAAAAACCATTGCGTCTGACAGAGTTTTCGGGAGGCAGTTTCTGAGTTTTTTTGTTTTGGCAACCTGCTCCATCCACCACGCATCCCAATGAATATTTCGTATTCTGGAATCGCTTTAATTAGACAAGAGATGTCAGTATATTATACTTATGCACATGGAATGAGACGAGTACTATGGCGGCTGAAAGTATCTTTCAGGCGGCATTTTGTGACGCATTTATGACATATATCCCACGTACAGAGAGTATATGGCATGATAATGTAATTGACACTCCTTATATTTCACGCCGGACGGAATATTCTAGTGGTTAAAGCGTTTATTTCTCACTCAAACGCCGTCGGTTCATATCCGGATCAAGCTTTATTTTCTTAAATAAATTTTATTAATTCTAAGCTCTATAAATGCCCCCTGTAGGCTTAAGTCACCCTTTAAAGACGAAAAAAATCTCCAGGCCTCGGAAGCGTCGGACGTACGGAACATACGACATCATTAAAAAAATCTTGTTAATTGAACACAACAAATATTTCTCCAGTGCGACAAGGCATAGACAATATGAACTTGTAGATTTGAGAATTGGCAATTCGCGGTGTTTATATGCTTCAAAAAATGAAGCGAGTATGGAAAAAAAGTTAAATAAATATCTTATTAAGGAGTTTTCCATCGCTGAAAATTACAAAATACAGTGGTACCTCGAAATACGAGTTTAATTCGTTCCGCAACCTTGCTCATATTTCAAATTAATCTCAAAGCAAATTTCCCTATTAAAATTAATTGAACAAAAACATGCTTTGACAGCTAGAGCACATTGATAACTGATTCTCTGATTGTGGCCGATGGATTTGCACGGGAAAGCGTGACGCGCAGTTCGTGTGCAACCGGCCGACCCGCTAAGCCGACCAGCTACCACTGTATTTGATTTGTGTTAAAAGTGAAGGAATAATGCGATACGTGTTATTTAATAAGTAAATTCGTTTTTTTTTTCTTGTAGATGCGAGATAAAAATTATTCGCTGACGCGTTGCGGTTCATCATTCGTACATTTTTTCTCACCCTCGATTAAACCAATTTCGCAATCTGCGATCCAGACAATGCGAATCCTTAGTATGCGGCCGCACAATGGCTCGTCTGCTCGGGGCCGAGGGAAACGCTGCCTCGGTCATATTTTCTAAACTTTAATTAAATTTCGCAGCCGATTTATATTACGGCTGCCGCGTACTATATATATAACTGCATTTGCCACTAGACATCGCAAGCTCGTCCCGCTCTTTAGGAGAGACATCATTTGAGTCTCGCTTGCGGTACTCGTTAGTCTAGTGTTTATTGCGCACGTAGAATTTATACATTTACAAGCAATACCTGAAAACCTGTAAACAACGTGAGATTGATTCGCACAGGCATAGTTAAAACAACACCATTATCATCAACTAAAACAGTTTATTATCAATTAAAAAATGTTTAATCCTTTCGCATCAGTTGTCGTCATATGCCCTCATAAGATTCCCCGACTGTTGACATCGGATGACGTGATATATCATTTTGCTACAATAGTAGAATAGTTTTTTTTTTGCATCATCTGATTGCTAAAGGATACAAGAACCAATATCATATATGAAAATAGACCAGATAAGTACATGTATGCTTCAAATACTAGTTTTATAATTGACAGTATAATTTGTATTCGTAACCGAGTCGTAATGAAAGGGTTAAGTCTCCATTCTGCTCCATTTCAAATCACTTTTTTTTTAAATTTCATTATTTTTAAAAAATTTAATTAACAAACAGTTATCCATATTATACAAAATAAACAAAATTTCAACGATCAATTTCTCAATTGAATTTTTGGATATCTATTTTTTTTTTACTTTGATTATTTATAAGAGCATCATTTTAGATAATACAGGATTTTAGGTGTGAAACAATTGAATTAAATAAAACAATTTATTTAAATGATTCCTTTTCATGCATTGTTAGTCACCTAGCTTATTTGTAAGAATAAAGTCACAGGTGAGGGTGAAAGTCACAAAGGTCACCGCGACTTTTATGATAATTTCAAGGTGGATAATCGTAATGTAAGGAGCTCGCCCACCAGAGATAGAACTACTTTAATTTTTTCAAACATTCAGAATCCTATTATATATTTTTTTCCTTCAAAAGTGAGTTGATATTTAACCATAGGCTTAATAAATATCTATCTAGGCTATCGTACGTTGCAAGCTCAAAAATATTTTGACGTTTTTGGAACTCAGTGATTCTTTATCTTTTCAGATCTAAAAACTATTTGTATTTTTCAATTTCAGTTTGAACAGTATCGATAATCATTTAATTTTTCATCTGTCAATGTCTGCTCCATCACATAGAATAAACACAGGATGGCTGAAATGGAGGTCTCTTTCTGGGGTTTTGTGTGACAGCAAGAATCCAGTTAGGATCAAAGGTAAAATCTACAAAACTGTAAGGCCAGCTATGCTCTACGGATCGGAGTGTTGGACTCCGCTGAAACGTGACTTGGATAGGATTCATGTGGCAGAGATAAAGATTCTGAGGTGGGCGGGCGGTGTGACTAGAGTAGACAGAGTTCGAAATGAGCATATTCAGGGTTCATTTCGGGTAATAAGATAAGGGAAAACCACTTAATATGGTATTGGCATGTGATACGGAGAGATGAGGACCACATGGTGAAGAGAACCTTTAACATACCCACGCTGAGAAGAAGACCTGGAAGACCACAGGCAACCTGGACTGCAACTGTAA
Organism: Glossosoma conforme; assembly: GCA_022606575.1. Taxonomy (NCBI): domain Eukaryota; kingdom Metazoa; phylum Arthropoda; class Insecta; order Trichoptera; family Glossosomatidae; genus Glossosoma; species Glossosoma conforme. The sequence continues at coordinate 2,300,867 of JAGTXR010000101.1, read as the reverse complement.
ACAAGGATCTGAAGACCCTGGCTTTGACCGAGAACGCAACGCAGGACAGACAGACATGGCGAATGTGCACAAGGAGATCCGACCCCAGATGATATGAAATGGCTAGGATAAAGAAGAATATCTGCTCCCTCAACTGAAGCATTTATACATCACGAACTGCTTCCATAAAGCTCTGTCAGTTAACTTAATTCTCGCCTCATTCTATGTCACATCCGCCTTCCGCAGCTCCGATAAGTACAAGTACAAACCTTTCAAGACGGTGAGAGCCCGGTGGCTTGAATAATTTTTTAATATGTCGTGTCATGAATTGCACTTTAGTGGCTGAAATGGTTTTTCAGTATATTTTGCAATTGTGTCGCTATAGTCGCGACACCCTCTGTGTCCAAAGTTTTAGTTGCTCGTTTTACCACGTCTGAGAGGAACGCGTATTGTGTCCGCGGATAGTTTTGAACTCTCTACCACCCTTAGAGCCGCATCCAATAAACTTCCTTCTTAGAAAACCTTCTGACCTTCCCGTCCTTTGCAAGGCCAAGCACTCAAATTTCCAACCCTGTCGAATAAGATTTGATATTATTATGGATATGAAACGTTTTAATGTAAAATGTAAAATGCACGAAAATTACAAGACGTAAAAAAACAAAAAAAAATAAACCAATATAAATAAAGTTGAATGTATTTATGCTAACTTACAAATGCCCAAACGAAACGCATATATGCCACGAATGCTACAGTTTTTGTAACCTCTTTGTATTTCCCTAGGGAAGTGGTTGAGAGTAATGCTTAGTATGTGTTCTATATAACATCCGGTGCATTAGTTACTTCATATACTACCGTCAGGTCTTAAAATAATATTTTCATATTTAATTTTCAGCTCTTACAAAATATTCTGCACACACAAAAACCATTGGATAATCCCTAGATAAGTTCTCAAATGTGTATTAGCGAAAATAAAAAAGAATTGTTTTTAATAAAAATAACAATAGGTAGATGTAATCAAAATTTTAAATGAATTATTATGATATTTTACAATTCCTTACAGAAAATGTGTAGTTGACATCCATGTTTAGATTTTTTTAGTTATTTTTAGAGAACGACTAAATTTTTTTTTTTAAATGAATTGGCCATAACTTTAATAAATATTTTATCTTTTGATTGAATTTTTTTGTTACAAAAAAACAATCTTTACCAAAAAATTGTTACCGCCGTAAAGATTTATGAAACTTTACTGAATATGAAGTTATGAGAGTAGCGATTTTTAAGAAATTGCAAAATGTATGCACGAGTGACTTCGTACTGAACGCAATCTTCACAGTAAATATGAAAACGCAACGTAGTAATGTTGACCACTGAACAAAATGTTTGCTCACAACCAATGATATGACTCAAAAATTGTAAATACACTTTTTATTTTATATTTAACTGAGAAAAACATGAAAAAACATTTCAATAATTTAAAAAAAAACCTGATGATTTTTGAAATTTACTCTTAAGTTTGACTCTAGCTTCGACTAAGAGATTCTTTTTCTGTCAAAATAAATATTTTTTAGGATAGAATACAAAATTAAACGTTTTTTTTTTTTGCATTATTCAACTATTGCATCTTTTATACGGTTACTTTTGCTCAACTAAAACGTACCTTACTTAAGCTGTCTTAAATAAGTATAATAATTTATTTTTCATTTACCACTGATACCTCAGCAGGCGGGTTTCCGAGCCGGAAAGTCATGCACTGGGCAAGTACTAAACCTGACCCAACATATCGAAAACGGGTTCGAACTAAGTAAAGTGACCGGAGTGGTATTTGTCGACCTAACCGCTGCATCCGATACAGTGTCGCACTGCACACTCTTCAGTAAATTGTACAAAATGAGAGGTGACTTCTTGCTAGTGCAGATGATCGCAGGTATGCTGCGTAACAGGAGAATCGTTGTAGATTTTCAGGGGAAAACCAACCATGGCGTAGCCAAAAGTATGGCTTACCACAAGGAAGTATACTTGCTCCGATACTTTTCAATATATATACCAACAACCAGCCCACTCCAGACACACAGTCTTTTATATATGCGAATGACTTAGGCTTGGCAGCGCAAGCGGTAACGTTTAAAGAAGTTGAGGATATCCTAAGCCAGTGACTCAACAAGATGTCCCATGACTACAAAACCAATCATCTCAAACCCAACCCATCAAAAACACAAGTATACTGTTTCTACATTAAAAACAGGGAAGCTAACAAAAAGCTTCGTCTCACGTGGGAATGTAAAGATCTTCCTTGTCCCGTCCTGTTTTTAGAGACCGAGATGGGGACCCGTTCCTGGACGCACACAAACAACTACTTGTTAGAGATTGGCTGAAGGCCTTTCCGTAATTTTAGGTGCGTCAGCTAGTCAAATAGACCTCAGTCTATGGCAGCAAAATTAGTATAATACAGCGAGTCTCGAATTGCCTTATTTCACGTAAAAAAAAATATTCTTCGTTGTCTAAAAGAAAATAAAATTTAACGACAACACGCACTAGCTCACAAACATAAAATTAAAATTAACCACCAATAACATGTTCCCATTTGAGAGAAAGTTAAGCATAAAATATGAAGTGAAGTTAATATCATAAAAGGATAAAAGTAAATAGTTTGTCAATATTAATATTAAGCTGTTCAATGAGAAAAGCTTAAGCCAGTTTTACTGCTCATGTTGCGTATGCTCTTTCAATATTCACAGATTTTCAGTAAATCTCAGTTAGCAAGTTAAATTGATTGGCTTTCAATTTTAAGCCACGATAGAATCAATGAACATCAAAAAGTTCCCGCTTTCAAAATTTTTGATACGTGCCAATTATTCAGATTTTGAAGCTGGCTTAAAAAGTGCACAATTTACAAAATTATTCCTGATTTTTTTGGTGGATTTATTTATGGCAACGGAACAAAATGTAATGCTGAAAATTGAGCAGAAAAAACGGCGTCGGTAATGTACCCTTTAATTGGGTTTTCGCGTTTTCAGTCACATACATTCAACTGTATTAGTAAATAAATACTTTATTTTCATCAAGGGAAATACATGAAAAAATACCTTTTCACATTACACCTTATGCTTGCTGTAGACTCCACATTAAAGTAGCATGTAATTTTTTTTACAATAAACCAACCTGCAATATTTTACATTGAAAAGTTAAAAAAATACTTTACTAGTGAACCCAATTCTAACATTAGGAAAACATGGTATGATAAATATTTTTTTTTTGTGTATGGAAATGTAAAATAAATACATTTAATATAAAAAAACGTTTTCTAGAATGCACAAATATAACGAATTATTGATTTAAATTGAAAAAGTTTGCATGAGCACTGATCATAAATTAATGATTAATAAGCTTGGTAAATATAATTTTTGACTGTTTTTTATAAATAATATCATCCCACATTTTTTAAAAGGCGACAACAAGTCGCGGGTTCGTCATTGGGACACGTACAGAAGGATGCAGGAGCAGGTCGTAAAGCAAATAACTTTTATAGTAGCACATTTCGCGTTTATTTCTTCGGTTTCTCCGCCCGACCGCAACATGTTGTATCGCAGGCCTTGGTCAGACGGGGACTGCAGACACGGGCTGACATAGAAACAGTCAGCGCCACAAAGATCATCGTGGTCAAATTATAAACCAAAGTTAACAGTTGAACCAACATGATTAGGAGCAACTGTCAAAACAAATAAAATAGTGTATGCAAATGCCGTGTATTTTTATATAAAACTAAGCCTAACATTAATAGATGTGCATGTCAGGCGTGCTCACAAAAATTAGGCTTTTCGGCATCAGCCATATAAATAACAATTTATTTTTTGGTGTATTTCTTATTAAGTTATGATTCAACTAAAAAACGAGCATTTGAAACCACTTTTCACAATGTCTTTAACGTAGAAAGCAATGTTATTTTTTTTGAGTTTTAACACGCTTGGATATTACAGCAAGTTTAATAGTAAGGTCCGAAGTAAGGTCAGCCTATGATTGATGAATCGAGGGTATAAAGTTCGTAGCGAATGATTTTTAAGGCTACGAAATTTACCCAGGATAAATAAATTCATTTCACACTTGAAAAACAGTTATATTTTATTTCCAAAATATGTAACGGTCTCGTCTCAAAATGTTTATTAAAAAAATGATACCAAAGATTGTCATTCACTGAAAAATATAAAAAAATTTTAAAAAAATAAGTAATTAAAAATTTATTCTTTATAAATGCAATTCTAGTTTAATGTAATTTTTAATGATTTCGTAAGCGATAAATTATCTTTTTAAAATAAGATAGAAAAGGGAGCATTTTATGTTGAAAAACAGTGAATTTAATATTTAATGCAGCGGTTGTACAAATTGAAGTTTTTTTATTTTTATAGTTAAAGTTGTATAAGGTGGGTCACGTACTATTTCGTTTGCAAGCTTCACATATAGGTGGCAGGAGCTTATAAGAATGGTCAACCATGTTTATAATTGAGAGCTTTCTAGCGAGAGAGAGGTAGATCAGTAGGGCGCAAGAGCTTCACAGGCCTAATCTGCTGTTAATCGGATGTAAATGCGCCGGAAATAACTCAGTGAACTGGAAAATTTGCGGTCGAAACAAATTGGCTTATCGAGTGCGGGTGACGCGAATAAAATGTGCCCCGAGAGCTTTTCTGCTTTGAGACAGCTTAGAAAATAAATACCTTCAGAAAGTGGTAGACAAATGGGTTATTTTAAATGATAACTGTTTATTTTCTCATTATTTTTCAGTATTTCAATTAATTAATGATCAGTAAATATTTCAGAAATGGTCAGTAATAAAAACATAGAAAAGTCCAATAATAATTTGATTCAATAAGTGATTGGCAGAGGAAAAATAGAAATTGGCGGTAAAAAAATTAATAAAATTTGTAAATAATGTATATTTACAAAATAATAATTATTAAATGGTAGTCAATAATAGGTTAGGTAAGGCAATTTATTTACTACAATTTAGTGCCAAAATCTTGAATTAAGTACTGAACAAATAAATACAGAACATTTTACATTTTATGGTTTCAAAAAGCGAAATTGTGAAAGCACATACAAATTCTCAGACTACATATCATATGTCATTAATTTCATCAAGCGATTGAAGAAAAAATGCTTAACGTAAAACTCGAACCCGTATATCCGTGTTTTGTTATTATTATTGCAGCTAACCACTGCGCCATTTCAAAAACCTGCTATGCTTATGTATTTAATTTTACAGTAATCATGTTTTTTATGATCATAAATATTTATTAAAAATAATTATAAAATCAAATTCAGTGGCACAGTTTATGAATTCCAAAAAAAAAAACATTTTTAGGTGTGTAAGTGTAAGTGTACAAATCAAAATTTTAACTCCATTACGTTTAAAGAATATAAATGTTTTTGAACAAAATATTACAAATGAAATATACAACGTAAGAACTATTTAAAAATAAGGCTTCTTAGCACGTCGAAGTAAGAATTAATTGTTTATTTTTTACTTAAATGTACTTAAATCGCCTTCAGGCGTCATTGCAGCAACACCAAACAGAAAGTTGCAACAAGGAACAATCTCATCCGCAAACTGACCAACACTCACTGGGGAGCCCAACCACCCCTTCTTCGTACCTCAGCTTTAGCACTTTGTTTCTCAGCCGGAAAATATGCGGCACCAGTGTGGGGTCGATCAGCCCACTGTAATCAAGTGGATACTGCCCTTAATGATGCATGCAGAGTCGTCACAGGCTGCCTCAAACCAACACCCATTTCTAAACTATACCCCTTGGCTGGTATCGCACCACCGAACCTAAGACGCAAAGCCATATGCGCCGAAGAAATGCGTAAGGCAATCAACCAACCGTCCCACTGCTTGTATAATCAGATACCCCCAACACCAAGATTGAAGTCTCGAAGCAGCTTTCTGAAATCCACACAACCTCTCACATCCGGCCCTGAAAATGAGAGACTCCAACTCTGGCAACAAATCGCACCAGAGGATTTCATTACTCCAAAGGAAGGCCTCCCAACTGGCAAGAGCCTTGACTGGCCGACCCGGAAATCCCTAAACAGATTAAGAACCGGAGTTGGTAGAACAAAGGACAACCTCGAGCGGTGGGGAATGCTATGGCAGGGAGAGACACTATTGTGCGACTGTGGAGACCTGCAGACCGCCTCTCACCTACGATGCTGCTCCATGTGCCCAACAAGTTGCACATCTCAGGACCTAATGCTGGGCAACACACGAGCTATCGATGTTGCCAGATATTGGGAAAAAATAATTTGACGTCGTTCACGCGAAGAAGAAGAAGAAGAAGACTTAAATGTCAGTTTTTTTTATATTATAAGTTCAATTAATAGATTGACATAAGAATCTGCAGTTAATTGACATAAGAATCTGCAGCATCAATCATGAAAGATTTTCATAATGAATAGATTTTCGTTAAGAATAACAAAAATGTATAATAAAATGCAAATGATATTCTTCACGTATCAAATAACTTTGAAGGAATATTATAATCTCATAAAAAAAAATATTTTTAGTATTCAATGATCGACAGGCGCATATAACTGGGATGAGCAGCATTTGGAAAACTAAAGTACATTTTTAAAGCGAAAATTCCGGAATGTCTTAAAACTAAGGCGTTTAACCAATGCATCCTCCCTGTATTAACTTATGGCGCAGAGACGTGGAATCAGACAGCAAGTCTTACCCATAAAATAAAGATTACCCAGCGTGCTACGGAGAGATCCATGCTCGGAGTGTCTCTAAAAGATAGAATCCGAAACGAGGAAATACGCAGAAGAACTCAAGTAGTGGATGCTACCCAACGAATAGGCACACTCAAGTGGCAATAGGCAGGACATATCTGTCGAAGAGACTACGGTCGATGGGAAAGATAAGTATTGGAATGGTGCCCAAGAACTGGCAAACGAAGCATTGGCCGACCCCCTACAAGATGGACTGACGATATAAGAAGAGTAGCGGGAATGTCCTGCATGCGGAAGGCGGAGGATCGAAGAGGATGAAGACTCATGCGGTAGGCCTATGTTCAACAGTGGACGGACACAGGATGATGATTCAATAATGGTGAAAAAAAGCAGTGCTCAGCGTTAGTGTAATGAACATGACTCATTAAAGAGTTAATATCTAAATTTTGAATCAGTATGCCTTATCTCTTACTTTAAATCAGAGATAAAACAATAATTTAATTTATAATATTTTTTTATTGAAGATTTATGAAGATCTTAGTAGATCGAAGGTGATGTTCTTTTCAAAATAGTTGAAAAATATACATTCTATTTGTACTTAATAAGGGCCCATAAGTTGGTTAAGTATCGTTTTACAAAATAAAAAATACAGACGTTTTAAGCCTGATTGCTTGGCAATATATTATTCAGGATTTCTTAGAATAATTCAATTCAATTTATCCGTTTCCGGGAAGAAGAAAATCGACACAACAACTGCATTTTTAGATCTGGCAACATATATTGAAATGGAAATTGAGTTCAAAGTTACGGGCATCCGTTTTCCGACTTGTCTTCGATACGTCTGACGTTACGGGAATTTCAGCAAATACCTGGAATATATTTTCGAGAAATCCCTGAAGAGACTTTTCGAATTGCGCCATTGCTCTAGAAAATGAACGTATGTTATATCTTCTTCTCTGTATAAAGCAAATAAGAATTAAATTCCTAAACGATCTCTATCAAAAGAGATGTCCCGATAATTGAACTTCAACAGCAAGTTCAAGACGGTTGATTTCACTTAATTTATATTTTAATTGCTTTGTATTGGATATACCTGTATTCACGTTTGGCAACAAATTTTTGTGACACTATTTTATTCAATTAATGAGCAGTTAATATTTAATAAGCGATCAGTAATAAATACGTACAAAGAGCTGCTTTAAAATAATAAATAGACATTAGAAAAATATAAATTGGCCGTAAAAAAATAATAAATTGGCAGTAAATTATAATTTTTATATATAAATCTTGTTTTACATGGATCACGTTGATTATGGTCTTTGTTTTATGAATGTGATTGAAGAAGGCTACGAATTAGTCGAAACTGCAGTCTGCTAGACAGAGACCATAACCAACATGATCCATGTGAAAACAAGGTAAATGAATAAATGTTTATTATATATAATGAATCTCAAAGTGAATGCTGAAAACATTTAACAAATTGGCAGTTAGCAATTTATGAATGGTAATTAATAATAGATTAGGTTAGGTAAGGTAGTCTATGAACAAGTTGATCACACCACATTTAGCGCTTAACCATAGGTAACATAGTAAGCGTTATAGAATCTAATGATGAGTCTTCAGCATCACTATTATCAGCTGTCGGTATTTTCTTGTATGTGTTTTAATAAAAAAATATTACTTTTAGATTTTTTAATCAAATTAAATGGTAAAAAATCATTCATAATAAAGTCACGTTGTATTTTATAGAGCTGTAAGCATCCGTTGGAAAACGGCTTTGTATTGATTCCATAATCTGAAACTCGAACCAAATGTTCTATCTTATAATATTTTCATAAAACAGTCATAAAGTTAATTGAATGGGCGATTACAAAAAAAAACACCTCTCGCAAAAATAGTTTTTAAATTCGCGTGAAATATATTTAGCCGAGTAATTTCCTCTGAAGATTTCACGGAGGCGAAAATATTTACATAATAATGAAAGCCCGGGGAAATAGACAAAAAATTGGCCGTAAAATTAGTGTCAGAGTCCGGGGGGTGAATTGTGTTTGTCGTTTACCAGGTCATGTTTGTGCGATGATTTCACGACCGCGTAAAAAGAAGTTAATGACGGGAGAGTTGGCAAATGGGCAAAGTTTCCGACTCGCGGAGTATGTTATTGCATAACCAATGGGTAAACTTGTCCCAGCAGGTATTATCTTTATTACAATAGAAACCCTCTTCTAAAGTATCCAGGTAAAAAGTTTTCGAAACGAAATCATTTTGGCGAGCTATTTTAAGAACTGTTATTTTTTTATACCTGACTTTACAGAAGATTAAAAAAGCAGCCAGAATGAAAAAAATCACATACATTATTTTTTAAATTGTATGTTATGTGTAAGGTTTGACATTTTAATGCCAATCTGGAAAATGATCTGAACTTTTTTGGTCAAGAATGTAATAAGTTACTAAAATATATTTACGATTCTAATTTATTTTTTATTAAGGCCTCAGAAGATTATAATCATTTGATCATAGCTGTTATTTTTATACCTTTATTAGAAATAACATATGTATTTCCTGTGATTATTGGTAATAATATGAACATTAATTATAACACAATCATAACATATATTTATCGTTCATCATTTCTTATTAAAAACGACAGGTAATTATAACCAAGGTATATACGAGATATATATCGCATATTTTCAGGAAAATATTTGTTTTCCTTTCAATATTAGTATGATACTTAAGAATTAAAAATGAGTTTGTATTTATAAAATAATTTACTTAATGAAATGTTGTTCAGTCAAAAATGATTTTTTTAGTTAGAAACCTTTTAAGGACATCAAATAATGCGTGTATAATAAATTGTAGAGTTTAGCCTGAGATAGAGGTCGGCTCGCGATACAACGGGGCGAAAACGCTCTTTGAAGGTTTATGTTTGAAATGGGAAATTTTCATAAAACGGCAATTTTGAATGCAATAAAACAGCCCTAACGAGTGAAGCCTAAATCATATCTGTTACGGCCTGAAAATAAATAACCACAAGTTGAAGTCAACGCCCGTTATTAAAGTTGAGCGAAAATAATACCCGGGCAGCAGGAATGGGGAGGCGCCATTTACGCGAGTAATTCACGCGCCTTTTAGAAACCTTTTTTAAAGTCTACAGTCTAAACAATATGCTTTTATATCTCAATGCCACGTCACTCAGAGGATTTTGTTAATAAGAAGACATTTTTACTTTTCAGAACAATGAAAAACTTAAATAAAGTACGACGCATTACATTTTCAAAGATATATACATGAGTCACACGTTGCATACCAACTATCGGGAGTAGCACCTGCAATTAGCAACTGGTATAATCGTATCAAATTATATACTCACATTAAGTGACTGCTTACTTTATCAAGCCATGAAAATTTCAGGTAAACATATCCTCAAACCCGGAAGCGGATATGCAAATAAGCATCAGTAAAATAATATATCACGATACTCAGAAATAGGCAAAGTTAAATATTTATGATAAAGATTCTTTGTCTATTACAAATGACGGTTGGCAAATATGGTTACTTTACTTTTTACTTGAGCTACTGTTTTATTTTTCGTTTTCGTCTCCTTCATGTCGTCATTTCTGCATTGCATTAACGGACGGGTATAGCTCAATGGTCAAAGCGTTTGCTTTGCAAGCCAAAAGTTGTGTGTTCGATCCCCAACGGAGATTAAAAAAATAACGATTCTTAATCGATTTCTGATCTCTAAAATAACCCCGGTTGGTGTGAATTTGATTCCTCACCAGTAAAATGCCAGTTATGGCCTATTAATTAAAATTGTTGGTAGACGAAAGTCGTCCAGTGAAGACCTCCCATACTTAGTAAATTCCTGTAATAATAAGGATGATGCGTGAATCTGGAGCTGTAGTTTATGACATTGGCGGATCAACATTCCAACTGCAGCGCTTAACCATATGCACCATGGTAAGCGTCATAGAATTTCACAGATGAGACTTTGAAATTACTATCACCTACTTATCTGTCGGTATTCTCCTGTGTATGTTTACATAAAAAAATAATCCTAAGCTATGCTCAAAAAATAAATTATATATAATGAAGTGTTAATCATACTCGCAGTTCTTCAAATAATAAATTAAATTTACATATTATATAATACAAATTTATATTAAAATAATATGTGTAACACGGAGATAAACAGATCAAGGAATAAAACAATAAGCTTGATGAAAGGGATGAGTGAAATTTACATAGTCGAAACGCTGCCTGAATAATTCAAAGGCAAATAGAAAGATGCACAAGAGAAATGAAAATGTATTCGGAGTTGCAAGTACTTAAGATAATAATATCCAGTTTAATATTTACAATTAACTTTCTTATTTAACGAACTAAAAATCTCATTATACGCGATCACTTTTCACTATTTAAACAATGTAACGTGCAGTTAATTAGCTCTTAATTTATGTTATGTATTGAATAATATTCATCAGTTTTATAACATTCCATCTACATACATTAAAAAAAAACAAGTATTACTTTTCTATGTTTGTGACATATTATATATAAAATGTAGAAAGTAATGCAACATATTTATTCAGATCAAAAAAAAAACTGTTTTCTTAGGAAAATATAAATGTGGAATATTTAATGATTGTTATCTTACATCCATCAAGTATAACATTTTAAAATTTAAATTATTAATATAAATATAATTTAATAACATGTGTGTTATTTGGCTTGAAAGTATCACTGTGATGTAAGCTACTAGATTACCTTAACCTTATTTTTTTCCTGTAGAAATAAACGTCAATTGTAACTAAGCCTACGAATGCGGTAGCAGAGCATTAACAATGGATCCTTTTTTTATCAAGCCCCCGGCTCTCGTCGTCCTGGAAGCCCATCGTAAACTGTATAGAAAATGTACTTAGTGAAGCTACAAAAACCGGAGCTGACATGGGATGAAGCGAAGACCAAGGCTGCTGACAGAGCTTTACTTAATTTTTTTTTTTATTTGATGTTCATATGCTCGAGTTGAGGGAACGGACATGGACAAATAAAATGAATGACATCGTCAAACTACTTTATATTATGGAAAAATGAATAAAAAATCCACCTGAAATTACCAATCTATTGACTGTAAAAGATTTATTGTACCATAATATGTGGTACTCAAGAGTAAGTTTTCCTCTAAGCTTGACCATAAGTGTTGGAGGTAATCGTCTATTCTAGTTTCTATTCCGAGCATGGCTCAAATGGCCGTATTTTTTCTCGATATCTATAACGTTATAACCGTGGAATAAAACTGCCATTTGCAACTAAATTACTCAATTTACAAAGGAAAGAGTAAGGTCTGTAATTGACTCTAATGTTTCCTAACATTAAGTCAAGTGCCCGAGCGTAAGCACATCACATTGAAGTAAAAAATTTCAGCTTTATTATAAATAGTGACGATTACATTACTTTTACGAGTTGTTTATTATGCTACGTATTTAGAAAAAATATTTATAGTCAATAATAAGTTAATAAATAGACACAAACATCAAATTTTATACGCATCAATTCATTCAGAAAAATATCAGCAGACGTGGGATTCGAACCACGAGCCTTGCACCTTTACTTCGTTCTACACACCGCGCTATCCACACGACTATTCTCTGCCTGAGCAGATACGCTAAACCTGATGTATATATATACCATTGTTAACATCATATAACTACAGATGTCTCTGTAGTATATATTCAGAGTATGTATATTATCGTTTTTTGAAGATTCAATCAGTCAACATTTATTCGCAAGCTTTTTATATTATTGGTTGTATTTAATTACAAATAATATTGAAATATAATCAATGATCTATAAAATAAGATTTAAGTATCGAAAAATATTCTAATAAAATTTTAAAATCCATTTAGTCAATAATAAAATTAGGAATAATATTTTACACCTAATAATAGCAAGGATCGTTTTTTTGTGTTAAAAAAATATTCATATTGTTTTGTGAATAAATCTTTTTTAAATTGTCAACATTCTTTAAAATAGCTGAGTAAAACTTTTAAAAAGCTGATATTATTATGCTTATAACGATTTACAATAAATATTTTAATACTTAAAATGATCTTTTATACTCACTTTTAATTATTCTCTCTTCAGTTTGAAGCTTCTTTTACTGCCATCTGTAAAAATAAAAATAAATTATGAAAATCTTTAAATATTTATTTATTAATTGAGAAACATAAAAATGCGCAAGTGAAGATTTTAAGGTGACATCAATTAATTTAAAGCAGTACACTGTACAATGTATTCAGTAAAAATATCTAATATTATAGCGTTTGCATAAATTTATGAAAATTATATAGAGTATTTTACTATGTTGGTTATCATTCATCACGTTGATCAATAATTATTCACGAAAAATAGAATGAAGTTACATTTACTTATATGTACAGCGATTCATGTATACACAAATCGTCATCTTCTATTTAATTTTGTTAAACAAAAACTCTAGTTACCTTTAATGAAGAAATTGATCAAACCAATTACTTTGTTTATTTTAAAATTTATGTATCTTTTAAGCAATTATCGAAAGATTTTTCTTTTATTATCGTAAATAATAATGAAAATAACTAACTTCATCTCTATACATCTCGTTTATTAGTTAAGCTAGTCTTGTTGAACCAAATGTACTTGGTCTCAAAGCTTTAAACCTTATGATATGTGCCTCGAATACTTCACTTTAACAGTATTCTTTATTTGCTGGAGTTTTGTATCCAAGATTCATCTGAAATATATACTGTACAAAGATGAGTTTAAAAGGCTGAAATGTTTTACTTTTAGTGAGAATCATAGCGCGTATTGAAATTTTCGTATGCTTCAAGTATGAAATAAATGTATAACGACAAGAAGACATTGACAAACTGTAACAAAAGAACATAAAAAATACCATAATATAGTTTTTTAATTAGAGATGTAATATGGTAATGCAGTAATAATTTAATCAGTTGAAATTATGAATCTATGCGGTGGGTATGCTTTTAGTATTGGAAAGTTGCAGTGGTGTAAAATTAATTCGCTTTCTGTCACTCTTGTCCTTCTGAGCTGAAAGCTTTCCTCCACCCTTGCCCGACCACTCCTCACTCTCTAGGTAGTTGGGAGTCGTCCTGTGTCCTGGGCAAGAAACGACGGTAGAGGAAATTGTTTTATGGCGAGAGCAGGGACGATCATGGCGGAGTGGAACCTTAAACGGTTTTTTAACGTAAATTATTCGAAACAAGTTTGAAAATCTTACATTATTTCAACGAACAATTATATAAAACCAACGAAATTATCTAACAAGTAAATAATCTATTTTATAAACGATAATTTGAATGAGTTAATTTAAAATATTTGTATTTTAATAGAAATATTCAGCAACTGATACTTATACAAATTCATAGCAAACAATTTATTATTATGATATTTTTATCATCAATTCTTTATCTATACATCATATAAATTTTGGATATATGTGTTTTGCTAGTATTTCTATACGATTTATTTTACTAGCAGCTGCTTTAACACTACAGGTTACTTTTAAAATGGTAGAATTGCATCTGTATTTCTTTCACTTACAATCTAAATCTCTTCAGGAAGCAGATAAATAATCATACGCATTTTTTTTCAACAATAGTATATTTCTATATAACTAAACTAACATAACATTTTCTGACACACTGCTTCCAGACAAAAAAGGAAATTATAATAAGAATTTATCCTTCATATGTATTCAATTATTCATTTAGAGCGTTTTATGCGAAGAATGAGTTCTTGTTAACGTTAATTTTAAACATTATTTACTCTTGAATATGTCTTTTTCAAAATAAAATGCGTTTGGCGGTATGATTTAAATATAATAAATTATAAAAATAAATCGGTATAAAAGTCCTTAATTAGAAGTTAATAATGCAATAAAATAATTGCTTAATAAAGTAACCTTTTTTATGTAACATCATTGATAATTATATTTATTTGCTTAAACAAAAGTCAGGTGGAATAAAAATATACGTTACTACCGTGATTAATGTATTTCATAAAATATTTCAAATTGAAATAAAATTTTGTATTATATAAGAGATATACAAGAAAAAAAATATGTTTGTATTTCTGTCACAGTTTGGTTGAGATCATAAAAATAATGTAATATTGTATTACATTATTTACAAGTATCTGTTTCGTGTGCTTTTTGCGGTCCAGCACCAAATTGGGAATGGTGAACTGAATATTCCGCTAGCGGCCCTGAGTAGAGCTCTGAAGGCTTCGCAGCGTCTCCACCGGATATAAATTGACACCCCCAGAGGAGGAGCCTTCTCAAAATGCACGTAACGTCAAACTAGAGGTCGCTCATCCGCTCTACCGCCGTGAAGGCATCTCCATGCGTGGTAGGCAGCTATTTTCCAGGACATGCGGAGGATACTGAAGTATATAAATTATTGGAAATGAGAAAAGCGAGAGCTTGGTATTGTCGTAATACGTACAATAAAAGTTTCCTTAAATCGAGTTAAGAATAATGCATTTTTTTTAAAGTATTATTTTTCACCGTTATTATTTTAATCATTTAAGTTCAAATTGAGTACTCACTCAGTATCGAAATTTATATTTAATAATACCAGAACCAATAAAATGTGGCAAACTCAGCGTCCGAATTTAATTTTTTCTCCGATTTATTGATTGATTGAGAGAAACGTCATATAAGACGTTGTTTGCTTTGAATTTTTATGAACATATCAATCGTTAATTGTTTTTTATTATCGATATTTTTTGTACTTACTTTAAGATCTATTGAAAAGATAAAAACATTAGTACTTTGTACCCGTTTTTCTAGTATTTATTTATGTTAAAATGATTTTAATGTTTGTTTAGAAATTTTTCAGATTAATTTATGTCAAAAATGATTGAACATTTATTGTAAGGATTGTTTTTATATAACGATATTTTAACAAAAATAGACACTTAAACTACCCCACATAAACTAATGGTTCAGATATTTAATGTGTTGAGTGAATATCTCTCTTATATAATATTCTGCTTATAATAGAGTGATTTTTAAACTTCTTGGATACCATAAGAGCCTTCTTATGTTCAAAGTTTGATTTGTAAGGTCGTTAAGGTTTATGCTGAGTATTTGACGAAGCTGTAGATAAAGAATTCACTTGGGACGTGACAAGGATAATGGCAGCTTACATATATAGCTTTTATTTAGTTAATAATGAAAACGATAGCATACGAATAATAAGAATAATGTGAACATACGAAAATATGGATGAATGTTTATATTTTATCCATCATCCATTTTTTCTTTGTTTTCTACAAATTAAAAAATTTCATAATTATTTTTACTTTGATAGACGTGTTTTCTGATTAAGCTTCACAAATAATTTTAATTAGAAAGAAATTGAAAAAATATATTCTTGCAACATTACGATTAAAAATTGCACACTTAACACTTCTAAAGAATGAATGAAATTTCAAATTTAAATTGGAAAATATAATAAATGTATATTTAAATACGACATTAATTTTTGCTTTGAACGTAAATTTTGTATTTTAAAATTTATATTGATTGATAAACAAGCTTAATGTAATTTAAAAAAAAAACATGACAAATACTCTCTCGTTTGATGAAAATTTTATAATTTACAAAATTATTTCAGTTAATAAAAAACCGTGAAAAATCTCGCAAGTACGCCTGAAAAATGTTAAAAACACACAGAATACACAAAACGAACCCAACCACTCTATTGTGACACTCTGGTTGCGGTGTACAATAGATCAAAGGGATGCTTTGTTTGAAAAAAATCTGCGACCAAAATTGAAACAATTAATTGAAAATTGTTTACTTTACAAAAAGTCATTACTGGGCTTCTCATCAGGTGTGTCCTGAAAGTTCCTGAAGCGTGGACTGGGATTGTTTCAGTCAGGAGAGAGCCGACGCCCGCAGACAAATGGTTCACATTAATTTTCCCTTTCAGGCGCCTTGTTTTATGTCGCGTCATATTTCAGCACCAACAAGTATTTTTTCAAGCCCGTCCCACTGAACATCTGTTCTGCGTTGCTAGGGTCACACTAAGCGATGATTTTCTGAGTGAAAAACATAAAAATATATGTTATTCTGACTAGGCGAATGAAATCTAAAATGACAAATAATTTAAAAAGTTATTATCTTTATTTAACATAAAATATATTTCTTTTTTAAAAGCCGGTTGAGATTTTTTATGAACAAAAATTTAAGATAAATAAGAATTTTTTTTACAAACACATCATATAAAAAAAAACATTGTTTTCCATATTTCGGCATATGCTTTCTAATTCAACAGTTTCTCCTTTGACTATTACTAAAGTACCCTATTAATAAGACTCTCCATGGTCTGTTATTTTTGGCTAATTTTATTTAACTACAGAAGTCATTGAATGCCCATATATCTAATGCAATATATAAAATAATAAGACAATATTTTTCGTATAGATTAGACAAAAATAGTTATAATATAAGGAGGTTAAAGTGTTAAAGTGTTACTTTTCTTTACGAAAACTAAATATTTAAAAACAAAATCTCAATATTTTTCAATTTTGAGAAAATGAAGGAAAAATGAGAAATATCAATAAATTATAACAATTAAATAACAAAAAAAATGCTTAAAATTCATAAAATATATTTTTATTTTTTACATATCCTAATTCCTAATGTAATACAAAAGCAACAATTGATAGTAAAGGTATGCATAATTGTCAATTTAAATAAACATTTTTTTTTTCTCTTACCGAAAAATTACTATAAGTTAAGAATAAAAACTTATACGGCTACTTGTTGTCCTGAAAAATTCCTGAAAGAAACCCAGTTTCAGTTGATCGCTACGCATACACTTTTTTCAGGATTTTCACGAAATGCTTCTTGGCTGAAAAGCTCATCGCAGGTCCTCTGTTGCCTGTTTCGGCACACGTGCTGCCCGGATGTATTGCCTGCGGTGGGTTGTGCCATTCGTTACAATTAAGGTGGTCTTTTTAGCGTCGGGGCATTCACCGCTGAAGATGCTTTTAACCTTGTTTATTTATTACAGCTAAGAATTGTGCGTAACGCCATTTTATCTTTTAACCGTTTCAACGCTCTATACGGAACACTAAGTTATAAGAATATGTGTCATGAAAAATGACAAACGCGCTTGTTTTAAAAATAATTATAACTCTCCTATTTAATATTTCAAAATAGAAAAAAAAACTGTTTGGAGTATTTCTTTAAATAACATTAAGGTTATTAAATGGCAATACTTGGTGAAACTGCATAATTATAATTAAAATTAATTTAAATTAAAAATAAAATAACAATATAAAAATTAGTTTTGATTCGCAATTATTTTAACTGATTACATGTTTCAGCCTCCCTGGAGACCATCTTCAAAAATAATCTAACCTATATAGCCACTCCCTGTTTAAATAATATTTTATTTTTTATTTTATCATTATTGGAGATAGTCTCCAGGCAGGCCGAAACACGTAATAATTTAAAATAAATGTGAATCAAAACTAAATATTTTTAATTTGTTAATTTTTAATTTTTTAATAATTTTAAATTATAGTGCTTTGAAATAAATGTTTTTTAGTAAAAACATAATCTTAACTGTGCGGCCATATTTTTATTGTACACTTCTTTACTTTCATAAAGGATTGAAATATATTTTTATCACTGTATGAAAAAATGTGAGAAATATGTGTATTTACAAATACATATATAGGAAATGATTTTTTTTAAGAACAAATATAAAATAACAATAAGAAGCTAGTCCACTGTTTGAATTTTTTTATTTACATTTTTATTTAATTCAAACATAATTGAAAATAAATATTATTTGAATAAATATAATATTAACAATATTATAATTAAAAATAAATCACCGTTTAATGGACGTTATGCGAAAAATAAACATAACTTTTAGCTCTCAACAAGACTGAAGTACAACCTGCATAATACGGATATTATAATTGAGTATCCCTGAAACCGGAAACGCCCTGAAAAATTCGTACAGTGTTTTAGGACACGGTGGAAACCACTGTTCCCAGGGGAATAGAGGCGAACTGAAAACAGGACTTTTTAGCGATGTTTACATGTTTTCTAGTATTTACTTGCTATAACTCTTTATATACGAGGGTGACTTTGGTCCTTTTAATACTCGTACATTATAAATATCTGCTGTTACATTTTCAAACAGAAATGGGTAGTAAATTTATATTTTTCTCATATTGTACTTATTTGATTTAAACTATTATGCTTTTATTAAAAATATAATAAGTTTATTTACATTTTATTTATTTATTAAATATTGAAAATAATTATAATGTTCATCTAAGTGAACTATGTGCTGAATAAAATATTATTTTGTTATTGAATATTCATTATTACTTTAAAAACTATTCAAATTGATATGGAAAATTATTTATCTTAATATATATAATCGTGTCGGAAACAACAGGGTCAGATCCTGTCTGCCCAGAAGTGGGCGACGTCGATGGCGTTACTTCTGGCCATCATCTGGTCTTCCTGGGTGCAGCTATTCGGGCACAGCGCACATTTATCTTAATTAGCACGTAACATAAAAACGTTTCAATTATTTATTTTAATTTTAAATAAACAGTTGTTCAATATCCGAATATAAGCATTTAAATCATGTTTAAGCGTCCATATATTCAATCTTTTTATAATGTATATTTAATTCTATTTTCTTTTTGTTGAGCATTTTGTTTACGAATATTCACAGAAAAACTCAATTTAAATATCATTCTCAAACGTGTTATATTTCAATATTGTTCCGTCGCATAGAAGTTTATGCATTCATTAATTTTCAAGTTGGTTTTAATTAATGCTATAAAATATTATTATTCAAAAACTTGGGCTATTATGATGTGTTTACTGGAATCTAATTCGCACCGGAGGGAACGTTTCAAACTATGCTCAAATTGACACAATTATTAAGATTCATAACCATAACATAAAGTTTTCACCTGAGAAGCGAATAAATTAAGCGAAGTAAAGCCTTCACGATATTAATATGTGTCATACTAACCGCAAGTTTTTGTGAACAGAGACATGAGAATCAATGAAAACTTAAAATCTAATTTTAATTAATAAGTTTCTCTACAGTTTTCGATTATTTATAGCATTTTCAAAAACTAATAAAAATTTATGAAACTGAAATCGTTTTGTTATAGAAATGTTATATATCAACAAAAACAAAAATGTCTTAATTTTTTTACTAATGAGAGTGTAATGGTAAGTAACATAAATATTGATAATATATTTTTAAATCTTTTCGTACAAAAATGCCCAATTAAAACTAACTCATAAAGTAATTATGAGTTAGTTTCGCATACTACAACTACCCTTTCAATGAGTTCTTTGGACATTGGTCCTGGGGCTTTCAAAGATTTAAATATGTCTTTGGATAAAATTAAAAATATTAATACTTTTTTTTTCATTTCTTTGATCAACAATTTTTGGTGTAATTCGATTATGTCAGAATAAAAAGAATAAATTATTAAAGACTTGACAATAGACTGACGTAGCCGAAACATGTCGTACAGTAATAAATAAAATGTGAAATAATTTCTACATAATCTTTTATTATTATTTTGATAAAATATTCAAATATAAATATTTAATATACATAATGGGAGCTGATATAATATGTGGCAGCAATTTTTGGTGGTTATATTTTACAGATATGTGAAAAATAAATTTATAAAATATGCCACCGATATTAATATTATATATGGATCTTGAGCAATGAAAATAATGATTTAATCAAGAGCAATAACAATTTTTTCTTTAATTTATTTAAAATGATACGCAATTCTTTTATATGAAACAGCAAAATCTGAAAAAAATTGAGAGTATTTCCTTTTTTCTGATGGCAAAGAAAAACCGTAAAAGTATACCTTTGTTCTGCATTTGACATATTCTCGTATGCAATATGGGACTCAGTGTATCATAAAAATTCATATATATTTGCCAGAGATTTGAAGAAATTTCTCTGGCAAAGCGAATGAAAGCCAATACCCCGCTGCGCAAGATGATAAAGCACTTGAAGGACCAAACTCTCACATCAGATGTTTCATCTCGGCGGTTCCACGAAGAGTTTCTTCAGCTTCTGCGCATCACCTGTCAACCGCAGGTGTACATGATATTTATATGCGGGTGTAATATTATACAACGTCTAATGCTATCTAGTGGAATGATGTAAAGTATATTTGCAAGTCTTACAAAGAGGCAATTTCACAGAGTTTTTGACAGCGATTGTGGCGTTTCTGTTGCAAATGTTTCATTTCATCCCTTCGTGTTTGTTAACAGTTTTCAACGTTTCTCACATATTTAAATGAAATGTTTGACATGTTTTTTAAATATTTTTTATTAAAATCATTCTTTTTTAATCTTCTCTTTCTTCATGCCAGTGACGTCAAATTATTTCTGCCCAGCATTAGGTCTTGAGGTGTGCAGCTTGTTGGGCACATGGAGCAATATCTTAGGTGTGAAGCGGTCTGCAGGTCTCCACAGTCACACAATAGTGACTCTCCTTGTAGAAGCATTCCCCACCACTCGAGGTCGTCCTTTATTCTACCAACTCTGTTTCTTAATTTGTTCAGGGATTTCCAGGTCCGCCAGTCAAGGTTCTTGCCAGTTGGGATGCCTTCGTTTGATTTAATTAAAACCTCTAAGATGTTTAAATTCATTTTAAATATTAAACGTATCAATACTTTGTACATGTTTTAATTTAACCACGGCCTTAGTTGCAAGAATAAATTTGTCAGTTTCTTACATTTACAATGTACATTATGAGTTAAAATATATAAATAATTTATTTAAGTATCACGAAGAAAACAAGAAGGAAATTAAGGAGTGGAGCTCCCATTAGCTTATATAAACTAAATCCCTCCTCTTTTTTAATTTTCTCCGCGACACGTTTTCTACTTAAAAAAATACCCAAGGTAGTTAAAGAACTGCTTTTCACTAATATGCGTAATTTTTCGGCAATGGTCATCCAGTAACTAAGTTTTCTCTTTAAAACTACCTGGATATCTTCAAGAAACAAATTGATTTACGAGTTCACTGTGCAATGTATTATTTCGTATTTTCATGCAGATATATCACATTACATCTGCACGCAATATTCAGCCACCGGAGTTGAGCGTAATGAAGCTCACCTGTTTGTTGTAAAAATATATAATACAGATTTTATTCATGACAAAATGTTTAAAACGTTATTTTGAACATAACTGTGTTGTATTAAACATCCAAAAGGCTTTAAAGTAATTGTTATAATCAACTCTTTATCTTAGATTCATTCAGTCAGGTACGACACAGGGAATTTTTGCCACTCTATGTAAATTGAGTGGATCAAGGTCCAAAATAACAAGTATCGAGGAATTTGCGCTGTACGAAATTCTATGTAGTAATATAACAAAGAAGCATTGAGCATCCCAATAATCTGCCACTATTGTGGATTGAGGGGATCAAGGTCCAAAAACGGTATCGAGGTTTGTGCGGTGTATGACATTCAATGTATTAATATTACTTTTATAAAAGTTTACTCATGTAAAAAATTAGGGTATAAAAAGGGGTCTCGTATCAAATAAATTAAAACCATCTCAACTCCGGTCTTTGGATTTATCCTCAGTGCCGGAACCTTGGTATTCCGGCATCACCAGTTAGCTGATGCTGTAATTTCGGAACCGCGACCTCGTTTCCAGAACAATGAAAATAAAAATATTTTAAAAATTCTCCAAAACTATATTATATAATACTTACTTAGTTTTATTATTTAATTATTATTAGATTAAGCAGATTTTTTTAAACTTAAGTTTTGGTTTAAAAATTTGTAGTTTCAAAAAAATAATTGAATTTTTTTTTTAACATTTTTTAACGCTCAACGTTGGATTAAATCATTCACTACGTTGAAAACACCAATAATATTTTTTCTACATTCTGATATTCTCAATTTGACTAATTAAAGCGATAAATTATCGCCACACCAGATCACTTAGTCGCTTTCATTTTTTACAGATTTAGCTACGCAAAATATTACCCCTATA
Organism: Glossosoma conforme; assembly: GCA_022606575.1. NCBI lineage: Eukaryota > Metazoa > Arthropoda > Insecta > Trichoptera > Glossosomatidae > Glossosoma > Glossosoma conforme. The sequence goes on along the minus strand of JAGTXR010000101.1, from coordinate 2,278,061 downwards.
CATTTATCTGAAAAAAATGTATAGGGGTAGTGTTTTTCAGGATAAAACAAACGGAAAAACTAACGCGAGCGGTGCTCAGTCAAATAAATGAATATTTATTTTGCGGCCGACCAAGGAGGCAATCCAGATTGATGGGCAGGTCATATCCGTTGGTGGCCGTTGCAGGGCAAAGCTCTGAAAAACTGAACGAAGCCTTTATTTTCTTCCGAGAAGCTCGATGTGAAATTTTCATTTGTGATAGCACCGCTGAAAATTGTACTTCATTTCTGCGAAAGAATTTGTTGCCTAAATTTCATCCGTTATTTTTTATCTTGTTATTCGTAACATTTCTAGAAACACATGTTTTATTTCATACAATGTTCATAGCTGTAATACAAAGTAAATAAATTTGCACGAATAGCCACCACATAGTTCACTCTTTCCTTATAATATCGTCTCGGCAGCAGAGATTTTATTATGCACAGAAAATTTAATGGAACTGCAATGTTTAATAGTTTCAAACACTATAAAAAACGGGAAAAACGCTTTTAGTTGTTTACAAATGGACGGATATCTCAAACACTATCTTTTTAAATGTTAATATTTAGATTTGTTATTTGGCACAGATATCAGTGACAGTAGTGCCAACATCAAAAAAAAAACAAATCGCTTCGCCCTCAGAATAAATTTAAAAAAAAAAGTAATATTTTTCCCACAGTATTACATGTTTTGTCCCAAATGATCTCATATGCAGAGTTGCTTAGGAGTAAGCTTCTATATTATACTTTCGACAAGTTCCAAGGCAAGGGTTGTAGAAAATACAGTCATATTATCAAAGACGTTCTATAATGTTTGTTAATCAGCAATTTTAAGGAAATCGAATGATAATGGTGACTTTCTCATCATTGTATCATGTAATTATTTGAGGCTTAACCAGCCATAAGTTACTAACTTAAGTATAAATAAGTTATGCGTTCTATGTTGTGTAAATTTGGTGACTGTACCAACAACAGTAGGAATGATTTATTTCACTCGTAGAGTCATAGTTGTAATAGCAATAAAAAAACTGAATTTACCTGTATTAACTAATAAGCACGAAGGATTGTAGCAAAATTGTCGTGCACTATTACTTCTTAATCAATTTTTCATGTTGATGACGTTTACGCGTAGCTTAACGAAAGTTTTTTTAAAGTATATAAATGAATATAATGAGGATCGAACCCAAATCGAAGATTGTATGTAACACTTAAATAAGATTTTATATCAAGCAATATAATTATATTTTAAATGTTGAATGAAGTGGAGCTTTTTCTTTCTCAAATTAAAAAAAAAAGAAGAATCAATAGATCCATAAAACGATAATGAAATATTCTTGTTTTTTGTAGAGCTTAAGTTGCCAACAAATAATATGTAAAAAAAGTATAACGTTTTCAAGATGTCTTTTTGTATGGTCTATATACAGATTGATGTCAAATCTTATTAAAAGAGCGTCGCCATAAGAAATCTTATTGGTTTTTATTATTTCAATTATCTAAAGAGGCTTTTTATTTTTGTTTTTATTTTTAGCCGCCCTCAAAATAAAAAGAGTATTTTTCTCGATGGTGGAGGCTTAACATTTTATTATAATGGCTTATTTCATCACCGTCGATTATAAGAAGAAGTTTTTTTTCATTATGTTTTTCCACGCATAAGTCGTCGATAATCTTAGTCTTTTTAAAGATACTTTTTTTTTCGACAAAAGCATTTCGTAACATTGTATTATCACATTTTACTTTATTAATTTTAACTGGAGATATTTTTATTTTTATGTGAACTTTTATCATCGTCATCATGTCCACTTCCCTAACTTGAGCTGACAGAACTGCTACCATAAACCTCTGTTGCTATTTATTGTCTTCGTCTCATCCCATAACAGCTCTTCCTGCTGCAGCTCCGCCGAGTACATTATGTGTATAGTTTCCGTTTTTTTTATCTCAACTGAAAATTGTGTGCGAATTATTTTGCTTGATATGATATTTGATATTGTATGGAATGACGAAAGCAAGGTGCAGATACAAAAGTATTCTACACTACAGTCGGTTAATGAACAAATGTTGTTAGATTATTTATTGAGAGCATACTACAGTAACCTTTTTAATGATCTCTTTCTTTCTCACCTTCTAGGAAGTATTTATTGTTCAGAATGTGCTAGGAAAAGTTCGGGTGTCAGAATTGACTTAAATGTCGGAGGCAAGGATTTCAATTTCCTAAAACATAACTTTTTGACGGTATTTTAAAGCTATACTTAACATTTGACAATTATTTAAACCATTATCAAAAGATGAAAATTTATAATGGTTTTTATAAACTTCTGTACACATACAACTTCAGCAAAAATTAAACTATAGACATTAAATTCATCAATTATCCAGAAAAAAGTGTAGGAAACTACCATGTTCTCCTTTCCTCAACTTATCATACCTCATAAAATCAAAGATTAATACCCTCAATGCTCTACAAAGGCAAAGAAATTTGGAAAGAATAATTGACGTGAAACATGGCCAAAATAGTATGGTATTTGACGTAAGTTTACTATGATTTTATGCTTCAATGGGGACAGAAGAATACAAAAGAAAAGCATTTCTTAGCTGAGAGTTTACGAGTTTACGTGTGAAATGAATCGATTGATTTTCTGTCTTAAGTGCATGTTTTTTTATTTAAAAAAGAAAGTGATTAAATTATTATTGGTGATAATAAATCGTTACTTATTTAATAGAAGAAGAAAAATATATTTTATTTTTATGACACTCTCGAATTGATATGATCACTGATATGATTAATTATTGCTCGGTTTTAAGCAATCGGGAAGAATGATTGTTGACAGAGTCGATTTCGCACAAAATAGATCGCATTGAAAGAAAATCACTTTCACCCCGAAAGCCTTCAGCCGGGTCCGCCCCCAAAGTAATTTTTTCGATCCCCGTACTGGGACCCGGCCCATCCCTCTATTCCTCCATCTCTCTTCCAGCATTATGGGTATTTGAAAGTGTTGTGATTTATGATGAGAATCGTTCAGAGTGTCACGAGTATTAAAGAGGTACCTCCTGCGACGCGCTCCGCCCTGGACGGTATTTTGTCAAAAGGGAAAAAGGTATTGTCGAAGGGAAAAGGGCAAAAATGTGGGCCTTTCTTCGACGTGGAGCTGAAATAAGTTAGTAAACTGCGGCGGAAAAATGGCGTGCTTGTGATCAAATGAAGTGTTGTAATTTTTAATAATCGTTTTTTTATCGGCCGTGCCCTAAAAGGGTTTAAAGCGCTATATTTATCATCAAACTAAACAAGCTGTACACTGCATCGATATGTTAAGTACGTTGTAACAAAAAAAAAACGGCATTCTGAAAGATATTATCATTTATTATAAATGTGAATCAAAACCTAATATTTTTAATTTGTTAATTGCCTAATTAAAATTAATTTGATATAATAATTATGCAGTTTCACCAGGTTCTGTCAGTTCATAACCTTAATTTTATAAATCACAATAAAAAATATCCGAAGGATTATGAAACGGACTTTTGTATTATTCGAAAACACATCGTCATTTATCTGATGTTTACAACATGATCAAGTAATTATTTTATTGGTTATATTAAAGAAACAATTTATATGTACGTTAGTGAAAGTGGAGGTACGTTAGGCTGACGGCTTAACTACGTCTTGGCACCAACTCACAACAAAGTCATCAATCCTGAAGAAGACCCCTGCAATGGCAGTCGAAATATTGTATGGAAGAAATTCGCCACACATGGTTAAACCCAAAAGCCACAATATCAAATCTGGCCGTAAAAATTTAAGAAGACTTAAGTACGTTAGTTTTGTCTATTACATAAATATTGTCCCCAAATATTGTTAGTCGATAACCTTAATTTTATTAAAAATTTGAAAAGTAAGAAGATATTTATTTTATTGTGGATTAAATCATTGCAACTAATTTAAATTTTGACAAAGATAACGCATTCAGAAGAATCTGAAGTCATTGTTAAGTTTAAGAAATATGTCCTAAAGACTTCAGGATAATATTTTTTATATGCTTTTTTGTCCATGATATATGTGTCTTAGCTTAACTTTCATTGATAATTTAGTTTATTTCTCTGTTTAAAGAAAATACTTTTAAAAACATTACAGAGTCACGTGTTTTAAAATTTATTGTGTTTTTTCGATTGTGGTAATTTTGTTCCCCAATATATTCCACGCTGTAGCACGTGTGCGGCGGTATTCAAAGCTTACCTTGCAGCAACCCTAAATGCCCGTTCCGGTCGTAAATAGCCCACCTAGTCGACACGTTCCGTTCGGGAGTTTTTCGCGATTCGGAAGTCGAAATCAATGATGTTTTGTTTCCATGGCGAGATGCAAATGCGTGGAATACGAAATGGCAAACGGCCCACGTGACCCGAGGAAGCCTTTTTCATCCCCTAATGCGCGGGGTTTTCCAGTATTGGTGCGGTTTTTAAATTTTACACGGGATATGTATTTTTTTCAGCGCTGTAACATTTATGTGCCGGCAACTTTAAGTGATTTTCAGATTCAGATTTTTATTGTACAATTCAAAACAAATACAATAACCTGAATTTAACCGCACCACTGCTGTTCTTGCAGAATATATATACACTGTTTACCTTTTTTATTACTTTAAAATTATATTTCCAGTATTTTTTTAGCAAATTCAATGGGAAATATATATGTATATTTATTATTAAATTTGACACTACACACATCCCTGAAATTATAAGCAAATAAAATAAAATTCACAGTGACATAAGCATGATGTAGCCCTTACTGACTGGTACCGAAAACCGTTATACAATCATTCGTGTCTTATTTCTCTTCGCTTATCGTACATGTGTGTCGCCATATTCACATTTTGGACAAGTCCAGTCACGGGTGTGACGTTAGTTTTATAGATCGCCACTTGTGGCGCAGGCGACAGCCCATCACGAGCGCGCTAAGTTGTGTGCCAACCGTCAGAAGGTCGCATTATGGCTGGCCTGGCATGTTATTCCGCCTGGGCTGGAAGTTTGTAAAGTTTATCGTGAATATATATGTGCTTCTGAAAAAGTCTGTGTGTTGAATAACTACCTTTTAAAGAGAAAATTATTTAATGTATAAGAATATTTGAAAATCATTTTTCCACTTACTTAGAACGATTGAATCTATAACAATAATAGACTCAAAAGTCTGTAAAGTTACATCAAATAAACGTGTCACATTTTATGAAAGAGAACATTATTTATTGATATAAATAAATACAATTTGATTAAATATGAATAAGACATTTAACTCAAATAAAATATATTCCAAAGGGCATGTCATATTTGACTGGTTGTGAATATTTAGTAACTAAACAATTATGATCCATAGAATCAAACTTGCTTTTCCGGACAAAATAGTAAGCAAGCAAAGCGAAATATAATAATTACTTTTAAAACTATATTTATCCATCTATTCATTATAGTATGTTGATTGTCGCTTTTAATATTTGTTGTGACCTTTAACAATGTTTTTCAAATTTTAATTAGTCTATAGTCAACATTGACGGAGCAAGAAACAAAAGAATGTGTCACAAAATGTAAAATCAAGCAACAAAATCTCGTTTAGTAATAGTGAGGTAGTCTACGTCAAAGCTTCTTGTTGAGGCGTCTCTTTAGAAATATGAATTTTCAGGGCGATTAAAAATACGGAGTTTTCCTGAAAGTTATTAATAAGCAGGCGCAGGTTATGTCACAAAGGTTTCAGCGGAGTATTTATCCGATAAAACGAGCCTCCGAGTTCATCGCTAGAGCCTTCGAAGCCTCTGGGGCATCAGACCTGGAGGCACATATCTAAATGCGGAAAAAAATAAGATTAGCTCCGCTGAGGGAATATACACTCTTGACAGGCAAACGATTTGTCACTGAAATATACGACTGTGTATCTTGGATATCTGTAGTTTTATTATAAGTAAGTTTTCTTGTTATTTGAACTTAATACGAAACTTAAATCTTAGATGCTTTTTTTTATTTTTTTCCATAAACCTTTCACAACTGGAATATATGATATGTTCACTATGAATTGTTGCTGCTCAATTAGATCAGTTACTATTTATCTCGTCCCAAGACATCTCTTTACTAAAGAATATTAAAGACTAGAAGTTACGTAAGCTGCTATAGCCAAGAAATATTTTTGGGTGATTTGTAAGTTTTTTTTTTAAGAGTTCGATGCTTAGCCCAACGCTGTTTATTCAAGTTTTGGTAGAACAAAATGTTACTTTACTTTAGTGATCTATCAAGAAATACGCTTACGATATGTTTTTATCGGTGGGTTTGTTGCCAATATGGCCTCTCAACTGGCAAGAACCTTGACGTACGGATCTGGAAATCCCTGAACAGATTAAGAATCGGAGTTGGTAGAACAAAGGAAAAACATCTAGCGGTGGGGAATGCTTCGGCAAGAAGAGTCACTATTGTGCAACTGTGGAGACCTGCAGACCGCTTCACATCTAAGATCCTGCTCCATGTGCCCAACAAGCTGCACATCTCAAAAACTAAAGCTGGGCAACACACGGGCTATCGATGTTGCCAGATACTGTGCAAAAATAATTTGACGTCGCTTAGCTACATGAGAAGAAGAAAAAATTGATGACATTGTATTTTATTTATTTAAAATCTTTAAATTATTTGTAGAAAAATATTTCTTCTGGTACCATTTAAAACAAACCTATATTTTAATTGTTTTTAACGATTCTAATTTTGGCATCATTGCTTATCATTTATTTCGTTAGTAAGAAATTTGAGCTAACAAAGTGGAACCATTAATCTGAGACCCTTTTAATGACGTTGAAATTAACATACCTCGTCCCAGTCCATAACCTTTAATTCCAGCCATGTGTCACATTAGGTTATAATAGACATAAGAGAATAATATATCTGAAACTGTCAAACCCCGTGAGCTCGAGCGGTAAAGTTCGCCAAAGACTTAATATTGGCGCAGGCTTTAGAGATTGGATATCTACTTAAGGCCCGCAAGTTGGCACAATGGTTAAACCTGCTTTGTCTGTCCAAGGGCAGGGCAAGCTGAATAAGCCATGGCTTAAAGCCGGACCGACACTCAAGCGATCAGTCTACAACAATAAGGTTTATCCCGTATTAATTGTCGTGAATCGATGGATTGTCTCGCCTTTTCGGACGCCGGAAATGCCGTGCTTAATCATCATAATTATAAGCTTGGTTATAATTTTATTAAGTGATAAAATTAAATGATAACTACGAAACTTTTAATGCAATTCTTAAAAATATTTTATATTATTTTTATCAAAAATTTGTCTGTTAAAAAAGTTTTATAAGATATAATGAAGAATGAATGCATCAATAAAAAAATTTAACAAGTTCAGAGAGTCCATTGAAAGAACAAGTCTTTTGGCATTAAATGAACCTGAACTTAATAACTTTGGGTACTGGATAATTTGCTTCGGATAGTGCTGAAACAAGTTTTTACGTAGCAAGCTATTAGACCATAATCATTTACGATAATCTTTAATTAATTTTTAAATACTACCGGTGATTTACATACTTTCTCCCTATATAAAATCATGATCTTTCCGAGAAACAAATAATTACACACATAGAATAATCTGAAGGCCGCGTACAAACACAACATTATATATAATATGTTGTATATATCAAATATTCTTAATGCATCTTTCATTCGTCGTTCTAAACGGCCTAAATTCCACTGGTTTCGACGTGCTGTTTTATCTCTTGATCGACATGATCAATTCAGTTTCTTACAGACTTTTTATATGAACAAATAAAAATGTTACGTTTTATTAAATTAAATTCTAAAATAAAATTTCCGCCATGATGAAACATAATAATGAAAAAAAAATGCTGCATCAAGCGGAGCAATATTTCTTTCCTTGCCGCAGGTAAGTAAACCTTAAATCCCTATTCATCACTTCGCTCGCGTCCGCATTCCCAGATTAATGCGCAATATATTTTTTTTCGTCCGACTAATGGTAATTAGAAAATCCTACAAAAGCGCGTACTGCGAAGGGAACGCAGCGAGGAACAATCCCAAGTAAACAATACGCCTGCCATTTGTAATGCTTTCCGTCGTTGCGATACTGACGTCATTTTTTGCACTGGTATAACTGGCTAAAAGGTTACGACTCTCGCCTCTAATGCAAGACACATCCAAAAAAAACTCGTATTTAAAATTATAATTTCAATAAATAACTCTTAATTAGTATATTTAATGTCAAGAATCTAATATTGTATTTCTATATGACTGGGAAGGCGAATAAATGCAAATATTATCCGTATGCAGATCGATCACTTATCAGCATGGGTGAGATCAAAATTTTTAGATATCTTAACGTTAGAGTCACTGAGAATTTTTTCCCACCTTGGAAACTATGGAACGTCTTTTGATTCCAAATGCAATATCTGATACTCGCAGCTTTACTTGTTCAAACAAACTGTAAAATATGCAGCATCTGTTTTGTACTCGTTCCTCTATATGGCTGCAAATCTTGACAACTCAACAAAAACTAATACAACCGAGTTATAGGTTTTGAGCATAGCCAGAAGATATATCAACGTAGAATAATCCGAAAGTGATGGTTTAACAATGGTTTTACAAGATATATAAGACACCAATTACTTTTAATAAATCTTCATCAACATCTGGCAGTATTATCATGTGTATGATAGCGAAAATATTATAGTACTACACAAGAAAATCGTAGTTTCTTTATACATTGTGCATTTATATCGTTATTTTTAGTTATTTTCGGACTTTTTAAGTAATTTTTAATAACCGTCAGGTATTATCAGGCATTTTTCCATCTAACGTCATATTCATGGTTTGCGGTGGAAGCTTCGTTAATTAGCAATAACGTAAAAGCTTCCACATAAAATCTGCTGATGGAAAATTTCACTTAATACTATACGTTTATAGAAAAAGGTTCCTTCGTTTGCCGATGGTATTACCTGATTTTTTCTAGAGATGTTCCCGATTGTTTTTATAATAGATTGATATCAGATGATTCTCTATTTATAGTTTTATATTAGTTAAATATATTTATACATTATAATTTCCATAAAAGGGTCTACAATTATCAGAGTATCTATCATTTCTTCACAGTTATTGGACGAAGACTATACAAAATGTACTTTTCAGGAAAAACAACTAAAAAAAATAATTAAAAGGCGATAGAAAGAAAGAAATTAAAGGACTCTACCACATCTCTGAAGTTGATGTTATGAAAAGATTATTTAAATACGCTAACACAAACTATTAGACTGTAGCGTCTAATAACAAGTTATAAGTGGTAACTTTATTGAACAGGGTGTTCGACAATTAAGTATTTCAGAATAATCTGAAGTGACGTGATTTTGCATGGATTCTAGGTAAGAAGAAATAATATTTGTTATTGTGGTAGACTTTTTATTACTTAAGGAATACTTTAGACTCTAAAGTATAAAGTATTCCTTCAGTATCCTGTATGCCAAGTCCTTAAGTATTCCACAATAGAGTCTAAAGCTTAGACTCTGTTGTGGCGAATAGTCACGTTAACTTGAAACTATGATTTATGATTGCAATATTCTACTTCTAGAATAATTAATTTGAAGAGTTTTATAACGGGTCCGCCAAATTACTTTTTTTTTTTTGAAAATGTGGCGCAAAACATTGAGTGTAGCTTCGGCTGTGTGGCACGTAGCGCCATCCTGTTGAAACCAAATGTTTCCAATATCCTCTTCTTCAATTTTTTTGAACAAAAATAGCCCGATAACGATCGCCATTGACTGTAACGGCCACTCCTTACTCATTTTCGAAGAAAAATGACCTGATTTTCAAAGTAATGTCGCAATATTTCCCAGCGTTGTTCAAGCGTATACACAACCATATTCGTTCAGCGGAAAGATAAAACTAATTATCTGTCAAATCAGACATGAGCTAAGTGTAACCATTCATGAAATAAGCACTAGTTGAAAAAAAAAGTTAGATTGCGGACCCTATATAAGGCCGCTTTTTCGATTGCCAAAAAATATCATCTAATGAGTCAAGAAATAAATAAAAAAGCCATTTATATCCGACCATTTATCATAAATAAAACAAATCGATTGTTAATACAATAAATAAATTTCCCTTGAAATATAACACGATTTTTAAGATATAGATTTTAACTTGCGACATTATGTTTATACATTAGAATTTATAGCCGTAAAATAACACAATGACATCTTATTATTACGTGATTGATAATCTAACTATTAGCATATAGCACACTCACAATGCAATATACAGGTAAGTGGAACTCCTTTAGGAATTACATTAAGTATTCAGAGATTCAAGAACTAAGGTGTTACCTAATATAAACAGTGATATCTCATTTTCAGCTTCAGTAATTTCATATTCTGTCATATAGGAGCATTACTAGTTAACAGTTACGTATTAAGGACTAAATTTAGAAATTATTATATATAGTACTTAAATTTCAAATGATCATAATTATATTATATATAAATTAATACTAGTGGATAGTGATACTAATTTTAAAATATATTATATAATTATTTTACATAATATAAAATTTGGTAATAGACACACTACCAATTTTCACAGTAAGACTAATGCCTGGGATACGAAATTTTTTATCATTTTTAGTGAATTAGCACATTTTTTTATCCTTTTTATTTTTAGATTTTGGTTTCAACAGTCCGTAAGAAAAAGAAATTCAGGCGTTTTGAGCGTCGGACTAATAAACCAAATTCTTTTATTTATTTTTTCATCACATGCTTAGATTCTTTAAGTAGTAGAGATAATTTTAATCGAGCTATCGAGCTTTCATATATTCCATATCGATTGAGAATATTTATTGTTCAAAATGAATAAATTGTAACCATGTTAATAACCTGTTCGCATCTGTACCTGATATATGCCGTTGTAAGATTGCCCTACCATTAAAATTATTAGCTGTGATATATCGTTTTGCTACTTTTTTAGAATACTTTTTTATGCATCAACTGATAGCTACAAGATACAAGAACCAGAGTGATATATGAAAATAAACCATAAGTACATTGATGCTTCAAATACAAGTTTTATAATTGACAATATGATTTTTATTCCACCGAGCCGTAATAAAAGTGTTAAATGAATATGAAGTTTGTCATTTTAGTAGAGATTATATTAATACTGTCCAATAAATAGGTTTGAAAACAAAGGCTTGCGTAGAATACTGGGTGCAAGACGGTATGATTTTGTGAGAAACGTGTGGAGTGGAAATGAAGGTGGGCTTGGCTGGGATATTTATTTTTAATGCCAAATACGATCAAAAACAACAGTAGCCATTTGTTTAGACCGCTCGGTGTCTGGCGTTCCAAAAGACCGTCGGGAGCTCAGGTGACAGAACTGAAATTGCATAAGGTGAGTACCGTAGGGAGGGTAGAGTAGGCTGACAGAGTTTTATAACGGCAGTGACCAACGGAGCTTGATTTTTAAAAATTCTTTTAACTTAACCCAAACTCTACACACGCCCCCAGTACTGTCAGTCCACAAGGACAAAAAAAATATCCAGGCCTCGGGAGCATCATCAGGTTGATTATCCGATCTCCTTAAAAAACACCAAAATACTTCTCTGGTACTACAGCCGCAATCTAGGTTCGCGCAATTTACGGTGTCAATTTGATTCAAATATGGAGCTGATATGGAAAAATATTTTTTTTTTCTCTTATTAAAACTGCTTTATTAACCCTTTCGTGGCTCGGTGGAATACAAATTATACTATCAATGCGGCGTGAATTTTTCTAACAATTTTTTTTTTGCAGAAAACTAGTATTTGAAGCGTAAATGTACTTATCTGACCTATTTTCATATTTCACATTGGTTCTTCTTTTGATTCGATGATGCATAAAAAACTATTATATTTAACAAATATTCTTAATGTAACTCAATACATATGGTGGCATTGACACATGTGGTTTACAGAAAAATCGCTCCTGTGACGAAACCTAATGATATGTATTCACATGCTCTACAGATTTCTGTAAATAATACATGTAGATTGATAAAGCGAATGACTGCACTTCCAATTCCCTACCGTAGATGTCACAATGAGTACTGAAAGTAGCAAAACGATATATCACTTCAACCGATGTCAACAGTCGAGGATTGTTTGATGGCATATGCCGATAACTGATACGAAAGGGTTAAGCAGAGCGGTTATTATGTTTATTGGGAGTAAAACTCATAAAACTCATACAACTAGCGAGAGTGTTAGTATATCCAGACCGTACCCCTTATTAGTTTTTGCTGGACTATCACCAAGGCTTTAAATTAATATAACAATATTAAGTATGGTTTATAATATGAAATAGGCAAGGACTTTGTGAAAAATGATAACTAGTTTTGGCATAGTTTATGGGCTGACGCATTACCGCAGGACGGCATCTAATTATAAAGTCGCTGCCACACTGTAGCAGGAATTTAACGCCAGCCGCGAGTTAAAATGGAATTGTTCACGCGGCCTGAGAGCGCTGGAGTGGCCATAAATTAATGCTAATGAGGCAAAACAAGCGGACGCAAGTAGGAGCGATCGTAGTCTGGTGTGGTGCAGCGCTGCAATGCCCACTCCATACACACCTCACGGGAACCCTCGCACGGCACATTCTGTGGCCCAAATGAACGGCCTACGATAGAACACTGCCTTTAATAAAAACACCGTATTCACATTTTTAATTGACATGATTTTAAAAAATCTAAATTTTCTAAAAAATGCAAGGCTAGCTTTCAATAAAAAAGCAAAAATCATTGAGTCAAAGAATATTTATTTAAGGCTCCGCAAGGAACTTGCCAAAACATTTGTTTGGAGCATCTTGATGTACAGCAGTGAGACACGGTGCTTATCTGAAAGTGAGATGTGGTCATACAGAAGAATTCTCGGAATTTCCTGGAGAGACCACGTCACGAACATCAAGGAACAATCAGGGAAGATAGGCACCTAATAAGAACAATCTCAGAGAGGAGAGCCCGATGGATCGATCACATCGTGCGCCACGATGGTATTCTTCACGACATTGTGGAGGGGATGGTTGTATGTATAAACTATAGAGGGCGCCCTAGACGGGAGTATTTGCAGCAAGTATTCGAGGACATGAGTTGTAGCTCTTATGCTGAGCTGAAAAGGATTGCGGAGGACTGAGAGGAATAGAGATCGAGATACGAGATTCTGTTGCTGTAAACCAATCCACCAGATTGATACTACGAAGAAGAAGATATAATTAAAATTTATAATTCTTTCTTTACATATACATGCAGACGTTGTTGTTGATTTTGATTTCAATAAATAATAATAATATTTTTTACTGCGCCTGCATCGTTTCCATTCTTCTTTACGGCTGTGAATCGTGGCATCTCACCAAAAGCCAATGCAGCCGAATAATGTTTCGAAAAAAGATGTCTGTGTAGATTAATAAGAGTGCGATGGTTTGAGTTCGTAAGGAATGACGAGGTGAGAGAGCGGATGAGGCAGCCTTGCATACTACGAGAGACGATAGTGGACCTGGTTGGGACATGTCCTACGATGCCGCAGGAGAGCATTAACTACTGTTGTATTTTCTTTAAGCCCCAGGACTCACGCATCGTCTCGACTATTGGGAACTATATACAGAATGTATTTATCTGAGCTACGGGAAGCGGAGCTGACATTTTCTTTAATGTAAACACATACAAGAGAATACCGACAGATGGTGATAGTAATTCTGAATTCTCATCTGTGGAATTCTATGACGCTTACCATGGTGTATATGGCTAAGCGCTGTGTGTGGAGTGTTGATACGCCAACGTCATAGACTACAGCCCGAGATTCACGCATCATCCTTTATTATTACAGGAATTTACTATGAATGGGTGGTCTTCACGGGATAACTTTCGTCAACCACCAATTTTAAATAATAGTCTGTTACTGTCATTTTACGGGTGAGGGATCAAATTCACGCCAACCGGGGAATTTTAGAGCTCCTAAATCGATTTTCCTTTTTTCTTTTTTTTTTATAGATCGAACCCGCGACCTTTGGCTTGCAAAGCAAACGCTTTGACCATTGAGCGATACCTGCCGGCAATTTTGTTTATTGATGAGCATTTATAAGATCACAATATTTTCTTATTTCCAACAAGATATTGAATAATCAAATATTATATGTTTCTCAAAGACTTTCCTTTACTTTCACATGCATATATTTAGACAGTTTTGTTATAAACGGTTAGTTTCGGACAGTTTGGTTTAATACTCAAACTGGTCTTGTTCTTTTATAACTAAACAAATCATTTTATCCGGGTTTTTATTTATTTAACGAACATGTGAATTTTGATTTTACCGAACGTATTTTATTCCCGAAATGAAAATAAAAAAAAAAACCTTTTCATGTTAATCTCATATTTGGAGTATACCACTTTAAGCTATGTCTACTTATTAATATAAATCATCACCATACACGCGTTGTCTCAAGACATCTCTGTAACAGAAAGTTGACATCTACGGCATGAGCCCGAAGACTGAGAAGAGATCTACGGTAAGAAGTTAGAACTGCAGTCATTCCCTTTAACAACCTACTTGTATTCTTAACAGGAATCTGTGAAGCATGTAAATAAATATCGTTACGTTTCGTCATAGAAGTGATTTTTCTGTAAACCACATGTGTTAATGCCACCACATGCATGAAGTTGCATAATGAACGTTTGTTAAATATAATAGTTTGTTATGCATCATCTGATAGCTAAAGGATAGAAGAACCAACGATATATATGAAAATAGGTCAGATAAGTACATTTATGGTTCAAATACTAGTTTTAAGCAAAAAAAAATGGTTTGAAAAATTCACGCCTTATTGACAGTATAATTTGTATTCCACCGAGCCTTAACGAAAGGGTTAACTCCTTTGTAACGCGTATTAAAAAAATAACTACCTGCATTGTTGAGAAAGGCGTTCTTTGTCGCAAATTCACATGAATAAGTCTGCCGCCGCGATAATTGCAACGGAATAGAGTCACAATGCGGTTTTATGAAAAAAAAAATGCACCGCACTGTGTTGGTTCTAGGGATGCACGTGCCAGTGAGGCGTGAAACACTGCACTTCGTATAATGCGCTTAGGACGCACCGCGGTGTTTTAATATCCCTTGCCGTATGCACATTCACGGCACCAACGTTACTTAGTTTTCGTGAAACTGCATTCGCACGAACGCGTTTACAAAAACTCAATAAGCAGGCGCGCGATATATTGTAGTAAAAGATATTCGAAGCCTTCACTACAAAGGAAACATTAAAAAAGTTGTTTCACAAACACTCGGTAAATCAGAACTACTGTGATGTTGAAGTAAAACTAAAGCATACGTAATTTTTAAAAATTAAAAACACAAAAGATGTACATTCTAAGCGCTGCATGTGTTAAAAAAATGTAGTAGATGAGGTATTTTGGGATTGCAAGTGTTAAATAATCCGTTAAATTTTATCATTTGGATGTTGACAAGGAAATTTGATGTTTATTGTTTGTTTTTTATGTTTGTCTTTGATATCTGTTCTTATGGCTTCAAAAATTCATTCTGAAGGCTAAAAATATTTCCACATTTAAAGTTGATCGACAGGCGTAAACAACTGGGATGGGCAGCATTTGGAAAACTAAAGTACATTTTTAAAGCGAAAGTTCCTCAGTGTCTTAAAACATAGGCGTTTAACCAATGCATCTTCTCTGTATTAACTTATGGCGCAGAGACGTGGAATCTAACAGCAAGTCTTACCCATAAAATAATGGTCACCCAGCGTGCTATGGAGAGATCCATGCTCAGAGTGTCGCTAAAAGATAGAATGCGAAACAAGGAAATACGCCGAAGAACTCAAGTAGTGGATGCTACGCAACGAATAGGCACACTCAAGCGGGCAATAGGCAGGACATATCTGTTGAAGAGATGACGGTCGATGGGGAAGAAAAGTATTGAAATGGCGCCCAAGAACTGGCCAACGAAGCATTTGCCGACCCCCTGCAAGATGGACTGACGACATAAGAATAATTGCGGGAGTGACCTGGATGCGGACAGCAGAGGATCGAAGACGATGGAAAATCATGCGGGAGGCTTACGTTCAACAGTGGACAGATACAGGCTTATGATGATGAATGAAAAAGGTTAGTCGATAAGTGAAGCTGATAGAGTGATGAGATAGCTAAAATAATTCAAATGTGTAGGTATGTGATAAGAGTTGTGTTTTGATGGAAATTTAAAATACAAATAATTAAAAAGCATACGCGATCTATTAAATTACAAAAAAAAAAAAAAATTATAGGTATACGTCTATTAAATTAAAAGAACCATTAAAAAACGATGTCATGGAAATATTTGAAATGAATAAATCAATTTTATCCTTCATCTTCAATATTACATTTTTATATATCCAACAAGAAACAACAATAAAAAAAAATTAACAAATTTATAAACTATTTCAATAACTATCAAAAAATATAAATTAACTATTTTATACTAAAAACTCGCACGAAAATGTTTTTTTTTAATTCAAATGACAGTTAATAATACTTACAAATACATTTTTTTTTTTCTCCGAAAATTTAAATTCAAATTTCTCGTTTTTTTTTTAATTTGAATTTAAATTTCCCGGTAATTTTTGCTCGCAGTGTTATTTTTGGTTGAGTTGCGTTTTTGGCCTAATGAAACAAATCATCTGCGAGATAAAAAAGCCTCCGAAATTATCGCGTCGTAAATTTCCGGATTAGTGTAACAAAACCTTGTTGTTATTAATTTCCTGTACGCCGGGGAGCTTCTAATCCTATCTTACAAAGCCAGAGGCCTGCGCAATTTCGCGGAGCTTTTCCCGAGCTTTGAGTTCTGACTCCAAAGGATGCGTAGCGGTAAAGCCTCCACATGTTTGGATAATATTCGGTAAACCGTATGTGAATGCTCTACTTCAGACTTTCCAAATATAATATAATATAATATAATATTAAGAACCAATGATCCGTGCTTTTTTGCAGTTTTAACCACAACAAAAAAACTGAAATATTTTATTGTTTTCACTGTTTAACGTTTTTTTTACGAAAATTGATTTTTCAATGTTGCTAAAGCAGTCAAAAAATCGTTTGTTGACTTGCTGCAATTTTGCAGTTTTGCATTAAAATTGCGATTGGAAACTTTGTAAGTTCTCCACGTTTATAAAAATACTGAAAAATTAAGCTTGCGGAAAGAGGTATAATTATAATAGGGATATGAGGAAGGGGAAAGGAGTAGTGCAGTAAAGGAAGGGTTAAGACATGTGTTAGTTTTTTTATAATTTAAATGTTATATTTATTACGTCAAATATTTCAAATTGTTAATAAAAGTTTATTAATGACATTATTTATGTTATAGAGAAATTTTTGTACTAATAAATTAATTATTTTATATAATCTATAAAATAATTACTTGATCATTTTGTAAAAATCCGATTAATGACGATGTGCTTTCGGATAAAACAAATGTCTTTGTCATAAGCCATCGGGTATTTTTCATTGTGAATTATAACATTAAAGTTATCAACTGACGATACTTGGTGAAACGCATAATTATAATTATTTAAATATACATACACTATACATAAAATTCTTTTTTCAATGCGTCAATCCAAGCACAAAAATAACGGCAGAAGCGGGATGCGAACCGCGGACCTTGGAAACCAACTATGCCCAGGTATTCATACCGCTCGGCGAATCGCGCCATTGCTATGCCCAGACTGACTTGCGGTGAAACTAGTATTTATAGCATTGTTAGCATCGTACGACAGATGTCGCCATAGTATATATTCAAAGTATGTATATTTTTATTATTATTCTATCAGTCTTCATTTATTCACAAGCTTAATATTGTTACTTTCAGGCAGTCTATTTATTTTAGTAAGTACCACTCGGGTCTCGAACCAAACTATAGACTGAATGGATGTGAACCTGGGCATAGTTGGTTTCCAAGGTCCGCGGTTCGCATCCCGCTTCTGCCGTTATTTTTGTGCTTGGATTGACGCGTTGAAAAAAGAATTTTATGTATAGTATATGTATATTTAAGTAATGATAATATTGTAATATAGTCAATGATCTATAAAAAGTAGATTAGAATATTGAAATAATAAAATAATATTCTAATAAAAATTAAAAAATTAATTAATAATGTCTCCTTGAGACAATATCAAGAAGGTAAAATTATCCATCAGTAACACAGGTAAATGATTGGTTATAAAGTCCGAGTCGGAACTATAAGTAGTCGTTTCACATCCATTCAGTCTATAGTTTGGTTCGAGACCCGAGTGGTACTTACTAAAATAAATAGACTGCCGGAAAGTAATAATATTAAGCTTGTGAATAAATGAAGACTGATAGAATAATAATAAAAATATACATACTTTGAATATATACTATGGCGACATCTGTCGTACGATGCTAACAATGCTATAAATACTAGTTTCACCGCAAGTCAGTCTGAGCATAGCAATGGCGCGATTCGCCGAGCGGTATGAATACCTGGGCATAGTTGGTTTCCAAGGTCCGCGGTTCGCATCCCGCTTCTGCCGTTATTTTTGTGCTTGGATTGACGCGTTGAAAAAAGAATTTTATGTATAGTATATGTATATTTAAGTTATGATAATATTGTAATATAGTCAATGATCTATAAAAGTTGATTAGAATATTGAAATAATAAAATAATATTCTAATAAAAATGAAAAAAATTAATTAATAATGTCTCCTTGAGACAATATCAAGAAGGTAAAATTATCCATCAGTAACACAGGTAAATGATTGGTTATAAAGTCCGAGTCGGAACTATAAGTAGTCGTTTCACATCCATTCAGTCTATAGTTTGGTTCGAGACCCGAGTGGTACTTACTAAAATAAATAGACTGCCGGAAAGTAATAATATTAAGCTTGTGAATAAATGAAGACTGATAGAATAATAATAAAAATATACATACTTTGAATATATACTATGGCGACATGTGTCGTACGATGCTAACAATGCTATAAATACTAGTTTCACCGCAAGTCGGTCTGGGCATAGCAATGGCGCGATTCGCCGAGCGGTATGAATACCTGGGCATAGTTGGTTTCCAAGGTCCGCGGTTCGCATCCCGCTTCTGCCGTTATTTTTGTGCTTGGATTGACGCGTTGAAAAAAGAATTTTATGTATAGTTTATGTATATTCAAGTAATGATAATATTGTAATATAGTCAATGATCTATAAAAGTAGATTAGAATATTGAAATAATAAAATAATATTCTAATAGGCATAATTATAATTTTAAATTAATTTTAATTACAAAATTAACAAAATTACAAATATATAGTTTTGATTCACATTTATTTTAAACGATTACATGTTTCGGCTTCCCTGAAGACCATCTTCAATAATAAATGTAAATCAAAAATAAATATTTTTAGTTTGTTAAGTTTTTAATTTAAATTAATTAAAAATTGTTATCTTGAATAATGATACGTATAATGTTTTCGGTGGTACTTCGAATGCTTAGATTATAAGAAATCTAACAATTATCATTGACGCTGACATAACTTTATAGTGACAATTTATTTCAACTGCAAGCTCATAATATAGTTTTTTTTATTAACGATTAAATTTAAGACAAAAAATTAAAAAACGAAGGTTTTATTATAATATGGATCATAGATTTATTACATGTGGGTACATATGTCGAATTCAATATTTGAGCAAACTGAAGCATTCATTTACATTCAATCAAGATTCTAAACTGCTACGTTTTCTCATCAGCTAAGAGGCTTACATAAAGGATAACACATGAATGATTCATCCTTATCACAAAGCGTTCGAGGTTAAAATAGTAGTTCTTCTACTAAATTCATAAGTTTGATTCCCAACGATGCGCATGTAATGGTATATAATCAATGAATAACTTCTATAATCATCATAAATATTTATAAATATAGATATAAATCGTTTTTCATATATAAATAGTTAGAAAGTGATGTGAGGTTTGCCAGCGGGTATAGTTCAATGGTCAATTAGAAAGTGGGTTCGATCCCCGATGGAGAAAATAAAAGATTTTTAATCAATTTCTGAGCTATAAAATACTCCTGGTTGGTGAGAATTTGATCCCTCACCCGTAAAATTCCAGGCATAGCCTATCAAATAAAATTGGTGGTAGACAAAAGTCGTCCCGTGAAGACCACCTATTCACAGAAAATTCCTGTAATAATAAGGATGATGCGTAAATCTCGGGCTGTAGTCTATGACGTTGGAAGATCAACACTCCAAATGCAGTGCTTAGCCATATGTACCATGGCAAGTGTCATAGAATTCCTCTGATGAGATGTCAAAGAAATACTATCACCATCTGTCAGTATTCTCCTGGATGTGTTTACATTTTAAAAATTAGACAAAGCCGTCAAACCATTCACACTTAGTTCTTAAAAAATAGATGACACTTAAATTTCTTTATATTTAATCTAATGACGTTAGCAAATTATTTTTCCACTCATACAGCATAAAATATCATAAAATGATATGGCGTCAAAAAATAAAGAAAGAAGGTTTAATCAGTTTAAAAAAAACGCACAAAAAAAACGTAGGTACTCATGAATATAAGTCTATAACAATTTTATGTATGACCTGATCAAAGTGTTTTATGGACGTTCGACGTAATACATATAATATTAATTTAAAAAAATGCAACTAAAGCACATACGAGTTTATACCATCGGTGATTTTTGCAGAGAGAATCCATTCAACGTCGCAAAGAGTGAACCAATTATATCGTACTACCCGTGAATAATAAACATGCATTTTTAAAAACAACATCAAAAAACGTGACAATACCACAAAGTAAATTAATTCACTTGCCGGGTTCGCTGAAAAAAACAACAATTTTTTTTTATAACACTGTGATTATGTAATGTTAACATACTCAGTGTAATATTTATGTTGAACCCACTCATTAAAAAAATATTCTTGATTATGAAACAGTATTACAAACGTATTATTTGAAGAACTATTTTCAACTTAATACTGTTCCTTAAATTACGATAGCACTTTTGGCAAAAACAAAAACATTTGTTTCATCATATATAAAAAAGGCAAATATATATAAAAAATAATTAATTACGATTTAATAATAATTATTATTATTTTATTTATTCAGCCACCAGAGCCATAAAAACTAGAATTTAATATTTATAAAAATAAAATACAAGATAATAAATAACACCGGATCCCCGCTGGATAGCCACGTGAAGGCGCATCTAGTGCCCCTGCAACCGGAAGTCCCACCTATCCACCCACAGCGACCATTGCGTTGGAACTGCCGCGAACGCGCGCCCACAAAGAAGCGCCACGCTTCCTTATTATGGCATGGAAGCCATCCACTCGCGCCTCCGTCAACATGCCTGAAGCACTGCATTATCGCGGTAGACCCAACAACATTTGAAAGGTGTTGTTATACTGGACCTGTAGTGCACTGTAGACCTTCTGAGTATAGCAGGCCCACAGGTCACACGTGTAGAAAAATTGACAGAAGGCTTTAAATAGCGTGACGTTTTTAATACAACGTGCAAACCTACGAATTAACATTTGAATCAAAACGATGGCACTCTTTGCTCGTTCTCAATATCAGCGCTATCACTTAGATCCTCTGTAACCCAGTAAATCGCAAAAAATCCCGTATTTCTTTAGTTACTCAACATCAACTGTTCATAAGCAATCAAAGATGTTCCCCCTTGCTTTTTGTTATTTCCCAAAAATTATGGCAGGAAAACTACGTATGTGTTTTTCTCATCCATTTTTTTTGTTTGCTTATGAAACGTTCAGGCAGCAAAAATAAAACTTAAGTCTTTGCCATCAAATCTTTAATGAGAAAAAAACGTTGTTTTTTTTGTTCCTTTAATTTTTGAAAGAGGTTGTGGTTTTTATTCATTAAATAGTTTTTAAGAATGGAACAATAAAATGTCACAATACACTCCTGTACACAAAGGGTATGCTAAGTATTTAGTTTTTTTTCCAATGCACTGAGCGTACAATTGTGTATAAAAATGTTTAAATTCTACGTCGAAACCGGATTCACAAGTTTTCTCACATTGACATTTTGATGAAAAGGCAATCAAACGTGGTGCTTCTTAAAACAAACATTTCATATTTTCATGATAATAACCCCACATAAATAATAAATATCTTTAACTACGTGACCTGAAAAATTGATTGAATTTAATAATATTCACGTAGCAACACTTCATGGTTGCATGATTTTCATTCACATTCACATTTTCTCATAAAATAAATTGACTTTATTTCGTATGAAAATATAACCAAATTACTCCCCGAATGAAATAACAATGTTAAATGATACATTTTTTCGTACATATTGTAAAAATATTTTCAATTTAATCAGCATTGTTTTCTTGTAAAATTATTGCAAAATTATTTATTTCTCCGCATGTAGACACCAAAAATTGACGTTTTTCAAATATGTAATTCAAGGTTGTCTATGCTTTGTCCCAGAACACCTTTATACCTGAAAGTCCACATTTAAACATAGATGGTTTCTGGAAGCCTCTAAAGCAAGAGTCCACGAACTTGCATATGCCTAAGCTGTAGTATTAGAGAAATATTTAAGAGTTCAATAATCAGCATTTTTAATGAGACCGGATGATCTCGATGCTCCCGAGGCCTGTTTTTTTCATATTTTGTCCTTATGGGACGGTTCGACCCTACCTGGGGCATATAAATAGATTAGATATAATTAAATATATTTAAGAAAAATAAACTCGGACGAGATGCGAACCGACGGAGTCTGAGTGAGAAGCAAACGCGTTAACCACTGGACCATGCAGGGCGGCATAGTCCAGTGGTTAAAAGCTTTAGTCTCACAATAATATGGTACAAAATTTAATAATTTAAAGTAATATTTTACCAAAGCGCAGCGGTGCAAATTTTTATTTTGTCTTAAGTTTCACAAAATATTCGCTTACTATGTTTTTTGTGATATAAATATGTATTTTTACGCTTACATTAACATTGAATATCGAACAAAAATATCTAAGCACTGGTACTTAGGGCACCTGTTTTACCTCAAAATATGGTTCTCCATCTCCATGGTTGAAATTAATGAGGAATTAAATGAAATACTTTTTTCAGATTATTTCAAAACTGGATAACTTATCACTAACAGAAGATAAAATAACAAAAGAAACTGAATAGACTTATATGAGTATTTCTTAACATTTCATACTGATGTATTTATGATACTTTTTTTTTTTATTCCTTTTTTTATTTTCACATTATATCAATTTTAATTCGAGATTTTGAATTATTTAAAAAAATGCTCTCATTTTTTCAATTAAAGTGAAAAAACTTATAAATAAATTTCAGATACAACTTATTAAAACGATATTTTTCTAGGGTAACTTCCAACCACATCTCGTCACAAATCGTTTCTATTAGATTTCGTATAAAAAAAGAATATTTTCGTCCATAAATAAATTAAATAATTATAATTGACAGGCAGTACGATTTCTCTGAAATAATTTTCAATTCCAGTGAACGAAAAGAAAAGCTTTTTTTTGTGGGTATGACCGATCAAAATTGAAATTAATAAAAAATGTATGCATAAAAAATTTAACAATGAGCCAATATTGGCTCTGTACGTGACGTGGCATGAAACTCTAAAATGATCCATTGAATTCTCGCATCCTTTGATCCAATATAACTCGATCTACGGCAGGTTGTGCTTACGTCACAGCTATGAACAATCATCGTAACACGTCTGTTGTACCACAAAGTGACTCCGACACATATTAATTTGCCGTGTCAGGGCAGCCAAATTTCAAAACACAAACACAAGCCATTGATATTGAATTAATTAGTGTTTGTTTTATTTTTATGTAAGCACATATAGAAGAATACCGAAAGATGGTGATATTAATTTTTGAAGTCTCATCTGTGGAATTCTATGACGCTTACCATGGTGTATATGGCTAAACGCTGCGTGTGGAGTGTTGATCCGCCAACGTCATAGACTACAGCCCGAGATTCACGCATCATCCTTTATTATTACAAGAATTTACTATGAATGGGTGGTCTTCACGGGACGACTTTCATCTGCCACCAATTTTGATAAATAGGCTATGACTGACATTTTACGGGTAATGGATCAAGATCACACCAAAAGAGTTATTTTTTTGAGCTCATAAATCGATAAAAAATCTTTTTTTTTAAATCGAACCCACGACCTTTGGCTTACAAAGCAAACGCTTTGACCATTGAGCCATGACCGCTGGCCAAATTATGCTATGACCGCCGGCCAAATAATTGCTTTTGCTCTTTTAACGACTTACGTGTTCATCACATTGTCTATGTAAGCAACAATTTTTTTTGTCCTCAGATGCGTCTTGTTGCCAGAGCTGGGGTCTCTTATTTTCAGGGCCGGATATGAGAGGTTGTGTGGATCTCAGAAAGCTGCTTCGCGACTTCAGTTTGGGTGTTGGGGGTGTATGATTATACAAGCAGAGGATTTTATTACTCCAAAGGAAGGCCTCCCAACTGGCAAGAACCTTGACTGGCGGACCTGGTAATCCATGAACAGATTAAGAACCGGAGTTGGTAGAACAAAGGACAACCTCAAGTGGTGGGAAATGCTTTGGCAGGGAGAGTCACTATTGTGCGACTGTGGAGACCTGAAGATTGCCTCACACCTAAGATCCTGCACCATGTGCCCAACAAGCTGCACTTCTCAAGACCTAATTCTGGGCAACACACGAGCTATCGATGTTGCCAGATACTGGGCAGTAATAGTTTGACGTCGCTATTACGAAGAAGAAGAAGAAGAAGAAGAAGAAGAAGAAGAAGAAGAAGAAGAAGAAGAAGAAGAAGAAGAAGAAGAAGAAGAAGAAGAAGAATTATTTTCACAACGTACGCTTCCTCAACTGAAGCTTATAGACATCACGTGCACGAAATTTTTTAGATAGCATTAAGAAACAATATTAAAGGATTTTTAGTTATATCCTTTTGATATTGTGGCTTTTAGGTTTAGCCGTGTGTGGCGAATTTCTTCTCTCCGATATTTCAACCGCCTTTGCAGGGGTCTTCTTCAGGGTTGATGACTTTGTTGATGACTTTGTTTTTGACAACCCTGAAGAAGACCCCTGCAATGGCGGTCAAAATATCGGAGAGAAGAAATTCGCCACACACGGCTAAACCCAAAAGCCACAATATAAAATCTTGCCGTGAAAACCTAAGAAGTTATTTATATCCTTTTCATTCCGAATATGTTTATTTTACTCTTGTTTTTTAAGGTCTACCAGGTATCGAACTTCTGCGACATTTCATGTGACGTGATTCCCCAATGACGTGACTAGGCTGTGAGATACTGATCATGCAAATTATTGAGTAAGTGACAAGGCATTCGATCGACCCCACCAACCACCCTGAAGTGTGAGCAAGCTTGATGTATAGTATAGATCATGTATAAATTACACGTTGATTTAATAAAGAACTGTTTGACGTTTCTCATACTTTCCTCATCTTACTACTATATATAAATGTCACTATTATTTTTCATACAAGGTCACATAATGTTAAACTAGCCATTTGGGGATCCAAAAATAAGCGGGGCTTCCAGACGGTCAACTCTCGAAGTATGTTTCTCTCCTAATGTTGTTTAACTTCTGTATCTGAACGAAAATGTGTTCTAAGATGTGATATGAACGTTAGTAAAAAAGACGAAAGTTGCTCTGTGAATACTTTTTATTTATATATTCCACGAAACCTCAATAGTATAAAAAAAAATTGGTTGAAGTTAAATTTTGATATATTGATATTTTTTGAATGAATGCCTAGTAGATTAATATACTTCAATCTTATACTAACTGTAAATATCGCTTTGAGGGAAAACTCTAAACTATTTATTATGAATAATTATTGTGTTTCTAAATAAATTTGAAAATTCTATTCACGAGATAAATGTATTACATCATAAGAAATATCAGTGCAGCTACTCTTACTTAGCATTGTAGAAAACAAACAAGTAAATGCACTCTTAAAAGCATTATTCATGTCACTTCGAATATGAATTTATTCTCAGTTTTGGTTAAAACCTTTGTTTCCATGCACTTTAACATTTTCAGTAAATATTTGTTCTGTGAGAATACCAGCACATTCAGTAGTAACAGAGTTTTTCAGGCTGAAAAAATCGATGGCCGAAAATTTTTGTGCTAAATTTCAATTTTTAAAAATGCGCAGCCAACTCGCCGGAGACAAATTAAGTTAATTTATTATGGTAATATACGGTGACTAAAACACCAATAAAAACTGGAACAAGACCAGTTAACGACCTCATTTGGGTAGTATTTTATCTGAAAAAACTCCGATATTGAACGTATTACTTTCTTATCGGTGGATTTTGATTATTTATGATCAAATACTGTGGCGGAAATAAAACTCGTGTTTTACACAAAAATAATTGACCAGTTTACAAGGGGTTATTATTACAACAAATTACGAGTGTAAAAGGTACGTTATCTTAATTTATGAATCGTTTTAATCGTTGAAATTGCCATATAAAGTAAATTATTATTCCCTACTTGAACATCTTCTTCCGCATTTTGTAACAATGTAGTTTGTATTTTTTTATATATTTTCAAAGTGGATTTCACTACATTAAATATATTATAAATAACAAAATCCATTGATTTTATAACAAAATATCAAATACGTTTTTTCTTCATGTAAGCACATACAGGAGAGTACCGACAGATGGTGATTCTAAAGTCTTATCTGTGGAATTTTATGACGTTTACCATGCTGCGCATAAAGCTAAATGCTAAATCTGGTATATTAATCCGCTAACGTCACAGACTACAGCTAAAAATTCACGCATCATTCCTATTATTGCAAAAATTCACCACGAATACTTCACGGGACGACTTTCATGTACCTCCAATATTGATTAATAGGCTATACCTGGCATTTTACGGGTGAAGGATCAAATGCATACCAACCGTGGGTATTTTAGAGATCAAAAAAAGATTTAAAATCAATTTCCACGCTATGAAATAAAGTTGGTGTGATTTTGATCCCTCACCCGTAAAATGCCAATTGTAGCCTATTAATAAAATTTGGTCGTAGATGAAAGTTGTCCCGTGAAGACCACCCATTCATAGTTAATTCCTGTAATAATAAGGATGAGGCATTAATGTCGGGCTGTAGTCTATAACGTTGACCGATGAACACTCCACATGCAGCGCTTAGCCATATGCGGCATGGTAAGCGTCATAGAATTCTACAGATGAGACTTCAGAATCACTATCACAATCTCGAGGTATTCTTCTGTATGTGCTTACATAAAAAAGTGGAATGAAAGGACAATAACAACATATCACACTTGGTCGCCTCTATTTTACCGAGGGGACATTGTCTGCTTATTTTATTTTTCCGTTTTTGTTATCATTTAGACTAAAAAAATATATACTGACATCAGCATGATATAGCCCTTGCTGACTGGTAACGAAAACCTTGACATACAATCTTTCGTCTCTTATTTTTTTCGCTTGTCGTACATGTATGTGTCGCCATATTGGTATTTTGGACTAGTTACATAGATCGTCACTTGTGGCGCTGTGCGACAACCCATCACGGGTGCGCAAGTCGTGTGTTGACCGTCAGCGAGAGCATATTGTAATATGGCCCGTCCTGAATGCTGTGACAAGGTCCGGGTCATAAATTTGTAAAGTTTATCGTAAATATATGTCAATGTGCTTCAGAAAAGTATTACTACTTACTTATCCTGCCACCACGCGACTGAATAACAATCTTTAAAAGAGAGGAGGATGTTAATATATACTTTATTAAATAACATAAGCTATGAGAATAGATCATTATTTCACATTGTCGTTGAAATATATTGAAAAAAAAATATTCCATTACGGTTCGTTCATAATGTTCATACAAAATGTATGTATTCATTATGTTTATTTTATTTCATCCGATATGGCAGCACAGATGGAATTGATTAAATAAAAAAAAATTTTAGGGACGTACTATTCACTAAATATTTCATCCTGGCGAAATAATATTTTATGCAAAGGTTGCGTACAATTTAAAAAAAAAACAAAAATCAGCATAACTTGATTTAGTATTCGTATAATACGGAAAATAAATTAGGTTTTTTTTTATTTGTCGACTAATCATATTTTAGATTTATTTTGGATATAATGTGTTCTTTATAAATTGCGTTGTAAATCGGATATCGAATTGTAAACAATAAAAAAGAAAAGAGCAAGTAATGGGAAATATTCGGATGGTTGTTTGCTTAAAAAATCTGATATCTGCTGGGCTGTGATAGAAAACAAAGAACTCATTCCGTGAATACTCGAGGACGAAAATCTACGAATAACGTGAGGTTCTTTGCAAAACAAGAACAATGGAGATTCGTCTGCAACAATACGAAATGAAGAGGCAACCTGATACTAGCATTATTAAGAGCCATATGTGGGGACAAAAATAACTGACAAATGGAAACTTCGTTTTTTATACTTTAAGTCTTTAAATGAGATATTTGTATAAGAGTTTTAAAATTAAAATTAAAAGTAACACTTGTCACACGAAATGTCCATTATTTTCTACTTACGTAAATCTTGATATCTCTTGATACCCTCTCTAAGTTGGGTATCGAATTACTGGGTGACAGGATGCAGGAGCAGATTAATAACACAAAGGACTGGATTTTGATGCACAATTCGCGTTTATTTAAAATAAAGGCTTGATTTCTACGGCCAACCGGCATGACATGTTGCCGGCCGGGCGCCAGTTAATTGACAACTGATACTGTGACATGCCGCGCTGCTAATGATCACGGCAAAAAAGCAATTGCAGATGACAGTTGCACCAACATAAAATGGGGCAACTGTCATAACAAATAAAATGGCTTATGCAAATGCCTGCGTAATATTTTATAATTAAAACATACATAATTAGATGTGCATGTCAGGCGAGCGAACAAAAATAAGAGACGAAAGATCGTTATTCGAGGCTTTACGGAATCAGCGGCAGAGCTTTATCATGCTGATATCACTATAAAGAAGCCAGGTGAAAAAAGTTTCGAAAACACCTTCGTAAAATATTAGTGGTCTAATCGTGTAAGTGACGGATGTTGCTGGAAATTGGCCGACTATATCGCTGATACTCCGGGAAAGGATTGGTTGAATAAGAATTTAAGCCCCAAAAATGACAATCAAGTGATTAAAGCTTCACCAATAATTAGTTGGACTGAGAGACACCTGAGAAAGCAGACAGCTGGGCATAAAGTAAAGGCGAGTCCCACAAACTACGTAATTGTCGAAATAGAGCATTAACAACAATTGCCTTTAATTATTGATGAAAAATATAGCAATGTAGATTAAATGTGATATTTTAAAGATATTTTTTAGTTATTTTGGTGTTTCTTTAATAGTTTTTTTTTATCCAATTTTTTGTTACAGCTAGTACTAGCAATGCTTATTTTATGAACTGATTTGACTCCACTATTGGTGATCCTGATACGATCAAATAGCTTTGTTTTGGTCACAGTTACTTTAAGGCTGGTAAATTAAATGTGACCTATGGTATTTATTTTTCTCTGTCAGCTGCAATAACAACTTGTATTGATCTTATTTTAATAAAGTATATATATTCCATCACTGTAAAGAATAAAAATTGTTTCGTTAACAAAGGATACATTGCTAATTAATATCTCTTTAAAAATCCAAGGATTTAATTAGGCAGCATAAGTAAGGATCGTTTTTTATTTGAAATTATAATTAAAAACGTTTAGTGATATTCCACAGTACTAAATGTCAGCGTATAACAATATTACCTTTGAAGTGCTTAATTTGAAAAAAAGATGTTAATTAAAACACCAGTCAGGTTCTCCTCCCAAAGGTGAAAGGCGTCCGAACGGCTCGCTCCATAACTGCTTAAATAATTACTCTCGGTGAGGCTTTTTCACTAGCATGACTTCAGGATTTACATTGTTTGTGAAATTGCTAGCGTCAATTATGGACGAACAAGCCGTTGCTGAAAGAACTGAAAAGCTTCCCAGCGAAACATTGAAACTAGCGGCCTAATTAGCCTTGCCTGAAGAGTATTGCCTTTTTGTTAGCTCGGCTAAAAAAACCTACTCTAGATAAATCAACTGGATTTTTTCTTCTGGGGCCTAGTTTCAGTCTTTTAGATGACATTTTTAAAGCATGGATTTAAAAAAACATGTCACAAAAACTATTTATTCAAAAAATGTTATTAAATATCATCAAGCCTACAATTCTATATGAGAACCTAATGAATATTATTAGAATTTCCATATATTAGTATTCCAAAGCACATGTAAGTCATTAGAACAGTCATCGATCTAACTATACTAAGCGTTTAATAACGTAAATTGAGTATATTTTATGAAATGTATGTTGTTTTTTTTATCCATAGCAATATTATCTATGCACTGGGATGTTTAGACATGTTTCTAAATTTTCATTTTTTTTTTTTATTCTTAACATGATTAACAAAGTACATTTGCTACAAGTACCAAGCAATATTACCAGCGACCTGGTGCATATTGATAATAAAGTGTTCTATTTTTCAATCCCTTATTAAAGATGAAAATACATAATTGTATTACGTAATAAAAAAATATTTTCTACTATAAAAATGTAATAATATTTTTCAAACAAAATTTAATTTATTTGATGTTTATGGAATTAATTTGTTTTATGTTTAGTAGCAAAATCTAATTATTTATTAAAAATAGACTTTTTTTTTACAATTGTTATTTTTAAATAAAATCAATTATTTCAAAAATATTTTTTAGTATAATCCCAATTATTAGGCAATAACGCAATTCTCATAATCGCATCGCGGCATCAATCACGAACGCAACTTTTATTTTACCATACCCACTCCATATTTGGAGCATATAGACCCCGCAAATTGGCGTTTCTTAGTTATGTAAGCTTAAGATGTCTATACTTAGTCCCAGAACACTTGTATTTGGAGATTCACATGGGAACATAGATTTAAATTTTTTTTAAATTTACAATTTCAATTATTTATTTCTTTCAATAACATTACAAAATATTTTTTACATCTTAATTCATTATTGAAGTATTTACAAATAAGTGTGGCTCTGTAAATATATTGACACACTTAGTGTCAATGACCTCACACCCAGAACAAGCGTTAGGACACTCAATGCAAATAGTTGACTTGTAACAACAAAAACCCTGTCATAAGTAAATCATGGATGACCCACAAATAACACGGCATTATTGTCACAAAATCAAACTTCCAAAATTTCGCCTTCATCAACACTAGATGATTCCCGGGAGCCTCCTAGGTAATAAAAATCCCATGAACGTGCATAGACAGCAGCTGTAGTAACAGAGAAATATTTGTGTGTTCAATAATCAGCGTTTTTAAAGTGATCAGATGGTTAAGCCGAAGCGCCCGAGGCCTAGACAAATTTATCTTTGTCCGTAAAGGTTGCTTTATCTCTACTGGTCTATGAATAGATCTAAGATTTCATTACATTTTTTCTTTTAAAAATCAAGCTTTGTCGGGATTTGAACCGATTAGAAGTGTCTGAATGACAAACAAACGCTGTAACACCTTATATGCCGCCTGGCATTTTAATAAAGATATATACTCGTTCATTCCTTCAATTAGTGTTTGATTGCGCAGTGGCACCAGTTTGTTTATAGTGAGGTGCAAACACAAAACGGTTTAGTTTCGACGGTGCAAAAAATAAATTGAAATTTAATACGAATTATTTTACGCGTTAAAATTAATAAAGTAAAGAGCTCGAGTTCCCGGCCTCGCAACTCGATATACGTGTACGGATATTTCATTATTCGCCGAGTATAATCCAATTCCAAAAAAAAAACAATTTAAAATCAAATTTTCTTAAAAAGTGAGATGCGAAAAATCCGGACGTTTTTTGACTGTACGTTTCTTTGTCTTGCTAACAAGATTAAATATTAATCACCAGCGACACCACGGGAAGATATCTCGTTCTGAATCAACATTATATTGGATACATTTTTTATAATTCCCATTATGCGAAAAGTTACTTAATCACAGGTATATAAAAGTACTTAACGAACGCTTATCACCGTACACAGAAAAAGCATATAATTTTAAAGTCTGGATTTTTTTCTGTTTCTTTAACGCTGATATCAGCTTGATATAGCTCCTTAAGGCCGATGCCGTAAAGCCTCAACAAGCGATCTTTTGTCTATTATTTTGGTTCGCTTGCGTGACATCTACATCGAATGTTAAGCGGTGTTTGCATACGCCAAAATAATTGTTATGACAGTTGGCCTATTGCCGGTTGGTAGAACTGTCATATTGGCAGTTGGTACCGTGGAGATGTGAGATCGCGCTGTGGGCTGGCAGTTTAAGTTTGACACGCGCCCGTCACAGTGCGCGCGTCCTGTGCGTTCGCTGTGGCGGGCGACGTTTGTGACAATAAAGAAATAAGATGTGAAACAAGTGTTTATATTGTAAACCTGATCCTGCATCCTTCATCCAGTTAATCGATGTCCTAAATGGAAGAGGAGGATATCAACACATTCGTAACGTTTTTTACGTTGCTTTACTTTGTTTTTCTACAAATAAACAGATTGAAACGATTATTTAATACTATTCTTAATTTACTAGAAAATATAAATATACTCAACGTTACGATATTTATTTTATTGTAGTTAATTGATTGAAAAAATAATTATTATACTGTACGTATCTCACAGAAAAATTATGTTTTTCTTCCAAATCCAAATATGTTTTATGCAAGCAAATGTTGAAAGTTATATATTTTTTGTATATAGGAACAAACAAAAGAGAGCACTAGTAAAATATGATACGTTTATTATTTATTTTTTAAATAAAATTTTACAGAATTTCCGTGCAAAGCATAATTTTTGTACTTTTTTGTTATGAATTTTTGTATTGCAAACTGATTTTAAACGAAGTTTCTTCCGATATTCTTGTATTTTTTATATTCAGATAAGTGCTTAGTCGGATAAAGATGTCTTATTATTTTTTTAAGTAAATGTTAATTTAATCAGACTTATATTTAATGAGAAAAATGTTGTAAAAGCTATGATAATAATTATGTTATGTTAATTGCATTCAAAATGGACTGAAAGTAATGCTTAAAATGTAAGCATTATTAATCAAGCACGATTAATTTTATTGTGACTAACTGACTTGGTGAAACTGCATAATTAAAATTTAATATTAACTTAAAGTAAAAATATATATACAGGTATATTGAGTTTATTTTTACATTTTTTATGTGAATGTACGTGTGAAATAAAACAACATATTTTTAAATTGTTTATTTTGTAAAAAATTGAAACTAAAATTTAATTACTTATTTGTCAAGTAAATAAACATTTAATTCCAAAAATAATGTTTGCGGAGAAGTTTTTCATTCTGAAATATAGCGAAAATTAAAAATGAAACCATATTTTTTTTGCGTAATATAATATGTATAACAAAGGTATTGTTCGCTTAAAACATCTTTGCGAGTTTAAAAGTGAGTTTGTTAGGCTTTACAAGGAATGAAGTTTCAATAAATTTTAATTATTCATCGCTTTTCAATGCCCATCGGTCGAACTTGAACCTCCCAATAAAGAAAAGTTTATTCCCCGGCGCCCAATTCGGAATTTAATTTTAAGCAGAATAAAAATCAACATAGAACTAAGTGAACTTTTGCAGAGCTTCAAAAAAAGTTTACATTTACATTTTAACCCGAATGGGTTTTATAAAAATAAAATTTTCATTAATTGATATGATGCTCATTTTTATCTTACAATCAAATTATTTCGAAAAAGAATTGTTGTGATATCAGCTTGATTTAGCTCTTTTAGTCTGATGCCAAAAAGCCTCGAAAAACGATATTTTGTATTTTATTTTTTTCGCTCGCCTGACATGCACACCATTAATGTTAGCTTAAATTATATAATATTACACAGCATTTGAATATGCCATTTGATTTGTTATGACAGTTGCTCCATTTCATTTTGGTGCAGCTGTCATCTTTAATTTGCTTTATTGCCGTGATTGTCTTGGCGGCGCTGAATGTCACAGTGTTCCGGCAGTTTTCAGTTAACTTTTCGTTCAGCCGGCGAACGTCATACCAGTCGGACGAAAAATCAAGTATTTAATAAAAATAAATGCGAATTGTGCTTCAAAAACAAGTTCTTTGTGGTGTTAATCTGCTATATTTGAAATGAAGAAAAAATAACTTATCACTAACTCTCGTTTATTTATTTTAACCTTATACTAACTATATTTACTATTTATTATTATAAAATAAATGTTAGCTCAGCTTCACGTCATTATTAACTTGACTACCATTTCGGGGGTTTTGAGGTCCTATTTTAAGTCTGTTACAATAAGGGTTTTGACCACAGAATTTCCTTTAGAAATTTGCGAAATCTCGCGCCCGGGCTTACAGCAATCTCGGTCTTTAATCAGGCCGAAGCACGTCATTTCGCAATCAAACTCTCGGTTATTTCGCGAATTACGCAAAGTGGAGTAAGAGAGGTCGTTTTGAAAGAGTACTCTAAAATAGGGTGTCCGCTCTCTGTAAACCAGAAATCTGAAAAATCATGTAATAACCTTTGACAGTGGTTTCCTTACGGGACCGAAGATTTGCGTCGCTTAATGCCCTACGGTCCCATACAGGACGTGCTTATGGTTCATTTCACAATCGGATTACATTAATTTGTAATAATAGTATTAAAGTAAGTTCATGGAAGAATCTATTGTGCGACGAAACATTACAAACATTGGCCTGCTAGGGCATTGAACGACACAAATTTGCGGTCCCGTATGCGACCACTGGGTGTTTAAAAGATAATTTATATTTCCAATATGGTAACGACTGATATATCTTTATATATTTGATATCCCATTTATACTTTAAATTACGTACGTTACAGTAAAATTTTGCCTCACAATTTTATCAGCTGTTATTATCTTTTCCTTGCCTAAAGTCATATTTTCACCTGAAATTAGTGAATTTTTTTATTTTAATAGTTGAAATTATTATATAAAAAATTGAGTATGAGTACAAACTATACAAAGTTTGTTTTGATGAAGATCTCTGGGCTCTAAAAAAACAGATATATTTTAAAAATTTACCGTTTTTCAATCAGAATTATTAAGATGTTTGGATCACTAACTGTTGTTAATGATGAATAAAAAAATAAACGTTCCAATAGGAACATTTTATGAAAGCAGTACTGTTCTTATAATTTTTTGGTCACTTGCAAACTGATTTTATTATTTTTGAATAGATCACTGAATATGCTTTGTCATGATTCAGCGGACCTGGAAATCCCTGAATATTTAAGAACCGAAGTTGGTAGAACAAAGGACAACCTTGAGCAGTGAGGAATGCTTCAGCAAGGAGAGACACTTTTGTGCGACTGTGGAGACCTGCAGACTGCCTCACACCTAAGATCCTGCTCCATGTGGCCAACAAGCTGCACATCTCAAGACTAAATGTTGGGCAACATACGGGCTACCGATGTTGCCAGATACTAGGCAAAAATAATTTGACGTTGCTGACACGAAGAAGAAAATGATTAATTGTAAAAGACAATGAGTTATATGAAATTGTCGGAGCTAGTTTTCTACTTGATAATGATACAAAACAGATATATCCAAAAAAAAAATCTACACGTTTACTACATTATATTGACACCAAATTGCAGTTGTGTCTTAGCAGTAAATTTTCATATTCAAAAAATACAATACGCGGAAAAATTGTCTTTTTCATTATAATCAAAAAACAATAAAAATTTGTAACATTTGACTATTTTTTGTTCTGCATTAGATTTGTAGATCGCAAATCATTCATGAAACATTTTTTATGCAGTTATTATGCAAATTGGGCTTAAAAGAATTGTAATATTATTTTAATTATTATTCTGTTTTTTGTAAATATGTTTAAAAGAGATACGCTCAAGAATTTATCTGGCTGATAGCGATATTGAAGTTTCAACCAATACACTTGTGTATATGCTCCTCGTTGAGCGCCAAAAATCAAATCTCGCTATAGTTTTGTCACTAACAAAATATAGAATAATATTGAATGAGTGTCAAAAGTAGTGCGTGGCCAGTAATCGTGAAAGGTCACATCTTTTTGGCAAAAAGCTTCGTGTTTTCACATAAAGGCTGCGAACTACTTCCCTTTCCTAATGGATGGCTTTCTTTATGCTGGGCGGATGGCTCTCAGTGTAGCTGCCGCCCATTGACTCTTTCCATTTTTTCTCGCTAAAATAAAGTAATCGTCTTTGTTAAATGTCACTTTGCGTGAATGGAAGGTGACTTAAGACCCACCATCAAGAACAGAAACGACCATCTGATAAGAATGCGAGCTTTTGGCAGCGTTTAGGAGCTTTATCGACCATTATAAATATATTCGAGGAATCGTTCACGTGTTTTACATAAATTTGGTTTGAAATAATGCGACGTGTGTACCCTCGCATTAACATCGTCTGCGTGATGTATTGTTGCACGTTTTTGCACGCGCCGAAAATTGACCGTTGGAATCGTATTACAGCTTTTTTAAGTAGCCTTCGGTTCATTTGCACACAATTTATTACTGAAAAAAAAACATTAGACGAAAATTTGTTACCAATTTATTCGTCGATGCACATTATAAGAATATTTTTTTTACAATTATAAATAAATATTATTTAAGGTATTTTAAATTAAAAAATACACTGTATTGATATCAGCATGATATAGACAGCCCTTGCTGACTGGTACCGAAAATCTCGATATACAATTTTTCGTCTCTTATTTCTGTTTGATTGTCGTACATCAATGTGTCCGCCATATTGGCATGTTAGATAAAAATGGTCATGGGAGTGACGTAAGTTATAGAGATAGTCACTTGCGGCTTTTGATCAAGTGAAACAGTGCCCAGTGTGATCCATTTTAAAACAGGGTATAAAATTCTTATCAATTTAATGTTAAAATCGTAAATGTACGACAATCAAACAGAAATAAGAGATAAAAGATTTATATCGAGGTTTTTGGTACCAGTTAGCAGTCTATATCATGCTGATGTCAACATAAAGAGCTTTACATAATGGGATCTTTATGTCAGTTTTTATCAGATAATGAGAGAGAAAAAACAGTGGAGACTGCATATAGGAATTTATGAACTTTTATGTCTTCAATAAAGTAAAATAGTGCTAAATGTGATCCATATTAGAAAATATATATTCTTTTATATTACAAAATATTTAACACAACTTTTTGCATTTATAAAGCACTCAGTTAAATAAATATTCACTTTTTATGTATATTTATGTTTTATGCAAAACACATTTTTATATAAATAAGACATTAAGTTTCTCACACATGTAAGCTGTAAAATAGAGTTTTCTTTTTCTCAAGTAAATTACTAATTTCCTTAAGTAATTTCATGAAAAAACAGATAATCGTCGTAGGTGGAAGATTAATGCTGGCAGTCAAAACCAATGGTCCGAGCAGACTCCAGACATCCCGCATACTTTCCAATTCTAATGTAGAACATTTCTTTTGTTATCAAGAGAGACAAATTGTTTAGGCCTAAGCCTTTAGTGTACTTCAAATTCTCTTATCTTTATCAGTAATCTATTTTCAGTTAAGACATCTCGTATATTTAAATGCGAAAACTATTCGATGTTATCTAAAATTGTATTTATTGTTAAGCTTTGTATGTAAAGCTGTGTAAACATTATTTAATTATGAGTGTATAGATGATATAATATTTTAAAGGGTGTTCCGAAAATATTACTTGCATCATATACAACCATATTTTCATTTCAGATATATATAAAATATTTTTTTAAATTTATTCCTTTATCTTTGCTTTATATAGAGTCTACACTCACTTTACTAACTGACTTTAAATTGGCCATTCGACCTGGCTGAAAAATTTGGTCAGAAAAATATTAATAATAATAAATTCTACAAATTATTTTATTTATATCTAATATTATGAAATTCCATAAAGAATTGTCGATCGAAAAATCGAAATATAATCATTTACCTGAAAATTTTACAATTTTGTTAAGAAATAATATAACAAAGCTTGCTTGTGGTACAAGTTTGATTG
This sequence comes from Glossosoma conforme, assembly GCA_022606575.1. NCBI lineage: Eukaryota > Metazoa > Arthropoda > Insecta > Trichoptera > Glossosomatidae > Glossosoma > Glossosoma conforme. The sequence goes on along the minus strand of JAGTXR010000101.1, from coordinate 2,239,866 downwards.
ATTTTTCGTTGTATTTTTTTGTTGGTACATGTTTAAATTTGAAAAATAAATACAGCATTATCAGCATATTCAAAGATGTTAAAAATGCTAAAAGAGTAAAATTTTAAATTTTCATGTTTATGAATAAGACTTGCAATAAGTGTTTTTTGATAGAGACAACATGATAATTCCTTTCCATCTACTAGTAAGCTAGTGGATCAAAAATTTTACGATGGAATCTTGTTCAATGCATTTTTATAATCAAATTTTAAATGTTAAGCTTTTAATTGACGCTATTTTTTAAGGGTCTTGATGTTTCTTAATAATCAATTTATTCTCATTCAGAGAATCCCAAAGATTGGCAGATTTCATTACCTCAGATATTTTTCATCATTTTTCTGGGTTTCGTTTTAAGCCTGACTCACTTACTCACGGAACTACGCACCAAACTGTGTACTCTCCGTTTATAAAGAATAATTAAATTCCCCGGAAAATACGTAACGCCATGTCTTTTTTCATTAGACTGTTTATTAGGAAATTTTTTTACAAAAAAACTACTTTCAACTTAAAGAATATTAATATGAATCTTGAAAGTAAATTTTACATATAATAGATTTGTTTTTTATGTAAGCACATACATAGAGAATACCGATAGACTTTGATAGTAATCTCATCTGTGGAATTCTACAACGCTTTAGATGATGTATACGGCTAAGCGCTCCATGTGGAGTGTTGATCTGCCAACGTCACAGACTACAGCACAAGATTCACGCATCATCCTTGTTATTACAGGAATTTACTATGAACGGGTGGTCTTCACGGGACGACTTTCGTCTACCACCAATTTCAATAAATAGGCTATGACTGGCATTTTACGGATGAGGGATCAAATTCACACCAACCACGGGTATTTTAGAGCTCAGAAATCGATTCTAAATCCTTTTTTTTTAATCCCCGTTGGGGATCGAGCCCACGGCCTTTGGCTTGTAAAGCAAATGCTTTGACCATCGAGTCATACCCGCTGGCATATACATAAGCATTGACCAAACTAAGTTTACTTAATTAAAGTTTAAAAACAAGGTTTGAATTTTATTTGGTAATATGTTGAATCTTTTTTGTTGTTGTATTTTTTGTTATCAATTTTTATTGTCCTCACTTAATACTTTTTTTTACTATTTTCAAAAATAACATACTCGGGTTGTTTGAAAATAATATGCCTTTATTTTGAATTATATGGAATACAACTCTATAGCTTCGCCATGTCTGTCTGTCCTGCGTTGCATTCTCGGTCAAGCCCAGAGTTTTCAGATCCTTGTCTACAGTTTCAGTCTAGGTTGCCTGCGGTCTTCCAGATCTTTTTCTCAGCGTGGGTATTTGAGGGCTTTCTTCACCATGTGGTCTTCATCTCTCCGTGTCATATGCCTATACCATTTAAGGCGGTTTTCTCTTATCTTTTCAGGTATGGGGGCCATCCGAAATGAACCCCAAATATGGTCATTTCGAACCATGTTCACTCTTGTCTGTCCGCTCACCTCAGCATCTTCATCTCTGCCACATAAATCAAATCCGAGTCACGTTTCAGCGTGGTCCAACACTCCGATCCGTAGAGCATAGTTTTGTAGATTTTACCTTTGGTCCTAACTGGAATCTTGCTATCACACAAAACCCTAGAGAGAGACCTCCATTTCAGACATCCTGTGTTTATTCTATGCTCCACGATGGATTCAGTTTTGGCGTCTAAGAATATCAACAACCGTCATTATTGAGCGGTAAAAGGACCATAAAAAAATCCATGCTTTTTGCTCCTCTTTTACATGCACCTCCTCTCAATCATTTAAATAATATGATTGTTTTTTAATTGTTTGCTTGAATTTTGAGAAATTATGAGGTAATAGTGGAAACACGACAATCCTCCATAATACATTCAGCTAAGTTATGATGATGGACCTTTTTTTATTTTGGGGTAGGCTAAAAGTAAGTCGAAACTGCAGTCTCCTAAATAGAGGCAATATCTAACGTGATCTATGTAAAAACAAGGTACATAAAAAAGATGAACCTGGTTTTTTTTCGGATTCCGCAGTAGAATATACACTAAAGCTGTTTTTTTGCTCTCGTCGTCCTTGAAGATCTTCAAAAAGTATACACAGAAGAACTTGCCAAAGCTCCAAAACGCAGAATTAACATTGAATGTGGAGAAGACCATGGCCGCGAACAAAAAATTGTTATGATATAGATTTATTGACATCTCCCTCGCTATGAAGGTGACTCCAGATTGCTGGGATCATCATCGGGAAGCGTGGTGAATGGATGAGGAGTAGGTCACCAAAAGCAAAAAACTCGTCAAGAAGCTCATTGAAATTTACTTTATATAAAATAACTGTCGAAATTCGGTCATTCAACTGGGACAGACAATGCAGTGTACCTCACAGGTCCCGGACAGACCCGGCAGTGCCCAAAGACCACATATCGGCCATTTCATGAACTATCCGCTCTCACATGACACGTAGCAGCTGTCAAAATCATATTTTAAAAATTTCAGCTGTTAACGCAACGTTCAATAATTACTTAAATCTAAAACTCAGATTAACATTTTATTATATGCGTGACACACAAGTGAACAAAAATAAGAAACAAAAAATCGTTTATCAAAGCTTTTTGGCACAGCCTGAAAAGGTTATATCGAGTTGATATCATCATGAATTCATTCAATATGTTATTATTCAAATTTCAAAAGGATTTATAGAAAGGATCTTTTATCATCGTCTTTCAGGCAGCTTCACTATCTTCACCCGGAAGAAGATCAGCCAAATTCAGGTGCAGGGTCGTTGTTTAGTTCAGCGATAGTTGGGTGTATTTTCTGGAAGGCTTAGCCAGGAGTTGGGCTATCTCTTGGTGAGGATCGCCCGCATGTCCGGCGCCCTCTGCCCGGGATTAGACTCGAGTTTCCTAAAGTCCGCTTAAGACCCACCGCGCAATTTGTCTTATCATCAAGGTTGTCAGCCGTAAAACCTTTAAACGTTATTCATCGCTTGGATTTTAAAAGAAAAAACGCAAGAGATACATGAAAATTCACAATAACAAGATAAAGATGTTTAGTTCTGATTTTATTTCAGGTATAGATGATAACTTATAGTTATAGTAAATATATGTTATTTAAATAACTGTTACTGGCCAATCATAAAAAGGACATTTTTAATTAAAAGATGGATATTATAATCATTTATTAGAATGCGGTTCATAACAACGTACATTTAGTAAGATGTTTATATATTTTTGTAAATTTAATTTTAATCTACTCTGATATTGAAGATAAGACCAGTATTTTTTTATGGTTGTATTTAATAACGTTCATTTTATCAACTGATAATATTTTTTTTATTATGATGTTCAAAAAATTAACAAATTAAACAGTTATGGTTTTACATTTATTTTTATGTTATACATGTTCTTTGACAACTCCCTGGAGTCCATCTTCAGTAAGTTTTTTTAAATAAAAATTTATATAAATTATAAGCCTGTGTTTCTATATGTTTCAATGTGTGTAACAATAGTTTTTACATTTATAATATAAAAAACAAAATTGTATATGTACGTCTTATCTTTAAAATAATTATGCCAGTGGGTAAGGCTTAGTGGTTAAGCATTTGTTTCATCACATCGCATTCTTAATACGTATCCCAGCGAGGCTTACCTTCGCTTCTTGATAGACTGGTTATACCGGTGGAGGTCCCGCTTTAGTCTAAAATTTGTAAACTGCAGTAATCGAACGGTTTAAAGAGATCTAGTTATAAGCCCGACGTTCCCGAAACCTGGACCATTCCTTCTTAAGGTGCGGCTCACTCCAAGACTGGTTATACCTGTGGAGGTCTCGCTTGAGGCTAAAAGTTTTGAACTAAAGTAATCGAATGGTTTAAGGGGATCTAGTGATAATCCCGATGTTCCCGAAGCCTGGACCATTCATTCTTAAGAGGCGGCTCACTTCGAGAGTTTGCTGTTTCATTGCCATACCGAAATTTTACCGGTAATTTAACATACTCGTAGAACGCAGTACCTTTGTGGTTTGTCATAATAAAATAATAAAACATGATTAACTCTGTATGAGTATGAAATTTAGCGTTTTCATATAATGTTTTACTTGTTTTATTCTTTAATGATAATTTTGCTTAATTTCGTTGAAATTATTGATTCCTGTATGCAATTTTATTAACAAACAATGCTCTTGACAACCCTACTTATTAAAGTTACCCGCTGAACAATGGCCGACTGAAATTCAGTAGCCCATGGTTACAGGAGAATGAAGATATTTCAATACATTGCTGGCGGTAATCGGGTTGGGAATATTGGCAGTAAGACGGGGAAGCGGATCAGTGAAATGTCAGACATCATCAGTATGTATTGTTATTAAGGTCAGCTTAGATAATAATATGCAGTTTGCAGGTGTTCTTACTATAATAACCATAACCTCAATCGCTGGCAAAATAATCTTCTCGTAAAGCGGATGTATACTCGTACAATAATAAAGGCAACGAGGAAAGATGTTTTAAAACGGTAGAGCGTTAAATTAAAAATCAATATTTCAAAGTAAATATGAAAACAAACACGGATGTTACATATATTTTCCTTATTTTTCATACATAATTATGCATTCGAGAAATGCTGATGGCTTTCAGACTGGATAAAAAAATAACTACTTGACATAAATTTATGAAACATTTTTTTGTTCTTAAAGGTATTTAAAAAAACTCTTAATAATTGCTTTCGATAATTTGAAATAATTACTCCTTGATTTTATAATGTTTTTTTCAATGGTGTTACCCGCACACATATACAATCTGTAAATATGTGTGTACTAACGTAGGAACTTAAATTTATATGTACCTATATAAGCCACTGCCAGTTCTTAATTTAATTTTAATTGAAGATGGTCTCCAGGGAGGTCGAAACATGTAATCGCTTAAAACAAATGTGAATCAAATCTAAATATTTTTAATTTGTTATTTTTTTAATTAAATTCATTTAAAATTATAACTATGAAGTTAGTAACAAGTGTTTTCAGTTTGATAACCTTAATGTTATTAAATATATTACATTAAGAAGATTTAGCCCTCTCATCGAATTACTTGTTAATCAACAAATAATGTTACTGAAATGTTCTTACGTAAGCCTTCAAATTCATCGAACGTTTTGCCATCGTACTTAGTCCGATCTGTTGTAAACTTCAGCAATCTTGATTTAGTTTCAGCGCCTCAGGGAAACGAGAGTTTTATTCTTCAGGAAAGTCTGAAACACCAGTATTGCTGAAAAATCTTTAAAAAAAATAAAACTACACTGAAGTTCCTTTGCCAAATTCGATGTCAAAAATGTGGGATTTTTCCGCTGATTTTCACAATCCGGTCGGTGGAGATAAGACAGACCGGTACGTTGACTATTCCCACTTAAAGGGAAGGAAAATCAGATACACACAAAAAATATTACTCAGCTATTGGAGCACAAACCCCAATACTCATTGTTTACTTAAATGTTGTATCACAAGAAAAACTATGTCTGGATTTTTGTAGTAGCTTTATTTTTTTGTAATTTCTCTGAATTGTACTACAATCAAATATGTAAAATAAAATATGCCGAAATTAGAAAAAATATAAACCAAAACATTAATTAAAAAAATATAAGCTTTAACGAATTCATTTACACAGTTAATGCATGTCGTTGATATCTCCCATCTTTAAAAAGTCGCGGGTTCATCTCGTGGCTGCGTGGAGGAAGGAGCAGATTAATAACATAAAGAGCTTGTTTTTGAAGCACAATTCGCATTTATTTTTAATAAAGACTTGATTTCCCCGTCCGACAGGTACATGAGATTTCACCGGCTGGACGTGAGGTTAAGCGTCGCCAAGATAATCACGGCAAAAAACAAATTAAAGATGATAGTTGCACCAACATGAAATGTAGCAACTGTCATAAAAAATAAATTGGCGAATGCAAACGCCGTGTAATTTCATCTTTATAATCAAAATTTACATTATGACATGTGCGTGTCAGGCGAGCAAACAAAATAAGAGACTAAACATCGTTTTTCGAGGCTTTTCGGTATCGGCATAAAAGAGCAATATGAAGCTTTATCAATGTATATCTGACTGCATAAAATCATTCTTTTTGAACATTAACATAAAAAACTCTATTTTAAAAATGGCGTATGCAAACGTCGTGTAGTATTATATAATTAAAACTAACATTATTATATGAGCATGTCAGGCGAGCGAACGAAAATAAGAGACAAAAGATCGTTTTTCGAGGCTTTACGGCATCACCCTGAAAAGAGTTATATCAAGCTCATATCAATAAATATTTTTAAATATTCATGTATCTACTATAGAAAAACAGTGTATAATTGTACAGTATAATACTATATATTATACATAGTTACACTTATTTCGCTTGCTATTCTGATAGATAACACGGTTAACTTGATGTGAATAAACAGGTTATTATATTATTATATAGTAATCTAACTGTGTACACATTATTGAACAAAATCCGATGCATTCTATTAGGTAACAAATCTCCTCTAAAATCCAGGCTCCATTACTTTTCAGGAAGCGCTGTTTTCAGTGGAACACTATTAGTTGTATATTGCAGCGAAGGAATGAGAGTGCATTTTCAGGTGGCCAATTTATATTGATAAATGCAACGCGTTACACGAGAATGGCTGTCTGGGATGCAACGTATAATACAGACATTTGGGATATTTTCTCCCGGAAGATAGCACGCGTATTGCAAATCATAAAGATTGTTAGAAGAAAATAGATATTCATAAAACACTGTAACTTTGTGGTTTATCATATTTAAAAGATGAAGTATTTATTCTGTATTACTAATTTCTTACGTGTGATTTCTTATTTAAACTTAATGCATTGGCTTAGGCCCTAGGCCGTTAATAAATAAATTAAATTAAAATAACTAAACATATTTTTTCAATGTTTTGAGCATTCACTTTGAGATCCATAATAAATTATAAATATTTATTTATTTATTTACCTTGTTTTCACATGGATCACGTAACAAAAGTTCTCTATTAGGAGACTGCAGTTTCGACTAACTCCTAGTCTTTCTCAATCCTTCTCTAGTTAAGAGATAACTGAGCTGCGTTGTACTTATAAGTGGTGTAACACATTTTTTTTTTCAACGCAGCTCAGTTATCTCTTAACTAGAGAAGGATTGAGAAAGACTACGAGTTAGTCGAAACTGCAGTCTCCTAATAGAGAACTTTTGTTACGTGATCCATGTGAAAACAAGGTAAATAAATAAATAAATATTTATAATAAATAAACATGTTTTATACTGTGAAAAATCAATGGAAACCTTATTTTACGGATTATCCTCAAAAAGGGTCAGTTATTCTTTTCGTCTTTACACGATATTTTTCTTCGTAATATCAATCCGGTGGATTGGTTTGCAACAACAAAATATTGCATCTCAATATTCACTCTTCGCGATCCTCTACAACCCTCTTTAGCTACACAAAAGAGCTACAACTCATGTCCTCAAATAATTGCTGCAAATACTTATGTCCAAGGCGCCCTCTGTAGTTTCTTTCCTCAACCATCCGTTCCACAATTTCGTAAAAATTACCATCGTGGCGCATGATGTAACCAATTCATTGGGTTCTTTAAGATGGTTTTAACTTGGTGCCTTTATTCCTTGCCAGAATGTAATTTTTCATGATGTGTACATGATAATATCTTTGATTAAAAAATCAGTAAGTATCTTAAAGAAATGTTGATAGAACACTGAATAATACGAGAAAATATGTAGAAAAACTTTGAATTAAGATAATACACGTTGCAAAAAACGTTAAGAGCTGAATAAAAAAGTAATATAACTTACTCAGCGTAACGTCCATTATGTAATTAAAGTTTTATCCGGGACGGTCTTTTGTTGTTTTATTTGAAACATAAGTGTTCATAATAAAAGTATTTATCTGTGTTTGCAATGATGGCGCTTTTGAACTATCAAAGCCTGCAAACAGAATGAAAAAAGTTTTTTATTCTTATTTAGGCATGCGTGTAATCGTTAGGGATAAGAAATGTTAAAACATAGTTTTTAGCTCAGGTCAGCAAAAGCTTACCTTTGAAAAAATCTCGCAACAAAAAACAGTAAAATAAATTATGTTCACTGAAGTTTTAAAGAAACATTATATTTAGTCTGTATTTATTTGTTCAGTTACTTATAAAATATATTTGGAGTATCCACTGTGTCAGTCCGAATGTGGTCAAAAATAAAATGAAAATGTCAATTATTTACTGAATACTGCCAGTAATTGGTATAAAATAAACGAATAATCATAACAAAAAAATTGAATCTTACCTTATCTAACCTAACCTATTACTTTTTTCCATTCTTATATTACATGGGCACAATTTATATTTTTTTTCTGCTGATTTATATATACCTAATGATAATTTATTGCTTTTACTTAAATTTTTTAAATGGATTTATTACTGACTATTAGTTTATCATTAACTTCCCATTAATTTAATTAAATACTGACACAGAAATGTTGCCCTTAAATATAATTTCAGTTTTGAAAACTGTGTGCGTTTTCTCAACGTAATTTTAAATGTAGTACAACAGCAAAGATTGTCAGAACAAAGCAATAGTTCAGAAATATTCTAGAGAGAAACTCATATTTGTTAGCTTTTCTTTACACTTGGTAACAGCTGTTCTGTGAAAGACATTGTGTATATTGATTTGAACCGCGATGCAATAAGAGAGGAAACGTGTCTTTCTTTTAAATTTAAGAAAATCACGTGGAAAAATGGAACAAAAATGAATCAATAGATTCTTATTTAAAGTATAATATTTCTTTTTTTTTACAAAAAATGATCACTTTGACTTGGCGACTCTCAGCTCTGGTCAGCTGCCATTTAACATTATTCGTCATTGCACTTAAAGGTCCGCCTGGAAACAAATATGGATCCAGACATCCTAAAACCTGAATATTCGTAGAAGCGTCTCAGTATTTGAGGCATATTTTTAGGTGATTTGTTAATGATATTTGAATATATTGAAACCTGGACCATTTGATTCTTAGAAGCGGCTCAAGTAAGACATGATTATCAGTAAGCTGCTTATAGTAATAATAATTTAAAAATATGAACAAACACAATGTTTTTAGGTACAAAAATATTATTATTTTGATTTACGCAGTTCTATTCATCCAAAATTCTAACTATTGATACTTTATTCCAAGTCTATGTCTCTACAGATAATCTTGAAATAGAACAAACATTTTGTAGACTTTTAATTTACTAATATTTCAATAAACTAAACATATTTTTTCTTACTTGTTCTAACGGCACTCGAAAGCCTTCAACTGAAACAATAAAAACGTAGACGTTAGCTTAAAATCTTATAAAAAAAACAAAAATCATACTAGCATTGGGACATTTTTTCATCCAAATAACTCTGGGTAGATCAAATCCTTGCGGTAATAAATTATTGACTTCGGAAACTTATAGGAAAACTGACAGATTAAGTATAGACTTAACTGTATATTAGAAGCTACTTACTAGGCAAATATTCAAACGGCATTATTATCTTATTGGTTTTTGCCATAGTACTCAATGTATGTGATGAAAATCTATACTAAGAATATGAATTTTTATTTTCCATTATAACAGTACAAAGCACGACTTAAAAATGATAAAAATTACAATTAGTATTTGTTAATATTTATATCAATTAAAATGCATTTAGTTTTTTGTTTTGTACAGTAAGTACGCCAACATAATTATTCCACTACACACGGAATCGACAGGTGTATACAACTGGGATAGACGGCATTTGTAAAACTAAAGTATAATTTTAAATCGAATATTCCGCATTGTCTTAAAACTAAGGCGCTTTACCAATGCATCCTCCTTGTATTAAATAATGACACAGAGACGTGGAATCTAACAGCAAGTCTTACCAATAAAAAATATAGAAACCGAAACGAGGATATCCACAGAAGAATGCAAGTAGTGGATGCTACCCAACGAATAGGCACACTCAAATGGCAATGGACAGGACACATATGTTGAGAAGACGGCTGTTGATGGGGAAGAAGAGTATTGGAGTGGCAACCAAGAACTGGCAAAAGGAACATTGGCCGAACCCCTGCAAGATGGACTGACGACATAATAAGAATAGCGGGTTCAACAGTTGACGGATACAGGCTGGTGATGATGATTATGACACGTAATCTAAGACCAAAATTATTTAACTTATATTTATAATGCGAGTATTGAAAGAAGTGTATACTAGTTACACATCACAGGCATAAAAATGATTAAGTTTAAGATCTGAATATTGTGCTTTTAGAATGATTTTTAATTCTAAATATACGATAATAGTAACATTTAATTTGAAATAATGTATTCCATAGTTTTTAATGAGTATTACATTAACAAAGAGAAAATTTTGAGATATTTGTTTTAAAAATAAAAATATGACCAATTATAATCTATTTTCAACATTATTTTATTCTTCGTGTGAAAAATATTTCAAAGTTGCTACCATATTTTTTTCATTAAAAAAAATATATACTCATCGGTTTTGTTTTTTCAGTGTTCAATTGTAAATTTTTAAGTGAAATAAAAATATATAGGTTTTTCTACAAATACAGGAAAAAAATCAAAATCAATATATAGAAATACGATGATTGAAAAAAAACGTGAATCCTTTTAAGTACATATATTTGTTCTGTGATGTGATATGCTTATGAACCAAATTAAAATTCTGTTTTACACAGATTAAAACCAGTTCATAAATATACAGCAGCTTTGTTAAATAAATACGTACGTGTCGCAATACGATAAATAAATTAGCAATTTGTAACTCAGATATACACTCATTTGACACGTATTTTTTTCATATAAAAACATATTAATTACTTAACCACCGGATGTTTAAAGCTTTCGTTACATTTCGGTGGAATAAAAATTATACTGTCAATACGGCGTGAATTTTTCAATCCATTTTTTTTTGCTTGAAACAAGTATTTGAAGCATAAATGAACTTATCTGACCTATTTTCATAAATCACATTGGTTCTTCTATTTTTTAGCTATCAGATGATGCATAAAAAAGTATTATATTTAAGAAACGTTCATTGTGTAACTCCATACATGTGGTGGCTTTGACACATGCGGCTTACAGAAAAATCGCTCCTTTGACGAAACCTAACGACTATTTATTTACATGCTTTACAGATTCCTGTAAAAAATACATTTAGGTTGATAAAAGATATGACTGCAGTTCCAAGTTCCAACCGTGGATGTCACAATGAGTACTGAAATTAGCAAAACGATATATCACGGCTACCGATGTCAACGGTCGGGGAATCTTAGACGGCATATACCAACAACCGATGCGAAAGGGATAAACATCAACTAAAATGAACATCATTTTGGTATCTATGAACTCTATCTATGAAAAAAAAATGTACGATAAATTATGTAACAGCTAAATATATGACATGTTTCAGTGATTTTTTATATTTTATCAACAAATTTTAGTTAATGAATGTTTATATGACTATATATCAATTTACATATATATTATCTTTCAAAATCTATTTGAAATGAAACGAGTATCACATCATATCTTGGAGTCAACCATAATTTGTATAATTTATTACAGTTTTTTTTTTCACAAAATATAAATAAATATGTTTTTTTTGTATGTAGAGTAGATTTTCAGTCACTTTTGTTTACTACAATAAATCAAACATTCATTCAACAAGTCAATTATTCAAATTAATATTCTATGACTTACTTTCACGTTAATATAAATATAGTTTATAACATAACAATCCTATCAGTATGTACTACTAGACTATTATTTATTTACCATATTAGTACTCTCAGTGATGTTGTTTTTTTTTTTCACAAAAACTAGTGCCGTAAGGTGACCTTAAATGTTGTTTTTTTTAATAAAACCTTTATTCAGAAACATATAACGTTATATCTGTAGCATTTTAATTTCACTTTATCTCTTATTATTGGCTGCTGGCCACAATTGAGTTTTTTTAATTCTCAGTAAATGGGTAATGTCTTCAAGACTTATTTTGTCTAGCAAAAACTTATGTTAATAAGTTTTAAAAACGACTTTACGTGATGAAGATTTAGAGATGTATTTTTATAAAAAGAGCTTATAAAATATATATGCAGTATTATTTTTTCAGCAAACTATTTCAGCAAAAGCACGTTTTTATTTTAAAAAATTATATAATTTATGATTGTTTTTTTTTATTGACAGTTGTAAATTCAGTTTCCAAAACATATCGATCTTCTCCAAAATTAAGATGTTGGATCGAATCAACAGTTCTGGTCATCCTACCCCACGTCTACAGAACAATTAGACCCCACGTCAGGCTGAAAGTTTGCCTTCCGCAGCGACTGCCTTAATTACGCCCGCCGACTGATGGAAAGCTCGCACTAAACTTTCTCTGCAGGTAGTTTCAGAGCTTTCATTTTTAAACACCCTTTTTAATCGTCCGGGCAGTGATTACACTGAGGGTCAAAATTTCACGCTCCACGCAACAGAACCGATGTCCACAGTCAAGGTTCGCTATTACAGACCCGTGTTTTATTATATGAGCGTAAAACGGCATACCCAAATGTACAGCATTAATTTTTCATTGCTGACCTGTGAACTTTCTCTAAAAGCGCGAGCTTTATTTTGCAAAAGAATTTCCTTTTGACAGCGGGAAATATTACGTTTTTTTTGTGTAAGTGAGTAGCGCTCTTTTTTTGTTATAGCTTACAAATAAAACGCTCAAAGTGAATTACTGGTGTAATGTATGCGAAACCACAACCTGCAAGAATAATCAAAATGTTCATGAAAGCTTGGAATAAAATCATTTTAAGTAGTTTTTTTATGAGAGTTTTTTGTACAGAATACATTTTGCTGTTCACTTAGGTTATTTCTTTGTTTTATTTTTTAAGTTTCAACAATTTACATTCTAATTAACTAAATATGCATTTATAAATCAATTTTAATATTCAATTGAAACCTTAATTATTTTTATATTTTTCAAGAAACCTTCTGAAGAATCACTGTTCACACATAACATTAATAATATTGTATTATCTTTAAACATTTACTTTTATATAGTTGCGTAAGTATTCTTATTTTTATAAATTTATAGCTTTTGGATTGAATCGCTTGCGGTTAATTATTTCAATGTTCTTAAAAACATGACTTTACTTGATGATGATCCTTGCAACGATAGTTGAAAGATCTTATTCACTTGTTTTACATTATCAGAAAAGAAAATAATGCCACATGATGATGGAGAAAATTTATAAGATAATTTTATGACGTTTATTTTAAGAATATCGAAAAACTGCATGTGAAGTGCTGACCTTACAATATCAGCAATTCTAACGCGGTGATTTTTGTTTTTGCTTATTAATAAAATTGTTTAATTGAGTCTATTTCAAATATTAAATATCTAAATTCTTATTTTTATGTTTCAATATATATCATCATGAGCAACGTGATGCACATCTTATCATCGTCATCAAATAGTACGTTCCTCCATTTCATAACTAGTCAAGCACATAGTTATCACTGCTGTCACAAAGCTCTGTTAGTTGCCATATTTTTTACTTAATTTTATGTCAGCCCGCCTATCGTAGCTACCTCAAATGCATTAAATGGATAATGTTTGATGATCTTCAAAGACAACGTAAGCCCGAAGACTTGAATAAAAGCAATTGAAGCTTAAACTATTCTGCGGCATTAAAAGTATCTCCCAGCATGATCTACGCACAAATCTGGTTTTCGGATTTTATTAAACGTCTAAATTGTGTTTTGGTGGGACGCCAAGATTCACAGCTGTACATAAAAATAGGAATGATACATGACAAATTGCCATATATGGCAATTTGTTTTGATCGAATAAAGCCACGTGTCTCAGATCATCATCAACAGCCTATATTCATCCACTGTTGAACGTAAGCCTCCCGCATGAGTCTCTAATCCTCTTCGATCCTCCGCCTTCCGCATCCAGGTCACTCCCGCTATTCTCCTTTTGACATTAGTCTATCTTGCAAGGGGTTGGCCATTGCTTTGTTTGCCAGTTCTTGGGCGCCACTCCAATACTTTTCTTTTCCATTGACTGTCGTACCTTCGACAGATATTACTCCTCTGTTAAAAGAGCTTGAAAAACTATTCAACAAGGTAATAGAACATGGAGAAACCCCTGCGACATGTAGTTTTTTTTATTTAATGTAAACGCATGCAGGAGAACACAGCTGGTCAAGACCAGTGCACTCCATGACGCTCAGCCAGGGAGGCTGGACGCTGCATGCGGGAATCGTGTGTTGTGATCGTGTTTGTGTGTGGGTTGGGGAGATTGTAAGTGTATATTTATCTGTTTCTTGAAGAGATCCAGATTTTAGGAAGGAGGAAACACAGACGCTGAAAGAGCATTCCATAGCTTACCGGTGGTATTAAGGAAAGAGCTTTGGAGTCTGCCAGTTCTTGGTTGACATATATTAACCCTGTATGGATGTTCAGCAAGTGTAAGACGAGTTTGTTGGTTGTGGGTGGGTGCAGGAGGAATTAGTTCTTATGTAGTAAGAGTTTGCTCCACAAAAAATTCGAAAAATCACTGCTCAAAAACTACCGACAGATTTCCCTTCTTTCCTATATACGAGTATATAGAGTGTCCCAGATATTGCGCACAAAATTAAAAAAATACTTTATCGTTCCCAAGGCGAGCTTTTTATACATATCTTATATAACTGTTAATTATTTTATTTTCTGTACACTAGTTACCAGTGTACTACAATAGTTACTAGTTCATGGATCAGCTATCGTGTAAGAAAGATTGCATATGCCTCAGGCGGTATCCAAGTTTCAGCGTTCTGACGTTACTCCTGAAAACACTGCGGTGGGACTTGGACCGATCAAAATTTGTCCTGAGAATTAATAAGCGTTATTTGGTCAAGGTCTTATGGGAGGAAGCCTTATAACTGTTGACCGGTTCTACCTAGGATACTTGGACGTGCTGTTTCCGTAGAAGCGAACGTTGCGAACCACCAGCTTGATTAATTAAATTTGAAAACTTAATATACATAGAATAACATTACAAAGTTATTTAATTCAAAGTTATATAAATAATTATCTTCTTCATTTATATAAGTACTAAAATACATAAATAAAATAAAAAAGTAAATTTTGAATTTTGAAAATTAAAACCGTTAAACAACCAATGATTATTTATTTATTTTTTCAATAAAAATATTTTTCATACATAAAAATAGTATTGTTTACGATGTTTTAATGAAGATCAGTTTGCTCAACGTGACGTATTCCAATTCAATTGTTTTTGTTTTCAGATTTTTTTATTCTTTTTATTATATTACTGAAATATATATATTTAAAGGTGATGTATGCTTGCATATTCAAGAATTTAGTGTAAACTTATTTACGCGTACGGTATAAGTGGCAATATAATACTGATGGCTGAAAAATCTAAAATTGGTAGGGTTAGTCTAAAAAATTAACTCTAAACGATTGTACAGGCAGAAAGTAGATATTACATAAAAAAAACTTCCCGTTATTCTCCCTTATCACACTTTTGAATTTTGAGGTTACTTTTAAGTTACTGTTTATTAAAAAAATGTTAAATAAAACTAATTTTGTCATAAATCAAACACGGAGATAGTAGCATGACAGTCAAGTGTTCAAAAATGTTGACACTATTTGGTAAAATGCAGTGCAAAGAAAATTACATTTCCGTCTTTTTAAAATATGATGATAAAGGCATGCATAAGAAATATTTCTTTTTTTTTGCTGAATGTGAAAATACTTCGCACTTTTTCTTGAAAAATATGACGAACAATTTTCCTTTAAATGGCATTCTTTTTGCACGCTACGCCGCCTTCGCCAAATTTGAAATATTTCGTCTCCAAAGACATTTCACCGAAATACTGAATTTTTAATTCAGCGTTTAAACGATTCATCTAATGACAACAGATGGAATTTTACTTTTCTTCAATTTTATATAAAAGGAAGCTTTGAATGTTAAATCATCAATTAAGCGACGCACTGAGATGAAAAAATATATTAAACATCATTAAAATGATCATATTTCTCGTATTAATAATCATTTTTATTACCGTGTCTACTCCTCTAACTGGAGCAGATGGATAACAATAATTGCCGCCAAAAAGCTCTGTTGGATGTCATGGTCTTCGCCTCAACCCATGTCAAATCTGTATCTCGCAGATCTAGTGTGTACGTTCAATGAATTGTTCCTGATGGTCTTCTACAACGGTGCAAGCCCGAGGCTTAAGAAGGAAAGTACGAAACGTACATTGGAAATGATATAGCTTTCATAGATCGCAAAACTGCATTCTTCTAGCAAGTGAAACAGTGCTCAATGTAATCTATTTTAAAACAAGGTATGGAATATGAATCTGTTTATTATTAAAATGGATTTCAAAGTGAATGTTACAAACATAAATAACAATAAATTTTGGATCTTTTTATAAACTTTCAATACTTAGATCGTAACGATGTTGACTTTTTTCATAAAGTCATAGTTATGTTAAGTCAAATATTCAACACTTACGTGGGATGAAACATCGTTGTTCAAAAGTGATAGAGGGAAATAGTTTCAGAAACTAAAGATATAAAATGAAATTATGATAATCAGCATTACATAATATCACTAAGAGTAATCGCACTAAGAATGACGCGGAAATTTCTAACTAGAAGGCGATTATATTCCTTGACGCGTATATATACGAATATGCTATAATTATAAATTTATGTATATTTAATTTTGGTACATAAATGACGCCACATGCTCAAAGTTTGGCAGTCTCCACGTGAATATTCGTACGTATGTTTCAGACAGGTGTGCCGAATGAAATAATTACGAGACACATCAGGTATTGTTTGCGTACAACTTTAGTACGCTTAGTCGCGAATAACTACTTTACTTGGAATTCGAGTCATATGCTTCAAACACCCTTGTACTCTCATGAAATTATTAATGTGGAATGAAAGCGGGGCATTTCTTCGGTCACATCTAACATTCACTGATAATGTCATGATTGTATGTTTCAGGCGTACCGAGAACAAAGCTCCCGCTTCGTACAAATAATAAAGTTATTAATAAAGTTATTATTTCAAGGCTTTCAACAAAACTTTGTCACATATTATTTTAATTGATTTTGTTATATCTAACACTTAGGTTGTATTTTTAGAGTAATTAAACTTTTTATTATTTTTTTTTTTCTGTAAATATATTTTAAAAATCTTTTTTTTTTAATTAAGAAATTATAAAATCTGCTCGCTAATCGAAAAGTGCGCTTTAAATTGAAAATAAATTTATTTTTATGTAAGCACACACAGTAGAATACCGACATTCTGAAGTCTCATCTGTGGGATTCTATGACGCTTACCATTGTGCATATGGCTAAGCGCTGCATGTAAATTATTGATCCGCGAACGTCATATATTATAGTCCGAGATTCACGCATCATCCTTATTACTACAGGAATTTACTATGAATGGGTGGTCCTCACGGGATGACTTTCGTTTACCATCAATTTTAATTAATACGCTATGACTGGCATTTTACGGGTGATGGTTGATCCCTCACCCGTAAATATACACACCAACTGGGGGTATTTTAGAGCTCAGAAATCGATTATAAAATCCTTTTTTTTTAATCTCCATCGGGGATCGAGCACACGACCTTTGGCTTGCAAATCAAACGCTTTGACCATTGAGACTTACCCGCCGGTGAATTATTTTATTTGAGATCTTGTAACAAGACCTAGGTGAGAGAATGGACTCGGTAGCCTTTCATACCATAGTTGGTAAAAAAGGTAGAACTGTAGGGAAAATGTTTTCGGAATGCCGCAGGAGAATTTAAAGTAAAACAGCCTTTTTCTCAGGCCCTTGCACTCTCGTTGTAATAGAAAGTGATCGAAAAAACTATGAATGTATTTTGTGGCGGTAGTTTGAGAAAACCATATTGTATATTTAGGGGAGCAAATATAAATTAATGAAAAGTTAACAATGCATGCTAGGCTTTTATCTATTTGCATTGTAAAATCATTTGATACTCCCATAACACTTCATCAACGATCGTCATATAACTGACAGATGAAATTAAAAAACCATTATACAGTATTCAGATCAAGACAGGTCTCAAAGATTTCTTTCAATTTTATACAAGTTAATAAAAAATTTAGTTGCAATACAACATCTACATGTGACAGTTAGTCAAAAGATGTATGGATATATGATGTACCTGAGGGGCAGCTAGTGTTATGGCACGGTCCGAGGCACTTTCTACCCGTGTCCCGAGTGACATACATCGCTCATTGCTTATGGCTCGGGCAGAATACCGAAGTTTGTCAATCTTTAGCTTAAAAATAAACTATAATGTGCTTGTTGACAAGTATTTTTTTTCGTTACCTGCTCCCCATCTATTTACCACGCGTTCCGATGACGATCCCAGCGACATAGAGTCATCTTTGATTAATAGAGATGTCAAGATGAATTGTGAAATGATATCAAAATGAAATTATGATTTTGTTAACCAGTCATAGCCTATCTATTAAAATGGGCGGAAGATGAAAGTTGTCCCGTGAAGACCACCCATTTATAACAATTTCCGGTAATATAAGAATGATGCGTGAATATTGGGTTGTAGTCTATGATGTCGGCGGATCAACACTCCACATGCACCGTATGTTTATAAACAAAACTAAGAACATAATATACATATCTACAAGTACATAACTGCAATTTTAGTAGTGGTAATTTTGAATGTTTTTCCGGTTGAAAAGCTACTATGTTATAATTTTGATAACATATAAAAGTTTCAAAAAATCTCAAAATGTTATGATGGTCATTATTATTTGAACACCATTTCAATGAAACTAATTATTTTGTTTTCTATAACTTTCTGTGCTTTGATTGCTCTTAAATCAATAAATAATTAATGATTATTAAACTCTGTTTAGCGAAAAAATTTCACGAAGAAAGGCACGAGGATTTCAGTGTTGAGGAAAATTCTAGTTCTCGTACTATCTCAATCACTAACGATTTTTTTTTTTAAATGTGCCAGATTTCATGTTTACATATTTGCTTGTACTGTAAAGCAAACGGCAAGCTTGCCAAGTTTTGTTCATTAATTAATTAATAATTAACCGTCAGTTTGCAATCCTTAGTGCCAGTCTGTTACTGGCAGAGATAGTCTGCCTGGAAGTTGTCCGGTCAGTCTGCATCGACGGTCTTGGTGCAAAAAGTTTCCAGGCAACGTTCGTTTCCGAAGCAAACAGTTATTAAATATGTATTTATTTGTACACGTTTCATAATGTTATTAAATGTATTAAAAACAACATATTCGTAACTTTGATCACAGCGGTCTTAATGAATTTTATTTAAATAATACGATTATATTTATTTTTTTAATCACATATTCTCATAAAAAATAAAATAATTATTTACTTCGTTTTGTCGCTATTAAGTTAAGTCATGTGTGACGAGTTCTCTCGTTCAAATATTTCGACCTCCATTGCAGGGGTCTTCTTCAGGGCTGACGACTTTGGGTTGACACAACGTCGTCAACCCTGAAGAATAACCCTGCAATAGCGGTTGAAATATTAATACGAAAGAATTCGTAACACACGGCATAACCCAAAAGCCATTTTTCCAAATCTGACCGTGAAAATCTAAGAAGTAATAATGTTTTTTCTTGATTGTTTTTTTTTTTCATTTCGTATATTTTGTAGAAGTGTATTTTTTTCTTTATAGTTAACTGTAAAATTACGAAAATTTTCACTTTAAAAATGTTAAGTATTGCTTTTTGTTGATATATTTTTTATTGCTAAAAATGAAAGTTGCTAGTTAATGTTTAATTTGAAATGAAATGAAAAAATAAATAAATTGAAAACATTGGATCTTTTACACATTTTTTTCTATACATGTTGTGCTCGCCAATAATTGGAGAAATACTCTACTTTAATAAGTACTCAAGTAAATTTCATTGTATTGTATATGTTTGCAAACCTTATGGCATATTAAAAATGATTTTTTTTATTAAACGTTGAAAAAAAAAATTATATTTACACACGAGCGCAATTATTTATATTTCACGTGAAAAATCGTCCTCAAATTGATTTTATAAATAAATAATATATTATTGAAAGAGATGGGGGTCCCTTCCATTCGGTTCTATATTGACACACGGAAAACAGTTTTCAAATTAATTCTCGACTTTCACACATTTCATTCTACCCCGAATATAGCCGTTTGTACAAAGTTTCCAGGATAAATAAAACATGCGAAATAAACTTATTCGATCACTGTCAAAACAAATTTATTAAATTACTCTGATTATAATTAAATTCTGAATGTTAACTTTGAGCTTAATCCAATTACATAAGCTCGCAAACAATTTTCTTTATTTATATTCTCCATACTGAAAATTTACAAGGGAGCGATTTAAAGTTAATGTGAAATCATGTTTAATTATAACTTGAATGAGTAGTCATCGCTTAAATTATTTTTCAAAAGAACAAAGTGTTTTCAATACATATATAAAGAAACTAAATACGAAGTTCAATAGAAATACTACTTTTTAATTTAAAATGGACTTTTACGTGAATACTCGGAATATAAATAAATGCTCCATTATTAAATAATTGCGAGAAGTCATATTTCAGAAAAATAAACGAGCATATTATTAATATACTGTTTAGTATTCTTCTTCGTAGTTTTAATCCGGTGGATTGGTTTGCAGCAACAGAATCTTGCATCTCGATCTCCATTCCTTTCGGTCTTCCACAACCCTTTTCAGGTCAGCATAAGAACTACAATTCATGTCCTCGAACACTTGCTGCAAATACTGCTGTCTAGGGCACCCTCTACAGTCGTGAAGAAGACCATCGTGGCGCATGATGTGACCGATCTATCGGGGTCACCTTTCTGAGATGGTTTAGTGTTATATGCATGTAATTTAGCAAATTTCTGTTTTATTGGAATTATTGAATTTAAGCTAGATTTTTTTAAATATATATTTTTAAATAATCTTGTTTCTTTTGTTGAACTAACATCCGTGACCAAACAATCGAATAGTTAAGAAGTATGAAAAAATAACTTGAGAAAACCAAGAAGGTGATACCGAAGAGATAACGTAGAAAAATCATGTTCTGAAAGAGTGCTAAGTATAGTGACTGAAAAATTCAGAATCCAAGGAAAGCAAAGAAGATGGTGTGATAGCTACGCATCTGTGTTATTGTTACAGACTTTAAGTAACTTCATGTCACAGTATTCTATAATTTAGAAGAAGAAAAACATAGTTTTAATCGTTTTCAAATATTTTTTCAGTACATTAACAAATGAAGATTTTTACGGACAAAATTATATTGTGGGAACATTAGAATATTTTACTTCTTTTTTTTTAATAGAAAGTCGTGTTTTATTAAATTAAATTTTAAATATTCAACATGTAAATTTCATACGAAATATCAATTATTCTCCCATATTTTTTCCACATTTGGTTACCAAAAATCGCCGCTGCTCAGTTATGTCAACTTCTATTATGCATTTATCATCTAGAAAAACTTTTTCACGTAAGGATTGACCTGAAAACATAAAAAATTCCCAACAACCTTGAGAGAAGAAACTTGAGTACTTGAAAAGATGTCAGCTTTAGTATTCGTAGCATATTTATGGGTGACTTGTTAATATAGGTTGTTAAACAGATCGGATTATTAGCCTGCCGCTCAACGCAACGTGGATTTAGTTTTAAAGAGCAGCTCAACCCTACAAGCGAAACGCGGTTAGCAATAGGCGGCGACCCATCCAAGTTGTAGTCCACGTCCAATGTTTCTATAATTGATTGATCCAAAGATCACTTATTATATGCTATTGTCGCTGCATCAAAGTTTTTTTAATTGTTTTTTTAATAGTACGTTCCCGTCTATCTTGCATGATTCAAATTATTCGTGTTAAATTTAATGAAATACGATAAGTTTTATGAAAAACATTAAGGTTTGTATTTCAATTATAAATTTGATAAGAAATTATACTTGCAGCACTTAGTCATATGTACAGCACTTAGTCATATGCACCATGGTAAGCGTGATAGACTTCCACAGATGAGACTTCAGAATTACTATTACCATCTGTCAGTATTCTCCAGTATGTGCTTACATAAAAAAACTTCCTTATAAATTATACGCAAAAAAAAAAATTCGGGAAAATAAAAAAGCTCAAATTCTTCTTTAACTTAACCCGCTGAAATGTTTTAAAAGCGGTTTCACAAGCACTCAGTAAACATGTGTGAAAATGTGCGCAGAATTATGTTTCTGTCTGTTTTTGTTTTTTTTTTCGTATGAAATATGTAGATTTAGTTGCAGATTATTTGACCTACCCAAGGGAAATTCATTACAAAAAATAACTGAGCTGAAAAAACTCTCTATCGTGTGCTTTGAAAGCAGTATGACCTGCTTAATATAAAGAATAATCCATTCAAAAACCTTAAATACGTATTTATTTTTTCATGATTTAAATATCGTCTTGTACGTTATTGCTGGTGAAACCTCTGAAGACACTTCACTTATAGTGAATCCGTGGTGTCCGAATATGTAAATAAACATTGCTTTACGTGATTTATGCTAGAAAATATTATTTAAAGAGGATTTAGAAATGAACAATTATACAAAAACTTTTGTTATGTAATGCAATAGAAACATTTTACTTAGTCAATAAAATACAGAGAGCGGCAAAAAAGTTGACGGTTTAATTAGTAAACAAGTAATCAAATCGTCAGTTTTGTTTGCCGCTCCCCGTACACTTTAAAATGAAAACACTGTATTGATAGAAAATTCAAATTTCGAATAAAATTTGATTCGTTTTTTTTCAGTTGTGTTCAATTGTTTTCCAACGTTTGATAGATATTTTTTAATTTGATGCTATCCTTATTCTTTTCACTTGAGTTTTAAAATGGATAGAAGACAAAACGACCTTCATTTCTTAATTTTAAGATACAGTAAATTTTTTCATAAGTCATGTATCGTTATTTATAACAGAGTTTTTTTTTTCTATAGTGATTAATATATATTTACATGTGATACGTTATTATTTTGGATTAAACTGCTTCTGAAAATTGAATGTCTCCAGGCTTTGGAAGCATCTGGGTAATTATCAGTTTTTATGAAAACGTTAAAGTAAATTTGACCGTAGATATAGGAACCTGAAAGTTTTCATGTATGAAATGGTGTACTTTAATTTGTTAGCATGCATAAATGTATTTCTTTCAAACCCATTTGTTCGCCAAATTAAAATTAGCATTTTTGATCATCGTGTACTGTAAGAGTGTGACATTTGAGCCTATGGCATTTTGAAAGCTAAAGAAATATTGTAGTTTTAAACAAGAATCCAGTATAAGGAATATCTACTTATAACAAATATGTTGAATATATGTGACAACTCTCTACGTGTGTGCAAAAGAATAGAATTGGTTGAAACCAGTGGCTTTTATGACTCTCAAACAGGCAGAGTAAACGTGTTTGCGTTAAAAACGAGTTTTGTTTGTGCAAGTGCAAGTGTAAGTTGATACGTTTTTTCAAGGCATTAAAGGAGTTATACTGAGACTGTAAGAACATTCCAGAGCTGTCCGGTGGCGTTCAGTAAGTAATTTAAAATTGGATTATTCTTAGTGACGTACATTAACCATGTATAGATACAATTGTATTCTTCTTCGTAGTATCAATCCAGTGTATTGGTTTGCAGCAACAAAATATTGAATCTCCACTCTTCTTGATCCTCTGCAATCCGCTTTAGCTCAGCATGAGAGCTACAACTCATGTCCTCGAACACTTGCTACAAATACCTCCGTCTAGGGCGCCCTGTGCAGTTTCTACCCTCAACCATCCCTTCCACAATGTCGTGAAGAAGACCATCGAGGCGCATGAAGCGACCGATCCATCGGGCTCGCCTCTCTGAGATTGTTCATACTAAGTGCCAATATTCCTTGATTATGCTGAACACCTTATTGTTCGTGACGTGTTTCTCCAATTCTAATATAAAAGGAAAAAAAATCTAACGTCTCACAGATTAAAAAAAATATATTTTGTTAATGTTGTGTTTCAGATATAATGACTTATATCTCAATATTTAGGATACATTCAATAAACTCTCTTACTCTTTATTCTAGCCATTTCCCATCATCTGGGGTCGGTTCTCCTTGTGCACATTCGCCATGTCTGTCTATACTGCGTTGCATTCTCGGCCAAACCCAGGGTTTTCAGATCCTTGTTTACAGTTTCAGTCCAGGTTGCCAGTTGTCTTCCAGGTCTTCTTCTCAGCGTGGGTATGTTTTGGGCTCTCTTCACCATGTGGCCCTCATCTCTCCATGTCACATGCCTATACATTAAATAAACTCATTATTATTTAAATGCTTTTCATCATCATATCTCTTGTTCTAAGTGCTATCTATTTTTTCCAAAAACCTAGACAAAAAAAGCAAATACCTAGTATATTAGTAAACAGTAAAAACAGTATCTTAGTAAACAGGTAAAAACAAAAGGAACAAGGAGTATATTTCATGCTTAAGGCATTTAATATAATACAAAGCGAATAAACTAAATCTTTGTTGTTTTATTTTTATATAGTGTAATAAAAACAAACCATGAGTAAGCATGTAAACACATACACTGACGTGTGCACGCGTCGTACTGCATAACAATGCTACGTCAAGTAATACAAACGCAATCAAAAAAGGGGTTAGCAAATCAAAATACTCGTAACTTCTCGTATTTTCAACAGTCATGTAGTTGAGCTCTTACTTTTATTATGTTCACTTTTATTTTGTTCATTGTTGTTGTTTTTATAATCATGAGAAGCCGGTTTTAATTATTTAAGAATGCGAGGTAAAAATAATCATGAAGTTTAAAGGCAGAATATATTGGGCGAAAATTCAAAATGAGATGGTATATTTTACTTAATTTGTTTTTTATTTACGTACGACGTCGCTTAGTAAGAAATAATGACATTTTTTTATAAGTATTCAAATAATTAATACGTTCCCCCTCTCTTATATCTTTATTTGTATTTTTATCAACCCATTTATATAGATACACTATACCAAAAATACACTATTTTACAGACTATTAAAGAAAGGAGAATCGAAAACTGGTACACTTGTCATTCTGCTAGGTATATGTACAACTTATTAATACCAAAATTTAACACACAACATGCAAAAAATGGTTACAAATATAACGGAATAGTTAATTTTAACAATCTTCCTCGGGAAATAAAAGAGATCAGTGATATTAAAATATTGATTGAAAAGGTGAAACAGTACTTTAAAAGAATTACGAACAAAACCGACGTCACTGCATAACAAATTGAAACAATGAAATGTACCAAAATTGTATTATTAATTTATATATACTTTAGATTTAATTCAACTTATAGTGTATTAAATTTTTAATCATATAATGTTAGTTTTATATCAAAATCATGTAAATGTATAAATGTGTATATGTAAAACTCTGTATAATTATATATAAAAATGTAAAATAACATAGATGAATCCCACGCCACACACAAGATCTTATCTTTAAGTGGTGTAGTAAGCGAATGTAAAAAGAAAAAAAAAGAAAAAAAAAAATTGGAATGTAAATTACTGTGTAAAAATGTAACTTTTTATATTTGATTAAATAAAAAATAATTTTTTTTATTTAATTGGTGCATATGGTCGTCACAAACTACTGCCACTTAGTTGTTAGCTGACACAATCAATGCCTCTTCCAATGTCAAATCTGCTTATCATAGTTCCATATATTTGTATCAGTCGCTGAATCTAATATGTAAAACTGAAATGAGTTTAGTTGGGTGCTTATCTGGTAGCTATAATAAGTAGCTATGATTGATAAATACTTTTTTGTTTGTTTTGATTATTGAAATTGAAATAATACATTTAATTAAATAACTTCTTAGGTTTTCACGGCCAGATTTGATATTGTGGCTTTTGGATTTAGCCGTGTGTGGCGAATTTCTTCTCTCCTATATTTCGACCGCCATTTCAAGGGTCTTCTTCAGGGTTGTCAACAAAGTCATCCACCCTGAAGAAGACCCCTGCAATAATCAATTTAATTAATTAAAATTATTGCTTACTTTTGTCGCAATGAAAATAATAGTGGTAATGTTTATCTTACATCCAGTGAATATGAGTCCCTCTTTATATAAATACATATTGTATTATGATGTATTGACAACATTTTAAATATTTATCTTAAATGTAAACAAAAAATAAGAAAGGTTCAATGGCACTCAAGAAAATAACTGGTTCGAATGTCCATGTTGGCCCGCTATAAGTTGTTTCCATACACTGTACATTTAATTGACAACTCAGATGTGCATTAATTTAATAGATTGATTGTATTTTTTTTTTAATAAATTATCGAACCAAAATAAATACACGTACAATATAATTATATATAACAAGTACTATATCTATAAATAATGTATATTTTTAATGTTATTTGTGTTAATTTCATAACATTAAAAGGCAGCCTTAATAGACGAATGGACATCGCTTTCGATGAAAAAAAATGACACGATGTACGTATACGTGGCTTGAAACGACTATGGTGTTTATTAGAAATTCTAAGTATATAAATTGTTAAAAAAAAATGTATGTGAAGTGAAACATTGATATTATAAGATATCTGCAAGGTCATGGGTTCGATCCCCGATGGAGATTAAAAAAATAAAATTGAATCGATTTCTGACCTCTGAAATACCCCCGGTTGGTGTGAATTTGATCCCCCACCCGTCAAATGACAGTCATGGCCTATTCATTCAAATTGATTGTAGACGAAAAAGGTTCCGTGAAGACCACCAATTCATACTTAATTCCTGTAATAATAAGGATGATGCGTGAATCTCGGGCTGTAGTCTATGACGTTGGCGGATCAACACTCCACATGCAGCGCTTAATCATATCCACCATGGTAAGCGTCATAGAATTCCACAAAAGAGACTTCAGAATTAATATCACCATCTGTCATTATTCTCTTGTACAGGTATGTGTTTATATTTTTAAAAAATGGAAGCCCGTAACATATTACTGTACTTTTGAAAATAAAATAAAAATAAAACACCTAGTGTGTTATAGAGAGTTTCATTATATATATCCACTTTATATATGGAACGCGGAAGCAGATGTCGAGTGCTTGACATTTTTTCTTCAGGCGAAAAACGTAAAGCCTGAAATATTTTAATTCTCGCCTGCTGAAAAAAATAACGACGCAAAAAATACATATTTCGTGTTGACGAAACACGTTTCGAAAGGTAATCCGGTACTCGGCAATGACAATAAATTAATTTTTATTACCTTTGAAGACTTCGCGATAATAAATTTTCCCCGCAGGCATTTTTGCCCGCTCGTTTGTGTACATTATTAATAAACGATGTTTTTCGAACTGTAAGGGAATTAACACGACACGCGTACATCGTAACGTGATAAAAATAATTATCGGTAACCGATATTTTAGATGGCATTACGCGAACATTGCTTTGCACTGACATCAGCATGTTGTTGTCCTTGCTGACTGGCACGGAAGACCTCGATATACAACCTTTCGTCTCTTATTTCTGTCCGCTTGTCGACATGCATGTGTCGCTATATTGGCATTTTGGGACTAGTAACGTAGATCGCCACTTGGGATGCGATACGACTGCCCATCAAGAGCACGCGCCAGTCGTGTGCCGCTCGTCGGCGAGAGCATATTGTATTGTGGCTCGGCCTGAATGCTGTGACTAGGTCGAGCCATAAGTTTGTTAAGTTTATCATAAATATATGTCAATGTACTTCAAAAAAGTCTGTGTTATTAATTTGCTGCTAATCTTGCCATTACGCGACGGGATAACAACCTTTTTGAAAGAGTTGAGGATGTTAGTAGGTTAGTATATTTCGATCCATGAAAATTCAATACTCAAAATATTTTTATAAATACACAAACTATCAAAGAATATCCGATGAGCAACTTGGAAATGATGTTTGTTTATTTTTTTGTATCATGGACATTTCTAATAAAAAAAAATCTCTGACACCATAGTAATGTACCGTTTCAATATTTTCTTTCATTGAAACATAGTTATCGCAAAGTGATATCGAAACAATGAGTTCACAGTAAATACTTGTTAGCCGTAGTATTTTAGGATAGGTTAATACGGGACTCCCGGTTGGAAGGGCACTGGATGCGCCTTCACGTGGCCATCCAGCGCGGATCCGGTGCTCCACTCACTGAACAGTAGTTGTTACAATTGTTAAATCTTATTTATTACTTTATATTTTCTTTTTATATCTATGGAATTCTTATTCTCATGGCTTTGGTGGCTGAATAAATATAATTTTTATTTTTATTGTAAGCAATTTAAGATACTATGATATCAAATGGTTTAAAACTGACCATCAACGAGCTTCCCATATTTGTGTGTATTGTTGACAAATTTGTTATTTCCTTAACTATTTCGTATTTCCGTAAAATAAAACAAATCAACGTTCTTAACAACACTTTATGATTATTCAATAAAAATAATTAGTACAACAACAAAATTTCTTCAACAAATACTAGAGCAACAAATTTAAAGATCGAAAATGCAGTCAATAATAAACTGACCACAAGTACGTGCACTTTGAATTTTTTGAGAAAGTCAGGATGTACAACAATCTACTTGGAATATTTCTCATAAGACGGGTCTTTAAAATATTCACCGTCTGTTATAGCATTTATTCTTAATTATCGACAGCACATTTATTTAAAATTTTGCATATTATCGTCTTCTCATTTTAAATTATCGATATTTTTGTGTCACCGTTTCATTTGAAGATTTTAACATTCAACTGCATTGCAAGTTTGTTTTTTAGTATGGAATCTTTTAAGATTAATATGTTTGTTCTCCATATATATTTATTCCATAATCATCATACAATATATGTATTTAAGTTGAAACATATGGTCATTACAAACTACTGCCACTAAGTTGTGGTTTCTTCTTAAGAAAAAATATAATTATTATACAGACTATATACAACGCCTGTATTGTCGCCATTCTTTAAAAGAGTGAGAATTTTGGCATCTCAGTAAATCATGATACCATATACTGGGTTTCGAAAGAAGATACCTATATAAATAATTTTGTAGGTTTGCCAGATTTCGTATTTTGGCTTTTGGGTTAAGCCGTGTGTGGTGTCTTTCTATGTACCAATATTTTGACTGCCACTGCTATGATGCATCTTCATCATGACACAATCGTCAACCCTGAAGATGACCCCTGCAATGGCGGTCAAAATATTGATACAAAGATAGTCGCGGCTATACCCAAAAACCACAATATCATATTCCTATGTAGATTACGGGGTATGATGTTTTGATTATGTGAGAAATCACGTTGAATGAAAGTGGACAATCAAGCCTTCCATACAACATACATGTACAACACATATATATATATGGTGAAGTAATTCAAAGTTTACACGTGATAAATAAATGACGATGGTTGAAAAGCGCTGATTTAATACGTAGTTAGCAGGCTTTATCAGTGGCGCGAGCCGTGTAAACAAAATAATGCGAATGTGATAAGCCGCAAGCAAACGAATAAATCTGAGCGACCTCTGACCTTGTTCGTGCCAAATATTTGAAATACGATGACCCGTAGCTGTATGAAAAAAAAGGTGTAAATGATGTTGAAAAATACATCATCGAGTCGCTTGGAAGTCTTCGGAAAAAACCAACAAATTTAAAAAAAAAAATCTGCTCTCTTAACTGCAGCATTTAGTCGTCACCAGCTAACGCCACAAAGCTCTGTCAGCCGCCATGGTTCTCGCCTCATACTATATCATCTCGGCTTTTAGCAGCACCGCTGAATGCACTCTATGTGTATTTCAATTATTATTTTTTTCATTTTTTTTTCCTTACAGAAACATTACAAATTTTAACAACTCAATTCATTTCTGAAGTACAATAAGAATTAATCCTAAAATTAAAAAATACAATATATACAAACATAGGTACTTATGATTAAGTACTTAGAACAATGCAATAAAGACAAGCAACAAATTATTCCTCCAAAGAAACTCGTGGAGTACATGTCTGAATTGGGCCTCCCTTACGTGAAATATATCAACATAGATAATAGTATAGGTTGGAGCGAGCTTGGGGGCTTTAAGAAAACACCGCTCTAGTTTATACTCACATGCTGTATCGGAAGTTTATGTCTCAATCAGGTTAAAATCTTTGGTTAGAAAAACAGCTTCCTTTTTTCTCTCAACTCTTTATTCTTTTAGATCTTTTCAAAAAGCTTTCAAAATCCATTAAGGTGTTCTAGCAATACATTGGCTTTGGATGACATGCCAAATATCACAAACGTGTCGAAGAATAAGAAAATACCAGCAAAGTTTTCTGATATGCTTGACATCTTTGGGATGAGCGTAAAATACCGGATAATTTGTTAGATTTTTTAATAAGTTCACTCATCTGTTAAGCAATTTTGCTTACTTTTAAGGACCTTCGTGTTATTAAACTTTTTTCACATTACTGCCAAAATATGAAATATATTTAATTCAATGAGAATTCATCCACACAAAAAACATCACTGACATAGATGTTTAAATGGTGGAAGATGAAAATTATCCCGTGAACACTATACGTTGATATCTTCTTTAAAATTAATGATGAGTTAATGCGCTGTGTAGTAATTATGAAAAAATTAAATTACAATAACATATCTTTGCTCAAATAATAACATTATTACGTGACTTACTGGTGCTTTTACAGCATTTAGCAATACCCGTGATTTTTGTTTTAATTTCTTTTGATTTTTTTTTTTAAATGATTTAGAATATTACGATAATATCACGCGATCACTGGGTTGGGCTGCAAAGCAACTAGCGATACAAAAATATTTATTTTGTAGTTATGTCGATGAAGTTTGGATTGTAATTATTATTTAAGCATTTCTTCTAATAAACGTTTTTTAAAGAGTTTGTTCAGCGCGGTCTATGATAAAATGGGCTTAATAATACTGTGTACTGTGAAAGACAATATAGAAAAGTATTATATCGATTTCTCGTTAACACGGCGTAAGACCCGATAGTTTACTAGTGTACGTAAAGCTTCATCAATATTCAGCCACCCATATAACACGTACACGACAAATTGTGTATGGCAGTAGTACCCAACATCATTCAGTAGAGAGGGGAGGATTTAGTAGGAATGAACGTACATTAACGATTAATGTAATCAAAACAACACACGTATGCATAATTTATTACGTTTTTGATTGAATACAAATACAATGGATCATAACAGATAATTGAACAGGTCAGTTTAAGAGAAATTCTAGTTGATTTCAATCAAATATTAAAAATCATTTACATTGGGCGTAATTGTTAATATATTTGTATTACAGTTATCCAATAATAGAATACGTGAAATATTTATAATAAAAAATGACAGAGTTGTTAATTCTCGTTTAATAAAATATTTTGATATCGTTAAAAAGCACTGGTATTTTATTTATTTATTTACAGTATTTTTTAGATTAGAAATAAAAGTTATAATAAGATTTGCATCACAAATTACAAATATAATTAAGACAAGAATTTAAATATGAAACATTGCCTAATTGATAAAAAATATTACACCTGTTAAATATCACAGAGATTTTGGAAAACAATGGCATCAACGAAAAGGGAGAAGGATGTGAAAAAACAGTCGAATAAGAAAAAAAAGAATTAAATAGATTTGCTTCATCGAAGAAGGAGAATATCAAGAAGGCGGTACTAAAGAGATGACTTTAGCAGAATGCATTCTGAGAGATGTGAGTAAAACAGATTTTGAAACACCACTGGACATCTTCCGAAGACTTCATAAAAAATGGTGTGATAGCTGGAAACTGTGTTACAGGAGCTCCGAGTAAACATAAGAATAGGTCTTAGAGAAAACGGGAGATGAAAAAGAAAAGATATTGATCGTAAATAACTGCACTTAGATAGAAATGCATACACGAGAATAGTGCTTGATGATAAGAGTTATTTTTTTAGTAAAATAAATATACCTTATAACTTTAAATAGCGTTTCATTTCTTTTTAAATGATTCAATTTCCAATGGTTTATTGCAACTGACGTATGGATTCTCGTATGGACTAGCGCCTCTAACTGACATCCAATATATCTATAATTATTACTGCTACTTCCTACACAATACTATGAACTGTAACCCATGTAGTTAACGAAGATAGGATTTACTCATCAAAAGTTATCTAGAAGGTAAATGATGCAGTGAGAGGCACGTGGAACGTAGACTTTGCATAGAATAGAGTTATTTAGAAGGTAGATGATGGATACCGAGAACGAGGTATATTATGCTTAGTGTGATTTAAGTAGACGATAGAATATTTTTATTGAAAACTGAGTAGAATATTTATTTTAGCGAAAGCTAGACAGAAACTATACTATATATAAAGTAGACATTAAGAGCACTGTAAAATTAACCCTTTCATTGCGGCTCGGTAGAATTCAAATTATAATGTCAATTATAAAACTAGTATTTGAAGCATAAATGTACTTATCTGGTTTATTTTCAAATATCACATTGGTTCTTGTATCTTTAAGCTATAATGTGATGCATAAAAAACTATTTTAAGAAATTAGCAAAACGATATATCATGGCTACCGATGTCAACGGTAGGGGAATCTTACGAGGTATATATTGGGTACCGATGCGACTAGGTCTTCTTCGTAGTATCAATCCGGTGGATTGGTTTGCAGCAACAGAATCTTGCATCTCGATCTCCAATCCTCTCGGTCCTCCGCAACCCTTTTCAGCTCAGCATAAGCGCTACAGCGACTAGGTAAAGAGTATAAAAAAATACATTATGGCAGCTAAGTGAAAAGAACATTATGCATACTGAAAGTAGAAGATAGGAACTAAAAATAATGTAGATTAACTAAAATAATTGTCGTAAGTATAAATGTTACAAATACGCTTGTAAATTTAGTAATGGACTCTCTTTAAGCCCAGATCATCTTTTGAGAAAAATGTATTTTAGCTTGGAACAGCTGTTCTGTCTAAATAAATAAATGTGCAAGCTTAGTTAAAAATTAAGTTAAAAATTTTAATTTCACAATATTAATTTAATTATTTAAAAAATTAAGGGGATAATTGTTAAACGCAATATGTTATAAAGCATTATAAATATTAATTTAGAGTAATATCTCTCCTGTAAGAAACAAGGATATCTCATTTGAAGTTACTTTAGTCATACGTACATACAAATTTACAGGACACATCATATTATATGACATTTCTCTCATCAATAAATTGGAGAAAAATAAACTGCGGACACTGGGATACGAGCAACAAATTTTCGCACAAATACCAGCGTCCGATGTTTATTTTTCTCCGATATATTGATAAGAGAAATGTCAAATGAGATAATGTTTGATGTAAATTTGTATGTACGTATTGGTTGACAGCACTTGGTGTTGATCTTTAATTATATATAAATATTGGAGTATTAAAATATATTATACAAATTTACAAAAAAAAAAAAAATAATAAAAGTCATTTAAATTTTCGTTAAATATAATGTTATACTAACTGCACTTTTAATAAAGAAAACAAATATTAAAAAAAAAAACTTTTAACCCCTATCACTCAAACAACACACAAACAGTTTACCTGTGGTGAGGGAGTTAATTATAAAAAAAAAATTTAAGACATAACGTAACCTAACATATTTTAACTTTATACTTATAACTGTACGTAATTTCAATGCAAAATAAAAATAAACAGATTCAAAATATGTATGTATATTTATTTAACTTTAATTTTTATTTTGCGAACATGCTTCTTACCAATCAATGTTAATTTACTGTTATATAAAACTTTGCTTATTGTTAAATAACTTTTTAGGTTTTCACGACCAGATTTGAAATTGTAGCTTTTGGGTAAAGCCGTGTGTGGCGAATTACTCATTTCTAATATTTTGACCGCCATTGCATGGGTCTTCTGTACAGGGTTGATGACTTAGTGCTTATTGTTGTAAGTGGACCTTGATTGCGCCAAAGCTTATATCACATAAAATAAAATAATTTGTGATACATTTTTTTTGTTCCCTTTAATTATTGCAGCCATCAAAGGTTTTAACTTTCTGGTAAAATTTATTACAGCCCAATCGGATATATACCTGCCGAGTTATAAGCCTCAATACAAAACCCTCATTTTCTATGCATACGCATTTACTTGTTTTTTATTTACACAATTTAAATGAAAAAAATAATTCAAAGATGAATAAATTGTTACGTCGATTTATATATTTAATATTTAACGAGGGTATATTTAGTAAGAAAAGGATGGATAAGAGAAAAGAGAACAATATTTATTTTAATCACGTCAGTTGACAGTCCTTCAGGGAAAAAAGTGAAGCTGAATATATGAATATAAAAAAAGAAGGCTGCACAGTATCGCAAATTTGAGTCCGATTTATCAACAGTTCCTCTCGTCCTCGTGACATTTGATACTTATCGTTTTCGATGCAAATGAGCCAAGCGTATGGGAACGACCCTTGGGAAGGAGCGTTTGAGGTTGATAAACCGATAAAGAATGTAATTCCGCGCTGAGAAATTCCGCGAATATGTTAAATCGCGAAGCTTTTATATCTGTATAACTGCCTGAGACTAGAAGCCTTGAGATGCCGCGGATTAATATCTTGTTTTCTAGAAAGCTCTGAAATATAGAAATAATAATGTGCAGTCTTTGATGGACGTTTTCTGAGGGAAACACTCCAAGAAAATGCTACTTGAAATGGAAATCTTATGCGTCACGGTACATCTTGCATGTCGGCGCTGCATCCAAAAGCGAAATTCAAATATAGACTATCATCCAGGAATACTCAAGGAATAGCAATCATATTTAACGATTTTCACTTTCAAATGAACGTAAAATAATTTCATTTGATACAAGTGTGTTTTCTTTAAGATTGTTCTTATGTTTTACTTATTTTTGATTACCCATGTGACAGTGTAATGTATTCCTAAAATTTAACTGATCTGTAGTCGAATAGACAATTCTAGTATAAATGAAATGAATAAGCTGTTATTGTACTCATGGCATTATTTTGGACACGAAATAAAATTGATTGATTTTTTCAATGTTTTTAGCATTGACTTTGAGTTATATCCATTTTAATTTTTTTAACATATCCGCTCTATATGCGAAGCAAATTGACAACAAAAATTGTCGTAGAAAAATATTTAGGGTGTTCAATTATTAGGGTATTACAATTAACAGGGGGCATGCTTAAAGCTTAATATTAATAAAATGGTTAAAACTCGGCGTCTGATTGAGAAACAAACGCTTTCGCCACTGAACTATGCGCAAGGGCAAGAAGTCGGACACATTAATGTAGAAATAATTAGTTAAGAATAATAAGAACATTAAATCCAATCTTTACCTAACCTATTATTAATAAGAATTCATTAATTAGTGTCTTTTAATTTATTATTTTTCTACTGCTATTTCTTTATTTTTACTGTCATTTTTATTTATTTATTTACAATCATTTCTTAAATATTTACTTTCCATGAAACTAATTGAATACTGAAAAAATTAGTTGCCTTTTTATTATTTTTCATCAATTAAGTATTTAATGCAGGCACTGTCTTTATTGCTGGTCTCTGTTCAACAGTATGAAAATTATCATTGTAACCTTGCGAAAGAAATAAAAGTAAATATACCTTTTACCTCGAAAGCCTTTATTTACATACAGTGGTAAAGATAATGTAGCTGAAAGTCATTCTGGGGAGAGCAAACCACATAAATCACTGCTGGTTAGTTAGGATCACTTCGGTCGTCAAAGTTAGTGGAAGAACAGTGCTGCTCGAGAGTTCGTCTTTTGGAGCTTTCAGAGCTTTTGACGTTGCTGGGGTCAGGATCGCCGAGGGTGTGTTTAAGGCTTCTACGGTAAAAGCTCGCGACCCCCTCGGGCTGTAAAAGTGCCGAAGCCGGCCGACACTGCGGCTGCTTTACGACCTCCCGCATGATTGCGAGAGACGCGTAAAAAATACATAACTCACGGAGCAAAGGAGCTTTGTGAGGGTAAAAAGTGACGTAGTCTGCGCAAGAAAACTCTTTGTTCGGAGAAAGAGTATTGGAGGCGGGACTTCGGGAGGCGTTTGATTGGGGTTTTTCTTTTCTGAAAATATATCGAAATATAATAAATACTTCAATTTGCATATTTCTGCTGTTAATTTTTTTTTCTTTAATAAAAACTACCAAAAGAAAGCGCAAACGTTCCTTCTCTAAGCATAATAATATTTTTTAATTTATTATTTGGCATTAAAATTAATTTCAAATATAAATAAATAAATAATTTAAGGTTTAATTTAGTTTTGACATTTAATGTTGATCACGTTGAGCAATTTAAAATAACATACTGGAACATCGCGGTTTCATTTTTAATGATTTTTTTGTCAGCTTTTCACGAGTATAAAAGAAACACAACACATTTTTACACAGCAGTTAAGGTTTTTTTTTAACTATTTTATGTAGTTTCAAAAATACATAACATACTCGTATATTAGTAAGTTTTTGTTGTGTTCTTTTCAACGCTCTCGGCGAAGCTCCAAGAGGCTAAACTGGCTGGGATAAGGCAAAGAGAACTTGACACAAATATGCTGGCATTTTGTGACAGATAGGAAATACATATGAAAATGATGATAATTTTTTATTTTTTTTATAATCATTTTCTTTAAAACTTAGTATGAAAAACAGGGTTTTACAAAATACAAATATGTTTCTCCACATATCTCCGCATCTAGTACGTTTTTGTTGCCATCATAGTAAAAATATTGTAAGTGTAACTTTTCATGCAATCCTCTTTTACATTCTTTAGTGCCTACTTCTGAAATCTCGGTTTATTTTGACGAGACTTTATTCTTTATATTCACCGGGAAATATAAATTTGTTCCTAGATTTCTTCTTTATACGCGACACTTCATGCATATTTATGCCAATATATAGTACTTTATACCATTTAATCAAATATTATGTGATAAGATTCATAAAAACCAACAATATGGAACAAATGAAGAGAGCAGTTTTTTTACCATTGTTTTATTTTTAACAACTTTATTCATAAATATTTTTGTAATCCTTTTGGATTATCCGAAATTCAGTTATCTTTTTTAAATTATCTTTTATACTGACATATAAATAATATTTAGATATTTTTTAAATTTATTATTTTATTTAACTATATTCATGATAACTATGTATAGGATGTAGATATTACTTAAAGTAATTTTTAAAAATGCGCGATTTCTACAACTTATCTAAGTAATTATCACATTGTACGATTATGTATGCCAATAAATAGTATTCTCAGTTAGAAGAATATTTATAACGACAATTTAAAAAACATTGTTTATTCACTTGTTTAGATATATGAAATAAAACGTATGTTATTAATTA
This sequence comes from Glossosoma conforme, assembly GCA_022606575.1. Lineage (NCBI taxonomy): Eukaryota > Metazoa > Arthropoda > Insecta > Trichoptera > Glossosomatidae > Glossosoma > Glossosoma conforme. The sequence continues at coordinate 2,202,310 of JAGTXR010000101.1, read as the reverse complement.
TGAATGGTACAAACAAAAAATTTGTTTAATTTTCGTTATAATTACAAATTGAAGACCACTTCATTAACATCACATAAATTGATTTGTTTTTATGTCCACTCCATCACAAAAGAATGTGATTACCAAAGAAAATTCACACAGTTGTATTTATTGATTTTTTCCTTAACCACCCGTATCAAATATTTGTATCAAATATATAATCTAGCTATGGAGAGCATACTAAAAAAACTTTTACGTAGTTTTACAGTTAAAAACTGATCAATCATTCAAAGCATAAACCATAGGGCATACAACATAAAATCATAATTTTTGCCATATTTATATCATCTTAAAGCAACAGAGTATTGAAGTTAGAGTTTTATATATTTTTATTTGCAAACTTGTATTTCTAACACTTAAGACTTACGGTATATTAAAAACATTCTCTCCTCTAATAGAAATTGAATACTCTCTAATCCGTTTTACCTCAGAGGCCTCTTAAAAGTAAAGGTTTACGACTTGTTGGATCTTTTTCGTGTGAAATATTTTTCTCTCTTAGCCAAAATTTCGAAGAAAGTGTAACTTTTTGTAATATTAACTGTTTACTTGGTATTAAACTCCTTGCTGCTTAAAAATACGGTTAATCTGCTTAAGTTTAAAGAAAAAAAAACATTAACCTGTTACGTTACTAAAATAATATATCTCTTATACATTTTTAATGCATTTTTCAACAATTTTTTTATCAATCAATAAGATAATGTTATTTTATTTTTATTTTTGAATTATACTTTTCGAAAATATCTTTCGCGTTATTTAAAAAAACAGTTACGTTTCTTTTTACTATAAGTTACTTTATTATATAAATTTTGTAAAAAAAAAAATTCGAACTTGTTTATTTGTAGTATATTTATTTTGACAGTTATTATCTTTTGTTGCCCCGAAGCATCAAAACCTTCGAAAGCTCCGAAAACTCAAAAACCTCCGAAAGATGAACTCACGTGCAGCACCGTTTTTCCACTAACTTTGAAGACCGAAGTAATCCTAACTAACTAGCAGTGATTAATTTGATTTGCTCTCTCTGAGTGACTTTCAGAAACATTATCTTTACCACTGTATGTAGATAAAGGCTTTCGAGGTAAAGAGTAAATTCAATTAAATTTCTTTTTTAAGGTAACAAAGATAACGTTTATACTGTTGAACAGATATTATTAAACACAGTTCATGCATTAAATACTGGATTGATGCAAAATAAAAAGACAACTCATTATTTTGTCAATATTATATTTATATATATGTGTATAATACTATACTCGTTAGTGTGTAGGGTGAAAAGTTACTTGGAATCATGCAATTACAATAGCAGCTAAGAAAGCTTAACAATCTAAGTAATAATTGGCTACCATATGCTTAAGTGCAATAAGACTGGACAGGGAAAAAAATGATCTTTTTAATTTATTTTTAATCACGATATTAAATATTGTTTTTTTATTATTAAGAGTCAACTCTGTTTGCAATTTACTCAAATGAATTATTTTCTCAATAGCGATGATGAAATATAAAGAATAAACATGTATAAACGAGCTATTAAGTACCACCCACAGCATTTGGAGACGAAATTTAAATTGAAACAGTTTCTTTTCTATCGGTGGAGACATAAACGGTCACGTTTATTTACTTTCCCAGTCTTTAATGACGTGAAAGGGATTCCCCGAATAGTGGATGGTCGAGAAAGCCAAGACTGAAAAAACGTAATAGGCTTCTTTGATGTTTATGATTCTTTCGGCCGAAGCGGTTCCGCACACTATCGGACACTTTGTACTAAAACAGGCTAACGGTAAAATATATAGATAGGGGAATAATGCTTAGGAGAATTACAGTCAGGCTTAACATATATCCAGAAAACTAGCGACCCAAAATGGTTCAAGCAGTATAAACCTTCTTATTCTTTTTCGGTATCTGTTAATGTTTATCATGGTCATTGTGGTTTCATACGTAACTATAATATGTGTTGTTTAGCTGATTAAAAACACACTACTATCATAACTGTCAGAATATCCATGTCCACTGCCGTAACGTATGGTCTAAACCAGTGGTTCCCAAAGTGGTCCACATAGACCCCCAGGGGTCCATGGGATCATCCAGGGGGTCCATGGAAAATTAAAATTGATTTGGGGGTCCATGAACATCGTTAGGGGGTCCACGGAGGGTTCAATATAAAATTATTAGAAATTTTGACACATCAGTATTAATTTGGAAGTTACAATAAATAGCAATATATAAATGAGATATGTGTGATGTAAATATTTGAAAGTGCATACAATTAATTTCTTAGCCTGAGACAAAAATAATTAAAATACGGGTTGGATTCCAACCCTTATTTAAATGGAGGTCTACAAAGCGAATCGCATCTCACCGCCGGTTTCGTCTAATTTTGTTATCTGGCCAGGATCTCGTTACTCGCCGACACCGAAGAACACAAATTACTTAATTTTTATTGCTTTATAGTTTTCGCTTCCAGAGAAAAGTTAAATGTTATTGAGCAATTAAATATAAGTAAAGTGCATTTTTTTCAAATACTATTAAATTATAATCCGCAGCTTTAATGTTCTGACACGAACTTGAAGTGCGATTTCTTCTGGAGCCTTAGAGGAGGACTAATACAATACATCTCCCTTTTTAAATAACACCCTCATAAAAATGCAATAAAGTATTATGAGTATCTCTAATTACCACACTGCATTATGTGTTCACACGATTATCACGTATGTTTTTACGAGAAAGCTTGGCTATTGTAAAACAATAAATAAATAAAAGTTGCCCTTTTTCTGAAATTCTATTTAGGACAGGAAACAATAAAAATGTGCCTGTTGCCAAAATCAAGAAAGGTGAGACTGACGTTATTTGGTCCATGGGTATATAAACAAGGGTAGTTTACAATTGGGACACAGAATCTATCTTTGATACCTACTGTATTGACCTATAACTCGCTCTTGTTATTCTATTCTTTACAAGTTGATTAATATAAGTATACTTATATTTTGCGATACTCAGCCACAAAGCTTTTCCATTGTACTTTGGGTTATAGGATCGTATATATATAAGATCGACTAATAAGACGTGAGCAGCCGGCCCCGCCCCGACCCCAGTCTTCCATCAACTCTCGTAATGTAAGTTTAATATTCAAATATACACACACTCCTCAATAGTTAACTTTTAAACAATCGATATTATAATATTTCCGTATATTTAAAATGATTTTATTATTGCTATGTCTAATTTGTATTTATAATTATTTTGTCAACAGATAACTGATACTAAACATGGCCGAATCTAAAAAGAAATGTAGACAGTACAATGTCGATTATTTGAAGTTTGGCTTCATTCCATCACAGTCGAACAAACAATTGCCTTTGTGCCTTTTATGCAACAAAGTTTTAACCAATGAATCTATGAAACCATCCAAGCTGGAGATTCACCTGAAAAGATGTCACCCTGATAAAACAGATAAAGATTTGGAATACTTTCAAACACTCAAAAATAAAGTGATGGTACCTTCGCTAAGCGAAATGTTCGGCTCGACGTCAAAAAGAAACGATGATGGTTTGCGGGCGTCGTACAATATATCGTTACCTATAGCAAAATCTGGAAAACCGCATACTATCGGAGAAAAGTTAATTTTGCCAGCAGTCGAAGAGGTTTTAAAAACTGTTTTACACCAACCTGCATCTGATATAATTAACAAAATTCCTTTAAGCAACAGCACAGTTCAAAGACGTATTGATGAAATGAGTTATGATATTGAAAGTTTCTTGTGCAATTATTTGCAAACGACTCATTTTTCTCTATAGCTGGATGAGTAAACTTTACCTGATAATGAAGCATTATTATTGGCATATACTCGTTTTATTATGGATCAAGAAATCCACGAAGAACTGCTATTTGCGAGAACTTTGCCAACCGACACTAAAGGCGAATCAATATGTCATGTTTTGAAGGATTACTTCACAGAAAAAGAAATTCCTTCGTCAAATATTATGTCAGTTGCTACAGATGGAGCTCCTGCCATGGTTGGGCGTTATCGTGGCTTTATAAGCTATTTAAAACAAAATGTACTCGGGGTGTTAGCAATACACTGTGTCATTCATCGACAACATTTAGTTGCTAAAAATCTGAATATTAGATTGCATGAATCTCTTCAATTAGTCATTGATGCTGTAAACCGAATCCGAATTAATGCGTTGCATACGCGGCTATTTGCGCAGTTGTGTGACGAAAATGATGAGAACTTTCATCATTTACTCCTTCACACCAAAGTGCGCTGGCTGTCGAAAGGATTGTGCTTGACAAGATTTTTTGCTCTCTTTGACACTATTTTAGAGTTTCTGGATGATAAAGATAGAATTTTAAAAGAAAACTTAATGATGTGGAAAACGGACATTGCCTATTTAACAGATTTGTTTGCTAAATTTAATTCGGTTAACTTGTAATTACAAGGTGACAGTCTTAATTTGATTCAAACAAAGTCCATCATTTCAGCGTTTCTTGCCAGAATAAAGCTAAGGAAGCAAAATATTGGACGGGACGAATTTTCCCAGTTCCCCAATCTGTCACAGATAAGCTGCCAGGAAGACGATGTTTCAACCTACGTTCAACATTTAAATGCCCTATATTCAGACTTTGAAACAAGGTTTGAGGATATTTTGACTATGGTAATACAACAGTGGATAATAAATCCATATGGTGGTGACATTGAAGAATCAAATGTCATATTACAAGAGGAAATAATCGGAATATCAACTAACGAAGAACTCAAAGCACAGTTTAATAAAGGATATCAGCAATTCTGGCTTCAAAAAGACATACCTGTCACTTATCCCGCATTGTGGAATATTACGAGAAAGTTTTTACTTGCTTTTTCATCTTCATACCTAGTGGAAAGGGGTTTCAGTGCAGTTGCCAATCTCATAACAAAAAAAGAAACAAACTGGATATCATCAAACGAGGAGATTTGAGATTAAATCTCACGAAATTGATGCCAAATGTTGAAAAACTATTATCAAATCATCAAGTTCATCCCTCCCATTAAATGCATTTATTTTTCGCCTAGTTGTAACAGATCGTAAATTATGATTGGGTTCGTTACAATTTAAATTTACAAAATTGTTACAAATATAATGGAGTAGTATACTTCAATAGTCTGCCTCGGGAAATTAAAGCGATCACTGATGTAAAAAAAGTGATCGAAAAGGTAAAAAAGTTCTATAAACTATTAACAAACAGAACTGACGTCGTCACATAACAATGAGGACAAGGATATGTACCTGAAGTGATATTGTGGCTTTTGGGTTGAGCCGTGTGTGGCGAACTTACTTCAACCAATATTTCGACCGCCATTGTAGGGGTCTTCTTCAGGACTAATAAATTTATTTAGTTTTGAGTTGGTTTATTCAGATTATATATGGTTTTAAAGATAAAAAAATGTATAATCTGAATAAACCAACTTAAAACTAAATAAATTATTAATCCTGAAGAAGACCCCTGCTATGGTGGTTGAAAGAAGTTCACCACACATGGCTCAACCGAAAAGCCACAATATCATCAGGGGGAGGCCTAACTCATGCGGGAGGCCTAACTCATGCGGGAGGCCTACTCATGCGGGAGGCCTACGTTTAACAGTGGACGGACACAGGCTGATGATGATGATGATGATCAGGGGGTCCACGGATAACCGAAAATCGTGTCAAGGGGTCCACGAGTGAAATAAGTTTGGGAACCTATGGTCTAAACTCTAAATGATCATCTCGAATTGCCATAAAGGTCTCTCACAAAGCTCATCAGTATGTACTCATACAATTCCCGATGACTTTTCAGACAGCGAGGGCCCAGAGGTTTGTAGAAAAGAAGTATTACACTCTACTTTACTAAAGTTTATTGCGATTTTGAGTAAGAGTACAAGATCCTTAAATTATATATGTTTTATGATTATTATGTACTTAACTTTTAACATTTGATGGAAATAACTATAATTTTAGAATTAATTTTATTAAAAAAAAAAAATAGTTTTGATTAACAATTTATTTTAATGATTACATGTTTCGGCCTTCCTGAAGACCATCTTCAATAATATGGTCTTCAGGAAGGCCGAAACATGTGATCATTAAAATTAATTGTGTATCACAAATAAATATTTTTAATTTATTGATTTTTTAATTAAAATTAATTCTAAAATTATAATTATGCAGTTTCACCAAGTATTGTCAGCTGATAACCTTAATGTTATTGGAAAAAACTATGATATTTTTTATTTGAGCAATCTTTCGGTTTTAATTAAACATTATTTTTGTTTCTTTAAGCTAAATTACAGTGCATTTTAATTATATACTGATCTTATAGATAAGCATTTAATGCAGTATGATTATATGCCTCTGAAAGTACCTTCCTGTGTACATTTTTTTTTCTTAAAGGTGAGCGTCAAGTTAATCATCCGGCGTATTTTATAATTTTATAATCTACCTTTATCACATCAGTTTTGAACCTGGTTCCAATATGTCCAAACCACCATAATTTTCTCTCTCTAAATAAATATAAAAAAAAACTCTGCAAGTAATGAATGGTTTCTGCAAAGGAACAGACCAATGAATCTTTTTCAGGAAACTGAACTACAAAATATAAGATAAAAATTACATTTAAATGCGAAATTAATTTAAACCTGGGAATGAGATTTGACAGTTACATTGCGTCTGTGATGATCTTATGAAGCAAGAATGGAGTGAATCTAAGACAGATAACATGTTCGAAATGTGTGGTTTTATATAGGTCAGGAATTTATTTCTAGTAAAGACACATTTCTGCAATCCAGGTATCTACAAACGAGAAACGTACCCAACTATAAATATGGTAATCGAAATTGCTCGAGTTTAGTAGTCTGTACACGACTTTAATGATTTTGTGCGTGGCCCTGAGGTAACTGAAAAACTGTAACACGTTTCATGTAAAAAATATATTCTTTAGCCTTGAGTACGGAGGAGAGTGTAGAAAAAGAGAAGAGTCGTAAAGAAATCGATTTATTTTTTGCAAGAGATGTTTTGGTATTCTGGCAACTAAACACGTTGTTTCAGTCCCAGGAAACACAAATGATTACGCAGGAACAAAAATATTAAAAGCATTATTAAAATAAAAGTGTAATGATAACATGAAGATAATTCGTGTAACAGCAATTATTTTCTTTGTGTCACCTGAAAATATAAACCGAAAACCTGTCACGTTTAATGCATATGATCAACACTCTTTTTGTGAAAAGATTTCATATTCGAATATATATTTTCACTCACTACTAATACGTACCTACAAATGTATTTCATGTTATTATTTTAATGACTAAATTATTTATTCGAGGTTAATTGATACACATTGTTGAGTATTTAAAAATATTGTCATCGACATAAACGTATAAACAGCAGTTACAATAACAATTGTTCATTTAAAAAAGACGGTTAATTAGCACTACCTATTCACAGTGAGTTATTTTGAAACATCGTGAATATAGGATTCTAAACAAATAAAATTGTGCAATTCACTATACGCAGCCCTAAGTATATATTTCTATTACCGTCTTCCAATACGCAACTGTTTTTGTTGACATAAAAAGTAGCCCTACTCTTTTCCTTACTTTAAATACAATATACAATAAGATCATAGAATGGTTCTGTATTTCACATTTACGTGTTGTACTATTTTTTTTAATTAAAGTGTTTATATTCACAAATAAGTAATTGTTAAAAAATACACTCGTACTACTACGTTATCTACATTGTTTCGGATATTCGAGTATATTTCCCTAAATAACTAAATTTTTATTTTATTTTTTTCATGAAACTGTAAATATTTTTAAATACATACACATATTAAACAACCAAAAATAGAGCGGCCATCGTTCAGTGATATTTAAAACATGTGTCGTATGAGCCTTGGGTAATCCTTAGTAATAATTAATTGTTTTCCTCGAGCCAATCACGATTCCCCGTAAGAGTTATAGTTACATTAGTGATTATTTCCCTGGAACTCTGCATTAATCAGTTTTCCATCGGTACTAATTATTGGAGTAATAACATAGTTGAAATAAAATTAAACTTCCAAAAGATTACTTTCCTTTTTCGTAGGTTATTTCAATATTGAATGATCAAAAAAAAACAATTACGTAACAATTTATATATCATTAAAAATAATATCTACATATTTTTCTCTTTTTTTGAGAAATGAATAAATTAAACATACATGCGATTAATGCGATTTTAATAATCGAGCAATAAATCTACCCAAACTATCGAGGGATAAAAATATTGTAGGAGCAAACACGGAACTATTCGTAGATTACCGCTCATAAAAGTTAATGACTGGAGCCAAATTACAGCATTTGAATATCGGCGTTCGACAGTGACATTGAATCAAATCCAGGGGCGTAACACGGTGCGTGCCCGGGGTAACCGCAACTTAACCCAATAATGGCCACTCTCGTACATGACCTTACCCAGCTGGCTGCTAAATATTGAGTGGCCAAGTTTAACTGTGTCACGAAACTGGGTAATATAAAGAACCAATTCGCTAATAATACAGAAAATATACATTATTTTGTATACGCGTTGTAAACGTTATTGCATATTTTTTATAAATAAAAATTTAGAAAGAATTTCTCTTGCCAATCGCTACAAAGAAGTAAAAAAATATCATTCTTTCCCCTTGTACAGATTCGATTGTTCTAAGATGACCACAAAACCTAATACTTCAGGCACTCCAGTCTTTATCACCTACATTTTAGAAATACTGTACACATGTACATACTTTTTCTTATATCCTCCCTCTACTTATAGTGAGGGTTAGTGTATGCCCGTTAAAAAATCTGCAATTAGTATATCAGATACTATCTTTACAAAAATAGTATTTACTTTGATATTTGCTCAAAATATAAAATTGATAATGTAATTAAACTTTGTTTCAAAACGAATATTGTTGATTAATTGTTATTTACAGAAATGAAACCATGGTTTCATATTCTAAGTATTTTTTTTCATTAGACGTCTTTCCATATCTGGAATAAATGGTCACAAAACATTGCTGCTACTCAGTTTTGTCAAATATTACTGTCTATGCCTTGTCTCAAGACATCTGTGCGCCTTTAAGTGCATTTGAGAATAAACATGGTTCCCAACAAAATTCAGAGCAGGAGCTTGAGTTTCGCAATGTGAAAAAAAGAGATTTCCATTTCGTGAATTACACACTTCGCTCTTTTACGTTTAGTACAAGGCTATGGGCGGAATTCACACATAAACTATACGCGCATCAATCTGTCCTCTGCTATAAGATGACGCCATCAGGGATACTTTGTTCAAGTTAATGGGTGATTGGCTTTACCGTGATCCCACCGGCAATATGAAACTCTCGTAAACGTGTCGAGCCCTGAAATATATGAACTTCATAATCGAAAGCTTTCAGACCTCTGTTTCATGAAAAAAAAGGTTTTTTTTGAAAAAACATGTGTTTTAAACTAACAGTAGCTTAATTTTTTTGTAAGTATAAATAATTTAAGATTTTGTTATGTAGTTTACTATGGAATTCTTTACATTGCGTGGTGACCTATTTTCTAAGATATTTTTTATATTTATTTATTTATATTTATATCATATCAGTTACACTTTATTCAATGACATATGTTTATAATAAATAAATAAATAATGTCATATGTATCAGATACAACAGCTTTTTTTAAGGCTTTTGAAAATTAAGCAAAATGTTTCTTTGTAGAACTCCGGATGCAAATATGTTTTCAATCAAGAAGATGTCAATAAAAGCTCACATAATAATACTAAAATACTTTAAGATTTGTATTTAGAATTTTCATGGAAGAACTTCTTTTTAAAAAATTCATAGGATTATTTATATTTTTAAAAGTTCTTTGACTTACCTCATTTTCATACCTAAATTTATTAGTGACATGAAGTAAATCGTCTCAAATATTTTTTATTTTACAAAAATTTTTACGAAAATATTTTAGGTACTTATTATTTTAAACAATTATTGTTGTTTTTCGTGTAGCCTCCGGCGAGTTTGTTAGTAATTGCACTGTCAGTGCTTGTAATACTCAAAAAATTACGTTCGTTTAATTGTTTCGTTAAAACAACACCTTTGTAAATGAATTAGTTGCCTAAGCTAATGCAAAACGGCAGTTCTCCGAAATAAAGTACACATTATTATACTTTATACTGCCAAAGTTCCGTACTTGCCGAGTAATTAAATTTAGTAAAACATCAGATACTATCTCTAAATTGTCATGTTTTCATTAAGTCTTACACTTTCAAAATTAAAGGGATTCGGAAACGAGAGAACGACAACATCTTGCCAGCCTGAAAATTTTCACGACTCCTACAATGCTTACTAAAAAACGTGTTTCAAAATATATCACATAAAATAATAAAATAAGCATGGAGAATTTCAGTATAAAATTTCTGTTTAAAAACAATTAAATTTGATAATAAATCGTTATGTTTGAAAAGAAAAATCATCGATTTCGTTCTTCAAATAAGATATTCATAATGATTGTACAAGTGAATTTACAGTTTCAAATTTATATTATATCTCTCAAAATACTTCCTTAAAGTCCTCTTCCTAAAAAAGATCCTTCTATTTCTTATTTTTTTCATCTAAAGTAAAGCATTTAAATCATCTACATCATCTTTAAATGCTATTTTTGTTAATTTTTATTGTTACAAAAAATTCGATTTTATTTCTTGAATAAACGGCAGCATATTTGAGTCTAAATATTATTTATGTATATATAAAAAAAATAGAATCTATAAAATAATTAAATATATTGCATAATAATATAAGCATTTATGATCATTGGCTATCATAAGCAAATAAAGATTTCAGCCATTTTATATAGTCGTTTGTGACGATCGGTATCTCAGATATTTTGTTTAAAATAAAATAATCATTATAAACAGTCGACATACATTCAATGGTAAAAACTTTTAATAAATCACAAGATTTGCCGACGGGTAAAGCTCAATGGTCAAAGCGTTTGCTTTGCAAACCAAAGGTCGTGGGTTCGATCCCCGACAGAGATTAAAAAAAATATATAATCGACTTCTGAGCTCTAAAATACCCTCGGTTGGTGTGAATTTGGTCCCTCAAATGTCCCTCGTATTATGCCAGTCGTAATCTTATAATTAAAATTGTTAGTAGACAAAAGTCGTCCCGTGAAGACCACCCATTCATACTAAATTCCTGTATAATAAGAATGATGCATTAATCTTAAATAAATAATAAAGTCTATGACGTTGGTGGATCAACACTCCACATGCAGTGCTTAGCCATATGTACCATGTTAAGCATCATAAAATTCCACAGACGAGACATCCAAATTACTATTACCACCTATCGGTATTCTCCTGTATGTGCTTACATAAAAAAACATATTCTTCAGTCAAAACTATAATTTTTTAATAATTTTTTAATGGATTTAAAATTTCTATTATTTTAAAATATTTGCAATTTTGTAGCAGCAAATGACTAAATCTCCATTGTAATATTGTGTTTACCTGAATTTTTCTCAGCTCAAACTACTCAGAGTTGCCGTGTAAAAACGAGCTTCGTAATATTTTACACAGTTTTTCGCACAGAAGACTCTGATATTTAACCTCTTTTAATAACGCGGACAACTAAGTGTGGGCTTACAGCTCAAAAATAATAGAAAAATGTCTCTTCGTTGAGCAAAAATATACCAACAGAAGCTAAGTACAGAGTTTTTAGTAAATATAAAAAACACAACTTAAAAATGAAAAATATTAATATACAAAGAGGTAGGACTTAAACCAGTGTATTTAACGTAAACTATTTGTTAAAAAAATAAATCACAATATATTTTTTATTAACTTTTATTCAAAAACTGCCACTAGTATGATAAGAAATTAACAGTTAATTTTGAAAAAATGGATTTATTAATTTTTAGTGTACAGTCTATTTATTTAGTGAGTGGTACTTACTTAAAATAAATAGACTGTCGGTAACTAAGTAATAATTTAAAAAGTCTGTGAGTAAATGGTGACTGATTGAATAATAAAAAATAATAATATACATACTCTGAATATATATACTACAGAGACATCTGTCGTTATATGATGTTAACAATTGTATATATATACAACAGGTTTCGCGTATCTGCTCAGGCTGAGAATAGTCGTGTGGATAGCGCGGCGTGTAGAACGCAGCGAAGGGAGCAAGGCTTGTAGTTAGAATCCCGCGTCTGCCGATATTTTTCGAATGAATTGATGCGTATAAAAAATTTGCTGTATAATTGTAAGTGTTAATTTAATTACAAGTTAGTTTTGAATTAATTTTCTTTTTTTTTTCTGTTTGTTAAGTTTTCTTGTAATTATAAATATTGCAAGGAAATAAAGTGACATTGTATTACTTTTTTTTTAATTTATATTAACATTTCTGTAAGAATATTTATAATAAAAACCAAATGTTCTATAAATCCTAATTTAAAATTGTAGTGAAGTGAGCCATATTTAAAAGTCTCTTAATAATTTACTATTTTTGTCTACGTCGTCGAGTATCTGCCTACGTTTTATGCGTTAAGTTTTTCGACAATAATTGATAAATCTTGTTACCATATCCACTCCATAGTTAGAGAACATGTTGTCTATGCCTTGTATTAGAATACCAGTATCCCGGAGGTCCACATGAGAACACAGATGGTTTTTGGAAGCATCAATGGCAAGAGCCCGCGAACTTGCATAGACTGCGGCTGTTGTACCAGAGAAATATTTGGGTGTTCAATTATGAAGGATTTTCTTAAAATATATTAAATGCAACGATGGAAAAGAGTGGGATACCACAAACTATATCATACAGACAACTCCTTCGATTAGAAGACATCTGATAGAAAGAAAAAAAATTAACATAGGATACAACAGAGTCAACATTGAGGACTGCAACCCACTAATGCAATGTTACCATTGTCAAAAATTTGGACACACAGCACTACGATGTCTGGCCAAGGATCAACCACCAACCTGCTTGCACTGTTCACAAAATCACAACCACATAAACTGTAAAATTAAAGAGACACCAATTTGCATCAATTGTACCAATTCAAACAAATTTCACAAAACAAATTTACCCACTAACCACAACGTCATTAGCCACCAGTGCATGATCAGAGAGAAAATGCTTAAAATCGCAAACAGCCGGATTGATTTCGGTTGAATTCTGTATTTATTATCGAGGTTAATTATTCAAAGTATACCTACATCATTTACAATTCCTGTACTGTATTTACTATCGAGGTTAATAATTTAAAGCATACCTACATCATCTACAATTTATGTAATGTATTTACTATCTAGGTTAATAATATAAAGTATACCTACATCATTTACAATTTCAAAATTAATGCTTACCAATGAATGACTTTACATGCAACAATATTAACAATAAAATTCAAATAAAAGAACTCATACATGACTCGATCAAAGATCTCAACCAATTAGTACAAAATTTTGAAAACACAATTACAACTTACCATATGAATAGATTTTAATGATATTATTTTATATTCTAAAAAATGTATATATGCAACACTTGAATCAAGGATGAATCCCACGTCACACACAAGATCTACCTTTAAGTGGCGTGGAAAGCGAATTTCCAAAAAAAAAAAACAATAAAAAAAAAATGAATTTAATACTGTCAATTAAATCTTAAATGTATCCTATTATATTTGATTAAATAAAAAAAAAATAAAAAAATATTTGATGATAAGCCCAACATTCCCAAGGCCTTCATAATTTTTGTCTTAAAGGAGTGACTCAACACTACCAGAGTTATGCCTAGATTTATATAAAGCCTTATTCTTCAAGCATTTTATCAACCAATGGTATATTTTGTCATGATGACATATACTATGAAATAAGATACACAGTCAGCACAAAAAAATATTTATTTTCATTTTCCCTTCGGCGCGTATATTGGGTCTTGTACTCCTCGTATTTATCCAAGAATTGGCCCTTCAATTAATTTATTCCTGGGATCTTCGCATCCGAGCTGACTTTGGCGGGACCGTCAGCCGGTATTAAAGTGGTCCAAAACAAATAGTACGATACTGTTTTGTCGACACTGCGAGGACGTTGGCCCCATCCCGGCTCCTGTATCTTATTGATCTCGCCTCGAAGGTGACATACTTGGATAAACCTCAGCACGAGAGAGTACCTTAATAAATTACGTACTGCGGTAGTTCGGAACAACGATGGGTCGAGAGAAAGCTCACCAATAAGGAGACGTGTTTCCTTTAACCCCTTAACATGACTTTTGCCATACTCGTTTATTTGTTAGAGCGTATCTATTTCTTACATATCGACACCCTCCGTCTAAATAGAGTGACTCCAGATAACCGGGATTGTCATCAGGATTTTTTTCATTTTCTTTTTTTTTTATTAAGCAATACATCACAAAACTTGGTACCAAAAATATGTACACACACAAAATATAATTTTTATAACATTGAACATCAGTATTAACCATATAAATATATTCATATTTTTAAAACCAGTATAATTAATTTAATACTTACAATTGCAGAAGGACAAGTTAAGAAAATCTGATTAGCTCCTGCATTATATAATATTTTATATAACATGTTTTCAATATATAAAATTTATAATATAAAGTGTCAATATGTTATACTTTCCATGGATTCTCAAAACATTTATTTTTGATCAAAGTTCATCATACTGCAGTCTGTGATTTAATGACCATTTCAAAGTTTAATTTTTCAAGATGGTCATCATTCTACAATAATAATGTATTAAACTATCCTTCTTCATTATCTTTGAGTAAATTGTGATGAAAAAATGATGTGTGATGTGAGGATGAGAAGCAAGTCGCTAAAACAAAAAACTCATCAATAAGCACATTGATATTTATTTACAAGAATAATGACAAACTTTGGACTTCTGTCCGGGACACAAGCAATGATGTGTGCCTGACAGTGCCTGGGCAGACTTGGATGGCGTAGTAACAGTCACAACGCCCAATGACCACATATCGGCCATCTGGCGAAATATCCGCTCTCATGTGACAGGTAGCGGCTGTCAAAATCAAATAAACAAAATGGTGTCTGTAATGCCGCATCTTATAGCTAATTAAATATTAAACTTAGACTTATGTTTTTGTATACATGCATGTCAGACGTGCGAATAATCTTAAGAGACAATAGATCGCATATGAAGGCTTTTTAGTACTAGCCTACAAGAGCTACGAGTATATCGAATTGATATCACAATTTATTTAGTACTTTTAACTAGTAATATGTGACTTATAAATATGTCAGGAACATTTTGGTTTGGCAGTTGAAATTTTGCGGTAAGTGTTTATTGAGTTCACCATGTTGATAAAAGCTCACGGGTTGGTAAAAGCACATTATGGAATTGATAAAAGTTGTAAAGCCACAACGCATATTAATAAACAATCAATAATGGTAACAAACGTTATAATATGTCACATTTTCACCACCACGTGAAAATCATATACAATGAATCAACCAACAAACAGAATTCAGTAGGTGCACGTGGTATCAATTTAAAAATAAAACCTTATTTAGATATAAAATAATAAAATATTCGATCGCAGTTTACAGTTCTAGAACACCGAAAGTTAATTGTCATAGAACTTATTTCTAAGCTTACACCATAAAGCCACAAAATTCTATGTAACATGAAGTTAGTTATTTTTAAATTAATAATAATAATAATTTTATTTATTCAGCCACCAGAGCCATACAAATGAGAGTTTCATATATATAAAAAGAAAATAAAAGGTAATAAATAACAACAATAAATTAACTTATTAAGATTGCTGAATTTTCTATTAACTATAAATTTGAAATTTCAATTCCACTCAGAAGTTATATCTTCAATAAAAAATATACGTAGCGTTGTACTTTATTATTTTAGAAATAATTTTTCTGTTTGGCGGGCGAAAAATGGTATTATCGTGTGGTTTGATGTAGTACTTTGCCCATTGTGGGCGGTGCACATCAAAAGGCCTCGCAAATTTATTAAAAATACTCTTGACCTGTGCTTTGGACCTTGACAAGTCAGACCTTAGTAACGTAATCGTAGCGTAACACGTTACACGTAACGCGTTACACGAGTGCGAACTGTCGCACTCGTGTGTACTGACACAGGAAGTCTTTACTTCTAAATTTGCTTTTCAGGTCCCCGAAAGTTGCGCTAAGTCTGTTTTCAGAAGGCTGAGAGCCATAATTGCGAACACGCCACACGCAAGTTATGATAAGTTGAGACTCGCTGAAGGCTTAAAGCTATTACGTTTTATTTGGGCAATTTTAAAGAGGACTAAAACGGGATTTTGAATCGTTTGTGCTTCGGGATTGTTTGCTGAATACGACTGAAGTTGCGTTATCCTTTAATTAGACATCAATATCTGAGTATTTTATTTAAACACAGTGTAATTAAAAATAAAGGCGCTCTTACAAGAATAGGCTTTATTTTATATTTCTGAATTTCATTGATATTAACTTCTATATTTTCATAATTCATTCTATCACATTATAAATTTTGTGGTTATTTATATTTATGACAGTCTCAGGTGTAGTTGACACAATAAGGCTGTTTATCTAACGACAAAATTTACTACAATATAAAACTATAGAAAAAAATATTTTGTCGCCCAAAAAATTTCGTTTGTAAGTGCTATATAAATTTATGTTAGAATATGAAAATATTATTGTTTTTTTCATGTGTAATATTAAATGCATTTAACAAATAGTTTTATGAGTTTTAAGTTATAAAATATTTTTTTTTTTGGAATACGATTATTTCGAATAAATATTTATTAAAACTCGAAAGTTTTATTTTACTCGTATTAATTCATTTGAAATAAAATATAAAAAATATTAAGTTTTATTTCACAATTATTTTTAAGTGATTTAAGAGAATATGATGATGTTTATTAAGCAATTATTGCTTAAAATGGACGTCAATTATTTCTTAGGATAGACCGGTGATAAAAAAAAAATTTTTTTATATTTAATTATGCAGCTTCACCTGTTATTTTCAGTCAACCTTGACGTTATTAAAATTCACAACTGAATAATTGAATTTCAAAGTGATTGTGTTTAATCATCACTTTACAAACTAGTGTTTCTTATATGATTTTACTAAAACAATAATTTTCAGATATACTCTAGAGTCTAGGGTCTAAGGTATTTTGTATAAGTTTGTAACTTCATGTTCAACATGAGTTGGAGCGCTATAGAGATCGGAAAAGCCATAAAACTAGGCTAGTTGAAGGTGATTCATTGAATCCCTTTACCGAAGATAAGGAGAAAATGTGCACATGGGCTTAGATAAGATATTTAAGACGGTTCCCCTTCCGAATTTGTCGAAAAGTTTAGAGTAACTTTACGCGCTGACATGCAGAGCTGGGTATATCGCAAAAGCCATGTTCATAATAATACCCCATCCTTGAAGAGATTACATTAACCATGAGAATGAAAATAAAATGGAGTCTTGATAACATATAGATATCGTGGCGTGACATGTCACAGAATATTGGTCAGCAGAAGGAGCTCGCTTTAAGCATCTTATGACTTGAATTGCAATATCTGGTATTCGCAGCTATACTCAATTAAAACGAAGTACTGCCTTTACGTTTATTATCCCCATACAGCTGTGAATCTTGGCATTACACTAAAATTCAATTTATTTGTTTAATAGATTTTTAAAACAGACTGTTGCATAGAATACTGAGTTTTTTTACGGCAATGAATTTAAGAGAACCCTATAAGTTGAAACAAGTTGACTCTATGACGGGTAACCTGGAGGTTGGGGAGATTGGATGTGAATAATTATCTATTTTCTACAGTAATCCGGATTGTATGAAAAATTAACAACTTATAAAGAGCATTCTAGTGCCTACCAGAGATGTTTAACCCTTTAACTGCCAATAGCGTCTTAAGACGCATAATTTTCTGTGAACGGAGCGCCGCTCATACAAAAATTACGTCTTAAGACGCGCCGTTTTAAATGAACAATCAACAATGCACAATGAACAATTAATTTTATGATTATGGATAAATGACTGCATGACTGGCGCGCTCTTCATTTATTTGGTAAGTTTTATAAATAAACTTTATTACACTTTCAATAACGATATGTTTTATTTTTGTCGTAAAATTTGCGGCGTGCTGGGTACCGCCATACATGTACCTGCCGTCAGTTAAAGGGTTAAAAATGAATTTTGGAAGCTGCTAGTTTTTGGTTGATTTACAATGACCATGTTTGTTGTTCAGCAAGTGTGAAACGAGTCTGTAAGTTGTGGGGGATATTAACATTTCACCATTGTAAAAAATATTGAAGTTAAAGAGGGCCTAAGACAGCCTTCCATCCTACAGTCAGTAAAGAGAATATGGACCTAGCATTAACGAGTAATCTGTTAGCCCAGGAATGCAAAAACAACACATTTTTTCAGATTTAAAAAAACTTGTTATTCTAGTAGGCTGTTGGGAGCTACACAAAAAATATTCAGAGTAGTAATTGAGACGATGATCATGATGTTTGAAGTAACATTATGACATCAGTTTTTTATGAACACATATGCTTAGAGGCTGAGTATGCAATGATGATAATGGTGTCTTGATAACAAGCTAATTCTGAAATTCACTAGGAGGTGCACAACTTTACTAGTCACAAAAACGCCTGCTCTGAACTAGGAACCGCGTAAATCTTGTTGGGTGTTAATTATTAGGTGTGCGGTTAATTTACTTAGTACTTGCAAAGTGCTTAATCATAGCGGGTAGGGAGGACAGGCCGAACAACGTCTCATAGGACCATAACCAAGTCACTTCGATGAACGACCCAGATGGTCATAAATTGTTAATGATTTTCGAATAACGCGGAGGTGTGAATAGTGGACGTCAGCCTCTTTATTCCAAGCCACTCTGTATTACAAATAATCACTTAATACATAAAAGTCAATATTAATTATAAATTAAAATAAATCACGAGATTATTTTCCTCAACACATAAAAACGCTATGCAGTTTTGAGGGATTAGGTAAAAAAAATGTATTAACAAAAAGATGCTTCAAATAAATGAATTAAAAATATATTAAACGTAATTTTTTGTATATAATTTCATAAATAAACTCTGCCACCATTTTTTGCTACTCATTTTAAATGGGTCACAGTATAACCTACTCATATCACGATATTACATTACTCGTTAGTAAGAGAATAAATTTATAAAATATACGTGTATTTCATAGATTGTTTGCTATATTCTTTTCATCTTCAATAGAGAGCGTACACAAGAGAGAAATGTGAGATTGGATAGTGCAGTTTGCCATTTTTTCATCATTTTTTCACTTTATTTTTCTTAACCCTATTCACTCACACTGCATTGTTTATCTGTAATAGGAAGGACCTTACGATTTATTATTATTGTAATAAGATTATCACTGATGTACCTCCATTTACTATTTTAAGTTATTATGATGGTACACTAAATTCACTTAATTTATATAATTCAAATGGCCTGTATTTCTTTGTTTAGTAACTAATTAAGATTTTGGCAGTAAGTCAATTCAATTGATAGTAAATAAAATCAAACAGCAGCTGACTAAATAAATTATCAGTATCCACTGTGTAAGTAGAATGTGATAAGTTATAAAATGAAAATGGCAGTAATATATTCAATATTGGTACAAATTTATGTAAAATGAATGAATAATTAACCCATAAAATTGAAACGTAACCTATCCTTAGCTATTATTAATTAGAATTCACTAATTACTTCCTGCCAATTTATATTTTTCTGCTACCAAATGATTATTTTTTACTTCTCTTTTAAGGGATTTGTTACTGACCGTTTGATGAAAAAATAATCCCCATTAATTTAATTAAATATTACCAAAAAAATTGCTAACTTTTATTAAATTAATAACTAAACAGTCACTATAAATAACTGCCACACAGTTTTGTCAGCTGCTTTTGTAAACACTTTTTTCTAAGACATATCTCTATCTGTAGTTAATATGACATCATTTATGGAACATAAATGGTCCCCAACGATCTCGAAAGCGAGATTTCAGGGATTTTAATGGACGGCTATTGTTGTATGAATATCGTTTTCTTGTTAGACTTGAAATATAAAAAAGTACAGTACATGTTATATGAAAAAAGACAATATATTTATGTTGTTGATATCCACTTACTAATGGTTTGAGAAGGAGAAAGATATAAAAGCTCAGTCTTACTTTTTAATGCTCAACAAAACGGAAGAACAAAATGAATTCCATCTTTTTAAAGCTCGACAAAAAAAGGGCGTGAAATAAATTCCTCGTTCAAAACAATTTTTATTACAATCGAGATTATAAATGAAAAGGGAATGTCATCCATTTTCTGAGTGAAAGGAAAAAATGCAGGAAAAATACGGAGAAATTATTCCGTTCAACGAGAAATGCCGTTTATTGTCAAATCGTGAATATAAGAGCGTTATTAAGGAGTCACTTGAAAATATTTCAGCGAACAATGCAAGAAGGAGTTTTTCATGAAGTCTCGATCGTTTCTATGATTATTTTACAGTAAAAGAAACTTGACTCTAAATTTTATTTTTGGCTCTTCGAAATGATTACATCATCCTTAAATGTTTATATACAGATTCAAGTTTGAAAGTATATTTTTTACTTCTCAAGGACCTAAGACTTACACGTAATTAATGTCATTACCCCGGGATGGCTTTACGCTTTGTGAAGTAAGGATGTGTATTTTGATATCCTCTTCTCTAAGTTGGATGTCAAATTACTGGGCGGCAGAATGCAGGAGCAGATTGACAATACAAAGAACTTGTTTTCGGTTCACAATTCACGTTTATTTTATTAGATACTTGCTTTCTGCAAACTGATGGAGCACTCTGCCATCTAGCGGTGCCAAGACTGTCACGGCAAAAAAGCGAATTAAAGATGACAGTTGCACCAACATGAAATGGAGCAACTGTCATAACAAATAAAGTGGCGTATGCAAACATCGTATATTATTATATAATTAAAACTAACATTATTAGATGTTCATGTCAGGTGAGCGAACAAAAATAAGAGACAAAAGATTATATATAGAGGTTTTCGGTACCAGTCAGCAAGGGCTATATCATGCTGATGTCAATTGGTTGCGTGCGTGAAAGTTTTGAAGAGAAGTGTATAAATTTATTTTTTTATTTATTAAAATTGCATAAGAGAGTAAACATTTATGCATTTCAAGGCATGTTTGTGGTGTTAGAAGTAGCTAGAGAAACTGCTCATACTAATTCGTCTTATGTCAGGTGAGTAAGGATGCTTAAAAAGGTTTCCACTAGTCTTAAATTAATAAATAAGTGCAGAAGAGATTAATTGAACGTCTGCGTTTCGTTGATTGAAGATTAGTCGTTAGGGTGCAATTATTTTTCGACTATCTCAAGGAGTCTTACTTGTTTTAGAAAACTATAAGATTTTATCACTTCTCATTAATTAATGGAGTTATTAAACGGATAATATTTTCTTATTTTGATATGTATCACATTGTGCACTATTTCCCTTAGTGGAATACTGCAGTTTCACGATTTATGAAAGCTTCGTCAGTTCCAATGTGCACAAACGTTCTATTTAGTAACATTTGTACACATTGGAACTGACGAAGCTCATTCATTCAATGTATACATCAATTTATTTAAACTTCTAAAGCTTTCAAGGATCGCGAAACTGCAGTATTCCATCAACTTAAACAGCGCTCAATGTGCTACATATAAAACCAAGGTATGAAATTGTTATATATTTTATATTAAAATGGATCCCAAAGTGAATGCTACAAATAAAAATTAATGGATTGCTTATTTTCAATTGAGTTTATAATTTAAAACGTACATGACATAAGGAATATTTGTTTTTAAAATTCAGTTTATCTCAAAGTTACATTATTTTCATATGAATGTAATATTGGGGACAGTAATAAAACAATATAAGACAGGAAAATGTGTTGTTTTAATGTTAAATAGCACCAAATATTATATATGTTGTATGGTTTATTTATGTTTGGATATAATGGACCATAGAATGCTTTATGGCGATGTCTATTATCAAATATTAAAATATAATGACTGCGCGAAGGGCTGAATTAATTCTGAACATCTCACAACAAGACCCACAAACTTCCCGGGTAAATAAGGGCTCGTTTTATGGTCCTAAGTCGCCCGACGACACCCTTGGGTCATAATTCAATTTATCGGCGCAAAGAATAGATTATTCGTGTGTAAGGCAATGCAAGCACGGTCAGAAAATTCAAATTTATAAAAATCTAAGCAGTGTAAATATTTCAAAGTATCTTTACTACACGAACGTCAGAAGTAACATTTTTTTTTAATTTTCTCCTTTGATATTGAAAATCAGTGAACTCTGTAGACTGTCCGTTGCTAGTGAACACGAATATTAAAAAAAATTGTACAGTGTACCTAAATATTGAAAATGATTTACCATTCGGTGATATTTTAAACGCTACAAAGCCATTCTAAGACCAATAGTGGCAAACCAAATTTGTTCGCACAATATAAAGAACTGTGAGTTAGGTATCCGTTATTTTCAATTATTTTGAATTTTTTTATTTTACTTACTCAGACGTAAATTTTTATTGTCAATATATAAGTTAATATAAATAAATAATTTTAATTATTTACCCTTTCGTTACGACGCCATGGAATACAAATTATACTGTCAATACAGCGTGAATTTTTCAAACCATTTTTCTTGCTTAAAACTAATATTTGAAGCATAAATGTACTTCTCTAACCTATTTTTATATAGGGCCCGCCAAATAACTTTTTTTTTGAAAATGGGGCGCAAAACATCGAGTGTAGCTTCGACTGTGTAGCACGTAGCACCGTCCTGTTGAAACCAAATGTTGCCAATATCCTCCTTTTCAATTTGTGTGAACAAAAATGGCCCGATTACGATCGCCATTGACTGTAACGGCCACTCGTTGCTCATTTTCAAATAAAAATGGCCTGATTTTCAAAGTAATTTCGCCATATTTCCCAGCGTTGTTCAAGCGTATACACAATCATATTCGTTCAGCGGAAAGATAAAACTAATTATCTGTCAAATCAGACATGAGCTAAGTGTTACCATTCACGAAATAAGCACTAGTTGAAAAAAAAACGTTAGATTGCGGACCCTATATATCACATTGGTTCTTGTATCCTTGAGCTATCAGATGATGCATAAAAAACTTATATATTTAACAAACGTAATGTTACTCCATACATGTGGTGGCATTGACACATGTGGTTTACAAAAAATCACTCCTGTGACGAAACCTTGTGATATTTATTTACATGCTTTACAGATTATTGTAAATAATAAATGTAGGTTGATAAAGGGAATGACCGCAGTTCCAATTTCCTACCATAGATGTCACAACGAGTACTGAAAGTAGCAAAATAATATATCATGGCTCCCGATGTCAACGGTTAGGTTATCTTGGGCGGCATATATCAACAACCGATGTGAAACGGTTGCAAAACTAGTGTATTTTTTTATACATTTTACAAAAACGTTTTGTGTAAAAAAAAAAAGAGTATTCTTTTCTTGCACGGACTCGAGGGTATTTTCGTTTTTGAACTAATAAATATTATAAAAAATCTAGAAAACACTGACAAAACGACTGGTTTGGTAAGCGAGGCTCTAGTTGCTCTCGGCTTGTATTATGTCCAAACAATCGGACACCTCTTGTCAGCCATCTACACTGAGCGCCTCACCGCGCGTCCAATTAAAAGTTTCTTCCTAAGGTCTGACTGCTTCATTACGGCCTCTGAATGTGCTCACGCCCCAGGATGAGACCCTGAGGTTCACGTCCTTCACTTGTAAAAGCTCTCTTTTCATAGACAGCTTTTAATCGGCGCTCCGGGCATACTTATTCAACCGCATTCGATTAAAAAATAAAAATAAAACAAAAACGTACAGACATAAATAACAATCTACAATTTTATTTATTTTACTGTAGACTGCTTCGATTTTGTGAAATATTTTTATATTAGGTGGAGTTGCCCCTTAGAACAAATTATCACCCGATTTCCCTAAAAAAACGATTAACCAATCACCAAAAACTATGCCTCGGATATAACAGATGTTCTTTTTTCAAGTACTCGGACTTTTGTTTTTGAGGTTGTTCGGAACAATATATATTCCCAAGTGGATCTTTGGAAACAGACCTAGAATATAAAATAAACAAAGGCAGCTGAAAGAACTAAGTGGCGGGAATTTGTGGTAACCATATGTTCCATATATGAAAAGGATCTGGATATAAAATTAAAGAAAGTATTACTGTCGTTTAAGTGCATTTTCGCTCTTGTCGAGTTTTTCTTTAAATATCGTGATTTTTTTTATTTGAGAGCTCTTTTCAACGTCAATCTCTATATTTTGAAATATTCAATAACATTTAAGATATAAATAAATAAATAAATAAAAAATCCTTATAAGTAAAAATATATATTATTATTAATCAGTAGTTGCTCCCATAACGTCTTTAACTGTACAGCAAATATTGTTAGTAAAAAAACCTAATGTTATAAAATTACGTTGAAATAACATAACAACAATGATCCTTGTATCATATATTTTTATATATTATAGACAAACATTTCATATTTACCAATAAAGTTTTAAAATGATTATTTAATTTTTCCATAATGATTAGAACACCCAAATATATCCCTACCGTTTATTTATCCTCCGCAAAGCTTTTATTCCGAGAAAAAATATTATTTATTCATATATTTTAGCTGAAATCTCCTGTTTTACATTTTCAGAATTAAGATACAGGAAACATTGCCATGTTTTCAACTAAAACAGGCTTATTAAGCATATGTTTGATGGAAAAAGTAAATAATCTGGTTTAAAAATCACTACGAGAAGTAATTTTCCATCATATATGACGTAAACAAAATAAAAACTGTTTATATAATAATGATTTTGAAGATAATTGGTTCAGATAAAGATAACCTATCAAATGGTTAGACCAAGTTTAAGATGTATACATTACCTAATTGAATACGCTTTCCTGAAAATAATTATGGAGTAGCTTTTCGGGAGACGTCATCAAGTGGTTGTGAAAAGAAAAGATAGCCAAAGAGCGCTACTATTTTACAATAATTTCTTGTTTCCATATCCGTTCCATATCTGCTTATGATCACCGCGAACTTTTGCCACTCAGTTTTCTCAGCTGCTACTATAGTTTTGTCGCATGACTTCATCCGGAGGTTCACCTAATAATATATTAAGATCCTTGCTATCTTCAAAGGGGGACTCAAAGAGACGGCAGTTGTAGTATGGGTGACATAATTTCAGTGATTTGTAAATTTAAAAAATTACGGAGGTCAAATAATTATTTCATTAATTGTGATTTCAAAAATTTCAATCACTATTTGGATGCTTTGCTTCAAGAATGCATCCTTGTTTAACGATTTCATCAAAGAAGAAATTTAAGAATGATACTCTACTTACTTCTAATTATTGTAAAATGTTTACAAAGGATTTTCAATTTATATACAAGCTCCATAAATAACCCAGGTTGGCATGAATTTTATCCCTCACCTGTTAATTTCCAGTAAAAGCCGATTAAATAAAATTGATGAAAACCACGCATTCATAGTAAATTCCTGTAATACTTGAATTATGAGTAGTCTACGAAGTTGGCGGATTAATACTCCACATACAGCGCTCAGTCATATGCAGCATGATAAGCGTCACATAATCCACAGATGAGACTTCAGAATAACTATCATCATCTGTCTGTATTCTTCTGTATGTCTTTATATATAAAATATTTTCCTCTTTTTATATTTATTATCAAACACATTCTATCATCTATAGATCTTCATATTAATTCAGTCATAAAGTCAATCGCACATCCAATGCATCCAAATAACAACGTTTCAATGCCACACAGTCTCGTACTAATTTCATACAATACAATCCATTACAGTTTTAATATTTGCATACTCGACTCCGATGGCAAAACTTTGCCCGGAGCTCTGTGTGTGCGAACATACATAGCTTTGTTGTGTGTTTTGTGAGATTTTAAATTAAATTGCGGAATCAAAATATCCGAGAAACCAATGCTGAGTTAACAAGTAGATCGCCACAAAACAGCACCGACTATTTGTTTTTCTTTTGCTTTGAGGACAAACTTCCGCGAGCGCAGGGACGTAGAAAAACATATAAAGTTTTCCCCTTTTTTGGTCGATACAAAAGCCAATATGCCACAGATGTATTTCAACAGTGTAATACAAACTTCTCTTGTGATTTTTCTGCACTTCGGATAATACAACACGCGCGGCTGTTGCATTGCATGTAAGTTCTTAAAAGTGAAACTGTAAAATTTTGTATTAGAAAAATACAGTTTATAGCACCTGATATCGCAAATATTTTTCAGGAATAGTATATAAAAGAAAATTACTTTATAAGAGAATTACGTTGAGCACTTTTTATTCACATACTTGATACAGCTATACAATTTTTAACTAAAGAATTTCATCATATTAACTAAAAAAACAATCATGTATGTAATTTTAGAAATTTTTCTCAGGTTTCGTAGTGATATCCTCCTCTCTATGTTCGTTATCAAATTACTGGGTGGCAGGATGCAGGAGCAGATTGACAATACAATTAATTGTTTTCGAAACACAATTCGCATTTACTTTAAATAAAGACTTGATTTCTACGCCTGACCGGTATGGCATTTTGCCGGCCGGGCGCCAGGTAATTGACAACTGCGGAACACTGTGACATACCACGCCGCTAATGATCGCGGCAAAAAGAAAATTAATGATGACAGTTGCAACAACATGAAATGGACTGTCAATGAAATGGACTGAAATAAAATGGCGTATGCAAACGCCTGCATTATATAATATGATTAAAACTAACATTTATAGATGAGCATATCACGCGACCGAACAAAAATAAGTGACAAAAGATCTTTTTTCGAGGCTTCACGGCATCAGCCTAAAAGAGTTATATCGAGCTGATATCAGTAGTTATACATAATACCATACATAACGATAAAAATATTTTTTTTAGTCATACTGAATCGTGTTATTTATTATATGAATTGATTTTATAGTCTAATAATGTATATAAATGTTAAGTAAAATAATTTCAACCTACTATTTTGCACAGTTTACAGAATACATTTTCGCATTACGTCACGAACTATGGTTAGCAATAAATAATCATTCTAAATTTTATATATATTATAACAC
This sequence comes from Glossosoma conforme, assembly GCA_022606575.1. Classification (NCBI taxonomy): domain Eukaryota; kingdom Metazoa; phylum Arthropoda; class Insecta; order Trichoptera; family Glossosomatidae; genus Glossosoma; species Glossosoma conforme. The sequence goes on along the minus strand of JAGTXR010000101.1, from coordinate 2,174,969 downwards.
AAGTTCAAACACATCTATATATATAAAAGAAAGTCGGGTTATTTTAGTTTTTATAACTTAAGAACGGCCTAACCGACTTGGCTGAAAATTGGTAGAAAGGTAGCTTAGAACCAAAAAACGTCCATGGGATACTCAAAATTGATTTGATTAAGAAAAAATATTGAACATTTACGTAAACATGTTTTCATACAAGGGTATTGTAACTTGACAGCTGTCAGTTGAGAAAGTGTTGCCATAGTCAGCAACATAACTAAAAATTACGCAACAGTAGGTATTGTAAGTAGGTACCTACGTAAGATACGGAATATTTTGAAACAAAAAAAAAACAAAAGGCAGGAAAAAAGACAAAAACAAAATAAATATTAGTTAAAAATAACAAAAAGCAAATGGAAAGGCATCTTCTTATTCTATTGTGTTATTTTTATTTTTTATTATTTTCTCTATTTATTGTATATTTATGTTTCTAAAATATTTGTAACAAAATATGTGCCATCTAAATAGATATTTTGTCAATCGGTTGACGTTTTGTTTCGACAGCATTTGCTGATTTTATTATTGATTATTGATAATGCCGACACAAAACCGTCACGCAACAAGGAATCGAAACATTGTCAATGAAAGGACTGACGAATGGCAAAAAATCTCGCGTGAACAATCCATCGAACCCATCTAACCTGTGGCACAAATACAAGAATAATATGTCAGAAGATATTGTACATCAAATTCGTGTTAGATCAAGAAATCCTGATCTTAAGATGAATGAGGAAATACATAATCGGGCTTTGCTCTTAATCGAAGACATGTGTTAACCTCATGTGCGGTAGTTTATTAGTCAGGTTAGGAATGCCAGCACCAAATCGTGAAATGAATGACGCATGAATTGGAACGGGAACGTGAATATGATCACCATGAATTTGATTTAGTAGTTCAAACGAATGTACCGCTGTTGAATCCTCAACAAAAGGAAGATTATAATACATTAATGAAGGCAATTGATAATGGAAATGGTGGTTTATATTTCCTGGACGCCCCTGGTGGAACTGGTAAGACATTCCTCATGTCAGTAGTTTTAGCCACTGTCCGTGCGAGATCCAACATTGTGGTTGCAGTTGCTTCTTCTGGATTAGCAGCCACATTGTTAGAAGGATACCGTACGGCTCATTCAGCATTAAAATTGCCGTTAAATCTTCAAACTATTGAAGAACCTACATGTAATATTTCAAAACACTCCGCAATGGCCAAAGTTTTATCAGAATCGAAAATCATCATCTGGGATAAATGCACAATGGCGCATAAACGTGCATTGGAAGCACTTAACCGATCATTGAAAGATTTACGCAATGACTCGAGTTGTTTTGGAGGCGTAATGATTTTACCGTCTGGCGATTTATGTCAAACACTGCCAGTAATTCCAAAATCAACTGCTGCCAACGAAATTAACGCTTGCCTCAAATCGTAGAATCTATGGCGCTATGTAAAGAAGCTTCAACTGACAACAAACATGAGAGTTGCATTGATGAATGATACATCTGCTGAAGATTTCTCTGAGCAATTGCTGACTATCGGTAATGGTCGAGTACCTGTCGACATATCGAATGGATTGATTTCATTTCCTCAGAATTTCTGTATCTTTGTCTCATCGAAAGACGAACTCATCAACAAAGTATTCCCAAACATCATGACTAACCACAAAAAATAATGAATGGTTGAGTGAGCGAGCAATTTTGGCGGCTAAGAATAAAGATGTAGACGACCTTAACTACATAATTCAGAATGATATCATTGGTACACTGCATTCATACAAATCTATTGACTGTGTAACGAATGAAGACGAAGCCACTAACTATCCAATTGAATTTTTAAACTCATTGGATGTGCCTGGCTTACCACCGCACAATTTAAGACTAAAAAGTTGGCTACGTAGTAATCATGCTTCGAAACATAAACCAACCAAAACTGTGCAATGGGACGCGTTTGGTGATAAGTAAATTGATGAACAATGTGATTTACGCGACGATACTCAAAGGAAAATTCGAAGGTGAAGAAGTCCTCATTCCGAGGATCCCGATGATCCCAACCGATATGCCGTTTGAGTTTAAGCGACTTCAATTTCCGGTCCGTCTTGCATTCGCCATGACCATTAACAAATCACAAGGCCAATCCTTGAAAGTTTGTGGTCTGAATCTTGAAAATCCATGTTTTTCCCATGGTCAATTATATGTGGCATGTTCACGGGTTGGAAGACAATCTGCGTTATTTGTTCTTGCGCTTGATAATAAAACAAAAAATGTCGTCACAAGGTGCTTCACTGAAGAGTGCAACCCATGCACAAAAATACATGGCCAATAAAGAATCATTAAAATACTAGGATTCAAATCATTGCAAATTAAAGGACTGAAGAAGAACAATTGCACCTGGACGTATCGAAGAACGAGGATTTAATCTAACATTCAAGGTATTTATTTATTTATTTTTGTACTTACACACAAAATAATTAACAGAATAACATACTACACTTATTACTTTGAATTATGTATGCTAATTCTAAAAAAAAGTGTTTATAAATTAGTAATATTGTCTTTGCTTTTGATTCTGTAGATACAAGGACAGATTCACCATTGAATCGGATCATTCCAACCTCTCGAAGATGCAAAGCATAAATTTGTACAAATATACTTCAATGACAATATGGAAAAAGAACTTGATCGACGTCTACAAAGTCGTGATCAGAGCGGATAAACGACCATCTGGTACACACGTCGTGATACTGGGCAACTACAACAGATATCTGAAACACGTCGTTCATATGACACGTTGCAATACCCACTGATGTCTTGGCACGAGAAGATGGATATTATTTCAATATCAAAATGAAAAACCATTTAATGGTGAGTAATCAATATATATATAATCAATATCATAGTTTTGATTCCGTCATGAGAGACATTTTAAAGTGCTTGGTTTTGCTTTATGCTTCCAATAAAAGACCAATTACACTGCTTATTACCAGGAAAATAACAGACTTAAAGATTAAGATGTTTTTTTAGAGAAAATTTGACAAATAACCGGCAAACGATTTAAAATCATTTATCTTCACCCCTTTATAATTATGCTACAAATATGGATGTTAGCTTTACATACAAAATTACAAATCTATTGTCTTAATTTCAGGTGAAGAAACTACCAAGAATCTAAGCTCGATGAATTATAACAAATATCGTTTGACGATTCGTCGAAATGCTGACAACTACTTGCTGAAGTTTCGTCGATTACTGCAATAGAATTCAACCAGACCAAATATATGATATCATATGTACCGAAAAATTAAACTTAATAAAATCCAAAATCTGCTCATTTATTGCCTTTCGGGTGAAACAAAGTTCACCGGGTCAGCTAGTTATATATATATTAGTATTTTAGAACAAAAATGCACAATAAAAATTACAATAATTTTAAACATTGATACAGTTACTACAAAAAAAAATCTTCTTATATTCGTCTCATATTTGAAACAAACGGTCCCTATTAATTGTTTCCACTTAGTTCAGTCAGCTGCCACTAAATTTACCTCTTCCTTAGACATATCTGCACATGAAGGCCTAATTGGGGATATACGAGTATATGGTTGCCGACCACCAGAGCAGAAGTCTGAGTCCTTAAAGAGGTGGTAGGTGTCATATCCGTTGAAGATTTTTGACTTATTTGTTTATCTAATTATTTTTTTGGAAATCGAATGATTATAATATGTACATAACTCCTCTCAATAACTGTAAAATATGCCTTGTTTTTTTTTTAATTATCCAGAGCTTTAAAAATAGACAACATTGAAGTATAATTTCTTGAGCAAAACGCTTCCTACTTGGTATATACGAGTACTTTCCTAATTATCCGGAGAAAACATCAGTTTTGTACACTATGTATTTATTGTAATATTTTTTTTTTAATTAATTTATTTAATTTCTAATATCTATTTTCGTTCTCAAATAAACTACGCCACTGTTTCGACGAGAACTGTTTAAACCGATAGCGTGAAATTGAATTACTCTGTAAAGGTTTTGTAGCCCGGAGAGTACTGATTGAAAAAAGAGATGCGATCCTTTCAGCGATCCTTTTCAGGACTTAGGATAATTGTTTAATTCTTATCTTGCAGCGGCCAATTCAAACCGAGATCTCTGCAAGTTGCATTGTTGAATCTGAAATTTATATAACTCCCTTGCAAAAGTAAAAGAAGCATTGAGCCCTTTTAAAAATTAAAAAATTAAAGAGTATTTAAAAACTAAATTTAAAATAAATATTTAGTTTAGCACGAGTATATTAAATGAAAACTGTCGCTTATATTGTTTTTAACTTCGTGAAAAAAATGATTTTATTAAATTTATTATACTTACTTGCACTTGTATCACGAAACTTGGTAAACTTGATTAATTGAGATGCACAATTTTCAACTAACCACGAAACTTTTATTAGTTTGAAAGATAAACTTGTTTATAATGATGAATTTGAAAAGTCTAAAGAAAACTTTCTGTATCAAAGAGGACTTTTCAGGGTGCAGTGAGGAGCCACTTTATTTAAAAAAATAAAACTTCTAGTGAAAGAGTTTATTCAATGTCGTTTTAATGAAAAATAGTCTTTTCTCTTGCGGTGCGGTTTCTTTACCTGAGAAAGAGAGTCTTTGAAGGACCCACTCATATTAAAAAAGTCATAAAAACTTTAGCAAATTAATCAAAACTTGAGTCGTTACCTGAAATTCTCGGCCATATTTTTTCAGAAATGCAAGAAACGGTATTTGCAGGTCGACCACAATAATTCTCTTTTAATACTCGTGTGTTTCTCTTTGTGTATAATGTCACTTTTGCAGCACTCTACTTTGCGGTGTTTTGCTTAAAGTAAGCCAAAAATATTGTGTACTTAAGGCAACAATAAAATAAATGGCTGTTTTTCGAGTTTTGTTAATGTGATAAACAAACTTTCTCTACCAATTTCTACACTTTAATGTTTTATTTCAATTGATATTTAAGTTTTGATTATGAAACCGATTTATCGTCAGTTTTATCATTAATATGGCACTATACGTTTTTGTTTTCGAATCAATAAAAATTAATATTTTTCTTAAATATGAATCAAATCCATGACCTATTTAAGGTTCACTAGCAATAACACTAACTTTAACTCGTAACTATTTATAATCCTTTGAACTCTACTAATATTTTGAAGAAAAAAACTTAATTCAATACATTAATTTACTTACATGCATACTTTTATGTATATATTAGTCTTTACATAATAAATTAGATAATTCAATCGAATTTACTTTATTTGTGTTATGAATATGCATGTAGGAGACAACACTTGGTCTTAATCAATATGCTTAAATGTCTCTGGAAAAAGAAGCAGGTCTTAGCATGGTGGGTGTTTTCGATAATGATTAAGAGATCACCAGTAAATGTTTCTTGAAAAGGTTCAAATGTGAAGAAAAATGTAGAAATACTGAATGAAAAATTCTATATTTTACATATATTAATCAAGTATGTGATGAGTTTTCAATTATTTTCTTGTTTAAAAGGATTTTTTACTTTGAAAAGAAATGAACAATGGCGTGATAATACTAGTACAGAAAACTAAATCAACTTTATATCGGTTTCAGAGTTTCAAAGATTGCACGTAAAATTATGGTTTGCTATTATTTGTTAGGTTTACTTTTTTTATATATTTTAAAGCACTGTTTAAGATAATAAATGTGTTTACATTTTTAATAGAGAAGCAATAAGCGTTTCTCGGTGAAAAACAACTTTCTTTATTGAATCCTTTGAAGAGAAAAGTTCCGTATAGTTATGTACATTGAAATCGATATTTAAAACATCAATTTTCCTTAATGTTAACAACACTAGCCGTTACATCAAATCAACACAGCGCAGTTGAGCTAAACCAAAAACCACACACTAAGAGAACATTGTTCTGAACAGTTAATATTGGATGTAGTACATTAACATGTTGCTCGGGGTGCAAGCCGCCTCGTTGTGGTCCGCTAGTAAATCATTCTTAGTGCAACTTAATACATGTTCAAGACCATTCATCACTTGGCATGGGTTCCTAGGCAAGTAATACTGCAGTAACTGCCACATGTGTGGCGCAGAACCTCAATCTTTAACCAAGAGATAAAGTCAGAGAGTTACAAAATCACAAAAAATTTACATCTAATATTCTGACATTCCCAGTCTAATTAAAGCGACTCCAGATCGCGGGATTATCATTGAAATGGGTGGTAGATGGAAGATAAGCAGGTCACAAAAGCAGAGAACTTGTTGAGAAGCACGTTTGACATTTATCTTACGTTAAACAAAAAATACTGACAAAAGTCGGTCCTCCGCCCGGGATACAAAAATTGCTGTATTTAGTGGCAGTGACATTCACTGCATTCGAAAACTACATAGCAGCCATATGGAAAACTATCCTCTCCCACATAGAATGGCATGAATTTGAGAACCAAATAATCAAAATGGTGCCTGCAAGCGCCGCGACTTAAAAAAATGTACTTATGAGAATATAAAAGTACGCAGACGAGCGAACAAAAATAAGAGACAAAAAATCACACATTGAGATAATTAGCACAAACCGGAAAAGGCTATATCGAGCTAATATGAATTCATACAATTTTTGTACATGATAGTAGTAAATGACAACTACAATAACGCATTTTAATTGCGGCTCTAGTTAGCTAAGGTATATCAACATTAGACGAAAACTAAAACACGGATGGATACTGCCTGTTGCTTTTTGCGTGTCGTTAGATGAGTCAAGTCGTTAAATCTTTAAAGGTTAAATTTTCCATGTCTCGATAACGATAAACCAATCATCCAATATCCTTGAAATTAATAATAATATGTCTTGTATACGGCTGAACAAACTCAAAATTATCTAAGTTTCATTAGAGGTTTTTGGTAAGACATTTTTGGTGTCCATTTATTCCAGATATAAAACCATTGTATCAATTAAGGTTTACGAATATTGATTAAAAAATACAGTAAACAATTTACGGCTGCTTTTAAAAAAAAACCAACAAATGTAAGCAATACATTAAGCCTTCAAATATTTACATACGTAACTTGATATATCTCGAAAATTGTATACACATCAAAAAATATTTTGCATTTTATTCTGTTATTCATAATATTTTAAAAGACTATATGATAATTTCCGCACATACAAACCTCCATTTAACGTAAATCCTGGCATGTCGCAACCTCATCTTGTAATTCCTCAAATAGCAAAGTAAATTACAATTAAAAAAGAATGTGTATAATTATTTGAATTTATTTTAGAATAAACGTATTATTGTATTTTGTGTCATGCAATGATGTCAAAAATAATCACCGAAACAAATGTGAAAGGCAAAGTTCGAAAAAGTCCGACAGTGGATGAAACAAGCTCCGGAAAAACACTATTTGAAAGCTTCTGTCAGGACAACAGGAATGCTTCTGTGCTATCTTTAACTCGTCGTCGAAAAAATGTTTTCACGGAGGACGCCTTCACAACAGTAGTGTCAAGTGAGGTATTTTATTTTGCCAGAAATCTCTCTCGATTTATTCCGCCGGGCGGTGCGAGGGAGGGTCGTCCCATAAGCCTCCCTGCAAGTCTTTTATATGAAAACGCACACTGGAGAATACCGAAAAACTGTTATGGAGAGTTTTTTATATGGATTATTTACCACTTACTAAGCTTTTTTTATGTAAACACATACAGGAGAATACCGGCAGACGGTGTTATTAATTCTAGTGTCTCATCTGTGGAATTCTATGAAGCTTAGCATAGTGCATATGTCGTGCATATGGCTAAGCGCTGTATGTGGAATGTTGGTCCGCCAACGCCATAGACTACAGCTCGAGATTCACGCATCATCCTTATTATTACATGAATTTACAACGAATGGGTGGACCAATTTTAATTAATAGGCAATGACTGACATTTACAGGTGAGGGATCAAATTCAAACCCACCGGCTATTTTAGAGCTCAGATATCGATTAATTATTTTTTTATATCTTGGTCGGGGATCGATCCTACGACTTTTTGACTTGCAAAGCAAATGGTTTGACCATTGAGCTATACCCGCCGGCAAGTTTGAGGATAGATAAACCCTATGTCGTGAGAAGTTTTGATCCGCCAGCATCACCCATTGTCATGTGTAGTGGAATCATTGTGGATGTATTTTTTTCTGTTTCAGCTTTCAATGTGAGTGAATTCCTAGTATATATTGCATCTCTTTATTTCTCTTGTTTTTTTATCAACATGTTTATTTACTACTTTTACTACTTTGTTATTTTCTAATATATTTAGTTTTTTTCATTTATTGTTGTTATCGTATGTATTAAATGTCCTCCCTGCCATGGAAGTCATCGGTAATCTTATACTTTCCCAGGTACACCTTAGGATGCAGATATATCTTAAGATATAGAAAAACTAACGGAAGCTGGCATAACTGAGTGCCGTAAATTTGTGATAACCAGATATAGAAACAAAAGGGGAAAAACGCATTTGATTTTCTATTTTATTAATATACCAAATCTTTAATTACTTTATTTATATTTTAAAGAAATTTAGTGACATTAAATTTCAATCAAACCTAATTTGTAAATAAACCCTGATCACCAAATATTTATATCAACTATAGCCGCAGTCTATGTAAGTACTAAGGCTCTTGCCCATCGAGGCTGTCGAAAAGACCGTCAATTTTTAAATTAGGTTTGGGATTTTGATGAAGCCTTTACGAGATACACTATGGCAGTAATTTTAGAATCAATTAATAACTTTTGAGAAAAAAATACACAGCTTTCAAATTGATATAACATAGTGTCACTTTAAATTAACTTAGGTACGAACCCGTGATTTCTTAAATGAGGTTGAAGTGCTTTTATCTCGTTTTTACTCCTCAGCAAAGTGTGAGGGAGGTCTCCTAACAGTCACTGCGTCACTCTTTCCTCTCGGAGAATAATGCAAACAATTATTTGCCCCGGGGCGAGTTGTGGGCTTTTTTTAACTTGGCACAGTAGTCTTGTCGCGGTAATTGATGACACGCAGAGTTGTATGGTCTAGTGAACAAGCACTTGACTGTCATACGAGTACTTTCAAGTTCAATTAACTTCAAGATCAAAAATAAAATCATTGTTTTTTGTAAAAGCGATATAAGTATTTAACAATTCTGCCTAGTGATATGGCCAAGAATTAAAGCGCTCCAATACACTCTAGGGTTGTTTGTTGGATTTCTGCTCATATTAAATTTATACATATTCTTTTGAAGCTACATTTGCTGTGAAAAAGATCTTATTTTCTTTAAATATACCATCAATGTTATTGATATATAGATGACATCCCGTGAATACTCAACAAAAGTCATTTAGTGACGAGGAATCATTATTTAAAGGAAATGTTTGTAACTTCTTCTCTCATCACAAATTTCCGCCGCTTAATTCCTTCAGCTGCTAATGACCACTTCTCATTCTAAGATTTTTCTGCAACTGAAGATCCTCTTGGGAACATACAGGTATATGGTTCTCGACAACTTTCAGAGCACAAGTCCAAGTAAGTCATTTTTTAATATTTTTTTTGGAAATCGGATGATTAGCTACTGAGGCCTGGACTATTTAGTCCTAAGGGGCAGCTCAACCCAAAATAAAATAATGCTTTTAATAACACATTTTTTTATACGACATTTTTCTTATTAGCGGTCTCATGTAAAATTTATGCTGTTACAAACAGAAAATAAAATTTCCTACATCTGCAGTTTGAAAAATATATATCCAAATTTTATATGATTTTGTATATAAATCTTTAAAGCCATTTTCTGTAGATATATGAATTTTGGAGCAGTTCCGATCAACAAAATTTACAAAACCCTAAGTTGTTTATCAAAATGCGTTACATGATTCACAAAATAAAAAAATATTCATCGTCGTTGGGTAGCATTCACTTGTATGTTTTAATAAAAAAATATGCGTGAGGTAGTCGCGTCAGAATGGCGGATAAACTCTTATTCCTGCGGGAAAGGCCCCAAGATGTTGTTTGTGCCGTTGATGGATGATGCCCTAGTGGACCACGCATAACCATGTAAAATGGTTGGGGAGTGGTATAGCCAAGAAGTTAAAGCGTTCGACTAGCATGCGGTAGCTTACGGGTTCGATCTTTGAAGAAAACATATATTTTACATTCGTTTTTACACCCCCCGTCTCATAAAAGCGACTGCAGATCGCGAGATTATCATTAAGATGCGTGGTGGGTGAATGAAGAGCAGGTCACAAAACCAAATAAATAGAAAAAAAACATTTGATATTTATTTTGTGTGAAAAAAATAATACGAAATTCGGTCTTCCGCCCGGGACGCAGACAATGCTGCTTACCCGCTACGCCAAGACAGAGACTGACGACCGGTGGCAGTGACAACTACTACGTATGAAAATTACATAGCGGCCGTTTTTGGAGCGTATTCACGTGACACGGATCGACTGTCAAAAGTACAATAAATAAACAAAATAGCCCGTGCAAATGTCACGTCCTAAAAAAAAATATTCTTAAACTTTACCATTTTATGTGTGCGTGTCAACCGAAAGAATAAAAATAAGAGACAAATGATTACATATCATGGCTTTTCGCCACAAAAGCCTGAAATGGCTTTGTTCAAAACGTTATTTTAAACATAACCATTTGTATTAAACCTCCAAAGTAATTGTTATAATCAACTCTCATCTTAGATGAAATCTGTCGATTCATACAATCAGGGATCAGAGTGCAAGACAACAAGTATTGAGGAATTTGCGGTGTACGAAATTCTATGTATTAGTAATATTTATAAGGAATGCTTAAGCATCGACACGGAGCATGGACGATCCCAATAATCAGCCACTCTATGTGGATTGAAGGGATCTAAGGTCCAAAAACCGTATCGAGGAATGTGCAACGTATGACATTCAAATGTATCAATATTATTTTTAACTGCCAAGTCATTCTCAGTACATCATTCATGTCATTCAGTTCTGTTAGTCGCTATTATCAATGTGTTGTCCCATGACACCCGAAGTCGTCGTAGTTATTCAATGCTCCACGTCAGATTCAGTTTTGGCATCTAACAATATCACAGAGCCGAGATATTTATATATAGAGATACGAGTATTTTTTTATTTCAAACGCCCACATTCCTGCCTGAATGTTATCACTTATCATATTTATTACCTCTCATAGTTGACAATGACAGTCTAATTGACGGGTATAGATCAATGGTCAAAGCATTTGCTTTGCAAGCCAAAGGTTGTGGGTTCAATCCCCGACGGAGAATAATAAAAAAATGTTATTAACATATTTCTGAGATCTTAAGTACGCCCGGTTGGAGTGAATACGATCCATAATCCGTAAAATTCCAGTCATAGCCTATTAATCAAAATTGATGGTAGACGAAAGTCGTCCCGTGAAGACTACCTATTCATTTTAAATTCCTGTAACAAATAAAGATGAAGCGTTAATCTCGAGCTGTTGACGTTGGCCGCATGTGGATCAACACTCCACATGCGGCGCTTAGCATCATGGTAAGCGTCATAGAATTCCACAAGTCGTCAATCACCATCTGTCGGTCTTCTCCTGTATGTTTCCTTAAAAAAATGTAGTTACCATATTCTTTGTCCGGGGCTATATGAAATGACATTTTTGAAATGGATAAAAAAAATGGCAGATATAAAATTGATATAGAAATGATGACGGTACAGCGCGATAGAGCTCTTTTGTTTGTCTGCTTTCATTTTATACCTTGATCAGTTTTTCAACCTTGTCTTTTCTCAGTGTAATATATGTCCATGTAGAGAGCGCTTCTTTCCTTTGGAATTTAGACCACACTTGATGAATTGGTTGTAGAATTTTCCGAGTCTCACAGTGGAGTCGTTTGGTCCCTCTGGAGCTACATATGTTTTCTGGAACGGTTTTTGAACATTTGTTAAATCCTCAACTGTCCCCATAACACACAAGAACAATGCTGGAAAAAAGCCTACGCTCGACCGCGTTCGTAAATGGTGGAATTTCACAATAAAACATACTTCTCCGGGAACTCACTTCCACTATTTCATATTCGTTTGGTGTCCAAGTTAAGCCACAAAAAGTGAAAAAGCAAAAATTCAAACTCATTGGTTTTGTACAAAGTTTTATTATTTGCAAAAAATATATTATCTTACTAACAATATCAAAATCTTTCTGTTTTATCGCGCTAATCTTTGTTCAATATGTAAACTGACAAGGAACAAAATGAATATTGTAATTTTTTTTTTTTTTACAAAAACCATATGCTCAAGTAAAAATGGATTAACAAATGGAACAAGTATGCCTGGCATACATTATGTAAGCCTATCGAATATTCAGAAGTTCTTACACGCTATTTAATAGAGTTGTTTTTAATCATTAAAAAAATTATGGAATTTATTCTAAGAAGACCATTTAATTTTATATTTAAAGTAATACGTAATCATATGGAAATTAAATTATGAACAAAATAATAATATTTTGTTAATAATGTCAAAAGACAAAAAACCGCAATTTTAAAACCTTCTAAACTAAACTAACTACTGTCTACTACAGGTACTACTTTCTGTTCAAACCAAAGCTGTTCGTACGTGTCTATGCTCGGCAAAATAAAACAGAAAATAAATATTCCAAAGTGCTTTACTGCTCTCATTGTTTGGTATGAATAATGATAATAGAAGATCGGCTTCCGTTTTACTTTTTACTAGCAGGAATAAATACGAGATGGCTAGAAAATCTATCGAATATTTCATCCATTGCCGAGATAAAGTACAGGCGGTAGTACAGAATCTAACGCTCTATGCGGGAGGTTGAATTATGACCAGCTTTTTTTACTCCCGCAGCTGAAACAATGAATTTTATATTTCACAGACGCCTGAAATTGAGATCTGAAAAAATCCAAAGAGCTTAAAAATAAATGTGTTTTTAATGTAAAAACATTTTTTCTAAGTGTAAATATAATAACTTACAATTTTATTTGAGTAGTTTGTAAATAAAACTTGTTTGTATGAATAAGACTGAAAAGATGAATACTTGTAGACTTACTAGTAGTACAATATTTCAGTTAATTTTAACTCCTCTTGTCCTAGGCGATAATATCTCTCTAACAATTCATTTCCATAACACTTACTTGAAATTCTATTATATCAAATATAGACAATATATTTTTTTGTATAGTTTATTGACGACATGTTAGAATTTCTAATTAATTTATTTTTGATATTAAATATTTATTCCAAATCAATATACCTTCATAACAAATGTTTGTTTAAATGAATATATTGTTTAGTTAATATCATTAAACCATTTACTACCAAATGCTGCCATTATGAAATTTTTAAGCAATTTATTAACGAAATATATTTTGTAGATGAGATTTTTTGACTATATATATAGCAAGCAATTTTTGAATAAATTATTAACTTTGAAAAAAAATACGTTAATGTATAACAAGTCTTAATATGAATAAAAAAATTGTATAAAATATTTAACTTTGTATTTTGATGTATGAGATACATTTGGCATAGCAAAAAAACATTTTATAATGACTTCTTGACTCGTTTAGCGGTAAAATGGCTCAATAAATGGCGTTGAGCGTAATGCACACTGTAAAGAAAATATTTACGCGTATAATGTCTAATTTTGTCTCACGTCCACCATTTATGTCATTAATTAATAGAAGATATATCGGTAAATAAAATATTTCTTCTAGATTTGTAGTATTATTTAAGTTGCAAAAGAAATGAGTGTCTAGTTCAAATATGTATGTTGTTAAATTTTTCATTCACACTTACTAATATTTTTCACTTTGTTATGTCATATTTTCTAATGAGTGACACAGCAACGTCAGAACGTTCAGAATTTCAAGCGTTCCAGGCGAGAATTGAGAGCACCGAGTGTATAACTAAAGAGGCATTTCACGTTACCCTCCGCGCAAGTCTGACGGAAGTGATCATCGTAATTGCGCGTGAGACAAGAGAACACCATTAAAGCTCACGCGAAGCCTTCAGCCTGAAAACGGATGTGAAAGTCTTCAGGATCCGAGAGCGATAGACCGTGACACTCAGCCGTCGGTATAAAACTAGGCTGCGAGAGGATAAGCCTCACAGACACTACTTTCACATCAGAAAGTTTCACGGATGATGTGTTTTGGAACCAATTAAAAACTGTAACAGAAAAAAATGTCTCAGCTAGTGTGCTTACTCGACACACTTACTTAAGATGCTGGAGAAGTTAAGACAAAAAACTTTGTTTTCAAGCAAGTAATACAATTGTTATCTAAGCATTTACAAGAGCTTATGGGCGGAAATATAAAGAAAAAAATATCTGTGTTGATTTTATGAACATTGTTAATGGCAACTATTTGTTCAGTAAGTATTTGATTTAATAATGGCCAGTTTATATTTTAGAAACGGTAAGTAATAAATACATAAAAAAAGGTCAGTAAAATAATGAAGTGGTATTATTACAATATAAATTGGCACAAAATATATAAATTGGCAGTAAATGATTCATGAATGGAAATTTATAATAGTATACATAAGGTAGAGGATAAGTTTCCATTTTTTGTGCTGACTCATTTATTTTAAATAATTTACAGGCTTCATTCGTTATGGCACAGTGAATTCTGCCAATTTATTTAGTCTAATGCCAGTTTATTTAATTTACTGCCAATTAATTTAGTTTACTGACAAAACTTTGTAAAAGTTTCTGAAAAATAAATACAGGCCAATTTTAATGTTGTATGTGGAATTTTGTCTCTATTAAATGTTTATCATTAAAATAATAAATGGGTATATCTCCATTATTATATAAATCTCTTTGTGTATTAAAAGTGATGAATTATTGTTAGCTATAGAGACTGATTTTTTATTTTGTTTCATTTACTCGTATTTATTCGTAAAAGTAATGAAAAAAATTAAGCGGTTTTAAATTACAAAATTTATTACATAAAATTGATTTATGATTTACCTTTACTTTTACCATTATTTTTAAAAATCTTGTCTGTAAATATTTTGATTTATATTTGTATATACTACATCAAATTTCAAATGCCAGAGTTCAAAAAATATATACCTTAATTAAGATTTACTTAGGTAGAATAGGTCGATATATAAGGCAATTTAGTTCAACAATTCGATTTACAAATATTTGGCACAATTTTAAAACTCCTTTGAAACATGAACCGTCTTTACGTATGGTTTTTTGCTTTCCGATAAATAAGTAAATCTAAACATGATCTTAAGATTCCCAAATATGCCTAGCATCAGATGGAAGAAACGCGCATATAACTATCCTAAAAACACATTCCTTTTTATTGTGAATTCATAGAACTCCAATATATAATTTAAAACGATAGCTGGGCAAGGCACGTATAATATTCATATACATTTATATACGAAAACATTAAAAAACACAAAAATATTTTGAACTCTTTACAAACATGGGGTTATATTAAAATTTTTGCAGCGCTGAAGTATGATGCATTTTTACTGGGTAAAACAATTTATATATACTAATGTAACATTTATCCCAGAAACATTTAATATCGTTAACATAATATAATGCTTGATATATCACAGGATATATAAAGTGCTAACAATTTTAAAGCAGACATTCTAATTGCAAGGCTTATCTCATTGTTAGAAATTTAATGGTCTGTCTACTTTTCATGGCCTATGGGCTTTTCATTTATGTCGTGACCAGAAAAGCGCGAAAACGCAGTAATCACTCATTTTTAGATAAAAATGATCATAAATTAGTTATAATCAGACTGAAAAAATGCGCCGATATTTAAAAAGTAAATATTTTTTATCGCTTTATAATATAATAATATTATTTATTTATTCAACCACTAGTGCTACAATCAATATTTTACATACAATAATTCCAAGCAAATGCAGAAAAAAACAAAATTGAAATTAAACATAATAGAAAGAAAATATAAATCGGCATTTACACATACTCCACATTATAATTATTGTACTACTCAGTGAGTGGAGCACCAGATCCCCTCTGGATGGCCACGTGAAGGCGCATCCCCAGTGCCCCTACAACCGTGAGTCCCACCTATCCCCACCCACACAGCGACCATTGCATTGGGACTGCCGTAAACGCGCGCCCACAGAGAAGCGCAAAGCTTCCTCATTATGGAATGGAAGCCATCCACTCGCTCCTCCGTCAACATGCCTGAGGCATTGCAGTATCGCGGCAGACCCAACAACATAACATTTATAGATAGTAGTAATAATTTATGCGGTTGGTATTGTTGTTGTAAAACGTGGCGTTGTTAATTCATGTTTAATATTACGCTCTCGATTTTTCATCGGATTGATTAATTAATTTAGTGTGTCATGAATCTCTCGAAAACATCTATTAATTTTTGTTCTTAGGCGTTGGGTTGCTAATTGCAGCGTCATTTGAGACCTTAAGTGTTATATATTACAAGCTTTTGGACTCCACAAAGTTATTTTTGATGACATGACTCGATACTCAGAATAGATTTACTGGCAATTTATCAGACCAAAAAATACATTTATTGATTGCATCTTAATAAAAATTCAAATAAGCGCTCTTTTTAAATCATCCTTCTATACGTTGATGAGAGAAATATCATTTTAGATGATTTTTGTTCTGAATTTGTAAGTGTATCAGTTGTGTATATTTTGTACATATTGTTTAATTATATTTGTGCTAAAAACATATTTAATTTAAAATTTAATGTTTTGGGCGTTAACTTAAAATAATTAATTATCTGAACTACCTTTCAGTGATTTTATGTATTTTAACTTTTATATAAGCTGGGATTTGAGTAAATATAATTTATTTATATTTATACTCAGTTAGAGCTTTTGACGGTAAGTAAACTAAATACTAACTAAATGTTTAGTCTAAGTTAGTAAATATAAATGGAATAATTTGGTAATGAACCATCATCGTATTTGAGTAAAATAATAACTGAATGAATAATTGATTTTCGTGAATTATATGAATTTGTTTTCTTGGAATTCATAGAACATAAACATAACAATGGGCAGGTCATATCTGTCGAAGAGACGACGGTCGATGGGGAAGAAAAGTATTGGAATGGCGCCCAAGAACTGGCAAACGAAGCATTGGCCGACCCCCTACAAGATGGACTGACGATATAAGAAGAATAGCGGGACCTGGATGCGGAAGGCGGAGGATCGAAGAGGATGGAGACTCATGCGGGAGGCCTACGTTCAACAGTGGACGGACACAGGCTGATGATGATGATGATGATGATGATGATGATGAAACATAACAATAGTCTGACAATTATATTTTTTTGTTTGGTTGATTGTTTTTTAAATTAAACTTCCATTCCGATTTTTAAGTTTGGTCACCTTTTTAGCTTCAGTACAAATCTCACCATTTATTTTCTTAGATTTCTACTTTTATATCAGTTGTGTGTAATTTCCATATTCCCATTTTATCGCTCGATTTATTGCATCGCTGTGTGTTTTTCACCCAGATATTTTTTGAAAGCGAAAATTTGAGTTTGATTTATCATATTACGCACGAGTTCCCCGCCTACCGTTGGCCGGGCATCGTAGAGTATTTATCTGAAGAAAAGGATGTACAAACAACGGAAAAACTAATGGCAAAGAAGAAATTTCGTCATTCCGACGTTTGTGTATTGCCTGGTACCTACTAATCCCCGTCCGGGTACGAAGCACATCAAATAGGGGCATAAAATATAAGAAAGGTTTCATTCAAATAAAGGAAATCCTTTTTTAAAGATGTGATGCGAGCAAATCAGAGAAAAATGAGAACACTACATAAATCTATTTTTCTGAAACCATCTGAACAAGCGTACAATCAATTTGTTTGTCATGTAAAAATAAAAACGTACATCTCTATACGTAAAGATGGGACTTGTTAATCAATTGGCATTTATTTATTGTGCTTATTTATTCGAATAGAGATATTTTTACATGTTCTTACGCACCTAATCAAACACCACTAGACAGTAAGAGACTTTAAGACATATTGTGGCTTTTGGGCTTAGCCGTGTGTGGCGAATTTCTTTTCACCAATATTTTGACCGCCATTGCAGGGGTCTTCTTCAGGATTGATAAAACTTAAGAAGTTTTTATTCAAACCCGAAATCGTGGCTCGAACGCATGGAAAATATGCACGCCGAGTAAGGGAAGCCATTGAAATCAAAAGACATCCCATCAACATCAACAGGGATGACGGCTTGATTCTCAAAATAGCATGGCTTCCACCTCTAGCACATACTCTAAAACTTGTACAGACAATCAAGGACGACTACAGTCTGACATGACGTTCGTGGAGGTACGATTCTTAGAACATACCTACCGTATTCTTAGAACATACCTACCGTATTCTTAGAAATACCCACGATTCTCCGGACCAATGAAACTTGAGTGTGTAGTTGCCATAGAGATATCAATAACGCTCGTTAAAATATAATCTGATACCAACTCATAACTAAATCATCAACCCTGAAGAAGACTCCTACAATGGCGGTCGAAATATTATTCAAAAGAAATTCGCCACACACGGCCAAACCCACAATATCAAATCAGGCCGTGAAAACCTAAAAAGTTATTTGACCATAAGACAGTTCAGGTATGAATAACCTAATTGAAAAAAAACTCTGAAACTTTTTTCAAATATGTCTTCACAGCTTCTTAACCAGCGATTATAACATTTTATAATGCACGCACTTGTTTGATCACTGAAACTTAATAGTAATGGATTGTGAAAGTTACAGCGATAGATTTTAAGTAAAACGAATATCGCTGATTGTGCTAAGCAATTTACTCTTATGGGACTTGATAAAATGAAATTAACCTGTTAAATTAGCCATTGTTAATACATTTTATATGGTTGTAAAATACATTTAACATTCTTTAGCTCATATATAATATGCAGACAGAAGTTAAACTAAATCAATTATTTCAATAATATTACTGTTACTCATGTCTTTACAACATCAACTTTAACTTTACTATAAATTATTTTAATGGAATTTCATTTAGGTGATTTAGTTGACACAAATTTGTGGATGCATTAAGTTTTGTACATGTTTATAAATCTCTATTATTCATAAAGTACATTGAATAAAATCTCACTACAATTTAAGTAGTTGAAAGATAAATTATTGTATTACATGAAATGGCTTACACAGCCGATTTGAAAGAAAGTATTTCTAAAGCTGGCAGAGATTAAAAAAGTTTTCCTGTTTCAACTTTAACTTGCTTGCTACTTACGTCTTACATTCGAATGCAGTCAGCTGCCTTCAACGGGTTGCGAACTCCTGAAGATCTAAATGGAATATTTAATACGTGAAAATAAAGAGCTTTTAAACCAAAAGTATACTCTTATTATTTGCATAATGATATGTGCATAGTAAAATTATTTATAGTTTATATATTGAATGTTCATTCAGATGTTTATAACATGCCATTAAACAGAAATAACACGTGTCTATTTTGTCAAAACAAATTCCAAAATTGAACAATATTGATGTAAGATTGGCACGTATTATTTTAACAGTCATTTCAAAGTTACCAACGTAATAAAATTAAGTTATAGCCTATTTAATTTCTTAAATTTAGGTTATGAATTTGGTGTTTTGGAAAAAAATGCAATACGGTGTTTTTTTAATAATAAGTTAAAACTTAAAACCTTTTATGATCTGAGTTCAGTTTTTTTTTTTTTTTTCAAGAGAACCGTATTTCCAAGATATTTAAAAAATAAGCGTACAATAATAAATGATATAATCATAAGATAAACATGGACCATATATAAACATACATACAAAAATACATTAAACAAAGAAGAAGATAACAGTTGTCACAGATCACGGAGATCTAAGATACAATACCATCGACAAAAGAGTAAAAGTACTCGTTTGTAAGAAAAGGATCGAGGTGTGCGGTAGGCCATTGAGGAGCGCCATTGAAGATGTACTAAATTGAGTTCTCGGAGCTCCACAAGTACTAACTGGGATGGAAAACAATAGATGGCTTCGAGCACGGGTATACCTATCCGGAACGTAGAAGTTAAAGCATTCAAGAATCCCATGGTTGTGAATTGCACCGCGTTATAGCTCAGAAGGCATTCCTGCAAAACGATTATCCAATTTTCACCTCATCTTTTTTATTGTCCTCATTGTAGTTAATGTGACTGCGGCGTGGAGCAGACCCTGTCACACCTTCTGGAGTGTGCGCTGTGCCCAAATAGGTGCACCCAGGAAGACCTGATGATTGCCAGAAGTAACGCCATCGACGTCGCCCACTTCTGGGCAGACAGGATCTGACCCTGTTGTTTCCGACATGATTATATATATATTGTAGTTAAAAGTTTGATTTTAGCTCTTCGATCTTCAGACGTTAGATTCACCACTATTCATTTTCAGTGCCTTTTCCATGGCACAACTTTTTCAGCGTCGTAAAGAGTATCTTATTTCATACATTTTAGCGTAAACAGTAATTCAATAGTTTTTAATATTGATAAGATTTATAAAACAACACATTGCGACCCAATAATAAGTCATTACTATTTCATTTATGATACAATTATAAACAATATAAAAAATGTTTCAAATTTAAGGATTAGGTCTGTCTTTCAAAAATTTACTAAAATATACCACATATTTATAAAAATAATTATATATTTACTTAAATACAAAATATTTTTTAAATAATAAATTGAAAGTTTACTGAAAACTACATAATAATATCGTTTAAAAACCCAAGCACGTTATAAGCCTGTGTTTTGTAAGGCTTAAGTAAACGATTATTTTAAGAATGCCTCCTTGCTCTTGAGAACAAATTACTCTCGACGCGATTTGTGTTCAGAGTTTTTAAGGCGCATGAAAAAAAGGAAACACTGAAAGTAGAGAAATTTAATAGAAATACTTAAATTACTTTTTATTAGTAAGATTAAAATAAAAAAGTATACACTTATTTTCATTTGCTTAAAAATTAAAAACAGATTAATTAATAATATTTAATTTACTCTGACATCAGCATGATGTAGCCCTTGCTGCTGGTACCAAAAACCTCGATATACAATCCTACGTCTTTTATTTTTGTTCGCTTGTCATACATTTATGTGTCCGCCATATTGGGACTAGTTATATAGACCGCCGCTTCTAGCACCGGTGCGAAAGCCCCATCGAACTAGTGGTGTCCCGCCTGTTGGCGAGAGCATATTGTTTTGTGGCTCGGCCTAATGCTGTGACTAGGTTGAGGCCTAAATTTGTAACGTTTTATCGTAAATATATGTCAATGTGCTTCTGAAAAAGTCTGTGTCATTAATTTACTCCTAATCCTGCCATCACGCGACTGAATAACAACCTTTTGAGAGAGAGAGAAGGATGATAACTCATTAGAGTACAAAGTTTTTTTTTGTATTTACGTACTCGTAAATTGAATTTTATATTTGTCTTTTTCACCACTGGAATAGATAGTCATATCAAACTGACGCCTCTGAGTTTTGACCATTATCATTGTCCATGACTTATCGCAAGAAATCTCTGCAGTATAAGGTTGGCTTTGTAACATATTTGTTTCCTGATAACATTCTCGAGAGAAACCTGAGCTGAGAGATGGCATATTAAGAATCCATTGTATATTTTTATTTGATGTGTTAATTAGATTTTTTCTGGTTCTAAGAGTTGGCAAAACTCGATCAACGACACGCGTCTAGCAACAGACAGTAACTCAACCAAGTTTTTTTTGCGTTCAATGTCGCTTAACATTGGGAATCAAACAACTACCATCCTTACAAAGTGTTATTATCCTCAGTCAACACATTGATTATTTCTACATCGATTCATCTCGCAGGTTCTTATCCCGCTTCTGCCGATATTTTTTCTGAACGGATTGATGTGTATAAAGAATTTAATGTGTATATTTAATTACTTATAATATTGTAATATAGTCGATGATCTATAAAAGTAGATTAGAATATTGAAAAATAAAATATTATTCTAATAAATATTTAAAAATCCATACTTTTTTTTTATGTAAACACATACAGGAGAATACAGACAGATGGCAATAATAATTTTTTGAAGTCTCATCTGTGGAATTCTATGACGCTTACCATGGTGTATATGGCTAAACGCTGCATGTGGAGTATTGATCCGCCAACGTCATAGACTACAGCCCGAGATTCATGCATCATCCTTTATTATTACAGGAATCTACTATGAATGGGTGGTCTTCACGGGATGACTTTCATCTACCACCTTCTTCTTCTTCGTGTCAGCGACGTCAAATTATTTTTTCCCAATATCTGGCAACATCGATAGCTCGTGTGTTGCCCAGCATTAGGTCCTGAGATGTGCAACTTGTTGGGCACATGGAGCAGCATCGTAGGTGTGAGGCGGTCTGCAGGTCTCCACAGTCGCACAATAGTGTCTCTCCCTGCCGAAGCATTCCCCACCGCTCGAGGTTGTCCTTTGTTCTACCAACTCCGGTTCTTAATCTGTTTAGGGATTTCCAGGTCGGCCAGTCAAGGCTCTTGCCAGTTGGGAGGCCTTCCTTTGGAGTAATGAAATCCTCTGGTGCGATTTGTTGCCAGAGTTGGAGTCTCTCATTTTCAGGGCCGGATGTGAGAGATCTACCACCAATTTTCATTGATAGGTTATGACTGACATTTTACGGGTGATGGATCAAATTCACACCAACCGGGGTATTTTAGAGCTCAGAAATCAATCAAAAATCTTTTTTTTAATCTCCATCGGGGATCGAACCCACGACTTTTGGCTTGCAAAGAAAACGCTTTACCATTGAGCTATGACCGCCAGCGACACACTGTCCATGTTTGTAATTTTTGGCTTAAATACTCACGGTTAGAGAAACACTGGATGCCTTCACGTGTCCATCCAGAGGGGATCCGGTGCTCCAGTCACTGAGTAGTACAATAATAATAATGTGGTGTATGTTTACATGCCGATTCATATTTTTTTCTTTTCTGTTACTTTTAAATTTGGATTTTTCTGTATTTCCTTAGAATTAGAATAATAATAACTTTAGAAGCTTCTCATTATTTAACGATTTATATTTTCTCACACTTTGTCTATTTTTTAGTTTTTCTAAATATCGCATAATATAGTGACGAAAATTTATTAGAACGAAAAATTGTGAACCATTAATTCTCAAAATATCTTTATTTGCTCTACAAGTGAAACTGAAAGACTGAAAATTCTTAGAAAAGCTTTAAAAGAGAAAGAATTTTTCTTATTATCTCTGTTTCTCTCTCTCTGAAATCTTACCCATCAAAAAAAATATATATAATATTTTGGCCCCAGCTTTTCGAAAGCGCCTCGTGAAAGATTTTTCCTATTAAAATTTTGTATGGGAATTGGAAGTTGTTATCAGATGTAAAGGTGCGCGCAGCCCAGGGCGTCGAAAAAAAGAGGAATTGAACAGAAAGATTAATGAACCGCGCCGACAATGGATGAATAATAGGAAAACAGTAGGGAGTGAAACGAAAAAATTACAGATCAATCAAAGTGGAGGTGTGCGGAAGGAATGCGAGAAGAGCGTGATGCTAAAGGTAAGTAGAATCGGATGGCGGTGACAAAAAAAGCAATTATTCCCTTCTTAAAGAGTGCGTGTACTTCGGTTGAATGGTTTTTATTATGTGAGAACCTAAGTGGAATGTCAAAATGAAAATAAAAGATAACTTACAAATCATTCTACATTTTTTATTACAGGAGTATATATTTCGGCTATGTCAGGTAGCCATTTTTGAGTCAATTAGGAACTCAAAAACTTGACAATGGTTACCCGGAGTAGTCGAAACGTGTTGTTCTATAATCAAAATAGATGGAATAATTTCTTAATTTATTTCACATTTTTTTAATATAGAACAATATTTTTCAGCTACGTCGAGTAGCCAGTATCGTGTCAATTAGGCAAAGACTCGATAATGGATACCTGACCTAGCTTAAGCATGTCATCTTGGTATTGTGGCTTTTGGATTTATCCGAATGGCGTGGTGTGTGGCGAATTATTTCGATCCAATATTTCGTCATTGCAGGGGTCTTCTTTAGTGTTGACAACTTTTTCATCTTATGATATGTATTTTTGAACCATTTCTAGATTATATTTTATTTTTATTTTAATATTATAGAATTCCAACAAGAATTATTGATCGAAAATTAAGTGGAATGAAGTGGAATGAAGTGGAATGTGTTAGTTTTTTTTAAATATAATTGAAACGTGAATGTTAATTCAACTAAATATTAATTCATTGAATTGCTACTCTCAATAACTGACAATATTTTACGATTGAAAAGCTTTCACAAGGAGAAGAGCGGTTTTGAAAAAAGAAACCTCAATCATAATCACATTCGAGAAAAGCTAATTGAGAATATAAATCAAAAAAGGCACGAAGATAACCTTTGCATTGTTCGATGGATTGGATATTTGTAGTAAGAGTGCTATTATTTATCAGACGCATTGCTTATGAACCAAGTCGATGTATGTCAATAATTGGGATCAAATATGACGTAAACATTTTCATGATTCGTTGGACGAAATAGTTGACCTGAACCGATTTTTTTTTTCTTTTCATACAAAACGATATTGTATAAACCAACTTCTTTCAGCAGCCGCGTTTCCGGTATACAAACAATAAGGTTTTACAGAACAACTCCATGAACACCTTTCTATTGACACATTAGCTAAATATCTGATGATACCTTACAAATATTTAACCAGTCACAATTTGAAATGTAGGCCAGAAATATTTATATATAAATATAAAATAGTCAATAGTAAAACATTTACAAAAACACTATTCACTAGAAATTACTTAGAAAGCTACAATTTATAACAATAATGAAAATTATTATTTTATTTATTCAGCCACCAGAGCCATACAAATAAATTCACTTATACTACAATTAGGAAGAAAAAAATCTTCTTGATAATTACTTAAAAGGAAATTTCTTTAATTTTGTGGAACAATAAATCCTTTTTTTATATCAATGTTGTTGATTTTGATTACAAAATTGACGTTTATTTTAATATTTCATTCTAATAGAGAAAATGTTTTATTGTGGTATACCTGTACATTTCAACAGTTCTTCAAAACGTTATTTTGAACGTAAATATTATGTATTAAACATCCAAAAGTCTTTAAAGTTATTATTATAATCACACTCTCTATCTCAGATGGAATCTGTTGATTCATAGAGTCTGATACGACACAGGGCCTTGACCATCACAATATTTTTCCACTCTATGTAAATTGAACAGATTAAGGTCCAAAACAACAGGAATCTAGGAGTTCACGTGATATGAAAATCAATTCATAAATATTAATTTTATAAAATAAAGAATGCTTACGCATCGACACGGTGCATTGACCATCCCAATAATCTGCCACTCTATTTTGATCACTCTAAATTGAGGGATCAACGTCCAATTCGGTATAGAAGAATTTGCAGTGTATGAAATTCAATGTATTAATAATAATTTTATAAATGCTTACTCATGTTGTATACTTAAGATATAAAAATGGGTTTACTATCAAATAAATTAGTACCAATTCAAATCCTGTCTTTGGACTTATCCTCAGTTCCGGAACCTTGGTATTCCGGCAACACCATTTAGCTGACGCTGTAATTTCGGGACCGCGATCTCAGTTCCGGAACAAAACTAGTATATATTTTTTTATTTAATTCATGGTATTCAACAATTACGAACATATTATTTTGTGTAATGTCTTGTATACGCCAATCTTACTAATTATGATTCTGTTTTATTCCGTGGAACCAACAATAAATATTTTGTTCATATTTTTTTTAAATTAAAAGTTTTGTACAAATACTGCAATTGATAATACGAGAATAGTCTCTGAAATTTTAGCTCCTAATATATTTATTTTTTTATACAAGATTGTAAAAAATTATAAGTTGTCGATCCTTATTTAAATAGGACAGCTTCCATCTTGAAACATAATATGGGTACCTCTAAGTCACACTCAATAAACGTCAAATTTTAAAACGTACATCACTTTATTTTAAAAGCGCGTTATCGTTCACTCCCTTTAAACATCAAAGGTGATATTTATTACTTAATTATGTGTTTATATTTAACAGTTTTATAACATATACTCGTATGTATCAACCTTAAACTAAAAGCGTATTTTATTGACTGCACGTATTTTTAGAAAAAAACATAAATATAAATTTATATTTAATTTTTACACTTTACTTTGTTATGTTCTTACTCGTAGTTACGTAATGTTTTTACAAGTAAGGTTAAATTTTGTACTGGCGTTTTCATCGTCGCTCGTGTTTCTTCGACGTTTTATTTTATTTTTCTATTATCTTAATTATTACTTAATACTAACTTATAAGTATTTTGGTTATTATATAGTATAAAAATAGAAATGTAGTATTGAATTATGATTAACTTAGTAACATCTATAAAAAGTGCTCCATGCGTTCAAAATCACGGACTCAGTATTATGAAAAAAGGAACTCAACATAATCCATAGAAAATCATTGTTAATAGATCGCAAAGTATATGTTAGATAATAAATACAATTATCATGTGATTCTGAGCTGTCTAGCAATGATTTTTTGTGGCATCAATTAACAATTGCTTTGTTATTCTAAATTTATGTACTTTAAGTTTGAATTTAAATATGATAATTTTATGCCTATAGTTTTTCAATTCTCTTTTTATTTAAATCTCTAAAAATATTTTTTTTTTCGAATAAGTGACTTATAATAATATTGAATTGTTTTTTTACAGAATTAATTGAATAACAGATTATTGAAAAAAAAAATTTAATATCATAACATTGTCATATTTTTTCCATAAATAGAATGGTTTGTATATATTTTTTTTCTTTTGGATATGGATTACTTTAAACATATTTAAAGTTTGCTAATATTAGTTAAAATTTAAGTCGCTCTCTCTTCAGTGATGTTTTATTGGAAATAATTTTGACGATTTTCCGTTAGATTTCAAAGAAACTAATTAACATTTTTTTTAAATCTGAATATATCATTGACTCACATCGGTCGAAAAGACAATTTATGTTTTTGGCAAGATTTAATTAAATTAATGGACAGTAATTATAGCGAAAGGTAAGTAATAAATACATAAAAAAGGTTAAGTTAAAAGTAATTATTTGGCATTAGAAAAATACCAATCGGGAGTAGAAAAATAATAAATTTGCAGTAAACAATTAATGAATGGTAATTAATAATAAATTATGTTAGGTTAGGTTAGGTTTCCATTTTTTTGAGATAATTATTCGTTCATTTCACATTAATTTTTATCAATGTTGAATATTTTACTGCCTTTTTAATTTTATAACTGACCAAATTTATACTAACGCAGTGGATACTACAAATTTCTTAAGTCTACTGCAGTTTAATTTTATTTATTGCCTATTGCTTATACTCACTGCCAAAACCTAAAATTATTTACTGAACAAAGAAATACAGTTTATTAAAATTACAATAGACGTTTGGGCAGAGAATAGTCGTGCGGACAGCGTGGTGTGTAGGATAGAGCAAAGGTGCAACGCTGGAGGTTCGAACCCGCGTCTGCCGATATTTTTTCTGAATGAATTGATGCGTAAAAAAATTGATGTAGAATTGTATGTGTGTATTTAATTACTAATAATATTAAAATATAGTCAATGATCTATAGAAAAAGATTAGAATATTGAAAAATATTCTAATAAGAAATTAAATTTCAAATAATAATAGACATTTAATTTACCAACATGATTTTTTTTATAATACATTACATAATACTCATATACTCGTAAGAAGCATTATTCTTGAAACGCTCGTGATATTTTTTCTTTTCCTGAAACTGGAAACTTTCTCAGTAAATTTGGCGGGTATCTCCTTAGTTATTGTTCTGAATCTCTGAAACAATAGACTATCATTACGCTGAAACTCGAGAGACAACGTATCTCTCAAAATCTTTCGTGATCTACGGTGCGACCCACATTGAATTTATGTCCGCTGGTTATTTGTGCGATTTTGTCCTAAACAATTCCCTTAAAACGTGGAAGAATGTCGTGGCTGTTAAAACTTGGATGCTATATGACCTCAATTTAAAAAAATGTATGTACGGAAGAATGCGTGAAACAAAGAATATTTAATAATAAGGGGAAGTGCTTTACGTGCCACCTTCTTTACCGCGTTTTATTTTGACTCATATTTATAGGACAAAAAAAAGGTCTAAATTAAAAATATATTTTTATTTTCTTAAATATAATATTAACTACAGTATTAATTACCTTACCTAACCTAATCCAACATCATTTTTAAGGGGCAACCATATTAGACAGGTATTCTGGCTTTTGCTTTTAGCCGTGTGTGGCAAATGGGGGTTGATACTCCCACGCCACACACAAGATCTTATCTTTAAGTGGTGTGGTAAGCGAATGTAAAAAAAAAACAAAAAAAAAAAAAGATTCGAATGTTAATTACTGTGTAAAAAATGTATCTTTTTATATTTGATTAAATAAAGAAAAAAATAATAATAATTTTACAAAGTCATCAACCCTGAAGAAAAATCCTTGCAATGGCGGTCGAAATATTGGAAAAAAGTAATTTGCCACACAAGGCTAAGCCTAAAAGCCACAATACCTAATCTGGCCGTCAAATCCAAAAAAGTTATTTTTCGTATACATACAGTTCAATAAAGTTAATATTTTCAATTACAAACTTATTTTGTTGAATTATTTTATTCATTTAATTACATTCAGTAATTAATGTAAGCTATTCAGTTATTATTAATAAAATGGTCATTAATAAATATTTATAAAAGAAAGTAAGGAAATTTTCAGGGGAAAATTTATATTAATGAATTTTAATTAATAATATATTAGGGTTGGTAAAAATACTGGCAGTATTGAATATATAACCGCCATTTTATTTTTATAAGTGAATAAAGGCATACTGACACAGTGGATACTGCCGATTAATTTGATTAATCAACTGCCAGTTGAATTAATTTACCGCCAAAATCATGAATTAATTACTGAATAAATAAATACAGACCAAGTCAAATTAAATTTATTATACATTTTATAGAAAATGATTTTATTACTTAGAATTATTGTAAATCAGTTTATTTTGAGGCAAATTATAGTTTTATATTTAAATATACATTAAATTTAATATAAAATTTAATGTTAGTAAACATTGGAATTTCGCATAATATTTTAAGCCACTGATAAACCAAAACAAATAGCAATATAAATTGACCTAACTCGACCATCAATTAAGAAAATATTTATTTATTTGAATTAACCCTAGGCTATTATTTGTGTTAGGCGAAATATTTGGAAATTGATTTTCCATTTACATACGAGAAAATAATTACTTACAAATGATTAATTTCACCTCTGCAAACCGTTCAGTTTACATTAAAATGGGTACATAATGTTGCTATTCTGATTATTTGAAAATAATTTTATTTTAATATAGATTTATCAAAGCCTTAAAATGGTTTACCATATACTATATGCAATTTGATGAATGGGCTAGTGATTACCGTTAATCCAAAATCGTAGAGAGATTTAATTTTAGTTTTAAAGTCTGAATTCGGGCGCTAAACTTATGTTCTCTGTCACTGGATTTAGTCACAAAAGACTATTCAACCGAAACAAAGATATGCAGTGTTCGCAAACGGATTCATCCAAGAACTATCTTCGACTAATGCTGCTTAACTTCAAAGATCAAGTGTAAACTTTTGTATATTAATATTTATTGTGCATAATATTAGAACATATTGATATGGTTTGATATTTGTTCAGCATTTCATACCTGTAACGCTGGTATATCAACACCGTGCACTCGTTGGTCACAAACATAAACATGAAAATTTCCTCAGTCAAACATACATTTATTTAGTCAGCATCCGTACAGGGTAGCGTTTCTCTGCAGTGCTAATAATTAGCAAGAACACACCAAGAGCTTTGCCAAGGTTTCCTCCCACTCATTGTTTATCCTCCTCAGGTGTGTTTGCTGAAGACTCGACGAGATCTACTAAGCTAATTCGAAAATACACATCACGTTCACTCACCGTGGCTGAAGCCCTCCATCCGCACCCCAAACCAACTGGATCCATTCTTCCTCTGAAACATCAATAAATTTCCAATTTAGCCCAATGGATAAATCATCTTCAACCCCTTTTGTGTACCGAGTAATTCTTTGAGAGCTTTGGCAGGTGTTTTTCTTAGAGCAAGACAAGAAATAAGGCGCACATTTCGTGTCCCGTCATTTATTTTCTTAGATTAACTTGCACGATGAGGAGTTTTGTCGCCGTGAACGACGGGATATAACAGAGTGTCAGCTTAATATCACGGTTCAATAAATATAAAAGAAATCTCATTTTGAAATTCGACGCTGAGTTTTAGGATGTAAACTGTATAAAAAACTCGTTCGCTTGAGCTCCGTGAATTGCGCGATTTTTCCTTCGCGAAAGCCTACGTCATATCAAACAAACAACTACCGTATCCAAACTAGTGCCTTCGATATTCCATTATGGATTTCGGAAGCTTTTCTGGCGTGTAAAAATAAGGTGGTGTTACTATCAATAGGGTGCGCCGTATCTGCATAAAACGGTTATACTTGTATAGTGTTAGATAATAGCTTTTGGAAAAAAAAACTGAGAGTGTAATACAATTTATCATTTTACTACGCTTATAGAAAGTGAGCTTCTTACAAAGATAAAATATATTGTATAAAAAAAACAACATTAACGTATCGTGATAAGATATAATCTGAACAAAATGACGAAAGTGAAATAAGAGAAATAGATGCAAAAACATTCATTTAATACTCGTCATAGTTAATATCTGCTTAATTTAAAGATTTTTTGACAGTTAAATGAACATACTCGTATAATAAATTGATATCAGCTTGCTATGGCCCAGGCTGGTGCCGAAAACCTCGATATGCGATCTTTCGTCTCTTTTTGTTCGCTCGTCGGATGTGTATATGTCGCCATATTGGTTTTTTGACAAGTCCGCTCACGGGTGTGTAATTAGTATTGTACGTGCTGTCAGTCATGGGCGCTTATTAGTTCTCTAAATTGCCACTGGATGAATTTCGGCGCTGGGAATCACTGATTGACAATGACCTGGAGGCCAGTAATCAGATGTGCGCTGACCACGACCAGTAACGAGTGTAATCGGTCTGAGGCCCGAAGCAAGCAAGTTCCTCACCGGGCCGAAAGTTTTTCAAGGTCATCGAAAATATATATGCTTCTTAAAATGTATGTGTGTTGCTCATCTGCTTCTCATTCCACTATCACGCGATCCGATAACTATCCCGGTATTTGATGTCGTCAGTCCATCTTTCAGGGGTCGGCCAACGCTCCGTTTGCCAGTTTATGGACGTCACAAAATATTTTATGTGTGTAAAATTAAAGCAACTCTTTTGAATGTTTATTAATGATTAAACTTTTATTCAAACAATTGTATTCTTTTTATACTATGTACCTTTGAACTATGGTTCTGTTAAATAAATAAATAAAGGAATCTAAAAAATACCAAAAAGTCGTAAGTTTTTATAGACACAGTGATTGAATAAGTATAATAACTAAATATGTAATTCTACTGATTTAATGAATCATAGAGTGGCTAATGGTTATATTCACGATGATTGATTAGTTGACAGGCTTTACGTAGATAATATTTAAAATTAATTACCCCCATCACACTGTCTTTAACTTAATACTCAGGCAATATGATTGATATACTTGACTTTATAATTATTAAGATATATTAAGCATAGAGACTGAAAGCGATGGCTTGATTGATTGGGAACACGAATTCCATACCTTAAGCGACTTGTACTTCCAATAATGAACGCACAATAATGATAGATGACTGTGTAACAAGGGTTCTAGAAGGTTTTAAAGCGATATTCAAAGACCTTCAACGCTATAAATGAGAACCTCTTTACTTAAGCTACTCACGAACTTATGTTTAATGATCCGAATTTTTGTCGTAATACTTACGATCAATGAAATAATTTTCTTTGCTTTCTTTTAAATAAAAAAATCATTTGCGGTGATAGAAAAAATCACATTATTTTTAGCTATTGTACAACTCTAGAGGTGGCTTAGACAATATGCATATATTGTATTTATTGTTAAGCAGAATGATTACATTATCAATAATAATAAAAAATCACCTTGTTTTTACATGGATCACGTTGCGTATGACCTCTGTTTATGAGACTGCAGTTTCAACTAACTCGTATTGCGTTATTTACTAGATTTAAAATATGTGTATACTATTTTATAGAAAAATAATACTTTTATCATATTATAAAAGAGATTTATATTTTACCATTTCTTATGGCAAAATTACTTTCTGGTAGACAAATCAGAGAGTTTGTTCCGAAACCGAAGTCGCGGTCCCGAAATGACGGCGTCAGCTTAAATGGTTATGCCGGAATACCAAGGGTTCGGCACTGAGGATAAATCCAAAGACCGGAGTTGAGTTGATACTAATTTATTTAATAAGAGTCCTCTTCTTATACCTTAGTCTACAATATGAGTAAGCATTAATAAAATTAATATTAATACATTAAATCTCATACACCACAGATTCCTCGATACCTGTAGTTTTGGACCTTGATTCCCTCAATTTACATAGAGTGGCAAAATGCCCTGTGTCGTACCTGATTGTATGAATCTAAGATAAGAAGTTTGATTATAACAATTACTTTTAAATACTTTTGGATGTTTAATACCACATAATTGTGTACAAAATAACGTTTTGAACAGAGTATCTATAATATTTGCAAGACGCTTTTTTCACAAAACTAGCGATGAAATTCAGCATCCCTTTTCTTTATAAAGTGTTATAAGATATGCCACAAAACGACGTCAATTTTTTTCATATTCCCGTATGAAGTTCATAAAATGCCTGAAAAAAAGTAACTCCAAAAAAACTTTAAGTATGAAACAGAAAAACAAAACTATATGAAGCGTAAACTAAAGTAACGGCAATAACTAAAACCTGCGGATATCTAGAGGCGTTTTTTGTGTTTTTTTTAAATAATACGTTTCCTAAACATAAAACACACCTTTCACAGGCGCAAAAAACTGAAAATCTCACCTGAAAGAGATGATTTTTTGATTTCTGAATACAATCGTGGGTAATGTGTTTTTTTTTCAGGTAAAGTTATTTGTGAAGGGAATAGAGTTGAAACTGGAATGGATTTTGTCTACCTTGCTGCGCTGATGGATTTCAAATGAATATTGTTTGCGTATCATTATTTGTGTGTGCATAAACAAAAGACTTGTATTTTATTTGGTCGTTCGGAACATCGAAAAACTATTTCAGCAATATTGGTCGTGAAAACCTTTTGAATTTATTTCATATTATATTTGTGTGCTCAGTTTAAACATGAAAACCCATCGTTTTATGATATGTTTTTTAAGTTTTGCGCTATTTTAATAGAAAAAAATTAAGCTTTCATTTTCCAGTGAATCGGTATATTTTAGCATCAAAATATATTATTGGATATGAGAGGTATTTACGGTTGAGGGAATAATGTAAATATTTTAAAACATAATTAATTTTTCTATAAATTTCTCATCGACATCTAGATAAAGTCTATGGTCACTACATATTATTGTGACACAGTTATAACAACTACCATTGCTTATGACATTTCTTCGACCACAGGTTCATGTGGAAATACGAGCATATATAATTCCTGATATCTTCTAGAATAATATCCCGGGAGCACAAAAATAAATGACTGATTGGGCATATCTTAGTGGTTAAAGCGTTTGCTTGCCTAACAAAAGGTCGTGGTTTAATCTTCGATGGAGATATACAAAAATATATATTTATTTCTAAGTTCTTTAAACAACTCTGGTTGGTGTGAATTTGTTCCCTCACCCGTAAAATGCCAGTCATGGCCTATTAATCGAAATTGGGGGCAGACGAAAGTCTTTCTGTGAAGAACACCCATTCATAGTAATTTTTCTGTAATAATAAGGATGATGCGTGAATGTAAGGCTGTAGTCTATGACTTTGGCGGATCAATACTCTACATGCAGCGCTTAGCCATATGCAGCATGGTAAGCGTCATAGAATTTCACAGGTGAGAATTTAAAAAGATCGCTATAAAAGAATCACTATCACCATCTGTCAGCATTCTCCTGTATGCGCTTACATAAAAATATATAAACAGCTTACAACTAGCATTGTATTACGAAATGAACGAAATTAAATTGTGTGACCTGCAGACCTGCAGACCGCCTCACACCTAAGATGCTGCTCCATGTTCCAAAAAGCTGTACATCTCAGGACCCAATGCTGGGTAACACACGAGCTATCGATGTGGCCAGATACCGAAAAAAAAATTGACGTTGCTGACACGAAGAAGAAGAGACGAAATGAACAATAAAATGAAATTTTTTTAAATAATTGTTCGTAAGCTTATCAATATATTTATTGATTTTTTCAACGATATGTGTGATGGTGCCTGTACCATTTGATCTTTAAGAGAGAAACCATTTAAATTTTTACAAAATCAGTGGCAGTCTTTCTTTTTTTTTATTATGAAGTCTTTCGTTAAACATGAACCACCATGTTTTACGAAAGATTTACAAACTCAAGCGACGTTTCGATTCAATGTAGCTGTCGGTTTTTAAACAACAGTACATTTTCAATTTTATTTATTTTTTCCTTGCAGAAACATTACACATTTTATAAACTCAATTCATTTCTGAAGTACAATAATAATTAAATAAAAAATACCACATAGACAAACATAGGCACTTATGATTAAGTACTAAGAACAATGCGATAAAGACAAGCAACAGAAGGTCCCAATGCTCACCAATTATTCCTCCAAGGAAACTCGTGGAGTTCTTGTCTGAATTGGGCCTCTCTAACGTGAAATATTTCAACATCCGAGGTGATTTGGTATTGGAAATTGATAGTTGTTACAAAATGATCGGCTGTGACTTTCTGCGTAATCGATATCTATTTTCATCGCGCTAGGTAAAAAAGAGTCGCCCTGTTTTTGCAAGGGCAAAACTAATTTATTCAAATTATTATTCGAGCCTGCCGAATTTTAAGACCGCCAAACGGACAGCATCGCGATCAATAACTTAACACTGTCAGATCGGCTTATCTGCGAGTCGCAGCCAACTTCAGTTTGATCGCAGAATCAACGTATCGGAGGTTTCAGCGCAAGAAAATCTCCCACGGCCGATTGAGTAGTTTAGAAGCTTAGAGACTTAGACATTTGCCTAATTAACTCCACGACATCCGTTAATATCGTTTCGACAAATGTTAAATTAATATTAATAAGAGCATTCCAAAACTCTTTTAAATAATAAACTATTTCATTAATTGTACATTGTATATTATTGTTGCTTTGGATTGCAAGGATTGATGATTTATTTAGTTGTGAGTTGGTGTAAGATTAATTTTTTAAGAGCGTAATTGATATCTACATGGCAACTACATAATCAAGTTTCATTTCAAGCCATTGAAATCAAAAGATATCCCATCAACATCAACAGGGATGACGGCTTGATTCTCAAAACAGCATGGCTTCCACCTCTAGCGCATACTCTAAAACCAATGAAATTTGAGTATGTCGTTGCCATGGAGATATTAATAACACTCGTAAAAAGATAATCAGACACCAACTCAGAACTAAATAAATCCCCTGCAATGGCGGTCGAAATATTGGTTAAAAGAAATTCGCCACTCACGGCTAAACCCAAAAGCCACTATATCAAATCTGGCCGTGAAAACCTAAGAAGTTATTTAATTTAAAAACGAGTTAGAAAATTTTCCCTACTTTATGAATCGAGTATATTTGTTCACCCAAAATGTAATACGCTTTTGTATTTTTTAATGAAATCTATATCATTACTTGAGTGAAGAGCAAAGTACAAAGATATATCCTTTTGCGGATAATGATAACGTGTGCAAGCGACAGGTTATCATCCGCCATTTGTCTTCAACAAACCTTTCGATATTTTGATCTTTATATCCTGTAAGATGAGGAGGCGACAGGTCTTGAGCTTATTGAGGTTTCGCGCGTGGACGGACGTACAAAAAGGGTAGGTTTCGTTTTATCTATAACATCGAATGACCACTTCAGTTTTCAGAGAATTGAAAAATACAAAAAAAAAAACTTATCTCGATCAAACATAGATAAATTAATAGGTCTTCTTGTCATACCTATTATATATCTAAAACATATGTTCACTATAAATTGCCACTACACAGTTCTATGAGTTGTCATTGTCAATACATCGATCCAAGATTCATGCCAGTTTTGTCTCTTAATGCTTTCCATACTTGCCTTCAGCTGGCGGGTATAGCTCAATGGTTTAAGCGTTTGCTTTGCAAGACAAAAGTCGTGGGTTCGATCTCCAACGGAGATTAAAAAAAAAGGATTTTTAATCGATTTCTGAGCTCTAAAAATATCTCCGGTTGGTGTGAATTTGATCCCTCATCCGTAAAATGACAGTCATAGCCTATTAGTTAAGATTGGTGATAGACGAAAGTCGTCCCGTGAAGACCACCAATTCATAGAAAATTCCTGTAATAATAAGCATGATGCGTGAATGTTAGGCTGTAGTCTATGACGTTGGCGGATCATCACCTCAAGTGTGGCCTGAAAGGACCATCGTTCAACCCTGGATACGCATAAGACGAAAAAATCGCAGTGAACAGTGGTTGAAACCAACTTGAGTGAAGATATTGACATATTTAGTGTTATATTGCTTTAAATTCAGTACTGGTGTTTATGGAGGCGAAATGTTACACGTTTTATTTTGTGACAATAATGCCTTGTTATTTGTGAGTCAATCATGATATACTTATGACAGGGTTATTGTTGTTACAAGTCAAACTGTTTATCTTGAGTCTCCTGACGCTAGTTCTGAGTGTGAGGTCAGTGATACTAAATGTGTCAATAAATTTACATCAGCACATTTATGTTACCTATTGTATTTTTATTTTATATTATTGTATTTATATTATTGTACTTCAGAAATGCATTGAATTCATAAAATTTGTAATGTTTCTGCAAGGAAAAAAATAAATAAATTGAAATTGAAATTGAAATTGAATCATTCCACATGCAGCGCTTAACTATATGTAACATGATAAGCGAGAATCCAAAGATGAAACTTTAGAATTACTATCACCATCTGTCGGTATTCTCCTGTATGTGCTTACATGAAAAAAAATACATTCCATGTAAAGATTTATTAAATGTGAAAAAAACTAATTATTAATTTGTACGCTTTTTTTAAACTATTTAAACAAGTATCACGTTGAATTAATTACTGTACAAGTAATAGACTAATTGCATAGAGTGTACAAAATCGCGGTCTAAGTTCAGTAATAAATACATATAGTAAACCCCAGTCAACATAATAAATTAGCAGTCGAGAAATATAAATTAACCGAAAAAAAAAAGTTTATAATTTATGAATGGATATAAATAATAGGTTTGGTAAAGTTGGGTAAGATTTCTATTTAATATACAAATTATTCATTATATTGCATTAATTACTGTCAGTTTTGATTATATAACTGACATTTTAATTTTAGACCTGAGCACATTTGTAATGACGCAGCTGACACTGCCTATTTATTTAATCTACTGCCAGTTTATTTAATTTACTGCAAAATTATTAAAATTGCTGCCAAAATCTTGAATTTGTTGCCGGGCAAATAAATATAAGCCGTTAATGTATTTATATAATTGATATTTTGTAGGAATTTTAAAGTAAGTGTCATTTATATAAATTGAACAAATAAAATAACTTGTATTTAATATATTCAATGTCATAATAATAATTGATAGATAATAAAGTTCAACTTCATAACTCAAAAAAAACCTGACCATAGTAAAATTTTCTGTGAAATAATTATATAGCTGTCTGGCTTTTAGT
This sequence comes from Glossosoma conforme, assembly GCA_022606575.1. NCBI lineage: Eukaryota > Metazoa > Arthropoda > Insecta > Trichoptera > Glossosomatidae > Glossosoma > Glossosoma conforme. The sequence goes on along the minus strand of JAGTXR010000101.1, from coordinate 2,136,962 downwards.
ACATGAAACAGATTTTATTTAATTCCTATCAAAGAAAACATTCCATAAACTTTTAGTAAAATTTCTTTTCAGTAGAAATGAGAAGAAAAAATGAGGTTTTATTCTATTTTTCAGTTTTCATTCGCCAGTGTTTATAGATGCCATCTGCTTTTTTCGCAAATAAAAGATAACATTTTTCATTTCAACGAGTAAACTCGTCTTACATTTTTTTTTCAATTGCGTCAGGTTACATTTTTTTCCAGCTGGTCGGTCACCCCATTTCGGTTAAAAACACGTCTCAACATAACGGAAACAATTCCCGGAAAAGCTTCTATCCTGCGAAGCTTTTTTGAGCTCTCCGTGGGCTATGAGCCAGAAAATTACGAAAATTAAAATTGCTATTAACAAAAAAGCGAAATACCAACCGAAAAAAAAATATCCTATTTTCTAAGTTAAGAATCAATTATTATGAAAATCTCAACAGAACAGCGCCTGATTTTCATTGAATCTAATCATGAGCTATGTACCCTATTTAAAATCTGCTTTATTTTCTTTATTATACTGCATGAAGGGAAGGAAAAATTGAAATCCTAGTAAAATTTTAATAATTATTTATGAATCTCGATAAGTTGTTTTTGGAAATTAAATGGCATAGGCACATAACATCAAAACCTGATGAATTCAATTAATTGAATTTAATGGAAAATAGTTTTTATACGGATGCGAATGTATATCAAAATCCGCGGGACATTCAAAATAAGGCTGATGTTTGAATTTCTGTTTGGCACACCTTAAATCCAGCTTTCTGTTTTTGCTCTTCAGGCAACGTTCCTTTCCACTTTGTGAGGCTAAAGGCTATATGGAAATCCGAGGGTACTTACCAAATATATGCACCAACTTAACCGGGATGAAAGCGGATTTCGCTGTTTTTCGCTCGCGTATTTTTCCATGCCTCACATATCTCAAATTATACTAAAATACCGCAAAGCTTAAATCAATAAATTACCATAAATCTTTAATTTGCTTTGTGTATAAACTTTTTCATTTCAACGCATTTCAACTTATTTTACAAGCCAAATCTTACACGTTTAAACCAAAATTTTATCTTTTTTTATAAATATTAAATTTAACCCTTTCATTACGGCTCGGTGGATAAAAAAAATATTTGTCAATTATAAAACTAGTATTTGAAGCATAAATGTACTTATCTGGTCAGTTTTCATATATCACATTGGTTCTTGTATCCTTTAGCTCTCAGATGATTTATAGAAAACTTTTCTAAGAAAGTAGCAAAACGATATATCATGGCTACCGATGTCAACGATTAAGGAATCTCACACGGATTATATCGGGTAACGATGCAAACAAGTTGAAACTTAATTTCAGTTTATTAACATGCGCTTTACAACGACTTTATAACGCCTGTATTGTCCCTACTCTTATTTTCCGCTATGAATCTTGGCATATCACTAATATCAAATGCAGCCATATTTAAGGTTTTGAAAATAAATGTCTGTATCGATACCGTGAGTATGATGGTTACAATTTATGAAAAATATTTAGTTAGAGGATTGAACGCGGTAGCTTTACATACTGTAGTAAATCAAAAAATGAAGGTGTATTTGGTTGAGGTATATAATTCGGATGTCGCAGGAGAATTAAAACTAAGGTTGCCTTTTTTCATGCCTTCGGGTTCACATTGTCTTAGAATTCCGTTAAGAACTATATATATATCATACTCTTGAATCTACTACGAATGAGGCGTGGTCTAAGGTGGCTGACAGAGCTTTGTGGCGGCAGTTCGTGATGATCATATGATACAGTAAGATGAGTCAACATAGTGCAGGCATTTTTTACAATAATATGGCTTAATCTTACCTAACTTAACAGGAGACACCAGGTGGTGACCATTCAAATACAAACTATACAATAACCACAGTTTTAATTGCTGTTTGTGTTCAATTACTAATGTTTAGTAGATTAGACGCAAGCCCATTAGTATTGCCTATTTTAAATTGTCAACAACATGTATTTAACCAATACAAAAAATAATCTAAATATAGTTAGAAATTGTAGAAGACTGAAACATATATGGTTTATAGAATGTTCTTTTCGTACAAGATTACGAAGACAAATAAAATGAATTTATTATTTAAATAAAATAAAAAAGATAACAAACACTTTCATAAAGCTGACTTTTTATACTGCTTTATTCACAAAGCTTAACCGTGGGATTAAAAAACTCAGTAAGAAAACAAAATTTTCATATTTACTGAAGGTTCAAATCCAAATAAATCTCACCTTAGGGAAATACAATTCTCGAAACACTCCATTTTTATGTGAAAATATTTATGAATGCCTTAATAAATATTAAGATTTTCTTTAAGATTCCTGAAGCGTTTCGCATACTGCTAAAATAATGAATACTTAAATTGAGTAGGTATATTATTTTCTTGAACTTATTGAAGTCTCGAAAGAATGCTTTACAAAGTAAGAAACTTTGCAACAATTCGATATTCTTTGAAAATTCACGATTTGATATAAATTGAGACGCTCAACTTTTTATGGAATTCTTTATTAAACTTTCTTACGAAGAAGAAAATCCTTTTCCCTTTTTCAATTTTAATTAAAGATCATTGTATTTTTTTACTTTTTAATGTTTAAAATATATATTTTTTTAATTATCAGTGTCATTTTATTTTTTCTTTTAAAGTTAATTTCTACTAAAAGAGTATGTGTAATGTATGGGTTAAAATATTTTAACATCTTAAAATAGTTAAAGTTCTGTCAACAAAAGTATAATTCAAATATTTTTCATGTATAATTGAACAATATTTAAATACTCAAAAGATCATTCAATTGGCTATAGATAGTCAGCTTCCTTTATGATCCAAATTCAAGCTTAGTTGTGTCATTCTAAAATAATTAATGTCGACGACTATTTTGACACGGGTTTACCACTGTCATTAATTGAATCATTCTGTAATAATTACGAGTACGAACGTTGATAAACGAGTAAGACATTATTGTTAAAAGTGGTTCTGGTCAAAGCTAACCATTTCGTAAATTTAATTGTTTATTCCAATAATGTTAGACACTTTATATTAGTCACTAAATGAAGATAATATGTTGATCACAAACATTGCAACAACGTAAATAGTGAAAGTATATTACAACTAAAAAAAATCACAAATCATGATTTATAAGATCCCTGAAATGTGTAGATATATTTCATAAATATATCTTCTTTAATTTTCTCACAGGTCTCGCGTTATTACTGTTATGCTGAAACAACACTCATTGACTATTTAGTCGCGTTTTTGTTTTTGATTATTAGTTTTTTTACATAATTTAGCTTGATATGACATTTTGTGAGTAAATAATCTTTCAGAAGTTTCCGTGGTACTAATATCATTCCAACGAAGATTATTTGACAATGTAGTATCTTTATAATTTTAACATTAATTTTAAATTAAAAAAATATTAAATTAAAAATATTTAGTTTTGATTCACAATTTATTTTAATGATTATATGTTTCGGCCTTCCTGAAGACCATCTCCAATATTAAAAAAAAAACAGGCAAAGCTTATAAAGGTATGGAGAAGTTTCTATATTAGTACACACATATTTACAGGTTGTATGTGCGGGTACAACAATTGAAAAAGTTTATTATAAAAATTAATGAATATGTGATTATTTTAATATATTAAGACATAATATAATATATTTTTTTTGTTTGTAGTATCTTTGAAGTATCTTTCAAAAGAATTTATAAAATCATCATCGATTGTTAAATTATTTCATAATTGCTTTAAAAAATAAAAATCACATTATAATTTCTCGAAAATATTTATAAATGTTACCCAACTTTATTGTATTTAGACCCTTATCTTAGTAAGCAAATTCGAACGTAAATCAGTGAGAGGGTCCTGAAAATGTATGCCTATATTATACGTTTGATTCCAGTTTTAAATTCAATTTATCATGATCCCGATTACAGCGATGTAATATATTGAAAAACATATAAAATATATTCATATTTACATAAAACAGGGATCGTATATCAATATTTCAAAGGAAATTGAAAAAAATAGACGCGTACATTGACGATCACCAAGTTGATTTAAAATGGCGAGTCTAAACTGAGGTACCTTCAATAATGTACTCAAATAAATAAATAATTTTTGAGTATTTAAAAGACAGGTATTAATAAAAAGGTTCAAAATGTTGTCTGTACAGGTATCACTTAAGACTGAATACTAAATTTAAGAATTTAACATATTTTTAAATTGATAAATGAAATAAAGTGGAATTAATTGTATTTAATTATTCAGAAATGGTTTTTATCGTGATATTATAATTTACAAAAACCAAATTCATTATAGTTATAAAAAATAAATAATTTATGTTTAAGTTAGATAATACTTCATTTAAATTTTTGAATACCTTAGTACGAGTAGCTTACTTGTGATAAATAACGTTAAAAAAGCTTAGCTGTAACATCACAAATCCATCACATTTAAATATACAAATTATATTCTTCGCATTTACGTCGAGGTCTTTTTTAAATATTAATTATGTACAACTATTTAATTTGGTTTACTGTGGATCACACTGAGTATGTGTTAATCACAGAAATGAGACACTGTTGGTGATTAAATGTTCGCGAAAAATTCACTATTGAAGTATGGATCATTGTACAATAGTAATTACATATATACATACAATTATACACTTAATTTTATACGCATCAATTCATTCAGAAAAAATATCGGCAGACGCGTGATTCGAACCATGAACCTTGGAACCAACCTTTGCTCTTGTTCTTTTTGCACCGCCTAGTTCTCTCGACTATTTTTCTGCCCATTGTACAATACACTGCGGTCACGATTCTGACAACAATAACACTTAAATCGATATATAAGATTAGTAAAAATTTAGCGGTGAAAATAACTTACGTAAGTGAAACCCAAAAATGTGTTTTCGATCCAGATTTTGTGAATATTGACACTAAAAATTTCATTGAACAGTTTCGTATGCTCAGATTGCCTATGGCTTGTCCCAGACTACCTGTATAATCGGGATCTACATGGAAATATACTCGGATATGGTTCCCGGGAGCCTTCAAGAGACTTCTGATGCAGTACCAGAGAAATATTTGGGTGTTCGATCATCAGCATTTTTTTGAAGAAGTTCAGATTTAAAGGCCGACGTTCTTAAGGCGTGGACATTTCTTTACTCCTTTAGGGGTGGTTTAACCCTACCAGAGGTTTTTATGGAGCTTAGATTTGATTAAATCAATTTTAAAAAATCAAGTTTTGTTGAGTTTTGAACCGGCGACTTTTGTATGACAAACAAATGCTTTTAACGCATACTGGACTATGGCTCCCGGCATAAAGTTATAAAACTTTATTTTTTCATTAGACGTTCAATCTCGTTTTCTTTTTATATTGTCAATCTTTGTCAAAGATTTAGTGCTGAAAAAATAACGCTTCCGCTTTTCCCTTTTGAGTGGATTCTCCCATTGATCGGGCCCCCGTCGCAGGTGATTTTTCACAAAGGTGGAAAATCACTCAGAGTCTTCAGTATTCAGTTGTCTTTCAGAGACGATTTTGTTTCAGGTCGAATGAGAATTTTCGCTTAAGCGCGGGGACCAAAATTGATTCCCAATTTGTTATTCGCACGCCCAGTTATTTTTTCATTTTCAACGATGAATAAATTACGAATGAATTTGAGGTCGGCTTGGAATTCGTGCATTTAGCCAAAATTTTCGCGAATTCTAGACGCGCGCCGGTGATATATTTTTTCAGTGAAATTGCTGTTCGTCCTAAAAATATCAAAACGGGTTAACTATGATGTAATCTGATAGGTTTCAAACGCGATTATATTTATAATAATTTTAATAATTGAATTTAAAATATAATTTAATCATGACGTGCGGTAATCAAAAGTTACTAATAAAATATTTTTTTAATAAACATACTGATTTATTATAAATGACCAACGAAAAGTCAATTTCTTTTGACAAGTTATTTCGTCTAATTGGTTACTTGTCCCAGACAGGGTGGTGTGACTAGAGTGGACAGAGTTCAAAATGAGCATATTCGGGCTTCATTTTGGGTGGCCCCTATACATGAAAAGACAACGGAAAACCGCCTAATTTGCTATGGGCATGTGAGACGGAGAGATAAGGACGCAGGACAGACAGACATGGCGAATGTTCACAAGGAAAGCTGAACCCCAGATGATGGGAAATGACTTGGATAAAGAAGAAGGTTACTTGTCCCTGATAAGTGTATTTATTTTAAATCTTCATTTGTATTTTTTCCAGTGGAGATCGGACCAAAAAAAAAAAGAAAAATGTCTATTTATCATAGATTCAATTTTATATTCATTTTCAATCTATTTTGTTCAACGCTTCATTGAGGTTGTAGAGCAAGACTTGAAGCTTATCGTGTGATTCAATTATGGTGAGCACTTGCTCTTTATTTAGAACAGATATGTCAAGAATAAATATTTTTCATTAATTAATATTTATTTTATAATAAGATATGCTCACTATGAGTTTACCTGCATTAATAATAAGACCGAAAAAACAACGAGTTAGATATCCTACAAGGACCGATTTAATCAAATAGAGCTACTTACCTATGCAATTTACACACAGTGTTTGTATGCGATCACCTTTCGAGAACATTCTACTTGTATATTTTATCTCAGCTTTTGTAATCAAACAATAATTTTATTTACCACATAATATAGTAACTGATAGGTGATAATTTTACAAATATTTAGTATTTTTATAAATCAAGTTATTTTTGTTATTTCCTCGATTGCTAACTAAAATAGGCTTTTGATTTCATACGACATTATTATATTTATGTGATGTAAATTTTTGTGTCGCAGTTTTTGTACGTTTTTTTAAGTAACACACTTTTTTACTGTCTCATCGTGTTCGTGTGTGAAATAATTATATTTCTGGCCTGAAACGATCCATGTTTAGTCCACGTTTATCCATTTGCTCTCACCCTTGACCTCTGAAAGCGTTTTCAGACGCGCGTTTTTGACGGAAGTTGATTGATTGCCTAGTAATAAATGGCTTTCTTTTCTGAACGAAAAAACCCGAGTCAGGCTCTAAGGCCAGGTCAGGTTTAAATGTCTGCAATAATACATTTAGGGGTTGTGTCAAATGCGAGAATGCGTGCAAATAAACACCATTTGAAAAAAAATATTAACGTAAACGAACGTGAATGTCGTATTACAATTCTTCATCACGAATGCGCAATTTTCTCCACATTTCGTAATCAAAAAATTTGACGTTTTTTGCCTCGCACTTTATGGAAATATGCTAGATAATTTAATGTAATTTACAGAGTACATTGAGAGTGATTTATTTTGTTTGTAATCTCTAAAATACTCGCAATTGAACTATAAAATAACTGTTTTAATACTTTTCCTTTCTAACGATATTACTTTTGAATCATATAATATATTGTTTATAACATAATAACGAATGTAGCATGTATTTGAAAAGAAAATCGGCAATACACATTAACTTTTTTTCACTAATGCGTTTTTATTTTTTTAAATATTTAATAGCCTTTTGAGACGTGGAATTTTTATAACATGACTTGCTTATAAAAAGGAAATGAAGTTTGCTTCGTGTAAATAATTTATATTTAATTTCATAGTATGGTTCTATTTTTTTATGTTAATTTTTTCATGAAATACGTCATTAAATTGTACCTTTGTTTTTACCAATAGTATATTTTTGAGAGAAATTACGGTGATATGCATACTATTTGGAACTTTTTAATTATATAATCAATTTCGACAAACATTTTTTTCATGTAATATTTTTTGTCACATTTATCATAACATATTTATAAATATAGCAAATAACCATGTGAATAATTAATGGAAAATATTTTTTCTTTTAAATTTATCCGGGATTGACCCATAGCATATTGCTTAGTAGGTCAACGGCTAAAGTTCAATAGTTAAAGCGTTTGCTTTGCAAGCCAAAGGTCGTGGGTTCGAACCCAGACGGAGATTAAAAAAATATATTTAATCGATTTCTGAGCTCTAAAATACCCCCGGTTGGTGTGAATTAGATCCCTCACCCGTAAAATGACAGTCATAGCCTATTAATTAAAATTGGTGATAGACAAAAGTCGTCCCGTAAAGACCACCCATTCATAGTAAATTCCTGTAACAACAAGGACGATACGTGAATCTCGGGCTGTAGTCTATGACGTTGGCGGATCAACACTTCACATGCAGCGCTTAGCCGTATGCACCATGGTAAGGGTCGTAGAATTCCACAGATGAGACTTCAGAATTACTATCACCATCTGTCGGTTTTGAGTGATTTACATTCACTGAATATTTTTTTTAGAATTTAATCATAAGAATTCAATAAAAAGTAATTACGGATAAAAAGTAATAATAATATTAAAAATAAATTTCAATTAAGTACATAAATTAAAATAAAGTTTTTAAAGTTTTACGAATAATATCTAGTTTACTTTATGGATATTATATTTATAGATGTAAAGTTTACCTGTTGATATTAGCTTGATATAACTTCTTAAGGCTGATGCCGTAAAGCCTCGAAAAACGATCTTTTGTCTCTTATTTTGTTCGCTTGCCTGACATGCACATCTAATGTTAATTGAATTCATTTATATTAATTGTTTAATGTCAAGCGGTGTTTGCATACGCCAAAAATATTTGTTATGACAGTTGGCCCATTTATTGTTGATACCACTGCCATCTTGAATTCGATTTTTGGGCAGGTACAGTTGGCACCGCCGAGATGTCAGGCTGCGCCAGCGGTTCTCTTTTGGCGTTCACTATGGCGGGTGACATTTGTGAGAAATAAACGCGTAATATGTGAAAAAGAAACAATTGTTTGTTTTGCGAACCTGATCCTGCATCCTTCATCCAGTAAGCTGATGTCTAAATAAGCGAGGAGGATATCAATGTATATTCATTTATTAATTTATAATTCTTTAAAAAGTCAAAAAAACTCGGTAGAAGATATCTATGCAAAAAAAGTAAACAGAAAATGAGATAAATGTATGTTTTAAAGGGATAAGACTTGTTTTTGAAGTACGTTTAATGTTGAGTTTTACGTTGAAAAACTTTAAGAAAGTCAAATGAAGGAGAAAACAAAACTCGTCAAAAATGTTACTCAGCGCTGAAGTATATTTTCAGGAAACAACAAACGGTAACATCTCGGCGTTCGCTTTTTACAGCTGAGCTAAAAATTCGATGCAAACTCGTAAAGACATCTGTGTAGAAGGCTGAACTTCTGAAGAAATCACAAGAATAAGTACTGAAATTGGTTCAACTTTTGCAGGCCTTTTACGTCTTATATAATTTAACATTCCTGTTAAAATATCTTATTTCGTACAGTATATCAAAGAAAAAACATTTTAATTTATGTATTTTATTTTCTAATGTTCTAAGCATTCATTTTCAGACAAGTTGTCTCTAACAGTAAAGGCTTGAAAATGGCTACGAATTATTCAAAACTAAAGTCACATAAACAGAGATTCTTACTCAAATGATCCATGTAAAAAAAAGGTAAATCAATAAATATGTATTATTTATATCATTATAATTACTTAGTTTATATAGAAAGAGTTAATATAAGGTGATTATATCTGATCGATGGAAACATTGCACACTGTGAATATTTAATAGACTTATATTTCTTAATTTAAACATAATATTTGCAGAACATTAATATTTTATGTTTACTGACAGTAAAAAAATTATGTAGCGATATGTCAAATTTGAATTTATACAAAAATGTAACTTATTATGAAATTAATATTTACGACAAACTCATTATTTTCTTGTATATCTCTAGTGGGAATAATATAAAAAATGAACGATTATATTTATATCAATAAATTTGTCTAACAAAATAATTCTAATTTAATTTACTCTTGCATTTTCGATAACATAAAGGTTATCAACTGACAATACTTGGTGAAACAGGGGTCTTCTTTAGGGCTGACGACATTGTCACACAAATTTTAAGAAGACCCCTGCAATGGTGGTGTAAATTTTGATACTAGAGAATTCGCCACACACGGCTTAACTCAAAAGTCACAATACCAAATCTGGCTGTGAAGACCTTAAAAGTAATGTGTATGTTTCTGTTTATAAATGCAGATTATATAATAATAGTTTTTTTTTACTTAGGTCATTTATTATTATATTTAATAATAGAATAACTTATTTGTTTGGGTCGTAGTTGAAACATAAAAAAGCCTATAATTTTTCACGAATAGAGCAATGAATTATTTTTTATGCGGCCCCAAGTAACACTTTCGTAAAAGTTGAATATTATACACTTCCACGTGAAAGCACACACTGAACAAAAAGCCCTAAAATCATAAACGCTACCTGATCTTGTGTGGAAAACTGTTTTCGCTGATGAAACCTGTAAACATCTCTATTAATTTTGACGTTGAATATTTTTTTATGATATCGCCAAACATTTCATTTTACGCATCACATTTCCCTTAACGCATTAAAGTATAAAGCTTTTGCATTTATACTACACAAATATTTGCCTTTACTATCCAATCTACTTTTAAGAAAATGAGTATTTAGTTGTTTCATTTATCTGCTTTATTTATTCTCACAGCTCCTGATATTCGAAATACAGAAAAATGTAATCCCTCTTTTATCCACTCACAGTCAATAGAGACTTCACACACTTGTTAAACTTTAATTTCGATGTATTTTAGTCAAAAATGTTTTTTTTTTAAAGATGGCTGATCATTGCATGCCCAATGTTTGTGTGTTGTTTGGGGGAACTGAAGTATATTGATTAGTTTTTTGAACACATTTAGATTGTATGACAAAGAATTCACATAAATTAGAGTTATCAGTGGTATTAACTAAGGAATTTGGGAAACTGCATGTTTTTTTATCGACAAACATTAACCGTGTAAGAAAATTAAGCATGTATACGACGACTCTGTTGGTTATGGCTGGATGAAAGACAAATTAGTTATTTGACATCATTATATTAAATTAATTTTAATTAAAAACTAATAAATTCAATATTTGTTTTTTTTTTCACATTTATTTTAAATAATTAGATGTTTCGGCCTACCTGGAGACCATCTTTAATAATGATAAGATAAAGACAGGCAGTGGCTTATATAGGTATGGACAAGTTATTAGTTCCTACACACGCATAAATATGTGTAATTTATTATTTTTTTAATTAAAATTAATTTAAAATTATAATTGTGCAATTTCACCAAGTATTGTCAGTTGATAACCTTAATGTTATTTGATGTCAGATAAGCAGCAAGGAATCTATTAAAAAAACAGATCGTTATGCACTTGCATCACAAACACGTATTTCATTTTATATGTTCTGTATTTTTTGTCACCTAAAAGACCGATAAAATGCTCTTCACGTAATTGTGATAATTATATTCTTGGCATCAATTTTGGAGTCATGACGTTTTTAAATATATGATTTATTTATTATATAAAGTTGAACTTGTGTGTTATTAAATTGAAACGTGGCGGAACAAAGTCCGAACAAATTGATCGGAAGCGCCATCACTTAGCGAAAGCGTGAAAAACCTGTTCCTCACAATAAAGGAACCTTAAGAGTAACAACAATTTTTACCGGATCGTTGAGCAGCACAGCCTGCGAGGGTCGCGCGCCCTACAGCCTCTTTTTCATGTGTATCCAACTCGAGGCCCGCGAAAACCCATCACACCATCTTGTTCCTTTACAAACCCTTCACGAGATACTTCAAATCTTTTCAAGCCACCTTTCATATGATAAAAAAAAATATTTATGTTCACACTAAAGTGCTTTGCTTTTACAAAAAGCTGATATTGTGTGAGCCACAGTTATTTCTCGTATACTCGTATATTTAATAATATATTAGAAGCATGAATTGTTTTTTTTTTTGGTTGCTTCAGTACAGTAATGATTTACGTTAATTGTTTTTGTGTGTGCTCTCTAACTGGAGAAAATATCATGGATACAAATTACTGCCACACAATTTGATAGTCGCCAAAATCCTATAATCGTATCAAATTATCTCTGCCGCTGAAGTTTGTCAAAAATATTAGCTTACTATGCATAGTTTCAAATTTCTTTAAGAACGCCATAGAGCTTTCAAATATGACTTTGTATTATCTGAGGTATATTTGAGTATTTCATAATTATCTTCTCTCCTAGGACCATTCGGTCATTAAAGTGCAAGAATGGAACTCTTTTAAAATAATTTTCATGCTATTTATATCTAAAAACACACTTATTAGTGCGACATTTGTGGATTGTTGTCAAATCTCTACTGATGAAATAAGGTAATTAAGGAATTGTAATTATTAGTAAATAATTTACCAACCTCACGGTGCTCATTTCAGGGGAAAAATGAGAATTTTAGTATTCTTATAAATACTTCTCAATTATATGTTGTAGAATTATATATCATAATATTTCTTCTTTATTTCAACAAATTCCTTTATATTATGATTCTTTTTTTTTAATTAATTTATGTTTGAAGGTTAGGAATATAGAAGGTTTTTAATAAAAAAAATGTTTTTGGGTAACATTTTTTTTACTTTTTCTGTGATTAAAGACGAACATAACGTATTCAGAATGATTAACTCATATTTGTGTCATAATAGATTCTATTGCCAAAAATTTGAGCGAAAACGATAATTGCGTGGATTATTTTAGTGGCCACAAAGTCCGCATGTCCGATAGTTGCAAGGTTTAAAATTTCCTCAAATCGTACAAAAAATAACTCCTCTTCCTACTAATAGGAACTGACAGTCCCAGAAAATGTGCTCTGTAACTTAAGTAAATTAGTATAATCTGTCATTAAAAGCTCCGTGCCAAGTCATTAGTTGGGTAGACCAGTGATCAGGGATTATCTACTTAGCAGTTCGCGTAAAGTAAATATCTGGAATGAACAGAAAGTAGTGCTATCATTGGTGGAAGATGGCCAACGTTTTCAGTATATGAAACTATCGTGTTGGATATGTCTGTTTTTCAGAAGGCTTTTGAGGGTGAGAGGAGAGCTTTTGGACCGGATACGGAAAGAGCAGAAAGCTACCGTTATGGACTGGTGCTACGCCGGGAAAAAGTTAATGCTGTTTAGGCGGGAAGCAGCGATAAACAAAATTAGACCCTTCGGAGGTGAGAACGTACCGTCCGACTGTTTAACTGCCCATTTTTTATGAATTCTCCGCTCCCCTTCGCCGTAAATCACTTTATCACCATCGTATCAGTTAAGATTTTAAAAAGTTCCGCGCAAAGTTGAAAGTTTAGCGTAATATTTTATCGGAATTTCTATGCTAATATTATTCATAAAAATGAGCGGAGAGTTAAGCCTTTGCAGTAGTTACTTATATTATTAAGGTGGTGCTGAATCAATTATGTTAAAGCGGTGCCACTTTGTTCATAATAAAGTAGCTGCGTCAAATTAAAATTTTGAAAAGTTTTTAAGGTACGACGTAATGTACGTGTATTTAAGCTGAAAATTATCATTATAATGGGAATGACAAAAAAACATTAAATATAAGGAATGAAATAATGCTTTCTAAGTATTTGAAAAAAAAGGATGCGTTAAATACTTATTGTATATTATAATAAAACATCCCTTTTTTGTGCTTGTGAGTATTGTGCCTTACTGGACTGGACTTTACCCGCCTCACACCAGAGGACAGCTTAGTCTCCTTGATGATGCGCTCATTCAGATTATGATCGTTAGCAACTGATAATTTGCTATATTACTATTTTGATTCAAAATTATGAATCAAACTAAATATTTTTTTTTTTTTTTATTAAGACATAATTTTAAATTTATAATTGTAATTACTATTATTAACAACAATTATAAAAAAGTCCCGAAGCTCACGAAACAAAAGGCTCCACGATATTACTTTGATAAATAAATTCGTGGAGATCATGTCGAAAATGTGCTTCTCTCAAGAGGAATATTTCAATATTCGAGGCGATATGGTTGAACAGTCTGATTACTCTCCCAAGAAGCATAGTCTTTGGCAGGTTAATATTACTTCTAGGAGGAACAAGTAATCTGTACCTGCTTATCCTTAAATAATTGACAGGGACAAACGAACCGATTTCCAGCAAAATATTAAGATTTCTGAACACGCCGCGCACTAGCCGAAAGAAATGCATACTCAAGCACACATCTCTTCTAGTTCTCAACTCTTTGTATCTCAATTATCATCAAGTAGTCAATTATCATCACTGAAAGTTCAATATCTTTTGATAGTGCACTCTTATTTGCCATTCACATTTTTAGCATTCACTTTGAGATCCATTTTTATATTAAATATATACAATTTTCATGCCTTGTTTCAACATGGATCACACTGATTACTGTTTTACTACTACTGCATTTTTGCGATCTATAAAAGTTTCATCAATTCCAAACGCACTCTTAATTTTTATTATTGATTTAAATATAAGGCCAGATTTATATTTCTATTTTATTTTTCATGTATTTAAAATAAATAATTTGAAATTCAACAAAAACCGGAACAAATATAAAGATATTTCAATAATATATTTTCAATTATTTATTTCTAAAATCATGAAAATAGAGAATGTGAGGCGTAGATGTGCATACTTGTTGCTCGAGTATGAGATGGAATGGAGCCAAGGAGCAGACTGTTGAACACGTAGTTACTGAAAGCTTCACCAGGTATATTGGTGGAGCTTTCTATGGCTGGACAAGTTGTGTTCTCCGATGGAATAGCAAAAGGATCGTATTTTTAAGTATTCAACTCTCACTAAAATGCGTATGCTAAGTTTATATGGTAAACGTTAATGTTTCAATTTATTAACCATATTTTAATTATTTTTCTTATTCTAACAATATAATTTTATATATCTGGTTATTTTTAAATTTCTTACAAATTACTTAATATATTTTTTATGCAATGTAAGCTTAATGTAGTATTAAAAACGTATATATATACGTGTAGATTATATCATTGAATTCTTCATGAAAATGAATTATTTCAGTAAATGTTGATTCTATATATTGTGTATTTATATAAATTAGGTATTTATATATATTGCTGCATGTTAGTTTATTTGCATAACGTAATGTATTCATGGACTTGATGGCGTTTTTCGGTTTCAAGACTTGCTTAATGTTTTCAACGGTTCTCTGGCCCTTCTCTTGTTTCATAGACTTTATGACTATTTCGCAAAATTACCTAAAAGCACGGCCCTTTTTATTTCTGGCTCCGCTCGGGAGGAGGGGGATAGCGCCGGAATTGGGACGAATTTTATTTAATTAAATTTAATTAATTAAGCAGTGCCCCGAATAGAGCTAAGTAATATCGTAAATAAAGTGCGTTGAGTCGTCTTTTATTTCAATTTCACCATTAGAGTTCAGTATTATTCTATACAACTTTATACATTCAAAATGCGATTTTCGTTTTACTTTGAATCACCTTGGTTTTGATGTTTTTTTTCGAATGTTATGTATGATTACAAAAACGTTTTACATAAATGTTTTCAGGTGTATGCTGATCTTTTTTTCTTCAGAAAGTAGTTGTTTAAAAAAAAATAAGCCATTATATTTACCTCTTCAAACCATCAGTTAGATAATAATTATATATAATAATAGAACATTGTCGCGTTTTGTTTATTATTTTGATGCGTTATTAAGATGTTCTAAAAATATATAGAGGCATATATGAGGACAAATGAAATACATTAAATAATCACTCAATCATCTTTTGAAAATCGTCATCATCAGCTTTTGGAAAAAAGATAAGAATTATTATTCCACAATATAACTTATCATTCAAAGATTACCATATACGATTATATTCAAATTAAAATTGAAAAACTATTTAATACACCTTGATTTTTGAGCGCAAGACTATATTTATTTGTATCCTTTTCAACTTACTGTAACTTTGTAAACATACTTATGTGTTAAGCATATTTATACCAGATTTTTTGTAAGCAAAGGCTGCGTTTTATGAAAGCAAAGTGATTAATATTTTTTTTATTTTTTATTTAAATGAATATTAAAATAACAACTTCCTAATTTGTTCTCGATGAACGCGCTTACAAATTGACCAATATTCCGTACTATAATAAAAAAAAGAGGGTTAAAAGATACATAAACACATTACTATAGTTTATATTCTATTAATATTTTCAATCCACATGTCTGTTGGGCCCAATTGTATAAAAACATGGTTACTTGATTTGGAATAAAATGAAAAATGTTTAAAAAAATATGTAAGATGATTTGATGTAAAAGTAACTACGTACGCCTGTGTATGTTCAATTTCACTGAAAGCGCTTGTTACTGGTTAAGGCACTTTTATTCTCAATAAAACTCATAGCCAGGACGTCAATAAAAGTTACGTGAAATTGTTTCTGAATACCACTCTCCTGAAGTTTAGGCAAAAGCAACTTAAACGCCACTAAGCGGAAGTGCCTGAAAACGTTTAGTTTCATAAATATTTTCATGAGAAAGACGCCGTCACCTGTAATAAATAAAATTTATGATACCGCAATGCATTTGGTTAATACGTTATGCACATTACTATAACACATAAACGTACGCTATAAAAATATGCAATCCTTTTGTGCAGCATTTGAATGCGGTTATACAACTGAAAGATTTCACGTATACTTTGAATTTGCTTTTACACGGTTATTGTTCACTAAAGACCGTCTCTCATATGACTCGATTTGCTTTATAAACAACGCTTTGGTAAGTGTTTCTTTCTTATGAGAACATGTATAAAATGGCTGCCTTATGTAACCTTCAAGCCTCCCAAAAAAAAAAAATGCATGAATTTTCAAAAAGACGTTCATTAATGACAACGTAAGATTTATCACATTTAATAAATTAAGCAATCTCTTTTCGCTTTTAAAAGTATCAAAATATATAGCCGTGTGCTTAAATTTTTCGAACGTCAAGCGAAAAGATGTCAAAGCTTAAAAACATATTGCTATATTAAATAATAAATGTACATTGTTGCTACGGCTCAAAATTTACTGCCAATATCTCTAGTTATCTGTGGGGTAGTTGGCTTAAAACGCCACGCTTGCCAGGCGGCTTGGCGAGTTTATGGCCGGTTTGCACCGTGCCTAGTTGAAGTTGGGAGAGTTCTTTTGGTAACTCTGTCAGTCCTTCTTTCTCCCTTCAGTTCATCACATCACATCGCCAAAAGGATTGGTTACCGCAATCTTGATGTGACATGACTATGTAGGGCTCACCGCGTACAGGTGAGAGTGGAGTTGGTTGTGAGAGGCTATAAGCTGCTGTTTTAATAGCAGTCAGTAGGTGCGCATCACCACCCAAGAGCCCTAGTCTCTAGTAAGACTCATGCGGGAGGCTTAAGTTCAACAATGGATGGATACAGGCTGATGATGATGATGATGATGATGATGATGATCTCTAGTTAATTTGTATCGGTCACTTTGTCACAAAATACAAGTTAAGACAAAATAACCAAAATTGTTAGATGACAAAAATGTTCATGTATTTACTGTTTAATAAATAAATCAAAATACTTACAAATAAGGAAAGTATCATCAGATTAATTATAAATTAATCTTTAATTGATACATATAAATTAAATAATCTATTATTTTTGATAATATAACTCGAAGAGTACCTAACCATACCCACAAATATTTTTTCAAATAATTTTAAGCGTTTAGTACTGAAAAAAATGTTTAATTTTCAGTTTTGTTTGACGTAATTATAATGAAAGTGCAAGTGTGTACGCTTATACCACGTCTATTTGCAGCAATGTCATGGATAATTAGGCTGCTTCATCACCTGTAATTCACACAATTCAAAAACATCATTTCAATGCTTTTGATGCGCATGTATACAGATGAGGTCATCAGCATAATGCCTTATCACGTGTGTTATGAAAAGCAACTTAACGCTTATGATACTCTAAAAGGTATTAAATTGCTCATTATCATACTTAATACAAATATGTTGATTAAATAACATCGGCTTAAAGAGACGATCGTAAAAGATTTCAACATATAATGCCATGTCTTCTTCGAGATATGATAGTAGTTATTAGGCTTAGAGGAGAAACAATAGAGGGCACCTTCGAGAAAAGAGTTATAAACAAGTATTCAAATTTTTGACTTGCACTTCATAATTTGAGTTTTAGAGGACTGAATAGTAAAGAGTGTAGTATAAAGCAATAAAGAAGACTTATGTCGTAAATCAATACCCAAGATTGTAGTCTTAGTTTGTATTTCATTTTCAAAGAACGCATTATTTTTAAAATATTATATAATGAATCATTGAAAAACTTAATATTAATGGTTGATACTACTATTAACATGTCAAATATTGTTTATTTTTTGCACAACATTTTCTCTTAAATCACAGCATATTTCTGTGCAGCAAAAAAAACTGTTAGCTGAAGGATATTAACTTTCAGTATCACGTTGATTGCTTTCTAAAAGTCTATCATATACAAGTTTAAAACATGACTATCTGAAGGATGCATAATTTATTCTAGGAGACAGTTTAGTGACAGAGTTTATAAGTGAAGTGGCTGATTTTCACATGCTGTATTTGAAGGCATACCAATCAAAAACTTCTGCAGATAAATGATCGAGAATTTTCGTGAGCAAATTTTGTTACATCTTTTATTAAAATAAATATTGATTATGCGGTAAAATATCAAATTAAGTGTATAAATAAACAAAAAAATTACTCATTCAGTTAAAAATAAGCTATCTACGAAAATGATTTTAAAAACTTTCAAAACAAAGAAAAACTGCAATATTATTTCACTGAATATCTATGATATATTTTAAAATAAAAAGTTACAATTATATAATTCAAAAAATTAAGTTATAGCTCGGAATGGATTTCTACCGACGCAATGTTCTTTGCTGATAGAAAACACCTGGCGGGCGAATCGAGGGGGAGATCCATCACGTACGGCTGCCAAGCCAAGACTGAGCTCCGCAAAGATGGAGAGAGGATTTGGAGTTGGGGAACCAGGGTACACTACAGAATTGCGGGATCCAACATAACAGCGCTTTTCAGGACTGTAGCGCCATGGGAACTTTATATTACGGATAACCCTCGTAAAATTACGATTATTAAATAGTTGCAAATGTTTGTGTTTGTTTGAATATCAATTATTTATAATGTGAAACACACATTTTGTAAATGTTTATCAATATGTTCTTGTTATTATTCTTGCGGTTTGTTTTATTTCAATATTAATATCAGCAGAGTTCTGTGTAGCGAGAGATGGGAAAATTTACGCTCAAGTCTTTTGAAATTAGCGAAGAAAATTTCGTGCCAACTTTTTAAGTAGGATACATACAGAATAACCGAGACCGCTCAGAATTATTATTAAATTCCTTCTTCCTCGCACACCTGTTCTTGGCAATACCTCCGCCGAAATAAAACCATAAAACGAAATGAAAATATCGTTTCCCTTTTCCCCGGTATTGTAAAGTATACTAACGTCATTTTAAAAACCTAATAAAAAGTGTGTTACGTCTGAGACAATAATGTAAAATAAACGGTTGTAAGTTTTCCTGTTAACCCGCATCTGTGCAGACGCCATTTTTTCGTTCCTTTTCACACGTTTTCGAATATATTTCACACGTTTCAAGTAAATTTTCAAAGAAATCAGTTTTTTTTTTCATTTTTAACAAAAGAATAATAAACGTTCGCCGATGACAGGCCTGTAAAGTATGAATCTATTTATATTACTTGCAATAGATTTTACATAACATTTAAGGGGTCATTTTTTGTTTTATTTTTAGTAAAAAAGAGTGGTACGTATGTTATTCATATTTGTAGCACTTTGAGATTATCTGTAACGTGTGAACATTGAGAAAATTCACGTCACACGTGAATAATAAAGATGTTTTATTCCTAGCAAACATGAAGGTTAATAATGTATCCCGCGCATCATTTAAATTCAGGACCATTGTGTTCAGCAGCCGCTGGTGCAAATAGGGTCTATACACCCGACCTTAAATCAAAATCTCATCGCACTCATGATAAGGGTTACCAATAACCATCGAATGGTTTACCGTAAACAGGTCAGACATCTCATTTCACCGGTAATAATAATATATCGTAAACACAAATTACGATCAATATTTGTAAAATTCATGATTGGTGTTCAGTTCGTAATATGAGGGTTATATAATTATTAAAATTAAGTTATAATAGTAATATAGTGACAAGTATTATTAATCGTGTTTTAAATATAATACTCACATAAAGAAGAAAAATATAACCAGTTTTACAGGCATCGTTACCTTTGAGGTAGTCTTCCAATCTTGGTAAAAAAACTAATTAATATATAAATAAAACATTTAAAATTTTATACTACGTCTATCGTCTTTTTTAGTCTTCCCATTTGCAAGGAGGCCTTCGGTTATTATATGTGTTCTAAGATAGATATCCGAGTACAGAGAGAAAACATAGTCAATTGCAGCTCACAGAGTTTTGTAGGATTAGATCCTCTAAATATTATCGGCTATACTTAAAAAATATTGTGGTTATAAATTTTACTTTTACCAAGAATAATTTTTGAATTACGTAATTAAAAAGGCTAATTACCGTTTGTAGCAAAACGGTTTTAATTTGGGTACCCTATTTGAATGTTAAGAACCCGAAACGTCTACTGAAAGGCTTTCTCTTTCTGTTCAAAATCCCTTTGCATGATTATTAAAATAAGTAATCGTGTATAGTGGCAGCTCCTACTTATTTATGTTGGGTCTAGGCACTCCATCACGTACATAATAAATGATTGTGGTCCCGAATATTTTGTCCCACGTTTTAATTATGACGCTAAGTGATATTTACTCGGGCTCGGGTGTGCACGAAAAGGGTTAATTGAAGTATATTTCAAATCGTATTTGACGCAATACAACAATGATATGATATAAACTTGAAATGAATGTTTGTAAAGACACAAGCTGTATTCATATGGAATATATTACATTGAGAGTTATGTGTATATTAATGGCACTATTCAAAATCATTCAACAGTGAATTTAGCAGCCTTTTATGATGAAATAGTCAAATCAGGAATACCGGGTTAGTTACTCGATAATCTTTAAGTGAACTAACAAAAACCACCAAAATCTCATTTCTCTATGGTTGTTGATAACTTTACATTTATTAACAAATTCAATAGGAATGTTATATTAAATCAGCTGATAGAATACCATTGTAGCGTTTGTCTTAACCACATGCTGTAAGTACAAATGAAGAATCATTAATGTTCCCATGTGCACTTTCAGGTGCAATATATTCCATATATGGAACAGATATGGGAAGAAGAAGTAATTACAATATGACTTCAAAAGAAGATTAAAAAAACGATTAATTATTCTCGCCATTGACTGATGCAATATAATTTTGCCAAAATGCTTGCCTGGTTCCAAATCATATTTTCAACAAGCACTCTTACAAGTACTTTCTAATGGATGGCCTAATGAAAAAAAAACAATTTTCAGATAAAAATTATGTGTTATATTTGAGGCATAAATTGTTATTTTGGTTAATTAGCCACAATATAAAATAAAATTTTCAAACACCTTATAAAAAGGTTACGAATAATGTCTCTAAGTCTCATATACAGGTAAGTGTATTTTTAAGTTTATGAAAGTATCAATTACATACTAATGCCATATGTTTTTTAACACTATATAAATTGATGATTTAGTAGACTTTTATTCAATAATAATATTTAGTAAATATAAAATTGTTAATCCATAAAATATTAGGTATCATCAAGAGCTGAACACTCGTGAAATTTGTAACGCTCGTGTCAGTTAGCTTTATAATTAATATTAATGGAAGAACTATTGAAAGAAGAAAAACGATAATAATAATAAAATAAATATGTATAAAATTGCATCTCAATTCAGATTAACTTAAATCGAGATTTTATTGAATCTGCTCTCTGATCTCTTTATTTTTCACAATAATAATTTAATTGTTGTGGTAAAGTCGATCATAGACAATTAAATTATAAGTAATTACATATACATATACTAATACATCAAGTTATTTATACGCCTCAATTCATTAAATCAGCATAATTTCTTGCAAGGGATGCAGGAAATTCCAAGAATGAACAATATAAGTATAACACATTATTAATTGTAATGTTTTACTAATTAATCAATGTTCCAAATGAGTAATTATATATTATTCATACAACCTTTTATTTAGAAAGCGCATCGCAAAAAATGAATATAACTATTTATAACTATTTCAAACTAAGTCTTAAGACGGTCTCACATTCAAAAAACTAGGTTTGCTATATACCTACTCACATGTAACAAACACTTGTGGATCATCTATACATACTTAATGTCCCAAATTTCCTTCCTAAATGCCACCGATAAGCTCTGGAATGCTCTTCAAGTATATGTGTTTCCTCCTTCATACAATCTCCCCAACTCACACACAAACACCACATAAGTTTCATGTATGCAGCGTCCAGCCGTCTTTGGTGAAAGTCATAGAGTTCACTAGTCTAGAATTTACAATATATTTAAAACTAAAAAAAACGATTTGAATACAAATACCAGAAAGTTCCAAAGCTTGCTAAACATACCTACCTAATATTTACCTGTCATACCTAATATAAAAATTTGAATATGGAAAATAAAATAACAGTTCTTTTGTTCTTCTGCTTTATTTGAGTCATAATTTTAGAGTAATTGTCAGCTGGTTTTCTTTTTATATCACATATTTTTTTGAAATGGACCGAATAATGTTGTTCTATTCATTCGGCTTTATAACAAGTTTATACTACTTGGACTGGTACTTGGGAGAGGGATTTGAAAGATGCATCTGTACTTTTTTATGTGCCTGTCAATATATATATAAAAATACACTCGTGCCAATAATGTATTATTTAATGAAGAATCAACCGGCAATACTAGCATTAACAAGTTCCATAGTGTTTTACTTAATATGGAGTTACAACAAATCCGAACCAAACTACTCAAAGGTATAAATATTATGAATACTTATTTATAAGCCAAAGGAAGGTTTTTTTCTTATGCATGACAAGCCTGCTTCAAGTTGGAAGATATGGTCACCATACAATTTTTTGAAACCCTTGAAGTCTATTTTTTTTCCTTTAATATTCTTTTAAAAAATATAAAAAATGAGAAGGAATATTATTAAGTTTAATTTATATAATTCATTTATACGACACATTATGATTTCAATATTTCATAATCTATAACACAAAATATTTATAAATAAAAAACATATGTTTTCATCTAAGAGGCTTACACAATAAGAAGCGTCTTTATTGAAATGTTAATAGAATGAAAACCAGTCTAGAACCTCTGATTTTTTTTTCAATATTGAAATTGTATGAAACACATATTTGCGTGAACGCCGAAAATCAAAAGACGATTTTAAAATGCTCATATGGGCGCTCTTCGGGTATCACACCTATTTTCCGAAATTGGAACACTTTTTTTTTCATATTTGTGTGAACGCAGGGAAGTGGTTAAATGAGATAAAGGAAATACTGCACATTTCTTGCATGGATAAAAGTGTTGCATGGATTAAATGTTAAATATTTAAGTGTCATTATCTATCACGTAAGCTTTCCTCGTGACGTGCCGATGTCGGCCATTTTTTATTTTATTTATATCTCCATGGCAACTCATTTGAATCATTTTTCTTGTACGAAATTTTACGCAGAAAAGCAATTTGCGCTGTGGTTGATAATACTTTGAAAGATCAGATTTTTTGGACCGAATGTTGGCCGGAATAAGCTAACACCCAGCTAACCTCATCAGGTCAAGCTGGTTAGGGCACTCTATTGTCCTGGAGGTAGTAAATGCCCTCCTAAGGCGGATGAACCTTTATGGTCAACGGCATTAGAATGTGGAAATAAAGGGGAAAATACCACATTAAAGGTCTTAAAGACATCCCACGTATCAGCAAAAAATGATTGCATCTCAAGTAAAATTTTCCGGAGATAAAATAGTCCCCCAATCGGATTTCCGGGTGGGGACTGCTCGAGACAAAACAACCAAGACAAATAAGAAAGACCTTCAGCCAACAAGATATGCCACCTGAAATGTTCGAACATTACTGCAGAACGGCGCCCTAGACGGGGGTATTTGCAGCAAATATTCGAGGACATGAACTGTAGCGCTTATGCTGAGCTGAAAAGGGTTGCGGAGGACCGAGAGGAATGGAGATCGAGATGCAAGATTCTGTTGCTGCAAACCAATCCTCCGGATTGATACTACGAAGAAGAAGCTTTCCTTATTTTTTTTATAATCTAATTTGGTTTCAATCAAAATTGATTTGGATTTTAATTTTCAGGGAATGTCCATCAAAAATGAGAAGGAAATATTAGAGCTCCTTGATACAAATTAAGATGAATCATATGAAGATATACTCCTTTAAATGGTCAGTCCTTAAAGTGTTGTCAATATTCATGATAATTATAAATTGCTCGGTCAAACTGAATTATGATAATTTGATGTTTTTAATATAGATTTAATTTTTAGGGTATTTCTGAAAAACACGAAGAAAATTTTGATAATAAACGAAAAAAAATGAAACATTGGATATTCAAGGTATGACTTATAAATATTCTTATTTAAAAAGCTAAATGAAAATAATGTATAAATAAATAATGATTGGATTAATTTTCAGAAACATCTAGTCACTGTTATAATATGCACCAATAAAATAAAAACCTTCTACAACCTAGGATCAAACAATAGTACCCATTTTTATTGGTTTTTCCAAAATGCACATCTGGGCCTAAAAAAATGAATAGAATTATACATTAATAGAACATGATAAACAAGATTTTCGGTTGAAGAAGTAACGTTTGATATTTTTTTTAAAATGAAATTATTTTTAATACGAAAATGAGCTATTTTGTGATCTGTAAAATATAATTTTATTTTGTAATTTTGTGTTCTTTAATCTTTTGAGACATTCTTTCTAAGAAGAATTCATAAAGAGATGATGATCCACATGAGTGTTATGAATTACATTATTGCTCATGTTTTAAATAGGAACAGAGCCATACAAACATAACGATGTGTAATGCTATGACAACTAATTTGGGAAACTTGGCAATATAGTATACACTGTACTTTTTTTGTATCTTAAGAAAGCTAAACACTTATGAAATTTGAATCGCCCGTGTCAGTTAGCTTTATAATTAATATAAATGAATATCGGTTGAAAGAAGAAAAAGTTAATAACAATAAAATATATATATATAAAATTGCATCTCAATTCAGATTAACTTAAATCGAGATTTTATTGAATCTGCTTCTTCATTTTACACAAGAATAATTTAATTTTTCTGGTAAAGTCCATCATAGACAATATAATTATAATTCATTTACAAATCCATCAGTCGTAAAGCTCAAGCATAAACCATAAAATATCTAGAAGCTTGTACAATATACGATTTTTTTTTACTTGCTTTTTCTTGGTTTTTTCACTCTGTCATCACGAAAAAGAATATCTAAAAAATGCGACTTTTGTGAACTCATTCTAGACGTTTAGTCCAATGTTACAAATTCATTTGCATGTGTATCAAATAAATCTTTTAAAGGCTTGGAGCACGTCACAGATGATGGAGAAATATCTGGATTTATTTCTTCATCAGCAGAATCATTTCTCGATTGCACTTTTCATGTTTCAGATTCGTTTACGTTTTTTATTTCAGTGGCCGATTTGTTGTTTTGCAATCTCTTTTAATGAAATTTTTCCTGGATATGCAAAGGTTTAAAAAGTAATTCCAGCAGAGAAAGTGATTTTTCATTGAGATTATCAGAATTTTCCAATGATCTTAAATTAACATACTCTTTTGACTAATTGTTTTTATTTTCCATTGACTTTTCGGATAAAAAAGTATAATGTTTCTTAGTAAAATGCAAAGGCTCCTCTGTAGTTCTTTTATAATATAAAACTGTGGAAGTTTTACTTGATTTCTTGGTTCACCTTCAACAAAAGAAAAAAATTATTAATAAAGATGATGTGTATGTTTTTTGTGAGTGTGACATTGATGTGTTAAACACCATTTTAATCCTTTAAAATGTTTGTCACAATTTACTAGTAAAAGATAATAATTTAAAAGTAATACAACTAGGGCAAAATAACTTCTTAAAAGTAATTGACAGGCGTCTACAAGTGGGATGGGCAGCATTTAAAAAACTAAAGTACATTTTTAAAGCGAAAATTCCGCAATGTCTTAAAACTAAGGCGTGTAACCAATGCATCCTCCCTGTATTAACTTATGGCGCAGAGACGTGGAATCTGACAGCAAGTCTTACCGATAAAATAAAAGTCACCCAGTGTGCTATGGAGAGATTCATGCTAGGACTGTCGCTAAAAGATAGAATCCGAAACAAGAAAATACGCAGAAGAACTCAAGGAGTGGATGTTACACAACGAATGGGCACACTCAAGTGGCATTGGGCGGGACATATCTGTCGAAAAGACGACGGTCGATGGGGAAGAAAATATTGGAAAGGCGCCCAAAAACTGGCAAACGAAGCATTGGCCGACCCCCTACAAGATGGACTGACGATATAAGAAGAATAGCGGGAGTGACCTGGATGCGGAAGGCGGAGAATCGAAGAGGATGGAGACTCATGTGGGAAGCCTACGTTCAACAGTGGACGGACACAGGCTGATGATGATGAGATAATAATTTTTAATAATTTTAATATTCGAATAAAACTTGTTTCAGTGGTCATTAACACTAGATTCTAATATAAACATATTTTTTGCTTAATTTGACATTAAAATGTATTTCAATATTTTAATAATATTGAAATATAATCATCGTCAAAATAGAAAGAGTACTAATAGAGCTGTACAATGATACTCAAGACCACGTGCTAACTCAACGGTGACAGTTGACAAACTAACGTCAAAGTGACGCAAAAAAATTGTCATTTCTTTCCGAATAACCTAATATATTCCATATATGGAACAGATATGGGAAGATGAAGTACTTTCTAATAAATGGCTTAAGGAAAAAAACTATTTTTCAGATAAAAAGTATACAGTTATATTTGAGGTTTATTTTGTTATTTTTTGTTATTCAGCTAAGGTATAAAATAAAATTATACGAATACCTTATAAAAAGGTTACCTATAATGTCTCTACGTTTCATATAAGCGTATTTTTTAGTTTACGAAAGCGTCAATTATATATGAACACATTTTTGTACCACCATATAAATTGATGATTTATTAGACTTTAATTCAATATTTATATTTATTCAATATAAAATAAAGTCTTTAATCCATAAAATATAAATATTTTTAAAGTGAAGGTTGACAAGGGAGTACAACTAATTTATTTTAATAAAAAACTTACTTATTTTAGTTTTAAGCATCTCTCATTTCCTATTTTACAAGCATTGTTTTATATTTTTCCTGATTTTGATGATATGAACCACCATTATTTAATGTATCAACATAAACCGAGAAATTTACAATTATATCAGTATCATTTCTTATTATTCTCGTAAAATATATATGTTTTTTGGACGTACCTTTTATATGAACATTACTTTGTCCGAGTGCAAAAGATCATTGCGTCGTGAATCTGTAACGATAAAAAACAACAATACAAATAGGCGTAAAAAATAGAACAAATCATGAAATGTCCACAGCAACATTCAACAAACTATGTTTTTTGTGTTTGTTATTTTCTTCTGTATTATCGCAGGCATTGTATTGTATCAAATAAAATACAAATTACGAAAGTTCGTACCGTGCGTACTTTTACCGAAACAGTTTATTTCGCCAGTTATTTTACAGCCGGCCGTAATATTTTATTGTGCATCCTTCATACTGACGATTATCGTCAAATGACTAACCGCATGACCCTTTCAAACGGAGTAATCTACAGCTATAGAAAACTACTCAAATAAAAACTCATTCCTTCTGCGCTATCTTAATCATAAAATAAAATCATTAAAATAATATATTTATTTATTTTAGTATATATAGGAGAAAACTATATTCTGCCATGGTGAAATAGCACGGAAGTATGTCATTTATCATATTGGTTACACTATGGATCAAAATATCACGTAATGTGAAACGGTTAACATAATACGAGTATTTTGATTCGCCAACGTTATTAAACCCGTCAATCACTTAAAGATTATTTGGAAAATATATCAAAAAACATTTCTTTATTACTTTTCTGATCTTAATAATTTATTAATGTATTTTTAAATTAATCATCAGTATCAATTAATGTAGTAATAGTTTTACAATATGGTATCTTCCGTAAAAGTTTGTTTCTATTGTCTGTTTATGCTAGTAATAATTTATTAAATTTTTGCTTTCTGTGAGTAATTAAGTAAGTGGTCGCTCCTCAGGGAGGTAAGGATTCACCAAGATGTTTGCTTAAACTTCCGGATTCCGGTGTTATTTACATTTATTCTCGCACAGGTACACTAAATACACTAATCATTACAGTGACCATGTGAAATAAATTCTTAGGGACAATTCTACTCTTAAGTTTAATACCTTATAAAAATATGTAATTTGAATCTATAGCAAATTTTCTAAGTACTTTTACGTCAGACCCATGAAACCCACTCTAAGTATCCTTACATATATACTTTTATCACACAGGTCGAACAGTTCCACCAGCTATTTTTTAAGTAGAACACGATGTCCTTGAAAAGATCTTAAGACATAAATAGTTCCTCAAAAATAAAAATAAAACAATTACATTCCACTGAATCTCACCAAATCACTACATATTTTACCCACTCTTAGCATTCAGCTTTTCTGGTTAAGCGACATCGTACACGTGAAGAATCAAATGCTCTAATGGTGCTCTCCTGTGTATTTATATTTAAAAAATTATGCCTTAAAATCACTCATTCAATAATTATGAGAGTATGGGTGTACTTTCCATAAGAAAAAAACTTCCTAACGTATTTATCGGCATACTAATTCTTTTCTTAACTGGAGCATATAACTGTCACTAACTGCAACCACTGCTTCATCCCATGTCATCTCTGGCTCCACCGAAAACATTATATTTGTAGTTTCAGATGGTCTTAGTTTCACCCACACATTAAATTAATCATGTGGGGGATTTCTGTTTTGTCAATTGTAATAATTTTGGTATCTATATCTTGTCAATTCATATTTGCATTTATTGACATTAAATTCCCCGTGACATTATACCGCGTTCTAATTTTTTCTTTCTTTTTCGGAATGTTCGTGTGTTTTCAGTGAACCCTTCCTAACACGCATAACAATTCCTTTCAGCAATTCAAAGATCACAACACTTCCACTACACTCCCACATTTCAACAAACACAATACACTTCCATATTGTTCTAAGAATAAAATATTTTAATTAATATATAAAACGCTAATTGTAATTAAGAATATCACTTATATTCCGTTACGTTATTTATAGTTCAGCATTGTTCTAACGAAGTTTCAAAATAAAAAGTTGTACAAAACCTATACAAAGCTTTAAAGCACTGCTGATCGTGCAAACTTTTTCATTTCAAAAAAACTGTTTTTTAGCGGTTGATTTTAGGTGCATAAAATTTACGTGAAAAAGCAGCACCCGTATAGAATATTGAGTCTGCTAGATTTTAATTTTATTTTGATCGTAAAAGTTTACCGTGCGAAAACCATAACATTGGCAAAAGGCTCAGTTAGGGCAGTACTTCATGAGTACATAATCCACCCGGATGTATGAAACATTCAATTAAGCCTAAAAATCTGCGCTGAAGTATTCATTTGAAGCGTGGTCAATAAAAGAACACTTTAATCTGTGTAAATTTTTAATACTCGTTGTGTGCCTATTCACACGAGTGAAAAACTTTAATTATTTCAGTATTTTTAACCAAAAATACGAAAAACTTTGATGAACTAGAGTGAAAAATTTGGTTTTAAAATAGGTTGTTTTCAAGTGAAGCAATAAAAATTTCAGGAATTTAAAAAGAACATAACGCGCAATTAATTACGTATTATTTTGACAAAAAAGTATGCAAAATATGTTTTTAATTTCAATGCTTAATATAATAAATTATTATAAGAATATTTTTTTTCTGAAGTTATTTAAATTATTCAGATATATTTAATACGAATCTAAAAAAAACACGAATCTATTGAAAACTAACATTTTTAACTAGTTATATTAAATTAAAATATAGTACAAAAAAAAGTTGATACATTATCTAATTTAAATATTATGGATAACTACAATGTCACATTCATAGACTTCACTCATTTTATTTAAATAAAAATAATTTCATTACTTCGTACATTTGCTTTTAATTTTTAGTATTTTAAGTGATGTTTTATTCTTCTTATTCTTCCTATATCCGTTCCATATCTGGAACATTTGGTCACCACAAATTACCGTCACTTATTTCTGTTGGCTACTAATGTACATTCCTTGTTCTAAGACATATGTGCACATGAAGGCTTACTTGGGGACATGTATGGTTCTCGGAAATCTCCAGAGCAGAAATCTGAGTACTTTGAGAGGATGTATTTGTAGTTCCTTATTCATATTCCTGTTATTCGGGTTTTTAAAGAAGGTTGGTTTTAAGCTCTACGCTCTCGAGGCCTGGAACATTTTGTTCTAAGGAGTGACTAAACCCTGATGTTTAACAATAATAATAATAATATAAGAAAAAAATATTTAGGCACTATTACCATAATCATCAAAATTTTACATACAATAATTCCAAGCAAATACAGAAAAAAACAAAATTTAAATTAAACACAATAGAAAGAACACATACACCACATTATTATTATTGTACTACTCAGTGAGTGGAGCACCTGATCCCTTCTGGATGGCCACATGAAGGCGCATCCAGTGCCTCTACAAACCGTGAGTCCCACCTATCTGCTCACACAGCGACTATTGCGTTGGGACTGGTAATATACAATATATATAATAATATTAATACTTAAATGATTATTTTATTCAAAATATTAATTTGTATTTTTAAATTTGAATAAACAACGAAATCACTTTAATAAAATATCATCCTCATATATAATATGATTTTATTTTGATTTTATATCATAAATTATGTAAAGTAAAACGAATTAATGAAAACAAATGAATCTGAAGCATTTATTCGATATTCAAAATTAAGGGATGCAAAAGTGGATATTAAAAATTTAATATATACAAGAATTGTGTCGTTGGAAAATAAATTCGCATAGTTTGACATTTTTTTAAATATACGTAATTATTTTTACATTGCGCTGAAGTAGTAGGTGAAATTTCTTCAGATCAAATCTCTGATATTTGTTTCCCTTAGGCCTTGAAATGTGGTTATTTTGTAGCGAATAATTACACAAAGGAATTTTCTTATTTGAAGCCCGATAACAAAAGTGTTCCCTGGGAAAAAAATCGTCATAATCTGATTCTGGTCCGTGTTTCTCTCTTACATTTTTTTCCTCTCACAGAATAATGGGAAATTTACCACAAAATAATAAACCTACATATTAAATTCTCTTCTATTAATTTTGTTTTGTGTCGTTTAAAATCATTTCTTTTATAATAATTTTAAAAATAGATATATTTTGAAATTATGAATGATATTCGCATCAAAATAAGAACATAAAAAAGACATTAAAAAATATATTTCAAATTAAACCTGAAAATATATTAAAAACTGATATTTTTCATAGATAATTACTGTCGGTTGAAATATATGAATATTTTTCATTACTTTTCGTACCTAAACAACTACAAAGCACCGAAAATGAAGTTTGTAATTACGAGTACATGAGAATATTATTTATACTAGAATTTAATATTTTATTACAAAACATTGTTTATTTTTATAAATTTAGTTATTTTATTAAAAATTTCGGTTGTTATGAAAATGATTATTTATATTGCTGTAATATCTTGGTACTAATTATATACTGTATTCTCGAAATTTCCTGGAGAGACCACGTCACGAACAATGAGGTTCTCAGGATAATCAAGGAAGATAGGCACCTAGTTAGAACCATCTCAGAGAGGCAAGCCCGATGGATCGGTCACATCACGCGCCACGATGGTCTTCTTCATGACATTGTGGAAGGGATGGTTGAGGGTGGAAACTGTAGAGGGTGACCTAGACGGAAGTATTTGCAGCAAGTGTTTGAGGACATGAGCTGTAGCTCTTATGCTGAGCTGAAGAGGAGTGCACAGGATTGAGAGGTGTGGAGATCGAGATTTCGTTGCTGCAAACCAATCCACCAGATTGATACTACGAAGAAGGAGAATTATATACATTCTACAATTTTCAACTTTTATATCACTATTAAATATGATGTATTTCATGTATTCATGTTACATTCCATAAATTTCCTACGTGTATGTTAAATTTAAAATTTACAAAAGATGGAATGAATATATAATAATATATTTATTAATTTGACGTCAAAACAATCTTCAAAAACAACAAAATTCGTTTTTTTTTTCAGAAAATACAATAACCTTCGGTTTTTATAGATACAATATTTATCTAATTATATTTTAAGTATTGACTTAGAGATTCTATACAAATATTTTAAATTAAATTTTACTTATACGTTTTTTTTTATTTTATATGGTTCTTTCCATATCCGTTCCATAAATGAAACATTTGGTCACCACAAATATCCGCCACTTAATTCTTTCAGCTGCCGTCTTCCTCGTTCTAGACATATATGAACCTGATGGTCCATTTGGTAACATACATGGTTCTTGACAACCTCCTGAACAGAAGTAAGAGTACTTGAAGAGAGTTTATAGGTTTTTGAAAGGAAATAGGACATTTAGTCCGACGTTCCCGGAGTGTGGACCATTTGTCCTAAGGGGTGGCATAATTCGAAATTTCATACTAGCATCCTCCTCTCTTTTAAAAGGTGTTACTCAGTCGCGCGATGGCAGGATTGGAACCAGATTGATAGCACAGAGTTTTTCAGAAGTACATTGACATATATTTACTATAAAACTTAACAAATTTATGGCTCGACCATCCATTCGGCCGAGCCACAATACAATATGCTCTCGCTGACGGGTGAGGCATGACTACCGCGCTCGTGATGGCTCTCGCCCAGCGCTACTAGCGGCGGTGTATACAACTAGTTCCAAAAATGGCGAACACATAAATGTATGACAAGAGAACAGAAATAAGAGAAGGATGATTCAATATCGAGGTTTTTGGTACCAGTCAGCAAGGGCTACATCATGCTGCTGTCAATATGAAATACAATGATTTAATTTAACATATTTTAATAGAGAAGTTTCTGGATTTGTGACAAAGTTATACAATTATTAGAAAATTCATTTTAGTTCTAACATTATTTGATGTTTCATATGTTCTTATAAAATCCAATAAAGTGGGAAATGAAATAAAATAAAATGCCTCGTACAATAATCGTGTGCAGAAAAAACAACTTTAGATACAGTTGATTCAATAAAGTATGGCTTTTGCTCATTTCCCGAGAAAGAAGTGATTCCGTTCGCTATTTGGAGGAATAGATACAATAAATTATTGATATTATTGAAAAAGCGTTTGGCAAAGTAAATACCAATTGAATTCGCAGTCAGTAGAAGTATTGACTCGCAAAATCACCGAAGGCTTTCAAGGCATCGGTGGTTAACCCTGCAGCCCCAAAAGGCTCGCATTATACTCTTCACCATCTTCGAGTGTTTGGACTTATTAAAACAGTCGCTACGTTTTGTCATTTCAACGGTATATTTTAACACTTTTGTGTTTGTATTTTTTCAAAAATTGCACTATTTCTAATCAAAATCAAGATCACCACATAATTTCTGTATAAATCAATAATTGCTCTACAATAATCCTAAAATCAAGTTAAAATTTATTTTATTTTAAGTTTTTTTGTGACAATGACAGCCATTACTTTTACGTGATTGACTATCCTATATATAATCGTGTCGGAAACAACAAGGTCAGATCCTGTCTTCCTAGAAGTGGGCGACGTCGATTGCGTTACTCCCGGCCATTATCAGGTCTTCTTGGGTGTAGCTACTCGGATACAGCGCACACTCCAGAAGGTGTGACAGGGTTTGCTCCACGCCGCAGTCACATTCAGTTGGTCCGCTGTAGACTGCCAGGCTTTTATTTGTGTTCTCGTCTTGCATACTCCGGTCCGAAGTTTGTTAAGGGACCTCCATGTATTCCACCTCTAGTCGTATCCAGGGGCTAAGTCCTCTTTCGGGGTAATCCAAGTATTCCTCTCAGTTGCGCATGATTAAAAAAAACCTATTCTAAGCACAGACAGACACAGTTCCAGCATATACGTATATTTATTATATATCCTATCTCCATCCATATAAGCAAAAATCTTATACGCTAACATATTTCTCAATTCCTTCTTTTGGTGCTATCATGACAGCTTATACTTAACAATGCGACATTTAAACTAATATAAATATGAATAAGTAGTCTAAAAAACACTTAACAAATTTAAAACACTTTTAATGCCAAACATGCTTCCGAAATCATTATTCAGAAATGTTTTATTCCTTATATTTTTGCAACATTTTAAGCATTAGTTTTGAGATCCATTATGAATAATTAATATTTATTTATTTATCTCGTTTTTAAATGGATCACGTTGAGT
This sequence comes from Glossosoma conforme, assembly GCA_022606575.1. Taxonomy (NCBI): domain Eukaryota; kingdom Metazoa; phylum Arthropoda; class Insecta; order Trichoptera; family Glossosomatidae; genus Glossosoma; species Glossosoma conforme. Next base: position 2,102,293 of record JAGTXR010000101.1, on the reverse strand, counting down.
ATGACCTGTGTTTTTAAGACTGCATTCCTCAAATATGTTCGACCTCTTACTAAATATACAAACAGCTCAGTTGACTCTTGACAGTGACGGATTGAAGAATGCTACGAGTTAGTTGAAACTGCAGTCCCATAAGCAGAGGTCATACTCAACGGGATCCATGTGAAAGCAAGGTTAATAAATAGATAGATGCGCCATCTTGTTTGTTATGACAGTTGGTCAATTTCATTTCGGCCACTATCATATTTATTTCGCGAGTCCGCTTCTAGGATTTGGCGGCGCTGTAGGTCATAGGCGCATGGGCAGTCGCAACACGAACGCCCAAGGGCGTCCTTATAACGGGCGACGTTATTGACGAATAACCGAGTAATATGTGAAACAGAAACAAGTGTTCGTATTGTGAACCTGAACCTGCATTCTTCCTCCAGTTAATCGATGTCCTAAATGGAAGAGGAGGATATAAATATATTTTAAAACACAAAAGTAAAAAAGATCGTTATAAACGAATATTATTCATCGTCCAAAGTTGAATACTTCGCAAAAAGCAACGTGTTGTTTTTTTAAAGTATAATTTTCGATATCTTTTAAGTGGTTGCTTAAGGGTTAATATAGCTTAGCGGCCTCTATTTCTGCACAATAGATATCATGGTTGTATTGATCGTCTTCCCGAGATGAAGGTTGTACCACAGCTGGGCGGGAGTTAACGTGTTTTTAATAGAAAACCTAATAACTCCATACAAATCAATTTACAAGCGCGCCCATATTCCGAACAACTTATGTGAGTTGTGTTATTTATTTTTTACTCAGCGGGAACTTAATGCCGGAATACAATATTACATTAAGGACCACGTAGTTTCGCTTTATGTGTTTTTCATTTTCAGCTGAATAAAAGGTTTCATGAAATACTAGTAGTAACTTTGATTGGTTGTACGAGTATATATGAAATTAAATAATGTAAATGGAATATTTGTTATGAATTTCAGTAAAATATTTATTACCTTTGTTTAATCGTAAGTGATAATAGCGTTTTCTTTTGCATATATTTTTAGAATGTTTCAAATAAATATAAAGTTTATATTACAATATAAATCTCAAAAACTTTTTTTTTATTTATGGCCGTAATTTTTTTGAAAGCTTTTAATAATTGTTTATTTAATTATGACAAATGTAAGTGTACTTTTAAGTTAAGTTATCAATATTGTAAATTAAATCAGTTAATTAGTATGAATTCGCTATTTTTATTTCTGATGACATGTGGTTGCTTGGTTTTTCTCACACGTTAATGCCTTATCAAAGATGACAAAATATGTCGTCAAATAACAAAATGGAATTTATGACAAAATTATTATTTTTTTACACATTTTCAGTACAGAAATATACGAAAAATTATCAATTTAAAAAAAATCTTTCTGGTCAAATTAACTTCATCAGATGCAAATGTAGCCAATAAAGCAATAAATACAACTAATTTTCGTATTAAAATATGCTTAAATTATTTGGAAAATGATAAATTATTTTCAATTTTTCTGAGATTTTTTTCATGTAATATTATTCTTCAATGATATGATATATTCTCGGCGCTTGTTAATAAAGCCATATTCTTATATTCTCGACTCCAGGTGGCTGAAAAATAATGATATTAATTGTACTGATAAATCACGTCAAAGACTTCAAAGGAACGTGAAGAGGCTTCTTTTTTCAGGTTCGGGGTGGGTTAAGGATCGAGAAGCTCGGTCCGTATTCCGATCACGTATTCTTCGATCCACCTCCACCCCAATCAAACATACGCCTCAAGCTCTCTACAGTAGACCTTTCCTCGGAACACTTGCCCAAAATTATAAGCATATAATGTGCAGACTATCTCGATGTACAATAATAAGTACAAGGATGATATCAATACTTTGTAAAGACAATACGAATTTCAAGCTTAATGCGAATTGTATCTTTTGTTGGTGAAACACATTTAGTTTTAATTTAATGAATGTTAACACGTTTATTAGATCGACAGATTTTTATTAGTGTTTTATTTTGCGTTAACCATTTTCGGTGTTTTTTTAAATCACAGTTATCGAAAAATCTACAAAATTTACATTCAATATCAATGTAAAGAGTAAATTTAAGTTATTTTAGTCTATTTTGTATAATTTTGATAATAAATGAGTGTGTTATCAATACTTGATAAGGACAATATAAATTTAAGCTTAATAACAGTATATTTATGATTTTCGTGATTTAATTTTAACACTTTAATAAGATAAGACAAATATATATTATTTTAAGCACTATTTATAAAAATGTTTTTAATCGATTTACGGGCGTAAGTAATCGAGTGGACAAAAAAAAAATTAATGGACATGCAAGATCATTATTTCAAATCCCATATCAGTCATATAATTTTTCCGTTTTTTTTATGTAAACACATGCAGCTGAATACCGACAGATGGTGTTAGTAATTCTGAAGTCTCATCTGTGGAATTCTATTACGCATACCATGGTGTATTTGGCTACACGCTGCATGTGGAGTGTTGATCCGCCAACGTCATAAACTACAGCCCGAGATTCATGCATCATCCTTTATTATTACAGGAATTTACTATGAATGGATGGTCTTCACGGGACGACTTTCGTCTACCACCAATTTTAATTAATAGGCTATGACTGATATTTTACGGGTGATGGATCAAATTCACATCAACCGGGGAATTTTAGAGCTCAGAAATCGATTAAAAATCCTTTTTTTAATCTCCATCGGGGATCAAACCCTCGACCTTTGGCTCTAAAAGCAAACGCTTTGACCATTGAGCTATGACAGGATGGTGTTTGCTATTTTTTGTATGTGTATTATTTTTTAAGTATTTTTTAGTACGAGTACATTCGGTTTTCAAAAAATTAATGGTCCTGATGGATTAATGGTAACTGAACCATCAGGACTTTCTTTACCACAATAAACTAAAATAAAAGCACTTTGCTTGAAATGCTTATGCTACAATTGGATTTAGAATCTTCTAATGGTAGTATTTCATTGATCGAGAGAGTCACTATTCAGCAATATCTATGAATTTCAACTTATGCTTTCATTTATGGTTGAATTGGGTAATTAATATTTAATATTTATATTAATCTTATAATATCAAAGGCATGTTGTAATATGTACCAATGTTACTGAAAATGCAGATCGTTCTGTAAAAATTAAAACACCTCCAACATTTGATATTATGAACCTTTGAACTTTAAGTAATACGGTTATTATTAAAATTATTACATTATTTTATCCTTATGTTTTTCTCTGTAACTGCTATGAAATTGAACAGTTAAAATATCCAAATTTTACCGAAAAAATTATAACTAAAAGTCTTCGATTTGAAATTCGACATTTGAAAACGATTCAATATTTTTCAAGAAATAAATATACATCTCTAAATAAAAAATATTTTTATTTTATGAATCCCCTTTATTAAAAATAAATTTATTTTTAATATTCAAAAAAAAATTATTATTTATGATAATCACAATACTGTTGTTCTTTTGAAATAATATAATTTTAAGAATACTTCAAACTAATACTGCTATACGATATTTTTGTTCATACACAACATCCTGTATTCTTTATAATCAAAGCTTCTTAAAAAGGTCATGGAACCAATCATGTAATTTTCTAATTATTTTTGTAATTCTTTGTTTTATTTCAAAACAGTAACTTACAAGACACGTAAGAAGATATTTTTAACTTTTTTTTTCAATTGACTGCTAGATGGAAGATTCTTGGGTTGTATCTCTAACTTTGTCATTTTGTACAAAAGCATAACATAATTATTCCAATACTAAATATAATTTAATAATACAGCTGGTGGAACGATATCGATTGTTGCTGGGGCTGCTACCTTCACTTAATTGACTAGTAATGGTTCGTTAATCGCGGCAAAGTGAATGTTTTCAGGAGGCTTCCCCACTGCTGCTTCCTGCTCGCGGCAATCAGAACTCAGCGCCTGAAATAGCTTCACAGCTCCTTCAGACCTCCGCCACTTCAGCAGAGCGGAATTGAATATACAGCCTGGCCTCAGCTTTGTCCTCTGAAGGAAACAGTCACCACAAACATTTTTAATGAAAAATCTGGCACGTCTACTACTTCCTGACAAAACATATACGTTTTACATTACACCAATGGAAACTAATGCTGAAATCCAAATCTAGAAGAAGTTACGTTAACGTTAGTTGTCCAATATAATAAAAAACCGCAGTCTTACAAAAATGCGACATTCAGTTTGTATTCTTGCATCTAACCTTCCAATTACTTCTTATAGAGAAATATTGTTTTAAATTCATAATTTAAAATAATGTTTATAAAAAACTGAGAGCTTCAGATATTTTGGTGCATAAGTTTCGGAAACGGTCTCATGAATATATTTTTATCATATATGAAGAGCTGAGTTCTCATTTTATTCCAAACGCAATATTCAAAACTCGCAGGTAAACTCGATCAAAAAAAGTACCGCTATTACGCCGCTTGTATTATTTTATTAATTATATTATAAAGCTGTGAAATTCTGGCATCTTACCAAAAGACGATTTACCTGTACATATCTTTTTAGATAATTCAGGTGTTCAGTTCATTTTTTTAGTTACAAATTACTAGATTAAGTAGAAAACACTGTAGTCTTCTTTCATATAATGAGCGGAGAAATAAAGGTGAACTTGTCTGCAAAATGCCGTTCTTTTCAAGCCCATGGGCCCTCACCATCGTGAAAGGCTTTTGCAAACAATCCACTAAATATACTCTATGACATAGCTGTAGGACGAGCCAAAGTTTATGGCAGCTGACATAACTTTATGGTAGCAATTTTTATAACATTGTAATCCAACCATGGAGCATATATGTAAAGGGGTTATAAATATATTTATTAACATTTATCATTTCTTGATTGACTAGATTAACTCAAATATTTCATTAAATTATACTGGTCTTTTGATCAGACTTTTAATCATTAACCAAATTGAATACTATATTCTACAATTTCAGTTTTATTTTACATCAATATTACTTCCTAGAACTGGGTCATATTTTAGCTCGCCACTTCAGATACTTGACCAAAACCTTACGGCAAGTTCAGAAGCTGAACTACCTTTGCAACGCAATTGTAGCTGAAAGGAAAGCTTTCAAGGATTGCCATGTAGAAAGGTGCTGAAATATACGAGGGCTTCGGACCGCAAAATTTTGCTAGCTTTTGTGAAAACAATTATCATATAATAAAAATATATGATTACGAAGCGTTCACTTTCTACTTTTTAAAGTTGAAATCAATGTTTTGATGTAATTTTTTATACCCCCGATAAAGATATTTCTCTTACAATAAAACGTTTAATTTTTTATGTTATGTATTTAAGTGTTTTTCTTTAATGTTTTTCTCAGAATAATTGAAATATTACTAAAAATAAATAAAAATTTAAACATTTTTTTTTTTTTTTATAATTTTAAAATATTAAAAATAAATGGTTCGGTTGAACTTACCCTTATAATTAAATCATCCAATCTTGTGGAGCGTTAGGCTAGTCACCATATCATATCATCCGATTTTATATATTTTAAAAATTAGTTATTTTATATATTAGGAAGTTTTTTATCACAGAAATTCATTTATTTTTCAATCCGCCGACACTGAGGACTTCGTTATTGTTTTCCCGTGTCTTCTTCGTAGTATCAAACCGGTGGATTGGTTTGCAGCAACAGAATCTTGCATCTCGATCTCCATTCCTCTCGGTCCTCCGCAACCCTTTTCAGCTCAGCATAAGCGCTACAGTTCATGTCCTCGAATACTTGCTGCAAATACTCCCGTCTAGGGCGCCGTTCTGCAGTAATGTTCGAACGTTCCAGGTGGCATATCTTGATGGCTGAAGGTTTTTCTTATTTGTCTTGGTTATTTTGTCTCAAGCAGTCCCCACCCGGAGATTTGATTGGGGGACTATTTTATCTCCGGAAAATTTTACTTGAGATGCAATCATTTTTTTGCTGATACGTGGGATGTCTTTAAGACCTTTAATGTGGTATTTTCCCCTTTATTTCCACATTCTAATGCCGTTGACCATATGGGTTCATCCGCCTTAGGAGGGCATTTACTACCTCCAGGACAATAGAGTGCCCTAACCAGCTTGACCTGATGAGGTTAGCTGGGTGTTAGCTTATTCCGGCCAACATTCGGTCCAAAAAATCTGATCTTTCAAATTATCATCAACAACAACGCAAATTGTTTTTCTGCGTAAAATTTCGTACAAGAAAAATGATTCATATGAGTTGCCATGGAGATATAAATAAAATAAAAAATGGCCGACATCGGCACGTCACGAGATCTTCCGCCAAAGATGTTGCGCGTCGATGCTGTTTCCCGTGTAATCCATGTTAAAAATATGTAAAACTTAATAAACTCGTATAATTGCTATTTGTTGCGACTTATGTGCTTTTTACATTATCATCAACTTGTGTATGTCTAATGTTGAATGATGGTCTCTCGCATGAGTCTCAATCCTTCTTCATCCTCCACTCTTCACATTTGGGTTACTCTCACTATGATTCTGATGTATAAGAAGGTCTCGGCCAACGCTCCGTTTGTCATCTCTGGGACGCAACTCCAACAGTTTTCTTCAACATTAACCGTGATTTCTCCAACAGATATCTCCTGCAAATTTCACTAGTTTATTTCTTTGTATAGAATTTTATTTTGTAGAGATACACTGAGATTTTTTTTGGTAAGACCTGCTATAAGATTCCACGTCTCTGCCCCAAAAATTAATACTTGGAGGATGAATAAAAACTATAAAGTAAGAGGCAGTTAAATGCTTTAGTGTAAGACACTTCGAACATATAATGAATATTACAGTTTTCAGACTATGACGTCGATTTCAATTAATATTTAATCTCTTTCTATTCGTAGCAGAATTGCATCGCTGTTCAAATTCAATTTCTCTGAAGATGAATTTCTGATCTTCGGATCAAGATTGATCATCACTTTCTCCTGGGAGGAGAAAGAGAATCGCGCAGATTCCGACAGCCAGGGAGTAATAATTGATGGCCTGGTATGCGCCCCGCCCCCGGCCGGACCGCTGGCCCCGCTTCCGCGCTTCTGGCTATATAATAACTCGCAGCATCTCACTTTTACGGCGATTCAATAATTCCATTTCTTTATTATTTCACACTTAACTTTCGGACTTTCAACAATAAGACTGAAAATTATTTTATTCCATCAAGACTAATATGACATCCTATTTAATAGTATAAAAATATTATTTTAACTTTATTTGGTACGGAAAATTAATATTTTTATTTTACCGGCATTTCCTCATCATTAAAGATTATCACTTACAAACACAATAACATCTTTGGCTTTGTTCTTTTCATGATCTTTTTTATGTAAGCACAAACAAAAAAAAAAAATTGCGTTAGAAAAATCTTATTCGTTGAATCCATATAGCGTACCATTTTTCATATGGCTTAACGCTGCTTATGGAATATAAATTGCCAATTGCATAGAAAAAAACACTAAAGTAGGCATTATCTAATTTAACAGGTGTTCACTATGATTTTGTGGTGTTTACCGGACGACTTCCGTCTACCACCATTACACTTAATAAGCTATGACCAGTGAGGGTTCAAATTCACACCAACCGAAATTTAAAGAGCTTAGAAATCACTTTAAAATATTTTTGATTTTAAGCAAAAGCTTTGGTACTAAACAATACCGTTCAATATTATGACTTAATGTGACCAAAATAACAAAAGTGTGTATATGTTCTTTTCATAATTACTCTGTTTCATCAGTTTATCGAATTTTCGATAAGTAATTTAGCTTTGATATCAATAGAATGCGCGACTTTCTGTGCCACTATGTGTACTCTACATCTCAAAACCAAAAAATATTTTCTTCTCAAATTTCGTATTCCATATCCTTACTTTTTATATAAAATATTTATAATTAAAGCTTGTATTGAAATATATTTTCATACATCTCTGTACATTATTCTGCGAATATAACACAATGCTAGGCTTACAAGTGAGTAAAAATTTAAGTGAAACTGAATGGTGAAGGCTTCTGTTTTATATAACCGTTCTTTAAACTAAGCTTATGATTAAAATTTGAGACAGCAGTTATCTCACATTATTCTGAACAAAAACTGAATATTCTCTACTTTTTAATGAAACTTTATTATTTCATAATGGCAAAAGACAATATTTCAACGGTAAAAACGACGTCTAGACATTTGAAAAATAAGCTCCAAAATGAAAAATGTAACTTAATTAAGTATTTCATTATAAAATGCATGTATTTCTGTAAATCCTTAAATTTATCCTAATTTAATTATTTAATTTGTCGTTGTAAAAGCACGTAATGTGATTGAGCTTTGTTTTATAGGCTTGATGTTTAATTTTGTTTTATTAAAAAGCTGACTGAAAACTTTTTTCAAGATTTTCTGTTCGTAAAATATTTTCTATTCTGTGCTTAAAAATGTTTACTTACAATATCAAATAAGTAATACAAATACAAATCTACAAAAAATATTTCAATATTTATATTTAAAGAAAATTAAAATGTGATATTTAACGAGGCCTTTATCTATTTGAACATTAAGAAATTTATTTTAATTTCTTAATTATATAAAACATTTAAGACAAAATAATGAAAAATATATATTTAATTTATTAGATAAACTACTGTATTTAGGAATCGATATACAAGTTTGTGTCCACGATATATTTTTGAACGATTAATATGTTAAAGTATGAAATAAATGTCCTTTAAGGTAGTGTTTGCTATGAATTTGTACGTTTATCGTCAGTTGTTGAATATTTAAATCAATCTAAATTGTCTATAAAAAATAAAATTAAAGATGCTTTGTATTGAATAAAAAACAATCAATAAACATTGTTTCATTACTCCAAAGGAAGGCCTCCCAACTGGCAAGAGCCTTGACTGGCCGACCTGGAAATCCCTAAACAGATTAAGAACCGGAGTTGGTAGAACAAAGGACAACCTCGAGCGGTGGGGAATGCTTCGGCAGGGAGAGACATTATTGTGCGACTGTGGAGACCTGCAGACCACCTCACACCTACGATGCTGCTCCATGTGCCCAACAAGTTGCACATCTCAGGACCTAATGCTGGGCAACACACGAGCTATCGATGTTGCCAGATATTGGGAAAAAATAATTTGACGTCGCTGACACGAAGAAGAAGAATAAACATTGTGCAAAGTAACATACTCACTTTTTATAAAATAAAAGCATTTTGAATGGATATGGATACTTAAATAATCAAGTGAACTCAAAAATAAAATTGAAATGGAATGGTAATTAATTCTGTCAGATTTTCTAAAAGCTGTTATTTTTATTTATTTTATTTAAAATATTTAATTTCTGTTTCAATAAAAAAACATGTTCTTCAAAACATTTCGTGTAAATCATATTAGGCAAAAGGAAAAGCTTCTATCACTAATAAAACTGCTATTTTAAAATGTTCAATAAATTAAGCCTGTCAAACTTTTCTTTGAAAGCCTTGAAAAAATTGCTCATAACTCACGAGTGTCGAGTATCACTAAAAACGAATCCTTGCTTCTAATTCTCATCATTCGTGAACGCCAGAAAATTTTCTGTATGAATTCGCGATTAAGCGTATTTGAAGAGCTTTTTCAGCCTTTCAGATTTATCGTTTCAGGCGGTCCGTTCACGATTGAGAGACCTTTAACCCTTTGGATGAGGCCCATTTGAGTAAAGCCTCCCTTTCAGGCAATGTAAGTGAACGCACAACACTTTATTTATATGAAGTTGGTTACCGGCACTTGAAAATGTGTGCCGTTTAATTTAACATTGAATTGAAGACCATTTTAATGTAAGCGACGATTTATTTACGTATGCTTAATAAAAGCAGAAAAAGCAGAAAAAAAAACATTTTTTTTATGTATAAAATTTATGATATAGAATTTACTGAGTTAAATTATAAAATATCATTTTTATTAGATTTGTTGTATTTATTTTTAAATCGAAAGAAAACCTCTTTCGTAGAATCAAACGTGTTTTTTTTTAATTAGATAATGTTGCATCTTATTTCCACATTATCATCTGTACTTCTACGAATTAGGTGAAGTTAATGTACAATAATACTTGTTGCAAATAATCTCATCTTAGGTACCATATGTAATTTAAACTAAGCTAATCATCGTTTACTCGTATGAGCACAATAATATACTTGTAGTTTGTGTGTTTTGTGATATAACCCAAATTATATCACCTTTTTGAAAGGTTGGTTCTCATCTAACTACTGTAGTAAAACATCATTACACGCAGACCATACTTGGATGGTGATCGCTTGGCAACTCATATGTCGTTAGTTACATTAGAAGTATTGTGCCAATAACCAGATTGTCTTAGAAATACAGATTCATAATTTCTCAAATATACTCAAATACACGGAAATATACTCAAATATTCTCAAATTTACTCAAATTTACTAAAATATACTCAAATATACTCAAATATACTCAAATATACTCAAATATACTCAAATATACTCAAATATACTCAAATGTAGTCACATATATAATAATTTGTCTTCTCTTCAAGTGCCGGGGCACTAGCTCTGGGAACAGTTGGAAACTATGTTTAGTACTCGTATGTTCTTGGTGGAATACGAATGCTGAAATGACATGGGATGTGTCAATGATAATAACTCGCAGAACTTAGCGAAAATTTGTAGCGACTATAAGTTTCTACTATGGAACAAATTGAAAGATAAGTAAAATATTACAATTATGTTCTTGATGAAAATCTATTTTTCATTACGAAGCCAAGGCTTTCATATAAAACAATGGCAGAACCTCTTTTTCTTTCAACATAGTCCATTGAAAATTTGTTTACTACATATATCAGCTTATCCAATTGCACTATTCAATAAATAATCTTCAGTCAAAGAACTTAACGTTTTGTATATATAACCATATTTCAAATAATTTACTTAATATTTTGGTATAATATCATATTTCATTTTACTTACAAAATATTTTGGTATTAGATCATACTTAATTTAATTTTCAAAAAATATATTTTTCGAAAATCAACCGAGCAATCATTGGTTTTATTAAATGCATATTTTTTCATACTCTTTACGATATATTTTTAAAGGCTTCACAATACTTTAGAGAGGAAACGTTTGTAATTAAAAACTGGGCGGTTTTATTATTACTAATTTGAAGCAAAATATAATGTCGTTGTCAATCTAGATTTTGTTTACGACAGTAATATGGCCTCCTTTTTTAAATTAAAAGCGTAACAAAACGCACAATAACCAATTGAAATATCATTCATTACATTATAAAAAATGTGAGATAATTTTTTTGTGCCGGATAAAAAAACTTATTTAAATGTTTCAACAGAAATGCTTTATTCAGTTATTTTTAAATTACTTATTTTATTCAAAAAGCTTTCTTAATGTAATTATTGCATTCGCTATTTTCGCAAAGAATTTCTCCCCATATATGTTAATATATCTGGATGATATCTCCAAAAAATGACACTACTAAGTTCTGTCAGTTATCATTGTCCATGCCTTGTCCCAAGACATCTCTGCATCGCAATATTTAGATACGGCAGTTTTACTATCTGAAAAATATTTTGGTAATTTCGGATATAACTTCTTAGGTTTTCACGGCCAGATTTGATATAGTTGTGAGTTGGTTTCAATCTGACACCAACTCACAACTAAATCATCAATCCTGAAGATGACCCCTGCAATGGCGGTCGAAATATTGGTCAAAAGAAATTCCCCACACACGGCTAAACCCAAGAGCCACAATATTGTTCATCGGATTTTATACGCAAGTTGGTCTAGACTATTCGGTCTTAAATAGTAGTAGTAGTAGTAATAGTAGTATAACCCAAGTAACAACAAACTAAAACATCAAGCGGTGACCCATACAAATTTCATTTCGTTTCCAATGTTGCTGAATTCCGGTGATCTTACGAGAACCGCTCTAACGTTTATAAAGACTTTTTTTAATTATACTAATAATAATATTCACTATAATTATGAGGCATTGACTGCAATTTCTCATTGTACGAGAATATCTATCCAGTCAGGTGATGTTCAATAAAATATACGAAAATAAAAAGTTCCATGAACGAAAATGCTCATTCCTTTTCGACAATATTGTTTTAAGGGTCCATTTATCTCATCTTTGTCAAATGGAGTGGAGTCATTCTCAGCGGAATTTAAGAAAAATTACATTTTTCCCAAAAAAACATGCGGTGGGTGTAATAAGAGTGCAAAAAATATTTAAAATTTGAAATTGAAATCGGAAAATGACATTATTTAAATTGAATCACATACAATTGAAAAAAAGAATTATGTATAGAATCTTTCAAATAATATGCGTCATATTCTGAATGATTTATATATTTATCTAAACAAGCAAATAAGATAACTGGTAAATATTTATACTCCACATGAAAATAATGCGTTTTAACTAGACGCTGTGGACTGAAAGAAGTTTAATTATTGTGCGAAGGTTTTTATTGAGAAAATTACATTATTTATTAATATTTTTTACAAAGAAATTCTTAGTGTAATAGAGAGGATGTACTGATTAAGAACATTCTAAAGCCTTACTGTGGCGCCCTGTTCTTTTTTGAATTCAATCAATCGATGCCTTTGATTTTACTCGAAGACTTTTGAATGCAATAAATTGTTATGTTTAATAAAATAAAATTATAAATCAGTATATGTGTCATTTTAAAATTTAAAAAATATGAAACTCTCGGTGTGTATTTTCAAAAAAAAATGTAAGCCTAATTGAATTTATAAATATTTATTTATTTACCTTAGCACGGATCACGTAAGATAAATTCACTATTAGGAGACTGCAATTTCGACAAACGCGTAGCCGTTCTCAATCCATCACCACAAGAGATAACTGAGCTGCGATAATAATGTATAAGTTATATGCTACTATCAGTTATCTCTTACTATCAGTTATCTCTTAACAAGTGAAGGATTGAGAAAGGCTACGAGCTTGTCGAAACTACAATCTCCTAATAGAGAACTTATCTTACGTCATCCATGTAAAAACAAGGTAAATAAATAAATATTAATAATTTATAATGGATCTTTAAGTAAATGCTAAAAACATAGATAAAAATTATTGATTTTAATACTATTTTTACAATTCTTAAGTAATAGTTTATTTGAAATCTCAGTTTATATATATTGTACTTATAAACCCAGTTTATACACATTTATAATTTTACGAGTGAAAGATTTATTTTCTTCCATGCACGAGAAAGGGGGTTAAAAACTCTCTTTAGAATTGGTTATAAAATATATTTTTCTTTATGAAGTTTATTTTTTGCTTTTGTAGACGTGTCCAGTATTTTTCTGTGGATGTAATTTATGTCCGAGTCTAAGGCACGTTTTGAATAAATAGTTGCACAATTAATTTTCTAATTTTCCTGGTGTAATACAAAGCCTTGGGCTGGTGGAGAGTATTTTTTTGTTATTTTTTTTCATTCTGTAAAATATATTAATTTCAGGAAGTGAAAAATGAACGTAATTAATTACCAGTTAAAGGCAGTTTCTCATATTTAAAGTGAAATTAATCTCCAATTTGCTGAGCGATATTCTCAGTAGGTGCCTAATTTACGTTATTTACTCAAGGAAACTCTCTATATAGTTGTGGAAATTGTGAAATTGATTACAAAAATATTTTTGTTATCTTACAACTTCCATAGAATAAATACTTTTATTTTGAAAATCATTTAATTAATTATTCCAGAAATAAATGTTTTTTTTTTCAACTCAAGGTAAAAATATGCTTATGATATTTTATAAAAAAAATTATCGTCACGAATAAAAATTAATATGCTTTTTTCATAACCTCATATCGATGTTTTTTATGTAAACACATACAGGAGAATACCGACAGATGGTGATAGTAATGCTGAAGTCTCCCCTGTAGATTCTATGATGCTCATAGTCACCATGTTACATATGCTTAAGCGCTGCATGTGAAGTGTTGATCCGCCAACTTCATAGACTCCGCCATTTACGCATCATCTTTATTATTACAGGAATAGACTATGAATTGGTTGTCATCACGGGACGAAGACTTTGGTCTACCAACAATATTAATTAATAGGCTATGACTGGCATTTTACGGCTAAGGGTTCGAATTCACATCATCATTCATAGCTTAGAAATCACTAATTTCTTCCATTTGATAAAGAATTCTTAGATACAAATAACCTTCTTTTTTACCATGTCCGTTACTTACATGTCACCTCAAATTGAAGCTATTTATTTCTTTAAGTTGCCATTATCAATACCTCGTCCCGATATCTCTGCACACGAAAGTCCATTTGGAAACATATTATTTCCGTTCACCCCCAAGGCAAAAACCGGCGGCTTTAAAAGACAGCAACTATCGTATCCAAAGCATATATAAGTCAATCGGATTTTTGTGGCTCAGATAATTTGTCAGATGTTCTTGAGGCCTATTACCAATTAGTCTTAAGGACCATTCACGCCTTGTGAGTGGCTTAAGTTATCAGCAACACGCGGCTAGCAACAAGTTGTGACCATCCAAGTTGTGGTCCACGTCAAATGTTGATGTACGTTGGTGATTTACCGAGAACCACGCTAGCGATGTGCCATTGTCACTGGATAATTTTCTGACTTATTTTATTAAAATGATGCAAAATAATAGTGGTTTATAGTAATTATTTGTAAAAAATACAAAATAATCACTTAATATTATTTTCTGATTCATATTGATGATTTGGTTTTCATAAATAGTAAAGTAAATATTTATAATTTATTATGGATCTCAAAGTGAATGCTCAAAACATTGAAAATATTTATTTATGTTTCGAAATATGAAATTAAATGTGTCATGATTCATTTCAATGCAATTCAACTGGCGTAACAAAGTTTGTGTGCTCGCTTTACAATCTGATTAAAAGTTTTCTTTCATCGGGATGAAAAACACGCGGCGGGGCAAGTTTTCCTTCACACGCCTGCCGCTGAAAGCTCCCGGAAGTTCGCGAAAAAAAAAACAACTATTATCAATCCGAATCTTTGATGTTGTTTCCGGTTAAAGAGTTTGACCGCGATGGCA
This sequence comes from Glossosoma conforme, assembly GCA_022606575.1. Lineage (NCBI taxonomy): Eukaryota > Metazoa > Arthropoda > Insecta > Trichoptera > Glossosomatidae > Glossosoma > Glossosoma conforme. Next base: position 2,087,150 of record JAGTXR010000101.1, on the reverse strand, counting down.
TTTAATAGAAGATAGTAAAGTTCAAAACCGTATTTATTTTTTCAGATTAAAACAAAACATTTCCTGGTTATTCAGTCGCTTAAAAGTGAACCAGGAATTTTAGTTTAATTAATGAATAATGCCATTAATAATAGATTTTTTATATCATATTATTTAAGTTTGACTTAATGAATAGGTGGTTATCTAAGCCAATGTTAAATTAATTAATTGTATAATGTTGCTTTAATAAAACAAAGAATAATGGTTTAAATATTTATAGCAAAACTTTAAAAATATGCTAAGCATATTATGCGAATATTTTTTGGTCATAAAAGTGAGGCTCGTTTATTTCCGGTCAAAAAAACAGTTTTTTCATCGAAATATAAAATTTAAAAAAAAAATTGTACATTAATCAACTAAAGTTTAAGAGCAAACTAATCTTAATTAATCTGTCTATAATTAAAAATAATACGTAACTGGTTTTTTATTCTCAAGAAAAGTTGATTTGAATTCTGACCAGTAATTGATTTAAATTCTGTTCATTTATTTTATTGTCTAAAAGAAGTACTTAACTAGACTTTCATACATTTAATACATTCACTTCACCTATGACGTCCTCAAATATCAGATAGTGAGCCATATGAGGCCTGGATTATTTAATTTTTAGACACGGATCAACCCAAAATTATAGCATAGAAGGGATAGTTTTATGAAAATTTGGCCCAAAAACAGATCTTCGTATCATAGGTTATAAGAGGATTGACTGTTGTATTATTATAAGCCGTTAGCATACAACCAATTTCTGAAGCAATTATTTTTTATGTATATTCAATTGACAATAGTTTTGAAAAAAATACTGACAATGTATAAGCTAACGTTTATCAATGTTTATGTAAATCTATTCACTCAGAGAAAACATAAACCGTCTAATGATATCGCTTTTATATCAGATATCAAATATACATTACTCCTTTCAGCGGGCTTACATCGATTTGCGAAGTACAATTATATGTTTGTTTTACACTTCTGAGCACTGTAAAACACACGTAGAATCGATCGTTTGAATGGTCGGTAGTTAAATTTTATTTTATGTCGTGTGTAAAAGGCTACAGTAAAATTGTCACATTCATTATGGTCACAAGACACGGGGTTTATGACCGAACCCTTCCGAAATATTCCGGTTTCGATACGCAATTTGCGAATCGTATTAAATTGGACACTTAATAAAAAATACAAGTATAGACGAAACCTTACACTTAAGACCATAACATAATTTTATCCATTTTATTATTTCATATGAACACGTGAATATTAAATTTTATTACTTGTTCATATAATATACTCGTGTTATTAACCACATATTCTTAAAAAGTTTGTGGGGTCAACGATTTTTCTTGTACATTTTTCTTCCCATATCCTATTCATATATAGAACATATTACCACCACTCAGTTTTGTGAGTTGCCACTTTCCATGACTCGTCCCAAGACATTTTTGCACCCAAAGGTCTACTAGGAAACGTATATAACTCCTGATGATCTTAGAGGCAGAAGACTTGAAGATACGGCAGAGGTAATATTCGAGGCATTTTATGAGTGATTTGTTTATCTGATTTTTTTAAGGAGATTCGGTGATTAGCCTGAAGATCCTGAGGTCTAAAAAATGTAGTCCATGCCCAATGTTGTTTCGGCAATCTAACGAGAGCCGTACCAACGATGTGCTATTGATGCAGGATAAATTAGTAAATAAGTGATTCGAATAAGAAATCAAATATTCAACAGATATTTGTTTTATAAATTTACGATGTAAAAAAAAATATCTATTTTTCCACCAATCTCAAATTATTTGTCAATGGATCATGCAGCCTTTTGCTACGTCCACATAATAAGCATCTTATAAGCAAAGATAAGTTATCTATCTAATGGTATTTGTCTGTGTTTTTAAATTGAAATAATGGTTTTCTGAATTTTGAATATCCCTATAAGCAAGGATGGCGTGAATGGGACTACGGTTCACTGCCCTCAAGACGCTGCGAAACTGCTTGAAGAAAAGCTGCCTCGAGAAAAGTTGGAAGCCTTATAAAATATGAATAGTTCAGGCTTTTAATCCCTAGACCAGTGCTTTCCAATGGCGCTCCCAACGAAGATTCAATATTTTAAATGTATGCCTAAATTTTAATACATTGTCTGAAATATTTTATACTAACTTTTACACCGGTTGATTTTGACCTAGCCTTATAAAAATCGGCTATGACAATTAGCTCCATATTTACACTAGTATCATACGTAGTAAATGTGTCAATTTAATGAATATTTGTCAGACTGACGACATCACACAATTATTATTATTATATCAGTATTTGTGTAGCGCTTTTTTATGACCGAATGGTCATTCCAAAAGTGCTTCTTTGCCTCTCTGAGTAAAAAGATGGGTCTTGAGTCTGCTTCTGAAGGATGCCTCCGCTTTAATCTCTCTTATGCTTTCCGGTAGCGAGTTCCAGGCCATTGTTGCCGGGTAGCTGAAAGCTGGATTGCCAAATACCTCTATTAGACTACCTACCGTCAGCTACAGCTGCACAAGAATAAACGAATGAGACGCGGATAATATTTCAGCTTTGACTCCCGGAGCTCTGTTGAATACTTTTCATGCTCTCTTTCGGCATAATAAGAACAAATCTCAATGCAGTACATCTTTATCTCGCAGTTGACTTTTGTTCGAAATAAGCCTTGTCACCTATGTCTCCTTGACATTCATTACAATGTCAAACCATTATACCCGCAGTTTTCTGCGTGTAATTACGATTATACGAAATTCTTCAATATAGAAAGAAGAATTGGCGGAATACAGGTGATGTATAAGATATAACGAGATTAGCCTTTTTTTTAATGAGTATAACAGCAAATTTCAGGTATTATGCATGGAGAACGTATTCACATTGAGCATTAAAAAATGGACAATCTAGAATGCTTATATCATCATCAGCCTGTGTCCGTCCACTGTTGAACGTAGGCCTCCCACGTGAGTCTTCTCCGTCTTCCGCATCCAGGTCACTCCCATTATTCTTCTTATATCGTCAGTCCATCTTGTAGGGGGTCAGCCAAATTTTCGTTTGCCATTTTTTGAGCGCCATTCCAGTACTTTTCTTCCTCATCGACCGTCGTCTCTTCGACAGATGTGTCCTGCACATTGCCACTTGAGTGTGCCTATTCGTTGGGTAGCGTCCACTACTTGAGTTCTTCTTCGTATACTATGCTTATATGTAATCTAATAAAGTTGGCGAATCAATGCTATTCATAGACCAATTTACGATATAACCTCTTGCGAAAAAATTGAATTTTGAATGTTTTGATGTTTGAAATAATAAATGAAATTATTATTCATCAACATCTTGCGTTAAACAAAATTTAAAAGCAGCTGGGTGGATCGATTTAGAGAATTCTTGCAAGCCTTCGAGCCCTAGTTGAGGCAGTTATTATTATATTTGTTATGTATAGTTATGATAAAGAGCCGTCCTTCTTATTATCATTTGCCTCGGCACTTTGTCTTGTGCTTCTATTGATTTATATTGTTCACTCTAATGAGGGCAGCGGACGCCCTTGTCAGTTATAAATCAATTTCAAGGGGACATATTTTAAAACAATGATTTTCCTCGTACATTGCAGCTTGTACTATCAAATAAATAAATAACTTTTACGCAAGACTCACTACAATAAATTAGTTTTTTTCATATTTCAACTTCAACTAATCTTACGAGTACACTTTGAATTGTTTTGTATACATATTTATCTTATATAAGATTCAATTATATTTTTTAGTATGTTATGGTTAAAAATTTCAATTAAAAATATTAAGTTTCATTTCATATTACTTAAGTGATGTGAATTAAAATTGCGATTATTGTATACACTATCACCAAGATTTGACAGTTAGTATACTTAACTTAACTTCAATATAAACGCTTATCAATAAATTTAACTTAACTAAACTTCAATATTAACTCTTATTAATGAAAATATATTAAAACATTCGTTTTTATATATATTTTTTTTTAAATAAAAAATAAATGACCGAATAAGAAGAGCTAAAAAGGGTTGCGGAGGACCGAGAGGAATGGAGATCGAGATGCAAGATTCTGTTGCTGCGATCCAATTCACCGGATTGATACTACGAAGAAATAAGAAGAGCATAGTAAACTGTCAAGGTAACAACTTTAATGTTCTTTGTATAGAACACAATTTTTTTAGGATAGAATTGAACTGAAAATTTCTTCTTCACATATCCGTCCCTACTTAGTTCTTTCAGATGCCACTGTCCGCTCTTCGTTCTAAGATGTATTTGCTTCTGAAGGCTTACTTGGGAACATATATGTTTCCTGACATCTTCCAGAGCAGAAGTCTGAATATTTAAAGAGGGAGCAACTGTAGTTTCCAAAACTAAAAAATATATTTGGATATTTTTTTAATATATTTTTTAAGGAATTTTGATGATTAACCCGACACTCTTAAGGCCTTGAATATTTTATCCTAAGGGTTGGCTCAACACAAACTGAAAATATGATGATAAAATTAATAGAATTTTCACAATGTGTCATTCATATTACTTCTATTTTCAAATGAAACATTCAAATGAATTAATATTATTTTTAACTGCATACTCATGTTATAAATTAAGGTATAAAAAGGGGACTAGTATTAAATAAATTAGTACTAACTCATCTCCGTTGCTTGGTCTTATCCTCAGTGCCGGATACTTGGTATTCCGGCATCACCATATAAGCTGATGCTGTAATTTCGAGACCGCAAACTCGGTTCCGGAACAATTATCCATATTCACCTTTTATCAAGACCATAGAATTATCACAGATTATTGCTACACAGTTATACCTGCCTTTGTCATTTCATTTTGAGCCATCTTTGCAGCTTGAGCTTTGTTTAATAAATACTACGTATAGATCCCGATGTCTCCCGCCACCCGAATTATTTGTTCTTAAACAAAGGCTTAACCCAATTAAAAACAAGTATTGACCCACCTATGCACAGTCTGCCTCTAAAGTCGCTTAATTTCGTTGATCGGACAAGAGCTGCATTTCAATATGTAATTGCTCAAATAATTACGCTTGGATAATTAAGTTGGGAACGCCAGCTCTAGTACATGGGCGCGAACAATGGTTTCACTGGTTAACACTCTAACGGGCATATTTAGATAAATAACTGCCCTTATAATAATAGTAAAGTTGGCACGCAAGTGGCCGGCTGCGCGGAGCACCGAAGTACGAGGACGAAAGTTTTAATTTAATACTTTGAAGGAGGCTGTGATTTTTGCCGTGACATCGCCCCAGCTGTACCTGTGGCATTTTATACCACGTAATTGGATTGTAGAAGCACCTGCGCGTTACGAACTCGAATATATTATAACGAAGCTTTTACATCGTATGTGATGTATTAAAAAAAAATACAATGTAAAATGAATGTATGAAAAGATGAAATAGTTCGGAAAACCTTTCTATGATTATTCTAAATAGTTTTTACTCCATGTGTTATTTTGTTATTTATATTTTAATCATTAAATTTGAGATCCATTTTAATATTAAATTGATAAGAATTCCATACATCACATTATATATATCACACTGAGCACTGTTTCACTTGGCTGAAACGGGGTTACGTTTGTGCACGTTACGTGGACAGTATGTTTGTGCACATTGAAACTTATGAAGCTTTCATAGATCGCGAAACTGCAGTCTTACATCAAGTGAAACAGAACTACAATGTGATTCATATTGAAACAAGGTATGAAATTCTTATCTATTTAATAGTGTATTATTTTATTCGCAATTCCTTTAAGATGCGCTAAATCTCAAAAGTAGATTAATCTAAATATTTACATTGAAAATAAATTATTCATTTTTCTATTACACGTAAACCATTTTTAAATATTACTTACTGTTATATATGGATTGTTACTACATTATTATCATTAAACCACAGAATGATATACACTTATCTATCATTTTTAAGGCATCACACTATAAATGAGAGGCTTTAACAAGACGAACGGCTTTTGTATACAGCAATATTTCATTGATAAATGACTTATATTTGTATGAATGATTGATTTTATGAAAATTAATGTGATGTGTCGTTAAGGATCTTACTTTGAAAATATCGCCTTTTTTTAATAATAATAATTATTTTATTTTATTAGATTTTCATACATATAAAAAGAAAATACAATAAATAACATTTAACAATTTTAACAACAATTACTCAGTGAGTGGAGCACCGCTTGATGGCCACGTTAAGGCGCATCCAGTGCCCCTCGAACCGGGAGTCCCACCTATCCGCCCACACAGCAACCATTGCTTTGATAGTGCCGCGAGCGCGCGCCCACAGAGAAGCACAACGCTTCCTTATTATGGCATGGAAGCCATCCACTCGCACCTCCTTCAACATGCCTCAGTCACTGCAGTATCGCGGCAGAAGCTTTCATTAACACAATTCAACGATTTTTATATTTTAAACGCGAGCTGTATATAAAATGTATTGTATCCGTTAACTTGACCGTAATTTGATTGATGAAAAACGCTGAAAATCAGACTTCGGATTCCGAAATGGAAACAAATCGAAGGCTCGGGACTCCGCTGCGAGATAAATTCCTTTAGGGTAACACAATTTTAAATAGATCCTCTTGTATCTTTTCGCAGTCATTCGCCTGAACTCCTCCTAACTTATTCACGGGTAGACCCTCGGCGTTACGAACTTTAGTTGATCATCTGCTTATAAACAAAACCTTTCCAAGGCTTTTTGCAGACTGGCAAAGCAAGGCGCGAACTACTTACCTAATTTAGAAAATCACGTTCAACTAATTTATCTGTTGCATTTTTTAACACAATTGATTTAAATTCTTCAGTAAGTTACTTAAGAGGCACTCAGATATATATGTATATATTTAAATATACTAAATATTTGAAGGGATAAATTAATGTTGCTTCCTTTACAGTTTTATTATTTCGCATATTTCTCGCGTGAATTCGCTTCCTCAGTATGGACTTTAATATTTGTTTTTGAAACAACTATTGGTTTATTGTATATTGTATATTATATTTAAAAATTGCTGAGTGGTATAGTTTAATGTTCAAAGCGTTTGCTTTTCAAGCCAAAGATCGTGGGTTCAATCCCCGACGGAGGTTTAATAAAAATTGATTTTTAATCGATTTCTAAACTCTAAGATACTTGGTGGTTGGTGTGAATTTTATCACTCACCCGTAAAATTACAGTCAAAGCCTATCAATTAAAATTGTTGGTAGACGAAATTCATCCCGTGAAGACCTCCCATTCATAGTAAATTCCTGTAATAATAAGGATGATGCGTGAATCTCGGGTTGTAGTATATGACGTTAGCGGATCAACACTTCACATGCAGCGCTTAGCCATATGCACCATGGTAAGCGTCATAAAATTCCACAGATGAGACTTCAGAATTACTATCACTATCTGTCGGTATTCTCCTGTATGTGTTTACATAAAAATTATTTTTTTTTTGTGTGTACGCGCGTATTCCTGTCAAGTAATATTTCTTAAAACACTGAACTGAACATATTTACTATTTATAAGTTGTATCGGTTCATTTAGTGACTGATGTAAATGACTGAAAACATTTTTTCTCCCAAAGGCAACATTTTCACATGAGTAGCATTTATTACAGAAGCGGATTCGTTTTAAAAAATATATATAAGAAATTTACTTTCAGTGAGAACTTTAAGTTAATTCTTAATTTTGTAAGAATATCGCGCTTACTATTCATCAATTATAATGCAAATATGACCAGGAGATCAAAGCAATTACGCGATGGTTTGGAAAATGGAAATGTTTTCAAAAGCTCGGATTTTCCTCAAACGAACGGTCAAAGATTTTCCTGTTGTGACTCTCGGCTAAATATTTTCCAACATGATGACTAAGTTCAAATATGCTTGGCATATTGAGCATTCAGCCTAGGCTAATTTTAAAGTATTTTTACAGTTCACATAATATTTTTTTAGGTATGATGCGGTTTTGTAGTATGTAGTTGACGTTTTTATTGTTTCATAAAAAATACTCATAAAAAACATTAAAAATACTTTATCTAGTGGCTAAATATCCACTGTATACACTCAACCTTCCTTAAATATAACGTTTTCATAGAAGAACGGATGAATATCCAGAAAACCACTTGGTCCTGAGAGGCGGTTTGATCCAAAATAATAACACAGAAGGTGTATGAAATATGAAAAATTCCTTGAAATACTATATGAAAAAATACCGGAAACAATATAGATTTTTTTTTAATTTTTTAATCAAAAAAGAATGCGTTATAAAAAGGCTACTATTTATTGTAAAATATTAAGTATTATTGTACATTTTTTTATGTCATTTGGATTTGACAAAATTAATTGATTTGATAAATTGATAAAATTATTTAAAAATGAGTGAGAAAAAGAATAAATAATCTTTCAATGAATTAAAAATACCGCTTTGGAGAGTAAATAACATAACAACACTACACAAGAGTTGTTTTCGGTAAACATAATAATTTAAGAACATTTTCTTAATATTTGAAATTCTCTTTACTTGAGTTTTTAATATTTGAAAATTTACTCTTTATTAACTTCCGTAATATTTATATAAGCTTTAAAATTCACGGATGAAGCTCTGGTGACTCTTTTCCGGGTCTTACGGTTTTATGTGACGATATGCAGTGACCAAATTTTAGCTTTAGTTTTTATTTTTGTGGGTACATTTAAGGTTTTGCAATAAACGAACCTTCCAAAAATACCCCCTCGTGTGCAATCGAACGAACACAAACACGCTTTGACATTATTACGACGCGTAAAAACAGGCGCACCTATAGTCTTTTGCGTAAATATTAAGAGAACCTTTTTATACAAATCGATACCTGATTTTAATATTAAATGATTAGTAAAAACCTCGATCAAAACACATTTAAGCAACAGTATCCATTCCATAACAAAAGTTTTACAATAAAAGAGACGGGCTGTAATTGATAAGTGAAAGCCTGGGACGTATGTTGCAATAATGACGAAATATTCCAAGCTTTGAAAGCAATAAGAAAATTATCTGAATAAAATATTTTTAATACAACGTCTTTATATACCCTGAATACACAGCAACTGCTTGAGAAAGTGTGAGACGTACGTTATTACTTGGCTTTAGTATTTCCGTTTTTTCAGTTGTGAGTGCAAAAGATATTGATTTTTTAAGTTCAAAGCGGCATAGCCGTGATAATATCGATAGAAAAGAGATACCAATTTTACGTTATTATCCCAAAGTGAGAAATAAAAGCACCATTATTTATGTTAAAGTCTAATTTATTTTTTTAATTTAAGTGCACTGTTAAACACAAATACAGAAACCAGTGAAAAAAATATGTTAATTAAATAAATAAAACAAATAGATTTATATTGCAATAATTCTCTGTATTTTTTTTAAACATACAGAAAGTAATAATATAATATTTTATAAGACAAAATGTGTTTAATTATAATATTATGGTTTATTTTAAAAATGCTGAAAATACGACCAAAAAGAAATTTTAATATTGCTTAGGAAATAATAATTCCATTTTTTTCATATACAGTAAGACTTTACTTAACGCGGGGGATACGTTCTACATTTACTTCATCTAAACCGATTTGTTTCGCTAATTCTACTATTTCTTCCATTATTTCATCCACATCGTCAGTGTCTTATGTCTTCGCTCTTCCTTAAATCTAGCTGCGCACAATTTCGGGGAATCTCCAGGTTGAAATAAAAGAGCGCTTAACCAAAACAGCACTAAACGGAACTGTACATAAAATGTTAAATATATTTGTAGATATGAAAAAGTGATTCATATAAATTAGGTTTATTAAATATTTTTTAATACCATTCTCACTCTCGATTTTATATCTGCAGCGACAAATTGTTTAACAGGATCCTTTTATAATATTTTCTGAAAGCCTGTGTAAAAAAGACTAAAGGCTGTATAAACCGATACTCTTTCAGCAGAACTTCTCTAATGAACGGGTATCCAACAGTATGGGGTAGATATTTCCATACTAAATAGGCTTATGGGCTTGTCCCCGGAGGGAAGTGATAGGTATAATCACAGCGAGATATTTTACGGTTTTGGAAATATTTTTAAAGTAGAAATTTGCATATTTATTGTGTAGTTGCGGTCTGCTCCTGAATAACTAAACCGCAAAATATGAATAAATATTTAATCAATTTTGCTGTGAATTTATGCCGCGCACTAAAATTGGATTAATATGCCAATGAAGATAAATTATTTAGTGCCCTCTCGCATGAGTGAGTTGAAACCTCATCACATCAGAGCCATGGGTGAGCTGTGGCCTCTCCATATTGGAACCATGGGTGAGTTGCAACTTCGTCAATTGAGAAGCGTAGTTGATTAATATTAAAAGCAATCAACTTTAAACTTTTTAAATTAAATTGTTTATTAAGAATCATGAAAAGTTATTGTTTTGCAAATATTTTTTTTAAATTTTCATTTGAATATTCTTTTTATTAATTACATCCGCTACTCTTTAAGAGCATAAAGAAACCGCAAATTGCGTTGTTTACAATTCTGTAAGCTGAGATCAGGGGTTCCCAAACTTTTTTGACCCACGGACACCATTTCACTGTCAAAACAAGCCACGAACCCCTGGGTAAAAACTACGTTAATACATAATAAAAAAAATAGTTATTTTGATGTCTTAAATGGTAAATTAAGTCATCAAAAAAAATATATATAAAATAATAATTTGTTGAAGAAGTATTTATTGAAATCTTGATAGACAATCTAAGCCTCCTAAGATTTCTTATAGCTTGTCCCAGAACACCTGTACCGGATATCCACATAGGAACATAGATGGTTACTGGGAGCCTCCAGCTTAAATGCATATATGTATTTTATAGAAAAAGATACATATCATTTCAATCTATTTGATTGTTATTTTATATTTTCATTTGTGTTTTATGTATAAGCAAACGAAAAAATATCTATTTTATATTATTTTCATTTATTTTAATTAGAAATAAAATTAATGGATATAAAAAAAATATTTTTAAATTAGTAATTTGGTTGTCTAAAACATTTTATTTATTACATTTTTTGTTGTATTACATATTTAATGCTCCGAAGAACAAATATTTATCAAGTTCCACAAACTCGATTTTCTTCAAAGCTTTCTTGGAAGTATATTTTGCAGGCTTAGACTAAATGCTCGGAGGGTATTTTTTTATGAGTGCCAAGATATCGATCAATCATACTTGTCAAATAAAGTATGAATGCAAGGAGTGAAAAACATATTGAACGCATATCATTCATCAAAATAATCAATGCTTATGACTAGACAAGCTATAGATACGAGGGTTATCCGTTATATAAGATTCCCATGGCGCTACAGTCCTGAAAAGCGCTGTTATGGTGGATCCTGCGATTCTGTAGTGTACCGTGGTTCGTACAATACTTAATACGAAATTTATTTATTTGTAGCGTCCTTAAATATGAAATAGTAAACAAAATGCGTAAACTGTAAGTATCCATGATGATTTCATTTCTGTATAAAACAATCCTAATCGTGAAAAATATGTAACGAGGTAAATGATATAATTTTATAAATTGTCATGGTTTTACCAACTACAATTTCTTTAAGAAATATTTGTAAAGAAATCAAATAAATTGCCACTATTTTGATTAATTTTGAAACAAAAACTGCTTTAGGTTTCACTCTAAATTAATTCACTCAAAATTATCATTTTGAAACGCTTATCGCTTAATTTTTCATGTTCTGTGTTTAAATATAATTACATTAATAATCGTCAAAAGTCACAATCTCCCTCAAATCATAATAGGAAGCTTTAAGCTGTCTCACACGTGAGCTTTCATTAGCATTCACCGGAGCTTACAAGAGGCACTTGCGCTTAGATTTAATTAACATTACAACGATAGAATTGACATTAATAATAAACCATCACAATGCGGCGCTATTCACAAAACGTATCGAATATCATTCTCACTTCATAATAATATTCTCAGTATGTCATCATCAGTCGTTGTCTCTCCAAAACAGGGAGCTAAATCAATATCAGTTTCATTGCAAACATTAATTTCAAATGAATTGATAACGATCTCTAGCATTTGCGATATTCGGTTTCTATGAGGCATTGAGTAAATCATCTGTGTGAGTGTTTTTCTAAGACAACATTAATTTTGATTAAAAAAATACATATTTTTTTCTCTGCTTTAATTATACAAGTATGATTGTCACAAATTGTAACAATGAAAAATTCAGTCACTTTGCATGAATTTTACCTAGTTAAGTGTTTGCTCAGATTGCCGAACTCGATACTCTTTACGTGTGAAATAAGATTTCGTGAAAGAAACGAACTAAGTCAATTAGTCAATGAAAAATAAAGTTGAATATTCAAGGACGATATTTTATGTGTTTTGATTGGTCAGTGGTGCACTTATGATTCACCATCAAACTAAATTAAATAAATCCATTATTATTTTAAATATGTGTAGAATGACCTACAACTCAATACATACCGTAAAAAAAAATTGACGAAGGAATGCCGGAATACGCAACAAGATTATATTCAATATAGTATTCGGATAAATCCGCATCTCTTAAGTGACCTGTTTTTTTTAGGGCGTGAGATAAATTCGCACCTCGCGTTTAAGAGCTGTGCACGGTGATGCGGATATATTCGTTTTGCATCTAAACGGTTAAAATATCTTTAAACCGATTTATTCAGGGTTCAAAGCAACTACCTACTCATGTCATACAAATCAACACTCTGAAAATCACCATCTGAAATTTAATTCAATCGAATAATATAGAAATATTTAAACGACATCTTACGCGAAATATTGCATGTATTAAAATACCTTATTCTTTACTTTTTAAGTATATATAAAATATTAAAATGACCACTTAACTTCGCCGTTTTAAAACATTTCGCCTACCATGGTAAGAATAATTTGTGAAAGAATACTTTTACATGCTTATGTAGAGTGCTTACATTTTATGTTCACACATTCTTATTTTTACGTATCTGCTCTCTAGTATAGCATTTGGTCATCACGACTAGCCGCCATAAAGTTCTGTCATAAATAACTTCTTAGGTTTTCACGGCCAGATTTGATATTGTGGCTTTTGGGTTTAGCCGTGTGTGGCGAAAACAATGGCGGTCGAAATATTGGTTAAAAGAAATTCGCCACACACGGCTAAACCCAAAAGCCACAATATGAAATTCTGTCATTGCTCTCGTCCCGTTACAACACAAATCATTAGAGATTAAGAAAAAAATGAATTAAAAAAATAAATATATTTTGCCATGGAATTAAAATCATATGATTAAAAGATATGTAATTGTAGAGTTGTGTTTTATTGAAATCATGAAAGTATTATGTAAATGATAGCCAAAGTTTTTTTTTTAACACTTTTATTCATTGTAATGTCGCACCGTGTTGAAAAGGTTAAAATAATTTTATTATATTTAGAATTATTGATTTAACCGTTAATGATAATTAACTTAAATTACCAGCGTAATTATCAACAAAATTAATTACGTTAATCATAAGAGTTTTGCAAATCTCGTATTATTGGTTATATAATTTGTAAAATTTGATTTCATGACGTCCACAAACAACCAATTTACAATTATTTCATTATTGTCTCTATAATTTTATTTGTATTTAGTTCAATCAATGTTGGTAAATTTATTTAATAAAATTTAAGCGATATTATGCCACAAACAATGTTGTATGTATGAGTATAAAAAAGTAAAATCTGTGGAAAAAATGTTAATCCTTAAAGGTATAACTTAATTTTTTGAAGTTTTGAATGTGTTAATCGTAGATAATTTCTTTTATTATTCTTGTCATGGCTAGATGATATTTCTTTTTGTACCAAGGTGTATTTTTTTACGACGATAATATGTTTCGTTCCAAAAAATGAAGCTTTCCTGAGTGACAGCTATCTCATAAAAAAAGCTCAAAGCTCTTCAATATTATTACTTTTTAAAGTTTGATCCATTAAAACTTGCTATTCAAAGGCTATGCTCGAGCTTATAACTAAAAACTTGACAATTCACATTATCTGAAAGAGTGCGGTGTTATTGGCAAAACTTTTATATGGAAAACACTTTTTGATATTTTTAAGAATAATTATAAATAATTAGTAATCAAATTTAATTTATGGTTATTTATATAATTTTTTAATAAATTTGAAAAAGTTAGCTCAATTTTTTTGAAATTCATATTTATAATTTGATTTTTACCAAACAATTTTGTCATATTCAATCATAATATGTAACAAACAATATGTATTTGTTATGTTATATTTAATGTTATTCAAAACCACAAAAGCAAACGCAAAAAATATACAAACAAATTATTTATTTTTTATATACTAGTAAATCAACGGTATTATTTGGTCGTTTTTGAGATAACAAGGTTCATAAAAATATCGCATTTCATGTTCACGCAAATTATTTTTTTTTACTACATTTCCCTGAAATGTTTTAAAATTAAAACTTATTTCTGCACCAAATAATTGTTTTTATGAATTGTTTGAAGTATTTTCGATATAAAATGTCTGTTTTTAATGCCATATTTAATTTACTTGAACACAAAAAAATATTCTTCGCCTATTTCATACACTTTTAGCATTTTATTTTCTAAGTAGCGAACTCAGCATCATTTAAAAGATCAGTAGATATATCAATTGGATGTACAGTGTGCATTAAATAAATAACTTTAATGATAAATAACTTCTTAGGTTTTCACGGCCAGATTTGATATTGGGGCTTTTGGGTTTAGCCGTGTGTGGTGAATTTCTTCTCTCCGATATTTCGACCGCAATTGCAGGGGTCTTCTTCAGGGTTGATGACTTTGTTGACGGCTAAACTACCTCCTGACACCAACTCACAACAAATTCATCAACCCTGAAGAAGACCCCTGCAATGGCGGTCGAAATATCAGAGAGAAGAAATTCGCCACACACAGCTAAACCCAAAAGCCCCAATATCAAATCTGGCCGTGAAAACCTAAGAAGTTATTTATCATTAAAGTTATTTATTTAATGCACACTGTAGGACATCCAAGGATGCAAATGTTCTGGGACATGGCATGGTCAATCTGATCTTACTCGTCTACAGAACTGTGTGACGGACATTTACGGTGCCCATACGCTTCAAATATGGAGCGGATATGGTATGTGGTATAATATTAAAAAATGGAGTTTCAATAAAGCAGCAAAAACTTTGAGCGTACGTTAAAAATGTTTTGCTATCGAAAAATAATGTAAAACGAAAGCTGGGTTTTAAAGTTTTGTCATAGTACCTAGTATCAAATCGCGGTAACTTTTTCCATACATTATCTTCTTGAAGTGTATTTCACCTAAGCTGTATATAAGCCTTTTATAAGAAGGAATATTTGGATTATTCACTTGCTATTCTTTAACAAAAATACTTTGCTCTGATCCCAACTGTTTCTGATGTACACAATACGATTAACGCATGTTATGGAAGTTCAGTTTAAGATTATCTTATATTGTTGTGGCCATACGCTTCTATTTATAAATAAATTTTTATAGATGCTGTTCTAAAACTATATATTTTCGATAGAAAAACGATAAAAATAATCTCAATGTCTTTTCCGTAGGCAAAAAGTGTAGGCTTTCGGGGTAAGCCAATGATTGACTGGGCGTAATCAAATTGGGTTAAGCCTCCCTAAAAACGGCAGCAAGCTGATTGAAAATAGCTAATTTAAAAATACAACCTTATTTAAAGTATAAATGAAAGTAAATTTTTCATTCCAGTCATTTAACTTTGTTTTTTAAGAATATTTACAAAAATAAACTGTGATGTTAGTTTATATTGAGTAGTTTATTTATTTTTAGAATGGAGTTGAACTCAACGTTTTTAAATGTCAGCCTATTTGTATGCAGTCCAATTATAATAAAAAAACTAAGCTTAATAGATATGTTTTTATTAAATAATAAAATTTATAATCTTAATAAAAGAATACGATATTTTAACTACATAAAATTTTATATGACATTAAAATAAGAACACATATGAACCTAGTAGGAATATATTATTTGGGTTCAGAAGAATGGCTATGATAATAACGGTAAACTTGTGAACCAATCTCAGCTGTTTTTGCAAGGAATTGAGATTACACGTAAGTTTGCCATTCTTCTTTAGCCTCGCCATTTCCCACCATCTCTATTCGGCTCTCCTTGTGCACATTCGCCATGTCTGTCTGTCCTGCGTTGCATTCTCGGTCAAGCCCAGAGTTTTCAGATCCTTGCTTACAGTTGCAGTCCAGTTTGCCTATAGTCTTTCAGGTCTTCTTCTCAGCGTGGGTATGATGAATGAGGCTTTCTTTACCATATGGTCCTCATCTCTCCGTGTCACATACCCATACCATTTTAGGCTGTTTTCCCATTATTTTTTTAATTTCAACAATTATTTATTTATAAATTCAGTACAGTTTATTTATTTGTCCAAGTTGATAGATTTTGTAATTAAGCATAGTGATATCTATTATAGTAACACTTAAAGAAAAAACGTAGGAAATCCCTTTATTTTAACGCAACAAAAGCCTGTTACAAATTTCCTAATTTTGACGGTGCATTATATATTCATTGTAAACAAGTTTTAATACGTGCTTGTTATAATACGTTATAAAGTATAAATAAATAATGAAAATATATAAAATGTACTATAAAGAATGTACTGTTAAATGAGATTACCTTGAAAGTGTTTTTAACTTGAAACGATATTTCTAAAAAAAAAACATTTCGGAACCATTTCAATTTTCAGTCACAATTATCTAACCGTTGACGCTTTTTCTTATCAAAGTACGTTTCCAGTAATATTTTTATTTTCAAAAGAAGCTTTCCTCTATAAGTGAAATGTGAATTTTTTGTATGTGACGGTATGTCGTATAGTGTCAACCCGAGATAACTCATTTTTCTTTTCAGCAGGTGTACATACTTTAAAAGCACTGAAATGTATGAGTTTTACAACATTTGTTACCTGAAAACCGCGAGAACAAACACTTGGTACAATGATATCTTTTTTTTAAGTAATACTTATTCTTAGATATGTAATTTTATTCATGAAATCACCAGATATGTCATACCAGCCGAAAATGGATTTAAGTTTGTGATAATATACGCTTATTAGTGGTATTATTTACTAACTTCATTGTGATTTATGACTCAGAATGACTCGACAGTGGAATGGCAGGGAGATTTCGAACCAAACTTGAGTTTTCCAAATAAAATAACCTAATTTACAAGACTTAATAATTGTTACATATTCGAAACACAATCATTGAGAAAAATGAAGTAAGGAGATAAAATCGGTGTGTAATCTTCTCAATTGTATTTATAGCTTCGAAGTTTGTCGACTAATTTTAAAAACAGGTTATTACAAGAGTAATATACATCTTCTGAGAAAAATAATTTAACATCCCCCTAACTTAGAGAAAAACGACTTAACGTCGCCAAAAATGACAAACTTTCGGTTTTAAAAAGGCGAAGCTGTATGCTTTCAGGCCCCAGACAGATCACAACTTGCTACTGATCACCGTCGAGAGACAACTGATAACTGACCACTGAGCGCTCGTAGTGGTAGACAGCTCAGCGCCAAAATCAATAGTGGCGCTCTATATATAACTAGAATATTAATCTAATTTATTCGTATTGATAAACGAAATTCAGATGTACATGTTATGTTTGATAATGAAAATACAAAAAAGTGTGTGTCATAGATTATTTTTAGTTTTTATAATGTTCACCATGATAAAAATCCATTTATATATAAATGCAAAAATATTTTTTTGCGCCAATATTATATTTAGAAGAAAAAAAAAATTAGCTTATATATATGTGAAATTATTAGAATTGGTAATTCAGGTAAAAAATATATAATGTAAGCTATTTTTATCCAAACTCGCTATGAAATGATCTTCTCTTTCAGTTGATTGACAGTAATCTTTTACAACCAAAAGGTCAAAACGCCTAGCCATTATTTTTCAAGTCGAACGCGCGTATAATATATATTTTTAAAAGAAATCAATACTTCTTTATAACAACTACTTGAATTGTGTTATTATATTTCATATTTATTATACTAATGCTTCTGTTTATTCAACAATTATCATGTGATAAGCAATTTTTTATCTGATAAATTGAAAAAAATTAAAGTCCACTTATTTTAAATATACATTTTTTCCTAAGTCGATAATGTCTGCATATTTTACATACATCTTCTTCGTATCAAGTCTCTTCAAGAGATTAGGTTTCAAAACTTAAAATTTCCAAATCGCAGTAGTTCATTGATTCTTTATTACATGTAAAATTTGTGCATCTCATAAATAAGCAAATACCATTGTTTATTTTAAGAAAACTTCATATGGATAGGGTAGTTTTAATCTTTGATACGAGTACCTTGAACACAGATGTTCAGTCTGTTCACTTAACCATTTTTACCATGACTACCGTTACATACTACGCTATTCAGATTCTCAATCAATTATTTCTTTTCTTATTCATCATTGTCAAAAATATTCACTTCAAAGCATCCCTACACGGTTGACAAATCGGCTTGAGACAAAAAGTTTCTGCATCACATTCTTTAATACTTTTGCATCGGTTGTTGGCATATTCCATCAAAGATTCCCCAACCTTTGACATCGATTTACGTGATATATCGTTTTTCTACTTTCAGTACTCATTGTGACATCTACGGTAGGAAATTGGAAGTGCAGTCATTCTTTTTATCAACCAACACGTATTCTTTATAGGAATTTGTAAAGCATGTAAATAAATATTGTAAGGTTTCGTCACAGGAGCGATTTTTCTGTAAACCACATGTGTCAATGCCACTACATGAATTTAGTTACATAATGAACATTTGTTAAATATAATAGTTTTTTATGCATCATCTGATAGCTAAAGAATAGAAGAAACAATTTTATATGTGAAAATTGGTCAGATAAGTACATATATGCTTCAAATACTAGTTATATGCAAGAAAAAATGATTTTAAAAATTCACACCGTATTGACAGTATAATTTGTATTCCACCGAGCCGTAACGAAAGAGTTAACACCGCTTTGGAATGCTCTGCAGGCATCTGTTTTCTCTCAAATTCAATCTGAATCTCTTAAAAATATTAATAGACACATAAAATGATTTTCATAACAACAAAGATCCTCTGCTGGTGCTCTCCCATTATAAAAAAATATATAAGAAATATTTTAACTCCCGTACAGTTTCTTCCAGTATGACCAATGTATTAACAATGCCCTTTTGTAACCTACCCAGAATAAGCTATACTTCAACACTTAAGTTTTTCTTTTGCATAAATGTATCGCAGGTGAAGCTGACGTATCGTTTCTGTGAATACAAAACGACGAAGCCTTCCACCGGCCGTTGTGACGCTTAAATTCAATTTCGCGAAAATTGTTTTATTTTTTCGCAAATTAAAGTAACAGAAAAATTGCTTTGTGTTTTTTTTATCCGGCCCGTGATAAATTTGTTTTCCGAAATCAAATGTCAAAATACCGACGGTCTAAATTAATAAAAATAACATAATACCCCTTTTTGCCGACGTCCATTTTCAGTCAGTAAATTAGGCGTTCGTTTCGTTATTTTTGTACCATTTCACTTAAAATGATATTTTTCGTTTGTGACTTCAACCCTAATTATTGCATTAGGACCTTTAATGTTTTGACAGACGATAAACATAATAATGACAGTTAAAATGATCTCTTTTAAACAATTAAATAAACAGAAAAATAATCAACTACGGTCTTGAAATAAGATATACTGTAAAAGAACAAAAAAAAAGTTAGACATTTGTCGGCAAGTATAACTCACTGCCAGTGGGTAAAGTAAAGTGGCTTAAGCGTTTACTAGACAAGCAAAAAATGAGAAAATCTGAGTGCAATCACCAACAAACTTTTTTTTTTAATTGGTTTTTGAGCTGTAAAAAACCCCAGTTTGTATGAATTTGATACCTCACCCGTAAAATGCCAGTCAAAGCCTATTCTTCAAAATTGGTGGTAGACAAAAGTCGTCCCGTGAACACCATCCATTTATGGTGAATTCCTGTAAGAATAAGGTTGATGCGTGAATGTCAAGCTGTAGTCTATGATGTTGGCGGATCAACACATGCAACGCTTTGTCATATACAGAGTAATAAAAAATTATAATTTTGCAGTTACACCAAGTATTGTTAGTTAATAACTTTTACGTTATTGAAAATACAATATTAAATTTAATGCTTTGAAATAAAAATATGTAACAGCTATGATAATAAGTAATTTTATTATTTGAAGTAATATTATAATTTATTTGAAATTGAATTTTATGAAGCATATGTCAGTTGTCTGGTTCTTGAAATTCATTGATGTATTACTCCAAAAAAAATATATATGTTTTTGTGTGAGGCAGCTCAAAAGCTATGGATAAGTTCTGAAGCCGATTGAGACAGATTTCTCAGACTTCGGAGACTTAGAGAGATGTGACAATTTCCAGTTATTTAAGTTATAGCTGCAGAATTATCGAGATAAAGTATCATTACTCAATCATCTGACGTTCGCTTTCTCGGTAGAACTCAGAGCTGCAGCTTCTTGTGAGAGAGCCAATGCCATTATATAAATCTCATTCGTTGTCTAGGAATAATAATATATAAAATGTTTATAAATGGTTAGCTCTCAACCTCAATGACCCTAAAAGTGAAGTTTCAGGTCAGTTGTAGTTAACCTTTTATATTTTCTACCTTTTTTTCAGTGCACTACTGAGCAGTTCTCTAAAGTATCACGAATATCTTACTCCATTATTTAACGTAAATTTCCGTCGTAGACTTTGCTTAAATATTACGTATACTAGTAAGTCTCTTTGATAAAATTTATCCATCTTATTGTGGAACATCCTCTAATTCGCATTCATCAAATCTACATTATGTTTCCGATCTTCCAAGGAATCTCAACCTCTTTCTGAAGAAGTGTCTGAAATATTATTTATGGTATGTTTTTGATTAACTTTCTGATTTAAACACTTGTTTCAGGATATGAGAGTTAGAGTAACTTGTCGTCCAAGAAGCTTACAGTGGTATTTTTTTTTTTTTTGTTTCATTCATTTTGATTTTTCATTTCATGTTTTCATAGAGAGCTTTGTGCTAGTCATCCGATCTTCTTAGAGACAACTCTGATTATTGAACAAGAAAATATTTTTCTGGTACAACAGCTGGAGTCTATTTATGTTCGCGAACTCTTACTATGCAGGCTCTCAAGAACCATCTATATTTCCATGTGAACCTCCGGTATACAGGTGTTTTGGAACAAGGCATAAACAATCATGCCTTAGAGAACTATGAAGTCGTAATTAACGGTATGGTTAAAAAAATAACAGCTTTAAGCAACTATTACTCATGAAAATTGACGAGTAAAAAAATGTACATCTTTTTAAAAATAATAAAATAAATAAATGTCAAAGTATGCTCGTTAATAATGAAAAAATATTTTGATAGCGCTACTACTACTACTATATAGTTCATCCAGGATAAAAAAGATAAAATCCGTGATCGTTTGTATGATAATTGAACGCTTTAGATCAAGATTATTTTTAACTTTCAATAAAATGTTTCGATAAAATTATAAAAATATACATATACGCCTTTAGGTTTGATCAATTGTAAAAAAAAAATTACGTTCGTATTTTGCATATTTATAATAAGAAAGGTATGGTTATAACGATTTATTACTTTTATTTAAATAAGTGATAAAATATGCTGACCAAAGGTTTTCAGTTGATGGTGAAGGGTAAGGGCAGGTTCGGCTCGATTATCAAGACCTTCAGCGAGTCCATAAATTCTTCGGACCCCTGCGCTGGGGACGGCCACTTTTTTTCAGCTGAAAATAATAGACCACAAATATCAGCGATGACTTAATACCTCATAAATTCTTCAAAAAAGTTAGGGGAATGATCTGGAACCGGTCACGTAGAATACCACTTTATATTTATGTGAAAACCCTTGAGTGGTTCGATATCATTCGTGAAACTCTGGAAGTGTTTGGGAGTGGTTTCGTTGATTCCATTTAAAATTATACATTTCGATAAACTTAATAATGAACAAATATGTATGAATTTCATATGTATTGCAAGATTAGGGAATCAAATTTTACATTTTCTTGTATATTAATTGTCTAATTTATTTATTTTTAAAAAGACACAAATTTCAAATCTTGTTTTAATATGGATTACATTGCTTTGCGATTTTTCAATCGTTCACAAATATTTCATCAATTGAAACAGTGCTCAATATGATCAATATTAAAATTAAATTGTTTTTTTAAATTAAAAAAGAATATTAAGTGACTTCACAAAATATTTAAAAAAAGCATTATTTTATTTATACTCGTACTTGTAACATCATATGTATTCTTACGGATATACATATGTTAATAATATATATTTATGTAAAAACTTATTCATAAAAGCTATTGCATTTTTTTTTGACTTCTTTTTCCTAATAATAAAAACTAAAACCTTACAATATTGACAACTTTGATACGTCAGAACAATAATATTGACACAATAAATGTTAATCAAAAAAAATGCCTTCAAAAACATTATTTCTCTTTTTTACCTACAACTTACTTAATAATATTAAGGCGGTAGGTATAGCGCAATAGTCAAAGCGTTTGCTCTTCAAGCCAAAGGTCGTGTTTTCGATCCCCGACGAAGTTTTTTTTTTTTTAAAATCAATTTCTGAGCTCTGAAATGATCCGGTTGGTGTGAATTTGATCCCTCACCTGTAAAATTCCAGTCATAGGCTATTGATTAGAATTGAAGGTAGATGAAAGTCGTCCCGTGGAGACCACCCATTCGTAGTAAATTCCTGTAAATAATAAGGATAATGCGTGAATTTCGGGCTGTATTCTATGACGTTTGCAGATCAACACTCCACATGCAGCACTTAGCCATATGCACCATGATAAGCGTCATAGAATTCAACAGATTAGACTTTAGAATTACTATCTGTTGGTATTCTCCTGTATTTATTTACATAAAAATAAAAAAAATACCTTCAAAAACAAAAATTACACAATTAACACCCATTCACCCTGAGTATCTATTAAAGCTTTCTATAAAAGGAAATTCCCTCTTGCTTAACGCACTGGATCATATTTCATAATATAGAAATTGAGTGACTTATAAAACTTTTTGCGTTTAAAAATATTTCCAATATTTCGACAAGTCAGAACGTCTGTAAGTTTAAGATAGATTGTCTGTCGCTTTGTGATTCGCCATCTCCTCCAGTTCTCTCACACAGCATCTCACCTTCAATGATTAATTACCAGGTGCAAATCAATCACCAAATATCTTACCGTCGCCATCGTCTTGTCGGATTTTTTCATCCCTCAAACTTGGTTTTCTTCCCATTCAACTATCTTTATTTTCGCGCAACGTAATTACCATATTTTTTTAATTAATAAAACGTTTGCTTCTCGAACAAGCTAACGCTTCTTTTATCACAAGTCTGTAAAAATAATGGGCATATCATTTACCTGGATCGTGAATTGGTTCGAAGTGGAAACTTCTTTTTATTCGTAATCGTCGTGTTCATTATGCGGCTTTCATATTTAAATAAAATAATTTATACTACAACAACAATATTGATACTATTTTACAGGTCCTATATAGCTTTCAATAAAAAAGCCAAAATTCTTGAGTCAAAGAATATTTCTTTAGGGCTCCGCAAGCAACTTGCCAAAACACTTGTTTGGAGCATCTTGATGTACGGCTGTGAGACATGGTGCTTATCTGAAAGTGATAAAAAAAGACTAGAGGCCTTTGAGATGTGGTCGTACAAGAATTCTCGGAATTTCCTGGAGAGACCACGTCACGAACAATGAGGTTCTCAGAATAATCAAGGAAGATAGGCAACTAATAAGAACCATCTCAGAGAGGCGAGCCCGATGGATTGGTCACATCATGCGCCACGATGGTCTTCTTCACAATATTGTGGAGGGGATGGTTGCGGGTAGAAACTGTAGAGGGCACCCTAGACGGGAGTATTTGCAGCAAGTATTCGAGGACATGAATTGTAGTGCTTATGCTGAGCTGAAAGGGGTTGCAGAGGACCGAGAGGAATGGAGATCGAGATGAAAGATTCTGTTGCTGCAAACCAATCTACCGGATTGATACTACGAAGAAGATACGGCATTATTTAGAATTTAAAAGCTGTATGCTGGAACTAAGAAGTTATTACCGTAACACATCTGTTGTTATATTTGAACATGCCTATAAAATATATTCAGTAGAATTTAGAAAGAAAAATTTTGAATTCAATATATATCTGGCAGCTAACGTTGATTCATGAGGTGTTCGTAACCATTCAAAAATCTCACGAGTTGTTATTTTGCGTCAATGAATAACTTTATTGTGACAGCCTTAACTGACCTTCCAGAACGTGATACATATTCAACATCTAAATTGACACATTGCAACTTTTTAATCACTGGCGTTCCATTAAATACATTTTCTACATACACATCGCATTTTTCTTACTTGAATAGTGTTTTTAATTATTAACTTATAAAGTAAGAATGCTGTTTTTCACTTTCTACTTCGAGAGAATTTTTTTCTCCCTATATCCATTCCATATTTGTAACATACGATCAACACAAATGCTATCGCTTAGAACTGTCAATTTCCACATTAATTTCTCATCTGCACCCTAAGATCCACTTGGGAATAAATTATCTAAATAACAATTATTATAACCAAAAACTACTGCGTATAGTTGATTAAACTTTTTCTCGGGCATGTCTTGTAATGTCACCTGTTAAAATGCATAACGATTATGCTACTTAAGTGAAAAGTTAGTTGCGAAAAAAAACTATTTATCTACCGCTGAAAATCAATATTTTTTTCCCACAACGCAATATATAAAAATCTTCAGAAAAGGTTTTCTCAAATAATGTTTTCTGGGTTTTTATGTTAAACTAATTAATGGTCGCTATTGATAAACTCAATTACTTAAAAAATCCCTCCTTATCTGAATATATCCATTAAACCCGGCACCTTCCTCGGAAGTAATCTATTGATACTGCACTCTTTCAGTGGCCCAAAGCGTTTCCCTTTTCCCGCGGCGCTCCTTATTTTATTTTGTAGCCGTTCTCAGGTCAGGCTATTTTTTTACGTCGTGAAAGCTTTTTAATGTTGTACTTAATTTTATTAGCTTCCTTCATGCAGTAAAAGAAAATTCCCGAGACGTTATTACGGGGCCTTAGAAATACATTTATTTTTAAGCCAGTGACAGATAAATGGAATATTAGCAATTGTGAGAGGGCGTTACATTATATATGTAGGTGCGCACATTGTACCGATCACCTACAGAATAGATTATAACGTCGCGAGCATTAAATTTCGTTTATTTTTAGATATTCATAGAAAAAACGTGCATTTTTTAGTTGCTCTTAAAATGTTCATAAAATATGAAAGCTACTTTATGTGTTCCATGTGAACTGACACATTTTTTAATCAATCATCGTGAAAACAAACCGAATCAAAAACCTATTTTACTTTTATTTATTTAGCATCAATGACAAAAAATACGCTAAATTTTATTCGTCTTATATTTTTAAAATATCTAAATATTAAAAAAAAAATCTGCCTTATCGGCCATGCTTGTTTTGTGACTGTGTAAAATAATTTATGCCTAACCTATTATTAATTACCATACATTAATTATTTCCTGTCAATTTTTTTTTTTTGAAAATGTATTTATTATTGACCGTTTGCTTAATAAGAACTGCTCATTAATTGAATTAAATGGTGCCAAAAAAAATTGTTGCCAAACTTTAAGCGATTAAATTTCAGTAACGAAGCATTATATTAATAATTTTGATACTACGTGTTAAAATTTTCGGTTCTGAATCATTATTCTACGATAATAATAAAAGTAACGATGCAATATTGTTAGTAGCTAAATTCACACATACAATTATAGATCAAATTTTTAAACGCATCAATTCATTCAGAAAAATATCGGCAGACGCGGAATTCGAACCACGAGCCTTGCACCCCTTTGCTCCGTTATATAAAATATATAAAAAAGCTTGTGAATAAATGTTGACTGATTGAATCATAAAAATAATAATATACATACTCTGAATATATACTATAGAGACATCTGTTGTTATATGATGTTAACAATGGTATATATATACATCAGGTTTCACGTATCTGCTCAAGCAGAGAATAGTCGTGTGGATAGCGCGGTGTGTAGAACGGAGTAAAGGGGTGCAAGGCTCGTGGTTCGAATCCCGCGTCTGCCGATATTTTTCTGAATGAATTGATGCGTATTAAAATTTGATGTAAAATTTTATGTGTGTATTTAATCTATATATATAAAAATCAATTGCTGTTCGTTAGTCTGGCTAAAACTCGAGAACGGCTGAACGGAACTTATCTTATCTTGATCTTGAAATGTTCGTGGAGGTCTAAGGAAGGTCTAAAAGGTGACAAAAATTTGAATAATTGCCGGGAAAACCCTTAAAACAGCCCTTTTCTTTTTCCCATATAAAAGTCCCATATAAACAAGATCTATACACAGTATCATCTTTCATATGCTTTATTCATTTCACGCACCGCGTGTTATTAGGAGAACGCGAAGTGTGTACATATTATTTACCGCGCAGTTGACATGACACGCGTTAACATATTAAAAGATCTATACACAATATCATCTTTCATATGCTTTATTCATTTCACGCACCGCGTGTTATTATGAGAACGCGAAGTGTGTATAATATTTACCGCGCGGTTGACATGACACTTGATTGTTGATTCTACTTGATCTCTGTGATGTTTGACACGTGTCATCTTCTTATTCTTTTGTGTTATTTTTATTTTTTATTATTTTCTCTATTTATTGTATATTTATGTATACTCTATGTTTCTAAATATTTAAAAAAAATTGGAATTTCGATTCTGTATATAAATAAATAAATAAATAAATAAATGACACGCTTTAAAATATCACTATTTACGATCCGCACACAAAATCAACTTTGATACACACAATTCAATTTGTGCGGCGCGCTTTGTGACCGAATAACGTTGTGTACGCAGAGTGCTTACCGCGCACTTGACACAGTTTCTCGGTACGTATTATCTAAATATCTATCTATATCTATATATCTTTATATCTATATAACTCGAGAACGGCTGAACGGATTTATCTTACCTTGGTCTTGAAATGTTTGTGAAGGTCTAAGGAAGGTATGAAAGGTGAGAAAAATTTGAATAATTTCCGGGAAAACCATAAAAACAGCCCATTTCTTTTTCCCATATAAACGTTTTCTAAATAAAATGTAGAGTCAATTTGAACTTTATTGCTATTCAATAAAGTTCATATTAAATTATAATCACTCACTGTTGTCTAAGAAATGTAGGTGTGTTAACCTAACTTCAAAGTCAATTTGCAATTTATTACCGCTGCACAAAGTTCAAATTCAATAATATCTATACAAAATAGTCTTCGCGTGCGCGTTGGAGGATCTAATGTCGTGTTCCGAAACTCAACAAAAGTGATAATATCGCGAATGCGACCAAATTGTATAGTCACAAAATGTAATAGATCATTAGTCACAGAACACACCCGTAAAAGAGGTTGATACTTTTAAATATCTCGGCTCTGTGATATCCTTAGATGCCAAAACTGAATCTGAGGTGGAGCATAGAATAAACGCAGGATGGCTGAAATGGAGGTCTCTCTCTGGGGTTTTGTGTGACAGCAAGATTCCAGTTAGGATCAACGGTAAAATCTACAAAACTGCTGTAAGGCCAGCTATGCTATACGGATCGGAGTGTTGGACCCCGCTGAAACGTGACTTGGATAGGATTCATGTGGCAGAGATGAAGATGCTGAGGTGAACGGGCGGTGTGACTAGAGTAGACAGAGTTCGAAATGAGGAGTTCATTTCGGGTGGCCCCTATACCTTAAAAGATAAAGGAAAACCGACTAAGATGGTATGGGCATGTGACACGGAGAGATGAGGACCACATGGTGAAGAGAGCCCTCAACATACCCATGCTGAGAAAAAGACCTGGAAGACCGCAGGCAACCTGGACTGCAACTGTAAACAAGGATCTGAAAACCCTGGGTTTGACCGAGAATGCAACGCAGGACAGACTGATATGGCGAACGTGCACAAGGAGAACCGACCCCAGATGATGGGAAATGGCTTGGATAAAGAAGAAGAATAAATATTAAGTTTTGTCACAAATTAAATTTCTGAACGCAACCATAATATTTGACATTAGATTTGACAACCAACTAATATGTCAATACATCCTGTCGCATTTCAGAACACGGAAAAAAGTATTACGATACATATTGTGTTACGATATCTATGAGTGCGCGAGAACTTTCTTTACTTTGGTGATTCTTTGTGATAGTGACATTCCAAGTAATGTGCTCTTTGTTTTTGATATTTTGTGATAGTGACACTTTACTGCTAAGTGAGCGAGAAATGTTCTCACTTTGATTAATTACAATTTACGATGCCGAGGAGAAGACGATCTAACTTAGGTCATCGCAGTCAATCAAATGTGCGAAGGGCTACCTCACATGCTAACCGCACTGATGACCAGAGAGAGACAGATCAAGAAAATAGTCGTATTGCTATGTCAGAATTGCGTTATTTAGTGAGTGACAATGAAGTAGATAGGCTTAGAATGCAACGAGTTCGTGCACATCAAACACAAAAACAGCAAGCACGACATAATTAAATTGAGCAAATCCGCAGACGCAGTGCTCCTGTGATTCTTGAACGAGCTGCATTTCACTATGATCCGGCAATTTATTATTGTGCCGACAAATCGGTAACAATTGGGGAAATGAAAATAATTTGTAAATATTGTAAGGCGTTAAAATACACTGGTGAATCTACTGGATTATGTTGTGCTGGAGGCAAAGTGAAATTGCCACAGTTCGTCCCACCACCAGATCCTTTACGATCCTTAGTTTCTGGGATTGGAAATGATTCTAAGAACTTCTTGGCCAACATTCAGAAATATAACAGCTCAGAAATATATAAAATTCTTTTTTTTAAACACGGATTCGTTTTGTTTGTTTTGAGATTATTTTATACAAAAGTTTAGGTCTTTTATTAATCGATTGAGGCAGTACGAAGTCTGCCGGGTCAGCTAGTTACTTATAAATTTAAATATATTCAATGATCTATAAAATAAGATAAGAGTATTAAAAAATATTCTAATAAAAACTAATAAATTAATTTATGCAATATTGTATTTCGAAGTTGATAAAGTGGATTACGCGTACGATGAATGATACTTTGCGATTTAATAATGCGACAAAATTAATTGAAATTCGCATTTTCCTTTGAATAGACAAACATTATTTATTCTGGATTAAGTGTTGATTGCTTCAGACAAGGAGCAATTGGATATGCAAAGTTTTCGCTGGTTATGAAACTCCCTATCAAGCACTATTATCTGAACCAAATGTGCTGCTCATACTAAGCAAATAAGGTTATGCGATCGTTAGTTGTTCAGGTTCAATTCATACTTTGGATTAATTAAAATAACGTACTTGCTTTAGAACATGTGTGATCAGCCATCCAGAAATTTACCATTCGATTTGTTTTCTTTCCGTTGTAAAATTAAATACGAAAACTATTAAAATTCAGTTATTAATCAGTGTGACTGAAACATGTTTCATTATTATATTGTACACAAACAATAAACAAATAATGTATTTTAGTTTATTTCAAATATTTTATAAGGTAATATAAAATTTACTTCACATGCTGCAAATCATTCTTATATATAGAGCTATTTTTTTTGATTGTCACACCAATTTATTTCAACAACAAAAATATCATTTATCAAAATGAATATTGGTGTAAAGTAACAGAAATAAATTATTATATATTTATCTAATCGATCTATATAGTTTTATAAATTGTGCATCATAAATATTCCCTTACTAAGTTCAATAAAAAACTCGGACTTGCTTTTACAAGCATTTTCCTAATCTTGTAAACAAATCCATAAATAAAACGTTTCTTTCATACAAACGAAAGGATTTTTTATGTTTCAAAAATCGTATTGATATCATTTTTTCCTATTATCTAACTTTTGATGTTATTCCTAAAATGTGGCCTATTTTTTCTTAAGACTTAAGTGAAAAAGTTACGGTGGTAATTTGTGTTGAATTTTTGCTTTGTCTATGAAATGGATATGAACGTAATTCAAAATATTTATATTTAGATTATTTTTATTTATACTTTAAATTAAATAAACTGTGAGTTTGTAATAAATTAAATTGTTTCAAGCCACCAAAACTTATTGGTGCTTAAAATTATATAAGTGGTAATTTTATTCCACATGACGTGTGTGTTTGTACCAAGATGATATTCAGACCTTTATACTCGTTAGCTAAAGCGCTATGTTTACAGGACTCAGATTCTAGTATGAGGTGTTTACGAAGGAAATTTAGGGCGTAGCAGAGATTATGTAAAACTCATGTTTCGGATTCAGTCAACTTGAATCCGAACAGTTTAATCCGATTCAATAAGTGAATTTTTATGTTTCAGTTTTTATACACTGTGTTTCAGAAAGTATTTTAATGCCAATTGCATTATATATTTATATAAATTAATTATATTTCCACTTCAGCAGCTTCTGAAACTATGAAATTTTCCCGTTTCTTTTTTTAATTTTAAATTGTATCTTTTCTCCCTGTTATCTCTTTTTATGCTTAAAATGTGCATCCTATTTAATGTATTTACAAATTTACTAAGACCTGGAGTCCTAGGTATAACATAATAATTGAAATTTACCGAAGAACCGATATGACATTAAAAAATCTACAAATTAAAGTTATTTTAATATATTTGATATGCATAGTTTTTGGGATTAGCTGTATGTGGGTAATTGATTTTTCTACAATATCATCAATAATTTAAAACTAAAAAGAACAAATAAAAAATAAAATAAATGTTTGAAATAATTGTACATTTACAAAAAATAGTGGAAGAAATGTAAATGAATATAAATATCAAGAAATGTAATTTAAGTTTGAATTTAACCTTTCTAAAATTAACTGATTTTTTTTTCACTTTAATTTAAATATCTTTAACTTTGAAAAAAAAGTTTATAGTATAGTATTATTTACTCATACATCTCAATCGACATTGTTCTCTTTAAATAATTTATAAAATATATTTGAATTCCAATTCGTAAGCTATTCATTCAAATTATTGCAATTAACTTTAGTTTCCAGCAAAAACACCACCGAGTGTATAATATTAACGAAGTCTTTCCAGTACGTCTAAAGTCTATAATTTCAAGCAAACGCAAGTACATTTACAACTCGTCTGTGGTATCAACAGAATATTTATCTATATATATTATATATCCAAAAAATGCATATGCTTGTTGCATTGCTTAAAATTAATAGATTCTAATCAGAAACATCACTTTTAAAAAAATGTGATATTAGACATTTACAATTTATATTTTTAAATAAAAATAAAATTACAAAAACATGCTGTGTTCTGCAAGTGTCTTTACATGAACTGAAAACATTATTTATTAAACATTGTTTGAACCTGTACATCGTACAGCTTAGAGCATCCCTGTTCTTTTGAGAAGAAGGCTCGAGCCACATCAGAGTGAATACCACATTAAAGGCTACCACTGAAGTGTGTCAATTTCAGTGAATGAACAGCCGAAATGAAATACAGAACTGCTGTAATAGATTGTTTCAGGCCGTAATATTAAGGCTAAGCGTATGCAAGGAGTGGATTCAGAGCCTAACCAAGCTTTAATTATCGTCTCGTAGGTGTGTCATTTTGTAGAATGATTAAGCACGTGGCACAATTTTCCTTTTACCCGTTTTCCTGATCTCGCTGGTACAATTTTCCAAGACAGCAGTGTCATTAAATTACTGAGAGACTCAAAGATTTCTGTTTTAAATATAGCACTGTAACGTTTAATCATATATCATTTGTATAAATAATTACGTTATCATTATAATTTTAATAGTATTGTAGACTGCGAGAAGTGGTTTGTTTAATTAATTTTAATGATAGAATACTGCATTTATAAGAAATATTGTAGAATAGACCAAATATAGTTTTCTTGGATAACTCTTAATTAAATCAACAATTTGACAATTGTTTCTTTGCAAAATACACTTTAACAATTTTATGCAAATAATATTTAAATATATTTTCATCATTATATAAGAGTGCTTGCATTTATTATAATATTATCTAGTTTTGCTTCTCTATAAAATTCCATTTTCAAATTAGTTATTACAAATAAATTATTTTTAAGTTTGGTAAGGTAACCATACAACTCTATACGCTAACAAATATATAGATTTATTTTGTAAAGCTCAGATTTAATAAGGTTTTGTAAGTAATTGAAATTTGTAAAATAAAAGGTCTGAGAGATGATAGTCGGAAGAAAATCTTACAGCTATAGCATAAAGAACAACGAAGAGTTGTGTATATATTTGCCTAGAACAAAGAAATTTATTCTTAGATAATAACCGATGTTATGATGACTTCTGATAGCTCCAAAAGTATAGATATATATTATCGACTACGTAATCTTTCACATGACAAATAAAAAACAGGAAAAACATTTTAGCAATCTCGTTCAGCAATCGTAAAATACATTGTTCTGGGTTGAAGTACCTTTTTGCATCGGTTGTCGCCATATTTTTGACATCGGTTGACGATGTATATTGTTTTGCTATTTTCAGTATTAATTGTGACATCTACGGTAGAAAATTGGAAGTGCCGTCATTCCCTTTATCAACCTACATGTATTCTTTATAGGAAAGGAAAAGCACTTAAATAAATATCGTATAGTTTCGTCACAGAAGTGATTTTTCTGTAAACCACATGTTTGTAGTTACATAATAAACGTTTGATAATTATAATAGTTTTTGATCCATTGTCTGATAGCTTAAGGATAGAAGAACCAATGTGATATATAAAAATAGGTCAGATAAGTACATTTATGCTTCATATACTAGTTTTAAGCAAAAAAAATGGTTTGAAAAATTCACGCCGTATTGAAAGTATATATTGTATTCCACCGAGCCGTAACGAAAGGTTTAATACCAAATTGTCCAGGGCTTGGAAATTTTGGTTTCAACGTTCGATCTTTTTAATAATTTTGAATAATATCTCAACCTAAGAATACTTCAGTAGTAAAAGCTCCCGTATCTTTAATTTACCGGGTTTCCTATTTTAGATGTCGTTGGTATACATATATGTTTTACCTTTAGAAGTAATTTCGAGTGTAAAGATTTCTTGAAAAAAATATTTTTTCGATAAAAATTAAGCTCATCAAATCAAACAAACGATCAAAGTGAATTTGTAAAACTTTGGGATAGCTCAAACTTCTTATATTAATCGCCGATTTCTTTTTTTTTACAGTATAATTTATATTCCATCGAGCCGTAAGGAAAGGGTTAACAGTCAGACTGCGAAGTGAAAGTTGCTTCAATGCTTTAGCATTAACAGTACAGTATCTCTTCAGTTGTCTTACGCTTACCCTAGATTCACCAAGACATATCACCAAATTATGCGCCACTTCTACATTTCAATCTGCTTCCAACCCTGTTACATGAAAAGTTGAAGATGTACTCACAAACAATTGCACATAACGATCGAATGTTGTATTCAAATACGTTTGAAGCTAAACATTAAACCTTTAGACACGACATGAGCACAAGTTTTGAATATAAATCAGTTGTTCCATTGTGCAAGGCATATTTGGGCAATTTTTAGATAAAGTTTTGTGATCGGAAGAACTTCAGGAAACAACGTACAGGTATATGGAACGACGCAAAAACGCGAAAAGTAAAAAAAAAAACTTATTTTGATATGGATCACCTTGAGCATTATTTCACTTGATGGAAAATTGCAGTTTCACGATCTATGAAAGCTTCTACAAACGTACTTACTAATAAGCTTTCATGGATCGAGAAACCGCAGTTTTTCATCAAGTGGAACAGTGCTCAAGGTGATCTTTACTAAAACAAGGTATGAAATTCTTTTATATTTAATATTAAAATGGACCTCAAAGTCAATGCCAAAAATATAAATAACTTTTTATCTCGTCTAATTGCATCCCAAGAACATTTTGTTCATCTTGTTCCATAAAAAAAATGTATAAATGTATGCAAAGTATCTCATTTAAAGAGCACGATGACAGCTAAGCTTCACTATTTTTTCATTTTCATCATTCAAACGGGCATCTGGTTGTTGTGCCATTTGTTTCCTTATTAACTACCTCTCACCTTAAAATATTGTTTTTCATCGATTAGCACTGGTGCACTCTCTCTTATGTTTTCGTTTTATTATATTTGGTGTAGTTTCCATATGGACCGGGATACAGATGTTCTGGGATAAGGCATGAGACAATCTGAGCTTACAGAATTATGAACTTAGGCAAATTACGGTGTACATATGCTCCAAATATGGAACGGATATCTATGAAATTAAAATGATCGTCTTCAATATGAAACGCTACAAAAATATTTACGTAATGAATTTCTTGCATTTTAAATATGTTATTGCCTTTTCGTATTATTAAGAAAATTAAATTGCGTGGAGAAAGACGTTACCATTGCGAACTTTCCGTATAATTTATTTCATAAACTATAGAAATAGATTGTACATGAACGTTTCGAATACAAGAACTTTTAATAGCATCCTCCTACTCAACGCTATTATCCAAGTTTTTCAGTATGTGTATTATTAGAAGATCATTTCAAACACGCAACTATGAAACAGTATTTGGCAAAGCGAAAAAAAAAGAAATCGGCGATTAATAAAAGAAGTTTGAGCTATCCCAAAGTTTTACAAATTCACTTTGATCGTTTGTTTGATTTGATGAGCTTAATTTTTATCGAAAAAATATTTTTTCCAAGAAATCTTTACACTCGAAAATACTTCTAAGGGTAAAACATATATGTATACCAACGACATCTAAAATAGGAAACCCGGTAAATTAAAGATACGGCAGCTTTTACTACTGAAGTATTCTTAGGTTGACATATTATTCAAAATTATTAAAAAGATCGAACGTTGAAACCAACATTTCCAAGCCCTGGACAATTTGGTATTAAACCTTTCGTTACGGCTCGGTGGAATACAATATATACTTTCAATACGGCGTGAATTTTTCAAACCATTTTTTTTGCTTAAAACTGGTATTTGAAGTATAAATGTACTTATCTGACATATTTTCATATATGACATTAATTTTTCTATCTTTTAGCTATCATATGATGCATAAAAAACTATTATATTTAACAAACATTTATTATGTAACTCAATACATGTGTTGGCTCAACTATAACTCAATACACTTGCGGTTTACAAAAAAATCACTCCTGTGACGAAACCTTACAATATTTATTCACATGCGTAAAGGATTTCTGTAAGTAATGTAGGTTGATAAAGGAAATAACTGCACATCCAATTTCCTACCGTAGATGTCACAAAGAGTACTGAAAGCAGCAAAAAGATATATCACGTCAACCGATGTCAACGGTTGGGGAATCTTTGACGGCATATGCCAACAACCGATGCGAAAGGGTTAAATAAAGGCGCTACTCACTAATCATACACGATAAGCAACTGACTGTGACCTATTCAAGTTTTGACAAGTATTAACACGGCCAATGTTGCTTAAAAGCTCTGCAATTGTGGTCGAAATATCGGTCGGAAGATTTGCCACGCACGGCTGAACATCAAAAATCTGGCGGTGAAACAAACGTTTTTAAATGTGGCTTAATTTCAGTAAGCTAACGACAACCGCGTATACAAGTTGCTATTGTCGTTTGTAAAATCCTAAGATTACCAAACCTTAATAAGATATACATTATTTTACGAGCTGGAAGAAGCGGTTCTCAGGTATCCGCGTGGCTTGACGGCAGTTTTTTTTGATTCGGGCATTCAAAAGCTCGTATACCGCATGCAAAAATGCATTGACCTCAGTCGCGACTATCTAGAAAAAGAGATAAAAGTCTATCTCTCTTTCCAAATATGTACGCATTTATGGAATTAAACATATTTTACACTCTGAAAAGTCACTGGGAAACTTATTTTAGGGACAACCCTCGTATATAGTCTACATTTTTTGTGTTTCCGACTATCTAACAGAAGTCATTGACTCCGATGAAATTTTACATTTATATTTTTATTCAATGAAAAATTTCTCAGATTCCTGAAAGGTCGAGAATTTTTCAGTAGTTTTTCTCTCTTTTTTACATGTGAATGTGTGCTGCTTTCCTTTTAAGGCGAAATGTGACTTGAACTTAACGTTTGAGTAAATTTGCTTTTTTATTGCTGCGATAACATTTCATATTTCTGCTCATTACATTTTCTTAAGAATTCGTCAGGATATAAATAATCTAATATTATTTCTTTGAAATCTTGAAATCTTTCAATAAAATTATTTTTATGCCAACTTAATATTTATTTTCTACTATAAATCAAATAAATAGTCTTATATGAAATTTTCATTATTATATATTACTTTACTACAGAATATATTGAAGAGAACGAATTTGTTATAAAATAAACATTGACAACTTCTTAATTGAAAATAATAACAATTTTATTTAAAAAATATGCTATTCTGAATATTTTTTATTTGTTTTTTTTTTATCAATAATGGCAAAAACAAATTATGAAAAAGGATTTTAGCATATTTATTTAATATCGAAACAGAGATTCTTTTCTGCAAAAAACCATCAATAAATATTAAGCAATAGTCGTGGGCCGTTCTTATATATTTACGAGTATATAGTATGTTCAGTATATTGCCTATTGTTTAATCACGTGACGTTAGTTGGTCGCATTTTGTAATATCAAATCGATGTCCTTAAAAATAAATATTAACAAACGCCATAATCTGTTTTCTCTTGAAGCCTTTGAGCGCTTAGCTCAAAAGTCAACAGAAACTATTCGAACAATATATTTTCTGTGAACCTCTGGGCAATGAGATGTCTAGCGATAAAATATAAAATAATGCAGCTCACACAATTATATAGCCGCATTGTATGGAAATATTATATTCTAGTCATAGACGGAACCAAGGTACAATGCTCAAGGTTCGAATCCGGCGTCTGCTTATATTTTTTCTGAATGAATTGAAGCGTAGAATTTGATGTAGAATTGTATGTGTGTATTTAATTATTGATAATATTGAAAGATAGATCAATTATCTATAAAATGAAATCAGAGAATTGAAAATTATTGCAATAAAAATAAAAATAAATAAACCAAATATAGTCATAGAGTTATATGAAAATATATAATGATATTTTATGAGAAGTCTTTATAATCAAATCAACTGAATTCCATGTATCATTTTTTGCCAGTGGGTATAGCTTTGTGGTTAAAGCGTTTGTTTTCCAAGCTAAAGATCGGGGCTTCGATCCCCGACAAAAATACAAAAAAAGTTTTTATTCCATTTCTAAGATCTATAAATACCACCGTTTGGTGTATTTTTTTGTCACACGCAAAAATCCAGTTATAGAATATCAATCAAAATTGGTGGTAGACAAAAGTCGTCCAGTGAATACCACCCATTCGTAGTGAATTCTTTTAATATACATAAAAAAATTGGAATAAAATTATAGCATTTTAAAATTCATATTAATTATAATTTAATTTATACTGACTAAAATATTTTTTAAAGTTTGAACACTTTTTTATAAAAGAAAAGAAATTTTCTTTTATAAAATTCACGTTAAAGCCGTTTGATGCAAAATACAAAATTTTCATATTTACAAATACAATTACCTGAAACGTTATTTTGCAATTGCCAAAGCGGTGTCTATAGGCAGCGATACATTTGTTAGTTAATTAACGAATCGTTACAAAACCTCTAAACGAACGACAAGCGAATATTGTCGTCAGACGTTAAAAGCCTAATTTTGATCTATTGTTATAAGGCGATTTGTTTACAAGTAAATAAGCTTTTTTCTTACAGTTTTTTTGTTATCTAAATCCTTGTTTATTTCGTAACATTTTTTCCCTTAGCGCTCTGCCCAACTCACTTAGGTTCAATGCCGTTAGTGGTCGAGAACAATTTAGTTCAATCTACGTTGTAATGGAAGGGGTAGTTCGGGGTACCACTGATCATGAGAGAAAAGCCTGTAATAAATAATACAAAAAGAGTAATTCGCGTAAAAGAGGAGATTGGCGTAATGTAAATGTTGTGTTGCCGTGCAATAAAGCATTATGTCCTGAAATACTCCTTTCCTATTTTTTTGCGAAATTCACATCACCCACTGCTTGAAATTCGTAAATTGTATATGATAAGGCCATTAGTTTTATAGATAAATAACATGCGGAAGGCATAATACTGTTCAGGTACAAGTTTAACGGCCTGTACTTCCTGATTTATTACATTTATTAAATTTACATGAAATATGTTTTACCGAATTGAAAATAATTTCATTCGTCACTCAAAGAGATGTTTGAGTATAATATCACATTGCATACGTCGGTATTTCAAAGATAAACAACTTCTTCTTCTATATAAAGGACAAATCCGACCTATCCTTGAATACGGCAGTCACCTTTGGATTGGAGCCCCAAAATACCTTCTAAACTTAATTGACTCAGTTCAAAGAAGAGCAATTCGTTTGATAAACAATGACACCCTTACGTCTAATCTACAATCAATGGAACACAGACGTAAGGTTGGTTCTCTTAGTCTTTTCTACCGTTATTACCACGGTCGCTGCTCTTCGGAACTTAAAGAACTAATTCCTCCTGCACCCACTCACAGCCGACAAACTCGTCTTGCACTTGCCGAACATCCATACACGGTTAATATATGTCGACCAAGAACTGGCAGCTTCCAAATTTCCTTCCTTAATGCCACCGGTAAGCTATGGAATGCTCTTCCAGCGTCTGTGTTTCCTCCTTCCTACAATCTGGATCTCTTCAAGAAACAGATAAATATACACTTGCAATCTCCCCAACCCACACACAAACACGAACACAACACACGTTTCCCGCATGCAGCGTCCAGCCTCCCTGGCTGAGCGTCATAGAGTGCACTGGTCTTGACCGGTTGTGCTCTCCTGCATGCGTTTACATAAAAAAAAAAAAAAATACGATTTCTATAAAATATCGTCAATTGGTGTTCTTATTGGACCACTCTTACTTTGTAATTACGAGTATCAATGCCTCTTACAGTATTTTTTTATTTTTTATTTTAAAACATATAGGATAATATCGACAGATGGTGATAGTAATTCTGAAGTCTCATCTGTGGAATTCTTTGATGCTTACCATGGTGCATATGGCAAAGCGCTACATGTGGAGTGGTGATCTGCCAACGTCATAGACTACAGCCCGAGATTCATGCATCATCTTTTATTGTTAAAGAAATTTACGACGAATGGGTGTTCTTCACGAGACGACTTACGTCTACCACCAATTTACATTCTTCTTCTTCTTCGTGTCAGCGACGTCAAATTATTTTTTTCCCAATATCTGGCAACATCGATAGCTCGTGTGTTGCCAGACATTAGGTCCTGAGATGTGCAACTTGTTGGGCACATGGAGCAGCGTCTTAGGTGTGAGGCGACTTGCAGGTCTCCACAGTCGCACAATAGTGTCTCTAACGTTAAACCAATTTTAATGAATGGGCTATGACTGTCATTTTACGGGTGAGGGATCGAATTCTCACCAAACGGGGGTATTTAAGAGCTCAGAAATCAATTGAAAAACTTTTTTTTATGTTTTGTTACAAAGATAAACAACTTACAATATCGATTAAATTTAAAATAAATAAATTTTTAAGTAAAATACAAATTGTACGTAATGTGCTTTGAAACCAATTTGGATACATTTTTATTGTGTGTTTTGAAATTTAAGGCCTTATAAATCCCAAGATTAAGCAAGGCACGAGCCTGGATGCCTCCGTGTATCGGATTTCAGAGCATCTGAAAGCTCGCGTTGTTCCTTCTAAGCCGCAGGTTTGCCGGATGAACGTGTCTGATGGGCTTCAGTGCTTCAGCGCTCCAGGAGCGTGCTTTTGGTGGCAAGTGACAAAAGGAAACACCGTTTAACTATTTCATACGTCTTTAGAGGCAGAGCTTAATCTGAATATGTTGTTATTATCATTAACATCCTGGATATAAGACAAACATACTGATGCATATATGATGAATATTTGAGACGAAGTCATATTTTTATATTTATTTAAATTAAAAACATTTTGTTTGATTTCAACAATCAACTAAAAAAAAATGTGAAATTGAAATAAATATTATTCATTTGTTAATTTTTTAGTTGTTATTAATATAAAATTATGGTAATGCAGTTTTACCAAATATTTCAACATGGATTTAAATTTTTATTAGAATATTTGTTTTTTTTTCAGTATTTTAATCTTCTTTTATAGATCGTTGACTATATTTCAATATTGTTAGTAATTAAATACACACATACAATTAAACAATAAATTTTTTACGCATCAATTAATTAAAAAAAAATATCGGCAGACGCTGGATTCGAACCATGTAATAATATAATATAAAAAGCTTGTGAATAAATGTTGACTGATTCAATAATAAAAATTAAAATAAATACACATTCTCTGAATATATACTATAGAGACATCTTTCGTAATAAGATGGTAACAGTGGTCGAATCCCGCGTCTGCCGATTTTTTTCTGAATGAATTGATGCGTATAAAATTTGATGTATAATCGTATGTGTGTATTTGATTACTAACAAATATTTTCAGTTTATAGCTTGAAATTTATCGATTAAAATTGTTTATAATTTTTACATTTGAGAAGGTAATCATATTTATAAAATCATCTTCTAATTAATAACTTATTCCTGGAAGCGACTGCCGTATTCTTTATTTGTTATTGTTAATTATAACAATTAATTGAATCGTTTTAGCTTCAAAGATAAGTGTTTGATAAAATTATGAACAGATTTATTCAAATTGCTCGTCTATAGTTTCATCAAATAACGATAAACTTACGTTAAAAGCACATTTTTTTGCGTAAAGCTTATGTTTCGATAAAAAAAAAATTTAGTCGTATTTAAAATGTTCACGAAAAACCTGCCGGTGGGTTTAGCTCATTGGTCAAAGCGTCTACTTGACAAGCAAACGTCATGGGTTGGATTCTCGACAGAGATAAAAATAAAAAA
This sequence comes from Glossosoma conforme, assembly GCA_022606575.1. Lineage (NCBI taxonomy): Eukaryota > Metazoa > Arthropoda > Insecta > Trichoptera > Glossosomatidae > Glossosoma > Glossosoma conforme. Next base: position 2,045,841 of record JAGTXR010000101.1, on the reverse strand, counting down.
GTTTTCTGAGCTCTAAAGGTTGGTGTGAATTTGATCCCACATCTGAAAATGCCAGTAAAAGTCGATTTATCAAAATAGGTGGTAGACGAAAGTCGTCCCGTGAAGACCACCATGCATAGTAAATTCTTGTAAATTAGGATGATGCGTGAATGTCAGGCTGTGTCTATGACGTTGACGTATCAACACTCCACATGCCGCGTTTAACCATATGTAACATCGTAAGCATCATAAAATCCACAGATGAGACTTTAACATCACATTCGCCATCTGTCGGTATTCTCCTGCATGTGCTTACAAAAAATATATAAAATACTACAAGAAAAATTCATATTATAAAACATTATCTCAAAGTACTTTCACTGTATAATTATATGATGATTACACGCTCGCATAGCTTATAGCGCTTAGGATTAGTCTAAATTTGCCTACATTAAAAATGTGGCATCAAAGAAATTTTAATATTACATCCGAGAAGCTTCTTTTACTCAATTAGATGGGATAAAGATTCCCGAGAGATGCGACAACGGGCAAACTACTCGGCAGCTACATTTTAAAATAAGAAACTTTCATTAGTTTCATTCCGGGAGAATTAATTATTCAAGTTGCGGAATAAGATAATGGTCGAACAATGGACAAAGAAAATTCTTTGTTACCGAGCTTTTTTCTTCTTCGGAAAGTTAATGCGTAATTTTTCGTCGTAATAATTCAATTCATAGAAAATTTTCACCCTCGGAAATATGAACTCGCGTTAGATTAATATAATTAATAAATGTATTTGCGTCAAGTACATAAAATCACTGAGCAAAGTCTCATTGATTTAATCTGTTAGAAAAAGTTTACTTTCAATACATCCAGTAAGAGCAAACGTGTTTTTTGAAAATAATGTGGGAAGTATATTTTAATGTTTTCTCAAGTAACATTAACCTATACTCAAAATTGAGTAGCTCATAGCTTACTTTTACAAGTTTTTAAATAACTTATATTAACTACGGATCCAGGGTTATTTAAAAGTTTAATCCTTATCCTCACTTTAAAAGCAACTAGCTTCTCGTTTATTAATTGAATTATTTAGGGAAATACTTAGGGATCGTGCAATATTTTCTTAAATTTATGTTGTCTAAGTAAAACCCATCTACAAAATTATCTTATTTTCATTATGATCTTCTCAATCTTAAATGTAAACTAAGTTCATATAAAAGAAAGGTACATTTTTATCAATTACAATTGTCATTTATATTTAAAGCTTATTATGACGTCACGAAATAAAAATAAAAATGCTTGTACGTGAGTTGCTTAAGTTTCTTTACGTATTCAGTTACGTATTACTGTATTTTAGATTAATTTTTACGGGATAAAATTTTCCTTTCCAGTGCAGATATCATACGAACAAGTCGTTGTAAAATTTGTGTTCATTATTTTTCAAATACTTTACGTAAGATAGCTTAAAATTTTATCATGCTGCATATCATTAAGATGCACGTATTTTTTTACTGATGTCATTAAAATTACTACATTTAAAACTTGTACACTACAAAAAAAAACATATAGAACTTGTAGACATAACCAAGTGTTAACAAAAACTCTATGGTCCCTTGGAGTGGTTACAAATTTTCATTAAAAGGTACCAACATCTTAAGCGAAATTAATTAACACCATCAAAATACTCTTTTTGAATATCAATTAGGTCACCATGATGTTTTATAAATAGAGGTTTCAATTTGCAAGATGACAAATATTTTTATTACCCCTGATCCTTTTGGGATCTTTGAATATATTAGCCAGAAAATACACTAGAGACTAATTTTACGGTAAATATATAACATTGTTAGAGTATTTAAGGTATATCCGAACTATATTTTGAGTATAACTATAATAAATTTCAATATTTTTAGATGTTTCGTTTCATTTTCAAATAAATTCGTATTCCAAAAGAACGTTACACTCAACAACTGTTACACATACTGTTCAAAACGTTATTTTGAACTTAATTATTTTGTATTAAACATCCACAAGTCTGTAAAATAATTATTTTAATCAAACTCTCTAAATTAGATGGAATCTTTCATTTCATACAGTCGGGTTCGAGACAGGGCATTTACCATCACAGTATTTTGCCACTCTATGTAAATTTAAGAGATCAATGTCCGAAACGGTATTGAAAAATTTGCGGTGTATGAAATTCAATATATTAATAATACGAAGATATAATAAGAAGTATACTTTCAGATAAATTAGTATCAATTCAACTCCGGTCTTTGGATTTATCCTCAGTGGCGGAACATTGGTATTAAGGCATTAAAATTTAAGCTGACGCCGTCATTTCGGGACCGCAAACTCGGTTCCGGAACACATACAAAGTCATAGCAAACAGCATTTTATACACTCGTTATTTAATGAAAAAAAATATAAGCGAGAACGTGAGGATTTGAACCATAGACACACCATGTCAAGTTATCGTAGCCATGAGACTATTTACACCGTCTAATCAACTCAAGAAAAATATTTTTTAATTTGACATATTATTTACAAAATAAAAAAATATTTTTCTTGAGTCTATGGTTCAAATCCTCACGTTCTCGTTTTTTTTTTATTGTTACTTTTTCGCTACTTATTGAGAATTTAATTAAATATCAAGCCAACAATCTGACGAGTATGTTTATAGGTACCTACGTAATAGGGATTGCGGTGCTATAGCTTTTGAGATGTCTTGAATAAAAATATAATTGTGAATTTTGGGTTGAACCGTGTGTGGCGACTATATTCTTCTCACCGATATTTTAAGCACCATCGCAAATTTCATCAGAGTTGATGATTGGTTTCACAAACCTACAAAACTATTCTTCTTCGTAGCCATTCAGAGTTTTCAGATGATTCATGTCCTCACTTGCTGCAAACAATGTTCGAACATTCCAGGTGGCACAAAACTATTAAATATAAATAATCAATAAAGCTTAAGGGTAAGTGGTTAAAATGAAAAATAATGCTCTAGCTTATATTTTATACGATTATATAATAGCCTGATATTTAATACGATTATACATTTAAATATTTCAAACATTTTTGCTTAAAAAAATATATGCCAACAAGAATTTCTAGTACTATTAGACTAACTAACTAGAAGATGTATAACTACTGCCAAAAATCCATTAGTTCTGTGGTGCAAAAGCTTTTGAGACAACATGAGAAGTTTTAATTCAAGTTGATGGATTAATCGAACTTGGTTTCAACTTTAAATTTAATTGAATGTTTAATAAGTAACTTTTTATTAAACCTTACTAGAGTATATGGATTTTAAAATATTTATTAGATATTATCTACTTTTATAAATCATTGACTATATTACACTATTATAAGTTAATTAAATATACACATACTCTAAAACTTGTGAATAAAAGTAGACTGAGTGAATAATAAAAAATAATAATATACAAACTCTGAATATATACTATAGAGACATCTATCGTGATATGATAAACAATGGTATAAATGCAACTTATTCCGTACAGCAGTTCAGGGCAGATGATGGTCGAGCGGTCAAAGGTGATGAACTTGAACAAATGGGTTGGTTCCATGGTTCGCTGGTTTGCATTCCGCCTCTGCCGATATTTTTTCTGAACGAATTGATGCGTATAAAAAATGTGTTGCATTATAATATGTGTATATTTAATTACTTACTTAAAGTATTAAAAGTGGAGATTTAAACGAAACAAAATATCCAGTGTATACGTTGTTGTCTTTCCATCGGTTGTACATCTGGTTGAAGTTACCTCAGCACGTTCTGGTAATGACACCGACCTGAGTGAAGTGTTTGTGTTGGAGTGTAAAGGTCTTGAAATTGATACTAAACTTGGTTCACACAAATATCTTGGTGCAATTGTGTGGAGCTTAAATTTAATCCACGCTCAGATTCACCATCCATAAATTATCTCAAATATGAAAAGACGATTCCAAAATACTACATTTGCATGCAATTACTTCCATTTTTTCATTACCGTGCTTTGAACTATGACTATGGACCACATTAATTATAATTACTGCATGAAAAAATATTAATTGTATATCACAGGATATTATAAATTTGTTGCTGATATGAACAGAGAATAAAAATGAATGAACAAATTATTATCTTCTAATTTAGGTTATAATAAAAAAAAGGATTACCACTTTGTGTTAAAAATATGTGAAGCCATCTAATTAACGCAAAAACCTCTATAAAATAATTAAACAATACAAAAATTGCTTTAATAATTTAAATAAATATATATAATTAAAAACAGGTCGTAAATTTCTATTTTACCGAAGTTACGTCTTAGCCTCTTACCGTTAAAATGGATCCCTTTATTCCATCTTCCAGCACATCATAAATTACCTTCACTAATAAATATTTCCATAGGCTCGCATATTCAGGTCTTACCCAGGTGTCATCTCACGAACGTTGGAAGAGAAGTCAAAGGGAGAATCACATATGATTTATTTATGCATCTCTTATTCATACCTTAATATCCATCCCATTTTCTTTCCACTTAGTACGCACCATTCACGAATTTTCCTCTCCAGTTTTCGCGTACGAACCAAAAGATTTGTATCGACCCACAAAATAAACTATTCATCTACGTATATATAAATATAAACGTAGATGAATAGTTTATATGAACGTATTTATAATATAGAATAGGATAAAACAAGTATGGTTTGATGATAATAAAATTAAACATCTTAACTTATTTTACGAAAACGTTACATCATCGAAATTCAATTACTTTATAAGCATTCTGTAGTTTTTTTATCATAATTTAAAACGTGATTGTTGTTACATGCTTTCAATTATAAAAAATACACAAAAGTCTGAATATAAAATTAGTTGTTTTTAAGATGATTGGGTCGTTTTTGCGTGAAGTGAATGAAATTTTGACTTAACATACTTCGAAATATAAAATAAAATATAAAAAAAAAATATCAATCTTGATTTTAAGTTCAATATTTTTGTTCATAGAAACACGGAATTTTTCCCAATTTTCATAAAATAAACCCAGTATTTTATATTTAATTGTTTTTTTATTTAAACACAATGCTAATTAATATGTAATTCATTTACTGAGAAACGAACGAGATTTAATATGTAAAAGTATTTTGAGCTTTAACTAAAACGAAGTAAGTTATGAAATACGTAACTATTTTCGTTGTGAGAGCCAAGGAAATTTTTCATATTAATTCTCCGAGCCTCGCATGAAATATAATAATTACTCTCTTCCGTTGTTATAAGAGCAAGTATTAATTTCAGGATGTCTAAAACGGTGAACTGAAATAACGCAAATTCCAGATAATTCATACCCCTACGTTATTTCAGAATCTACTCAAGTCATTTTTCAGGAAAGTTGCTACATAAATTTAAAAATTGAGTGTACTTTAACGCCTTCCATATTTTATACTTAAGTAAACATTATAGCTCTCTCTCATTTTCTCTATTACTGAAAAAACTCTAATATATATATTTTTCCTTTATTCATTATTTTATATCAACTTATGTATAAAAGTATAAAAACGATTTTATTCAGCAAATGTATAAGTTAAGTCGTTTGATTTTTTTCGCTAAAAGCTCCCATGCATAAAACTTTTCCCATATTTCAGTGTTGGCCGTATTCATTGATTTCCAAAGTGTTCAATTTTATGTACAAAAGCGGAAAACTACGTACTTAATAATTATTACACGAATTATGATCGAATCTTTTTGTTATTTTCTTGGAGCTGTATTTTATGAATATCCAAATCAATATAGTAAGATAAAAGCAAACATTTTTAGAAAACATACTAAAATATTGCTAATCTCAAAAAAATTTAAGTTTTATTTATATATATAAATATGTTATTTAATAAATTTGCCTGATATTTGATATATATTTTTTTAACAACTTTCTGGAAAATTGTTTTCGTACTTTTACGTCATATTAAACTTCTTGTTCATATTGCATTTTTATTTAAAAAAATCGTAGGTATATTTGATAAAACAAACTGAAAAAAAACAAATAAGCGTTTATGTATTACATGAGAAATATGATTTAATTTTAATAATAACCAAGAATTTGGATATTGTTCTGGATGAGCTGGGTGGTTACGGGTTGCCTAAAACCTACGCTAATATCAAAGCTATATCAACGCTTGGGCATCGCCCACCAGACATACGGCAAGAAGTCACCACCAAGAAGGAGCTCTCTAAAGCAACCCACGACACACTCCATCCTAAATTTGGGTATCAAAAGAAAACCACACGGCTCAAATCAACAAGAAGTTTCCTACAGTCGACAACGGAACTGGTGGTACCTGAGACCACCCTGCGGCTGAACATGTGGAGAAGTGCAACTGAGGGGAATAAATGGATTGCCCTGAAAAAGATCCTAACCCCTGAACCAGGGGTGGAATATATGGAGGTTCTTTAACAGACTTTGGACCGGAGTATGCAAGACGAGGAAACAAATGAAAACCTGGCAGTTTTACAGCGGACCGACTGAATGTGACTGCGGCGTGGAGCAGACCCTGTCACAACTTCTGGAGTATTCGCTGTGTCCAAGTAGCTGCACCTAAGAAGACCTGATGATGGCTGGGAGTAACGCCATCGACGTCGCCCACTTCTGGGCAAACCGGATCTGACCATGTTGTTTCTGACACGATTATATATATTTTAATAATTATGAACATTTGTTAATTATGAATTATTATTTAATAGTATAAACGAGTATTGTATATTTTTAAAGCATTTCAGCAAATGCCTAACACGCTTCAAAAACTACACCTACTTTTTCATCTTCTCTCAGTGTCTCGCCATAAAATTTATGCTTATTATAAACTCAACAAACAAATACACAAACGGGCTGGAATAATAAAATCATAATGGCAAGCCAATTTTTGGCATCATATTCGCCAGCTAAAGTGCGGATATGGAAGAAAAACTGATATATTAACCTTAATTAAATAACCCACTTAATTGATTTATTTACTTAAAAATAATTTCATCACTAGTAAATATTTAGGAAAAATATCTTAAGTTTTTATGTATAAAAATATTAAGACGGAGTTTTAGCGCCGCTGGTTTTCTTGGATAGTTACTGTAACGAATCGTTGGCGTGCCTTTAAAAGGCATATTAAGGTGTAATTTCCCAACTCGGGGTGTTTTAAAAACAAAAGGCTGCCATAATTCAAACTACACTTTCACGAGTTTGCCGCTAACACGTGTAATTTCTGTTTCTCGATAACCGCACTTAGCAATTTCAATTGCACATCGAGTTCCGTGATTTACGAAAGCAGCCCAAAGCTGTCTAGACCAAATTAATGCCCCTAATCCTGCCGGTAGTGAATTACGTAAGCATTTTTCGTAAGCAAATATATATATAACTATGGATTCTTAAATATTTATTAGAATATTATTTTATTATTTCAATATTCTCGTCTACTTTTATAGATCATTGACTATATTACAATATTATAAGTAATTAAATATACACATAATATAATGCAACAAATTCTTCATACGCATCAATTGATTCAGAAAAAATATCGGTAGAGGCGAGATGCGGACATTTATACCATTTTTTTATCATATAACGATATATGTCTCTATAGTATATATTCAGAGTATGTATATTATTATTTTAAATTATTCACTCAGTCTACATTTATTCACAAGTCTAATATTATTACTTTCCTGGATATAACAGACTGTTGTATTATAGTATGTGGATATATAATTACTTATATATATAACTTCTTAGATTTTCACGGCCAGATTTGGTATTGTGTGGCAAATTCTTTCGTATCAATATTTCTACCGCCATTGCAGGGGTTTTCTTCAGGGTTGATAAATGTGTTTATTATTTACTTAAAATTTTATATAGTAAGACATGATTGACTTAGGCTTTTAAATGATTTCATAATGATTAAAATTTATGATCGATGTGTTCTACCGACTATCGAACCCTGGACTTTTACATGAAAGGCGAACGCTTTTGACTGCACTATAGTTACTTTTTAGTTTTTGTGTGAAGTATATTTCTCTTACGTAATTAAAAAAACGTAAGTCACACGCCAAGTATTAAGCTGTAGTTATAGTAATCGCTGGCCGTGACCTGATAATGTCAGCAATAATGCTGTGCCAACCGATATTACTTAATATATTGTTATTACGCCCCGAAACATACAAGGGTAGTAGTTTCATGAGAAGACGGTCACTTATTTGTATGTATAACGAAGCATGTAATAAGTCTCCTATAGTTTTGTATTAGATTCATATTATTTGACGTGAAGTATTTTAATCCATTAAAATTTAAAAAAATGTGATTCAAATATAAGCTACTGACCTAACCTAAGACAGATTAAGTTAAACTTGATGTATCTAAAATGAATTTTAATAGACAAGCTACAAAACCTAAATTATTCGATTAATAATAGATTAATTTTATTGTGACTGTCGTTATGATACAAGGAAAACAAAATGTGGATTGTTTAAAAAATAAAAATAAACAATATTTATTACGAACACATTCGTATTATTTTCAATGGTGTACATTCTAACTCTTTATTTGATACAGTTGTTGTCTTGAAATTCGGCAAGGAACTGAAGCGCACGTCTCATCACAATGTGCAACATAACATTAAGTTTAATATGCCTTGTATTATTTAAAAAAAAAAACAAAAATAATACAACAATTCTGTAAAATATAGACAACTTACGATAACCTTACTCTTAGAATATAAGTCCATTGCTCAGTGAAATTTCATATTCTGAAAAGCCTCCTGAAATCTGGGTTTCTCGGACTAGAATTGTGTAATCCTGAAGAAGGGGTACTTAATATGCGGGCAACGTGCGAACCGTGGCCCTGGGTGAGTGTATGGAAACAATTATCATTATTGTCCATTGTCTAATGCCTCCCGCGTGCACGCTCCCATTAACGATAACATCTGGATTTAAATATTTATTTTTGGACAATTGTGTTCTCAAGTAAACGTTACCTTTTATTTATTACAACGATTATAAGCATTAAGATAAAAAAAATGTTTATAATAGACATATTAATTAATTTCAGAATATAAATTAGGTAGAAAATGCCCAATGAAAATAAAATTTTAATTATAGTTGCCCTTCAATACCACCTTTATTGGTCTACCAGAAATACTACTAATACAAGAATAAAACAATTGCACTTATAATATATAAAAATAACAAATTTTTGACGTCAGTGTAGTAATATATATCGAATCCCAAAAAATTTAAGGCTTAATTCATTTTAAAGCTCTTTTTCACTGCGTAAATTTGTATTAGTAATTCTTAATTTTGTATAAATATTTTCCTTAGCTTATAAAGTTCAAGAATTGCTTAATTACTATAATTTAAATATTAATTCTTTTGAACGAATATGATATTTTATATAAGTTCATAACTTTATAATGACAACGGTTAGTAAAGGGCCACGAATTGATCGCGTAAATCCATGAAAAAGGGAAATCTTCGAAATAAGGATATATAAATCAGGAGCGTCAAGTCCTGTCAGCAGACTAAGTCTTTGATAAATTTCGGTTCTGAATCATCTAGCTTAGATAAAATAAATACACCTAACCACTGAGCTACGTTAGCTAAATTTACGATATATAATAAAATTATAGTGCCATTATCCATTGGAACAAAAATTCTACGTTGAATGTTTTATTGTTTTTGTTTTTATTCTCATGTAAGAAACGATGTACATTTTTTAATTCGCTTTCTTTTTCTACAAATTGCAATTCTTACCACATGGTTACGATGAAATCTTATTAAGCATGGCATTCCTTATCGCTTATCGTTCATTTATAAAACAACTCACTGTACATTTGTGCTGTTCACGATAGGATTTATCTATATCTATCACCAAATCTTTCTTCGCTCGACTTCCGCAGATTGCGGACGTATAAGTGATTGTCTCCGGTAGTTCGGACGAGTGTTTATTCGTGTAACAATAATATATAGCAAATATTTAAAAAAAAAAGTTTCATAAAGTGTACGCACCCATCTGGGTGGTTGGAACCATGGAGACGGAGGAATTGTTTAAAGATTTAAAGGAACTGATCAGTAAAATCAGTTCTGCAAAATATAACAAAATTAAAAGCCAAATTGAGAGAAATTTGAACGAGATTGAGGAGGTGACAAAAACCGAAAAAATCAATTACCAACGACGAATAATAGAACTACAAAATGAAATAATACAGAACAATAAGCAACACACAAAAAAAAATAGAAGAACTGACAAAGACCCAGATATCATATGCAACAATTACAAGAAGTGCAGCAAAAGATACAACAAACTATAAAACAATCAACAATACTAAACAAGACACAAAACACCCAATTATTATCGAATCAAAAAAGAGTGCAAGTGCCGAAACAATAAAAAATAATATTACAAAAAACATAAACTTAAATAAAATGAAAATGGGTATCATAAGCTTTAAAAAAATCGGTGAACAGAAAAACCTAATCATCTGTGCAACAAAAGAGGAAGCAAACTCACTGTGTAAAGAAATTAACAATTAAATTGGTGACGAAGTTACGGCTGAGGAAATAAAAAAAAACTACCTAACCTAATTATAAAGAGGCTACAAAAAAACACGAGTGAGAGTGATCTTATAAGTAACATCGTGAACCAAAACGGACTGAACGAAGAGGACACGACAAAAATAAAATTGATTAAAGAAATAAAGATAAAAAAAACAATGATGGAAAAGAGTGGGATATCACTAACTATATTATTCAAGTAACGCCTACCATAAGAAGACAACTAATTGAGAAAAAAAAAATTAACATTGGATACAGCCGAGTGAACATTGAGGACTCCAACCCACTAATGCAGTGTTTCCACTGCCAAAAGTTTGGACACACAGCAGCAAGATGTCTAGCCAAGACCCAACCTCCCATCTGCTTGTACTGTCCAGGTAGCCACAATCACATAAATTGTAAGAGTAAGGAGACACCCGTTTGTAACAACTGCACGAATTCAAATAAAATCCACAAAACAAACACACCTACTAACCATAATGCCAATAGCCACCTTTGCATTGTAAGAGATAAAATTATGAAAATAGCATATAGTCGAATTGAATTTGGCTGAATATATATATTCTTCAGCTAATAAAAAATGTACATTTTATATCATTTCAATATAAATACTTACAAACTACTGAATTAAATCAAAAACTAAATAAAAATGAATGACTTCACATGCAACAATATTAGTGACAAAATTCAAATAAAATAACTTATACATAACTCGATAGAAAACCTCAACCAGTTGGTACATAATAATGAATTCTCACTTACAACTTACCACATATTATCTGAATTAAACTACCTACAGTGTATAAATAATATCACGAGAAATATTTGCAACAATATTAATGATAAAATGACGTCACTGCATAAGAAATTGAAATAATGAAATGTACTAAAGATGTATTATTAATTTATATATACTTTAGATTTAATTCTATATATAGTATCTTAAAATTTTAATTATATAATGTTAGTATCATATCAAAATTATTCAATGTATAAATGTGTATATGTAAAATTCTGTATAAATATATAACTGTAAAATAACATAGATGAATCCCACGCCACACACAAGATCTTATCTTTAAGTGGTGTGGTAAGCGAATTTAAAAAAAAAAAAAAAAAAAAAAAGATGGAATGTAAATTACTGTGTAAAAAATGTATCTTTTTATATTTGATTAAATAAAAAAAATTAAAAAAAAATCGCCTCGGATGTTGATATATGAACTCCACGAGTTTCTTTGGAGAAATGATTTGTTGGATTCGTCTGTTTGATGAGCATTGGGACCTTCTGTAGCTTGTCTTTATTGCTTGGTTCTTAGTACTTAATCATAAATACCTTTATTTGTATATTATGCTTGATTGTACTTCGGTAACAATTTTTTTTTTTTAAATTTGTAATGTTTCTGTTAGTGAAAAATTTAATTAAATTACAAATTGAATTATAAATTGAATTGAATAAGAAATAAATCTTAATAATTTTAATTTAAAAATAAAATGTGAATCACAACTTAATATTTTTAGATAAAAAAAAAATTAAAATCATTTTTCAAATTATAATATGCAGTTTCACCAAGTATTGTCAGTTGATAACCTTAATGTTATTTTTTAATGTTCTCATTTTTTTTATTCATATTTAATGATGTGTTAACAATATCAAAATTATCAAATATGCCTATAGTTTTTGCATGATACGAAAATTAAATAATGGAATTCCAATAAATGCAATATAAAACATTATTATTTATCAGTGGAAATATACATTTTTACTACTCACACAAATTATTCAGAATTTTTTCATCACAAATTCATGCAATGCATAATAATTTATCACGTGATACATGAGGTGGAATGAGTTTCTGAAAATGATCACGTTGCTTTGTTTTATTTCACGTAATAGTTCGTTACAATCGGATCCTTCAGCGATGTCTTCACCTAAAAAGTAATTTGGAGGGTGTGAAAGAAGAATGGAGAAAACATAAAAACAGTGGCTCTCAATGCATCACCTAAAAAATTGATTTCTGTTACTTTTTTCTCTCTCAACTTGTTCATAGGGAAAACCTAAGCGTTTGTTTTTTGGTTGCAAAAAGTTTGATGGCGAAAAACGGTCATTCGTTTTTTGCTTGACAAGGTTTGTAGCTTTCGGGGCAACAAAGAACATTTGTATTTGGTAATTAAATTTTCGCAATAAAATATAGCTACTATTTTTTTGTCATCAATATTTTTAAGGCTTAAATAAAAACTGGGATTATTTCGTACCCGTCAAAATTTCAGATAAAAATATATTTTTTTTGGTGCCTACATAGAAATCTCGATATTACGCAAATCCCACAATTTTTTAATTATATATTTTTTTACAATATAGCATTTTTAAGAAGATTTAAACACTTGGCAGTGTGATGTGATGAATCTATTTCTTAAATTTAACGCTGTGTTTGAAACCACCAGTACGCTTTAAAAACTTCTGGAACTAAGGCATAATGTGTTTATAGTAAATAGTTGAAAAACTACAGGTGCAAAGATTTTTTAAGCCGTGCCGACAGTAACGGTAGCAGATAAAACTGTGCAGAGGGAGTTTGTAATGACCACATCCACCATTAATGATACCGATACCTGTATATATTTTATTGAAATTAATTGTTTATTTTGACGTATTCAATTCAGTAATTATCATCATAAGCCTGTGTTCGTCTACTATTTAACGTAGCCCTTTTACGTGAGTCTCCATCCCTTTCGATCCTACGCCTTCCGCATCCAGGCCACTCCTGCTATACTTCTGATGTCGTTAGTTCATCTTACAGATGATCGGCCAACGCTTCGCTTGCCAGTTTTTTGGCAACACTACAACACTTTTCTTCTCTGCAACCGTCGTTTCTTCGACAGGCATGTCCTGCCTATTGCCACTTGAGTGTGCCTATTCGTTGGGTAGCCTCCACTACTTGAGTTCTTTTTCATAAATAACCTATTCATTTCTTGGAAAGCTCGTAAGCGAAGACTACTTTCTGCAGCGAGGAAGGCAACGGAAAGCCATCTCATTAATTATTCCTGAGACAATGGCTTATCATTTCAATGCAGGATAGAGACCTCATTACTCTGTATTCATTCATCTATGTCTCTAACTATCTCCAGGGCTGCTGACGTGACAGTTAATGCATTCAAGTCAGTAAAATCAATGTCATCTAATTATAATATATGCAAACTAAAACAATAACCACCCGTGTATGGATAACGTTAATGTTTGTAAACCCAGAACACGTAATATTCAAAATTCCAACCAAGATGCCACCTTCAATCTAGTTACTTAATGTCATTGTGGTTTCAAGTTTATAATATCTCTAGATTCTTAAATTTAACGATATTCATTGCCTTATTACTAAGTCTGGCAAAATATATTTCATTAACACAAAAAAAAACAAAGTAAGAAATTTCATTTAATTATTTTTTCTGTATGACATATAAACAAACGTATTTTACTCATAACAATCCAAAGTGTATACGTTTATATTGGCGTCAGATAAACTATTGTATTTGATTTTTAAATGGTTTAATCTTATGTACAAAAAATTAACTTCCACTCGTTACTGCATTAATAAAAAAATACGGGAAATATTTACATGAAAATAAATAAAATGCTTTTTATATTTATGATACACGTTCACTAATTAAATTAATATATTTTTAAATATTAATCACTTATTTTGAGTTTCATTAAAAATGTAAAATGTTAATATTTCTTTATTTACTTAGTTTTTCTATGGATCACGTTAAGTATGACCTTTTTTATGAGACTGCATGTTTAAGTAGTAGGCTTTTTCGATTCGTTACTATCAAGAGTCTCAGTGACAGCTTGAAGAAGGCTACCAGTTAGTCAAAACTGCAGTCTCTTAAACAATGATCATTCTCAACGTTATCCATGTTAAACCAAGGTAAATAAAGAATTATTTATTATAAATGTCAATTAAGTTATAGTTTTATTTTAAATACAATTATAAATTCTACTAAAAAAAATCAATTTCATGTTTTTTAAGGTAAATATATAAATTTTTTGATACGATTTTGTGGAGAAACGATACAGTATATTCGAATGTAATCAAGAGAAAATAGTTTTCTATCTATGAATTACATCTACCATTTATTTTTATTTGATTAATTGATATCGGAAATATTATAAATTTATTGGTATTTACAGTCATCTTAAATGCAAGATTACATTAGCTGAATAATTTAGTAAGAAAAACATTATACAGTTTCAGCAATACTTTAACGCAATGCAAAATAATATTCATAAATAATGCATTGATTGTGACTACAGCGCGCGCTCCGGTACTGAATATTGCGTTAAACCGTTTTGCGGGGATAACTGAAAGCCTCGTGCTGAACGAGATTTCAGGAAATCTGCCCGCCCCATACAAAGTCCACAATGCAACCAATCACCGAGACCGATGTACCGGGGCCGGGTGCCGAATCAACCGATCAAGCGTAAACAGATAAAATGCGAAGCTCGGGAAATGACGTGCTTCAGCGTGCAAAGAGAGCTCTCACAAACGAGAGCTTTTTTTACGATGTGAAAGCTGTCAAAGCATTTCGAACATATCGCAAAAGTTGTTATTTTTTAATGTTCTTCATGTATTTTTTTTCGTCATTCGTTCTTAAGATGTACATTTTTTTTGATATTTGCATGTTAGTTTTTAACTTTAATGGATAATTTACAATAGATTGACGGTAAAATATACACAATATGCTTGCATTACAGCGTATACAAGTATTAATCACTCATTGATTGAATTTGAATTAATTAACATACAGTTTATAACAAGGTCCATCTAATAAATAATACGTATCAATAAAATAAACCGTTTTTATTTCTCAACTGTACAGATAGCGCAAATTGCCGAACGGCTAGCGTCATCTAATAAAGTGAATGTGGTTGCAAAGGTTCGTGGTTCGTATCTCAGCGTCATCCGTTTTTTCTTATCCGATTTGTTGATGCGATAAATGGCATTCAATATTATGTTTGCTGTGTATATGTATCAGTTGTTGAAAGATATTTCATATTTGAACGAATTGTATATAGTTTATTTTTTCTAAAATAATATTGTTTTATTTATCAACACAATTATACACAGAATCAAATTAATAATCTTATACTCAAAATTTTATGTTTTCTTGAAAATTTTATTTGATATTTTGCAATAATTTGAATAGTTATTTGATGTAATTGTAATAAAAAGTTAATTAGTATGATCCATGTTAAGACAAGGTATTAAATTCTTGTCTATTTAATAAAAATAATTCATGTCAACGACCATAATATGCATAAACACTAGCTTATATCTAATGAATGAAATGATTAAATAACTTATTTTGAGAAATATAATTTATTGGATGATCATATCGATCATTTTGAGGTAACTTTATAATTTTAAACGTTAAAAAAACTGAATACATTGACTGTTTTGTGGAGTGTGTGAACGAAATTAAATTCTGTTAAACGAATTACTCATTGAAACTTTTTAATAAAATGAAGTGATTTTTTTATCTTAGTTTATGCTGTGCGCAAAGAAGTTATAATAATTCAAACTTCACAGCCAAGGTTGTCACCGATGGAAGATAAATATCTCGAGTAATCCCCCGTGAATATTCAATTTTAGCAAGTACACTTTTTGCACCAACGGCGACCTAGGACTAGGTAATAATTTATCAGCGGTCTGATGTTCTGCTTTCAGGGAGAAATTTCATTTTTGCCTACCTAAATATGTTATCTTTGGATTTCAATGCAAATATCCATTTCTTCAAACTTCGCTGGCTTCACTTACTTATACCCTAAAGTAATTTCCACGAGAAAACAATAGTTCTGTTTCTTCAGGCTGTTTAAAAAGAGACCGGCAACCTTTTTAACCATTTTTTTCATTTTTACGTACAAAGTACGATTCGAAGTAGAGACAGAGCGCCCTTGTGCATAATACTAACGATGCCATGATAAAGTTTTAATGCTAGTTATATTTTCGCGGAATCTAATTTATGAGTAAAAAAAAACTCTCGTAACACGTTAAGGGCGCAAATTCTATTCGTAACGTAACTAAAAATAAAAATAAATTATTTTTAATGCGATATTTATATTTTCGAAACCGAAAAAAAGAAATATCTGCCAAAAAAGGCTTATTTACTCACATTTAACAACTCTACTTTCCAAAATTACATCCTATTTTCCTATTTTATTATCCTTTATATCCTATATTCTCAATCTTGGAGAAGGTTATAAATTTAAAATCAATCAATTTCAGGTATGAGATTTTTTGTTGTTGTCATATCTGATCAATAAAAAATAATAATGTTTTTTAGAATTTTAAAGGATAGGTTGATACTCAACGCTCTTCAAGCCTCGACGAATTGCTTTTAAGTATAGTTCAACCCAAGTCTTTTTTCCACAAATTCGATAAAACCATTACTTACAAAAAAAAAAAATTAAAAAAAAAAACGAAAAATATCAATTGGTATTCTTTTCATAAAGACAATTAACAATATATATATATTTATTTTGAAATGATATTAATCCATAAAAAACTTTAATTTTAAAACTACAATAAACATCAACAAGTGGAGTAAAACAAAGTTATTATTTTTTTATACATTAACCTTTAAAATTCTTTCATATTCCACCAATAGACCGCTAACCATCGGTTTCTAACCTCTGTTCTGTAGTCTAGACGGCCGTAAACCTATACGTTTTACCACTAACCCAAATGTCACATTTGCGTTTGCCAATTTATTAGGATTATAAATAATACGTAGTAATCTTTTGGATGGTTTTCCGAATTGGATGGGTTTGTTACTAACAAAAAAAAATCAACTTGTATTAAAAAAATGAACAGTAATGATAAATTGAAAAAAAAATATATTTTGAGCGTGCATTTTTAAAGCGTATTAAAAACCTATGTGAAATTAATAAGGTAAAAAATAAAGGTAAAAACATAGTGATTAACCTACTCCGAAAATTGAATACAAAATTAAGACAGATTAATAATTTTATCATCATCATCTATCATAATATATCATCATCATCTCTTAACTGGAGCACATGGCTGTCAAAAACATAGTCTACGCCTCATTCTATATATAGTTCCCGATGGCCTTCAAGAACGGCACGACCTTGGGAACTTTAAAAAAAATCCACTGTCGTCATATATCGATGAAATATTGATTTAATAAAACAATCACATTAAAGGTTATCAATTGACAATACTTGGTGAAACTGCATAATTATATTTATAATTTAATTTCAATTAAAAATTTAACACATTAAAAATATTTAGTTTTTATTCACATTTATTTTTAATGATAACAAGTTTTGGACTCCCTAGATACCATCTTCAATATTGAACAACATCTTATTGAAGATGGTCTCCAGGGAGTCCGAAACATGTAATCATTAAAAATAAATCTGAATCAAAACTAAATATTTTTAATTTGTAAATTATTTAATTGAAATTAATTTAAAATTATAAATAAAACAGTCATTACTATTATTATAATTACTTACTTTAAAAAAAAGTAATTTTGTATGAACAAACGATACGTGAAAAAAGCCTTCTATCAGTATATAACAGTTACCTTCTTTTTGCATTTCTACGGCTCGTATATTTGCTTTTATAAACTTTTTCTAATAGTGCAAAAACCTTTCTCTTGTTTGACAAATATGTAAAGCTGGAAGTTTCGTAGTAAGCAAATGTTTGTAGATTTTGTACGATGATGCGTTTGCAGAACCAGGCTCAAAAAATCTTACAAATATTTAAAGATATTAATGCAACCCGTATTTCACGTTCACGTTTTTATTAAAAAGCACAGATTATTAAATGCAGAAAATGAAAATTATACGTATTTTGACACTGCATAAAAGAATAGTAGATAATCGATCACAATATTACAAACCGCCATCAGTGCAGTCATATTACTAGTAGGAAATATTTTTTTTACGTTCAGGTGTGATTTTCTTAAAATTAAACTTATAATAAATTCGTGTTCATGTGTTTATGTAATGTCTTTGTATCTACTAAACTAAAAATGTAGGTTTAAGCCAACAAAACAACGAAAAAGTTTTTTTTCATTTTTAATGCATGAACATTGTAAGAAAAGTATTGGAATGGCACCCAAGAACTGGTAAACGAAGCATTGGCCGACCCCTGCAAGATGGACTGACGACATAAGAAGAATGGCGGGAGTGACCTGGATTTGGAAGGCGGAGGATCGAAGAGGACGGAGACTCTTGCGGTAGGCTTACGTTCAACAGTGGACGGATAAAGGCTGATGATCATGATAATAATGATGATGATGATGATGAACATTGTACATACATGTTAATAAAGGTAATAATAATTTATATCAGCTCGATATAGCTCTTGCAGGCTGGTGCTGAATAGCTTCGATGTACGACCTTTTGTCTCTTATTTTTGTTCGCTCGTCTGATAAAAGTGGTAGGCTAAGTCTAGATTTAAAGAGTTATTTTATTTTTGACTTATCGCGTGGTCGCTACACGTAATGTTACTGTAGATAATACGTCAAATGCAGAGATGTGATCTAGATACGACGGCGGCGAAGTAACTTTCTGCCCTGGTGTGGCGTGACTAACATCCTTGTTTGTGTCCCGGGCAGAGAAGACCTAAGTTTCTCAGTTCTTGTGCTTCTGGAAAAGTTCTTTGATTGGTGAATTGCTCTCCATCCCTTCACCACGCGTCTCTATGACGATTTCAGTGACATGGAGTCGTTCTTCATCAAATGGGGATGTCATAATGCTATTTTTTTATAATTCACTAAAAAATATGGATAAACATTGTTCAATAAAAGCGCATTTAGACTCAACTAGCTTTGTAATGTTTTTTCACTTTCTTTGCTGCTATAAAAAATCACGGGTGACGGTTCTTTGTATTTTCAGAATTAATTCATTGGCACAATGTTTATTTTTTTTTTTCACATCATTAAATTGTACAATTTGAGGTTTTTTTCAACAACTTTAGTTAGTGCAATTTGTTTTATAATGCGTGGTGTTAAAAATTTAAGCATCTGAAAATCTGTTTATCCAGTAGTAAACTTTGAAGGTACATTATAACAGTGTCAGGATTCTACATTACTTTCATTTCACCGGATTTCGTTACTGTTTCCGGTAACTGGAATAGGCTTTTAAAGGCCTGTCTTTCCCAATACGCCCCCGGCCCATGAAGGGCTTATGCCGCGGAGTGAAGGAGGTGAAACAATATAAAGGTGGAAAGCAGAATAAACAAAAGATGTGAACCCTTTCGCCTGGGTTATTGACCCTTTCAGTGAGGTGTATCCAATTTTATATTTAGAGTATAAAAGTATATCGGGGAACACCAAAAAATAATATAAGTATACGCGGTAATACCATCCTATATTTTTATTTAATCAAAACGAATACATATATTTTATCAAGTATCTGGTTTGTAATATAATCTTATGATAACTCTCTCAGAACTCACGGTATTATATTGAGTAACAACTAAAAGGACATTTTTTCCCTGTTGCCTCCTTTATTTATTAAACGTATGCAGGGTTCAAGCAAGTGTGTTTTCAGTCAGCCAGGCTGATCAATGCGAAAAAAATGTGTTGTGTTAGTGTGCGGATTAGGTAGATTAGAAGTGTACTCGTATATTGATCTGTTTGTTAAATAAATCCAGATTGTTTAAAGGAAGAAACAAAAATACTTTAAGAGCGTTTCAGAGCTTACCGATACCACTGAGAAAGCTTTTATGGAAACTGCTAGTTTTTTTCGAATTATATTAATCGTATTTGTATTTCAAGCAAACGTGAGACAAGTATGTCTTTATTAAATGAGCGCAGGAAAATTAATTCCTCGCACATGCACATCTAATAATGTTAGTTTTATTTAAATTATATTACACGGCGTTCGCATTCGTCATTTTATTTGTTATGACAGTTTGCTCCATTTCATGTTTGTGCAACTGTCATCATTGATTTGCTTTTTTGCCACGATCATTGGCGGCGCTGCATGTCAGAGTGTTCCGCATGTGTTCTATTTGTGTCAAATAGTTTTAATAAACCAAACATGCGTCGGTGTCACAAGTATTGAATATAAAATTGCGTTTTTTTAACTGTGCCGATTAAAATGTAATATGAAGCTCCACACACGTACAGTACGATAAGTGTCGGCGTTAGAAAAGTATTTTAAATTTTTCTTGTTTTTGGCCAGCATATATTAACTGACATACCGCACTCAATGCGTTAAACTAAAATCCTACATTGTATCGTATTTCCTGAAGAAAACGCCACATATTAAACTAAGTATGTATCATTCCATTGATATCAGTTTTCCTTCCATGAATCTAATGTTTTCTCTTACAGGATGTATTGGAATAAAATCGTTCCACATAACGGAATATTTTTTTATAGGGCGTGCCCATTCAGATGTTTCTTTTTCCGCTCTTCTCTGAACCGACATCTCGCCTTTTTGCGAATAAAAAATGATACAATTCATGATAAATTGAATTCGCTCATACAATGCGTTCGAGGTTTATATTTAGATTTAAACTTTATATCATTATCTTTATATGAAAAACGTAAATTTCAAAAATTTAACATGTTTTTCACGATCATAAAATTTATGAATAAATCCAATCTTCTTTTCAAAACGCGTTTAAATCGATTATTGAACACTCAAATATTTCTTTGGCACTACAGCCGCAGTCTATGCAAGTTCACGGATTCTTGATCAGGAGGCTTCCGGAAACTATATATGTTTCCATGTGATCCTCTGGATACACAGGTGTTGTGGTACATGACATGGAAAATTCGAGCTAACAAAACTGTGAAACGTTTTTTGCGGCGTCTATACGCTATACATATGAAGCGGATATATTAAAAATATAACAACTAATTTCTATACAGCACTTTTAGGAGGTAAGCCCAAGTTTCAGCGTATGAATTAAGGAGCTGAAGCTGTGCGGTAACTCTCTATTAGATTTTTTCTCGTGATTGAAAAAACTCGAAGGCTCCGCAAATATTTCGCGCGTTTCCTTAGCAAGGCACGTCCTTTGAGGCACGTGACGCCATAAAGCTCATCGCCCAGGCACTCCGGCCTACTCTCTAAGGCCAGCTTTCTTGCACCCTGTCCTGAAATATTTGCCGACTCGCATTTATAATGATCCAATAGACGGAGGCGATACTGAGCACTAGGTGACGTAGAAATGGAAAATAATTAAGATAATTGACACACAATTTTATCTGTGAAAAAACTGTAGTGAACCCCACCTTAATGAAAGAGAAGTACTTTTTACCTTGTTGACCACACTTAGTATTATTACAAGTAAGTTTTATTTTTATTTTATTTTTATATTTGAAATAAAAGGAATCTGCACGATCGCTTCGATGAGACTTAGTTCAAGATGATAAAAAAATGTAAAATAACCAAGAATATCGATGGATAGTTTCATGGTATCATATAAATTTTGCTACAATTTCGCGCGCAAAATCTACGACTCGCAGCTGTATTCGATGAAAACAAAGTGTGTTCTATACAGCGCCTGTATCGTTCCAAATTTTTATTAAGGTTTTAGAGCTGACCGACTGAATGTAACTGCGGCGTAGAGCTGTCACATTCTGTCACACCTTCTGGAGTGTGCGCTGTGTCCGAGTAGCTGCACTCAGGAAGACCTGATGATGGCCGGGAATAATGCCATCGACGTCACCCACTTCTAGGAAGACAGGTTCTGACCCTGTTGTTTCCGACACGATTATATATATTAAGGTTGTGAATCTTGACATCAAACCAAAAGAAAATGCACCTTGCGTAGAATACTGAGAGGAGGATGCTTCAACTTTGTGAGGAATAACGATAAAAGGGAGTGGACAAGGCAGCCTTCCATTCTACAGTCAGTCAAGCAGCGATGGTCGACCTGGTTAAAACATTTACTCCAGATGCCGTAAGATCGCGTTAACGTTTACCGATTTTTCTACAAGTCTCCGTGCTCACGCCGTCTTAAAAGACCGTTAGAAATTATATATAGAACGTACTCGTTGGAACTGTGGAAAGCGGAGCTGATACAACACGAGGTCGAATGTCGAAGAAATTCCGCCATGGTGGTTCGATGTCATAGCGCCTTTTTGTTATTAAAATACGTATATAATATGCGTGCTATCAATTACTCGATGTATTACACCATTTTTAATAAAACATAATCAATTTATCATTAAAACGTTTATTTTAAATGCTAATAATTAAATATTCTAGTAATTTTATATTAATGTATATGGGTACTGTACTTTTCCATGATGTTTTCATAACAGGAAAATGTAATACATACATATTCCTCAGAATTCCAACATGGCAAAATAAGCATCACAAAATCGAAACATTTTATATTGCTAACGTTCGGCAAAAATATACTTCAATGAGAAACTTATCGGAAAGTCTATAATGCAAATGTCGCAAAATTAAATTGTATTTTTACTTCACTGCATGTGATTTCGCGACCGCAGAAATAAACTCGAGAAACAATATTGCCTCGTACAACTTTCCCGCAAAGCCTTTGATTCCAATAATAAAATGTATTAGCAATCACGGAAGCATAAAATTACACAAAACATTGGCACATCTTTTTTTCTGCACGGCGTTGTAAGTTTTGCGATATAAGACTATACATAACGGCGGGGATTTTCACGTGGCGGAAACGGAAGGTTCTTAATACAATATTGTCAAGAAAGGAACATGATCTGGAATAAAGCGTATTATACGACCCAATAATTCGTTAACCGGGATGGTGGAATAGGTCTCTAGTGGCCAGTGAAAATATCCTCAAATACGGTTTTGTATGTGGCTAGGCACGATCGATATAAATAATTGAAAATA
The DNA here is from genome assembly GCA_022606575.1 of Glossosoma conforme. Lineage (NCBI taxonomy): Eukaryota > Metazoa > Arthropoda > Insecta > Trichoptera > Glossosomatidae > Glossosoma > Glossosoma conforme. The sequence continues at coordinate 2,022,394 of JAGTXR010000101.1, read as the reverse complement.
ATATAGTATTATTTGTTAATATTTTTTTTAAATTATACTTCTCTTAGTACGTCGCCCAGATTTAAAAAAGCAAATTTTACTTGAGACTTGTTTGATTCAATGTATTTTACCTTATATTATCACTACTAGAATATAAAGCAATCTCTTGTTTTGGACTTCTATTACATTTGTCTACGTTTAATTACGTGTCTAAGTTTTGTAATTCGCTCAGCTCACGATGAAATACCAGTTATCATCAGATTGTGTCCCTACACTATTGAACGTAAGCCTCTCGCAAGAGTTTTCATCGTCCGCCAGGTTACTCCCGCTATTCTTCTGAGGTCGTCAGTCCGTCTTGCAGGGGGTCAGCCAACGTTTCTTTGCCAGTACTTGGACGCAATTCTAACGCTTTCTCATTCTTCATCGAACGTCGTCTCTTTGACAGACATGTCCTGCCCATTGCCATTTGAGTGTGCCTATTCTTTCATCAGTTCTCACTACTCGAGTTCTTCTTCGGATATCTAAGATTCTAATTATTTTTTTAGTGACACTGTGAGCATGGATCTCTTTGTGGCATTTTAAGTGAATTTTATTTTAACGCTCTAAATATTAAATATATTTATGAAATATTAATTCCATCCATAAAATATCGACAAAAAAGAGCTTAAATCATTGATCAATTGTTCTTCGTGTTCATCTACACGAGCATCATTCTCATACATTGTGAACATACTTCCGTCGACCAGTACATATCTTCTTGGAATGTTTCCATCTATTTTTTTTATTAGTCGAGAAACTTTTATTGGCAATTTTATATCACTTTGAGTATCTTTTCACACTGTATAATAGAAAAAATACCAATAAAAAGAGTTATTTCAATTCTCGGAGCAGGCCAGGAAAAAAACATGGCTTCCGGCGTGTGCTACAACAGGTTTTTTTTTTTTGTATTTCTTTTATTATTTCCCGTAATAATAATTTATTGACCTATAAAGTAACCGTACTAAAAATTGGCACATTACTGCTGAAGCCACTTTTGAGACATTAAAACGCGCCTGAAATGATACTAAAAATTCACCTGAATGTCCAGTCTCTTTAGAACTTTGGTCGTTTCGAGTTTCTGGCAAAATAATTACAAACTTTAGTGTTATTTAATTGGCGTTGTTCCTCGACCATCCCGCTTTATGTCAACAACGGCACATAAATGTACTGACAGGTGTTAGTAAAATATATGCCGAGAAAGGACTTTGTGACTCCGGATGGAATAAGGTTGTCGCGTGTGAGTAAAATATCTTCATACTTAACAGGTATTAAGTTGTCACGTACAATGTTGATTTTATGCTTAATTTTTTTTTTTATGTAAACACATACAGGAGAATACTGACAGATAGTGATAGTAATTCTGAAGTCTCATCTGTGGAATTCTATGACGTTTACCATGGTGTATATGGCTAAACGCTGCATTTGGAGTGTTGATTCGCCAACGTCATAGACTACAGCCCGAGATTCACGCATCATCCTTTATTGTTACAGGAATTTACTATGAATGGGTGGTCTTCACGGGATGACTTTTGTCGAACACAAATTTTAATTAATAGGCTATGACTGACATTTTAGGCGTGATGGATCAAATTCACACCAACCGGGGTATTTTAGAGCTCAGAAATCGATTAAAAATATTTTTTTTTAATCGGGGATCGAACCCACGACCTTTGGTTTGCAAAGCAAACACTTTATCATAGAGCTATGACAGCTGGCATTTAGACAATAACGTGAGAGTTTTATTTTCAGTAAATGAAAATATCGAAAACTGATATTTTTATTGCTTTTCGAAGATGACTTTACAAAGTATGTTTAGCTTTAAGATAATTCTATTTTTTTATTAACGTTTTATTCATACAAGAACGACATTATGAATATAGAAAAAGAGAATGATCATAATAAGAACATCATCATGGTATTTTATCACCTTAGCAAAATGATGAATTTTTTGTTTTCAAAAAAATTAACTTTTTTTGTATGACGATTGTTTTATTTTTCAATTAATGATCCTTTGCTGCAGCGGATGCAAATTCATTTGTTTTATTATTTATTGTGTGCAGTGACATATTGTATTATTTTAGTCAAATAAGTAACTCTTTTTACAATCGAAAGCATAATATATCCATCGAATATTTCTCTCTAATAGTGACGTATTTCAGATATACCAGTATACATTACGTTTCCACAATGCAAGTATACTTTTGTCACTTCTATTTCAGCGTGAATATGTGTTTTGATAAGCGATTTGACGTGACTTTAAAGCATTCAGCTTGTTACATTTAACCTTATGAAATCTAAACGAAAAATCATTTTTAGTAATTAATACGTTTCAAATTACATAAAATTTAATGGTAGTATTGATGTATTATTTCAAATGGTACTTAGCCTAATTACAAAAAACGACATACTGACATCAATCACAAATTTTATAGTAAATTCAGATAAAAAAATTCTACCAAAATAATACTCACATAAACTGAAACTGAAATTGCAACACTATAAATTAGTTTCGTAATGGTGTGGGGAACTTGTATGTAATGAAAGACGAAATCTCAAATGAGAGTATTTCAGTTCTACAATAGTTGCATATAATTCGACGTGGTATAGAACAGAGCTTAGCTAAGTTTCTAGAGTATGCACTGTGTACCTGCACTTAAGATGATTTAAGAACAGCCAGGTAGAATGCAATCGATGAATTTTGACCATAAAATATGTTTATTTTAATACGATAACAAAAACAATGTGGCTTTCGATAGATTTAATTTTGGACAGCCCTGTTCAGATGTGAATTTATAATATGCGTAATTATGGTAACTTACAAAATAAATGTCCGGTCTTGTGAACAATGCACGGTACAAATTTCCCCCATATTCTAACAAAAGTCTAGGAAACTTGGGGTTGCTGCATAAAAAGGACGTTTAAAAAATTTAAGTTATTCACCATGCTAAACAATGTAGATTAATATGTATTAGATGTTACTTACAAAGAGGTGTATCTAAATAAATTAGTCACTATTAAGAATTTAAGCTACGAGTACTTTTATTGTTCAGAAAAATTAACGTGAATTCAGAAAAAATACCAATCATTTTTCTAAACAAAAAAAAACTCATTTTTATGTTTATTCCATTATACTCATAATTACATTACGACATTTTCAGCTTAACTTTTTATCAGTGTTTTAATATCCAAAGTCGATATTTAAATCCAATGAAATATATATTTATTTTATTTTATTTTGTAATTCAATTCAATTATAATCAACTAAATTCAATTTAACTTATTTATTTTACTTTTAAAAATGTTTATTTAACAATCAATCATTTGGAAAAAAACGTTAAAAAAAAATATGTAAAATATACAACAATACAAAAAAAATCACATTCAAGATTGAAAAAATAAAAAAATTAAAGACAGTTTATCTAAATATACCAAGAAATTACTAAAAAGCCCCAAAGCTCGTTAAATAGAAGACTCCACAAAATTACTTCTATAAACCAATTCGTGGAGCTCGTGTCAAAACTGGGCTTCTCTCACGTGGAATATATCAATATTCGAGGCGATATGGTTGAACAGTCTGACCACTCTCTCAAGAGGCATATTCTCTGGCAGGTAAGTATTACTCGTATCAATGATTAAATATGATCAATCAATGAAAAAACGTTGAAATGGAAATGACCATGAACTAATACTTATTACTTAATAAAACAATTCTAATTTGCTTAGCGTATGTGTTTTAAATTATTTTAATTTGATAAAAATTATTGACTCAAAAATGTAATGTGTGTTCAAATAAACATCGAGGCTAGACTATTGATTTAATTTTTTCAAGCTTTTCATACATTTTTATATTATTAAATCATACGGAGTTTTATGACCATAAAACGTTTTGTAAGTTGAATTCGTGAGTAATGGTGAACAAATATTGTACGAAAAATGCTTTTGTATTGTTTGTAGATTGAAAGATTTCCATATTTCAAAATAAATCTGCTTTCTTTCATATAAAAAACAATAAGTTATTAAAAGTTACGAATATAATAACATGGCAGCTTACAGAGAATGACTTATTTCTTTCAAATGTATTTTCGAACTTTATACTGAACAGAACTTCTTATTGAATATTGATTTCAATCTCATTTTAATTTTAATCCTCGAAATAAGGAACAGATTCACTACAAGGAGATGTTGTTGGTTATCTTATGATGTTGGATAATAAAGTAAATTATATGGACATACTAAGCGCACCAAGTTGTAAAGTCACTCAGTGATTAGCCGTACTGAATGAAGTTGTATCGCACAAAAACTAACAACAACTTGCACAAAGCGCATTATCATATCATTTGTGCATGTTGACAGACATGAAATTTTGAGTCAGAAGATGATGGTGAACACAATCCAACGATTGATAAATCATGAGCAAGAAGACAACTTCGATAAATATTTTTAAAAAAACTTAATAAATCAAAGTATTATTTTGGCATGTCCATCGACCAGAAAATTTACATAATAATAAACATACAATAGTTAGTAATTCAAAAGATCAGCTTAACCACAAAGAATAATGAAGTGAAACAATAAATAAAAAATACCTTGTGTTGTGTCAACGGAAATCCTTCGCACCGTTGAAATCTTAAGGAAATATTTACCGAGCAACTCGGTTGCCCTCTCAGATAACATCTTTCTGAAATATTGTTTTTCAGCAGGGGTTCAAAATACATTCAGAAGGCTGATGTTCTACTTGTAGGTCTTATCGAGACCATTAAAGGCACGTAGCCGCATTCCTGAAGCCATTCCAACTGATTTGGGTCTACTGAAATGTGCCCTGCGGACCGACCATTGTTTACCGCGGGCCGTCACGCTGAGATATCGAGGCTTCGAAGGTCCGATCACCCTTTAGCTCATCACTCGGCCCTTAAAGAACTGTAACGGTAAATTTAAAGCCACTTCCGGATCTGACCTGGCAAGCCTCACAGATATACTGCGCTAAAGCCTCTTTTTCTCTTTATGTTCAATTAAATTCGTAAGGTATCTTGTGAATACAGTTTAAGCTTTAAGCACATTTGAAGTAGAAATAAACAATAATTAATATAATAAGTTATAATAAATTGATATACACTTACAAATCTACATCAAATATCATATTTTAAAATATTTCTCTCGTCAATTTAAAAAAAGATATAATAGTATAGTGTTGATTAACATCAAAATTATCTTCAAAACATTAGTGTATCGAAGTTTATTTAAAAAAAAAACTTTTTTTTTTAGATTAAATAAAAAACCTCTTTTAGTTTGTATCAATAAGAGCATTTTAAAAATTGACAATCCTTCTAGTACATTTAAACTTTTAGGAATTTACCTTTCACTGCTTACAATTAATTATTTTTGTATTAGCTTAAAACATTAATTTAAACCATATTATCAACTTCTATTGAGACACGACAATAACTTGAATTCCTTACATAGCTGAAATAATCGATTTCTTCCGGGTATTTTACATCGAAATAACTCCCAAATATGTAATAAATCATAACATTATTAATCATACACGGTTCAATATAATAAATGAACTTTACTACATTTAGTACTCTCACTGGATGAGAAAAACTATGTCACGTGTCTAACTTTGAGTAGACGAGATCAACGCGTTGACAGTCGTCTGCCAGTTTAATTGATAAATTGTGATATCCATTTTTACGATTGTATTTTTTTATTTACCTTTGAATGTCAAACAGGATAATGTGTTTGGCCATTTTAGCTTTTATTAATGAAATTGACATTTCAGTCCAACGTTATTATTGTAAATGTGATGGACATTACATATTATTATTATTATTATATTAGTATTTGTATAGCGCTCTTTTATGACCGAATGATCATTCCAAAAGCGCTTCTTTGCCTCTCTGAGTAAAAAAGTGGGTCTTGAGTCTGCTTCTGAAGGATGCCTCCGCTTTAAGCTCTCTTATGCTTTCCGGTCGTGAGTTCCAGGCCATTGGTGCAGCGTAGCTGAAAGCCCGATTGCCAAAGACCGTGCTAGGACTACCTCCCGTCAGCTGCAGGGTGCTTCTATTTGCTCTAGCCGATCTGAGTGTCTCTCCACGCGCGCTTATTTCTGAAGGCTTAATAAGTTCTGTCAGATAGCCCGCTGCAGTTCCGTTGAGTGCCTTGTAAGCTAAGAGGCATAATTTATACTGGATTCTAGCCGAAACTCTCAACCAGTGCAGTCGGTGTAGTACATTCACCTGTCACATACATTTGTTTCACGCCAACGATTTTTTTGCAAAGATTTTTCTAGTTTGTGAAATGTTAAATTTTATAACCATAATATATTATCATACATCACACCATTTAAGTTTTTATCAAGTTCAATGAACTGAAAATATTAAAAAATAAAAATATAATATTTAGCAATTATTCCACAATTTTTGTTATTGGACGTGTTTTGGCTACTTGAAAAATTTGAAAAAAAAATTGCAAATAAATTCTAAATAATCTTTAATTTTAATTTTGATATCATAGAATTCTTCCAAAAATTATTGATCGAAAAATATTAAAAATTCTTATTATTATTTTCTTACGTATTTTACTTGTATAAATCAATTTTTGACAACCCATTTTTCTTACTTTAATGTCAATCAAGTACATTAATTAAATATTTAAAAAATGATGGAAACAATGATAACAAATAAAAATAATAATGTTTTCTCAGATAGTGGTGAGCATAGCAGATGACAAGTTATCGTCGAGCATCTTACAGTTAGTAAAAGCACATAAAACATGGAGTGATAGCTACACATCTGTATTACAGGGGCATTCTCCTCAATAAGGAAACGAAGTAGTCCTAGAAAAATTAAACTAACGTTTTATTATTATGGAGAGTTTATTTATTATTGTTACTTTTTAATTGTTGTGAAAGTTCTTAAAGTGTAGTCTATCAACACATTAAAGATGTAATAAGTGCTTAATAGAAATAAGAAACGGTTAATAGATTTTTGTTTCGGTTCTTATCCAACAAAAAGTAATATTTTCTTTGCGAAACAATAATTTTGGGGTTGTTGTAAGCAAACACTCCCGCGAAACTTTAACACAAAAACGTATCACGCTTGTTGAAAAACTACGAGAATCTTATTAAAAGAAAAATAGTGGAGCAATCAGAGGCCATGATTGAACACAAAACATAAGGAAAGTTACAAGAATGCACAAAAACTGACTAATTACAGGGCCTTATTAAAGAAGCATTAGATTTTATTCACTATGCTTCAAGTATTATACATATATTTTATACTCAGGCAGAGAGATAGTCGTGTGGACTGCGTGGTGTAAAAGAATAGAGCAATGGTTGCAAGGCTCGTGGTTCGAATCCCGCATCTGCCGATATTTTTTCTGAATGAATTGATGCGTACAAAATTTGATGTATAATTGTATGTGTGTATTTAATTTCTAAGTATTATACAGTCATTCCATATAAATATTTAACGTATTTTTAAATATTAATGATAGTTTATGATTTTAAAATAGACTTATTTATGTCATATTTGCTCTACATTTAAAGCATATTCGCGCTATAACTACAAATCAATTACTTTTATCAGACTTAAGATCCATGTTCAAATAAACTGGCCATACTAAAGTTTCACTAAAAACTTGTTTAAGACTTTCTTCCAAGATAAAGCCTAGTATTGTTTTAAGGGAGAGCTTAAATCCTTGTGATAGATTCTCAATGATTATAGGTATAATTATCGTTATTCTATATCCGCATAATTTATCGTACAGTTTCACATTTAATCGTCAATTAATAACTTTAATATTATATTCATATATTTGTATTCAGTTAAAACATTTTCAGAAATGGATAAATAGTGTAACATAGTTATTTAATATACACATCCTATACATCAAATTCTTTATACGCATCAATTCATTCAGAAAAAATATCGGCAGAAGCGGGAACTGGTGCGTGGAATAAGTTGTATATATACCATTGTTACCATCATATAACGATAGATGTCTCTATAGAATGAACAAGAGCAACCGTTGGTTCCAAGGCTCGCAGGTTCGCATCCCGCTTCTGCCGATATTTTTTCTGAATGAATTGATGCGTATAAAGAATTTGATGTACAGTAATGTCTTTATTTAATTACTAATAATATTGTAATATAGTCAATGATCCATAAAAGAAAGAAAAAATATATATATTCTAATAAATATTTAAATCCAGTGTAACATAGCTTTATATGAACAGTAGTTTGTACACAGTAACTGGATATTTCAGGCCGAGTCTTGTACTGAAAAAGAGTGTGTATTTCAGGATAAAGGCTCTTGGGACAGTTTGACAAAGCTGAAATAAATGATGTTGTGATTTAGTCTTACATGACGCACGGTCTAGTCAATGTTGTTCACATTTTACACACATCTGCTCTCTTGGTAGCTGTGTGTACAATATAAAGAGCATTAAATGGACACGTAAATAGTCGGTGATAAATTACTTTATGATTTCATCCAGCTTTACTTGTAGTAAAATTATATTTTCTTTTGTGTGAGCTTATTAGAAACACGATCCACGTCATGAATAAATAATTAAAAAATTATAAACTTGCATTTTTCTTATATTCTATTCATTTAAATTAAAATTCTTTATTTACTTTTAAAAAATTAAAAACATTAAAAAAATAATGTTTGTTGATTGTCTACTAGTTTAGGTAGCACTCTACCATCACAACACTCATCAGATGTAGTGTTGTCCTGAGTATAACACTAAAACTATGGTAGAGTGCTACTGAAACGTGTAGAAAATAAACTGTACACCAAGTGGTTATAAACAAATTTTTATTATTTTATTTTCAATCATGTCCTGAGCATATAGTTATTACTAATTATAAAAATATGACAATGTTTTGTTTAACTTCACATTTTATTCATCTGACTGAACGTGTCACTGAACATCTCCTTGATGGTAATGTCTCTTTAGAGATATAAAACGGGTTCATTCGGATAAAATAAATATGAAATTCAACATTTAATAAACTATAATATAACTTAAAATACAATTATTAAGTATTTGTAAAGTAATTGTCAGTTAAAAACCTTAACATTAATCTCATTAAATATTAAAAAATACCAATAAAAAACGTATAATAAATATGTAACTATTTCATATTAAATCTAACGAAATAAAAATATATTTCAAAATATATCTTATCAAGTTATGAAAATATAATCGAAGCATCATCACTGTCGTAGATGGCTTTTCTTCTTCCTGCCATAAAATCAACTCAGGAGTCCACAGGGCTCTGTGCTGTCGCCCACTCTTTTCCTTCTGCATGTGAATGATTTGCTTCAATGCGCAAACATTCACTGTTATGCCGACGACAGCACTGTCCATGAGAGTATAATCTTCCAAAAACCTCCGAAACATTCGGAACTATCTGCTGCTAGGGAATCTCTGGTGGAGAAGATGAACATGTCTCTTGAAAGGGTTTCACGATGGGGCGACCTTAACCTCGTCAGTTTCAACATTTCAAAAACCCAATCATGTACTTTCTCCACCAAGAAGACTGCTATGGATCCTGTATCTTTCAACGGTTGTTCTCTTCCGAAAGCAAGCTCCATCAACATGCTTGGATTATCAATATCGAGTAATGTCAAATATTACGAGTCGATTAAGTGTAAAGCCGGTCTCGCTTCCAAAAAACTAGGTGTATTATATAGATCACGTCGGTATTTCAACGATAAACAACTTCTTCTTCCATATAAAGGACAAATCCGACCTATCCTTGAATACGGCAGTCACCTTTGGATTGGAGCCCCAAAATACCTTCTAAACTTAATTGACTCAGTTCAAAGAAGAAACAATTCGTTTGATAAACAATGACACCCTTACGTCTAATCTACAATCAATGGAACACAGACGTAAGGTTGGTTCTCTTAGTCTTTTCTACCGTTATTACCACGGTCGCTGCTCTTCGGAACTTAAGAACTAATTCCTCCTGCACCTCACAGCCGACAAACTCGTCTTACACTTGCCGAACATCCATAAAATATATGTCGACCAGAACTGGCAGCTTCCAAAGTTCCTTCCTTAATACAAGCTATGGAATGCTTTTCCAGCGTCTGTGTTTCCTCCTTCCTACAATCTCCCAACCCACACACAAACACGAACACAACACACGTTTCCGCATGCAGCGTCCAGCCTCCCTGGCTGAGCGTCATAGAGTGCACTGGTCTTGACCGGTTGTGCTCTCCTGCATGCCTTTATAAAAAAAAAAATAATAATAAAATATATGAGGAATGCAGTTTATGTCAATATTTTGACTATAGTTCGAATACTTCTTATTTGGTTTCGATATGAATATATGTAATAAAATAATAATGTGATTTATGTAGGTCACAGCAGTATGACTTCCTTGAAAGGTTGTTTTTATATCTCGCTTTCAAAAAACATAACGGTTATATTATGGAATAAGGTTTGAATAAAATTGTATATTAAATGGTTTCATTGACCAGCTGATACTGTTTCTATACAGCTTTTATGACATTAAGCACGAGTTTCGGATCTAAAAACCGTTTGTGTCTTTTATTTGAAGCATCCAAATACACAAAATCAAAGCTTCCTAAAGTGTACTACGTTAAACTAAATAACAGTGAATAAAATTCTAATTGACTCACTCTTAATCCGTATCATATAACATAATCAATATCATTTGATTCGATATTTCCTCACACAAAGGAATATGATTAAACTCTGCTTTTTTATATAATAAATGAAATATTCATAAATGTTATTGATTTGATAATACCACCAAAATTTTTGTCTGATTATAAGAGCACCTTTAATGCTTTTAATATTTTTTTATTTGTTATGTCATTCCGATATAATTTCGATAAGAAGTAGGCAATTTCATGTTTTTGTCTAATGGTCATTATTCCTGTTTTTGAAGTTTTTATTATAAGTGAAAAATGTTTATCAAAAATGCATTGCTGTTTAACCAAATAAAATGTTGTTTAACCAAATCGCCTCAGATGTTGATATATTTCACGTAAGAGAGGCCCAATTCAGACATGAACTCCAAGAGTTTCTTTGGAGGAATAATTTGTTGGTGTCGTCTATTTGATGAGCATTGGGACCTTCTGTTGCTTGTCTTTATTGCATTGTTCTTAGTATTTAATCTGGAGTACCTATGTTTGTATATATTGTATTTTTAATTTAATTATTATTGTACTTCAGAAATAAATTGAGTTGATAAAATAAGTAATGTTTTGCAAGGAAAAAAACTTTTTTTTTTAATTTCCTTTACAATGTGAAAATTATTTCATATTATTATTATTAAACGAATGAATTTCAATTGTTATCAGTGGTTTTAAGGACTATGCATCTTTAAAAAAAAAATTACTCTTGCAGCTTTTAACAATTATGATTTTCAATGCATTGATTTTCTAGGTTCAAAAATGTTTGTCTGGGTTTTGTGATAAAGTTTAATTCACCCATTTAATATTTAAAGAACTGGTGATACTTGAGACCACCCTGCGGCGTGGAGAATTGGAGAAGCGCCACTGAGGGGAATACTTGGATTGCCCTGAAACAGGAGCTAGCTAGCCCTTTGACATGAACAGTAGTAGAATATATTGAGGTCCCTTAACAAACTTCAGACCAGAGTATGCGAGACGAGGACACAAATTAAAACCTGGCAGTTTTAGTGCGGACCGACTGAATATGACTGTGGCGTGGAGCAGACCCTGTCACACCTTCTGTGTCCGAGTAGCTGCACCCAGAAAGACCTGATTATTGCTGGGAGAAACGCCATCGTCGTCACCCACTTCTTAGCATACAGGATCTGACCCTGTTGTTTCAGATACGATTATATATATATATTTATATCTTAAAAACCCTAATTTGAGAGTCAGATGTATAGAGTCTAAAAACCAACTACATCAAATGAAGTCAACCTGTGACCAAACATCTATTTATTTGAAGTTCAAAACAATAACTGTTTCTCTTTAAATAAGAATGCGGTTAATAATTATTGCCAAATAGTTGAACATAATTATAATATATTTTTATGATAAAAGTTTAAGAGCGCTGTCACTAATAATCATTCAATTTGCTATGAAAAGAGAAAACAGGGAAAGTAATTGACTACTGAATAAAACAGGCACGTGCAAGTAAAACATAAAGCTTTGATACAGTTTATTAATCGAAAAGTGTTTTATTAGAAGTTGGTTTACTTTAAAATTAAATTTCCTGGAATACGTTCGTCTAGCTAAGCTCCATTTTTACATGGGATTCAAAAAGATATTCATAAAAAAGCTCATAATTTGGCGTTGATTTAAGAGAAATCTTCTAAGCTTAGCAGATAAGTATTTAAAGTCACATGAAAAAATCATTGATATTAATATAGTAGTGATAAAAATTTCAGCAGTAACAACTTGATAAAGTGACTGAAATATCGTAAAATTAAGGTGTTAACTGCAAATTACATTTCTAAGTTTGAAATACAATACAATTTCATAGTGTAAAAAAACAATTTGTTAAAAACACAACTAAATGAATGAATTTTGACGAAAGACGTGAATTATTTTACGTTTTAGAATTACAATGTTGATTCTTAATTTGCATACCTCCTAAGCTTAGACTTAGTTCTGGGAATCTATCGGTAAGCAATTCGTTCACTCCAGTATTCGGCCATCGATCTATGTTACTCTATACATCTTAAATAGTATAGAGGATTAGTTAAACCTCCAGCACTCCATAGGATCTCGTTAAGCTACACAAAAGAGCTACATTTACAACTGAAGTGAAGTAGATTTTTTTTTACATACATTGTATCAATAAATTTCAGAGTCAGTCAGCAATCGACAATGTATTTAGAATAAAAAATATTTATTTTAAGCTTGATATATTTATCTTTTAAGCGATGTAATTTTTATTGTAATGGATAATTTATACATCAGATACAGTAAAATAATTTATATTTCTTAGAAATATTAGCTTTACAACGGATCATCATCACTAAGTTTGCTCTATTATCTGGAGCCTATGTTTTCACGCACTGTCATATATTTTCGTCAGTCGTAATGGTCCCATCCTTATCTCACGTCATTTCTACCTCTCAAAGCTCCCCACGAATGCATTATATGTATAGTTCTCGACTACCTTCCAAGACGGCGCGATTCCAAGTGCTTGAAGAAAAGGCAACTATAGTATTCTTAATACAAAACCCAACCAGGTTAACTTTTAACTCTTGACTTACAGTAGTATGAAAGGTTCGTTTTCTCACCTCGTCATTCGTCAGAAAAATCAAATCAGTATTCTACGCAAGCATATACTTTTGAAACCGATGGTACGACTGCATTGGATTTTGGTGAGACACTAAGATTCACAGCCAGAAAAGAGAATGGAGACAATACAGATGTTCTTCTTTGTAGTATCAATCCGGTGCATTGGTTTACAGCAACAAAATCTTGCATATAGATCTCCACTCCTCTCGATCCTCTGCAGTCTTTTTCAGCTCAGCATAAGAGCAACAACTCATGTCTTCGAACACTTAATGCAAATACTCCAATCTAGGGCGCCCTCTACAGTTTCTACCTTCAACCATACCTTCCACAATGTCGTGAAGAAGGCCATCGTGGCGTATGATATGACCGATCCATAGGGCTCGCCTCTCTGAGATGGTTCTTATAACGTGCCTATCTTCCTTGATTATGCTGAGAATCTCATTGTTCCTGACGTAGTCTCTCCAGAATATTCCGAGAATTCTTCTGTATGACCACATCTCAAAGGCCTCTAGTCTTTTTTTATCACTTTCAGATAAGCACCATGTCTCACAGCCGTAAATCAAGATGCTTCAAACAAATGTTTTGGCAAGTTGATTGTTATGCACCTGTTTTAACAAGTTGAAACAGATGTTATGCACCTTGTTTTGATAGAATAATGCTGTGAGTCCTAAATATTTTCCATGTAATTAAAAGACTTTATATCGTTTCCAAGGCCGGAAGCAAATAAAAAAGAGAACATATATCATATCAACATAATAGCTATTTTTATTATAGTCACACATAACTGTCAGTGTGCTTTAACCTTTGTTTATAAGCTCCCAAGTGTACAGTTGTTGGACGAGACTCCTAATGCTGTATCACCCATCACGCCACTCTGGACACGCCTCTAATAGATACATCTCCAACACTACAACAGCCTAAATTATTCAATTTATTCAGCATCCACTGTACTATGGTGTGATGTAAAACGTTCTGCGTAACTATGTTGTGGTTATAACCGCATCGTGTAAGCTGCTAAACCTGCTAAAACACTATTGTTGTGAAAAGCAAAACGCTAGCTGAATAATGTAATGTCTGAAAGGTGTTTCGAATATTAACAATTTAATGTTTGAAAAAACTTTCACGAAACAAACTTTAGTGTATATTTATGACATGGATTATTGAGTTGTACGACATATTTAGAAAACTTTTCCATACATTTCGTAGTCGATGGTATGTTACTACGAAGAGGGCTCCTGAACGAAAGACAGTTTTTATTTTATATTCTTGATAGTGGTGATATTGAGAGCATATTTCTTTACAGAAAAGCATATTTGAAATAAATTAATATTTAAATGGAAAATAATTATAATAATTAGCCCGCTGTAGAACTATTTTTGTGCATCACAAACTGCTAGCACAAAAATCTATAAGCCATCATTATCTTGTATCAGTTCTGTGTCCCAGGGTTTGAAAATTACATTCATATATTTTTCCAGTGGTTTTTCTAGTCGGTAAGAGCTAGGAACCTGAAAAAAGTTAACGTCATAAAGTACAGCCATAGTAATTTAGACATTGGCTTTTGTGAAAGTGCCAAAATTCGCATCCGTATAGAAACTGCTTTACCAGTGGGTGTAGCTTAGTAATCAAATATTTTGCTTACCAAGCCGAAGATTGTGGGGTTGATCCCCGGTGAGATTATAAGAGAATTATTTTATTCGATTTCTTTATTATTAACTCTTAAAATATCCCCGACTGGTGATAATTTGATGCCTCACTCGTAAAATGACAGTCATTGCCTAAAAATAAAAATTAGCGGGAGATGAAATTCGTCACATGAAACCCACCATTCATAGTGAATTCCTGTAATAATTGGATGGTGCTTGAATGTCGGGCTGTATTCTATGACTTTGATGGATGAACACTTCACATGCAGCGCTTAATCATATGTAGCATGGCAAGCGTCATGAAACCCATAGGGGAGATATCTGCATCACTATCAGAATCTGTTGGAACACATACAGATGTGTTCACATAAAAAATGGTTATTATTCCTCATATCGAGTTAAATGGAAAAATATAAATACACAAAATCAATATATTGTGTAGGGTCCGCCATCTAACGTTTTTTTTTCAACTAGTGCTTCTTTCGTAAATGGTAACACTTAGCTCATGTCTGATTTGACAACCAATTAGTTCTCTATCTATAATCCTTCCGCTGAACGAATATGGTTGTGTATACGCTTGAACAATGCTGGGAAATATTGCGACATTACTTTGAAAATCATGGTAATGTTGCAGAATGTGTGCGAAAATTGCGTACGGATTTTGGAAGAAGAGAATCACCGTCAGCTCCGTATGTTTGTTATCTTGTGAAAAAAGTGAAAGAAACTGGCATCCTCAGCGATAAAGCAAAGCGTGAAAAGCCAAAAACAGTGCGTACACCCGAGAATATTGCTGCTGTGGCAGAAAGTGTGCGTGAAGCGCCATCAATGGCACTTCCATGCGGTGCGGCCATATTCAACAAATATTTGTTCACAAAAATTGAATACGAGGATATTGGCAACATTTGCTTTTAACAGGACGGCGCTACGAGCCACACAGCCGAAGCTACACTCGATGTTTTGCGCCCTGTTTTAAAAAAAAAAAGTTTTTAGGCGGACCCTTTATATGTCTGAATGTATTGCGGCTTGCCTCATTATAAATTCAATAAAATCGCCGGAAGGATACAAAAAAAATAAGGATTGGAAATTGGAAACTAAAACAATTGAATGACATCTGCTGGGAGGAGTCCTCTGATCCGCGATCCACCCCTGGGAAATGTTTCAAAAAATCATTTTCCGTAAAAAATACAAAAGAAATATCCTGCAACTACCTGACTGTGGCCATGTATGGAAATTCATTATTTGGATACACGTATTTCTTTCTTTATTTCCAACATATATTTTTGACCTTATTTTTAATACTACATTCACTCTCAAACAGCATAGAGTTTATCTGTGATGGAGGAGTTCGTACAAATATAATTTAAATTGCTATAGTTTTTACCATACTTTCTGTTTCCACTTTTTCCCATAGTACGTAGTAGTAGGGGTACGCAATCATTTGGGGTACGCAATCATTTCAGGGGTACGCAATCATTTCAGGGATACGCAATCATTTCAGGGGTACGAAATCATTTCATGGGGTACGCAATCATTTGGGGTACGCAATCATTTTAGGGGTACGCAATCATTTTAGGGGTACGCAATCATTTCATGCCCAATTTTCTTTTGGGTATATTCTCTCCATATATATATACCTCCACGTATAGCACCTTGTGCTGGTGTACCCTGGGCAACGTCTACAAAGTAGCGGCTAAGATGTTCAGTAATGGTAGACGATTTATGGAGTCGTCGTCCCCGGAAGACACCACCGTTCGCACTAAGGTCGTGTGTAGGAGTCTCGGCTTCGGCTGATCTTCTCTGAGCGTATCGTGTGCGGGCGCGGGGTTATAGGGGAGAGGTTGGTGACGGTCGGATGAGCGCTGATGCCTCGCCGCTCTGGGGCTGGTCGCGGTGGAGGGAACCGAGAGAGGGAGAGCCAGTAAAGCGGTTAGATGCTGGCCGCGCCGCCGGATAGTACAGGGTCCCGACCTGCGGCTAACTACCGTAGGTTGGCTGACCCACCAGCCGGTGTATAATCTCGCCGCATCCAGTGTGCTGGATAGTGACCGGATTGGGTCCCACTGTTTGCGTGCGGGGAGCACTGGGGGTCTTCCACCTCGCTGCCCTCCACTGCACTAGGCCTGACCCGGAGCCGCGAGGACTGTGTGCTTATCTCGCCGACTCCTACCCTCTCACCCTATCCAATTCCATAAAACACAACTAAACAAACATGATAATGAACACGAACAAAAATAACAAGTTTCCACAGCATAACACAAACCCCACGTGCCGGTCCTCTGTCAACTACTGCAACATCAGAGGGCTGCACGCTAACATCAACGCAGTACACCACCACCTACAAAATTCCCGCCCTCACCTCCTTTTCCTCACAGAAACACAGATAGCCACACCTGCTGACCATAGTTACCTCAACTGTCCGCAATATACTTTGGAAGGTGCTTTTCATTACAAAGCTGGTCTTTGCCTCTTTATCAGGTCTGACATCAACTACAACTGAATACGCTCTGTAGAACGAGCTGAGTTCCAAGTGTTGTGGGTCAGGGTCAACGACCCTGAGAGAATTAGGATTTATGCAGGACTCTACAGATCCCCTAACATGTCCAAAGCAGAAACATCTAAGCTCTTCGACTATCTGGGTGAGACCATTAATGGTCTCTTGCTTTCTTACCCACAAGCGGAATTTGTTGTTCTCGGCGACTTCAACGTGCACCACACTGCATGGTTGGGGTCGGGAGAGACAAGCTCCGCTGGCAATTGTGCTGAATTATTTGCGTCTTGCTATGGCCTTGCACAGCTCGTACAGAATCCCACCCGAAAACCTGACATCGCATCACATCGTCCAGCTCTACTCGACCTATTTCTTACTTCTCAGCCAAATTCTCCAATTAGAAACCAACAAAGCCAGTGCCCCAGATGGCATACCAGCGGTGGTATTAAAAACTTGCGCTCCTGAACTTAGTCCTGTGCTCACCAAACTTTTCAGATTGTCCTTTAGATGTGGTATTGTTCCCCTGGGATGGAAAAAAGTCCTTGTTCACCCAGTTCCAAAAAAAGGAGACCGAAGTGACCCCACAAACTATCGCCCAATAGCCATCACATCACTACTTTCCAAAGTGATGGAACGTTTAATTAACAGCCAACTTCTAAACTACTTAGAGAAGAATGATCTTCTGTGCGATCGGCAATATGGCTTCCGCCGTAGTCGATCGTGCGGCGATCTCTTGGCATATGTCACACATGTTTGAGGGAAATCCGTCGAATGCTATGGGGAAACGCAAGCTGTTGCCCTGGATATCTCCAAGGCGTTCGATAGAGTCTGGCATCGCGGTCTGGTGAATAAATAACCGTCTTATGGACTAACTCCCTCCCTGTGCTCCTGGATTGAAAACTTCTTGAGTGATCGAAGCATCATCACTGTCGTAGATGGCTTTTCTTCTTCCTGCCATAAAATCAACTCAGGAGTTCCACAGGGCTCTGTGCTGTCGCCCACTCTTTTCCTTCTGCATGTGAATGATTTGCTTCAATGCGCAAACATTCACTTTAATGCCGACGACAGCACTGTCCATGAGAGTATAATCTTCCATAAACCTCCGAAACATTCGGAACTATCTGATGCAAGGGAATCTCTGGTGGAGAAGATGAACATGTCTTTCGAAAGGGTTTCACGATGGGGCGACCTCAACCTCGTCAGTTTCAACATTTCAAAAACCCAATCATGTACTTTCTCCACCAAGAAGACTGCTATGGATCCTGTATCTTTCAACGGTTGTTCTCTTCCGAAAGCAAGCTCCATCAACATGCTTGGATTATCAATATCGAATAATGTTAAATATTACGAGTCAATTAAGTGTAAAGCCGGTCTCGCTTCCAAAAAATTAGGTGTATTATATAGATCACGTCGGTATTTCAACGATAAACAACTTCTTCTTCTATATAAAGGACAAATCCGACCTATCCTTGAATACGGCAGTCACCTTTGGATTGGAGCCCCAAAATACCTTCTAAACTTAATTGACTCAGTTCAAAGAAGAGGAATTCCTTTGATAAACAATGACACCCTTACGTCTAATCTACAATCAATGGAACACAGACGTAAGGTTGGTTCTCTTAGTTTTTCTACCGTTATTTTGCTCTTCGGAACTTATAGAACTAATTCCTCCTGCACCCACCCACAGCGGACAAACTCGTCTTACACTTGCTGAACATCCATACACGGTTAATATATGTCGACCAAGAACTGGCAGCTTCCAAAGTTCCTTCCTTAATGCCACCGGTAAGCTGTGGAATGCTCTTCCAGCGTCTGTGTTTCCTCCTTCCTACAATCTGGATCTCTTCAAGAAACAGATAAATATACACTTGCAATCTCCCCAACCCACACACAAACACGAACACAACACACGTTTCCCGCATGCAGCGTCCAGCCTCCCTGGGTGAGCGTCATGGAGTGCACTGGTCTTGACCGGTTGTGCTCTCCTGCATGCGTTTACATAAAAAAATAAATAAAAAAAAAGTATATAATTTGAAGGTGTTCTATATATTCATTGATTTATTTTGGCAAAAAATATTTGAAAACTCTTTTTCCATATGAAAAACAAATTTAGGTAGCATATAGTCATAAATTTTTTAGGTTTCTACATTTATAAATATTTTTTTCTTTTTTCTATGTACTTTTTGTTAATATTTTCATACTTCAACACTCCACAACACTTCGTCATCCAGGATAAATAACTTAATTATATTTGAAATGTTTACTATATTTTCATTTTTAAGTAAGCTGTTATGATTTTTCTAATATTTGTGTTATATTAAAAAAAATATATGTAAATATATATTTATAATTTTATGATTATTTACTTATTCAGCCACCAGAGTCATAATTACAAGTTTTCATAGACATAAAAAAATACAAGTTAATAACTTTTAAAAAAAAATTAAACAACTACTAACTCTCAATGAGTGGAGCGCCGGATCACTGCTGAATATGTACGTGAAGGCGCATCCAGTATCCGCCCACATAGCTACCACGGTTTTTATATTTTCAATGCTTGTTTTATGTGTTATTACATAACTACCCAAACCATTACCAATGACTTAGTTTAACTTTAGTGAAGGATCTGCAAGAATAAAATACAAATCGACCAAATGGAAGAATTTGTTTTTGGATATGTAAGCGTTTATTAATTAAGCAATTAAATATACATATACTATACTTAAAAATCCTTAAACGAGTCAAATCATTCAGAAAAAATATCGGCGGAAGCGGTATGCGAACCGCGGACCTTTGGAACCAACATTTTGCCCAGGTAATTATACCGCTCGGCCACCGGCCAATTTCTTCCACCTGAGATGGCTCGTTTCTGATCTTCTATATAAGTTATCATCGTATGATAGATGTCGCTATAGTATATATTCAAAGTATGTATATTTTTATTTTCTTATTATTCAATCAGAATGCATTTATTCACAAGCTTAATGATTTGACTCGTTTAAGGATTTTTATGTATAGTATATGTATATTTAATTGCTTATAATATTGTATTATACTCAATGATCTATAAAAGTAGATTAGAATATTGAAATAATAAAATAATATTCTAATAAATAATTAAAAATATATATATCCACACGTTTATTAATTGTTTCAAAAAACATTTGATGATGCAATTAATTATTGTAACTAATTTCTTATCCCGCACATAGACGTTTTTGTCGACTGAACGCCATTCGTTTGATTATTAAAATAGATTATAAATAAAATGTCAAGTGTAAATTACATCACTCTAATAAGTAGTGTTAATATCAATTTATATGATATACGAGTATGATACGAATATGCCATTTCTAAGCATATTTAATCGATATTTTTAATTTGAACACAGGCTTACAAAAATATTGAAAAGTTGAATACATCATTTTTTATTGTGAAATACTGAAATGAAACTAACCGGGATACTCAAAGTGAAGTGGTCGAACCCAATGAAACGGAATCGCTGGTTTTGACATTTCTATCAAATAGAAAAGTCTTATACTTTCATAAAAGCTACACAGTCTACACTGACTTACGTATTACAAAATACGTAATAATTCCAACAAATTAAAATTAAAGTGTTCCGATATTTGTTTGAATGCAAGTATGCTCAATGGTCAAGGCGTTTGCTTTGCAAGCCGAAGGTCATGGGTTCAATCCCCAACGGATATAAAAAAAAACGATTTCTGAGCTCTTAAATAACACGGTTGGTGTGAATTTGATCCCTCACCCGTAAAATGCCAGTCACAGCATAATAATTAAAATTGGTGGTAGACGAAAGTCGTCCCGTGAAGACCACCCATTCATAGTAAATTCCTGTAATAATAAATACGTTGCGTGAATCTCGGGCTGTAGTCTATGACGTTGGCGGATCAACACTCCACATACAGCGCTTATTCAAATGCACTATGATAAGCGTCATAGAATTCCACAAATGAGACATCAAAATTACAACAAGATATGAAATACTTCTCTCTCAAATTTTCCGATCTCAAAGTGAATGCTTAAAATATATTAAACAAAAGTAAAATCTTTTGTAAAGAAAGAACGTATATGCTGGTTTTGTTATTCTGCCTTTTATAATTCTAAGCGTCATACAATTTGAGTTATAATCCGATCTCCCGAATAATACTGATCAACAAACGACTCGGAAACTACAACTGCCGTTATTTTTAAATCTCTGGGCTCCTGTTCTGAAAACTGACTGGAAACATACGTAATCTTAAAGATAATATAAGTCGTAAGTCATATAAATTTATCTCGATACAATAAAAAATAATTTTCCGATGTGTTTGTATCCGTTACAATACATTGTCATCGACATGCATTTTTTATATGACCCTGCCAGCTGCACTGGTTTTGCTGCTATCGGCCATTTACTTTGTTTATTATTTACAAATTGTATAATTTACGATAGAACAAAGCACACTTTTAATCGTAAATATTTCCAGATTGGATTTTGTTCGCTCTGAATAAAGTTTTTATGAATAAAGCCCTATTTTGAATACTTAACGTGCAATCTGCATTGTACAGCATTCATAAAATTATCTTTTTTTTATAACAAATCGTTAGTAGTTTTAATATATATAATTGAACTTTAACAGAGTTAAACAGAAATTCAAAGTTTCCTGGAGAGATCACGTCACGAACGATGAGGTTCTCAGCATAATAAAGTAAGATAGACATTTAGTAAGAACCATCTTAGAGAAGCGAGCTCGATGAATCGGTCACATCATGCGTCACGATGGTCTTCTTTACGACATTGTGGAAGGGATGGTAGAGGATAGAAACTGTAGAAGGTGCCCTAGACGGGAAGCTTTTGCAGCAAGTGTTCGACGACATGAGTTGTAGCTCTTATACTGAGCTGAAGAGGACTGCAGAGTTTCGAGAGGAGTGGGGATCGAGATGCAAGATTTTGTTGCTGCAAAACAAACCACTGGATTGATACGTAGAAGAAACATAAATTCAATTGCACTACAACCCTTACGAGTACCTGTCGTTTTTTTAAAGTTCAAAATTCGGCGATGAAACTATTAAATAATATTTATTTATATTATATTAATATTTAATTTATATATTTTTAATTATATTGTTTATTCAATAATATAATTTTTAAGGAACAGTTAACACAACATATTCTTAAAATGCTGCAATAGAG
The DNA here is from genome assembly GCA_022606575.1 of Glossosoma conforme. Classification (NCBI taxonomy): domain Eukaryota; kingdom Metazoa; phylum Arthropoda; class Insecta; order Trichoptera; family Glossosomatidae; genus Glossosoma; species Glossosoma conforme. The sequence goes on along the minus strand of JAGTXR010000101.1, from coordinate 1,999,776 downwards.
TATAATATACAGCAGAATATCGTTGATACCTGAGAATAAAACCACAAGGCTTGCTGGGATATTTGGGATGGTTTTTGTCTGAGTATAGTGTCAGTTTTATGCATATCCAATCACCTAATTGAAGCAAATAATCGTCACAAACTACCACCAAAATGTTCTGTCTGTCATTATGCTCAGCTGAGAACATTCTATGCATAGTTTCCAACTGGTGAGACACCGGGGGCCTGAAAAAGGCAGCTGTATTTAATTTTTGCTTGTGGCGTTCAACGTACATGTTCCATCTGGGTACACTATCGTGTTTTAACTGACTGCAGAATGTAAGGCTGCCATGTCCGTTCCCTCGCCTTGTCATTCACCACAATGTCAAAGTAACATACAATTAAGTACTTTAAATAATATTTTTAAGTACCTGTATTTAATAATTTAAAATTATTGAAAAATATGTGTACCTTGAAACGCTTGTAACAATTATATACCTAAAGAAATAGGCATGATCCTTGACTACTTAACTAAATAAATTATATTTACTATTATCCGGACTTATACAAAAGTTATTATATACTTTATATAGAAATACTTGAAATGACTAATAATAGATACAAGATATCATATAGTGGGGCGTGAAACATTACAAACTAAAAGATATAATTATTATTAAGACAAATACTTACGGATTTTTCAATATTTTTTTGCATAAATCGTGCATGAAAATTTATGTTTCGTTTTCTTTAAAGTGTAACAGCTCATTTTTTGTCAAATTTTTGGTAGCGAACCAATCCATCACTCGCCGACAGATTACGCTAAAGCTACTTGGTTCAGCCTCTTTCGAGTTCCCGGTGAGAAATTGCCGATACGACTGTTTGGCACCATCAACTTGAAGGCTCTCCAGCCAAACGACGCATTATAGTAACAACGCTCTCATACCAAAAGATCATAAATCCCGCCAATCAAGCATTCCTCTGAAGCGTTTTCTTAACATTCAAACATCAAGTTAAGAGGTTAATTTAAACTTTTATTCTTAATATGCGTTTGTTCGTTATTCAGACGCTATCCGTTCAAAACCTGACTAAGCTTGATTTTTTTTTTAATTATTTAATTAAATCTAAGCTCTATAGATTCTCGTGGTAGGGTTGAGCCACCTCTTAAGGACAAAAGTCTATGCAAGTTTGCGGGCTCTTGCTCTGGAGGCTTTTGGGAACCATCTATATTCCCAGGTGGACCTCCGGGTTTAAAAGTGTCGGGACAAGGTATTTCCAATCTGAGCTTACAGAACTATAAAAACGGCAATTTGCGGTGTTCATATGCTCCAAATATGAAGCAGATATGGTCATATAAAAATTAAATATATATTAATACATAAACAAAATATACGTGCGCGTATTTAAGAAATAACATTCCACAGAGTACCGCTACCAAGTTTTGTGAGTCATTATCATGTATGCCTCTTCTTTACTTATCTCTGTACCTGAAGCTCGTCCAAGTACATTCTTATTAAGTTAATAATATTTTTAAAAATGATGGAATGTAAATTACTGTGTTAAAAATGTATCTTTTTATATTTTATTAAATAGAAAAATAATAATAATTATTATTATAAGTTCACAACTGCTTGCAGACGACAACCGACGACGCACGGTATTTCAGATATCACCCAACCATTTACAGTCAAAGCCCTTTATTGCTTAACTTCAGTTATCGAACAAAAAGTAGTATTTCAATGTGATAGTAAAGTATTACCTATAAAGTATACATAAGAGAAGATTTTTGTTCCGGGTAAAGAGCGTATATGAAAAACAAACATTAATTTTTTAGACGAAACGAAAGTCTTTCTTGTTTATAATGTGAATACAAAATAAGTTGAATTCTACGACTAGTACTGGCCTTACTTTCCACTCCATTGGGAAATAAATTATTCTTGTAAGTTTCTTTTGACATTATTTTTGAATAAAATATTAAAGGAATAATTGATGATGAAGTTGGAAATTACTAATTGAAACAGTAATGAGGTGTCAAAAACATTTAGAATGAATAAATCTTCAAGATTCTTCTTTTTATCTTCCTCTTTGTAAAGTTTCAGAAAATTCATGGCAAATATATGACTGACCTATTTACTCGTATTATTAAATTTAATCAAAAATTTACCTGAAGACGTTTAATAGACGAATGCATGAAACATTTACCATTACGCTTTTCATAATTTTTCTAGTCTTAAATTTGAGCTTAATGATATTATCGTAAAGTTATAGTTTTGTATGCTACAAAAAATATTTATAATCTGACTATAGAAAGTATTTTTTTAAGTATTCGCATTTATATAAAACAACCTTTTTAAAAAATCGAATATATAAATATTAATTATTCAAGCAAATTATAAGTATTTAAGACTATAAAATACTTTGATAATAAATTGATGAAATCCACCATTTTTCTCATATTTAACGGGTTTTTCTTAAAAAAAGAACAAACATATCTTTAGTTTAATATTTAATATATGAATGATATTCGCACACAAAATATTTTTATGATAATATTTTAATACATTTTTCTACCTTGCAAAAAAAAAACTGTTTATGTATATGTTTCTTAGAAAGTATTTATAAGTGATATTTGAATACTTTTTTGTTAAGGTTTATTTACATTTTTATTTCTTTTAAATCTTTCAGAAAAAAATACAAAAATGAATGCTTACCGTTTATTGCGCTGCTTTCAGGAAAACTACATTAACTGATATTTTGTTAAGCTCATTTACTAAAGTCTTCTGAATAATTTTTGAATTAATAGATTTCTTGCAACAAGTTTGTCCTATTTATATAAATTATTTTCTACACTGAATAGTACAGCAACTTATTCAATCAGTAGATTATCTTATTCACTTACAATACACATTATATTTATTGTTCAAAGGTGACTAATTAATATTATACTTGTTTTGTATGCTTTCTTTGAATCGTGAAATAATCAATAAATGTTTCATTTAATTGTACTATTTAGTATACTTTAAAATTTGTTTAACTATTAACAATAAAAAAAAATGTACTTTAAGAGCCATAAAAGTCCTGAAAAACTGTTCACGTAAACATCCCAAAGACACCTGTGGAAAGTGATTGTTAAGGGGCGTAGTCCCACATCGTAATGTTTTATTCGCTCGCTATCAATTTATTCATTGCCATTCGCCGAATGTTTTCGATCGCGATTGTCCGCGAAAGCTTTTCTAACGAGCTTTTTTGAAAGCTCCCCGGTACGTCCGACCAGCGCCACGGAGGCAGACCGACTGACTGAGTGCCGCTTGGGCCGCACAGCCTTCATAGTTCAGTGAACGCCTCCTGAAACTTTCAGGCGCTTTCAGCGAAAAGCTGTCCGGCATGAGAGCTTCGAAGCTTTCAAGCTCTAGCCAACTGCACTTGTTCGAACGCATTATTAAATTAATAAATTTCACGCCACTTTGTTTTTATTTTAAGCGACCCTGACGATGCTGGGATTTTTCGTTTTAAATGAGCTAAGTGAAATACAGCATTTAGGCATAATAGTCAATTAACCATAAAATGCATTTTGTGTAAAATAAATTTTAAAAAATATTTCTAGTATTTAAGTATTCAATATTTTGTCTAGTTAACTGCACTTAAAAAAGTCATCTGTGACACGTCATTTTATTTTATTTTATATAAATTTCATACATTTTGTTCCTCAGAAATATCACTATAATCTACAAGCGAGAGAATTTTTTGTATATTATTAAATAACAATTATTCTTAGCATTTTTCTCTCTCCTTAAAATCATTTAATTTATTTTTATAAGATATTGTTTTCAAAAAATTAATTTTAAAAAAATTATCAAAAAAACAAATAAGAAATTGAGAAAATAATGAAAATAACATTTTTTGTTAGAAACAAATAATATAAACTAAAAAATATCACATTTTTTCCAAAAGTTCAATCATTCATTTTCACAAGACAAATAAATATCCTTAAATTAATATTACTCCAAAAAAAAACAATTTACCAAACAAAATACAAAAGTGTTCATTTGAATAAGATTTGAAATATGTTACTTTGTATGTGCATTTTGCATGACACGTTCTTTAAATTATTAATCTACTTGGAGCGAAAAATAACTGCATTACTCTTAAAACGTTCAATGTGTTTCTAAAATGCATTAAGATTTGTTCATAAATACAAACTATGTTACTTGATAGAATAAACAATTAAATTAGCATACGTTTTTTTAACCACAAAAAAAAAATTACATATACTTTCATCGGCCAATATCTTAATAGATATAATGAATAAATAATATGCGAACTTTTAAGTAAGCTTGAGAAACTTTGCGTAGTTTGTTTATTAATTATAGGAATATTCGTAAACTTTTCATGTTGCGACGTCAGCTTAACCACTGAGGACTGGTTAAATTGAGTAAAAAGCATGCGAGCCGCGAGGCTAACTTATAGAACTTAGTAGGATATTAAAGTTTAATTAAGATTAAATTCCTAGAATTAAGTTTTTTTTTTCGTTTTATAAGAAGTTTGGATTAGCCCGACGCTCCCGAAGCCTCAACCATTTAGTCTTAGGGAGTGGCTTGACTCGATAAGCGATACGTGGGTAGGAACAGGCGATGGCCCGTCCAAGTTGTAGTCCACATCCAATTTCGCTTCACTTTGGTTATGGTATACACAGGCTTCACTTTGGTTGGTAACAAGAAACTATTATGAACGGGTGGAATTTACGGAATTATTTACACCTACCACTAATTTAAATTAATAGGCAATAACTGTTTTTTCACTGATAAGAGATAAAATTCACACCAAGCGGGGATATTTAAAGAGCTTATAAATCAATTAACAATGTTTTTTTTATCTCACTCAGAAAACGAACTCATGTACTTCAGTTTATCCGCCAGCTTAATTGTTGCAAAATATTTGTTCATTTGTGAAGTGATAGTTAATTTTTTTATTTTTCTAGAACCTGATTAACACGGCATTACCATTTGATTTAATTTCAAACAGTACTAAGCACAAATCCTTTCGGATCAGTGAAATATTTTAATTCCTCTGTCAGATGGGTTAAAATACATTTTTTCGCTTCAGACCAGAAGCAAATGTAATTTTTTTTTTCAATTTTTCAGACGAGTTATGAAATAGATTAAAAATAAAACTGTCTTGTTGCGCTTATTGCTTTTCAAAGTCACACAAGTCACTGTGACTTTAATTCATTTACTTGTGGTGTATTGTGCAAGACGTACTGGTACTAATATTACATTTTTATTTTTTATTAGGTTACAACTTTTTACTCAATTTATACATCTAAAATAATGCTTACTAAGATGGGTAAGATTTTAATTTTTTTAGTTATAAATATTTATCAGCAGGTAATTTAACTGGAGCCAAAAAGGCTGACCATTTTTCTTAACATACTGAAGATCTTGCAGCACTCACTTTCTAGTATAGGGCTGTGGCACTGTTAACGGTAAAGTTATCAGCAGCTTACTAAAAATTCAGTGCCATTTAGGTGCCACAGCACTCAGTTTCTAGTAAATCACTTTACAGGTTTCAGCTTTAGGTTAACTCATTAGGCGAAAGAATTAGTCTTGGTGAACCGCGTTGCGTATTGAATAGAACTAAAGTGCATAGTTTGTGGTTCAAATCTTCAAAATTAACGAGAGAATTAAAATAAAGTATATAATTTGATAAAGATTTATATTGACATCAGCATGATAAAGCCCTTGCTGACTGGTACCGAAAACCTCGATATACAATCTTTCGTCTCTTATGTCTGCTCGTTTGTCGTACATGTATGTGTCGACCTATTGACATTTTGGACAAGTCCAAATACGGGTGTGACGTAAGTTATATAAATCGCCACTTGTGGCGCTGGGCGACAGCCCGTCATAAACGCGCTCAGTTGTGTGCCGCATTATGGCCGAACCGGCATGTCATTCCGCATTGGCCGGAAGTTTGTACAGTTATCGTAATATATATCTCAATTCTTCTTCTTCTTCGTAGTATCAATCCGGTGGATTGGTTTGCAGCAACAGAATCTTGCATCTCGATCTCTATTCCTCTCGGTCCTCCGGAACCCTTTTCAGCTCAGCATAAGCGCTGCAATTCATGTCCTCGAATACTTGCTGCAAATACTCCCGTCTAGGGCGCCCCAAGAGTACAGGCGACAGAGAGCATCCTTGTCTCACCCCTTGGCATATTTTTGCTTCCCTTTGGACATTTCCAAGTGATATTATGGCAGCTTCTTCTTTGTAAAGTGAAAATATGAGTCTTCGTTCCTTGTATTTGACTCCAATCTCTTTCATAACATCGAAGAGTCTCTCCCAATCTACTTTATCAAATGCTTTTTCAATGTCCACGAAGTCAATATATGTATCTTGGTCCACTTTTATCCTCTTCTACAAGATCATACGCAGGGATAAGATTGCTTCTCTGGTTCCCATTCTTTTTCTGAATCCAAATTGATCGCTAGTGAGAGTCTTTTTCAATTTTTGGTTCAATTCTATGTAGGATTATGTTGGTCAGTATTTTGGATGCATGGGATAGAATACTGAGTGTTCGGTGTTGTTCACATTTTGTTGTTCCAGGCTTCTTGGGCAGAGTTACAATTAGACACTTTTTGAAGTCTTCTGGCGTTATTCCTGTATTGTAGATCATCTGAGTCATTGTGAACAGAGCATCTAGAGTTCCGGTTCCTGCCGACTTTATTAGTTCAGCTGGTAGGTCATCAATCCCTGGTGTTTTTCCATCTTTGAGCTTTTTTAATGCGAAGTCAAATTCCTCTCGGATAATTGGGTCTCCCAAATCATCGGCGTCTACATCAGTTTCGTTTTCTATCACACTCTCAAAGCTGGTATCATTACTTCCGTTGTATAGTGTTTCCAATGTGCTTCTCAATGTGCTTCAGAAAAAGTCTGTGTTATTAATCTGCTCCTCATCCTCCCACCATGCGACTGAATTACTACCGGATGTTTGTATTTATTTATTAATTTATTAAAATTCAAGGCATTTCTATTACAATTTATTTTTAGCAATGATACTGATTTGTAGGTTAGTCCCTTTTAGCGTATTTACGAGTACAATGAATATTTTTTATTTATTTATTTTATTTATATTTCGAAATTACATTCATTTCATATCTGAAAATATATTTAGTGTAGCGAGACGTTTTATTTTCTACTTTAGTAGGTTTACTCTCTGTATTGGATCAACTCGTTAGGCATACACATGCACTTTTCAGATCTGTCCTTTGACAGAATTATCCATCTGCTGGATCGGCTCGGCGTCTCTGTATTCTTGACTCTGCAAATACGTCTAATTCATAGGATTAGAGAATTATCCGACCGATGTCTGATGTCGAGCATGTAGAATACAGAACAGGCAGCGATGTAAACATCTGTATCTTCCGAAGTATACATACCGTGTACTTTATAGTTCATTTTGTAAGAGCACACAAATTGTGAAATACGCTCTAGACACTATGGTTGAAGAACACAGTTTTCCGTTATAACAACGAAACACTTAGGTTCATTTCAGTGGAACGAAACATTCATAATAAATCTCAGGCAAAATTTTATAATTTTTTTACGAGTATTATCATGTAATTATGGTTGAAAAATCATGAAATCCAGAATATTTAATAAAAAATAAAAAACTTTTTCATAATTTTATATTTGAATTTGAATAAAATCGTTTTAATTATGTTTGTTATTTTTATCTATGTCAAGTCGTCCCTGCACTTCGTCTAGTATGTACTATCAATATTAAGTTCTTTTATTTATATTTATTTTACCATATCCGCTACATATTTTGAAGCATATGGACACCTCAAATTGCCGATTTTACAGTTCTGTAAGCTCAGATTTTCTATATCTTTTCCCAGAACACATATATACCCGGAAGTCCAGATTGGAATATAAATGGTTCTTGAACGCCTCCAGAGCAAGAGCTTGCGAACTTGTATAAACTGCAATTGCTTTACCAGAGAATGATTTGGGTTTTCAATGGTAAGTTTTTTTTAAGAAGATCGTATGATCAATTTGATACTTCTGAGGCCTGGACGTTTTTTGTTTTGTTGTTAAGGAGTGGCTCAACCTATTTTAGTGGCCATTCTTAATAAGCACATTAGAGATCGTTACGAATCGTAATCGTTACAAATACAAAGATGACTTGTAACAATGCACGGATAATGTCAACTTACTGAACTGAGTGCATGCAATTTGTAGTGACCATAGTTTGATATATAAGTTATGGATATGGGACGATTTTTTTTTAAAGAAACCTATTACTTGAAATCAAAGCAGCTGTGTTCAAATCATTTTTAGGTATTTGTCAATCGGTATATTTAAGAAAGCTGGTTTTTTAGACTAGCGAATACTGCACTTTTTAGTAATTAGAAAAAGCTGAAACAAAAATTAACATAATAAATCCATGAACACTTATCTACTGATTTACTAATTACTGGTGTACTCAAAAAAAAATATTCAAGCCTTATATAAACCAATAATTATTTTAATAAAATAATTATAATTCAAAGTGGCAATAATCTTACTCCAACACTTACTTTAAGCACGTATTTTAATCTCAAGATTAATTTTCAAATTAATAATTAAAAACTTTCTTATCTGGAATCTAAGAGGCATTATTTTTTATGTTATATATTAAAATATGCTTCATGATATCTTCGCCTAAAAAACTTGCGCGATTCAAAAAATAACTGCTAATGAAACTTGTGCGAGCTTTTTACTTTTTACTTCATTCAAAAAAATAACTTAAAATGATATAAATTGGAAGCTTTAAAGTGCGGATTAGAAACCCGATGGCATTCTTCATAGCGGTTTGACAGCGGGACTAAATTAAAGGTTTATGCCTTTTTTGTGCTTAGCCAATGCAAAAAATATGCTTACCGGATATCGCGAGGTTTCTCCCTTTCCGTTTAAACGCCTCGAATATAAATCAACACACTTCAGGAATGTAATTTATCGGGCGAACACAAAACTTTATGCAATATTAAAACCTATTTGATAGTCCGGAACGGGATTTATGGCCATCGAAAGATCTGGATGGCGTCAGCATATTGGATGACTTCCGCTCCCGACCCAAGAAGTCACCACTCCCACCTAATTTATCTCGGTATAATATACTGGGAGGAGTAGTATTATCATAATCTCGCGGTACTCTGACACCCCATTAAGTGCTGCCGCTGGAGAGCCGTCCCAAAGTAGTTTCAAAGTAACTTTTACCAAAAGCATTATTATTTAAAATTTCACCCTGAAAAAAATATTCTGCACAAAATCTTTAAAAAAAGTTTGACCCTCGTAAGAAAACAACAGAAAATGTAACTACACCCTTTGCATTATTAACTTTATATTTTAATGGAAGAAAAAAAAATGAGGTTTTATATTTTTTTTCTGCATTCACGAAAGTACTTATTTTTTTCATGATTTTTCTTTTTCTCTTGTTTTACAAAGGCCTTTTTCAATAGATTACCTTTACTATGTATCAGCAATACACAGATACTTGTACATTACAAATTATCATATAAATTTTCAATATGAGTGTGTCATATATTATATGAAAGTAGATATTTCTGGTGGCGCAATTGAGAGTCTTAAATTATTTTAATTCAAAAATTTAACAAATTTAAAATATTTACTTTTGATTCACATTTATTTAAAACGATTACATGTTTCGGTTTCTTTAGAAACCAACTTCAATACTTTATTTTTTTGTATTGAGAGTCATAATTCGGCAGGTATATATCTGATCGGGCAGAAATAAATTTTACCTGAAAGCTAAAACTCTAAGCTGCAAACGTCAGTCCAATTTCAACTACTGGAGTGTAAAGACGTTTTTATCCGAAATTTTAAGCATGGCTCAGTTTGTGCCTACAAAACCGTTTTTGCGGGCAGTTATTTTACATTATGTACTTCCACCGAAAGACAACAGCAGCTGAGGCGCATAGAATATTAGTAGAAACATACGGCGACAATGAGAAAGTGGACGTGCTAGCCTTGCATACTACAGTATGTCAAGAAACAAAGGTAAACATGGCTGAACAATTCCTACAAATTCCGCGGGAGAGCATTAACTACAGCTGCCTTTTCTTCAAGCTCCTAGGCTCCCACCATTCTTGAAGGCCGTCGGGAACTATATGCAGAATGTATTCGGTTGAGCTACGAAGCTGATATCGGATGAGGCGACAACCAAGGCGGCTAAAGGAGCTTTAATGGCGGTGGCTCGTGATGTTCATATGCTCTATGTAAGAGAGCGGACATGAACGAATAAAAATGAATGCTTAAACTAAGAAGCGAATAAAGTAAGTAAACGTCACGTGTATGGAGAAAAATCTCTTTATTTTACGTAGAATTCTGTTCGACTAAAAAGGCTACTTTATTAGTAATTAATACTTTATCTCACCAACACTTAATCTATGTGATTTATCACAGCGGTTGTCCCATCTAAAACCCTTTAGTAGAATCTCCCCGATGAATGGTCCGCAGTATCTTTGAATTACATTCAATTATGATTAACATCGCTAATACATCCGCTACGAGCACAGCCAGTCGTCTCCCAGCATCCTTCAGTTCGCTTGAATCTAATTTTCTCTCTCATTTGCTTAGCTAACGTCAACTACTGAGGCGACAGATACGTGTCATCTTACGGTGCATGGTACATTGTGAATCTATTGACACTATAGAGCTAAATTGCTCGTACACACATCAGACCAATGCATTTAATCTTATTCATAAAGCTACTGCAGTACACAAAAATAATTGTACTTGTAACTTAATTTTAAATACAACTAATAATACTTAGGTTTATTCAACTTTTTACTTAAAAAAACATTATGCGTTTTACACGTTGGCACAGGCATTATCTAACAGTGGCTTACTTTTTTCATGATTGATGTTAATATTAATTTGAAATATAACTATGCATTTTTAACTAAATTTAATAAACATATTAATTTTAATAATTAGAATGTTTTAGTTAAACACTTGGCTATCTATATATTTGTTAAAACTCTAAGCAAGCCAATAAATATAATACAAAACTGATATATTTACAATGCTTGGTAAAATACCATTTCATAAAACATTCCTTTTATTTATAAATCAATGAAAAAGTAGAAGAAGAAAAAAGTAGAATAAATAGAATGAAAAAAGTAACATTCGCAAAAAAAACATAACTTTGTAAATACAAAAATATACACTCAACATAATTAAATTAAACAAGAAAGGGCCTGCAAAAATATACAAGTTATGTTATCATAACGCATAATTTTTCTTTCATTACTTTGATCCCTTTCGTAATGATTTTCTTTGATGCTTTGACCACTTTTTCATGGAGCCTTAGAGTATGCAGCATGTTTCTTGAAACCTTCAGTAGAACTCTTCTTGGTTTCTTACCAAAAGTTAATATCCAATTAGTCGAACAGTTAGCCCTTATTCACACTTTCGGTTGAGAGCGGAACCTCTTCAGCAGCTTCCATTGTTATTCTACAAGGCCCTTTCATATTATCTGTCCAAGAAATATTTCCATTCAGCCTTCATCGATCCCTTTTATAAGGGTCTGGACCGATCAACTGGAAAAAAAGCCTAATTATGCGCTGCATGTAACTTATAGTTTTTTTATATTATCAATTGTATAAAAAAATGATGCTTTATTTATCTTTGTGAAGAAATATCTCTGAAATATTTCAATGAAAACATAAATAAAAATACACTTTAAATTAAAACTTATAAATCCTTTTATGGTGGTTTATATATATTTTTTATATTTAAGTGCTACTATAAATTAAAGTTTCTCTTTGATGATAATATATGAAACTACAGAAACAAATCTTACTTGAAACGGCGTGACAATCATAACTGACTAAATTTCATAGTTATTTTAGACGATTATAAACAGATATAAAAGAAAAAAAATAAGTTTAAGTACTATGTTCAATTTACTTCAATGATTTAAAAACTATAAGGCAATAGTTCAGTTAAACTGTTAATTTTATTTATTTACTCGTACATCATATTCAATATTGCATATTCTTTTATAGTGATTAAGCCTAGAATATGTCTTATTTAAGTGTTGCTTACCATACTAAATAAAGTGGGATCAATCCTCGCTGAATATTAAAACTAAAAAAATATTTATGTATGTATTTATAAGCTTTGTTTAGTATGACTTTGTTATGAATAATAGATTTTTTATTAAATTTTGTGGTAGACGAAATCCGTTCCGCGAACACCTCCCAATCTTTTTGTAGTGAATTCCTGTTAAAATGGATGATGCGTTAATGTCGGACTGTGGTCTATGTACGTTGGTGAATCAACATTCCATATCCAGCGTCTAGCTATATGTTAAATGATGATTAAAAACCACAAAATGGGACTACTTCACTACCACCTACAGATAATTTCATGTATATCTTTACGTAAAAAAATGAATAAAATCATAAGGTAATGTGTATAAAGCATGATATTAAATTCATAATTTATCATCAAGGTACGTTATATCTCGACGAAAAACCTTCAATAAAACAGAATTCTCGTTTGACTAATCCGAATCATAAAATAAACTTTACTTAATCGCTGTGCTAATAAGTGGCAATTTTCACAACTTTCAGCGCTGAAATTATCAATAATACTTGTCACAAAAATTTCCCCGGGAATCCTGAAATATTCTGAAAGCCTCCATATTCTTGGAGCGTATTAATATGATCCCGGTGCTTCTAACGATGGAGTGGAGCGCCGAGCGATTATCCCTAAATGGGCGAGTCCTTTTTCATTTATACGCCATTTTAATATTCTATCATTAAACATTTGGACGTTCTTGGAGCGGCCAACAAAAGCAGAATTTTAAGTCACTTTTTGTCTGATTTTGCGACTTTAATCTACAAATGGAGTCGGCTCCCCATAACGTCGGAACAAGAAATAAAATCTGATTTATATAACGCGTGAAAATAATTTCGTTTTTATCCACACGTATAATGTTATTCAAAACACACACGCTTGGTACAGCTCACAAAACGTACGATTAATATGTGTGATGAATGTCATTTTTACCTTTTTTAATACAGATTACTCGTAAATTTTTCATGGAGAAACGGTACTATGGTTTTTTGAACAATGCGCACTTTCTTAGTAAATAAAAAGATAATTTTTGAGAAGTTGTTCTGTGTTCACAATTAATCTAAAAAGAAGATTAATGTATCATTACTTTTAAAATAAAAACACACAAATTTTATTTAAAATAAATCAGCGCTTTGTAGAATTAAAGTTTTTCATTTTAATCATGTTTTATTATTTGCGACATTGAATATTCACATTTTCATATTAAATTGATATTTTTCTTGTGGAATTCCATCATTTCAAGATGACAATAAAAGATTACTTTTTAAGAAATTATTTCACATTCTTTTATTATAGGACGACATGTTTCGGTTACGTGGAGTAGCCAGTTTCGAGTCAATTAGGCAAGGAAGTATGCGCGTATATAATATAAGGCAAGGTGTGAGTGAGTATTTAGGTGTGGGGTGTGATATAGGTTAATGTTAAATTCGTATAGTGTAAAACCATTATTCATGTTTTTTTTATTTTTATATAAAAATAATATATTATTACAGAGCCCATTAAAAAGCAATAAATAGTAACATTTTTAAATTTTTTAAATTGATATTTAACCTTAAATCAAAATGAATTAATTTTGAAATATGTACCATAATCTTTTTAATATATATTTGTATTATAAATAATCTTGTTAATCCAAAATTAGCTTTCATTCAATAAAATAAAAAAAAACATATTTTCATTAAATCATAAAAATAATATTCATTTTATATTTGTTACTTACACCACCAGAATAGTGTTATCATGAGAAGCATCAATAAAAGAATACAATTGTTTTATGTAAATGAATCAAGGTTGATAAGCCCTGTATACATAAAATATTACATAAGAATGTGTGCTTGCTTAAAAGTTTATATTTAATTTTATTCAGACGCCCAAAAATATTTTAAAACCGAAAATAAATTGCCCTGTAAAAATAAACAGTTTCGTTAGATATTCGGTCTGAAATTCCTGCGTAAATCGATTGATTAAGACAGCTTTAGAGGCTTGAAAACCCTTGACGAAAATATTCGGTTCTATTTCCCAGCCGGGATAAAGGTTAACCGAAAACTCAAATAAAAATAGCGCTGGCAGAAGAAAGAGCCCCGCAAAGCTTCAAAGCTACGCGATTTCAGTGGATAATGAGCTTCATTTTATAATTTCATAGCAGAGCCTGAAAAAATACAGCAACAATCCAAACTGGGCTAATTACTTGTGTTTCATAATATTTTAATGCTGAAATTTAGTTTTTTTTTATAAATGTTTTTGTAAATATTGCATCTTTAAACCAAGTTTTGATATTTTTATCACTAAGCAGCTTCACTGAATTTATAAAGTATATTTTTGTTTTATAAAGTGTTTTTAGTTGAATTTTTAATGGTTATTTGGCTTTATGAAAAACTTAAATATTTTCCATTTTTCCATTCCATAGCTGGTACATAAAAAATAAGATAAAAATACATTTAAGATTGTTGACAACTTAGTGTAATTTTTATTTAATTGAAACTGCATAACTTTAACTTAAAAAAATCAATAAATGGTACAACTTCTGTGAAATTGTGTTGAGATTATTTTTATGTAAACATTCTCGGATATTAATATATTTTTCAAATTGATGCATATGCTGAATAATCTCGTAGAATAGTCTTGTATCGCTGATACACTATATAATGAAATATTTTTAATTTTAATGGCATGATACGTTAAAAACTTAATAAAACGAATAAATATTCCGAAAATCTAATAATATGCGAATAACATTAAAAAAAACAACAAAGAATAAATAGTAATTTTTTCAGCTGTTTATTTTTTATAAAACATATATACACCACAAAACCTAACATTAATAAGCGGCAAATTCCTAGATTGTAATTTTTTCTCAGATCAATTCCTCATTGTTGATTTATTTTGAAAATAATTTTATTTTCTGAGAACACATTTTTTTCTTTATTATTTAAATTAAAAATATTATAAATATGCACAATAAAGTATACGTATTAAGCAGAATGCTTCTTTGTTTACATTAATAATTATTTTTTAAATTAAAATAAAGCGTTTATTATGATATCACATTGTGTGCAGTAAACCCTGTTTTTCTAAATTAAATTTTAATATTTTTCGTCCTTAAAAACAAAGGTTTTTAACACCAAAGTGTATACAAGAAAAAAATCTCTCGCCGAAAAAAAATAAATCAATTTCGCTTAAAGTTAAATTTAATTATCAACGTACACGGTACTTGCCGTAGCCATGACTCGGGTTTCTGCTCAAGGATTAGATAGGATTAAGCAAAACAAAGAGAGTATAATGTATTTAAACTGATGCAACCGAATCGTTTTATTATTTACATTTTATAATCAGGTACTTACTGCAGGAAGGTAGAAAAGAAAACACTGTATTGAAATTGACAGTTATTCTTTTGTATTATTTTAATAAAATACTATACTACAAAATAACAAAAAAAAAATCACCTGATTCTTACGTGAACAGGTGTATGAAAATGTTGTGCAATGTAACAATACAGTTATTTATATTTTTAGTGCTCGTTGGAACTGATGAAGCTTTCATTGATCGCCTGCAGTCTTTAATCGAGTAAAACAGTGTGATTAATTTGTAAACAAGGTTTGAATTTTACATTAATTTAATAAAATTAATACAGTAAATTGGGTTTCATAGCTTTAGGGTTGCGTCGTTTTTTTTTCTACTCTTGGTTTCTCTTCTACTACTATGAGATATGGTCATACAGAAGAATTCTCGGAATTTCCTGGAGAGACCACGTCACGAACAATCAGGTTCAGACATGAGTTTTAGCTCTTATGCTGAGCTAAAGAGGACTGCAGAGGATCGAGAAGAGTGGAGATCGAGATGAAAGATTTTGTTGCTGCAAACCAATCCACCGGATTGATACTACTACGAAGAAGTAATTCTTGAAACACATTTGAAATGTTGTGATTTATTGAACGTGAAATATTATTTTCTAACAGTTTACACCCTAATCAAGGTTTTCTTCAATCACATTGGCTATGCTTTTATGACTTCCAGTGTATCTATTAATTTACAATAAAATACATAAATTGGAATATTTCGATAATTCGAATTAAAAAAAAAAGAAAAAAGAATTTAAGACCGTATGCAGATATTAACAAAGGTCATTGCGTATATATTTTGTAAAACAAATATTTTACTATTTGTATTATTTAGTTTAAAGTTATTTTATACATTGATGCAACATTTAACATTTATAACACAACATTTTCTCGCTAGTACAGTAGAGTATATACTAAAATAAAATTCAGTCGTGACGCATCAGTTTTGTCTGATAATTAAGATTTTATAAGTATAGCCTTGAAAAACAATTTACATAAATTATAAAATAGTAAGTGAAAACATTTATTTTATATAATATAATATTTACAGCCAACGAAAATGGAAACCTTTTTTGCGCTGAATTGATACAAAAACACATAAATCATGTTTTTTGTTAAGGCTTTACTTTTTTAACGGCCGGCACCGGCCAACCACTGACCGACGCTCGCCCAAGCTTATGAAAGGAAATCACCCGAATATGTCCTGAGTATAAGAAAGCTTTACTTAACCTATACACGGTTCAATGCTATGAGGCATTACTTAATTAAAAAATTAAAAATGATGCAAACATCATACATTATGACGCAAAGTAAATAGCTTACGGTTTGAATCCCAGCGTCTGCTGTTTCTTTTTCTCAGAAATTGACCAGAGAAATGTCAAAAAAATTGATATATGATGTAGATTTGTATGTGAGTATCAATTTATTAAAAATACTGGGATTGATATCTTATCTATGAAGTAAAAAATAATAACAATCCGAAGAATAATATGAAATTACATAGTCAATTGACAATAAATGATTGGATTTATGTAAATAAATATTCTCCAATTAAGCACATCGTAGTTAACAAACTCCTTACATGCTAAGTTACAAGAACGAAACGATTTTTTTGGAAAAATTGTTTGCAGTAAGGAGCTTCTGAGAAAAATGCTGTGGCACCGAAACCGGTAAAGTGATTATTAATTAAAACTCAGTGGTTTCATACAAAGTTTTACTTGTTTTATTATTTAAATATGACAAACCACAAAGCTTATGTCCTCTACTATTATGTACGAAATTTTTATGTTCAAACTTTAAACAAAAAAATACATTTTGTTATAAATTCCTGAATACTAAAGCGATTTTCATCACATATAAATTAAATCAGCACGCAATTACAACTGTTTGGTTTAAGCTTTAAACGTCTATTTATAATAACTGTGACATCTACGTTTACTGGTTTTTTTTTTTGCCAAAATCTGGAACTTATTTATCCATAGAATACTCTGAAACAATTCCTTGATAATCTTTTAAGAAGCGCGGGTACAATGCGATTAACTTTGGGCCACCCCAAAAAAAAATACCTGGTTTGAGATTGTAAGATGTAATTTTACTTAAAGTTGTACAATCTTCATTATTCTCGTAATAATTACCATTTCATATCCACTCCCTAGCTAGAGCATTTGATCGTTACATACGCCGCATTTAAATTATATCAGCTACCATGTTCCATCGAGTACTTATACTTGTAGTATATTTCCGTACAAATTCTAACCTCTCAAACCCGCTCTCTCACAACATTATAGTGATATGTGTTTAATTAGACTTATCAAAGTAAATAATGAAACATTTAATTATAATTATATAAAATTTACTATCGAAGGAGTTTTTTTATTCATATTTTTAACTGGAAAAAATGTGGAAGAAGAATATCTATAGTTGTGCGTGGTCTGCAAGTAATACACAAGGATTGATTATGCGTCTGACAAACAGTTAAATAACGTAGATAACGTAACCTATTCCATGTTAGCCTCGTTAACCGCGCGCGTTACGAAAGTTCAACAGCAAGGTACCATCTTGAAGGAGTTCAAACGCATTTATTGCATTTATTTAACTTTTTATTGATTTATAAGCATTCGAAAAATGGCCTACCAGCACACTTCGATCCCTTTCTTACATCCTTTTCCTCTTTTGTCGATGGTATTGTCTTCCTAGACCTTTTATGATCTCTGACAGGTGTCATCTTTTTCTTATTTTATGTTACTTTTATTTATTTATTATCTTCTATTTGTATTTTTTTTTGTACCAAGGAACTTTGATTCTGGGTGTGAAATTAAATTAATTAAATGTCAATATTTATAATCAATTTATCCATTGTCTGTCCCTTTTCTGTATTACATTGCCTCTTATTTTATCTTATATTTGTAACATATCTTTATTATTTTGTGTTATACTACTTGGAACCCAATTCCGTTAATAAATAAATAAAAAAAATTGAATAAATTATTCTGCCTCGTCTCGACAAGCAGACTATTGATCATTATAAAAATGGAAAAAAGCACTCAAATCACCGTTGCTAGTGTAAGTTCTAAAAAAACTTAAGATCGACCTCCCCGGACGATACTTATTATTATTATTATTATTACATCACAGCTGTGAAACTTGGCCCGATGAGGCTTTAGCGCTTTTGTCTTACTTTGTGGCCAAAGGTAGGGTCCAACAAAGAGTAAGAGACTACTGGAAGTCTTTCAGCACAAAAGGAAACTACGCCATCACCATACACAGCACAAAACCGTGGACTTCGAGCTCTTACCAAAGTTTCCTCACTTCGTTTTTTATACATTAACAATAGTATTCTCTCTTCCTTCAAAAGTAAGACAGTTTTTGAAAATCATTGATATATAGGATCTTTAAAAATATATATTTACTTACATTTAGAGAGAGCGAGCTACGAGCAAATACACACCCAAATTTTATTGTATGCATTCATATTATTTAGTTTATATTTCAATCACATCTAATTATTTTTTTATTCATAAAAACAAACTATTTTATTTGTATTAACGAAACTTATCAATGGCATTATTGATGCTGCACTTAATTCTGTATTGTAAAACAACTAAGTATTTTTAAAATAAAATATGCCGTTACTCATATAATGGTCCTTTTTTATGTATACATTTTGGTTTGAACCAGGTCTTTGACGAAATGATCTAGACTCAAGGACTTGTGAGCGTCGGGCTTACTATCTGATCTTCTTAAATAAAATGTTTAACAAATATTCGCATGAATGGAGATAGACGGTTGGTGCAGATATGTCTTGGGACATGAAAGTGACAATTGAAACTGACCAAATATTTTTTTTTACCTTATAATCATCCTGGTTATTGACTGTATGGAATATAAGCTTCTAGTAACTTTTTAAGTGTTATAACGGATGTAAACAGATTTTTGTGAAACTTTCAGCCAAAGCGTTTCCTCAAGGGACCTTCCTCGCTGCGGTGAACCAAGTTTTTCATTTAGCTATTCCATGTACGAGGAACACTTTTGTTGCGCTATCGACTTGTCCATTAACAGGCTGTATTTTTTTATTGTCATGCACAACGGTGACAACTTTTTGTTTTTATAATTATATTATTACTGAACTCTTTTATTATAAACTAGCTGACCCGGTGAACTTTGTTTCACCCGAAAGGCAATAAATGAGCAGATTTTGGATTTAATTAAGTTGAATTTTTCGGCACATATGATATCATATATTTGGTCTGGTTGAATTCAATTGCAGTAATCGACGAACCTTCAGCAAGTTGTTGTCAGCATTTCGACGAATCGTCAAACGATATGCGTTATAATTCATCGAGCTTAGATTCTTGGTAGTTTCTTCACCTGAAATTAAGACAATAGATTTGTAATTTTGTATGCAAAGCTAACATACATATTTGTAGCATAATTATAAAGGGGTGAAGATAAATGATTTTAAATCGTTTGCCGGTTATTTGACCAATTTTCTCTAAAAAAACATCTTAATCTTTAAGTCTGTTATTTTCCTGGTAATAAGCAGTGTAATTGGTCATTTATTGGAAACCTAAAGCAAAACCAAGCACTGAAAAATGTATGTCATGACGGAATCAAAACTATGATATTGATTATATATATATTGATTACTCACCATTCAATGGATTTTTCATTTTGATATTGAAATAATATCCATCTTCTCCTTGCATATGAACGATGTGTTTCAGATATCTGTTGCAGTTGCCCCGTATCGCGACGTGTAAGCACAATATCGCGTGTTTCCAAGTTTTCACCAACAATCAGGATGGCAACTTCATCTATTGTAGGGGCATTAAATGTGCGTTCATGTGTTCCAGATGGTCGTTTATCCGCTCTGATCACGACTTTGTTGTCGTCATTTGGCATACGCTCCAAAGCACTCTTGAAAAGCCGGACCAACGCATGATGTTCATGAAGTAATTGCTGCAGATCGTGAACAATTGGTCTTTTCATTGCTGCATTGATCTCTTGACGTCGATCAAGTTGTTCCTCCATGTTGCCCATAAAGTATATTTGCAAAAATTTATGCTGTGCCTCTTTGAGAGGTTGCAATGCTCCGATTCTATGGTAAATCTGTCCTTGTATCTACAAAATCAAAAGCAAATACAGTGTTACTTATTTATAAATGCTTTTTTTAGAATTAGCATACATAATACAAAGTATAATTATAGTGTGTTATTATGTTACTGTATTGTGTGTACAAAAGTACAAAAATAAATACCTTGAATGTCGGATTGAATCCTCGTTCTTCGATAATGTCTGCTCCAAATGAGGTCAATGCTGCAATCGTATCGAAACGCTGTTCGAATTAAATCAGTGCTTGATAAATTTTTTCGTGAACGTCGCAAATTATCAATTTGTTCATGGCTAAGGTTTGCTCGACGATTTTGCATTGTTAAGCGAGCGTTTTCACGAAAAGCGTCAATTTGAGATTGTGATCGTAAAGCGTGAAGTCGAGAAATGTGAAGTCGGTATTGTTCAAGAGCTATTTGTCGTTGTTCGTCAGTCCTTTCGTTTGCCAGGTTTCGAAGTCTAGTTTCAATCCGGTTTTGTCGTGAAAGATTAGAACGCCTTGCCTAATAAAATCGACAGTCTAATGCGCCATTAACAAAACGTCAACCGATAGACAAAATATCTATCAAACCATAGACAAAAAAAACATAGATTGCATTACATATTTATTTATATACAGAATCGAAATTCCAATTTTTTTACAAATATTTAGAAACATATATTTAGAATAGTATACATAAATATACAATAAATAGAGAAAATAATAAAAAATAAAAATAACACAATAGAATAAGAAGATGGCTTTCCATTTGCTTTTTGTTATAACATTTTTAACAAATAAAAGATTAAACTGATATTTTCACTAATATTTATTTTGTTTTTGTCTTTTTTTCCTGCCTTTTGTTTTCTTTTTTGTTTCAAAATATTCCTTACCTTACGTAGGTACCTACTTACAATACCTACTTTTGCGTCATTTTTAGTTATGTTGCTGGCTATGGCAACACCGTCTCAACTGACAGCTGTCAAGTTACAATAGTCTTGTATGAAAACATGTTTACGTAAATGTTCAATATTTTTTCTTAATCGAATCAATTTTGAGTATCCTATGGACCTTTTTTGGGTTCTAAGCTACCTTTCCACCAATTTTCAGCCAAGTCGGTTAGGCCGTTCTTGAGTTATAAAAACCAATATAACCCGACTTTCTTTTATATATATAGATATTACGAATTTATGAATCAAAATTTTTGTCGGCATATTTGTGTATATTCGTCGTGTTAATTTTAAAATAAGGTTTTTAAAAATGCTTCTATATAGATCACCTTTGAAAATTTGCGTGTCGTAAGAACTTTATACCTCTTCAGTATGTAGTATATAAATATTTTTAAATAGTCATGATATCTAATGAAGTATGCAGTATGCATGTCATAATAGTCTCAAATAATTTCGAAGCTTTTTACGGCTGGATTTGATATTGTGGCTTTTGGATTAAGTCGTGTGTGGCGAAATTCTCTGTACTAATATTTCGAACGCCATTGCGTCCTCTTCAAGATTGACGATTCTGTTAAGCTTTGGCTGAACCCAAAAGCCACAATATCAATGATGGTCTCATTTACTTAAATATAAAGCTGTTCAACGTCATATATAATATTTTTTAAAAATTTAACCGTCATTGTTTACAAAACAAGCAATTGTGAAACAAACCAAATTTCACTTTCGAATAAATTACGAATAATTAAAAAATTAATATATATAATGTTGTAATACATTTAAAAAGTTTTTTAAGCAGACCCGGTTAGTATAAAAATATTTCATCGCGTACAAAAATTCTGTCTTTTCACATTAATTATAATTACTGGCAGACAAAATTCAACTAAGCAACCATTCACAAGCAGTTCCGGTAAAAGTAAACGATCAGTAAATGTAACGTAATAACGTTAGCGGATCAACAATCTTATCCATCTGTAAATTACCGTTTGCCGGTATTCCCCTTCATGATTTTACAAGAAAAGAAACATGATAAATAAATGCTACACAAATATTCTTCGTATTTTTTAAATTAATTAAAACATAATACTTCTTTGTAATAATTTTTCAGGAAAACCAGGTTTATGATCAGATCGGAATTTAATCCTACAACGGAAGCAACGCATAGAGAAACATTCGAATGATTGATTTTCAACCGTAAAATTCAAATGAATGGTTAATATTTCACGCTAAAGTTCGTTCAAATTTTTAATGGTTGCATTTGCGATTTGTCACGCGAACATTACATTTTCATACAAATTTGAACAATTCTGTGCATTCACTGGTGATTGCCATCGCGGTAAGGGGTGGTCCAAAGGGACAAATGGACCAACATCAATCAGCGGTTGTGTCTTTGCGAGAACTATCCGTTTTCGGTCTTTAAACACTCCATCATCTACCGCAATTAATAGGCTCAGTAATCTGACTCATTTTAGGCAGGGACGAAGACAGAGATTGAACGCATTCCGTGCTGAATTCATCACACAAAAGACGGATCTTTAAATTTTTAAACCTATTTCAATGTCACTTATCAACATATAGATCAAAACAAACTGCGTTTGATGATTTCGACGTTTTTTATCATAAAAAGTCACTTACTTTTTTACGCATCATATAATAAATGAGTATTTTAAACCTTGCTTTAAAGTGGATCAAGTTGAGCACTGTTTATTCAATGACCAAAAAAATGTACTTTTTGAAAATGGTTGTCAAACAAAGTAAAAAATATGTTTATATTTAAAATTATTGCCTAAATTAATAGATAAATAAGTCTTTTACAGCATGTTAGGAATAATATCGAATAACGGTGATAAATAAATGAGATATTGATAATAATATGTGGCTTGCTATTTTTCAGTATATCTAAACATTGATTATAAGGTATTGATCTCCAAACATTAGACAACTATTGGGCATCGTAAAATTTAAAAAGTTAAGTGGTACATACGAGATGATTTTAGCCTTCCAATACTTTTGATATTGATTTTGTCTTTTACTTTTATTTGATATATATTGGCATTCTACTAATCAGAGGTCGTATCACAGCAACTGAACTTATTTATTGTTCTAAAGAATAAAAACATTATACTTATACTAAGGATCGAATCCCACGTACTTGCGTTAAGCGCTTGCCCATCAAAGGCAAGCGCTTAACAATTTGGCAAAATATACAAATGCTGAATTACATTTAATTGACTGGGTAAGTTATTACAAATTATTTTTGTGACATTTTGTCTTTTTTCTTTAACTTCAGGAATCAATGACGTCTTAGTAATTTATAAAGTTAAATAGTAAAACAAAAATACATATTATTTTAAGACAAATGGAATAATATTCTACTTGAAATACGAGTACAATTACAAGTAAAAACATTAACTTCATTCATACCCACCTACCGTTTAATAATATGTTTCATAATTTTTGCAGCGACGAAAGCCCGTAAGAAAATTTCCTCTCGAATCTTACACGTCCAGTGTTTTTTTGTTGTTTTTTTTTACACAAAATACAATATTTTCAAAACAATGCCAAGACCTTAAACGGTTACATTTTTTTTTTGCTTAAAAATGTTTTGTAAGACGATTGTAGACGTAATTAATTACGCCTTTGATAGAGAGGAACTATACTCTAATCATAATTGAAAGGTTAAATGGAGCAAAAAAGGTTAAGAAACACTGTTTGTGGGAAACTTATGATAATGTTTACTTTTGGTTCCCAAGCCGCAATAGTCAATTAACTACTTGATACCGAATATTATATTATGTGTGAAATAACTGTAGAATTACAATATGAATCATTTTCTCGCTTTTTTTATAATATTCGTACATATTTAGATAGTGTTCTAGTATATATATTATACCTAACAAATCATATCATCTTCAACAATTGCATTATTGAATAATTGATAATTATTGAAGATAGTCTTTAGAGAGGCCGAAACATGTAATCGCTTAAAATAAATGTGATTCAAAACTAAATACTTTTAATTTTATTTATTTTTATTTAAAATTAATTTACAATTATAATAATGCAGCTTCACCAAGTATTGTTAGTTGATAACCTTAATGTTATTTATAGAGATTAGTTATGGAAAGAAAAATAACCGGACGCTTGAAAATAACCACTTAAAAAAACAATTACTGCTTCGTGGTGTCGTGAAAAATTAGCATATTACACAATAAGTCTCCGTACGAAATTAAAAAAAAAATTAGGCAAAATGAAGGTCTCTGTGGGTGCTAGAATGAAGCTTGGCGGCATCGTCACCTCCAACAACAACGCCTATTTGCGACAAACTTTTCTCATTATGCGCCTTGATGGATAGCTGCTTATGTAATTGCGTCAAATGCTGTGGGACCCATCCATTTCACATCTTCGGCTGTACATCCTGACGCGACATTTTAAGTTTAAAAAAACCTCTTTTATCAAAATATTGACTCAGCACTCTTGAGTGTCTATCATTATCAATCACTAGAGAATCAAGTTTAAGCATTTTCAGAAAAGCTCGCAAGTTCTATGAAAGCTTTTTTATTGATATTTTATGTTTGTAAGCTTACAAGGCATTTCTACCAAAATTAGTAAAATATGTTTATTATTTGTTTATTTTTTTGCCTTTTTACATAATGTGCTGAGATGAAGATGCAAATGCGAAGAATAAAGAATTATTTCATATACATATGGTACTTAAAAAAATAATATTAAAATTAAAATAAATTATAACTTTTTAAGCTTTTCAAATTATTATGAACGAAGCTTTCAAATATATTTAATTTCATATATTTGTAAGAATATCACATTACTAAGTAAGCAATTTAAAATTTGTAAGTATAATATCAAATTTTTAATACACAGTAACGGTAATTATTTGAGTGTATGGTTTCCAGGAATCCTTTTTGGTACATTTAGAAAATAAATATTTTTATAATATTCAAAATACATTTTAAAATATCCATTTTGTTTGATTTAATTTTAAATTATTACAATCTTACCTAAAAAATAAACAATATATAAACAGATAAAAAAAAATTTTCACTTTTTACAAATTTTTGTACATGTTTTGGACCATAAACGGTCCATCCTAAGCAATCAACCAGTAAGAAAAAAAAGAAAGTCTAGTAAGAAACATATACAATCATTTACAAATAAATGTGTTTTAAATTAATAACCTTATCGTTTAAAATGTATGATACCGCTTTTTAACATAAACAAATAAGCATTGTGAAAATTCACCAACACCAGCCATAAATTAACTAAGTGTAATATTACCTAAGCGCTTGTCTGTTCAAACAGTTCTCAGAGGGCGACCAATATTTGGCCGGGCTTCGATTGCAAACACCAATTGAACCGCATCGGAATCAATGGAGCCAAGTTTGTTGTCCCTCTGTTCTGAGGCCTCTCTTATACTCGAGTGTTTGTACTTGAACAATCGTGACCCGCGATCTTAAGCACGACTTCCCATAGACCTTCAGAGTAAGATATTTAAGCTTCAAGCAGTAGGTATCGAACAAATACGTTATGTAATAGACTTATTAACCATTTACATAAAGTAGTATATCAACCATTGTCCATTTTTATGACACTGTAATGAAAAAAAATCAATACATGCATCTTCTCATACGGTACCTACAAAATAAAGCAACTCAGGTATTTCAATTACCATTATTCACACGTTGCTACAAATATATCTGTACATGAGGCTCAACTTGAGAACTTGAGAAAGAAAAAAACTTGAGAAGCTAACGAAGCCTGAACCATTTAGCCCTGAAGTCAATTAAACCTAACCAACAACACGCGATAAGCAACAGATGGTAATCCATTGAACTTAATTTTTTCTATTTTATGGGATTAAAAACAAACACAGCACAAGCAAATTATTGGACTTGTACTGTAAAACCGTCGGAAACTATAGCAATAACGAACCGCATCTACGTGATACGCACGTCATTGTCCAGCGACAATAGCACATTGAAGACAATTTAATTACCATTATTATAATACTTGCGTATTTACTTTTATATTTTTATAAACTACGAGTATTTTTATAACATTTTATATTATGGATTAAAGCTACTTCAAGTATTTTCTAACGCGTGTCTATAAACAAGTCAAAAATATTTTTTTTTTGTTTAAGTTAACCGTTTTATCGGTCTAAAAACTCGCTTATTTTTTAAACTTAAATAACTTATTTCATTTTAATGGTTTGTCAATCTGTTCTTGGGTTAGATAATAGGCATAACTGATATGCAAATATTTATTTAGCCACACGCGAATATTACAGCCCCAAAATAGAATGTTTATTTTAATATTAAAAGGCATAATTTACTACGGTTAGAAACTACGTCTAATTTCATTGCCAAACTAGATCTTTACTATTGATGTAACAAAATAATAGGCATATTAATGATTTTAGATGTTTTTGTGGAAAGTTAGCATATTAAAATTTTAATAAATTGTGAATAAAAATTAAATATTTTTAATTTAATAATTTTTTAATTATTTTTTTTTTAATTGTATTTAAATTGCCTACAATTGTCATAAATACGCATTCGGTTAGGTAATTTGTGACTTTTTTTTAACGACAACTTATTATTTTGTCAGTAAATTAAAAAAAAAAAAAAAATATCAGTAAAAGTAATAAAGAAGCAGTAGAAAAATATAAATTGAGAGTAGAAAAAAAAATTTACAATAAATAATTATTCAACGTTAATTAAGTAAGGTTTTCATTATATGTGCTAATTATTCATTCATTCATTACTGGCAGTATTGAATATATTTCTGCTATTTTATTTATATAACTGACCACATTCGTACTAACATAGTGGATAATATTTGCATCCGGGTTCGAATAAAAACTTTTGTCCTGAATTTTCATTCAAACCCGAAATCGTGGCTTGAACGCAAGGAAAACATGCACGCCTTGTAAGGGAAGCTTTTCTAATAAAAATACATCACATCAAAAGGGATGCCGGTTTGATTCTCAAAATTGCATGGCTTCCACCTCTAGCACATACTAAAAAACCTGTACAGACAAGCAAGGACACCCACGGTCCATCATGACTTTCGCGGAGGTATGCTCCTTAGAGCATACTCATTATGACGTTCTTGAAGTAACACTTCTTGGAACATACCCACCGTACACGATTCTCCGACATGGCTCTCGTGGAGGTACGATAGGCTGACGGCTAAACTACCTCCAGACACCAACTCATCACTAAGTCATCAAATCTGAAGAAGACCCCTGCAATGGCGGTCGAAATAATAGAAATTAGTAATTCGCCAAACACAGCTAAGCCACAATTTCAAATCGAGCCGTGAAAATCTAAGAAGATATTTAATCATTGTGATAGTTAATGATGGTTTCTTGCTCCGAAATAAATGCTCTTGTTTGAAATACATTTTTCAATGAAAATTAATGGAAGAAGATTTTATTCAAATAACCGTAAAAGAAAAGCACATGGTGGAATAAGTGGGTGGAAAATTTCAGACCAAAAATATGAAAATAATGTAACGAAGGCATGAATATTCAAAAGGGCTTGGTGGTACAGATAAGTGGAGTAAATGGAGGAGTAGCTAGGGAGCTTATTAAACTTCGTAAATAATAAATTTAGTTAAAATCATATTATTTCATTATCTTTTTACTCACATAAATAAATTATGATAAATAAATAAAATATTTTTCTGTCTTGCCAAACATCCACTCATTTCATTATTTCAGTGAGTGACGAACTGAAATATTATGTTTTACATAATAAATATGATTATATTTTTACTTTATTCAAAAAATAAATTATTATTTTAGATACTTATTTATGTAAACGGATTTATTACATGCTATTTTGATAATTTCTTTATTTTTATGATAATTCTTTTATGATATAAAATCGTTTAAAAATAATTTTACAGCAGTTTTTTTTATTATATAATTTATAATACCAAGAACCCAACTTTAATAATGTTGCTATTCATATAAACATTTACAAGTCAAATATTTAACCATTTTATTTTATAATACTTGCGAGCAATTGTTACAGTTAAGGTTATCGACTTGGTGAAACTGCATTATTGTAATTTTATATTAATTTTACTTTAAAAATTAAGAATTTATTGAAGATGGACTCCAAAAAGTCAGAAAAATGTGTAATCACTTAAAAATAAATGTGAAATCAAAACTAAATATATATATATTTCTAAATTAAAATTATAATCAAATTACAATTAGAACTATTACACCTTTTCTTTAAATATCAAGATGCATTAATTAAGTGAAAAATTATCATAAAGTGAATAAGCATATATTTGAAGAGATCTAAATGTCTCATAGTTATTATGTTTGATAATCTTTTTGTAAATATTCCTTTTTATATAAATTATAAATTTATAGATTGCGGATTAAAGGTAATTATTCTACCACATCTCAATCTTCAGAAACCGAATAAACACTAACTTTCTCTGTAGGAAAGGTTTTTTCATCATTTTTATTTTCTAAGAGAAAAGTTAATACAAAAACATTGATATTTTCTATTAATTTATTTATATCACTTGCCGGTGGGTATAGCTCAATGGTCGAAGCGTTTTCTTTGCAAGCCAAATATTGTGGGTTCGATCCCCGATGGAGATTTTTTTTATCGATTTCTGAGCTCTAAAATACCCTCAGTAGGCGTGAATTTGATCCCTCACCCGTAAAATTCCAGTCATAACCTATTAATTAAAATTGGTGGTAGATGAAAGTCGTCCCGTGAAGACTATCCATTCATAGTAAATTCTTGTAATAATAAAGGATGATGCGTGAATCTCGAGCTGTAGTCTATGACATTGGCGGATCAATACTCCACATGCAGCGCTTAGCCATATGCATCATGGTAAGCGTCATATAATTCCACAGACGAGAATTCAGAATTACTATCACCATCTGTCGGTATTCTCCTGTATGTGTGTACATATTTTTTTTATATATAATCTTATATAGTACATATATATATATATTTAATCGTGTTTTTACGAGTATTATAAAGGTTGACCTTTCCCTTAATCTGAAATACTCCCGTTAGTAAAATATACGTTTGCTTTCCTCTATTAATTAAGACGACCTAATTAATTTCAATCGGACAGTCTCTTATTTCGAACGAATTCCCGAGATTTATATGCAATAAATACGTCCAACTTGGTATTTACTTAGTGGAATAAATACCTTTACAAACAGAAGAAAACATTCAATAAAATACAGATCTTTACAAAAAAATAAACCTCTTCAGGAAACGTTCTGGAACATTACATAGTTCTAACCTTGAATTAATGTTAAACATACTTTTTTCTTATTACTTAAATATACATATACTAAACATAAAATTCTTTTTTCAACGCGTCAATAGAAGCACAAAAATAACGGCAGAAGCGGGATGCGAACCGCGGACCTTGGAAACCAACTATGCCCAGGTATTCATACCGCTCGGCGAATCGCGCCATTGCTATGCCCAGACTAACTTGCGATGAAACTAGTATTTATATCATTGTTATTATCGTACGACAGATGTCGCCATAGTATATATTCAAAGTATGTATATTTTTATTATTATTCTATCAGTATTCATTTATTCACAAGCTTAATATTATTACTTTCCGGCAGTCTATTTATTTTAGTAAGTACCACTCGGGTCTCGATACTTTTTTCTGATCAATAATGTTGTAATGATTCATTCTGTAATAACATACATTATCAAAAAGTTTGAATACTTAAAATAACTTTAAAAGAATACTAATTTTTCATGTTTTATATGAAAAAAAATCTGAGATATTTTCAATATATATACACTTTTGAATTTATGAAACCTTTTACTTTTTGAATGAAAAATAAGTTTTGTTTTTTTTTGAAAAAGGAAGTGTGTGTTTAGAAGCTTTTTACTACCTCTGGGTCACTTGAATAATTTCCCAACCTATTTCATACATGAAATAATACTCTTCATATACCCTTTTACTGTCTATTTTCAGTGTTTAAAATAAGGTTTTTTTTTTAATTTATGAAATGTAAAAAATAAAATTATTGTACTATTTTATATTGTTTTTTTACGTAATCAGATGCAGGAGAGAACAACCGGTCGAGACCAGTTCATTCTATGGCGCTCAGCCAGGGTGACGCTGTATGCGGGAAACATTGTTATGTTTGTATTTTTGTATGGGTTGGGGAAATTTCAAATGTATGTTTATCTGATTCTTGAAGAGATACAGATTGTAGTATGGAGGAAACACAGATGCTAAGAGTGCATTATAGAGCGTACCGGTGGCATTTAGAAAGGAAATTTGGAAACTACCAGTTCTTGGTCGACACTTTGATTTGACAGACACATATAATTAGAACATTACAAAATATATATTTAGTCAGAATAAAAACTTTTAGAAACAAAAGTCGTTGTAGAAATAATTATAAATTAAATAATTACAATAGCAATTAAGTGAATGCAATTTTATAAATGAACAGTTAAATTATGCAAAATTTTACTTCAAATTATTTCCGCCTCAACCAATTATTAAATGCTTAGTTTAAAAATTAAATGTAGCAGCATTTCATAATGGAAAACTCTCGACAGGGGTAACGAATGCAGAACACGTTAAAAGTACATTTGATATTAAAATATTATGCTTTTTCAAACATAGGAATGCTTTAGGCAAATAAAAGATTCACGTATGAACGTTATCAACGTCATTCAAGTATTACAGAACGTTGTCAATTCTTCTACGCTATTCGAGAATGTCCTCGCAACTATTTTTGACACCAATCACATTTTAAATATATATATTTTTAAGCCACATGACTTTGGGTGACTTATGAGTAACTTGGATCTTTTCAAAAAGTACTTTTTATTTATTTCCATCGATAATTCTTAGAATTCCATAATATGTAATATAAAAAATATAAATCCTTCCACATTTTTTTGTTTAAATTTAAATTTGAGAATAATTTCAAAGTAATGTTTTATATATATTTGATAATTACTATTCAATTAGGCAAACTCTCTTAATCTATTTTGACAGCTCCACATGTCCCACAAACTAACATATTTTATTCTTATTTATTTCAAATTTGCCGTAGATACTACAACAGCCTTATTTATAGTCCCGGGCTCTGGTGTTGAAAGCTTTCAATAACTTAACATAAGTATTTGCCGAAGCTTTGCGTGAAAAAATGATTTAAAATTATACGAAAATCATATAATCTTACAGTATTTTACAGTGGTAATTTGTAACGATCATACGATTACATTTGCAAGTAAATATAAAAGCTTAATAAAACTTCTTTCTTTTTATGTATTTCATATACATTCATCTTTTCAACAGCTCATGAATAGTGTGCGTGTATTTTCTTTAATATATTCAAACATCAATTTTCTATGACAACTTTATTAGCATAGCGTTCTAAGTAAATAATGTTTTCATTTGTGATGTCATTTTTGGCTAATAAAAACGTAGTTAAAATAAGATTAAAGTGACTTCGTTTATTTTCAAATGATTTTCAAATTAAGAGTAAAATAAAATATTTTATTATATAATGCTGATGACATTGCTTTAACATTGTGTTGTAAAACTTAAAGGCTATTTATACCAAGCTTTTAAATAATTTTACTTGTGTAGAAAATACAGCACAATGTTTCATTAAAATACAGGTTTTAAAACACTGTTTTTCATAAAGCTTGCATGTAACCAAATCGTGGTTAATTGCTCCCCTTCTCAATGTTAAACATTACTAGCAATTAGTGCCGCATTAAAACGGCTAAATGGAAAGAGCTTTTATCTCATTCGACATATTCATGATTCTATGCTGAAAGCGAGGCGTCGAAATTCAGGCTGGGAGCTTCAGGAAATAACCGGCAACGGTTAATAGAAAAGCGCGAGCTCAAATCTTTAAACATTCTGGGATCATGAATCTCTAAAAAACAATCTTTTCTGTTTATATTTCGTCTACGTCTACTAAATTAGCGTAGTTAAATCTGTTTAGATAAAAACGTACATCGCTCATTATTTTATACAAATATGTTTGAGATGTGTATTTTACACTCGCATTTCAAATTTAAATATTTAATACACATTTGATTCGTTAAAATAAAAGAATACCGACTTTTAAAGAAGATAAAATTATTAATTTATGTGCTATTACAATGCTTACAAACTTGTTATTAACATCTTTGGTTGGAATCTTATTTTAGTCGTTTAATTTTCACTTATAACTTGGATAAAAAAATACTACAGTTTTAATTTTTATTCATAAACTTTCATTGGTTTATTTTATTTTAGGCTATTCATTTGTCTAACTAAGACACATTAATTTATGTTCTGGAACCGATGTCTCGGTTCCAAAATGACGACTTCAACTAACTGGTGACGTCGGATTACCACGGATTTCAGCACTAAAGATACGTCTCAAGACCGGAGTCGAGTTGATACTGGTTTATTTGGTCATATATCGGTGTTTTATACATAAGTATAAAACATGAGAAAGCATTATATATTTTATAAAATATATTTTATAAAAGATATTTTTTAATATTGTTTTGGACTTAGTATTGTGATGATCAGTGACTTGTGTCATACCAGACTGTGAGAGCTGGTAATGGAATGTGCATTCCTCAAGATCTGATATTATTACATTATGTTAGCCCGGTGTTTAAATGTACTGCCATCGACAAATTTGATCTAAGACAGAGAATTTTATCCTGGGTTGACTATTAAAATCTTAGAGACTTCTGGGTGTATTCATAAAATAATTATGTTCAAATAACGTTTTTACCAGTACATATATTAAATACATGGAACATAATCTCTCTTATAATTCGTTATGTAATGTTGTGGTTTAATTTTTAATTATTATTTTTCTCTATTTCAATTCTAGTTTTATAATCAAAGCAATGAATTTTCTTTATTCAAAGAGCGTCAATACTAAGTGGCAATTTTTAAAAAATATGATACTGATAATTTAAAATATTTCCGTTATATTTTCGTTTTAATTTTTCTGTTATTTTAAAAGGTTAAGATCATTCAATATTCTATTTGAAATTTTCTAATGGTTTCATACTTATTTTGTCTAGACCAGTGATATTTTATTTAATTTATATACATTGTTATTAAAAAAATATTTAAAACATAAATTTAACAATAAACCTTGTTGAGGTTATGTTTCATGCTTTTAAAAAAACTAAAATATCATCTTATTTAAACCATCTTGCAGTTTGTTTTTTAAAATTACAAATTTGACAAATAGTCAAAATATTTTTGGCATTTTTAATTAACATAATTTAATTAATAAGGTAAATTCTCCAAGTGAAAAAATATAGAGTGAAGACAAAAATATCATGAAACAAAACAAATGGCAATAAAAAATTTAATTTCACATGTAAAATAAACAAAATATTAATCTTTTCAATGTTTTGAGCATTCACTTTGCGATCCTTAATAAATTATAAATATTTATTTATTTACCTTGTTTTCACATTGATCACGTAACAAAAGTTCTCTATTAGGAGACTGCAGTTTCGACTAACTCGTAGCCTTTCTCAATCCTTCTCTAGTTAACTTTGTTATCTCTTAACTAGAGAAGGATTGAGAAAGGCTACGAGTTAGTCGAAACTGCAGTCTCCTAATAGAGAACTTTTGTTACGTGATCCATGTGAAAACAAGGTAAGTAAATAAATATTAAAAAAATATTAATGTTTTTAGTAACTTTCAACCATGTGAATGTCATATTTAGAAGAATAGTGAAACCTCTATCTATCGTTCCTTGAATAATCGATACCCGGATTAATCGTTTATTTATTGTAGTCCCATGTTAAATTCATTTCATACAAAAATTGATCACATTGAACGTTTCGATCCACCATTTACCACATTCATTACATCAAAAAAAACATTAAGTCTGCGAAATACCGAAACCTACTTCTGGTGGTCTCCTATTTTTTACAATATTATAAAAAAAAAACAAATATTTTTTTTAATGTTCCGAGGTTCAAAAAGAATTGTAAAGCATGTAAAATCAAATGAAATTCAATAAATAGGCTCCTTGAAACGGAGGTTTTCAACTACAGCAGTACTCGTATTTTGCATATGCACGCCACCGATAACTTTTAACCGAGCGGAGGTAATTTTTTCGTCATCAAGTCATTTTAATTAACTGCTCTGAACGAGTGGTTTTCATTTAACCGCTGACTGTGAAATGTGCACATTCAGAACGTTGCGAGACAAAAACTCTACGCCTTTGTTTTGATCCAACGTGAAAAATTAAAAAGTACAATTTTCATGTTGAACTATCAACAGATAATTTTATGAATGACACATTTTTTGTTAAAATTATTTGTACAGAATATTTTTTATGTCTACTTTCTTTGAGCTTAAATATTACTTTTCTGAAACAATTTGTGTTTGAAATTGATGAAAATAATTCTTTCTTAGCTTGCCTCACTATGAATCACATCGATCCATCATTAAATAATATAAATATATTATTTTTATTGCAAGTTAAAATGGTTCACAATGTGGTTGCATCAATATTATCAATCAATAAATTCTACGATCAATTGCAATATTTAAATAACTTCTTAGGTTTTCACGGCCAGATTCGATATTGAGGCTTTTGGGTTTAGCCGTGTGTGGAGAATTTCTAAGATAACCTGACACCAACTCACAACTAAATCATCAATCCTGGCGGTCGAAATATTGGTAAAAATAAATTTGCCACACACGTCTGAACCCAAAAGCCACAATATCAATTGCAATATTTGTATACAAAATACTGATTGGTATTGAACAGAGTACTATCTCCTTCCAATTAATTAACAGTAAGCATGCCAAATATTTACTTTTATAAATAATATTTACTACTTTTAATCTCTCTTACCATTTGATATTCGAGTATACTAACGTTCAAATTTATTTATTTTTTCTCTAATTATTTTTGAAAAAATATTTATATCATTTCAAAAACAATTATTACTTCTTTCCCAATCGTTGTAGGCTTATATGTATTTGATAATTTATTTACTTATTTTA
Source organism: Glossosoma conforme (assembly GCA_022606575.1). NCBI lineage: Eukaryota > Metazoa > Arthropoda > Insecta > Trichoptera > Glossosomatidae > Glossosoma > Glossosoma conforme. Next base: position 1,964,220 of record JAGTXR010000101.1, on the reverse strand, counting down.
CAAACATATATTTTTTTACACATAATCCTTGAAACTAAAAATTCATATATAAATCCACTACATCATAAGTAATGCTTAAAGTTTGTTGGGTTATTCTGACAATATTATACTTTACAAATATTTGAACGCATTCTGCTTTCTTAGGCGATATCTTTTAAAAGTAAATAGCAAAGATCAAAAAAATCTTTTTAATAGTATTGAAATAAAATATTTGTTGAAATAGTATATTTAAATAGTCATTTTTATACTTACCTGCAACTATTAATTAAGAGCCTGACCAGTTACTAATTCAAGCTTTTGGCAGTTAGTTAAATCAATTAGCAGTAAATAAAATTAATCGGCAGTAGACATAATAAATTGGCAGTATTCACTGAGTCAGTATGAAAGTGGTCAGTTATAAAATTGAAATGGCAGTTATATATTAAATATTGGTAAAATTAATGTAAAATTAATGAATACTTAACCTTGTAAAATGGAAACCTTACCTAACCTATTATTAGTTTCCATTCATTTATTATTTCCTGCCAATTTATTAATTTTCTACTGTCGATTGATATTTTTTATTGCCTAATGATTATTTTTTACTTACCATTTAAAGTATTTATTACTGACCATTTATTAAATAATTACTACCCAATTATTGAATTATATAAAGCCAAAAAAATAAGTTACCCTAATTTAGCTGTCAAATAATTATTATGCATTAGTTGATGACAACATATTTAATATGGATTATATTTATGGCTATGTATTATATGTTTTATAATATTATGTATTATAATATATATGTATCATTTTAATTTATATAATAATTTAATTCTACTATCCTGCATTCGACGGTCGATGTGGAAGAAAAGTATTCGAGTGGGGCCAAAGAATTGGCAAACGAAGCGTTGGCCGACCCCCTGCAAGATTAAGTGTCGACTTGAGAAGAATAGCGTAAATAGCCTGAATGCGGAAGGCAGAGGATCGATGAGAATGGAGTCATACGGGAGGCCTACGTTCAACAGTAGACGGATACAGGCTGATGATGATGATCTTGTATTATAAATTATTACATAGACAAATAAACTCATAAAATTAATAAAATAATATAAAAAATAAAAACATTCAATTATGTATAGAATTTCCGGCTCCAATTATCTGCAAGTAAAAGTATTGAGTTGAAAATTTCATCAAATTTGTTTCAAAAGAAAAAATTTCCATGCCCACATTAAATTTGTATTATTTTCCTTTGAAGTAAAATAATTTGTATAAGAAAATAGAATATGTAGAAGCAAGTCATTGGATGGATTGGATCAGGATGTATCATTTCATTGAATTTAAAGAACTTTTCACTTAGATTTTTATTTTGAAAATTGTATATAATTTGTACGAAAAAAAAACAACAGGAAATGCGTTTACATACAAATGTGTATTTCTTATTTTATTTATTTTGCGTTGTATCTTTTAAAGGAGTGCTTTTAAAGGTTTTTTAATTCAATTATATATAAAATATCTAGCTATTAAGCCCGAGTACTTTCGTATTTTGAGATTAAAAAACCCTTAAAAATATAAGAATCAAAAGAATAATTGTGTATATTTAAATTGAGAATATTTAAAAAAAGTCCTTGTACCTTTTAAATAATCTGCTTTTCATCATTAATACAAAAGTTCAAAATGTTGTTCAAAACTCTCAAATGTATATAATTAAAAAATGTACTTGATAGTTGGATTTTTTATTATTTCTTATAATTTAAGATTATTATTCGACGAATAGGATCAAAAAAAAAATCTAAAATAATATTCTAAACAGATTTTGAACGAAGAAAGGATTCGTTCGATTTTTTTTAGGTATAATTCTTAATGGGATAAGATAATTAAACATTGTAAATTAAAGTAAATTTTTCGTTAAAATTCTTTTTTATTCTTATCTTAATTTATTAATTGATACACATAAAATTCACAGCAAACAGCATCTTGCATGACATTTCTAGGCCAGCGTCAGTTAATGAAATGAACATGGTTGTAAAGGTTCGTGGTTCTTATCTCAGCTCTGCTATTTGTTTTTCTCCAATTTTTTGATGAGAAAATTATCATATAACATGATGTTTGCTATAAATTTGATTGTACTCGTACTTAACAACAATAAAATGCTTTTAAATTTATTGATTTTTTTTTTCATTAAATTTTAGATCTGTTTCAAATATATAATAAGAATTGGTGTAAATCTTAGGTGATAAAAAATATATTGTAAGCCTACTAAAAATTAATATACTCATTTTTGCTCGCTTAAAAAAGTGTTACATATTTTATTTGATATATATTTTGAAATATGTATTTAACGATTCATTTACTTCTTAATTATTCCTTCATTTAATCTATTTATTTCGTGTTGTATATCTTTATTCAGATAAGAATTTTAAAAATGGACTAGAGCAATCGCTAAAAACACAAACAACGCGGGAAACATAAATGATTTATAATGGACGGGAGCTTTTTTAAATTGAGTAATCGCTGTCTAACAACGACATCAATATTGCTTTTGCAGGGAAAAGAGTGAGGGAAACGATACGTCAGAGAGAACACCGAATGGGCAAATATTATGTTATGTGATTAAGAAATAAAACGATCGCGTCGCTCTCGCTGTTTGATCAACAGCCAATGCTTTTTCGAGCTTTATACAGGGTACAAAGCTCGTGTGTATATTTTAGAGAAATCTTTTAGCGCGTCGAGCGCGAGGCCCACTCTCTTTGGGCAAAGCTCTGAAAAACCTTTTTTCAATTTCGATTCAACGCCCCTTGAAAGATTTTCCTAAAACGCAAATATGTGATTATCTGGCATCGTTGGCTATCTTTTCTTTCCGTTTTGATGAAACTTTCTTTATAATACTGAAAACAATAAAGTCATCTAAAATTTACGTTTTATTTGTGATGATTTATATATATATATATATATTTTTAAAGTAATTATTCATTTCGAACTAACTCTTCGATCTTATATGTTATTATGTTTTATATCAAGAATCAATTTTTTATTTTAAGAATACAGTTTTCCCAAAATATGGTTACTTACATTATGGATTTTTTTAGAATGCTATCAATTTAAAATAGACGCCATAATGTGATCCAATATACATAATACAGAATAACTGCTGTAAGTCAAATGTGTTTATTTAGCAAAACAATTTTCTATTTTATTTTAATAAAAATACTATAGAACAAGAAGAAAAAAATGGTCACCGAATAAGACTGTTTTCGGCTTAAAATAGTAAAGTCAACAAAAAATTTAACCAAAATGAAAATTAATAAATTATATTTTATAATTTAAATATAAAAAAACAAATCAAAAATATTTAGTATTGATTCACATTTATTTTTAATGGTTATAATCACATATATTAAATAGTAATAAATAATATAACTGCTACAAAATCGATTCGCAGCACTGGAAGATAGTGATGATACCGACAACGTCAACAAACTTAACAACAGAATCATTAATAGCATTAAAGAAACTGCCACAAAAGTCATAAAGCAGTGCAAAAAGAAAAAAGGGTCAAAACTCTCTGACAATACGATAGCTCTTATGGAAGAACGTCGTAAAAGCAGAAGCATCCAAGATTACAATACTCTGAACAAAAAAGTGAAAAAATCCATGAGATTTGACATTCGTCGTTCAAACACCGAGTATATCGTGGAGATTGTTGCACAAGGCCGAGGGTCAAATGCATTTAGCAGACACACCTCTATAGGACAGGCCCAACTTTCCAAACTAAAGACACACGATGGGAAGATAACAACAAATCTTAATGATATACTGAAGGAAATAGAACATTTCTACGGGTTATTGTATTCATCTACGATGCCAGGTCCTAATGACAGATCTGCGGACGACAAGAAGGCTACTCTCACAAAGCACTGGTCTGAAGACATCCCAGATATAAGTATATTCGAAATTAAATCGGCCCTAAGACAACTTAAAAACAACAAAGCCCCTGGAGAAGACCGAATTACATCTGAGCTTCTGAAAGTAGGAGGAATCCCTCTGTTGAAAGAGCTTAAAAAACTATTCAACAAGGTAATAATAGAACATGGAGAAATCCCGGCGACGTGGAGTACGAGTATTGTGATATTGTTCCACAAAAAAGGGGATAAATCACTGCTCAAAAACTACCGACCCATTTCCCTTCTTTCCCATGTGTATAAAGTATTCTCCAGAATTTTAACAAACAGGCTGACGGGTCGATTCGATGAATTCCAACCTCGAGAGCAAGCTGGGTGTAGGAAAGGCTTTAGTTCTATTGATCATATCCACACGCTAAGATAAATCATTCAGAAAACCGAAGAATATAATCAGCCACTCTGCCTCGCCTTTGTAGACTATGAAAAGGCATTTGACTCAATCGAGACTTGGGCAGTGCTAGATTCACTACAACGCTGCAAAATAGACTATCGGTATATAGAGATAATAAAATCTCTATACAAATCTGCAACAATGATGGTCCAGCTCCATGATAGCACTAACAATATTTCTAGAAACAAAGGTGTTAGACAAGGAGATGGTATATCTCCAAAACTCATCACAAACGCCCTAGAACATATTTTTAAACTGCTATCCTGGACAAAATGTGGAATAAATATTATCGGAGAGTACATTTCTCACCTCCGATTTGCAGATGACATAGTGCTAATAGCCGAATCACCTGACAAGCTCCAAGACATGCTCTGCGACCTCAATGAAGCGTCGAACCAAATTGGTCTGAAAATGAACATGGATAAAACAAAAGCCATGATTAATAGTCATATTTCAGAGACCTTTGATCCTATTTCCATTGGAGGAACAGAAATAGAGGTTGTAAACGACTATACCTATCTGGGACAAATAATACAACTAGGGCGAAATAACTTCTCAAAAGAAATCGACAGGCGCATACAACTGGGATGGGCAGCATTTGGAAAACTAAAGTACATTTTTAAAGCAAAAATTCCGCAATGCCTTAAAACTAATGCGTTTAACCAATGCATCCTCCCTGTATTAACTTATGGCACAGAGACGTGGAATCTGACAGCAAGTCTTACCCATAAAATAAAAGTCACCCAGCGTGCTATGGAAAGATCCATGCTCGGAGTGTCGCTAAAAGATAGAATCCGAAACGAGGAAATACGCAGAAGAACTCAAGTAGTGGATGCTACCCAACGAATAGGCACACTCAAGTGGCAATGAGCAGGACTGGTCGATGGGGAAGAAAAGCACTGGAATGGCGCCCAAGAACTGGCAAACGAAGAATTGGCCGACCGCCTACAAGATGGACTGACGATATAAGAAGAATAGCAGGAGTGACCTGGATGCGGAAGGCGGAGGATCGAAGAGGATGGAGACTCATGCAGGAGGCCTACGTTCAACAGTGGACGGACACAGACTGATGATGATGATGATGATGATATTAAATAGATAATAAAGAAATATTTAAAATTATAATTATGCAGTTTTACCGAGTATTTTCTGTTGATAACCTTAATGATATTGTGTCTTTTGGGCTTAGCCATGTGTGTCAAATTACTTCTTTCCAATATTTCGACTGCCATTGCAGGAATCTTCTTCAGGGTTGATGACTTAGTTGAACCCTGAAGAAACCTAACAAGATAACCTTAATGTTAAATTCTAATTTGTTATCTTGCATGATTTGTATTAATTGATTATTTTATAATCTTACTGTATATTTAATTATTTATTTTTAGCCTCTCTTCACTATAATTTTGTATTCATATTGGCACAATGACAAACGTCTTTGTAACTCATTCTATCTGTCTAGACTCTTCATAAACATTTATTAAGATGAGTTTAACTGTAATTAAGAAATGTCTCATTGAATATTTCTTTCCACGTCTTCCTTTATAATATGTACACAAAACTTCTGGCAGAGTCAAAACTCACTTCGAATACAAATTGCATAAAATGCTTCATATAATACACCAGCAATATTTACGAGCGCATATATGTGTTCTGTTGAAATGCAATCTGGTTGTGAATGTTGTGTTTAACTAAAACGATTTCAATATACGTTATTCATAAAATAGTCACGAATTTTACAGATTCGTAGAAATGTATGAAAAATACCAATATTACGTAAATGAAAATATGTATATAGGTAAATGAAGATATGAAATGTTTTTCTTTGTTTTTAGCCTTCACTTTACGATTTATTTTTATATTAAATAGATTAGTATTTCATACATTCTTTTAACATGGCTCACACTGAGTAAACTTTCACGTGATGGAAAACTGCATCTTCGCGATCTATTTCTTTTTTCTCCTCAAATCTTCATCAGTTGCAACATTCACGTTGTGCACAAGTACATTTCTGCACACCAATATTTATAAGTATTTTCTTAAATTGTAACTGACAATTTTAATATTTTATTTACTACAACACAGTTAAAGTTAATATTTTTTGTATTTAATTTTTCTTTTTTGAAAATGCGTGAATACAAAAGTGCAATTAAACGTTCTATTAGATTTTTTTAAAGGTACCGAAATAAATGCACGTTTTCTGATCAACGAAAACACACAATGTATTAAATATTCAGCGCGATTGTGTTCGAAAATTTTCTACTTCAAATTATTTATATTCTTTCATACTTTTGTGCGGAACTATTTCGTTGAAACATTTTTTTGAATGTTTAAATTGAACGTTAATAGTAGTACACCTATAACTAACTCGCTACATTTTTGAGGTTTTTAAATAATGCCTACGTTGGACCTATTTAAATCAATAGGGGGAATATAAACTAAGCCCATACCTTTTGAGCATTTCAATTTTACCCAAAAATGGTAGTCCACTTAATGACATTCTAACAGTTGCTATTGATAGCGAACAAAGGAAATTGATTAATTGTAATGATTAATATATTCTCTAATTATATTTATTTATTTTTTAAATATAACTCAATACATTAACATATTGTATGCGCAGTTTTCATCCGATCACTGAAATTAAGCAATATTTTAGTCGAACCAAACATGAATGGGTCATAGCCTGATAGCTGCAAAGATCGTCATTGCTTGGCTTATGTATGGTTACTTGGGCTAGGATATGTAATTTCAAATAATACTCGTTTATTGAAAAAAAAAAATGGTTTTATGAGGTAGTAGGTAATTTTATATTTGCTTGGTGAAAACCCTCCCTGTCCCGTCCTGTTTTTGAAGACATATATGTGGACCCGTTACTGGACGCACGCAAAACTGCTTGTTAGAGAATGTCTGAAGAGCTTCCCGATGTCAAATAGACCTCAGTCTAAGGCTACGAAATTAGTATACTACAGCGAGTCTCGAATTGTCTTCTTTAGTAACACGTTGCTAACCACAAAATACGTGGGAATAGATGAACAAATGATTATTTATTATTATTAGTATTTTTGGATTATTCAATTTCACCATTCCTGTATTTTAACAGCGCGCAGAGATGTCGGTTATAAGTAAAGTTTATTCTATAAAATTCCATTACCGCCGTTCCGCGAAACCTTCGAGCTCATTATTAAAACTACCTGCAAGATAATGCAATTTTCCGGGCTCCGGTCGCGACACCTTTTTTCAGGTTCTACTTTTTTCAGTCTTTTCAGCGAACACCTTAATGAAAGAACTTGGCGTGCAATTTTTCAGCACATCATTTATTACAACTGGACAGCCCAATTAAAAGTGTCCTAGGCGAATTAAAACAACTCATGTGATGTATTTTTTGTGCCTCGTTCTGTTAATGAGTTCATACTAACTTAATATAGCCCTTCCAGGCTGGTGCCGAAAGAACTCGATATGCAATATTTTGTCTCTTATTTTTGTTCGCTCGTCTGACATGCACATATAATAAAGTTAGTCTAAGTTATAAACTAAAAATTTAAGACGCGGCGTGCATGCGTCATTTTTTTCGTTTTGACTAGTCGCTACCTATCATGTAGAGCGGCATAGTTTTGACGTCCACTATGAGTTCGGAGCGCAGTGACTCACGACCATCGTGCGAGTTGCTGCCCGTAGATCGTGGAATGAACAGCATATTCTGTCCCAGGCAGCGGACCGAATTTCGCCAGTGTTATTTTAGGTAAAAAAATTAATGTGATTCTCGTCTAGTTCGTTACTTTGGTGACCTGCTCCTCGTCCTTCCATCACGCGTCCCGATGATATTCCCGGTAATCTGGAGTCGCTTTTTTGAGACGGAAGATGTCAGAGTTCTGCAATATATATTTTTATTATTTATATATTATTTATTATTAAATTTTCATATAAATTATCCGTACATATATGTTTCTCAACTGAAGCATATGTGTATTACATTTCTTTTGTAACAGTTATATCAGATACTATGATCACTATCCAGTACATAATTATCTTTATATCCAACTCCTTTTGTGTATAATAATACCTTTTAAATACAAAAAATATTTATAAAACTTTAAAGTTATAAAACTAGATAGCTGCACTTTTATGCATATTTTATTGTTAAAAAATGCATGTTAAGAAACTTTGCCTCAATTCACTCAAGTCAATAAGTAAAGCCATATTAAATTTAACTTAAGTGTTCTTTAAGCACATCTACCTATAGCCAAACCATTATTTTTTCTTTCAAAACTTACTCAACGATGGAAAGCGACGAGGGTCTTTGAGAGAAAATCTAGTTAAAGATTTCGATAATGTGATGCTGCCTCACCACAGAGTTTATCGTCTAAATCCAAGTGCTTGGAACTTGGTTCTATGAAACTTTTCTTTCCTATTACTTCTCGATCAGACTAGTGAGCACGGCTTAGAGGTAACGTCAAGTGTTCTTGCGAATGGTAGAAGTTCCGGATTTCAATCTGACACTTTGATTTTTTTTTAAATATTATTATCAAATAATCAAATTATTACGAGTATTTATTTATTTCTTGATTGGCATTTTCTTTGTTTCAATTAATGAAACATTTCAATGAATTTCTACAAGCATTCAAGTATCAATTATTTATAATAACACATGTAAATAGTCGTATTTTTAATATATTGATAAACACATAGAACTCTACATGATATGCACTTTAGTTATATCATATTCACAGCGCAATCAACCAAGGCCAATTCTTCCACATCATGAGTTGAGAAATTTTAACGTATACAGTAATAACTAAGGGGAATAGTTCGCGATTCGAATCTCAGCGTCTAGCGTTTCTTTTTCTCCGAAATTTACGAGAGAAATGTCATAAAATATTATATTTGATGTGATTTGTATGTGTTTATCAATTCTTTAAAATAATGGCATAGATCAATTATCTATAAAGTATTACAATATCGATATATATGCTGGCCTGTATATCTCAATGGTCAAAGCGTTTGCTTTGAGATTAAAAAAAAGGATTTTTAATATAATATATATAAAATATTAGAAAATTACGAATAGATTCGAATTCGTGACAGAGGAGCTACTTAGCTTGATCAATGTCCAACCGACGTCACCCATCAACGCCTCTAAAACTTCTAAAAATTTCATATATTTGTGGATTTTTTTATTTAAAAATACATTTTTTAGATTAAGAAATACGCAGTGATAACATTTAAAAAAATATTCGGGATTATTTATTTAGAAAAAAATCTGTAAAAATACGTACTTTCATCATTATTCAAATAATAATAATAATAATAAAGTTTTTATTCCAGCAGGATTGGGTGGGTTGTGCAATACCCAATCTGCCATATTTTTAAATACATAGCATTGAACAAAGTTTTAATTTTGTGAAAATAAAATAAAATTAAAATAAAATAAAATAGTATTTCATGGTGGTTGGTGCACCATCTCCATCCATCGATGGCTCAGGGAGGAGTTGAGCCATTCAGAAGCAGCCAGGATGATGATGATGTTGTTGGACCTCCTTATCCTGCTCCAGAAGCCGGCAACACGGTGTCGCAATAATGCTGAAAATGAATGGACTCCGCCCTCCACAAACATGTCAGATGCGCTACAAAATCTAGGGAGTTGCATAAGTTGGCGGTATGAGTTATTATACGCAACTTTGAGCTTCTCCCACTCTCGTTTAGGATAGTTAGACCAGAGTTCTGAGGTATACAGTGCCATACAGTGTGCTTTGAATAGCACTTTCCTGACAGCATTACTACAATGGTAGAACCTCCGAGAAAGCATACCGCTCCGAACGCTTATTGCTCTTCTTTGCCGCTCTATGTCTTCAACGTCACGTAGGTCATCTGTGAGGATGTGGCCCAAGTATTTTACTGAAGACACTGTCGCTAGATCCCTGCCCTCAAGACTCACTGTGGGTATGATCAGTGGTTCATTATTGTGTTTGAAGACACAAACGACTGATTTTGTGGGGTTATATTTGAGGTCATGGGATTTAGCATACTTTTCACTAAGGTGAAGAAGGCATCGCAGTGCATTTATTGATGGCGATAGAATGACCATGTCATCAGCGTAGCTAATATTGTTAGCACAGTAGCCGCTTATATGACAACCTTTTCTGGAAGCATTTAATGACTGGATCAAGTCATCGATATATACATTGAAGAGAATAGGTGACATACTACCACCTTGCCGAACTCCGCTCTTCATATATAAAGGCGAGGACTCAGCTCCAGCCCATTGTACAAAATTCTTTTGTTGAGCATACCATACAGCCAAGACGTTCACAATAGCTGCCGGAACATTGCGCTTTTTTAATTTTATCCAGAGTTTCCTATGGTCAACTCAATCAAATGCTTTGCTCAGGTCCAAGAAGCAGGCATAGTCGTTTGTTTTTCTGCTTATGTAATAGTCTATTGTCTGCTTGACACAGTAAATAGCCATATCAGTGGACGTGTTTCTCTTAAATCCAAATTGGTTATCAGCCGTGACCAGCTTGTCTTCTATGAGTGAGTTTATTACTTTCTCGAAGATTCTCGATACCATCGTGGCGAGTGATATGGGTCTGTAATTGCTGCTGATAGAGGCATCTAACTGGGTGGCTTTTATTATAGGCAATATGATAAAAGTGCTTGAGCGTTTATACTCTAGAAACACAATCCATGCTTTACATCAACACATTATAACTATATATGTAATATTGATGCTACAAGGAAGTAGAAGGTAAACCCATTTACAGCATTAAGCCTTCTTAGCTTAATAACCGTAATTAAACCACACAAGTTTATACATACTGAGTCGGCATTTACCGTGTTTGTTTACATAAAAACGTCATTACTTCGCACTGTTGTGTGTTCTCCGCATTGCGAGGCCTGCCCAGATTGGATCATATATGCGTCGTAATATTTTGTAGTTAATTCAGTAGAGCCCACGCAGATTTGAAAGGTCCCGTGGCGTTAACAAGGTGCTTTACGGTAACGACTCGTAATCTACGCCATCTGTTAAAGCCGCTGCCTGAAAATTTCTGTCCGTAGAGTGCCTACCATGATTCCTGGTCGGTGAAAACAGGGTATATCAAGTAATATGCGGAAATGTTTTTTTTTTACTTTATATTAAATATTTTCTCTGATATTATGGCTTTTGGGCTTAGCCGTGTATGGCGAATTTCTTTTGACCAATAATCCGATCGCCATTGCAGGGGTCTTCTTCAGGATTGATGATTTAGTTGTGAGTTAAATATGAAAGGAATTTTTTAACGTAATACAAAACACTCTTTGTTAACCTTAAAATCTCAAGTACATAAAAAAGCATACCACTAACATTTTAAAGAAGCAAACTTCAAATAATGGAAGTAATACGTTTTTTCTAACGTTCATTGTCGTTTTTTTTTCTACCTTTATATTATTTAACTAACTATATAAGGTTGTATTCACAATAAGCTTTTCCCCATTTTATCTAAAAATTGTTCAAGAAGTTGTGCGTTTTTTCACTAAGCTACCCAAAATTAAATTTCGGATGCTAAGCGGAGGTCGATATATAAATATATATTTGAACATATGTGTAACTATTGTAAATATGTATAAAAATATTGAAAAAATATACATGTGTTTATAAATTAATTCAAATGCTGTTACTTTTTTATGTAAGCACATACAGGAGAATACCGACAGATGGTGATTCTGAAGTCTCATCTGTGGAATTTTTATGACGCTCAACATGGTGCATATGGCTAAGCGCTGCATGTGGAGTGTTGATTTGCCAACGTCATATACTACAACCCGAGATTCATGCATCATCCTTATTATTACAGGAATTACATGAATAATGATAAAATAATAAAATGGAATACAATGAATGGGTGGTCTTTACGGGATAACTTTCGTCTACCACCAATTTTAATTAATAGGCTACGACTAGCATTTTACGGATGAGGGATCAAATTCACACCAACCGAGGTATTTTAGAGTTCAGAAATCGATTAAAAAACCTTTTTCTTTAAATCTCCGTCGGTGATCGAACTCACGACCTTTGGCTTGCAATGCAAACGCTTTGACCATTGATCTATACCCGCCGGCAATCATGTCAATGTCATAGCTTACTGACAAAATAATGTATTACTAAAAATATCTTCTTGTGATTAATGTGAATAATATCAATGAATACCCGCCAAAAATGTTTAACTATAAAAAAAGGGGAATAATTTCTAAATAATTTTTCATTTACAATTTAGAAACTAAATCTTTATATTAAGAATCTGCGTATTTGCCGTTTGTAGTTTCATATATGGAACAGATATGGGAAGAAAAAATATATAACACCATCTTACATTATACGTATACCTACAGAAATATATGTTACTATTTTTTATGTTACAATATTATTAGAAAATGTTTGGGTATCAAAAGACACGGCTCAAATCAAGAAGAAGTTTCCTACAGTCGTCAACGGACCTGATGATACCTGAGGCCACCCTGCAGCTGAACATGTGGAGAAGCGCAACTAAGGGGAATACTTGGATTGCCCCGAAAGAGGATCTAGCCACTGAACATGACCAAGGGTGGAATATATGGAGGTCCCTTAACAGACTTCGGACCGGAGTATGCAAGACGAGGACACAAATGAAAGCTTGGCAGTCTTACAGCGGACCGACTGAATGTGACTGCGGCGTGGAGCAGACCCTGTCACACCTTCTGGAATGTGCGCTGTGCCCGAATATCTGCACCCAGGAAGACCTGATGATGACCAGAAGAAACGCCATCGACGTCGCCCACTTCTGGGCAGACAGGATCTGACCCTGTTGTTTTCGACACGATTATATATATATATATATTAGAAATTCATTTCGCTCTTTTTTACTTCACAATATTTTTCATTATTTTTTGCTCGTCGGCTAATTTTAATAATCGTCTTGGGTCTTGGGCAGCTTTTTTACAGCCCCAGCATTATTTCATCCTGTTAAATCTTTACAGAAAAGCCTGAAGTACAAAATCAATAGCCAGAACGCGGCCCCAAAACTTTTAGCTTATTAAGTTTTTACTTTTATCGAACGTTAAACTCGATTAAAAAGGTTTTTGAAACTCGCACTCGTGACCTAAAAGAAAGCCTTCGGAAATCGAAAAAGAGCAGCAAGGATTGACTCTCAAATTTAATTAATAGTACGTGATTTAAATTGTGATTTTTTATAGACCCTTACGTAAAATTGCAATCTTTTAAACACAGACGTTTAATTGTTCATTTAAAATTTCTCAATAAATATTACCTGCATCAAAACACTACCGTGAACACCTTTCTAATAAAACATAATCTTGGTTTTTACCTTTTTTAACAATCTCTTCTTCTTCTTCGTGTGAGCGATGTCAAATTATTTTTGCTCAGTATCTGGCAACATCGATAGCACGTGTGTTGCCTAGCATTAGGTCCTGAGATGTGCAGGTTGTTGGGCATATGGAGCAGGAACTTAGGTGTGAGGTGGTCTGCAGGTATCCACAGTCGCACAATAGTGACTTTCCTTGCCCAAGCATTCCCTACCGCTCGAGGTCTTCCTTTGTTCTACCAACACCAGTTCTTAATCTGTTCAGGGATTTCCAGGTCCGCTAGTCAAGGTTCTTGCCAGTTCAGAGGTCTTCCTTTGTAGTAATGAAATCCTCTAATGCGACTTGTTGACTAATCCTCTATTTTTTCCTTTATCCATTTTTGTTTTTAAGAATAATGACACATTTTGAAATGCTCTCAATTTTTTTTTACACACAAAAGCAGGTTTAAAAGCATGCAGAGTAATTAATTTTTACATGACATTTGCAAATTCATACTTTTCACATTTGAAGCGTCTAGAAAATCCAGTAGAGCGTCATAAAATTCACAGAAAAAAATCCTTCATGTAGAACTTTTTTGTGTTCTGTCGATAACATATTTATATCTTTCTAGTAGTCAAAAAGTTCATACTTGCTTTTTCACCCTTGTTGATGTTGCTTACACCTGCGTGGGAGCTTTTGCTTGTTTGTCGTTACTCGTACGACGAGAGAGTTCTCATTAGCAATGCCTTGATAATTCTTCCTAAAGAGCGCAGTACAAGCTGACCAGTCAATATAAGGTCAAAAAATACTAAGCCGCTTCTAATTTTCAAAACGAATAACTATTTCATACTATAACTAAACTGGGTCTTACAATATAACTCGGGAACTAAGAAATCATGCTGTAAATTTTTTAACCCTTTCCCATTGGTTGTCGGGATATGCCGTCAAATATTCCCCGACCGTTGACATCAGCTGACGTGATATATCGTTTTGCTACTTTCAGTACTCATTGTGACCTATCTACGGTTGGAAATTAAAAGTGCAGTCATTCTCTTTATCAACCTACATGTATTCTTTACAGGAATCTGTAAAGCATGTAAATAAATATTTTTAGGTTTCGTCACAGGAGCGATTTTTCTGTAAAACACGTGTGTCAATGCCACAACATGTATGGAGTTACATAATGAATGTTTGTTAAATATAATAGTTGTTTAAGAATAGAAGAACCAATGTGATATATGAAAATAGGTCATATAAGTACATTTATGCTTCAAATACTAGTTTTAAGCAAAAAAAATGGTTGAAAAATTCACGCCGTATTGACAGTATAATTTTTATTCCACCGAGCCGTAACGAAAGCGTTAATGCGAGTATGTTTAAAATAAAAAAGATTTTCAATTAACTTGATCTTATTAATAAATTAACCAATTGATTATTAAAAGTTTTACATCGAAAGATTTTTATAATTTACTGGAAGACTATTTCATTAAAATACTAGATTCAATTAGAAAGTTAATGCTTGAATTGCCACTGAAGCACCAATTTCATTACAGCTTAAACATTTATACCTCAAACACAGATAAAATGTCTCAACTTTATATGTACAATGTACATAGATGTACCGATACATGCATAATTGATTTTACTCTTATTAAGAAACTTTTTATGAAAAAAAATGATAAAACGAGTGAAATATTGACAGATTTCCAATAAATAACTTCTTAGGTTTTCACGGCCAGATTTGATAATGTGGCATTTGGGTTTAGCCGTGTGTGGCGAATTTCTTTAAACCAATATTTTGTGGAGGTACAATTCTTAGAACATACCTACGAATCTCCAGAATGAAACTTGAGTAGGTAGTTGCCATGGAGATATCAATAACGCTCGTAAAAATACAATCTGACACCAACTCACAACTAAATAAATCATCGATCCTGAAGAAGACCCCTGCAATTACGGTTGAAATATTGTTTAAAAGAAATTCGCCACACACGGATTTCTTATAGTTAACAGACAGATTTTTTGACTGAAATACTCAATTAATAAATAAATGCTTCACTTAACTCAGTAAAAAAGTATTAAATTGATTATAGTATATTACATATGGCTTGACCGTTTTAATTGAATTTAGTTTAAAGTCATTTTTTCAAGCTATTATCAGCTATCAGCGCTACTCCTAAAAGAAATATCTTCACTACGGAAATAACAACACGTTTGATTGAAATAAGTACTAGTTTGCAAACGAAAGATCAACCGAAAATTCAGTACACGCAAAACCGCAGTCTCATTCATGTGATTTACAAATTCTCAACGTAATACTAATACATATCAAATCATCATCATCATCATCATCGTCATGATGACATATTAAATATATCTTTGTTCAGAACATTGCCGGTGGGTATAGATCAATGGTCATAGCGTTTGCTTTGGAAGCCAAAGGTCGGGTTCGATCCCTGACGGAGATTTGCCAAAAAAGGATTTATAATCGATTTCTGGGCTCTAAAAAAATACCCTCGGTTGGTGTGAATTTGATCCCTCACCCTTAAAATGCCAGTCATAGCTTATTTATTAAAATTGGTGGTAGACGAAGGTCGTCCCGTGAAGACCACCCATTCATAGTAAATTCCTGTAATAATAAGGATGATGCGTGAATCTCGGGCTTAAGTCTATGGTGTTGACGGATCAACGCTCCACATGCAGCATTTAGCCATATGCAATATGGTTAGCGTTATAGAATTCCACAGATGAGACTTCGGAATTACTATCACCATCTGTCGGTATTCCACTGTATGTGTTTACATAAAAAAGTATGTTTCCTTCACAGCAATCATACACTGAATGTAATAATAAATTTTGTATAAATGGTACGTGTATTTTGATTTCATTGGTATTTCATAAAAGTAAGACCATGATTTCGCGCACACTGTTCACCTTTTCAGCTATTTAGAATCTGTTTATAGACAGCCTCTCAGTACATGGTGTGTACAAAGTTTTGATCGAATTACATATAACTTAGTTCATATAATGAAGGATAATAGTTTTTTTAAGTTATTTCATTTAATTATATTAAAATAATGTAATATCTGGTTATGTTTGGCTTTCATATCACGTAGTATTATGTTAGTAAAACATTTCCTGTTATGAGACATTACAACCTTCGGCTGTGATCCTAAATTTGCATAACTATGACTAATTTATCACGAAGGCTTCAGCGCGATTATTCTGAACCAGTTAATTTTATATAGTACGAGAAATCACTCGAATATATGCAAAATAATTATGTTATTATCATCATCACCTTGTATCCGTCCACTGTTGAACGTAAGCCTCACGCATGAGTCTCCATCCTCTTCGATCCTCCGCCTTCCGCATTCAGGTCACTCCCTGAAAGGGTTCCACGAGATTGACGATGATGATATATCTGTATAGAATCACGTTAAATAGACACTTCATTAAAGTAGTGTTAATTTTAGTGGCGATTAAATACTAAGCATATAGACAAGATTTGTTCCATAGATTGAAGATGAGATGCACCAAACCTACTATTTACCAATAGCTTTTCCATGGATTTGATCGATCTGATGCTTAAACTTTCACTGATATTTATTAGCGGATTAGTTTTTCTGCAAGCTGTGTGTATTTGTAACAAATATTGCAAACAAGACATCCAGTAAGTGAACATGGGAAAAACACAGAGAAATATAATACAAAAAACACAAACTAGAAGAAACACTACATATTTAGAATGCCTATTATTCACTAGAAAATCCCTGTAAAAAAGTACTTATACAAACTTACGTATCTGTGAATCAGTATCAGTATAGAATAATTGATAAAATATTATAATTTATTTTCGTCGTGTCAGCCACCTCAAAAAGACTTAGTTCTGTATCTGACAATATCATTCCTCCTGCACCCACTCACAGCCGACAAACTCGTCTTACACTTGCCGAACATCCATACACGGTTAATATATGTCGACCAAGAACTGGCAACTTCCAAAGTTCCTTCCTTAATGCCACCGGTAAGCTATGGAATGCTCTTCCACCGTCTGTGTTTCCTCCTTCCTACAATCTGGATCTCTTCAAGAAACAGATAAATATACACTTGCAATCTCCCCAACCCACACACAAACACGAAGACAACACACGTTTCCCGCATGCAGCGTCCAGCCTCCCTGGCTGAGCGTCATAGAGTGCATTGGTCTTGACCGGTTGTGCTCTCCTGCATGCGTTTACATAAAAAAAAAAATATATATATCAATGTCTGTTGCCCATCATAAGGTCCAGGGAGGGACAGAAAGTTTTTTCTGTCCCTCCCTGGACCTAATGAATAACCATATAAAGTGTTTACTTTATACTTTTACAAAAGAAAAGGCACTTTTTGGAAATCTAATTATGCCAGTCAATTATTTTCATACAGCGAATATAAACAAAAACAAAAACTTATCATGATAATGAAACTAAAAGTAAATATTTTCATCATATCAATTATTCAAATATTTAATTAAAATATTTAATTGCAAAATATAAATAATCAATAGTCGACATGGTTTTTTGAAATATTCCAGATAAAATAATCGATTTTATATAAAAAACAATATAGTATATTATTAATTTACTCACTGATTTTAAATAATAAAATTATGCGCTTTATGAATTAAATTCTCCATTGAAAATTTAATTTTATTCAAATGATATTTTGTATTGTTTTCAATATTCATATGAGCTGTTTTATTTTGTATTGTATGGAATTACGTTGAAAGCCTATTTTCTACTTCAGTTGTTATTTGACGCCAATTATGATTATATTTCTATTAACTACACATCAGCTTTAATAAATTTAATTTAATTTCAATTTATTTTTTTCTTTTAGAAACATTACAAATAACAATATTTAATTCATTTCTAAAACAGGATACAGGATAAATAACAATTTATAAATAACACAATAATAATAGGATCATTTAAAAAGTTCCGGAGCCCGCTAAACAGAAGACTCCACGAAATTACTTTGATAAATAAATTCGTGGAGCTCATGTCGAAACTGGGCTTCTCTCAAGTGGAATATATCAATATTCGAGGCGATATCGTTGAACAGTCTGATCACTCTCCCAAGAGGCATAGTCCCTGGCAGGTTAGTATTACCTCTAGGAAGAACAAATAATCTGTGCCTCCTTATCCTTAAATAATTGAATTAAAGATAACATACTCTATATTTTGGATTTAGCCATCCTTAAAAAACCGAATTACTCAGTTCTTCATAGAATCTGATTAAACATACTGTAACAACATTCTTTAAAACATATATTTTAATTTTTTAAATTAGCTTGTAGATCAATTTCAAATATAACATAGATTTGCTTTTTTACTAACTTATTATATATAGTATATATACATAGTAACATCCTCCTCTCAAAAAAGGTAGTTATTCAGTCACGTGGTGGCAGAATGAGGAGCAGATTAACAACACAAAGACTTTTTCTGAAGCACATTCACGACTGACTGCCGTGCGGCGCCGTGGTCAGTCACACCAGCGCCGCAAGTGGCGATTTCTATTAACAAACGTCACTCCCGTGACCGGACTTGTCCAAAATGCCAATATGGAGACACATACATGTACGACAAGCGAACAGAAATAAGAGACGAAAGATTGTAAATCGAGGTTTTCGGTACCAGTCAGCAAGGGCTTTATCATGCTGACGTCAATAGATATACTTTATGAGTGAAACCACGTTCTTCAAATATGTGAATAAATAGTGTTCCGACGTCATCCATATTAAAAAAAACATTTACGTATTTCATATTCTTTTAAAAACTGGTAAATAAGAGTAGAAATACACTTTGCACACTAGAATTGTACATTCATCAAATTATGCTCTTGTTTTTCTAAAAAGCTAAAGGAAACTATTCGTAAAATATGTTTCACGCAAATATAAGTTAAACCTTAAAAATTTCATGTCATCGCTTATAAGAGCAAATTCAATGAACCTACGATTTATTTTACCACAAGTTCTGATGTGGACGAATAACTTTTTTTGAAGTGGCACCGTAAAAGAGCCACTTCTTATGTGCTGAATAAATGCCTCCGTAATATTATTCCTTTTTAGCTTCGTACGTAAAAGTCATTAATCATCTCACGCTGGCGTAATGGCTGATAAGATGTTTAGTTAGGCGGCATTATCACTTATTGAAGTTGTGCTTGATAACGCGCAATGGTGGTTGGTTGGGTGGGAGTGTATCCTATCGGGTATGACCTCTTCCTAGCACCCGAGCACCACAGAGGCTCAGATAGTAATGATGTGAGAAGGTGAAACAGTAACGAACCAAAACACTGTACTTTTGATTGTGTAAATAAATTGAGAAGGTGAAACTCTTTCGACAATAGAGCAATCTTTTGACATAAGAACACTGCTGAAAAAAGGAGTGGAAGAATTGACAGTAATAGATAGTATTAAAAAACAGCTTAAAAGGAAAACTAACAAGGAAAGATTTCGAGTCCACTGAATCGACCACTACATTATAATAAAGTGACATCAGCACGATATGCAATCTTTCGTCTCTAATTTCTGTTCGCTTGTTGACATGCATATGTCACCATATTGGAATTTTAGTACTAGTTACGAATCGCCACTTGGGGCGCGGTGCGGCCGCCCATCAAGGTGCCGCACGGGGCCAGTCGTTTGTCGCCCGTCGGCGAGAGCATATTGTATTGTGGCTCGGCCTTATGCTGTGACTAGGTCAGGCCATAAATTTGTAATGTTTATAATAAATGTCAATATGCTTCTGAAAAAGTCTGTGTTATTAATCTGCTCCTAATCCTGCCATCACGCGACGAAGTAACACCTTTTGAAGGGGAGAAGGATGTTAATAGGCTATGGAACTACTGATCTACTACTGTTTGTTTGACTGAGTAAATAGAGAAATAGATAAGATTATTGTTTTCAAAATGTTCAGTCACGTGTTACTGAAAAAGAAACAATATATATGGAATTTTATAATACAACTCTTTTAACCCCTATTATTTTGCACCGCTTGTCGAATCAGGAAAATTAACACTTGATATGTGATATTAATACATGTCGCTTTTGATAAACTTAACATATTTTTATTAAAATTCAATTGATTCATTTATTATACTTAAAAGTATTTCTTATGAACGAAAAATTAATGATTTTAGATCTACGGGGATATACCTGTTACCATTTACATGTAGTGTTCGACGTTCCTCGTCTAATAAAGTGACTTCAGATCGCCTCGATCGTCATCGGGACGCGTGGTGGAAGGATGATGATCGGGTCACCAAAACATAGAACTTGTCGATAAACGCATTGACATTTATTTTAGGTTCTTCTGGTCGGGACACAAACAATGATGTGTACCTCACAGAGCCCTGGCACCGCCTCACACCTAAAATCCTGCTCCATGTGCCCAACAAGCTCCACACCTCAAGACTATAATGCTAGGCAACACACGGGCTATCGATGTTGCCAGATACTGCGCAAAAATAATTTCATGTCGCCGACACGAAGAAGAAGAGTACAGTCGATTCCGCTTAATTGGGATACCGCTTAATTGGGACAGCCGCTTATTTGGGACAAATCTCAAAGACCAGAAACCAAACCAAGAAACAAATAGTAATGTGTTTCATTAGGACAACATTCCGCTTATTTGGGATAGTAAATTTTAAGCAATGAAGAAAATCAGGATATTTTGCAAGTTCCTATTATTAACTATGAAGAATTTTCAAGAATAGATAACAATTTACCATGTTACGATGATAATGAAGATTGTGAGGATTCAATTGTAGAAGGTATTAAATCAAAATATGAAAAAATAGACGAAGATGACGATGATGATGATAATGAGTCACCTGTGCATTAATAATTTATATTACCTATATGTAATTAACTAATTCCAAGTGCTTTTAAAATAAAATTATTGAAAAAAAATATGCATTATTTAATTTTATGTAAATATTACTGGTTAATGGCCTTGGTTGCCAAAACCAAATAAATGAATGTAATAAAAAAAAAAAACGCTTAATTGGGACAGCCGCTTAATTGGGACAAAATGCCCTAGTCCCGATGTGTCCCAATTAAGCGGAATCAAATTAAAAATGTCATTTCAGTGTTCTGTGTCTCGGCCGTGGTTTCCCATACTTCTCCTGACCCTCCAAGTGGCCGCGTAGATCCGAGGCGCAATAACAAACGAACACAAATTGGCAATCTCGGATATTCGCACGACTATTTGCTTCTGCGGGCCGCTCCACTTAATCCTCGGTATAATTTATGTGAGTACTCGCCGGCAGGGGCGCCCCCGCTCATCACTTATTTACCGGGACACAAAGGGACCGAAACACGGCATCAGACAGCGGATTGACTAAGTAAGATTAACTCGCGTACTCCGTTACTTGGATGGCTCTGGAGTCCATTGAACTCCATGGTCACTCAAGAACTTGTCTTTCGGTATCTCTGTACCCAGTGACATCCCTTCAGATGTGCACGCGGGTCCAATGTATGTTTTTTTATTGCAAACACACGAGAAAGCACTAACAGAGTATTTTGTTAGTTGAACTCCGCGTGTGAAAATTAAAGGTGTGTGGATATTGCAAATTGTAATTAATCATCTTCTTAGAAATAAAATATTTAAAGTAATTAAATATACACATACTATAATGTAACAAATTCTTTATACGCATCAATTCGTTTAGAAAAAATATCGGCAGAGGCGGGGTGCGAACCAGCGAACCTTGGAACCAACCATTTGTTCAAGTTCGTTACCCTTGACTGCTCGACCATCATCTGCCCGAACTGCTGTATGGAATATGTTACATTTATACCATTATAGTGTGTGTATATGTAATTACTTATAATATTGTAATATAGTCAATGATTTATAAAAGTAGATTTCAATATTGAAATAATAAAATAATATTTTAATAAATATTTAAAAATCCGTATAAAATATTTGAATCTTGCGAAAATTGAAAAAGCCTAGATATTACTAGTATATCCAAATTTTAGTTAGGTGATATAATTTTCAAATGATCAATGATCAAGGCTTCTTTAAACAACAGCTCTCGTTTTTTTAATATATATAGTATTTGTTTGGGTGACCGTTTATTGTTCTGCACGTGCAACTAGTTAGGTTAAGCCGCCCTCTAGGAGAAAATTATTCAGGTTTCGATATACTGATAAAAAACTTAATTTAGTTCAGATACTACAGCTGGCTTAAGATGAGGCAAGGATAATCGCAGCTAAGAGGCTGTGTTGCAGCATTTTATAGCAATCGTATCAATATACCTTTGTAATATTCAAAATCTTTTTAAGAGCACAACACATATTTTCCGCTTCAACGTCCAGCAGATCTGGTTAGGCATCATAAAGCTTAGTAGTTTAAGCAGGTTACTCTCTCGTATATCCATATACATGTCTCAGAGTGCAGGCGAGATCAATTTTAATATTCCGTCCATAATTAGTCCAGAAATAATCAATATTGCTCGATCATCCAGCCTTCTTAGCAGGTTATAAGTATAACATCTTCATTATTTTATAATCACCGATTTCCCATAATTTTAAAGGACTATCAGAGACTATATAAGTACATACAATGTACTTGGTAGAACATGTAAAACAGCTGGTGCTAAGATGACACGCGATAGAATCATTACAATTGCCTTCGCAATTATGATCACTTATGTCAATAATTAACCTATGTTTTCTTATAATCGCATGCAGGAGAGCACAATCGGTTGCTACCAATGGACTCTATGACTCATATTCATGAGAATTGAATACTGCATGCGGAAACGTATATTGTGTTTGGTTACTCGTGGGTTGGGGATATTGCATCGTGTACACGTATATAGATTTATTTTTGCTTTTTCTATTGATAACAGCTTGATATAGCTGATTACTTAAAGCCTCGAAAAACGATCTTTTGTCTCTTATTTTTGTTCGCTCGCCTGACATGCACATCTAATGTTTATTTTAATTGTATTATGTTAAGCGGTGTTAGCGTACGCCAAAATATTTGTTATGACAGTGGGCCCATTTTTTGTTCTGCGACGATTAGTACCGCCGAGATGTCAGGGCGCGCCGTTAGTTGACAGTTGGAGTTTGACTCCCGACCGTTATAGAACGCGCGCCTAAGGGCGTTCGCTATAACGGGCGACGTTTTTGACAAATAAACCGTTATAATATGTGAAACGTAAACAAGTTGTTTGTATTGTGAACCAGATCCTGCGTCCTTCATCCAGTAAATCGATATCGAATAGGAGAGGAAGATATCAGTATGAAAAAAGCAGATCATGACAATGAAGGTTCGTGGCCTGCACAACATATTGCAACGTCACCCCACAACAAATGAATAGTTTACTGCTTTATTCAGACAGTGTTTGTATATCCAGATGAAGATACTGTCTCGCTTGGTGTAAAATTTTAGTTTGGATCTTTCAGGATTATGTTAAATTTATTACCCCTCCATCCGTCGCGCTGAATCTAAATGCTGTGCCCGAGTGGCGCATTTTAATTTATTCAACATGACACTGGCCACCAAAATACAAACCAGTAAACTATTACTTTGTTTATTACAGTACCATTTTGTTTTACATACCAAAAAGTTTCGAGGTCCTTTACGTTTTAGAATAAACCGGATCGCAACGCGTGACAAATATATTTTAGGCGTTGTTGTTATTTGTTTACTTTTGATTGTCTAGTTCTGTGAACCTTAAAATGTACCCTTGTAGGTCGGTTAAGGTTTATGTGTGAAAAAAACATTTTTGATGTACATACACTACTTAATATAACCATTTAATTTCATTTTATAAACATTTAAAAATACAAATATAAACTCAAATTATGAAGGGTCATTTATTGTAGTTTTATCAGGCAATTAAATTATAAGTTTGTATCAAATTTACCTAACGTTTTAAGCTAATTTCGATACGAAGAAAAGAAACCACAAAATATATTTTTTTTCTTATTTGAGAATAAAAATATTGTCAATTTAAGGCTTTAAAGTTGTATCTATTAAAAATTATTTTTACTATCAATAAATATTAAATTATTTTGTATTTGTAGGTATTTTATTAATGATATATTCAGGACAATTCAATAACCAGTTGAAGAAAATGAATTTAAAAAATCGATAAAAAACTAAAACTGCTTTTCAAGAACGCATACATTACATACATATGATGAAAAATCATTTTTCTGTTACCATCGTAACATCTTTTGCATCTTAATATACTTCCGAAATCTATTAAAAATTACCTATTTTCTGTCTTTACTTTTATACGAAAGCTTATGAGCATTATAATATAAAATTACATGCACCCACAGAGAAGCGTAATGCTTCCTTATTATGCATGGAAGCCATCCACTCACGCCTCCGTCAACATGCCTGAGGCACTGCAGTATCGCGGTAGACCCAACAACATTCGGAAGGCTTTGTTATACTCGACCCGGAGTGCATTGTAG
Organism: Glossosoma conforme; assembly: GCA_022606575.1. Taxonomy (NCBI): domain Eukaryota; kingdom Metazoa; phylum Arthropoda; class Insecta; order Trichoptera; family Glossosomatidae; genus Glossosoma; species Glossosoma conforme. Next base: position 1,939,088 of record JAGTXR010000101.1, on the reverse strand, counting down.
ACCTTCTGAGTATAGTCCATAGGACGCACGTGTAGAAAGATTGGCATAAGGCTTTAAAAAGCATCAGCTTAACGTTTTTAGTACAACGTGCAAACCTACGAATCAACATATTGCATCGAACTGATAGCGCCCTCCGCTCCCTCACAATATCAGCGCTATCACTAAGATCCTCTGTTACCCAGTGGCCCAGATACTTAATTATGTTTGTGATCTTCTAAATCTTGAAATTCAATACATTAAGACATATTATTTGAGCTTAACTTCAAGGGAAATTGTTCTATAAAACTACAGTGGACTTTTGAACTTGCTCCATGTTAGCAAAGCTACGAAACGCTGTGTAAATTTTGGGGTAAATGGAGTTCTGCAAGTAAGCTAGAATTATCGGGTTACTGATATCGGAATACTGTTTGTTTGTGTACTTATTGGTCCTGCCGAAGATATAAATAATCTCTGTCATTTTCATATTTAGTTATCCGACCGCCGAGGGACTGGTCCGGCCATCCATCCTCTGCAGGCTCTGCCGGGATTGGCCGTGTGGGCAGTACGGCTTAGCGGTAAAGTGAGCGATCAACCGGAAGTTCCGAACTCAGTGCGGATGAGAGCAAACCTTAGGCTAAATATGCCCTTCGATTTATCATCACAATATAAAATCCCAAACGCAATATATACTACAAATTTATCAATATACACATCAATAAATAGATATATTATATACACCATAATCATAACTTAAATATTATGTATATATTTTATGAAAAAAAAATGTAAACAGTTACAGGAGAATACCGGCAGATGGTGATAGTAATTCTGGAGTCTCATCTGTGGGATTCTATGACGCTTACCATAGTGCATATGATAAGCGTCTGCATGTACTAAGCGCTGCATGTGGAGTTTTGATCCGCCAACGTCATAGACTACAACCCGAGATTCACGCATCATTCTTAGGGATCAAATTCACACCAACCGGGGGTATTTCAGAGCTCAAAAATCGATTTAAAAACTTTTTTGATATTTTTTATCTTAATCGGGGATCGAACCTACGACTTTTGGTTTGCAAAGCAAATGCTTCGACCATTAAGCTAGACCTGCTGGCAAAATATAATAATATAATCACATTGTTTTTATAGATTCACGAGTATGGAGACAAAATAATCATGAGAGTCAACAAATTTAAAAAAAATAGTAACAGCATTTTCTGTAAAGTAATGTTTTGCTTACATCGGTTTTCAACCAACATCAAAACACATACATTTAAATATCTCAGAACGAATGAAACATGTCTTAGGCCACTTTCATAGAAATTGTACTATTTATTTTATATTTTTTTATTTTTGTCTGTTATATTGTTACTTTTTTTTTTTATATCATTCATCAATTTTATCACTCACCCGTAAAATTCCAGTCATAGCCTATTAATTAAAAAATTGTGGTAGACCAAAGTCGTCCCGTAAAGACCACCCATTCATAGTAAGTTCCTCTGATAATAAGGATGATGCGTGGATCTCGGGCTGTAGTCTATGACGCTGGCGGATCAACACTCCACATGCAGCGCTTAGCCATATGCGCCATGGTTAGCGTCATAGAATTCCACAGATGAGATTTCAGAATCACTATTACCATCTGTCGGTATTCTCCTGTACGTGTTAACATAAAAAAAAACAATTTACATATATTAATAAAAATATATTTATCAATCATATCAGAAGTATCATTGTAATATAAACACGTGATATTTAATCAAATAATATGCAATATTGCTATTTTAAGTATCATACAGAGTGAGTACAATTGAAGTGTCGTATCACAAACAGGCTATCAACAGTCATATTTTATAATTGAATTTGGCAGCAATTTCATCGCGTATTGTTAAAATGATTATCAAAGCAGAATACGAAATCGAACTACGTGAATGGAATTCCATCACGAAACAAAAGACGAAAAAGCTCGAAGTTTAAATACATTGAAAAGTTTTCGTCTTCGCCAATAACAATAACCTTTACTGTTAGAGCTTTCTTGCGCAGACTTTTACGCAAAAAGTTCAATGCGCCCGACGATTTTTCGCTCGTGCTTCATCTGCATAAAAATATTTTCGTGATTTCAGAAGCATGATAATGAATGATAGAAATATAGAATTGAATTAAACAACATAAACCATACTTTTTTGTTTGTACAAGTATGTTATAAGTGTTTTATTGTCCAGTGACAATCGTTCAACAACAAAAAAAAAGAAAAAACATATTCTTTGACATATTAAAAGCTATGCTTTAACAGCGATTGTTTACTTGCCAGATAAGCGGTTGGCACGAAAAAGGCACTTATGAAAATTAAATAAAAATATAAAGATATATGGATTTATTTTTTTTTTTTAAATCCATATAATGATGTCTCCTTGAGACAATATCAAGAAGGTAAAATTATTTATCAGTAACACAGGTAAATGATTGGTTATAAAGTCCAAGTCGGAACTATAAGTAGTCGTTTCTCATCCATTCAGTCTATAGTTTGGTTCGAGACCCGAGTGGTACTTACTAAAATAAATAGACTGTCGGAAAGTAATAATATTAAGCTTGTGAATAAATGATGACTGATTGAATAATAAAAAAATTAAAATATACATACTTTGAATATATACTATAGCGACATCTATCACACGATGATAACAATGACATAAATACTAATTTCAACGTGAGTCGGTCCAGGCATAGTAATAGCCGAGTCGGCTGAGCGGTATGAATACCTGGGCATGGTTGGTTTCCAAGGTCCGCGGTTCGCATCGCGCTTCTGCCGTTATTTTTGTGTTTGGAGTGACGCGTTGAAAAAAGATTTTTATGTATAGTATATGTATATTTAATTATTAATAAATATAAAGAGTTTTTAATTGAAACCTTTATGATTCAAATATCTATTTGTTTTTTTTTAAGTATTTATTGCTGGAAGCGATTAAACAAAGTACGAAGGAAGAAAATTAAGTCAAAAAACGTATTTTTTCAAATTTCACTTGATTTTTCTAATAAAATTCACCCAGAAATTTCAATGAGGAGTTATGGTCTTCGGTTGAAGAATGTGCTCGATTAATTGAAACTTCTACGAGTGGTACAGTTTTTCAAAGGAACCTTTTTGTGACAGTTAAATACATTTCCCGGAGGCATTCACAAAGGAATTTCAATGGACATTCTTACAAGAAAACCTCCTTACATCAGGTCTCTTTTTTTTCTTACTAAAAGGATTATCATCGTTCAGTCTTGCTTTATTTAGATAATTCGTCATTGCTTGTATAATACAAACGAGTGTATTTTATATAAAATCGTATCATTCAAATATATTTTTAACATATTTTTGTATTCATTGCACTTTCCTTTATTTGTTTATTTTTCTTTATTTCAAATACAATATTTTTTATTTTACATTTTGAACCCAATCACTGAAATTGCATACAGTTTATCTGTAGTGGGGGAGTACTTTACTCTAACTTCAACGCATGCAATAGAACGTAGCTCATTAAAAAGATTAGCACAAATGATGATTCATCTGAGGCTGGACTATGATGTTTGCGCTTGATTTAAAAATTACATATATGATTGCATAAAATAATATTGATATGTTTCATTAAAAGATTTTTTTTGCTGTCGCTGGGTTGAAAAGATTGGCCGGAAGAGAAAGTCCGAAATTCCGTTTCCAGGGAGCACCGCGTGGAGGTTCTTTTCATGCTCCCCAACACCAAGATTGAAGTCTCGAAGCAGCTTTCTGAAATCCACACAACCTTTCACATCCGGCCCTGAAAATGAGAGACTCCAACTCTGGCAACAAATCGCACCGGAGGATTTCATTACTCCAAAGGAAGTCCTCCCAACTGGCAAGAGCCTTGACTGGCGAGCCTGGAAATTCCTAAAGAGATGAAGAACCGGAGTTGGTAGAACAAAGGACAACCTCGAGCGGTGGGGAATGCTTCGGCAGGGAGAGACACTATTGTGCGACTGTGGAGATCTGCAGACCGCCTCACACCTACGATGCTGCTCCATGTGCCCAACAAGTTGCACATCTCAGGACCTAATGCTGGGCAACACAAGAGCTATCGATGTTGCCAGATATGGGGAAAAAATAATTTGACGCTGACACGAAGAAGAAGAAGAAGATTAAAAGATTGTAATTATATAAAGGGGTAGAATGGCGATTAAAAGTACAATGGATGCTTTAATGAATTGTAGGACTTTCGAAAATTTGTTATTCTTGGTCGACACACCTATGGGGGTGGTCCAGAGATAAATCGTTTATTTAACATAAAAGCTTATAAGAAAAGGTCTTTTGTGATATTGTCAGCTCTATAATTACATAGATGATATTTACATAATCTGATACATGTTATTAACCTTAATTAATGAAACACAGAATTAAACTGAATCAATAAAATAAATGCATTACTGCTAAAGTCAACTTAAAAAACTTAGTAATATTTTTTTTACTATTTACAACTCTTACATCTTCCCAAAGGCATATTCGGCAGCAAAACAAACTATTGATAAAAACACAAAGGTGAAAGTAAAAGGTTATTCAAAATAAACGATAAATTTTCCATACGTTATCAACTCAATTTAAATTGAAATTGAGTTGATAACGGTTTTTATATTTACTTAAAGTAGTGTAAAAAAATACCGTTTGTAATTTAAGTGGGTTTCACAATATTATGTATTGACATCATCATGATATAGACCTTGCTGACTGGTACCGAAAACCTCGATGTACAATCATTCGTCTCTTATTTCTGTAAGCTTGTCGTACATTTATGTGTCGCCATATTGGCATTTTGAACAAGTCCGGTCACGGGAGTGACGCCAGTTACATAGATCACCACTTGCAGCGCTGGATGTCACCGATCACGGGGCGCAAGCAGTCGTGAGGCAACGGCGGCGAGATCGCATTGTTGTTGGCCCGGCCTGAAATCTGTGAAGTTTGTAAAGTTATCGAAATAAATATATCAATGTACTTCAGAAAAGTCTTTGTGGTGTTAATCTGCTCCTCATCCTGCCACCATGCGAATGAATAACTACATTTTTAGAGAGGATGATGTTAGTATTTACGTATTTTTAATGGACATTGCTTTACATGATTTTTCCATACTGCAAATGTATATTTATTACGAAAAATGTTTTTTCGGGAGGTCCAAGGGTTTTTGATTTAAGAAATATTTTTAAAAATGTTCATCTTAGGCAGGACTTTTTTTTTTAATATTTTTTACAAAATCGTTTACCCAAATGACAACATTTTTTTCGCAGAGGTGGAGTTAGATTTATTTGCGTCTCGGGCAGCGTTCGCACTTGGAAAAAATCACAATGGCCTCTTCAAACATCTTTCCGCAAAAAAATACATGTATATCTATAACGCGTTGATTCGCCAAACTGAAATGTTTTCAATGGGAAGCAAACAAACAAATCTCTGTTTGAATACAGGAAACTCTACGCGAATGAGTGCGGCCGGCAAAACTTGGTGAAACTCAGAGTTTCAACCTGAAAATAACCGGAATACTTTTTATAACTGAAATTCCTGAAAATATACTAGAATCTTACATATTGTGCTTTATTTTTATTTTCAATCATTAATTCCATGTCTGTTCCTTTATTGGAAAATATGGTCGTCAAAAAACTGCTGTCATAAAGCTCCGTCAGCCGCTGTAGTTCTTGTTTTATCCCATAACAACTCTGCTTCGCAGAACTTCACTGAGTGCACTAAATGTATATTTTCTGACGGCCTTCCAGGGTAGAGTAAGCAAAGGACTTTAAAAAAAGGCTACTGTGGTTTATTTTCTGCAGCAGCATCTAAATTACATGTCCTAGTCAAGCTGACCTACAGACTACAGTATGACTATAGTCTATAGAAATACAAAGGTCGGCTTTTACTATCTTTCTGTTCTGCCCAGACATTTACGTCAGACTAACTGCTAAATGGATAAGCCTTGATCACTGGTCCACCCAACTTATGACTGGGCACGGTGCTTTTAATGACAAATTATACTCATTTAATTTATAAATATTTATTTATTTATTTACCTTGTTTTCACATGGATCACGTAACAAAAGTTCTCTATTAGGAGACTGCAGTTTCGACTAACTCGTAGTCTTTCTCAATCCTTCTCTAGTTAAGAGATAACTGAGCTGCGTTGTACTTTATAAGTGGTGTAACACCTTTTTGTAGGGGAGGGGGTGGGGGTGTGTCTATCAGGAAAGGAGAGGGAGATAGGTAGTGTTGCAAGGATGAAGGAAGAGATAAATACATAAAAGTGGTTTAGGTATAAATTTATTTTTATTTTCTATTTTATTTTTTATTTATTTTATTTTTTTAATTATTATTAATATTATTCTTATATGTCGTATATATAATTTTAAACTTATTTATTTATTTAACGGAAACAATTTTAAAATTGGTGAATTACTTAAGGTATTTAGTTGGTTATTAATTATATCTTCTTTCTTATTAATGGCTTTATAAATTTCTAAGTATTCTAAATTATTTAATTTAACGGTTTTATTTTCTACATGTAATATGTTTAATACTTTTTCTAAGTTGTACGAATGATTATTTTCTATGAGGTGGTTTGCGAATTCAGAAAAATTAGTGCTTTTAGGCACCTTAAATGTTCTTTAATTCTAATGTTAAAATTTCTTGACGTTCTGCCAATATAAAAAGATTCACAATCTTGGCAATTTAATTTATATATTCCAGAATTATTACGTTTATCATTAGTATCTTTATTATTTATAAGGTGGTATCCTAGTTTATTATCTGTATAAAACGCTGGCTTTATCTCATTTGGGAGTAATTTAATTATTTTATGGGTAAAGTTATTAACGTGTAGAATTCGTCTCCACATTCTATCGTCTTTAATATTTTCTTTAGGATACAAGTATTTATATGTTATGTTTTTACGTTTTTTATTATTCAAGATACTGTCTATTAATTGGCTATGATAGCCGTTGTTTTGTGCTATATTTTTAATTGTATTTAATTCTATATCAAAGTTTGTTTGTGATAATGGTATTGAAATTAATCTATGTATCATTGCATGGAAAGCTGAGTGTTTATGAGATTTGGGATGATTAGAAGAATTGTGAATGATTACATCTGTGAACGTCGGTTTTCCATATATATTAAATGTTATTTTATTATTTATCCTAGTAAGTGTTAGATCTAAGAAGTTGATAGACTTAAGATTGTGAATCTTTTTATATTGGCAGAACGTCAAGAAATTTTAACATTAGAATTAAAGAACATTTAAGGTGCCTAAAAAGCACTAATTTTTCTGAATTCGCAAACCACCTTATAGAAAATAATCATTCGTACAACTTAGAAAAAGTATTAAACATATTACATGTAGAAAATAAAACCGTTAAATTAAATAATTTAGAATACTTAGAAATTTATAAAGCCATTAATAAGAAAGAAGATATAATTAATAACCAACTAAATACCTTAAGTAATTCACCAATTTTAAAATTGTTTCCGTTAAATAAATAAATAAGTTTAAAAATTATATATACGACATATAAGAATAATATTAATAATAATTAAAAAAAATAAAATAAATAAAAAATAAAATAGAAAATAAAAATAAATTTATACCTAAACCACTTTTATGTATTTATCTCTTCCTTCATCCTTGCAACACTACCTATCTCCCTCTCCTTTCCTGATAGACACACCCCCACCCCTCCCTACAAAAAAAGGTGTTACACCACTTATAAAGTACAACGCAGCTCAGTTATCTCTTAACTAGAGAAGGATTGAGAAAGACTACGAGTTAGTCGAAACTGCAGTCTCCTAATAGAGAACTTTTGTTACGTGATTCATGTGAAAACAAGGTAAATAAATAAATAAATATTTATAATTTATTATGGATCTCAAAGTGAATGCTCAAAACATTGAAAATATCATTTAATTTAGTTTCAAACCCTAGTTTGTGGCGCCCACTTCCAGACATCAGAGCACATTCTCTGGGACTGTCAGTTCCTCTTGTTAGAAAGAGGAGTCTTTTTCGATATAGTTCTAAGGAATCGCCTAGGCTCTATCGGGCATTCAGACTTTGTGGCCACTAAAATAATTTTCACGGATTTACAATTTTTGCTCGTACTTTCAGTGAGAGAATCTATCTTTCATCTCCATCTGTTTACAACCCGTAAATGCGATTCTAATATCATTCACGGGTTCTTTCTTTTAGCACTTCTGTGCAGTGGCCACAATTGTTCAGAAGAAACTCCCACAGGACTTATCAGTTGCTAACTGATCATAATCTGAATGAGCGCATCATAAAGGAGACTTAACTGTCCTCCGGTGTGATGCGGGTGTGACGCGGTTGAAGTCCAGTCCGGATAATAGTATGAAAGTCTGCTTTGTCCGCTCTCTCACCTTTCAATTATATATTTATTATATAATTCTATATATTCAATATTGACATATTTAGTGTAATATTGCTTCAGATTCAGTGCTGGTGTTTATAGATGCAAAATGTTGGACGTTTGATTTTGTGACAATAATGCCTTGTTATTTGTGTGTCAATCATGATATACTTATGACATGGTTTTTGTTGTTACAAGTCAAACTATTTATCTTGAGTCTCCTGACCGAGTGTGAGGTCATTGCCACTACATGTGTTAATAAATTTACATTGCCACACTTATGTTTGTATGTACTTTAATGGCGAATTGAAATGTAATCTATTTTGTAATGTCATTTAAGGATAATTTTTTTAAAAAAACTGTGTATTCCACCATACAAGCTTATTCTCTGTAGCCGTATAAAATATATCTGGGCTTCTAGAAGGTTCTAGGTGGAATTGTTATTCATATTTATTCATATAATAATTCATTAAATGATATTTTGTTTTTTGTAAACTATAAAGGTTAAGAACTTACTGCAAAATGAAACAACATATTGTCACGAGTATTATTGTTTTTGTGTTTTTAGATTCTTTATCATTCAAAGTTGTTGATACCTATGCCTACGGTCTATATAATAAATTCAATAAATGGAGCTTTTAAGCACTCAATAATTAGCCCAACAATACGACATTATTAGTAAATATCCGTTTTTTATGTTAACACACAGGCTAAACAATGGCTCCTTGAAATGTTTGATGCCTGCATGATCGGCAGTCAAATCCCAAAAATATGGAGAAAGTCCAAGGTCATAGCCATTTTAAAGCCAGGGAAAAACCCTGATGATGCTAAAAGCTACCGCCCAATATCTTTACTATGCCATATATTTAAAATCTTCGAACGGATACTACTCAACCGACTCACCCCCTTTATCGAACCTAAAATGATACCCCAGCAGGCGGGCTTCCGACCCGGAAAGTCATGCACTGGGCAAGTACTAAACCTGACCCAACATATCGAAAACGGTTTCGAACTAAGGAAAGTGACCGGAGTGGTATTCGTCGACCCAACTGCTGCATACGATACAGTGTCGCACAGCACACTCCTCAGTAAATTGTACAGAATGACAGGTGACTTCTAGCTAGTGCAGATGATCGCGGCTATGCTGCATAACAGGAGATTCGCTGTGGATTTTCAGGGGAAAACCAGCCGATGGCGTAACCAAAAGAACGGCTTACCACAAGGCAGTGTACTTGCTCCTATACTATTTAATATATATACAAACGACCAACCCACCCCCAAAGACACAAAATCTTTCATATATGCGGATGACTTAGGTTTGGCAGCACAAGCAGTAACGTTTGAAGAAGTTGAGGACATCCTAAGCCAGGGACTCAACGAGATGTCCCATTACTACGAAACCAACCATCTCAAACCTAATCCATCAAAGACACAAGTCTGCTGTTTCCACCTTAGGAACAGGGAAGCTAACAGAAAGCTTCGTGTCACGTGGGAAGGTAGAGTACTGGAACATAGCGACCATCCAAAATACCTCGGAGTCACTCTAGATCGCACCCTCACCTTCAGGCGTCATTGCAGCAACACCAAACAGAAAGTTGCAACAAGGAACAACCTCATCCGCAAGCTGACCAACACTCACTGGGGAGCCCAACCACCCCTTCTTCGTACCTCAGCTTTAGCACTTTGTTTCTCAGCCGGAGAATATGCGGCACCAGTGTGGGGTCGATCAGCCCACTGTAATCAAGTGGATACTGCCCTGAATGATGCATGCAGAGTCGTCACAGGCTGCCTCAAACCAACACCCATTTCTAAACTATACCCCTTGGCTGGTATCGCACCACCGAACATAAGACGCAAAGTCATATGCGCCGAAGAAATGCGTAAGGCAATCAACCAACCGTCCCACTGCTTGTATAATCAGATACCCCCAACACCAAGATTGAAGTCTCGAAGCAGCTTTCTGAAATCCACACAACCTCTCACATCCGGCCCTGAAAATGAGAGACTCCAACTCTGGCAACAAATCGCACCACAGGATTTCATTACTTCAAATGAAGGCCTCCCAACTGGCAAGAGCCTTGACTGGCCGACCTGGAAATCCCTAAACAGATTAAGAACCGGAGTTGGTAGAACAAAGGACAACCTCGAGCGGTGGGGAATGCTTCGGCAGGGAGAGACACTATTGTGCGACTGTGGAGACCTGCAGACCGCCTCACACCTACGATGCTGCTCCATGTGCCCAACAAGTTGCACATCTCAGGACCTAATGCTGGGCAACACACGAGCTATCGATGTTGCCAGATATTGGGAAAAAATAATTTGACGTCGCTGACACGAAGAAGAAGAAGATGTTAACACATACAGGAAAATACCGACAGATGGTGATAGAAATTCTGAAGTCTCATCTGTGGAATACTATGACGCTTACCATGGTGCATATGGCTAAGCGCTGCATGTGGTGTGCTGATCCGCCAACGTCATAGACTACAGCCTGAGATTTACGCATCATCCTCATTATTATAGGAATTCACTATGAATGGGTGGTCATGGGACGACTTTCGTCTATCACCAATTTTAATTAATAGGCTATGACTGTCATTTTACGGATGAAAGATCAAATTCACACCAACCGGGGGCAGTTTAGAGCTCAGAAATCGATTAAAAAGTATATTTTTTTTAATCTCCGTCGGGGATCGAACCCACGGCCTTTAGCTTGCAAAGCAAACGCTTTGACCATTGAGCTATACCCGCCGGCATACGTAATACCAATACTGTGTTTGTTTATTATATCTAAGCAGTTGTTTGTTGGTCATACAAGGGTTTTTATAACATGTTTCCTGAGAGCTTTCATTACTTATTTGTATTAATGGATTGCGAGACCAAGAAAGCTTTTCTCCTAAATTATGGAACCTTCTGAGGTCAGATTTTACCTACGATAAAATTATCCTTTTCAATAAGATTACTATGACGTTATTTATATTTAAAAAAAAAAAAAAAAAACACAGACAGCTTACTGTGTCATGTATTGTTATGTTTTATCAATGTTGAGAGCCTTTTTTTTTTCTTTTTGTGATTAGAAAAAATCATATATTTTTTAAATATTATTCACTTGGAATGCATAAGCATTTTAATAATAAAAGCATTTTTTTAAGTTATTTAATTTTTTTCTTTCCAACGCCATTAGCAATATCATCAATTAGTGATATTTTTTGATTGCCCACCAAAATTTTTGTCAAAATTATCTATAATTCTTACTTAAGTACAATTTATCTATTGATGTAAATGTTTATTGTTTTTAAATGGTCTTTGTATATTATTTTGTTGTTTTCATCATGTGATTTCCAAAGCACATATACCCGTCACACAATTCATATCCACCATCTCACTCACTCTTTGCTTTATATAAAGCCAACACTCACTGTACTAATTGACTTGAAAATGGCCATTCGACGTCGGAAAACGGCCGAAACATGTAGTCTACAAATATATTGTGGGATAAATTCTAAAATTTTTTTATTTATATCTGATATTCTTTTAAGTATTCACAAGTTTTTGTTACGCGTGTCTATAACAGGAGAATCATAATCTCATCACTACATCCACTATTTTTTCTTCAGTTGCCTTTTTTAAAAGCCCCCAGCCTCGCATCGTCCTTGAATGCCATCGGAAACAACATAAAATCGGTGGAGCTATTGGAGGCGGAGTCTACATGGGAAGATACGATTATCATGGCAGTTTACTTAGTCTTATGGCGGCAGTTCGTGACGATTATGTGCTCAAATTAGGGGACCGAAGATGCTAATGATGATAATGATGATGATAATTATTATTTGTAAAACAACAATAACTCAACATTCAAAATACGAGTACATTATACAAATGATGATTACAGAATAATCTAAAAGAATACAGCTACCTACAAAATGATACTTATATGTTTTTTATGTTAACACATACCTGTACAGGAGAATATCAACAGATGGTGATAGTGATTCTGAAGTTTTTATCTGTGGATTCTACTATATATGTATTTATAGAGCTTAGAAAACGGTATAAAAATCTTTTTATTTTAATCTCCGTCGGGGATCAAATCCACGAACTTCGATTTGGCAAGAAAATGTTATAACCGCCCACCGGAAATTCAAGAATCTGAAAAATATTTTATCTGAAAATAAAATGTTTCATTAATAGTCAAAAATAATTTAACTGCCTTCTATTAATTCTGTTTAAGAAATAACGAAGATGATTCCGATAAAACTTCAGCATATCGGAAGCATAATATTCAAATGTTCATGCAAATTTAATATGAGTATGTGAAATCTAATTTGTTCTCAGTTTAGTTAATAATTTATTATTATACAAGCACGATAGAGAGTAGGTCGTTATTAGCCTGATATAGAGCCACCTTTGGGCGGGAAAGTTAAACCGCGCTGAAATTTAATTTCGGATGTCTGAAGGTAAATGTTTTTGAAGTTTAATACGAATTTTAGATATTCAAACAAAATTACTTGCAGAATTCAAGTTTTTCACAATCGAAAGCCTTCATAAATCAAGACGGTGAATTTGTACCCGAAATACTTCCGTCAAACTCGTAAACCAAAACGGATGGTGTGAGATTAATCCCCTTAGCATCAAAATTTCGATCATATCCTCTAAATTATAATAATGAGAAGCTGAAACTTGTCGTTTTACATAAAAATATGGAATTTTAATTTAAAAAAACTTTTTAAAAATAATACACATTGTATCATAATAATTTGTTAAAAATATATATTCATACACTCTCTTAAGCTCCCACAATCTACTCATTTTTACTTCTTTACATACGGCCAAATTTTAAGTATACTTATCTTCTTCGTAGTATCAATCTTGTGGATTGGTTTGCAGCAACAAAATCTTGCATCTCGATCTCCACTCTCTCGATCCTTTTCAATCCTCTTTAGCTCAGCATAAGAAGAACAACTCGTGTATTCTAACACTTGCTGCAAATACTACCGTCTAGGGCACCCTCTGCAGTTTCTACTCTCAGCCATCCCTTCCACAATGTCGTGAAGAAGACCGTCGTGGGGCATGATATGACCGATCAATCGGACTCACCTCTCTGAGATGGCTCTTACTAGGTGCCTATATTCCTTGATTAAGCTGACAACTTTATTGTTCGTGACGCGGTTTCTCCAGAAAATTCCGATAATTCTTCTAACTAGTAAATTATCTAGCCATGTTTTATGTTATACGTTGGAAATTGGTGCAGCTTACATTGAAAGCGAACCTTCCATATTACTACAAATAAATATGCAGTACTCAGTGCTAAGATTAAGCATATTAGAAATTATTCATCTATTTTTTATGTAAACACATACAGGAGAATACCGACAGATAGTGATAGTAATTCTAAAGTCTCATCTGTGGAATTCTATGACGCTTACCATGGTGTATATAGTTAGGCGCTTCATATGGAGTATTGATCCGCCAACGCATCGACTACAGCCCGAGATTCACACATCATTCTTATTATTACAGGAATTTACTATAAATGGCTGGTCTTCAAGGGATGACTTTTGTCTACGACCAATTTTAATAAATAGGCTTTAAATATAGTACAATGCGTTTTATGGTTAAAAAATATAAGATATCTGATCAGCTATGGCGATAAAAGGCGCTCCAGTGTTCCCAAATGCAATAAGTGAGCTTTCGATAAAGAAGATTACTAAGTCTTCATTTAACGACATTCAGCTTGAAAAACCTATGACTTGGAACTGCGGAAAACTACAGTGCATGAGTTTGGTATCCTTTCAAGCACTCAATTATGAGCTTAACGTTAACGAAAAAATTGAGCAAAAAATAAATTACTCGCAAATGGCCACATTGTGTTTTTTTTTCGTTTATTTATGGGTTTCATTTTACCTGTCCGATGTGTATTATTACAGTCACCCTTGAGGCACATGTCCATCAGCCCCTAATGGCTGGTTATCGATTTTCAATTAGCAAAGGTGGGCAGGCAACACACGGGTCGGGATCCTGGATAGAGGGGCGACGAGACGTCGTTAAAGAGTCCTGGTAATCGCTGGTATGAGGAGAAAATCGTGATTTATTATGCAATCGAATGTAATGCGTTTTCATTTAGTTTCATTAACGTGTGTGGAAGAAGCATTTATGAAATATTGCTTAACGATAACACATTAACATGAAACATGAATTTTCATGTTTCTTTATATTTAGTGTACAAAAAAAATACCAAAAAATATACGTAGAATGCAATAACTTTGGTGGTCTGTTATATTTAAAGAATGAAATAATAATCTTCGGTTCGTCTATAGATCTAACCCTTCTACTACCTCCTCTATTTCTCTCTCTACCATTTATTATCTGTTCTTTTTTTATGATTAGCTTAAGGTTTATCCTGAAGAATGTGCGTTATCACTGTAATTGGTAGAAAAAATAATTAAAACTCATTAGTTTTTACAATAAAAAAACTAATATGTTCTATAATTGATGGTCATCCAGTGATGTTACAGATGCTTTTTATTCTGCTACGTGAACCCCGCATTTTTCTTAAAGCAACATTCACAATATTTCAGTAAGCACAACATAAAGGTGGTATAGTGACAATAGAATCTTTATTTTTATGATAAAAAATATTAAATCGATATTCGAAACGGTCTCCATACTTGCTTCTGATTTGGATCGTAAATACGAATACACCATAATCCACCGCCGGGAACCACCCATCTCTTTCCAAGCTACCAAATTCACATTTTTATAGAAGTCAAATTTATACTTAAGTCATACGAATTACGTTATGTTTTTAATATATTTCCAGTAAAAAAATTAAGATTTGAACCAGCTCTCTTCCCAGTAGATACAGTACACATAAATGCCGTAAGATGTATGCATATATACCTGTACTATCTGTCATTATACTTAATTTATTGCAATTTATTTCACAACTTAAGGCTTAGCTTAGCGTATACTACGAGTATGTATAAGTCTTGTCGTGCTTTCAAAATTGTAAAATTAGGAAGCTATCAAAAAAGGAAAACTTGCCGGCAGGTATAGCTCAATGGTCAAAGAGTTTGCTTGGCAAACCAAAGGTCGTGTGTTCGATCTCCGACGGAGATTACAAAATAAAAATTAAAATTATTTTTAATCGATTTCTGAGCTCTAAAATACCCCCGGTTGGTGAGAATTTGATCCCTAACCCTTAAAATCCCAGTCATAGCCTATAAATCAAAATTGGTGGTTTCATAGTAAATTCCTGTAATAATAAGAATGATCCGTGAATCTCGGGCTGTAGTCTATGACGTTGGTGGATCAACACTCCACATGCAGCGCTTAAGCATATGTAACATGGTAAGCGTCATAGAATTCCACAGATTATACATCAGAATTAACATCTATCGGTATTCTCCTATATGTTTTTACATAAAAATAAAAAATTACATTTTGATATGTTAAAGTTGAAGTAATGGTCGATTGTTTACAAGAATGCATATCTAAAGGAGATTTTATTTTTAAATGAAGTGTTTTTTCATTTTTTTTAGTTTACTACATTAACATATCATTTAGATCGTGAACTAAAATACAGTTTAATCAATCATGTTATCTATGAGTATTTCATCGTATATTTGACGTTTATTCAACTTACTTATATGTATTACTGAACCGATGTACTCGTAATCCAACTATTACAGACGGTTCAGTGTTGCACGTGGGTGTTGATCCACCACATCAATACACCACAGCCGCATTAACCTCCTTGATTTACGATCACTTCTATGCACTCACAGGATGATTAATTGCCTTTGTTTCGAAGCACACTGTGCGCGTAACAAATATTACCATTAAGATCGCAAATTGGAAGATTTCGTCATCCTGCCACCGCATGAAGACTAACCACGCGAAATCTCAGACCATAAGTCTCTGCTGTAAAATAATTGAGGTATAAGGTTGTATTGCAAGTATAATAGCTTACTTGTAAGTAAGATGAAACAATTCAAAATTACTTACAAAATTCAATTATTCCTAATGATATTATTGCCTTTACGTTTATGAAGCTTTCTTGTTGGCAAATATAGTTTTATATTATGGCTTTTGGGTTAAGCCGTGTATGGCGAACTTCCTTCAACGAATATTTCGACCACCATTGCAGGGGTCTTCTTCAGGATTGATAATTTATTTAGTTTTGAGTTGGTTTATTCAGTTTTTTTTTTATTTTATTTTTTATAAAAAAAGATAATCTGAATAAACCAACTCAAAGCTAAATAAATTATCAATCCTGAAGAAGACCCCTGCAATGGCGGTCAAAATATTGGTTGAAGTAAGTTCGCCACACACGGCTACACCCAAAAGCCATAATATCAAATCTGGACGTGAAAACCTAAGAAATTATTTAAATATAATTTGATTTTATTTTTTTTTATGTCCGAGATACAGGATCTTTGTTGCTTAACCATGGTGTATATATGGCTAAGCGCTGCATGTGGAGTATTGATTCGCCAACGTCATATACTACAGCCCGAGATTCACGCATCATCCTTATTATTACAGGAATTTTTATGAATGGGTGGTCCTCACAGGACAACTTTCGTCTACCACCAATTTTAATTAATAGATTATGACTGCCATTTGACGGGTGAGGGATCAAATTCACACCAAACGGGGGTAATTTAGAGCTCATAAATCGACTAAAAACCTTTTTTTTAATCTCCGTCGTGGATCGAACCCATGACCTTTGGCTTGCAAAGCTAACAGTTTGACCATTGAACTATACGCGCCGGCTTTAGTACATTTATAAAAATATACCTCAATCTGATCACTTTCCACCTGAATTTAATTAAAGATTATATAATTAAGATTATAAATAACACTTCGAGCTGGAAATTTATAAATGAAGACATCTTTTATTAACGTTTTTTTTATTATTTCGTTGTATTTATTAATATTATTGGATTCACTTTTTAATAAATATATGAATAAAAAATAATAGGCTGTTAAATAATAAAAAACACTGGCAGGTATCCAATTACTTATACAGAATATAATTTAACAATACATTAATTTTATACTCATATTTCATACGTATTATATTTTCATGCATACTCGTAATATAGTGAGTGTAAATTATATAATATTTAACCTACAAATGTTGTCTTTTATCTCAATTTAAACGATTATTAAAATATTTTTAGTTACTGTTTCTGTCATAAGAATGTATTGACATAAATAAGTACATGCTTAACCAATGCATCCTCCCTGGATAAACTTATGGCGCAGAGACGTGGAATCTAACAGCAAGTCTTACCCATAAAATAAAGGTCACCCAGCGTGCTGTGGAGAGATACATGCTTGGAGTGATCGCTAAAATATAGAATCCGAAACGAGGAAATACGCAGAAGAGCTCAAGTAGTAGATACTACCCAACGAATAGGCACACTCAAGTGACAATAGGCAGGACATATCTGTCGAAGAGTCGACGGTTAATGGGGAAGAAAAGTATTGGAGTTCCTCTCCAGAACTGGAAAACGAAGCATTGGCTGACCCCTTGCAAGATGCACTGACGACGTAAGGAGAATAGCGAGAGTGGCCTGGATACAAAAGGCAGAGGATCGAAGAGTATAGAGACTCATGCGGGAGGCTTACGTTTATCTGTGGACAGATACAAGTTGTTGATGATGATGATGAAGTACACGTTATGTTGATTTTAAGCAATTTCAGACGGAATACTCTAAGGCGACTACCTGTCACATGCATTCAACTTAGTAGAAATAATAATTTAGTATTAACCAGATAATTATATATAAACATATTTTTATGTATCGCAGATTGTCTGCCAACATGACAGTCAAGCTTAAATTTAAATTATTAAAACACATTTAAAAACAGAAACATTGACAGCTTTTATTACAATTAGCTACTATACAATAAGTAACATGATTTTATCTCACTAAAATCACGCATACTAATCCTTACTCTTCGTGTTTACAAGTTGATAAATGCAAACATGGCTATCATTACTAACTGGTCCGTGTACACATAGCATTAGAATTATATTTTAAAGGTATGTTCACTGGTTTCACTTGAAGTCTTTTGCATGTACGTTTTATTACGAGTGAAATTAATTCGGTGCACGTTCTGGAAAATCATTCGTAAATCTGACACAAGTGCTGTGGACTGATAGGGCATGAAATATGGAAATCATTTGCAAATGTGTTCAGGAAAATGTCATTTAGGATGTGAGACCAAAAAGAGCTTAACGTTTAAAATTGTCAAAATACATCGTAAAAATGATGCATTTTATTTATCTATAATTTTAGTAAGCAAATTAATAAATATATTAAAATATTTTCACGGATCGTTTTTATTTTCTAGCTTTTTTGAAACCAAATCAAACTTACATACGTTTCCAGTATCCAGCGTTCTGCCGTGCTGGCGTCGTCATTGCCTAGTGGTTTCAATCTTTTGTGCTCTAATCTATGCGAATTTAAAGGAAATATTCAGCTTCAATTTATTATTCTTTTTCCATATCCGTTTGATATATGGAACATATGGTCATCACAAATTTCCGCTACTTCGCTCTGTCAGCTGCCACCATCATTTCTCATTCAAGGACATATCTACACCTGAAAGTCCACTTAGGATGATACATGGCTCTCGACAACCTCCAGAGCAGAAGTCCGAGCATTTGAAGAAAAGGTACTGTAGTATTAGAGGTATATTATTGGGTTATTTGTTAATCTTTTTCAGGAAATCGAGTTATTAGACTGATGTTCCCAAAGTCTGGACTATTTTATCCTTAGGAACGGGTCCGTTTAAAACAAAATATACATATATACTGGAAAATGCCTTTTGAAGAAGACTCTCGGGCACTAACCGTGCTGGAAAGCTGTTGAGAACTATGTCTATAAATTTGTAAAAATGATCAAAAAATGTATAAATCATTTTGTATTTTGGTGTGCCACGGTATTGAAAGAAGAACTTTAGTTTGCCGTAGCTGAGAAACAGTTGAGTAGCACTGCTCTAATGAATCTTGTAATCCACGCTCTCTTTGATAAAACTGTAAAAGTAAGCGCGTTTATTTTTGAATTTCATTTTTATTCGTAAAAGTGCATCCATTTTTCATTTACTTTCACGGAGCGTTATAAATTATGCTTGAAAATGCTCTTTCTTGGCAGAAAATGAAATATTAACCTGTAAAACTTGCATTCAAAAATAATAGTATTAACTAACACATTAAATTATTTTAATGCTTGAGTTGTGCGCTATCTTAACGACTCCTACTTAAAGAAGTTGTAACCATGTTATTTAAATTTTTACCATTCACTTTGAGATCCGTTTGATAGATAAATACTTAATAACTTATTCTAGCATGAATCACACTGAATATTGCTCTGTGTGACTGTTCAACTTGTTGTACCAAAAGTTTTTAAAGTGTTAAATGTCAAATTACTCGTACAATCCAATTATCTGTTTTAGCTCGAATTTGTCTATAGCAGCATCCTTAGACCTGTCGCTGATCTCACATACTATAATAATATCGATCATGAGGAATGCAAATTCTTCTACCAATTCTCACAGTCGGGTACGGCACAAGGCACTGATCATCACAATGTTCTGCCACTCTTTGTAAATTGAAAGTATCAAGGCTCAAAACAACAGGTATCGAGGAATTTGCGGTGTATGAAAATCATTTAATTAATAG
Organism: Glossosoma conforme; assembly: GCA_022606575.1. NCBI lineage: Eukaryota > Metazoa > Arthropoda > Insecta > Trichoptera > Glossosomatidae > Glossosoma > Glossosoma conforme. Next base: position 1,919,006 of record JAGTXR010000101.1, on the reverse strand, counting down.
TAAATTTATAAAATACAGAATGCTTAATCATGTAGTGCACTAATGTATAAAAATAAATATGTTATCAAATACAACAGTATAAACTCGACTCCGGTCTTTGGACGTATCCACAGTGCCGGAACCCGTGGTATTCCGACGTCACCATTTATTTGACGCCGTCATTTCGGGATCGAGACCTCGGTTCCGGTACAGTGATGATGCATGTAAGAGTAATAATTATATAATTGATAGAGGTCAATTAAAATTACAAAAAATAGTAATTTTAATATATCTATCGTATTTACTCAAATATAATATGTTACTCGTATATTACGTAAATACGCTCCCAGTTTATCTCATGAAAAATCATCACCATCATCAGCCTGTATCCGTCCACTGTAGAACGTTAACCTCGCGCATGAGTCTCCATCCTCTTCGATCCTCTGCCTTCCGCATCCAGGCCACTCTCACTATTCTTCTTATGTCGTCAGTTCATCTTGGAGAGGGTCGGCCAATGCTTTGTTTGCCAGTTCTAAGGCGCCACTCAGTTATTCAAACATAAAATATCCAAGTTATCTGGTACACAACAACATACAAAAATTTCTTCGGACCATTAAAAACACGTATTTTAAATTATATATAGTACTTTGATCAATAAGGGAAGAATCGTTTGATTTGCATAAAATTCAATAACATTACAATAGTCTATTACGAGTATATCCCGATCGCAGTACGTTTGATAAAATAAATTCGATTTATTCGCATAGAAAGGTCACGTTAAACAAGAAAAATTCTACACGAAATATCATATTTTCGAAGAACTTTGCATGTTTCCATGCACCACTCTCGCTGGCTTCTCTCGAGACGGATTTCCCAGGAGTGGACCTCCCATACTGCACGCTCTTGAACGAAATTTATCAACCCGCGATTACCCATTGTACCAACAGCAGGATATACTGTATTACTTCGCGTATACCTCTGCACACGGTATTGTTCGGTGACCATAAAAATATGCTCAGACCTATTTTTCATATAATAATACTTCTACGTTAACTGTTGCAGAAGAATCTGGAAAAATGTGATCTATTTTACCGTATTAGCCTCCATGCTCTTTGATCCTCCGTCTTTTGCATTCAGGCCACTCCAGCTATTCTTCTTATGTTGTCAGTTCATGTTGGAGGGAGTCGGCCAATGCTTTCTTGGGCGCCACTCCAACACTTTTCTACCCCATCTATTGTCGTCTCTTTGACAGTTGTGTTTTAGCCGTTGCCACTTTAGTGTGCTTATTAAGTTATTTTTAAGATATTGCGGAATTTTTACTTTAAAAAATTACTTTATTTTCCCAAATGCTGGCCATACCAGTTGTATACGCCTGTTACTTATCCCAGGTAGGTATATTCATTTACAACTTCTATTTGTGTTCCTTCAATGAAAATCGGGTCTAAAGTCTAGGAAATACGTGGAATCTTCTGTGGAATTCTATAACGATCATTACGTCGACTACGTTGATCCGCCAACGTCATAGACTAAAGCCCAAGAATCACGCATCATCCTTTTTTATTACAGAAATTTTCTATGAATGGGTGGTCTCCGCGGGACGACTTTCGTCTACCACAAATTTTTATTATTATGCTGTGACTAGTATTTTACAGGTGAGGCACCTGATGTAAATGATAATTCAGCATCAATGTTTATTATTAATACATACATGGATTATGAAATAACGCCGATGCTCTCAAACTAAGGCTTCATTTGCCTTAAACTACAAAATTATTAGTTTATTTTTATATTCAAAAAGTATGGTCACATTATTCATACAATTGTGCGCATGATATTCTTGTACGGTAATACATATGAACACCATTACTAGTCTGATATGTTCAAGCTATGTATGTATTACGTCTGATATGTTTCACGGTGTCATACATAGAATGTGAAATGAAAACTCTTGTGTCCGAGAGCGGATATTTTCAAAGAGCGAAGTATATTTAATGGAGGAACAAACATCAGACAGGATTCTCCGATGAAATTTGTTTCATAAATTATATATGTTGTCAATGCCAAAAAAAACATTTAAATAAATATTACGGATTCAATAATTTACAAACAATGTAAATGTTTTAAATAGAAAATACAAATCTATAAATTTTCTCGCTTTGTATGAGATTCCTTAATTCATTAATCGATCAGAGGAAAATGCCTTTTTGCAGAAGCTACAATTTCGTAAAGTTGACTCCCACTATACTTATCAATTTCTAACTGATTATAATCTGAATGAATGCATATTGAAGTAAACTTAAATTTTCTACGCAGTGATAAAATGTGTGAATCAGATAAAGTTCAAATTTGACTGAGCTTTTTAGACATAAACCACGTATAATATACAGTGATATCAGCTTGATTATAGCTCTTTTAGGCTGATTCCTTAAAGCTTCGAAAAACGATATTTTGTCATTTCGCTCCCCTGACATGCACACCAATAATGTTAGTTTTAATTATATCATTTAACACGGCGTTTGCATTCGCAATTTTATTATTTATGACAGTTGCTCCATTTCATGTTGGTGCAACTGTCACTTTAGTTTTCTTGCCTGGCGTGATTGTCTCGGCAGCAATGGATGTCAGTGTTCCAGGAGTTGTCAGTTAACTTTTCGTCCGGCCAGCGAACGCCATACCGGTCGGACGAAAAATCAAATCTTATTAAAAATAAATGCGCATTGTGCTTCAAAAACAAGTTCTTTGTGTTGTTAATCTGCTCCTGCATCCTTTTTCTACGCGGCTACGTGACGAACCCGCGACTTGTCGTCCTTTTTAAAGACGGGGGATGTCAATAGATAAATTAAACAAATTATTTGTAAAAAAAACAGTCATCTCGTGCATGCATAAAACGCTTTTTTTTGGACGATGCCTGAATGTGACTTAAGGCTGATAACATTCGCGAATCACCATTCTACATACATTCACATTGTAGTAATCATTAAAGTACCTAATCTCCTCCGAACTCTTTTTCCTCTTAGAATGTCACCGTTTATCATGGACGCTATTTGTTTGCAACTAATTAACTTAATTTTGTTTGCGCATAGGAGTGCAAATAATCATAAAGTAACATCCTAAGCGTCTACCAACGGCAGTCCAGCTGTTGAAATGGTATAATTTAATCTGAATAAGAGTTAATACTACTACTATATATTATTCAGTGAGTTTTCAGCAAAATGTATTTCTGTACTCATAAATGTATTATTATCCATTAATTGTCTCTGATATGTCAACTTTCTTGACTTATAACTATTAGGATAGGTAAGGTGAGTATTTTGGCAATACTTCTTTTAAATAAATGTCAGCTTTTAAACACAACAATTTCATTAGACATTATTTTTTACTGTGAAAAATTTGCTGTGAAAAAATGCAACTAATTCTTGTATTGAGAAAAACCGAAATTAATTTCAGATTAACCTAATGTTTACGATAACCATGATGATAATGGAACATTAAATAACACCCAATCATTTTGAACGAAACACAAGCATTGTAACGACCCTTTTAAGGTACATCTCTCGACAGATTTTTATCAATAGTGATATCTCGAGCACCTCCCAGGTGAAATTTGTAAGCAATATCGTCAATAATTGCCGTCATCAAAGTGAAGTATACTTGATCTAAGTTGTTTGAACGTTTAACATTCAAAATGGCGTCGCGTTACTATTTGAATTAAGACTATTTCAGTTGGAATGCTTTTTTTTTCGACCGCAAATTTGAAATCATTGAACAATTTATGATAAAATACTGAATTGATGTTCGCGTCAGCTTAACAAATAAAGGTTAATATTGAGAAAAATTTTCTGTTTTAATTGAATAAAAAAAAGTCAATTGACTAAAACTTGGATAGGTTACCGCCTGTTGCTTACAACATATCGTTGATAAGGTTGAGCCGCCTCTTTAAACAAATGGTTCAGATCTGAGTGGCGTCAGGCTTATCATCTGAACTTCCTTGAAATTCTAATCAAAATATCATGACAAAATACTATTAAGATACTTTCGTCTTCTTCTTTGGATGTCGCCGGGAATCATATATGTTTCTAAATGTATCTTTAGTTGCAGAGATGTCGCTGAACAAGCCATGGAAAATGCTAAGTGATAGAACTGAGTGGTGGCTATTCATGGTAATTTGTATACTCCAGTTACGGAACGGATATGGGAAGTAATTAAACATGTTATTCAATCAATAATTAAATACACACATACAATTCTACATCAAATTCTACGCATCAATTAATTCAGAAAACATATCGGCAAACGCGGGATTCGAACCTCGTTGCACCTTGGCTCCGTCCTATACACCGCGTGTCTACACAACCATTCTCTGCCTGGATAGATACGCGAAACTTGATGTATTTATACCATTTTTAACATCATATAATCATAGATGTATCTGTAGTATATATTCAGAGTATGTATTTTATTAATTAAAGTACATACTCTGAATATACATATACTATTTTTTAAGATTCAATCAGTCAACATTTATTCACAAGCTTTAATTATTGTTTATCGACTTTAATTTTGATGTAGAATTGTATGTGTGTATTAAATTATTGATAATATTGAAATATAGATCAATAATCTATAAAATAAAATTAGAATATTAAAAAATATTTTAATAAAAAAAAAAAATCAAATGTTATTCAGTTACTATTACAACTATTAGTAATTCGATTATTCATAGAATTAAACTTTTAAATCAAATAATATACACTATAGTTAAATAATAATCTAATAATAATCTAAAAATTGCATTATTTTTTTTACTTATTGCTTAATTCGCAAACAAAGTGGTCCTTAACTGTTTCGATTCTACAGAATTGAGGTTATGTCTGTATCTCTTACCGAATTCTTTGGCCAGAGTTCCTTATTCAGCGTTTTCTTTCTTGTATTGAAATTTATTCATTTAACCACTTAACCGTGGCGGAACATCTCAATCTGAATCAACAAGTGTTTAATTTATTACCAAAGTCGTGAACAAATTACAAACTTAAATCGCTCAGATGCGGCGGAAGTAAATCACCCGAGCCGCGAAGGCCTCGCGGGAAAATTTATTCTGACGTATTATGATAAGGTTTTTTGTTTGTTTTCCGCAAAATCGTTTTTCATTTTTACAGGTTTTTTCAGCGGGTGGTGACAGGTATTCTTGATTTAACGCCGTACCGCGTCGCAAGATATATTTATTAAGACGCAACAGAAAGCCAACAAAACAAAAAAGAGGCCTTTTCGCAATGTACAAAAGAAAATATATGACATTATTGTTTTGCAAACATGTGGTTATTATTTTTTATTATTATTTTTCATTTTTAATTATACATTTAGACATCCCTCGTCGCAGCCAAGATCGTCATTAGAATGCGTGGTGGATGGAGAATTAGGTCGCCAAAGCAAAGAACTCATCTAGAACCACTTCTGATATTTCATTATACCCTTAGTTGGTATGAATAAAAATCCTCGCCTATAAAACCCCAGTCAAAGCCTATTGATAAAAATTGGTTGTAGACAAAAGTCATCTCTTAAACACCACCCATTCACATTTATTTCCTAAAATGGATGATGTTTAAATGCCGGGCTGTTGTTTATAAAGTTGGTGAATCAACATTTCACATGCATCGTATACTCATTTGTAAAATGATTAGCGTCATATAATTCATAGATGAGATTTATCTAGCACGATCTGTCGGTATTCTTTTGTCTATTTCAACGCTTAAAAAAGGTGAGTCGTCTTTCGAACAACACCCATTTATGATGATTTCCCATATAAATAAATGATTATAAAATAATTCCGTAAAGCAATCCAACGATTTTGGTGGATCGATATATTGTGACATTGATTAGTGCCATTCTGTAAATATACTAACATCGTCCTCTCTTTCAAAAAGGTTGTTACTCTGTCACGCAAGGGGCAGGATGGGAAGCAGATTAATAATATAGACTTTTTCTGAAGCACATTGACATATATTTACGATAAACTTTACAAACGTATGGCTCGACCTAGTCACATCATTAGGCTGAGCCACAATACAATATGCTCTCGCCGAAGGGCGGCACACGACTGATGCATTCGTGATGGCTCTCGCCCAGCGCTACAAGCGGCGGACTATATAAATAGACCCAAATGCCAATATGGCGGACACATTCTCATGTACGACAAGCTTACAGAAATAAGAGACGAAATATTGTATATCGAAGTTTTCGGTACCATTCAGCAAGGGCTCTATCATGCTGATGTCAATACTTTTCTATAAAGTGTGTTTTACTGCATATGATCAAACATTAACACTCCAACACTGACTCTCGGCTATGTACACTTCTCTACATATTCATATTTCAAGAATGTACCAAAATTATTTTTGTCTATAGTATATTCTATGACACTTAGCCGGGTCAGCTGGACTCAGAGTGTGAGAAGGGTTTGATGTGGATGGGTTTGTGAAGGGATCGAGGATATTTATTACAAACCATTTCAAATTTTTCATTATCATTTCAAAAAAAAGGAAGAAGATGTATTGAAAATTTCAATATTATTGGTGACACTAAAATATTAAATGTGCTTATATTTAACGAATGATGCAAGTTGATTGAAATAATTTCTTGTTATAACCTATATACGAAGGTTATCCTTAAAATAAGGTTCGCAGTGATTTTTCACAGTATAAAACATGTTTAATTCCATGAAAGCGTACATTTTTGGAATGTTCAGACTTTTACATATTTTTCTACATAGTCGCCAGTGAATTCAATGCATTTTTGCATGCGATATACGCGATTTTGAATGCCCGAGTCAAAAAAATCCGCCAAGCCACGCAGATACCTGAGAACCGCTTCTTCCAGCTGTTCTCTATCGCCGAAATGCCTTCCACCCAGGTGTTTCTTCATGTTAGGGAAGAGATGGTAGTCACTTGGGGCTAAGTCCGGGCTGTAGGATGGGTGTTTGACAATACCCCATCCAAATTAATCCAACGATCAATATTCTTGGCACCCACCTCGCGCAAACCTTAGCATACCCTAGTATTTCTAGGGTATGCTAAGGTCTCTCATTCTATTTTAATTTATAATGTTTTTTTATTAATTTTTCATGCATAGCCATGCATTTATAATATTAGTTGATTCGTCAATCATTTTGATGGTAAAAATACAAAAAATTACATTGAACAAAAATACAATATTCTAATAAAATATATTTTGACAAATAATCTTTTATATAAACATTTTTTCTTATATTGCTTTATTTATATATTTTTTTTATAATCACACTTTGTTTTTAAATTTATCATTTGTATTCATATGTCTTATACATACCTAAAAAGTTTGACAGTAATACTATTTATATTGGAACTTAACAATTTTTGTCAAAGAAAAAACATTAAGTATTGAACATAAAAATAGTCTTACGATATGTGAATAGCAAATTGTATTAAACCAAACCTTAACTAACATTTTTAATGAAAAAAAATACATTTATTATGATTTTTAACAAAAATTTAAATAGATGAAACATTTATGGAAGGATTTTAGGAAATTACCAATTTTTTAAGTGTTATTATATAATTTTGTATTCTCAAAAATGTTAAATATTTTCAAAATATAAACAAAAAAATATCGACGAAATGTGCTTAAAATTTAAACAATAATTAAAAATAAAGTTGATAACTTTACTTCAAAAATATATTTTACATAAACCATATTGATCAGCGACGAACAAACTTTCTTCGGAATAGTCGGAATACAAGAATTACGAAAATCGTAAGAAAAAATCAGACAAATGGAAATTTTGTCAGCATTTAATTCAATTAACGGCCAGTAAATATTTAAGAAATGCTCAGCAAGAAATACATAAGAAAGGTCAGTAAAAATAAAATTGGCATTATTGAGTACATTGGTACTGCCAATTTATTTAATCTACCGCGCAATAATTTAATTTGGTGCGAATTGATTTTAAATACTCCCAAAACCTTGGATTAGTTACTTAACAAATATAAAGAAACTGAATTTTTAATTTTTATTTGAATATTTTTCAATAGTCTAATCTTATTTAATAGATTATTGACTATATTTCAATATTCATCATCATCAGCCTGTGTCCGTCCACTGTTGAACGTAGGCCTCCCGCATGAGTCTCCATCCTCTTCGATCCTCCGCCTTCCGCATCGAGGTCCCTCCCGCTATTCTTCTTATATCGTCAGTCCATCTTGTAGGGGGTCGGCCAATGCTTCGTTTGCCAGTTCTTGGGCGCCATTCCAATACTTTTCTTCCCCATCGACCGTTGTTTATTATTATTATTTCAATATTATTAGTAATTAAATACACACATACGATTATACATCAAATTTTATACGCATCAATAATAAACATACTCTGAATATATACTACAGAGACATCTATCGTTATACGATGGTAAAAATGGTATAAATACATCAACTTTCGCGTATCTGCTCAGACAGAGAACGGTCGTGTGGACTGCGCGGTGTGTAGAATAGAGCAAAGTTGCAAGGCTCGTGGTTCGAATCCCGCGTCTGCCGAAATTTTTTCTGAATGAATTGATGCGTATAAAATTTTATGTATGTATGTATTCAATTACTAATAAAGAAAATGTTTCATGAGTTGGGCAGTTTGTCAACAGTTGGTTCTAGTTCTAGTTAAATGAGACATAGAATATCAGATATAAATTGATTGGTTTTTAATGGCCTTTGTAATTATACATATTTTCTTGTGATATCAATGAATTCCCTTATACATTAATGATTTCCGTAACACATATACCCATCACACAATTCAATTACACCTTTTCACTCACTCTTTGCTTTATATAGAGCCAACACTCATTTTACTAACTGACTTGAAAATGGCCACTCGACCTGGCTGAAACATGTGGTTAAAAAAAATATTGTGTAATAAATTCTTAAAATATTTTATTTATATCTGATATTATGGAATTCCACCAAGAAATATCAATCGAAAAAATCTTAATAACATAGAATATGGTTAAATATTTATGTCTAAGTGATCACCAGAGATGGTCATTATCCTAAGTATCTACAGTGTTGTTTTTTGACTTCTTAGTATTGACTGCAGCTGCTTTTTCCCTCCAGAGATCCGTGCATTTGTTGCAAGGCAGCATCACACTATTGTTGTTACAAAACACAAGCAACCCATAAGCGTTACTGTCTTCGTGACTCCGCTTCGTATGATCCCTCCTCACTCTGTCGAGGATGTCCAGAAACTTCTGATGGTCTACTACTTTGGGCGTCTTTTTTGATTCACACTCAATTATAAGATCAGGCAATGGTGACGGGAAACCCACCGATTCTGATAGAAATCCGCTTCTTATTGAACCGATTTCTTTTCCCAGTGATGATAACATCGTGGAATGATCTACTCGAGGTGTTGATGCACTCTCTTGATTTGACTCCATTCCTGACGTGCTGGTACTCATAAAACCTGAAAACATAACCCTTGTCAAACACATGCAGCAGATGACTAATCACTTGGCATTCATCATCACATACTTTTGTTTTCAATGAAAGCAACCGTGCACTGTGGGTACTCCTTTTTGATTCTAACATAACTCTTCTTTCCATATCCGTTCCATATATTGGAACATATGGTCACCACAAATTACCGCTATTAAGTTTTATCAGCTGCTCTTATCCATTTCTCGTTCTAGAACATATCTGCACCTGAATGTCCACTTTGGAACAAATATGGTTTTCGACAACCTCCAGAGCAGAAATCCGAGCATTCGAAGAAAGGGTAGCTGTAATATTCCAGGCACATTTTTGGATGATTTTTAATGAGTTTTTTTTTTTTTAAAAACAGATGATTAGCTCGCCGTTCTCGAGCCACCCTATAGGATTTTGTCCTAAGGGATGGCTTAACCGAACATAACTAGTAACATTACAATATTTAAATATTTAATTTTAAAATCTTATTTAGGTTAATACTGATGATATATTGTAGTAGTTTTTTAAAATAATATTATGGCTAGTGTTAGGCTAATCTACCCAAATATTAGATATAAATAAAATCTTTTTTAAAATTTATCCCAGAATATATTTGTAGACGACATGTTTCAGCGACGTCGAATGGCCATTTTTAAGTCAGTTAGTAAAGTGAGTGTTGGCTCAATAAAAAGCAAAGAGAATTTTTTTCTTTAAATTATTTAGAATTCTTACGTAAGTGCACTTTGATGTAAATTTTAATTGTTTTTTAATGGCCTTTGTAATTACACATATTATTTTGTTGTGACATCAATGAATTCCCTTATACATTAATGATTACCAAAACACATATACCCATCACACAATTCAAATCCACCTTTTCACTCACTCTTTGCTTTACATACAGTCAACACTCACTTTACTAACTGACTTGAAAATGGCCGTTCGACGTGGCAGAAACATGTCATCTACAAATATATTTTGGGATAAATTCTACAAAATCCTTTAATTATATCTGATATTATGGAATTCAACCAAAATTCATCGATCGAAAAAATCTTAATAATTACCAAAATATGTCTGTCATAACCTAGAAATGAAAATTCATGATAGTCATAAGTCATCTTGACAACACAACGTCATACAGTCATGAAAATTCCGGGTTTTTATGTATAATAGTTACTTAATATGTAAATTTGACATAGACAAATTAAGTTACTTACCATCAGCTGATGTGCTCGCACTGTGTTCGATCGACTGTCTTTTCATACTGAAAAAAAATGGAACATTACGAGTACATTAAGACGAAAGTATGAAAATAAAAAGGAAAAGATTTTTTCACATCGTCTCTTGCATCGAATGTATTACTTAAAACTTTACTTATAATAAGCAATTAAATATACATATACTGTACATAAAAATCCTTAAACGAGTCAATTCATTCAGAAAAAATATCGGTGGGTGCGGGATGCGGATTATTGTAATATAGTCAATGATCTATAAAAGTAGATTAGAATATTGAAATAATAAAATAATATTCTAATAAATAATTTAAAATATCCATATTTAAATATTTGCCATATTTAATTCTTATAAATTATTTGCAGAATTTTTAAAATACTGATTTATTATCCTAAATTCTCAAAACGGATAATTAAACGCCCAGTGGTTCCCAGCAGGGACCATTTGCGTTTTCAAAATACTGGTAATTTTGTACTCAATGTTCTTCCATGAACTTAAATACTATTTTTACAAATTAAATTAATCAGATTGTGAAATGAACCATATGCACTTCTGTATGGGACCGTGGGGCATTGAACGACGCAAATCTGCGGTCCCGTAAGGAAAGCACTGGGCGTTTAAAGGTTATCAGGAAGTTGATTATCAGACGTAGACATTTTTACGGTAACACTTTATAGTATTATGTTTTAAGACGTTTTATAATACCATACTACTTATATACTCTTTTCAATTTTCAATCCTCATTGTATCATTAGTATAATTTATAAAATAAGGGTAAAAATTTAATTATGAAGTTTTTTTTTTTCATTTTCATAGCTAATTTTAATGCGAACTACTCGCAATGTTCTAGAAAAATCAGTCACCATACTGATTTAAATAAACCTAACCTCACAAAAGTTATCTCAAAGCAGGAAATATAAAAACAGTTACGAACTAAATAAATCTTTTCGGTAAGTATTTTTTGTTGTGAAATTCATTATAAAAGTATGATACCTGTACAATAAATAATCTAATAATATGAAACGTTATTTAATAAAACATTGATTTTATAAAGCTTGATACACAGCAATAAGGTAGTATTAAGTATTCATTACACTGTTTATTGATTTAGAATTTAAATTATGCGACACAAAGAATGTTCCATCATTAGCTCTTGTATCAGCTATATCCATAAGATATGATCAAGGTTTTAAGTAAAAAAATAGTATTTACCTTAAATTAGGAATTCTTATTTCTTCACAAGTAAAAATCCATAACTACTCACGACAGAGAACTAGAAGCGTACTGCGTAATTATATAATCTTATAGAATACATTATTTCTGCAACAATAATAATTTTTCGTTTTTCCTACAACAATATGTCATATTGTGATGTACTTGTTGATTCGCATTTCAGCAAACAGATTTATTTAAAAATTAATGAGTTTTTTCATAACTGTACCCCGTTTTTTGCATTTTTTTTGTAATTTATTCACTTCAAGTTTTTGCCGCACATCTTTCATACCGTTTAAATTAAATTTCACCCACTTTTTAGGGCCTAATTGACGTGAAAAATTCCATATATTCGAAAAAAAATTTTTTACTCATAGAATGCATTATCTTTTTGGTTTGTCATATTTAAAGAAAAAAACAAGGAAAACTTTATATGACACCATTATATATATATATATATATAATGAAACCAGAATGAAACCAGAAGTGGGTGACGTCGATGGCGATACTTCTGGCCATATCAGGTCTTCCTGGGTGCAGCTATTCGGGCACAGCATACACTCCAGAAGGTGTGACAGGGTCTGCTCCACGCCGCAGTCACATTCAGTGACACCATTGAGTTTAACTAAATCACTTTAACCGGTTTTGGTGATATTACACATTCATCAGGAGCTACTAAATAAAAACTTAACCTTAATACAGAAAAGTAAATTAAAATTATAAAGAAAAATGGAGGGAAGAGAAGAAGGGTTAGAGACATCCGTTAGTGGAACAGTTGAATAGAGCGCATTTATAGGAAACATATTAAGAACCGGGCTATAAGTCAAAAGTAATTGATTATGAAGGATTTATTAATTGAGTTTTGTATTTCTCGACAAACTTGATAATTTAGAATCACTGATGAAGGTGCTATATCACCGAAACCAGAAGAGTGATTATTAATTAAAACTAAGTTCTTTCATATAAGGTTTTACTTGTTATATTATTTAAAAATATATATATTTGTATATATGTACTTTCGTATTTGTTTTTGGGGGAGTACACTTTATCATGTTTGCAGCCAAAAATATGTCAGCTGCCCGGAACTTTTCTTACGGGATATTCGCTTTCTAAAACTCGCCAAATATATAATTTTATGTATTTATAATAATAAATTTTCAGGACAAAAAGTGCTGAAAAGTAAACAGCTTTAATTATTGGATGGCCTGAAAGGACCATCGTTCAACCCTGGATACGTGTAAGACGAAAGAATCGCAGTGAACAGTGGTTGAAACCAACTTGAGTGAAGATATTGACATATTTAGTGTTATATTGCTTCAGATTCAGTGCTGGTGTGGACGGATACGAAATGTTGGACGTTTGATTTTGTGACAATAATGCCGTGTTATTTGTGTGTCAACTGTGACATGGTTTTTTTGTCACAAATCCTAACTATTTACACTGCGTATTCCAACACTTGTTCTAAGTTCGAGATCATTGACACTAAATGTGTCAATACATTTACACCATCGCATTTAAGTTTGTACTTCAGAAACGAAATAAAATGTTATATTTTTTAATGTCATTGAAGGAAAAGAAAAAAAATGGAAATTGGAATTATATCAAACAAACAGGATATTTATGTTATACTCGTATTTTATAATTCTGTAATACGATCAATTTTAGCCACACCCAATTTCATCAATGATCTGATAGATGGCACTAGTTCAATATGATGATTTTTCTTGTAGATTCATATGTGGAATATTATTTTGTAATATTTGAATAAAATTATTGTTTCTCTTGTGAATATGTGGTGTTTTATTTTTCGCATTTGAATTTCGCTTCCTTGGAGTAAATGATACAGTTTCCATTTCCTCTCTTCAGAATGAAAATAGCCATGAATCAAATGCGAGGTAAAAAGTTTATCTTACGCTGGGGAACGAATGTCAGAATATGAAAATGCAAATACAGTACAATTTAATAGTTCTGGGATTTATTTCACTAACAAATGTTATTATTCCAAAAAATATTGAAAATATATGTTGCTTCACGAATTGCATTTAATTTTAAAAATAGTTTATATATATTTCATGTAAACACGTACAGGAGAATATATCCAGTTGGTGAAAAGATATATTCAATGAATTCCATCTTCTTCAGCCATAATTTGGAGCATTGCTCCTACAATATCAACAGAATCTTCCAATATACGCTTAGAGATCTCTGCACCCAAACTCCACCTAAAAACATATACCGTTCACGATGATTTCCAAAGCGAGAATTCTCAAAGACATCACCTGTTGTATTCGAGATAATTTTTTGGTGATTTGTAAATCAGATTTCTTTACGAAGGTCAGATAATTAGCTTGACGCGTCTGAGGCTAAGACCATTCGATCCTTAAGAGCGTTTCAACTAGACCAGTTACACGCTTTTACCAACAGGCGGTAACCCATCCAAGCTATGGTTCACGTCCAATGTTGCTTAACTTTGATAATCTAACGAAAACTGAGCTTTCATTGTGCCATTGTTGCTCGAAAAGAAGGGTTAACAGTATACCAACAAATAGTCTATGAAATACCGACAAATAATAATGGAGAATTCCAATTTTTGGAATCTATGATGCTTACTATTTTGAAGAGGGCTGAGTGCTGTATAACTTTTTGGCTAGATATCCTCGTAAACTAAAAGTTATTTACTCGTTATATAACCATGACGTCCATCCATCATTGTTTGGCGCTCACATAAGAAAACACTGTTACATATTTCATTTAAAGTATTGACATCCCCCGTCTTTAATAAGACGACAAGTCGCGGGTTCGTGTGGCCGCGTGGAGGAAGGATGCAAGAGCAGATTAACAACAAAAGAACTTGTTTTTGAAGCACAATTCCCATTTATTTTTAATAAAGACTTGATTTTTCGTCCAACCAGTATGGCGTTTGCTGGCCGGACGAAAAGTTAACTGACAACTGCCGGAACACTGTGACATTCAGCGCCGAAAAAACATGAAATGGAGCAACTGTCATAACAAATAAAATGGCGTAAGCCAACTCCGTGTAATATTATATAATTCAAACTAACATTATTAGATGTCAGGCGAGCGAACAAAAATAAGAGACAAGAGATCGATAAATAACTTCTTAGTTTTTCACGGCCAGATTTGATATTGTGGCTTTTGGGTTAAGCCGTGTGTGGCGAATTCCTAAAACTAAAAACGAACTACCTCCTGACACCAACTCACAATTAAGTCATCAATCCTGAAAAAGACCCCTGCAATGGCGGTCGAAATATTGGTAAGAAGAAATTCGCCACACAGGGCTAAGCCCAAAAGCCACAATATCATGACAAAAGATCGTTTTTTGAGGCTTTACGACATCGGCATAAAAGAGCTATATCAAGCTGATATCAGTGCATACATATTATTCCATTTTTTTTTAAATAAAATCAATAAAACTGTAATCATTCAAGTCGAATGAATTTATAATAATTATAAATTCGGTGATGCTGACTAACCTGCTGCGTAAAAGAAATTTAAGAACAAATTATAATTATTGGAAAAACTAAACTCATCAAAGTATCTAACAACCAATTTACGGAATACTTAATTAATAAGGTAAATTAATAGCTAACCTTGTTGAGAATAAAGTATCAAATTTCCATTACTTTGCTTAGAGGGAGATGGATATGTACCTCGCAAGTGTGTCTTATACCAGTTATCACAGGGCTGTATCGACCAAATAATTCAATGTTTTCGGTATACAAAAATGAAAACATTACGTAGAATATAGCTTTAAATATATATATTCGTTTTGAGATTTTATCCATCCACTCTTGAATGTAGGTCTTTAAAATGTAGATCAAAAGAAACGCATCTCAAATCTATAACTTCACCATTTATTATCCTCCATTTTTTGATGACTTGAATAAAAAAAATTATAATTTTAAGATCATTTAAATCTTTTTTTTTAATTGGTTACATATTAAATTATACTTACATTATTATTATATTAGTGATTAATTTTAACATACGCTTAATTAACAGTGCAAATATTATTCAGTCTCCGTGCTAACTAAATATTGAATGTGCGTTACTCGAAGTTGCAACAATAATTATATCATAATACTCGTATGTCACTAACTGCTATGACTAATTACTGTAACAATATCAAACACTTCGCACCTACCGCTAATAACATTGTTATATTACTATACATTTCGTATATACTAAGCTATGTATTTAGAAATACAATACATAAATTGTTTACTGGATGACCGTAATAACTACAGGGGCATTTATTTCAAATTGCCACTCAAAGGCCGTTAAGATGTGTAGCTTAGATATATATATAATTGTGTCGGAAACAAAAGGGTCAGATTCTGTGTGCCCAGAAGTGGGCGACGTCGATGGCATTACTCCCGGCCATCATCGGATCTTCCTGGGTGCAGCTAATCGGACACAGCGCACAATCCAGAAGGTGTGACAGGGTCTGCTCCACGCCGCAGTCACATTTAGTCGGTCCGCTGTAAAACTGCCAGGCGGTGTTGTTGTTTCCGTAGTAGAAGGATTGGCTGGCATTGTAAATAACCGTTTCCAGGGGGCACCACGCTTCATCAGTAGCTTTGATATGCTGATCTGACTTGAGTGTAGGTGGAGGTAAATATATATTTTTTTAACCAAATCCTACGTTATTTATTGTCACCGTCTTATTAACCAATATTTTGTACACTTCTAGGCTTCAAAACTAGGCACTGTTAGACACATATTTTGAGACTGAATCAACTGTTGTAATAGTTTGAAAATAATAGTTTGTAAGTATTGGCTTTTTATTAGTAATATACTACTTTACACTTTTACAGTTTTAATTTTCTTTTTAAAAGCAATTTTATTTTAAAAAGAAATAATATACATAAATTAAAATCAACTTATTCATAAATAGTTAGAGATTTTTCGATGCAAACTTTACCTAATATACTTTTAAATCACAAAAGGGTTTTTAAATATTTTTATCTTGTACGACGGCAGCATTTAATAAGAGTTTATAAATGTTTCAAAATAAATAATTATTTTAATTTTTAAAAAATTATACATAATTCTTATCGGGTTAATCACCAGTCTCTTTAAGAAAATATCGACAACATATATAACATTAAGGTTATCAACTGACAATACTTGGGGAAACAACATATAAATAATTTTAAATTAATTTTAATTAAAAAATTAACAAATTTAAAATATTTAGTATTGAAGCCGTAACATGTAATCGTTTAAAGTACTTAGAAAACAGAGAAAAGCAGAGGTGATATGTTAAGGATCGGATATGGAAAAAGAACAATAAGAAGGTTGTTAAAATATCTTAAAACGACTATTTGCGGTACAATTCTCTCATCTCAAATGCCACAAGTTTAAAAATTCAGCTGTAAAACTTAGGAAAATATATATTTTATACAATTCAAATTAAGATGAATCTTTTTCTATAATACCTTCAAAATAAATATTGACGTGTATAATGTTTTGTTTTATGTTTGTTAGTTTTCTGTATATACTAAAAGGTGGATGCTTTGACTAAAATATTAGCCTCTTTCTTTCATCGTATAATATACCTGCAACCTCTGGGGAAATATCGAATATGAAAAATATAGCTCAGTATGACAAAGGAAAATGAATCGAATAGATTTGACAACGAGAGTATACCTCGCTGAATGCACCTGTCATGGGAACACAAAAGCTTCCTTGTCAATATTTTTTTCTATTCCAGAGTATTTTTTTCGTTTGTTCAATGTTTTATAAGATAATGAAATTTTCAGGCTGAAAAAAATACACAAAAGAATAATATTATTTGAATTTTTCGTTGAAAAAAAAACAATGTCATTAAAATTGAATTGAATGCATTTATTGTAGAGAATCAAATTTCTTAAAGCTCTAAAAGATGGCGTGACAGCTCACAGTCACATCTCCAAAAAAAGGAGAAAAATCCGATCCATATATCTGAATTTAAAAAGAATAGTGATTCGTTATCCCGAGGTCTTGATTGTTTGGCTTCAAGAGTATTTTCAACCTTAGAAATACAACGTTTTATATACTCGTATGTTTCTTTTTAACGAAATAAAAATTCAATACATTACTTATGCAATGCTTACATACACCAAGTACCATCAAGTAGAGATAGAACACTAGAGTAGATAATCATCAAATAACTAATTAACTTACCAGGAAAATGCTACAATAATTGATTGGTTAAGTGTATGTAAACATAAAATAAAAGATTTATAATAAAGAGAAGAAAACGTGCAGGTCGCATATGATCAAAATGTGTTTTAATCTATTTTAAAACTTTGAATTCTTCACACATTAAGTACTTTTACGTAAAACTTATCACTTAACGTAGAACTATACTTGTTTCTTGACAGTGATGGATTGTGGAAGGCTACGAGTTAGTCGAAACTGCAGTCTTCTAAACAGAGGCCATACTCAATATGATCCATGTAAAAAAAAGTAAATAAACAAATATTTATGATTTACTTTTTAAAACGATTGTCATAGCCTATTCATCGAAATTAGTGGTAGGGGTTAGTCCCGCGAACACAACCCATTTACAAAGAGTATATAATATAATCGTGTCGGAAACAACACGGTCAGATCCTGTCTGCCCAGAAGTGGGCGACGTCGATGGCGTTACTCCCGGCCATCATCAGGTATTCCTGGATGCAGTTATTCCGACACAGCGCACACTCCAGAAGGTGTGGCAGGGTCTGCTCCACGCCGCAGTCACATCAGTCGATCTGCTGTAAGACTGCCAGGCTTTCATTTGCGTCCTCGTCTTGCATACTCCGGTCCGAAGTCTGTTGAGGGACCTCCATATAATCCACCCCTACTACGGAAACAACAACAATACAAAGAGTGAATTTATCATACACAATACGTGAATGCTTTAGTTTGATGACGTCATCACATCAACATTCCACAAACGGCGCTTAGCTATTCTCGGAATTGCAAGCATTATATACTATAATATACAGGAATGATTTATCAACCACTTTTGCCAATACCAGAAAATATCAACAACCAAGTGTTTATGTGTTTACAGCGCCTGTGAAAAGGTATAATATAGATTTTTGACTTTATTTCAATAATATTAGTAATTAAATACACATACAATTATACATCAAATTGTACACGCATCAATTCATTCAAAAAAATATCGGCAGACGCGGGATTCGAACCACGAGCCTTGCACCTTTGCTAACTAACTAATAATATAAAAAAAAGCTTGTGAATAAATGTTGACTGATTGAATAATAAAAATAACCTATCGTTATACAATGGTATAAATACAACTTTCGCGTATCTGCCCAGGCAGAGAAATGGTCGTGTGGACTGCGCGGTGTGTAGAATAGAGCAAAGGCGCAAGGCTGGTGGTTTGAATCCCGCGTCTGCCAATATTTTTCTGAATTATTTGATGCGTATAAAATTTGAAGTATAACTGTAAGTGTATTTAATCACTATTAATATAAACTCTATAATTTACTACGTACATTCAAATTACAAGTAATAATACGAATTGTCATAAAAATTATTTAAGTGTCAGTTATTTCAACTCGAACGATTATTTTCAGGCTAATTTTTTATTTAATTTTAGGAATGCTTCATTCGACTAAAATAATTCCGTGCGCAAAAAAAAACATTTTCCATGCTTCACTTTGAGTAATGTTGGGTCTCTTTAAAAAATCTCTAAGCCTCGGAATAATATTAAAAATATTTTTACGCGGTTTTGTGTGGAGCGCGCTTACATTGCTGTACAAGCTCGACGTTTTTTTAACAGTTGGAAAATTGTGTTTCTAAGCTAGCCGTATTATGAAAATAGTTTATTTTAAAATATTTTAATATAATAAAAACTTAACTGTTTGCCCTTTTTTGTGTGTTGTAGGTCTCATAGTACTATATATATATATTTAATGAAATTATTTAACTTATACCAAATGTTTCACAAGGTCAGCTCGAGCATATTTACTTCTATTTATATTATTACAATTAACACAAAAATGGTCTTATTAAAAATACAATTTTCTGTATTTAAGCCAATTATTTTTTATTTAAAAAAATAAAATTATCACATGTTAATTTTATATATATTATTTGTGTAAGCACATACAGGAGAATACCAACAGATGGTGATATTGATTCTGAAGATTTATCTGTGGATTCTATGACGCTTACCATTCTATGACGGAGTGTTGATACGCCAACGCCTGACATACAAGCATCATCAATATTATTACAGGAATTCACTATGAATGGGTGGTCTTCACGGGACATCTTTCTTCCACCACCAATTTTAATTAATAGGTTATGACTGGCATTTTACGGATAAAGGATCAGATTCGAATAAAAAAAAATCATGGGTGCCAAACCGAAGGTCATGGGTTCGATCTCCGTCGAGGATGACCTTCAGTTTGGCAAGCAAACGCTTTAACCACAAAGCCTTACCCAACGGTGATATTAACACAATTAATTAAATTTCGCATACAACAAATATAAAGTAAATGTGACACTAAATATACATTAAGATTACCAACTTGACAATACTTGGTGAAACTGCATAATTATAATTTTAAATTAATTTTAATTAAAAAAATAATAAATTAAAAATTAGTCAGTTAGTTCTGCAAAACTTGCATTTTCAATAACTTTAAATAATTTATATCATTTTCAATAACAATAACTTCAATAACAAAAACAATAATTAATAACATTTTCAATAATATTATTGAAGATGGTCTCCAGGGAGGCCAAAGCATGTAATCAGTCAAAATTAAATATTTTTAATTTATGAATTTTTTAATCAAAATGAATTTAAAATTATAACTCAAAATACAGTCAACCTCAAGGAAAATTTTTCATTAATCAGATCTATTTAGATATTACTTTGGGTTGAACTGCCTCTTAGGACTAAATAGTCCAGGCCTCGGTAATGTCTTATGAAAACATTAAAAAGGTTGACTGAATTTTATACTATATGTTTTAGCAAATTCAATATTATTTATTTAAATAGTAAATATTATATTTAAACTGTTTTCATGATATGATTATTTCGCTAATATTTCCATAAAATACTTCAGGTTTTCGCCGCGTAGCAGTCAGGTTAAAAGGTCTTTGTGTCTTATAATAAAACTTTTATATTGATTATCTACATCGCATCCATTTACTTTTTTCAATAAAAACCTAGTAATATTTATATGTTTTTCCGCTTAATATAAGCGTAAAGTTATTCGAGTTGTTTTCTAATGAGGATAAGCTCTCCTAATATTTAAAGAAAACTCCTGATACGCAAAGCCACCCGGCTGAATAATTTATAAAATAATGGGAAATTCTTGAAAACAGTTGAAAAACACAGCTTTTTTTGTCGTCGCCGTAAACAAAAGGCTTTTATCCGAAGGATTTCGGGAAAATTTAAAGGGATAAATGAACATCCTAAAAGGAAAGCCCGGACACTTTCCAGCACGTGCAAAAACATGAGTTTTATAGATATTAGTCTTATTTTTTACATGTTAAATGGTATTCCTATCATTAATAATAAATTTTCTCCGTTTTCAACTACGAGAATATTTTGCAAAAAACAACATAATACTCATAGCAATGCTTTTTAGTGATATTTAACTGGTTATATATTTTGGAAAGGTGATATGTACAAAATCAAAGGTTTTCATGAATGTGACTCAGCACAAAAACCAGCTTATTAACAAACAAAAAAAAAATGCCAGCATCTGTGTGTCTTCTTACGTATAATTTAAAGCACTCCAAGATGGATATCAATTAACATTATGTCATTCTCAATCCATACTGCTGAACATCATAAAAAATACAATTATATGACTTCTCAGAGTCATAAATCACAAATTATATTTATACAGAACGCGGCAAAAAAAGCTGACGGTCTTAAATCAAAACAACGACGAAAACCGTCAGATTTTTTTGCTGCTTCCTGTATATCTTCAAGTCAGCATTTTAAGCCGAAGAACTATCGAATACATTTTGAAGTTTAAAATCTTTTGAAAATTTGAAAATGGGACTTGAGGAATAAGGAAGCTTTGGTTTTTTAATTCACCCCACTACATAACCTCTCATTTACTATAAGCGAAGCTTAATTACGGTTGTAGAGGTTCCGCCACATTTCGTTCACAGACAATTCGTTCAACGACTTATCAATAATGACGTGGCGCGTACTGAATGTCTGATGCACGGGACATTTGGCACACGAGTAAACTGGTGCATTAGATGTTGATCCTTAGGTAAGGTAAGGATAGGTTAGCGAGACATCCAGTGCACCAGTTGTCCCATGCACCAGATTTTTGATGCTCCCAACGTCGTTACCGATGAGTCGCTGAACAAATTGTGTGTGAAAGATAGGTCGTGACACCGGTTGTAGAGTTTTTTTTTATGTAATCGCATGCAGGAGAGCACAGCCGGTCAACACCAGTGCACTCTATGACGCTCAATCAGGGTCGCTGGACGCTGCATGTGCGAAACGTGTGTAGTGTTTGTGTGTGGGTTGGGGAAATTGCAAGTGTAGATTTATCTGTTTGTTGAAGAGATCCAGATTGTAAGAAGGAGGAAACACAGACGCTGGAAGAGCATTCCAAAGCTTACCAGTGGCATTAATTGTATTTATTATTATTTTATTAGTATTTGTATAGCGCTCTTTTATGACCGAATGATCATTCCAAAAGCGCTTCTTTGCCTCTCTGAGTAAAAAGGTGGGTCTTGAGTCTGCTTCTGAAGGATGCCTCCGCTTTAACACAAGTCCAACAATGACAGTTCACACGTAAACAACGCAATAAAAGTACTTAATTAAGGAAGGAACTTTGGAAACTGCCAGTTCTTGATCGACCATCATTAACCGTGTATGGATGTTCGGCAAGTGTAAGACGAGTTTGTCGGTTGTGGGTGGGTGCAGAAGGAATTAGTTATTTAAGTTAAGTTAGAAATGTCTTGAAACTTCTGTCAGTAATTGTCTCGTTGTATTTCAAAAGCAGAGCCTACTTAGTGTAATGTAGTTCAAAATGCATTTTAATTGGTAAGTGCACTTACAAATTCATTGCTCATCGTGTTCCCTGCTACGTTCTCCCAGGTTTCCCTCTCGATTCAGAGATTACCGAAGCGACTCAACCCACCACTTCCTCCCGAACCAGTATTAATTAATTTTATATACAAATATTTATCGACTTGATTCCGGAAGATTATTTCATTTTTTGCATCGTTAAATCGCCTTTCATCTCGGATGCCGAAGTCGTTAAAATAAATTTTAATTTTATTATGATGAGAAACTTTTTATTGCTCCGCGCTTTGCGCTCTGTCTACCCAAATCTACGTGCAACATATTGCTTTTTCAGTTTGTGTACATTTGAAAATGAAATATCGTTAATTTTACTCACTTTATCGCTTGCTCATTTCAGATAACGTAATATAAATTATTATTTAATTAAAATTATAAAGACTTCTTTGTTGAGCATTTTTGTCTAAAGTTTCGAATCCACAACAGCGAATCACGTCCATTCAAAAAAATATTTGACAAAATATGTTTTAATTTAATTTATCATCAATTAAAGTTCACAATTATATCAAACACTAACTCACGTAACGTTTTTCTTATCAATTAATCGCAGAAAATTAGGCGACGAACGATGTGATTAGAATCACAGCCCAATACATCATACCCAGTTCATTGCCGCACTGACCATTTATCTAATTACTCCGCCTCAATGAGCCGAAAAAACAACACATTTTATTAATAAGTTTTCTTTATAGACAGCGCTTTTTTAAAATATATCTATATTTGTTTTTGCAAGGCTAATCAATTAAAAGTATTCACTAGCATTGTTTTATTAAACATATTTTTGTGTAGTGTACATTATAGGTATTAAATAAACCATGAACTGCGTGGTTTGGTTTGCAGCAACAAAATCTTGCATATATATACAAAACCGCAGTTTCATTTAATTTGATATAAAATTAGTCAAAATAAAAAAAAAATCAAAGAAAAATATCACTATCACTTTTTTTCATATTTTTTTCACAGTTCTGTATGCTAATATTTTCTATGCTTTGTCCCAGAACACTTGTATACGGAAACATAGATGGTTCCCGGATGCCTTCAGGGCAAGAGTTCGCGAACTTGCTTAGACTGCCGCTATATTACCAGTGAAATATAAGAGTGTTGAATGATCAGAGTTTTTAAACATATCATATAATCAGCTCGACGCTCTCGAAGCCTGGAATGTTTTTGTTTCGTACTTAAGGGGTGGCTCAACTCTACCGACGGCATGTATATAGCTTTGATTTGATTAAATCCATTTTAAATAATCAAGCGTGGTTGGGATTTGAACCGGCAGCGTCTGAATGACAAACAAACGCTTTTACCACTGGATTATGCCGCCAACTTAGTTATCTACAATTTACTCCTTTTTTATGCTAAAACATAAATAATTGCATAAATATTATGATCTTCAGGTGCGAATATGACTTGGGTTGAAGCAAGAATAATAGTTACTGACAGAATCTTCATGTGGCAATTTGTGACAGCTATATTCTCCAAGAGAAATAAGATACTCGTATTAACTTGAAAAAGATCAACCTTGTCCTCAACTAGGTCGATTCTATGAGTTGAAATTTTCAGGCGGAGGGTAATTCTCTGCCTGAAACCACAATTGAATACTTTCATTTCGTTCGGCAGCAGAGTTTTCATATTGAAATAATTTAAATGTCGTATTTCAAACGCTTTAGTGCCTTTTTATGGCAATCGAATAAAATTCGGGACATGTTTGAACGGACATGCTGCGTATTAAAATGTCAAATATAGTTTTTTTTACAGCGCAATCAATAAAATATAGACTTTCAGCAGTTTTTCTCATGAAATTTTTCATAAACAGCTGAAAATTATGGTATACTTTACTTTAAATAAGCGTATAAGGTAGACAATGAATATTACGTTTTAAATTTATTTATATTTTTCACCGTTCACTTTCTTAATCGATTACAAATATCAAATATACAGGTATTATAATGTTAACCTATATTCTTGTTCTTCAAACATTTAATACAATAATATTTAAGTAGCAATGAGTGTTTACAAAGACTGCAGTGTATGCGAAACCACTATCTTTATAATTTAATAAACAGTTACTCAACATGATTCGTATTTAACCTTTCCATTACGGCTCGGTTTGAATACAAATTATACTGTCAATTATAAAACTAGTATTTGAAGCGTAAATCTACTTATCTGGTCTATTTTCATATATCACATTGAGTCTTGTATCCTTTAGCTATCAGAAAAGGCATAAAAAACAATTCTAAGACACTAGCAAAATAATATATATCACGTCAACCAATGTCGACGGTCGGGGAATCTTATGACGGCATATGCCGACAACCGATGCGAAAGGGTTAAACAAGTAAAGCTCATTTAATATTACAAATCATCCATAATCTTAGTTTTAAAATTTTCACGTTATTAAAAAAAACGTCATTTTTATGCCCAAAAAGCTAAGCTAAGAGTATCACAATTTTTAAATTTTATTTATGAATCGATTCTTTGATTTTTCATAACAATCATAAAAAATAATTCTAGTTATTTTTATATTTTGTGTCCAGTTTTAATATTTCCATCGGAAGATTAATAGCCGTTGTAAAATAGCATATAACTCTTGTATTTATAAAAAAATTAACCGATATATTTATATTTTGTGCCATCACGAGAAATTTAAAATATTATTTTGGCATGTGTGTTTGTCAGATTAACTAAGTATCTGCCAAGATCATAAATATTCCTTGAATAATGTCAAAATTTACATCAGAAAACAATTCCTAAGACTGTTGTCACTGCCGAAATTCAGACATACTTTACAAAACAACCAAACTTTGAAATGACAAAAACTTTGACGCTGGATGTGTTCAAAAACAACACCCACATTATCATAAAGCAAACAAGCATTCTTGCTAACGCGTGAAAAATATCAAAGTATATTTATTTCAAGAAAATTGAAAAAAAAAAGCATTATTTGCAACATTTTTACGTAAGCTTCACGTATTGCCTTTTTGGTGTGCCTCCGTGCTACTTTTGTTATGTCGTCGGTTTATTTTGCTGAGTTATTGGGCGCTACTCCAACATATTTCTATCAAATAGGCTCTAGATCTTTCGACAGATGTGAACTATCCATTTGTGTGATGATTGTTTTAGATGCAATCAATACCTAAGTATTCAAAATAATTTATATCTTAATTCTCTCCAAATATAAATACAATCGATATAATTTTTAAACAACAGCTAAAGTTATGTAAGTAAACGATGTATTTACTTAATTTTTTAATTTTTATTAGAATATTAGTTTATTATTTCAATATTCTAATCTACTTTTATAGATCATTGACTATATTACAATATTATTATTACTTAAATATATATATACTACATATAAAATTCTTTTCAACGCGTCAATCAAGCACAAAATAACGGCAGAAGCGGGATGCGAACCGCGGACCTTGATATTTAAGTAATGATGTATTTACTCTTTATTAACAGAATATAGACATCAATAATTACTACGTTTTGGCAATCTAAGGCATTCTTACCAAATAAATTTAAAAATAATTACTTAAAATCATCATTTTTATCATTTAAATTGCGTCTTACGTTTTGGTTAAGAGATATTTTGGTTATTTCGAAAAGACAACTTAACCTTATGTTTATATTTTTTTTCTGAAGCAGTGTCTATTTAAAATGAAAGTAAAGGCAACATTTATTTTTGGCAGTATTTAATTCAATTAATGGGCCGTAATTCTTTAGCAAACCGTCAGTAATAAATACCCTAAAAGGTAAGTAAAGAATAATCATTTTACAGTAGAAAAATATCAATCAGCAGTACAAAAATATAGAATTTGCAGGAAGTAATTAATGAATGGTAATTAATAATAGGTAAGTTTACTATTTTATGGAATAATTATTCATTAATTTTACATTTATTTTTTATCAATATTGAATATATGACTGCCCATTTTATTTTATAACTGACCACATTCATACTGTCACCGTGGATGCTGCCAATTTATTTAGTCTACTGCAGATGAATTTTATTTATTGCCAATTATTAAACTTGAAATACGACATTTAAATTATTTCAGTATAAAAACTCTGCTGCCGAACGAAATGAAAGTATTCAATTGAGGTTTCAAGCAGAGAATTCCCTCCACTTGAAAATTTCAACTCATAGAATCGACTTAGTTGTTCACATTCATACTGACACATTGGATAATGCCAATATATTTAGTCTACTGCCGATTAATTTTTTTACTGCCGATTGATAAAACTTACTTAACAAAATCTTGAATTCGTTACTGAACAAAGAAATACAGGCCTAAGAAAAAAGATACGTTATCTTTTGAAATATAATTATAATGATTAAGAGAAGCGGCCAAGTGAATAAAAAGACTCAAATTTTATTAAGTATATTGTGGAGTTAATAATACGAGTTACTCATGTTCGAAAAAGTTTTTTACGTACTTTGTCTTGTTGTTTGTATCTGTATGTACATTACTTCAACCTTGCTTTCACGTTGAGTGAACTTTGGATGAGAATATAATTTGTGTAAGACGGCTTACAAATAATGTTGCTGAAAAAATATACTTCCTGTGCATTTACAGGAATTATGAATTTTAGTCAACTTTCAGACAGCCTAAGTAAAAATTGAACGATAAAAAATCAGCAGAATATTTTCGTTTTTAATAATAAAGTTGCTTTTTTAATTCAAGAGTTGAGAATAGTTGGAATATAATATTTAGACTTTGCGGAATCTCGGTGTTTTGAAAAGCCGTCGGAAACTATACATGCGAGTATATACAGTCATTACTCTTATAATGCACGCCTTTTTTATCTTCAAGGTAGAATATTTATTACAGTGTTTGCGGTGATTTTTATATTAAGGTCCTTTTTTGTTGCTTTTTTTTTTAGTGGAACCAATTCTTAGGACTGAATTGTACAGGCCTCGGGAGCATCGGGTTAATCATTCAGCCGTTTGAAAACAATATACGATGATTGACTGTAATGTATTCGGTAGAGCTCTAGGAAGTAGGGCATGGGACGAGACGAAAATGGCATGGACGATGTTATAATACATTAAATATATATTTGATATATTATTGAAATTAATTTAATTTATTTTTAATTTAAAAAAAAGTTTCTCGTTTAATAATATTTGCAGAGTTTTTTTGCCCGAATAATATTCGAGATATTGCAACACAGCAAGAAAATGCCATTTACATTTCTTAATGAGACTTCCGTTCATAATCTTAATGGGCTCTTTCTTATAACTAGAAAGTTTAATCGCTTCAAAAACAAAACATAAATATATTTTATTGCTTTGTGTAATAAATTAAACTACTTTGTATAGTAAATCAGATAATCTTTGAATGCAATGCAGTTAATTAAAATATTCCAATATCAAGACTTCACTGAAACTTATAAAACGCAGTACAAAAAATATGCAGCATTTCAATCACAGAATGTAGATGGCTGCATTAAATACTAGGGTTGCGATGGTTTGACTTTGTGAAGGACAAGGTGGGAGAGCAGACAAGTTAACCCTCTATACTACAATTGATCGAGAAGCTAAAATGTACTCGGTTAAGACATATACTTCAGATGCTGCAGGAAAACATTAAGTACAACTAACTTCTTAGGTTTTCACGGCCAGATTTGATATTGTGGCTTTTGGGTTTAGCCGTGCGTGGTGAATTTCTTTTGACCAATATTTCGACCGCCATTGGAGGGGTCTTCTTCAGGATGTTAACAGACAAAAAAGGATGACCACTTGACATTCGTGGAGGTACAATTCTAAGAACATACCTACCGTATTCTTAGAACACACCTACCGTATTCTTAGAACATACCCACGCTTCTCCGGACCAATGGAACTTGTGTATGTAGTTGCAGTGGGGATATTAATAACGTTCGTAAAAAGATAATCTAATACCAACTCACAACTAAATCATCAATTCTAAAGATGACCCCTGCAATGGCGGTCAAAATATTGGTCAAAAGAAGTTCGCCACACACGGCTAAACTCAAAAGCCACAATATCATTAACTACAACTGTTTTTCAACTTCTCATGTCATACTGGAAGGCCGTCGGGAACTTTACATAGAATAACTTAGCAGAGCTGTAGGTGGTAGGGCTGACATATGATATGAAGCAAGGACCATGGCAACTAATAGAGCTTTGTGGCGGTAGCTTGTGTAGAGCATATTCTCTAGTTAAAGGAGCATACATGATGATGATTGTTTAATCATCAAACTATATAGTCGTTATGAGGAGGAATATATACGAGTTTAACTCTCATAAGTTTTTTTACCATATCCCTTTCATATATGGAGCATATGGACACCACAAATTGTAAAAATCAACGTAAAAAAACCAAAGCAAAGTTAAATTTTTAAAAAATCATATATTTTTTCACAGTTCATAATCAAAGATTTCCTTTGACTTGTCCCACAACACTTGTATACCCGGAGATCCACATGAGAACATTTATGGTTCCCGGGAGCCTCCAGGGCAAGAGCCCGCTGACTTACAAAGACTGCGGAAGTAGAATCAGAGAAATATTTGGGTGTTCAACAATCAGCGTTTATATGGAGATAGGATGATCAGCCTGTCGCTCCTAAGACCTTTTTTTGTCCTAGAAGGGTAGCTCAACCCTACTTAAAAAAATAAAAAATAAAAACAACATTAGTTGGGATTTGAACCGACAGTGTCTGAATGGCAAGCAAACGCTCTAACCACTGGATTATGCCGCCCTGCTAGTAACGTAGGAGTTTTACTATAAAATTGCTACACTGGTAAAACAAATACGTGTATCTTTCTTTGGTAGACTATCTACAATTAATACAGTAACGAGAATGGCTAGAGTTATACGAATTTAAAAAAAAAACTTGCCAATTTATCATAATGTTGAAACGTATTTTTTCACAGTTGATTTCACAAAATAAGTGCTTGGAAAATTCTGCACTCCGTATTGGAAATTGCGAAATTAAAGTATGATTTATCTCGGTCCGCCATTATACTTAACTTAATATTAAGAACCGGTGACATTTTTCTAGAAGTAAATCAATTTTATGGCGTATTCATCATTAATACGCCGGATATCCTCCAATATCTCACGGTTAAGCGACCGATAAATTTTCCTAGGGCAAATAATTTATAAGGAAAAAAAAGCGAAAGTATATTTATATTGGCCACCACTTGTGAAGAAGTATTTTATAAATTACCCAAGATTTTTTTAACAAAACCACTTAACTTCTGTAAAATTAAAGTTTTACAAATTTTACGTCATCACAGAAATCAAAAGCTGCTTTATTCAGCAATTGAAAAGCACATATTTTTCATACATACGATCGACACATTATTATTACTCAATTTGTTCATTACATTTATATTACAGACAACCTTCTTGATTTTTTTGTATTGATACTTTTTTTAATACAAATTAATATCCAGAATAAAAAAGTAGTTGTACTTAAATATAGTATTTACATAAATAATTGATATTTATTGGATTTCGTAATGTTTATCATGTTAATTATTCACCAAATAACTTATAACTTCTACCTACATTCAGTGATATAAGAAACTTCAACTTTTATTTAAGCCTAGATTCTAGTAAGTTTATATTTTTATCTTAATAGTCATAGATAAAACTATCCTTTCTTGAGTTTATCGTACTTACCAACATTTATTTTAAATGGATAAGAATTTCTTACATTATATGAACATGAATCACACTGAGCACCGTTTCATTTGGTAGAAGACTGCAGATTCGCGATCTATCAAAGCTTCATCAGTTTCAATGTGCACAAACGTACTTACGTTTAAATGAATATTTACTAATAAAGAAAAAATAATTAATAACATTTATATTGTTGAAGAAATACGCATCACAGCATTAAGCAAACACACTATGCAACAATGTGTACTAAGAAAACTTTCGTAGGGCATGTTATCAAAAACTTGAGTTTACGGTCTGGAGTAAATGGATCACAGAAGAGGTTGAAGGAGGACTATCAAAAAGATGGCTTACAATAAGATGGACAGACCTGATCTTCTTTTGGCGTGTCAAGCAGTCAATATCGATAGTAAGATGAATGGAAAATAATTATTTATAAAGCTTTGATGTTCCAAAAAACCGTAATGATAACCATTTGACGAGTTATAATTTATATTTAAATTTAAATAAACCACCATTTAATCCACCAGTAAATTAAATATTAATTCAGTTATGCCAATAATCGTTCTGTTAAATTGTGTGCATTTAACAAGTGCTTCAGTTTTCATCTCTTTGGCAGATTTTAGTTACATGCTATCATAAATGATAGGTTAATTACTATATTTGTAGCATTTGTTACCAAATCAATTAAACGTTATTACACTTCACATTTCTACAGTCTAATACAATATGACATGAAATTACTGCGTACCTTTCAAATTTATCAATATGCGTAATTTAGTTTTTATGAAACGCGTCCAATTTAGATGTATATTGTGCAATTCGAATTATCGAATTGCACAATGTATATCGTAACATTAATCGCTGGTTCGCATCCCGCTTCTGCCAATATTTTTTCTGAACGAATTGATGCGTATAAAGAATTTGATGTTTTATAGTATGTGTATATTTAATTACTAATATTATTGTAATATAGTCAATGATCTATAAAAGTAGAATAGAATATTTAAAAAATAAAATAATATTCTAATAAATATTTAAAAAATCCATATAGTAAACAAATACGTTGTGCAGTCGACAGACTTTCAGAATGATCAGGGTTTGGGATCTTAACCAATAGGTTTCAGGTGATCCCTAAAAGATCGGAGGTGTTGAACGTCTGATGGACTAAACTTTTTTGTGGTTTCAAGCATTTCGCGTTGTTCATCTCAATCCCTCTCAGCTTAAAAACATGAAGATTATCGTGAAAAAAGATTCCTTTTTACTATCGATTATTAGGTCATCTCTATGCGAGCGACTTTTCAACTGATCATACGATAACAGTCTTCTCTATATTACCAAACTTTTTTAGGCAAAGTGTCCAAATAATGTGAAGGTCTTTTTTTCCTATGATACCTAGTTACTTTTAATGATGCGCACCTAGTAGAACATATTATATTTTGTTTTGCTGCGTTTGAAATTTAGAATTCTGCTCATTTTGTTTTTTTGTTTCTTTAATATTGATTTTAAACTTTTCCATAACTGTTATTTAAGACTATAAAATGTACCTGCAATATTTAAGCACGAGAGGTGTTATTTGAACACTGTGTATAAGGGTTTTACAGCATTTCGCTCAAACAACACATGCACGGTTGACCGATGCCTGTTCCTTTCTAAATAATTAATCAGCCGATACATATTCACTGCGCCGGGTATATTACTACCGGAAACGATGAAGGGTTCAGCATTCCCTCGCGCGGAAACCCTCGGGGTGGAAAAGCCTTGGCCTTGTAACCTATCCTGAAATATAACCTCAACACACTGGGTGTTGTAAACATACTAAACATTCAGAAAACTCTCATACGAGTTTATGAAAATGCCTCAGCAAATTTATTAAAACTTCTCTATCTGTTTTTAACTCAATCAAAAATAATGTAATTAAATCTAACATTCTTAAATTATTTAATCATCTCATATAGTAAAACAAAAGTTTTATTTGGTTTTTAAAATTATGCATTAATTTAATAATTGTTTCATTAACAAACTCATGAACAAATTTATATTTCTTCTTCAATTTTTTCATCACTTATCGATTAAATACAACATTATTTTACACATATTTTAACAATTTATTACGTAATTGTAGTCGAAAATCATACATCTTTTATTTCAATTATTATAGGGTACTGAAGAAAATATTTCTATTTACAAAGTAGACTGACGCCTTACCCGTGAAAAAACATCAAAATATTTCAATTAATTAAAATTTCTCCAGCAATCATAAAGCGACTATTTTGATACTTTCTTCATATATTTGAAAAAAAAGATTATTTAAATAAATCATATTTTCTTCTTCTTGTTTTGTCTTTGTTTTGTTTTTAATCTTTTGTTTTTATATGTATTTTGAAATATGACAGATACGGTTTTATTGATATCTTATTAAAATGATTATGAAGTATAGTTCGGATTTTCTTACAAAATATTTTCTTCGTATTCTAAGCCATTTATTTATCTGACGACAAAACATACGAAGCCCTAATTTTATCTTATTTATTGTAATATCCATTATTTTTCTTAATAATGATTTTCTTAATATTTTAATTTAGGCTTTCGGTAAATATAATAATTAAGAATAAAAAAAAAAAGTTTTTTCATAAAATAAAACAAAAATAATACATTTTTCGAAAATCGACAAATTTACTAGGACTTATTTTAAAATCATTCAGTTGAATGACTCTAGAAAACATTATATTTACTTCTTTAGATATACTCGTACATTTTATTCAAGATCCATTTAATAGAAAATAAACAATTTATTTTAAATATAAACATTAAATTTAAAGAAATTAAAAGAAAACATGAAATGTATTATTACTTTATTAATAAAGTTACACACCAGGTGAAAAGAATACTTGCCAATTAATTGGCTAGCTATCGGCGGTTTTTGATTCTGGAATTCATTTCCTGCAAATTACAAACAAACCCATGTAACGCGATTCCATCGTTATAGCTCCATTGCTCGACTTTCTCCAACTTCGAGAGCTTTCCCGGAGGCTACGCAGCTTTCAGGCTGTTCCTTTTAGCGCAAAGCTCAACCCTGGGGAGCGACTGAATGCTTTAAAAATCAATTACTTATTAATTTGCGCTTAGCATAACTTTGTATGCGCACTTGGGCCCGGGACAGTGTTAGCGTAAGCTCCTTGATACGTTTTTAATTGTTTTATTAATGGTTTCGATTATAACTTTTTTTTTAAATTACTGAATGTTTTATATTTTAACGTAACGAAAAATTAAATTGTTGTAACGCAAAGGTAATCTAAAAATAAGTATAATTTCTTTATTAGAGGTATGTACTATTTTTTGTCTTCTACGTGACTTTTTGCGTATTTTAATGTAAAATAAGTTGAGGTTTTTTTATTACAAAAAGATCCATTAATTAAAACAATCAGAATTTTTAGTTATTTGCCAACAATTTGGCTACCATCACATGCCATTTTTATAAGAATCTAGAATTTTAGAAACCGCGAAGCTACCAACGGCCATAATTATATCGTTCTCTTTATTGGACGAACTTTATTTTTCAAAAATGAGTTCATATATTAAAAAAATGTATAATCCATTGAATAATAAATAATGAAAAAAAAAACTTCAATGCTAAGCTGGTTTATTTTAAAAACGTCACTTGTGAATCTACCGATATGCATATTTGCATAGCAGTCAATTCGAGCGGTATCCAATTGTCCAGTTTTTTTTCACCTTTCCAATGGCATCTAAATTTTTAACAATAATTGCATGACAAAGTTCTATTGCATATTTTCGAACAGTTGCTTCAGAGCTAGATTCAATACTGTTTTTTATTTTCCCTTTTACATCAAGAAATGATGTTCGTCCTAGAGCACGGGTGGCCAACCATTTCAGCAGGCGGGCCAAATTTTGGAAATGAGGTTTCCTATCGGGCCGCACAACAAAATTTCTTCTATAGGGTCCACCATTTAACGTTTTTTTTTCAACTAGTGCTTATTTTGTGAATGCTAAAACTTAGCTCATGTCTGATTTAACAGATAATTAGTTTTATCCTTCCGCTAAACGAATATGGTTCTGTAATGGTACCCTAAGATCTGTATAAATACAGATAAATTTGTATGCGTATTGTTGCGGCGTGTTCGCTTTACCTACCATAGAAGAAATTGTCACGATAGTTGAATCAATGTACTGAGATACTTCCATAACATAGGATATGATACACACTATGCACGATGGAATGTTCTTTTGGTGGTTTTATTTACACTATTAAATCACCCTTGAAGTATATTTATACGAAAACTGCGCTACATACATTATCCTTAATATTTTTTTTTTTCATAATATGCTCCGCGGGCCGTAAGCAGACACCCCGCGGGCCGCGGTTTGGCCACCCTTGTCCTAGAGGGTTATTTTAATAGATTCCACTCATTATCTAGAAACATCGATTGCCGGTTTCTTTTCCACAAAAAATTCTTGTTGTTGATTTTTTAGAAACTATTTTCATTAAAAAAACAGCAGAGAATATTTATAAGCTTATGTAAGAAGCACAATCAATAATAATAGAAAATATTTATTTCAAACTATTGATTGATTACTTCAGATGTAATTGAACAATCTATATGTTTCTTCTTTGTAGTATCAATCCGGTAGATTGTTTTGCAGCAACAAAAAAATGTATCTCGATCTCAGCTCTTATCGATCTTCTACAACCCTTTTAGCTCAGCATAAGAGCTGTAACTCATGTCCTCAAACAATTGCTCCAAATACTGCCACATAGCGCTCCCTCTGCAGTTTCTCCCCTCAACCATCCATTCCACAATTTCGTGAAGAAGACCGTCGTGTCGCATGATGTGACTGATCCATCGGGCTCGCCTCTCTGAGATGGTTCTTACTAGGTGCCTATTTTCCTTGATTATGCTGAGAACCTCATTGTTTTTGACGTGGTCTCTCCAGGAAATTCCGAGAATTCTTCTGTAAGACCACATCCCAAAGGCCTCTAATATTTTCTTAACACTTTCAGATAAGCATCATGTCTCACAGCCGTATATCGAGATGCTCCATACAAATGTTTTGGATAGTTGCTTGCGGAGCTTTTAATTAATATTTTTACTCGAGAATTTTTGACTCGAAAAATGACTCGAGAAAACGCAAAAATAACAACAATCACTTTTCCAATTTAGCAAAAGTAATCGTAAGTAAACCACTTTTCCAATTAAGGAAAAATGATTATACAAAATACGATAATAACATTCAAATGTGGCTTTTAATGACGGCGGGTATAGCCAATGGTTAAAGCGTTTGCTTGACAAGCCAAAGGTCATGTGTTGATTCCCGACTAAGAAAAAAAAAACGATTTCTGAGCTCTAAAATACCCTGCGGCTTATGTGAAATTGATATCTCACCCATAAAATGACAGTAATAGCCTATTAATAAAAAAATTGGTAGACGAAAGTCCTCACGTGAAGACCACCCATTCATAGTAAATTCCTGTAATAATAAGTATGATGCGTGAATGTTGAGCTGTAGTTTATGACGTTAGCGGATTAACAGTCCACATACAGAGCATAGCCATATGCAGCATGACAAGCGTCATATAATTCCACAGATGAGACTTTAGAATCACTATCACCATCTGTCGGTATTATCCTGTTGTGTTTATATTTTTTTAAAGTATGAAAATAAAATAAAAAAATAAAAAAACAACGATCGAGATGATTTATTAACATTTGATTTTAAGTGCATTAGTTTTTAAGCTAGATCACCTACAATGTAAATGATATATTTGATGATTATCACAAGAAATGTTTCCCAGTTGTATCGTGCTTAAGCAATCAGCCTAAGTGCTTGTTTAGTATATCGCTGCATCACTTCTAGGAACTATAGAAGCAACAAGACTATTATTTGCTTCTCTCGAACTCTCAGTTTGCAGGCAATCTACCGTTACGAGTTGTTCTTAGCTCTGTTTTTAAAGTTCTCGCTACGCGCAATTACGGGTGCTTTTTTCAATCCCAGTTTCCCGGAAGTACTGAGAATCTGCCTGATTGAGAAAAACAAAATACAAACACCGGACTGTTGTCTGTTTTAATAATCTCTCTGCTTTTCTAAAGCTTTGATTTCAAGTATGCTGTTCTAATTTATACTCATATAAATAGTATTCAATAGATGTTTTACCTTGTTTGTTTAAGGCGGATGAACTTCTATGGTCAACGGTATTAGGATGTGGAAATAAAGTGAAAAATACTACATTAAATGTCCAAATGACATCCCATCTATCAGCAAATATGATCGCATCTCAAGTAAAGATCGAGAAGATTGGAGATCGAGATGCTAGATTTTGTTGTTGCAAACCAATCTACAGGATTGATACTGTGAAGAAGAATAAGGTTCATGTTAAGTATTATTATATATATATGCATCTCCACAAACATTTTGCTTAATTTTTTAATTAAATAAATATAAATAAAAAAAAACATTAATTTAGCAGCTAGTGCCATAATCAAAATTTTACATATAATAATTTCAAGCAAATACAGAAAAAAACTATATTTAAATTAAATATAATAAAAATAAAATATAAATCGTCATGTACACATCATTATAATTATTGGACTACTACGCATTCCCCTCATAATTTTTGTCGCAGTGACCTGCGACAAAAAGTTTTTGTCACAGGTCGTTTTCCAACAGCCTTAAAAAACGTTTTCCAACAGCCTTATAAAAAATATATTTTCATAAAATTAATTGCTGTGAACTTACAAGTTTCCTCTTTCAAGGAACATATTTTGAAAACCGAAAACTCATACGTGCATCATGTTCATGATGATGTGTTTGTAACGGAATTTCTCAAATAACGTTCTTTTCATTAAGTTCTAGTCCAGTATATTATGTATCTGTATTAACATGGCGCAGCTTCCGCTCGGTAAACTTTGAGATAAACAGAAGATTTTAGTACTGCTTTAACTAGAGTAACCACATTTTCATAATAAATATTTAGTAAATTAACTTCTTATTTTAAATACTCTGATCTTTTTGTTCTGCCTTTCTTTAGGAGACAAAGTTTTATCAATCGTCACGACATCTATTGTGGCGTGTCTGGAAATCTTGCCAAAAACTCTCACACCGGAGGCCAAAAGGAACAGAGTACTACTACGAGTATCAGACGCAAAGATGAATTGAGACTAGGAATGGATAATACTGGTTGACAGAACTGTAAAGTATCATTTTGTGACGACAGTATGTTCAGGTAGGGAGCGAATATATATATTTATATATATATATTTATATTTATATATATTATATATATATATATATATATATATATATATATATATATATAATAAGCAAGATCTTTTGATTCCATATATTGTCTTTTATTTTTTATTACGGCATGCCTGATGAGAAGAAATAAAATGAAGAAAAGGGCTTTTTTTGTTCAATATATACATTACTTAATGACATCCCCCGTCTTTAAAAAGGACGACAAGTCACGGGTTTATCACGTAACTGCGTGGAGGAAAGATGCAGAAGCAGTTCACAAAGCAAATAAACTTGTTTATGAAGCACAATTTGCATTTATTTTTATTAAAGGCTTGAGTTTTCCCGTTCGACCGCTACATGAAGTTTTCTCCGGGCCGGTCGAACGGGTCTACTGCGCGACACGAGTCGCCCGCAGACCGGAGCACTGTGACATGCAGCGCCGCCAAGATAATCACGGCAAAAAACAAATAATTTTATATAATTAAAACTAATATTATAAGATTTGTATGTCAGGCGAGCAAACAAAAATAAGAGACACAAGATCGTTTTTCGAGGCTTTTCAGCATCAGCCTAAAAAAGCTATATCAAGCTGATATCATTATATATATATATTTTAGTGTGTTTGCCAGAAAATGACAACTCATTGCACACAACATAGCATCAGCTGGCATAATTCCCTTGGAACCGTCCATTTCTTCACACAAAACTCCGCCACGTACATAATGTGTATATATAGTAGGTCTTTTCGAAGCTTTCGTGGTACGATGATGATATATTATATATTATCATATTCACTGACCTTTGAAATAGGTTCGTTTCACTTTTCCGATTATTTAAGGGTGAAACATAAAGGAGCGGTCACCCCGTTGTTGCACAGCTCCCTGCCCTGTAATCACTGAGACAAAACGGCCAATCGATCGAACAGAACGACGGCACTGGTCTCCTCACGAGCTTTTAACGTCGGGTTTACGACGGCATAAAAATCTATTGAACAGCATTATCACTTCATACTCTGCCGAATGATGATCAGTAGTTTCCTGAAGAAGAATTTGGGCATAGGGATAGATCGCATTCGGGACGCCTTTCCGAGTTTTTTACAGTTGTTTTTTATATGTTTTATATTAACACATACAAAAGAATATACTTTTATTTAGAAATATCAATCGTAGATTCTATTTTACGTGTTTCATTAATTTGAAAAAAGGTACATGCTGTAAAATATACTTAAATGCATCAAATATTAAAGTGGCATTCTCTTTTGTATATTAACGTCTTTCATCCTTTATAAGGTATTATTTAGTCGCGTGATGACAGGATTAGAAGCAGATGATTAACACAGACTTTTTTGGAAGCACATTGACATATATTTACGATAAACTTTACAAACCTTTGGCGCGACCTAATCACAACATTAGGCCTAGCCACAATACAATATGCTCTCGCCAACGGGCTGGACACAACTAGCCCGTGCGGTGCCTTGATCGGTCACCAGCGCCGTAAGTAGCAATCTTTATAGCTAACACCAATATGGCGACAGACATGTCTGACAAGTGAACAGAAATAAGAGACAAAACATTGTATATCGAGGTTTTCGTGTTCGATATAACACTCTTAAAAAACTTGAAAATCTATCAAATTTTTTATTTTATTTTAATCTTCATCGGGGATCGAATTGACTATTTTTGGAATACTAAGCAAACGCTTCACCACTCGCAAATATCGCTATTTTTTACCGGTTTTTTACCAATCGTTTTCAATCAACTAAAACACAATATAAAATATTTCCCATTTCTACCGGCAGGTATAGCTAAATGGTCAAAACGTATCCTTTATTATATGTATATATTGAAATTGAAATTATCCACTTAAGTATTATTTCAATTCCATTAAAATATATAAAGCAAGCTTTATACTTTTAAAAATAAAAAATATGGTTATATTTTCCATTTTATTATTTGAAATACTCACTGCTGGGAGATATTTGAAAATATAAATAAGATAGCTATCACACAATATTTTTAATAACATTGTTTTCATTTATAATCTATCTTATTTACGAGCATGTAGGGGAAAGAAAAAATAAATTACTTGTTCCTAGAAAAAATATTTAGTAAATGAGATCAATATTTATACTGAACTATTCAGAAAATTAAGGTATACTTTTGAATCGTAGGTATTTGTGTAATCTAGGTTTCAGTATTTCTTTTTGCACGAAAAAACAATTCAATCAAGAAACGACCCTAAGAATAAAATACAATGTTAATGACATAATATTTTTACTTGACTCTATAAAAAATAAACTTTATTTTTGAATCGTGGGTGTATTATCCAGGTTTCACTGTTTCGTGAGTTATGAAAAAGAACTTTGAAATTTCGAATAAAGAATCGCCCGCCATTTTGCGCGAACAAATCAAATACGCCATCTCTCGGCTAAGTCTGAAAGTAGGGTTTTTTTTATTCTTATCGGCGTAAAGTGATACTGTTTCCTTATTTTAAAGATATTACGAGAGTTTTTCCGGATGTGCAAGAGGAAGAGTGAAATATTCGTTCGAGAATTGACGGAGCGGTGTGT
Source organism: Glossosoma conforme (assembly GCA_022606575.1). Lineage (NCBI taxonomy): Eukaryota > Metazoa > Arthropoda > Insecta > Trichoptera > Glossosomatidae > Glossosoma > Glossosoma conforme. Next base: position 1,878,512 of record JAGTXR010000101.1, on the reverse strand, counting down.
TTGGTTCCTTTGTGAGGCTGGCTGACTAAGGAAGGGGGCAAAGGGGAACCAAGACGGAAGAATGAATTATTCCAACTGCCGACGATAAAAAGATATGATGGTATTACTTACACTAAACCAGGGATTGCCAACTCGATTCCCTTATTTTCCGCATCAAATAAAATAATTAATGACATTTTACAATATTGTTAAAAAAAATGTTAAAAAAATGTGACAAGTATAAAATAATCATTTTGTTATATAATAAATCTCAAAGTTATGTTTAAAATTATAAATAATATAAAATTTGACAAATATACCTGTATGAAGTGACCGGCTTATTCTCAGATATATTTTTACACATAAATGATGTGTTTCTTCGTCTAAACAAACCATTAAAAAATCTGATAAAAGTGATTTTATTTCCATGAATAAATCAATTTAAAAAAAGTTAATTCGGTCACATGCGTTGATATTCTACATAAAAATAATAGATGTAAGAGTTTTAATATTTTATAATCATTATAAATAATAAAAAAAACACCAATAAGAATAGGAAAATTCTTAATAATCAATTACTTTTAACGTGCAAACGGATACTTAATATCATTCCAATAAATTCGCTGTTTTCAACCGGTCCGTCTACATAGGCTCTGATGCTTCCTCTCAGCCAAGGTGACATGTCACCTAAACCGGTAGATTGATTAATAAATAAAAACTAAGTTGTTTTTTGCAGAATTTTACTTGTTTTATTAATTTAAATATTGTAACTTCTGCTCTCAAGGTTGTACAATATGGCAATCAAATAGAGCAATTCCTTTTTTTATACTTTCTCTAGATATTGTTGTTACTTAGAGACTGTTCCTGGAACAAGTATTATTATGTTGTCCTAATGAAATCCGGATGTCCAGTGGCAACCCAGTCACCACTCTTTTTGAGCATATTTTTCCACAAAATACTATTAATTTAGATTTATATACCCTCCATAGTATGCCATAGTCTCTCTCTGGATCGGACTTCAATTATTGTTTTTATTTTTACTTTCTGCTGGTTTCCCATTCATGATTTCCACGCTCCAGGATTTCCCAGGCTTGAGATATGACTCAGTGTTTCTTTTCCACCCTTTTAGTGTCCCGAATCATTCTGACATTTCGCTTCACATTTCAACTCGAACACTCTCCGCTTTATTATATCTTTGTGCCGGAAATTTATTTTATCGGCATAATTGTACAAAACTGAGTAAATTTGCTGGGCTGACATAAATCATTTCCACAAGAGTGTCTTATTTTCCGGATCAAAAAACGATGTTCAAAACGCTACTAGGTAAAATTTTACTATCTATTAAAAATAAATATCAAAATGGATGCTTGATATTAAAAAGATACATGTTTTCACTGATGCTGAATTTCCAAATAACCTATTACTATTATATTGTAACTCCCACCTTGTAGTGATTTTATAATTACATTAGTCGTATTTCCCAGATTTTTGACCCTATTTCCATTGGATGAACACAAATAGAGGTTGTAAACGACTATACCTATGTATGATGTATTTTATCTCAATTTAAACCATTGTTATAATAATTTTATTTACTATTTCTGTAATAAAAAGGTATTAAACATAAATAAGTACAGGCTTAACCCATGCATCCTCCCTGTATTAACTTATGGCGCAGAGACGTGGAATCTAACAGCAAGTCTTACCCATAAAATAATGGTTACCCAGCGTACTATGGAGAGATCCATGCTCGGAGTGTCGCTCGAAGATAGATTTCGAAACGAGGAAATACGCAGAAGAACTCAAGTAATGGATGCTACCTAACGAATAGGCACACTTCAGTGACAATGGGCAGGAAATATCTGTCGAAGAGACGATGGTCAATGGGGAAGAAATGTATTGGAATGGCGCCCAAGAACTAGCAAACAAAGCATTGGCCGACCCCCTGCAATATGGACTGACGACATAAGAATAATTGCGGGAGTGGCCTGGATGCGGTAGGCGGAGGATCGAAGAGGATGGAGACTCATACAGGAGGCTTACGTTCAACAGTGGACGGATACAGGCCGATGATGATGATGACTTATAATACTTTTAGTTATGTTTTTGCTTTTATATTATTTTTCCGCTATTGCTACGTAACCTGAACTAGAATTAGAGAGTGTTGTGCTGATAGAAAAAGGTTTATAAAAAAAAGTGTGTCATCGCTTGCACGTATGTGTGTAGTTTATCAATTTTTGTACAAGTATCGATGAAAAAGTATTTTATCGATCCGTATTAAATAAAATACTAAATTTCCTTCCGGGTTTTTGTGTCAAATTTTACGCACAACAATGCAACCATTCACACATGTCTTCTTCTTCGTAGTATCAATCCGGTGGATTGGTTTATTAGCAACAAAATCTTGCATCTCGATCTCCACTCTTTTTGATCATCTGCAATCTTCTTTAGCTCGGTATAAGAGCTACAATGTCCTCGAACACTTGCTGCAAATACTCTCGTCTAGGGTGCCCTCTGAGGTTTCTACCCTCAACCATCCCTTCCGCAATGTCGTGAAGAAGACCACCGTGGCGCATGATGTGACCGATCTATCGAGCTCGCCTCTCTGAGATGGTTCTTACTAGGTGCCTATCTTCCTTGATTATGCTGAGAGCTTCATTATTCGTGACATGGTAACTCCAAGAAATTCCGAGAATTCTTCTGTATGACCACATCTCTCACAGCCGTACATCAAAATGCTCTAAACAAATGTTTTGGCAAGTTGCTTGGGGAGCTTTAAATTAATATTTTTTGACTCAAGATTTTTTATTTTTTTATTAAACCTTGCTTGATGTATGCGTCTGTCGACTTCTCTTTTTGTTCTGCCATCACAGGTGATTGTACTTCCAAGGTATGCAAACTCTTTTGCATCTTTTAGGTTTACTCCTAGCATTGATATATTAATGTTCTGCTGCTCATGTACAAGCTTTGAAACGTGATGCATATACGCCGTAACTTGTTTAGCCATCACAATCCGCAATAGTTTCGAACGAGAGAGTATTTTCGTAGTTAGATCAGATTTTATTATCTATTTCAGTTGGGTAAATTGATGTAATAAAAATGATTACTTGAGGCATTAACATGATAAAGCCGTATATAAATTAGGGTATTTATTACTTATGATGTGCCATTATTGTCTGGGATATTATTGTTATTTGACGAAATTCGTTCGCATTACATAATGTATTTACTGAATAGTTGAGATAACTACTTAGATCGCATATCACGAGTGTTTTGAATGTTGCCATTCGTGATGTAGAGATATCAGAATAAATAGATTAAATCAAGGCCATTGAGGTTAACATGTCAAGGTCGCGTTTAAAGTCAATATTCTCATATAACGTCCTGGTACGAAAATCTCGTTCGTAATTATATAAAAAATATGTTTCTACCAATTTGACTTCAGTAAAATTTTATTGTCATATTAAATGTAATAACCATTTATTGCGCTTTGTAATAGAGTCATACGTATATTCATTGCATTACTAAACGAACATGGCAATGGGTAATATATGTTTTTTTTTCAATTTTGTCTTAAAAGACGTAACAGTAAGGTTATCAACTGACAATACTTGCTGAAACTGAACATTTATAATTTTAAATTTATTTTGATTAAATAATTAATAAATTAAAAATATTTAGTTTTTATTCACAACTTATTTTTAATGATTTCATGTTTCGGCCTCCCTGAAGACCATCTTGAAGATGGTCTCATTATTGAAGATGGTCTCCAGGGAGGCCGAAACATGTAATCATTTAAAATAAATTGTGAATCAAAACTATTTTTATTTTTTTTAATTAAAATTAATTTAAACTTATAATTTCCAAGACATAATCAACAGGTTAACAATAAAAAATGTGGAGAGATTGACGTGATTTATGTTAAACTAAGTAAAATATAATTAAAACTTCAATGGATTTTATAGTAGATGCTTCGTTTGTATGTAATGTAATATTAATGAAATCAATAAATAAAAGCAATATTTCCAAATGAGTCTTTATTTTCTGTAACCTCAACAAGTTATATTTCCTTTTCATAAATTAAAAAAGGTCCCAAAAGGCTTCTACAGGGAAAAAAATTACGCCGGAAACGGATGTGGTTGAGTTTGTTTTTTGATAGCAAAAATTGGCAGAGGTTTTTTGATATACATTTTAGATATTTGTGTTGAAGACATTTATTTTTTAATTTCGCATAGATTTCGAAAAATAAAGAGTTAACGAATAAATCAATAGTGTAAAATAAAACACTTTCAGTTTATTTATAAACAAGATTAGAATAATACCGTAAGTGACAAATATTTTCTATGGATTGCATGATTGTTTCAATTTCATTAAAAATTAAGAATTATTTAATGTATTATTTAAAGAAGGTTAGTAGTTGACGCTTATTGATAGAATAAGCACAATCAAGCTGCAGTGGTGAAAATGTATATGTCAAAGCGACAAAGTTTGAAGGGAAGAAATGTATTTTATTGGCGCCCAAGAACTGGCATCCTACAAGATAAAATGACGACATCAAAAAAATATTGGAAGAAGGCTCAATCCAAACGGCGTATTAATAGAGATGGAGACTCAGATGAGGGAGACCTACATTTCACAATGATGAAGTGTTTTACTGAGTGATCTTCTTCGTAGTATCCATCCGGTGGATTGGTTTGCAAACAGAATCTCGATTCCATTCCTCTCGGTCCTCCGCAACCCTTTTCAGCTCAGCATCATATGTCCTCGAATACTTGCTGTAAATACTCCCGTCTCACAGTTTCTACCCTCAACCATCCCCTCCACAATATCGTGAAGAAGACCATCGTGGCGCATGATGTGACCAATCCATCGGGCTCGCCTCTCTGAGATGGTTCTTATTAGTTGCCTATCTTCCTTGATTATTCTGAGAACCTCATTAAAGGCCGTACATTAAGATTTGCTTGATGTATTCGACTGTTGACTTCTCTTTTGTTCTGCCATCCCAGGTGATCGTACTTCCAAGGTATACAAATTCTTTTGCATCTTTTGGGGTACTCCTAGCATTGATATGTTACTCATGACTTTGGTTTTTGTGCTGTTTATCTTCATTGTATTAATTAAATATGTTTTCCATATGTCACGCTTCAAGTTCATTTCAGTTTCAGCAATCAGAGCAATGTCGTCAGCAAACCTTATCATATCAGTCTTTTGGCCATGTATTTTAACCCCCTCTCTATGGCTCATTTTTTCCCTGATGTTATTAATTGCATTTTGTATCTATACGTTGAAGAGTACAGGCGACAGAGAGCACTGAGTGATATATCGGCTAAAAAGGGTTCTTTATCAACGATTTCCATTTTATACAAGAAATTAACAAGCTATGTCAGGAATTTCATGAGTGAGAGTGCCATCTTACGCTGAACGCGGATATATAAAATCTATTTTTGTATCACATATGAAAAAATAGTTTTATTTGGGATCGAAGGCATGATTTCTTGGATCGTTGGCCAGTGATTTACCTCCAAGAGCCATACTCATCGGAAAACCATCCAGAGAGGCTATATAAATACTTCTATTATTCATGGAAGCTTTTTATAGAAGCAATAACAATTTCGTTGTTTCATCAATTTTATTGGGAAAATGTCCTGCAATACTGTTTGTTATTGCATACTTTATTGCATTAGAATCTGTAAGCATTTAACACCGTACACAGAGGCAACATTGCAATATCACAGCTATTGCAGAATTGCGAAACGGAATGTCTTTGGCAAATGCGTCCAATACAACGCAACAATGTAACATAACATTGTATCACTGCAATATTTGATAAAGTATTGCAATGTATCGAGCGATAAATATGGAAAATATTTGACACCACTGTTGCACAATAAATTGGATCGTAATTTTGGGATTAAAACAACAACAACAAAATCTATACACGAATAGTAAAACTTTTTATCCAGTGACAATAACATATTGCACAATAGCATTTTGTACCCCCAACACCCAGACTGAAGTCGCGAAGCAGCTTTCTGAGATCCACACAACCTCTCACATCCGGCCCTGAAAATGAGATACTCCAGCTCTGGCAACAAGTCGCATCAGAGGATTTCATTACTCCAAAGTAAGGCCTCCCAACTGGCAAGAACCTTGAATGGCGGACCTGGAAATCCCTGAACAGATTAAGAACCGGAGTTGGTAGAACAAAGGACTACCTCTAGCGGTGGGGAATGGTTCGGAAGGGAGAGTCACTATTGAGCGACTGTGGAGACCTTCAGAACGCCTCACACCTAAGATCCCGCTCCATGTGTCCAACAAGCTGCACATCTCAGGACCTAATGCTGGTCAACACACGAGCTATCGATGTTGTTAGATACTGGGCAAAAATAATTTGACGCTGCCACGAATATGAAGAAGAGCATATTCTAATGGTGGTTCTCGTTGGAACACCGACATTAGGTGCGAACCAAAACAACTGCGTGTCAATGGTCGGGTCGAGTCATTCTTTAATACCAAATGGTCCGTTCTCTTAGGAAAGCAATTGTCAGAAGTGAGTTGTGACAACTTGTAATGACGACGTTTTAAATATAGAACGTAAATGGGAAAAAATAAAAATAATATATATTTAATGACATCCTCCTATCTAAGTTAGTTATGTAATTGCGTTGTGGCAGGATGATTAGCAGATTAACAACACAAAGACTTTTTCTAAAGCACATTGACATATTTATTTCGAATATTTTACAAACTTCCAGCCCAGGCGGAATAACATGCCTGACCGGCCATAATACGACCTTTTTCGCGGTCGGCACACAACAGACTGGGGTTCCGGGTGCCGTGGTCAGTGGCAGCCAGCGCTGCAAGTGGATATCTATATAACTAACGTCACGCCCGTGACCGGACTTGTCCAAAATGTCAATATGGCGACACATACATGTACGACAAACGAACAGAAATAAGGGACGAATGGTTGTATATAGAGATTTTCGGTACCAGTCAGCAAGGGCTATATTATGCTGATGTCAATATTTTAAGATTGTTATAACGAAATACAGTAGATACAAATCATTTCCACATTATATGTAAACCTGTTTTTGATGTTCACTTCCTGAAATATTATCGTAATCTAAAAAAAGGATGCGTATTGAATTATTTGGTATTAAAACTCGCTACAAAATAAATATCTATAAAAATTGTTTTTCCAAATAAAACCTGTCAAACTAAATTTATAGTGAGCCATTTCAATTGTTAGCTTTCGTTTTCTATTACAACAAATAGTGACTAAATTGAGATTGAAAAAAATGTCCAGAGTCACGGTATTTCATGAGATGAAAAATATTTTACGATGTGAAAATTCATCCCTTAAAACGAGTTAAAGAAACAAACAAATCAAATAAAGCTCCCGAGGGGTCATAAATGGCACGCACTCGATTTACGTTGAATTATTATGAGTTGGTCGATTTAACGATTTGTGAGGAAGTTTTTTCCAAAAAAAAATACGACGGCCAAACAGACTTTTGTCGTGGATATTTTCAGGTTAATAGTGCTTAGCTTAACCAGCTAATAAGAAATCGTCAAACTTAATATTACTCAGAAATTTTAAATCATTTTCGAATACAGCGAAAAAACTGTGGCGTTCGTAATTTAACCTTTTGGTTACTAAGAATTTTCTCAGCGACCTTGCTAAAAAAACGAAGCGATTTTGCAGCATTTATTAGAACTTACAAATTTTTTTATCATTTTTTATGCTAGATTGTTAAACTAAAAATTATGTTCATTCCAAACAGTTCATACTTCAGATTAAGTAAATAAAAATTTAAGCAATAATAATTATATTTGCCAATAAAAAAATATAAACCCATTGCTGCATTGGCTTTTTGGCGATACAACAAGATTCATAGCCGTATAATAGATTGGAAACGATACAAGCGCTGCATAAAGTATATTAAGCACTGTGTTTTGATCATACCCAGTAACAGAGTTTGCTAGCAATCTGTCGGTAATGTTCTGCAAATCTGCAGTGCATAGGTGGATCTAGATGGAGTCAAACCACGACATCTTGCAAGGTAATCTAATGCTTTTCCCTTGAATCAAGTGTAATGTCTAGCAGGTGTTGAATTCGTTTGTCTTATTTAAAAAAATTGACTATAATAATACTCGTAACCACAGATATGAAAGGCAGACTCCGCCTTTTGGCGTAATACTAATAATTAGTTTTAATATTATATTCAAATATCATATTTCGTGTACTTTGGTGTGTGTGTATAACGTTCAAATTATTGATACTCTTTAAATAATTTCGAAACTGTAATCATCACGAGTGTTACGATATAAATCATTAATTTTCTTCGGTACATAAAACATTGAAATGACATTACCTTCTCGCGTCTTTCAAATAAAATTAAATATCCAGGAAATATTTTAATGGTTTCCAATGCTCCGAAGTGCTGAAATGGAAAAGTTAATTGCCTGATTCGTCTTATCTAATTGTACTGAGATTTACAAGAATATATTATTTTACTAAATTCATGAAGTTGCTAAAATAATATTTTACCAACTTATACATTTATTTACTTCGATGGTGAACTCGTGACTTCAATACACCCCTACTTTTGTTGGTAGCGTTAAAATAGGTCCTTAACTTAACTAACCTATGGGTCCTTGTTTAAAAATACTGATTAACTAACGCCTTAATTGATACTGGAAAATTTAAAATATTTAATAATGTTGAACATTATTGTAACATGTATATAGCACGGTGAGCATCTATTGTTTAAAGAAATAAGACTAAACGACCATGGTTTCGTAAGCGCGGCGTATTTTCGCGGATGTCAAATAATTTAAAAACCATTTTTGGAGCACCATAACAAACGGACATAATTTTGCAGAAAACTACAATATTCAAACAACCACTATGCTCAGCAGTAACCTTAACAAACAAGAAGATAAGAAACAATTATTATTAATCACTTTAGTCGATCACAGTAATACGAGTAAAAAATAATGAAAAAGAAAATAATTTCTTAAACTGTAGTAAAAATAAACACGTTTCACGTACTGGCTGTATCAAGTCATCGTTTGCAGGTATTACCAATTGAAGGTAATAGAATTTCGATTATTTCAACATAAAATCAAAGTATTATAGCATTTCAATACGGAATCTGAAGTTCGACTCAGGTATATGAAATAACAATAAAAACTGCATCGAGTTTTATGGCTTAAAATATTTTTAGGCTACCGCTTCTAAAATCAGGAGTATTTGGTAATTAAGGGTGGTTTTCTTAAAAAGACACACTCGACTTTTAAGACTATGAAAAACTTTCGGCTTACTGCAAAAAAACGCCAATGAAAGCACGTTAAATTTATCGACCCTATTTTACTCTTCCTTGGAACACTTCCTGATCCACCAGCCTGATCCTGATTAATATGGACGTCAATTGAAAAAATCCATCAATTACTCCGGCTCTCCATTGTCTGCGGCTAAGATCCTTCCAACCAAGGCTGTAAGAATATAAGACGCTAAAGGCCTGAAAAATACCAAGCTTAATCCACAACATTTTCTATAAAATATTGTAAAGCACCATTTTAATGCGTTTTTTTAATTGATCGGATGTTAAAATAATAAAACATTGTTAATAAATTTATTTATACATACAAATTTACAGCAAATATTATATTTGTGACATTTCTCTGATCAATATTAGAGAGAAAAAGATGCTGGTATTTAAACTCGAACCGTTTGCAAGCCCAATATATATATTATCGTGTCGGAAACAACAGGGTCACATACTGTATGCCCAGAAGTGGGCGACGTCGATGGCGTTACTCTCGGCCATCACCAAGTCTTCCTGGGTGCAGTTACTCGGACACAGCGCACTAATGTTCAACCAGTACTCAGCGCAGCTCATTGCCTTTTGCTTCAAGTACTGAATTAAAAAATTAACACACATTATATATATATAATTGTTGTAAATTATTTTTACTGTGTGCGCTTGATGTAAATTAAATTTATATTTTTTTATTATTATAATTCAATAAATTATATTCTTACGTTGATGAGAGAAATGTCATGAATATAATATTAACCAAAGATTTTTATGAATGTATATATGTCTAAAAAATTGGTATAGATTTTTATTTTTACGAAGCATTAGAAAATTGAAATATATTCTTAAAAAACAAAAAAAAACTTAATGCGAACGAAAATATTCTGTATTTATTTCTTAATAGTATTATTCATTGTTTCGGGGATAATTTATGGTGAAAATATGCTATGACTAAAGAGTGAATATGGAATAAGACCATACACATTTTGAATTTGATATTGGTACAAAGAGTAGTACTATCATAACAAATACTCGTAATTGTAAAAAATATAGGCAAAATATTCTTACTTCCTTCATTGAAATTCGTCTTGGTGTAATTAAAAATTTATTAGATTTTTATATTACCATTATTTAAAATATATTGATGGTTATATCTGGCCTATTTTTGTTATATTTTATTTTATTTCTTTATTTATAAATCATTCAATTTGGTTTATTACTTAAGAATCAGATAAATACAATTACAACTTTGAAAATGTTATTTAGTAATGTAAATGTAAGAGTTATTTATCGCAATTTACAACGAAAGACTTATATAATGGAGAGTAAAAAGGGAAATGTAAATAAAATGTTAAAAATGTACTAAAACCAGCTTAAGCTTTACAAAATGAGGAGAACCGCTCACACATTGGCTAATCTTGAATAAAAAACGAACAATCAGTTAAAAATAATCGGTTCACAACAGCGACAGCTTCCATCATAATATTAAGTATTTAAAAAAACGAAAAAATACTTATCGAATAATTACAGTTTTATATTTTCTATATTGATTATTTTATTATTAAATTATGCATAAAGAGTATTTTTACAATAGTTTAGCTATTTTAATAAACACTGTTAAGAGCCCTCTCCCACGGCAACTTCCCGTTTTTTGCGGGTTCGGTTTTTTGCAGGATCACGTTTAGTAGTATACGTGCTACTGTGATAAAATTCACATGAGCATTCGGTTTGCAGGATACCACAAAAATTCGATCCATTCGAAATTTGCTGTACGGTTTTGCCACTACAAAGCGGACGACTGGATCCAGTAAAAAATGGTATCCAGTTTAGTTACGTACATAATTTGTAATATAAGTGTTCTCACAAGCATCCAGCATCACTATTAAATCACACCCGAGATTACAAAAAGCGCCTAATCTCGATAGTAGTTTTTGGATCGGGTGAACCCAAAATCTTCTTTTTTTGCATTGCTTTCGGCAGCGAAAGTACCAGCTTAATATAAGAAAAATATTCACGTCTATTGCGTCTTCTGTGTGTGAACACAGGTATGATTTTTGCGGTATCCAGTAAAAAACCAATACCACAAAACTGGGCGTCCGTGGGAAAGAGCGGTAAGAATGCATTATAAAAATTATATTTTTAATGACTTCTAACTATCAATATAAGTGTTTTGTTAAGCATATTGTATTCTTGGGAGGATTTACCTGAATTGCTGCTTAGTTCTGATGGTCCCTTGCTGTTAAACTGCATCAGGGAAATCGTCGGGGCTACAAGAGCGGTTAACGAGGCTGACATGGAATAGGCTCCTACGTTCTACAACTATTTTTCAGGCGTTTATTCTAACCTTGTGTGTAACTTGCAGGGTACAATTTACAACTTTATATTTTTTTCTACCGGATCGATCTGGTTATTACTTAGTTATATGTAATTATTTATCAATAAGTAACACTGCAGCACATATTTTGACATTAAAATAGTAGATTTCAAAGTTTGTTCACATTATCTATCATATTAATGTTAGTTTAAATCAATCTTGTGCGTCAATATTATGCATGATAATTGCATAATGCACGTAACATAAAAAGCTACGGAACGTTAACCCTTTCGCATCGGTTGTCGTCATATGCCGTCATAAGATTCCCCGACCGTTGACATCGGTTGACGTGATATATCGTTTTGCTACTTTCATAGATTTCTTTTGGCATCATCTGATAGCTTAAGGATACAAGAACCAATGTGAAATATGAAAATAAACCAGATAAGTACATTTATGCTTCAAATAAAGGGTCCACCATCTAACTTTTTTTTTCAACTAGTGCTTATTTCGTGAATGATAACAGTTAGCTCATGTCTGATTTGACAGATAATTAGTTTTATCCTTCCGCTAAGCGAATATGGTTGTGTATACGCTTGAACAACGCTGGAAAATATTTCGACATTACTTTGAAAATCAGGCCATTTTTCTTCGAAAATGAGCAAGGAGTGGCCGTTACAGTCAATGGCGATCGCTATCGGGCCCTTTTTGTTCACAAAAATTGAAGAAGAGGATATTGGCAATATTTGATTTCAACAGGACGGCGCTACGTGCCACACAGCCGAAGCTACACTCGATGTTTTGCGCCCCATTATCAAAAAAAAAAAGTTATTTGGCGGACCCTTTACTAGTTTTATAATTGGCAGTATAATTTGTATTCAAACCGAGCGGTAGTAAAAGGGTTAGTTATTATAATATTTTTAGTTCACGACAAGTCACCCAGTACCAATATCTAAGAAATTAATATGTTATGATAGTATTTAAGTTAGTATAGTATTATAATTTGAATTTATAATGGAGTTTACATTTATAATGATGCGGAAAAATATTTAATTAATATACTTGTATTGAGCGACATATTCTAGTGGTAAGAGCGTTTGTTTGTCATTCAGACGATTTCGGTTCAAATCCCGATTAAGCCTTGTTTTGAAAAAAAAATCTAAACCTTATCATGCTCTCGGTAGGGTTGAGCCGCCCCTTACGAATAAAAAAATGTCCAGTAGTCGGGAGCGTTGGGCTGATCATCAGATTTAAAAATACCTGATTCTTGAACATCCAAATATTTTTCTGTTTCTACAGCCGCAGTCTATACTAGTTAGCGGCCTCTTGCCCTAGAGGCTCCCAGAGACCATCTATGATCCCGAGTGGACCTCCAAGTATACAGGTGTTCTGGGACAAGTTAAAGATACTCTGAGCTTACAGAACTGTAAAAACGGCAATTTGCAGTGTCCATATACTCTAAATATCCAGTGAATGTGGTACAAAAAATACTCGTTTCCTGAATCGGAACAACGCGTTCCTCGAATAGCGTTGCTACGCATCAGAAATAAGTGTATATGCATTTTTGTATGCACTGTTTTTACAATGTTTTAAAATATATCATCCAAATATATTTTTAAATTAAGAATCACCAGCGCTAGGCTGTAATTAGAATTAATCAGTGCCCACAAAAAATATGTTAAGCAAATTGATTTTTGTATGTCTTAGCTTATTTAGTATTGTATCATTTTGTTAATTTTTGAAAACAAAAACTTTTAATATAACATAAAATAAAAATGAATTGTCTCAAATGAAACCACTCAATATCACAAAAGTGAGAGTATGAATACTTCCTGTAAATTAAAATATATATTTATTTGTTATTTGTAAACCATAAATTATTTATACAAAAAGAAAACTTCGTATGAAACTAAATAAATTAAAATTTTAAATTAGTTTTAATTAAAAAAATTATAAATTATAAATTAAAAATATTATGTTTCGATACACATTTATTTAAGCTGATTACATATTTCGGCCTCCCTGGAGACCATCTTCAATAAATGATCATTATTGAAATCATTATTGAAATCATTTATTGAAGATGGTCTCCAGGGAGGCTGAAACATGTAATCAGTTTTAATAATTGTGAATCAAAACATAATATTTTTAATTTATTATTTTTTTAATTTAAATTAATTTAAAATTATAATAATGCAGTTTCACCAAGTATTGTCAGTTGATAACCTTAATAATGTTATTAAATAAAAAAATAAAAAATTAAATAAATAATCACTTTACCGGTTTTGGTGCCACCACACCTTCCTCAGAAGCTACTTACTAAAGACTACTAGTCTTCTAGTTAAAGTGTGGTGGCACCAAAACCGATAACTTGATTATTCATCAAAATTCGGTGATTTCATACAATATTTTACGTGAATTATTCTTTAAATATGACAAACCACTAAGTTTCTACATTCTAGCAGTATATATTTATACGCACTTATCTAGTCCGGTGCTCCATGAAACCTGATGCCAGGAATAAAGGTATGATTTTATTTTCGGGTCAGTCGTCAAAAATTGTCCCAAAGCGTTATCGTTGGTCCGCCCTCAGTCGGCAGGTACGTGCCAGAAAGCATTTCGTTCTTATAGTTTTTTTTCCGTATTGCAAGCAACCGTATTTAACTTGGCTTTATTGTGATCCACGTAAAAATGAAAAGTGCCAGAAATAGCAAAATTGCTCAACACTATTGAGTGTAAGCAAATTTTTTTATGTCGACACATTTACTAGCTGATCTGTTAACCTAACTTTATACGATTATAAGCCCTTCAAAACGGGATGCACACTAAACATTTCGAATATAATACAATGTTCTTCTACGAATGTTTATGTTACAAAAAAATGAGGCTTTTTTAGTCAGTATTCTCAGCGGTTCTCTTTATGTCACCGAAGTTAGTCAACTTTGGACGCGGACTAAAACATAGATAGGTCAGCTCCTGTTGATAACTGCGTATTGTTGGCAGGATTGAGCCGCTTCTTAGTACTAATTTTTTCAGGATTCAGAAGCATCGGGCTTATCATCTGATCTCCTTAAAATATGCAATTAATAAATTATTTTAAATATGCCTCGGATACTACTGTGCCGTCTCTTCAAACCTATGACTTTTGTCCTGGAAGTCGTCGGGAACAATATAATTTCACAGGTGGACCTTCAGATGCAAAAATGTCTTGAGACGAGGTATGAATAGTGGCAATTGACAGAACTGAGTGGCGATAATTAGTAGTGATTATATATTCTATATATGGAAAGAATATGGGAAGAAAAAACCCTTGCCTTATATATGTCCGGCAAACAGGGGCTGCATACAAAACAGACAAAATACAACAATATTCTTCTACTCACGTTTAAATTACTAAATATTTTTTAATATATTCTTTTCTCAATCACATCAGCACTTATATGACTGGAAATTCTAATACTTTGTCTTCGTTATACTCTTCATTCCAAATGCTGTACCGTATATATCTGTTGACTTCATTTATATTATTTTGCTTTACTTGCCTCGTTAAAGTCATTCAATCTGTCCCGTTCGTTCATAAGTCACTCAGTCAGTTGAGAAATAATACAACTTCACCCTTCTGCCACATTTGTTTGATATATTATATTGTAGATGTCACTGCTATCGAGAAAAATACTTACGAAAACTGTTAACGCTTTCATTACGGCTCGGTTTGAATACAAATTATAGTGTCAATTATAAAACTAGTATTTGTAGCATAAATGTACATATCTAGTCTATTTTCACATATAAAAATTGGTTCTTATATCATCTAGCTATCAGATGATGCATAAAAAACTATTCTAAGAAAGTAGCAAAACGATTTGTCACGTCAAACGATGTCAACGGTCGGGGAATCTTATGACGGCATATGCCGATAAGCGATGCGAAACGGTTAGAAAATATTTTTAGCCTATGCGTATTTGATAATAATTGCGCTGTATTCGAATGACGTTGAAGGATCAGCGTCATATAATCATTCACAAATTTCATTTTACATCTGCATTTGGGGGTTTTCTTCTGTATTGGAAGATTTGTTTCGCGTGCTAAAATACTTACAAACGTAAAAAAAATACCTTATTAATACGTAACATAAACGATAAGGTTCAATTGATGTTTGTATCATTAAATTATACAAGGAAAGACATTGAACTATATGATCAGCTGCTGTTTTTTATTAAATATTTATTTATTATTGTATTGCCAAATATTCTGTTTATAAAATAATAATGAAAAAATCAGGAAATTCCTTATTCACATGATATCATTTAATACGTTTGTTATTATCATAGGCCATATTTTTTCGCTTAAATATCGTATAATAAGCATAATTTGTCAAATATATTATTATTGACGAAAAGTTTTTAATGACCCAGAAGAGTTCATTTTATTATCAAGGGCAAAACTTGATTTTAGCAGGAATAAATAATTAAATACATAAAATATTGTATAATCTCAACTACATTTTTTTTTTCGAATCGATGAACAGTCACCACGTGATTCTTAAATATGTCATTATTCGATTCACGATACAATTTTTACATCAATTATGTGTATGATCAAAAATAATAATAAAATAAATCAACAATAAAATTTAAAATCAATTATTAAATGGAGATAAATTATTTATATATAGTTTTCAATGGCCTTCTAAAACAACGTGAGCTTGCGAACTTGAAGAAAATCCAACTCTTTTACTGAAGCATAGTTTATAATTTAATTTAATTAATCATCGTAGATAAGTCTATGTCTCTTGAAAAAATTACCTATGCCATCTCTACACACCTGGAACATTTGGTCTGAACAATGAAACGGCTCAACCAAACCTTTGATAAGAGATGTACCCAAACGGTCACCGATCTAATTACGTTTTAATTATTTAAGGATAAGGAGGCGCAGATTGTTTGTTCTTCCTAGAAGAAATACTAACCTGCCAGAGACTATGCCTATTGGGAGATTAATCAGACTGTTCAACTATATCGCTTCGAATATTGATATATTCCACTTGACAGAAGCTCAGTTTCGACATGAGCTCCATGAATTTATTTTTCAAAGTAATTTCGTGGAATCTTCTGTTTAGCGAGCTTCGGGACATTTTAATAATTGTTGTTTACAATCACAAATACCTATATTTATAAATTGTTTGTATTGTATCTTATTTCAGGATCGTATAAAATAAAAATTGTTATGTTTTAAAAGTTTCTAAAGTTCTTTGCCAGTGCTTACAAAAAAAAAACATTTATCGTAAGCTTAGAACCCGCCATTACTAGCATACCAATTGAGTGCCCGTACACTCATGGTGAAATTTTTCAGTTATTATGATTTCGAAATGAGGAAGAACTGTAAATCAGTGCATGTTGTCCGTAGCAATTAACTAACGAGCTACGCATTTAGTTGTCACTAATTGAACAACTCTCGCTAATTTCTCATTTCGCCAGCCCGCCAGGTCTCTAATTGGCAAACTGTAGATTATAACAATGCGCAGGTGCATGGGGAGCTGAAAAAACTATTTTCGACAAATTTTAAAAATTCATAATAGTCATCATTTAAAAATATTTGATTCTTCAATTAATTCCCTTTATACATTTTAACTGGGAGTATTTTTTATGTAAACACATACAGGAGAATACTTAGAGATGGTGATAGTGATTCTGATGTTTCATTTGTGGATTTTATGGCACTTACCATTCGACATATGGATAAGCGCTGCATTTAGAATTTTGATCCACCAACGTCATACACTACAGCCCGACATTCACGCATCATCCTTATTATTACAGGTATTCACTATGTATGGGTGGTCTTCACGGGATGACTTACGTCTACCACCAATTTTAATTAAATGACTATGACTGGCATTTTACGGGAATTCACATTAACCGGGGTGTATTTCAGAGCTCAGAAATCTGTCGGGAATTGAACCCACGACCTTCGATTTGCCAAACAAACACTTTAACCACTGAGCTATACCTGCCGGCTGAGCCCTTTTTGAGCCCTTTTTAAGCCCTTGGTTGTCTCTTTTCAAGATACTAGCACAAAACCAAGTATCAATGAAGCAAATATAGTGTCATTTTTTATTATGGAAATGCATGCAGGAGAGCATTACCGGTCGAAAATACTGACCTCAACCAGGATGGCTAGACGCTGCATACAGAAATCTGCGTTGTGTTTGTGTGCGGGTTGAGGAGATTGCAAGTGTATATTTGAATATTTATTTAAGGATCTTAATTATATAGCACAGGAAACACAAATACGTACCGATGGCATTTAAGAGGGGTATTTACAAGCGGCCTGTTCTTGGTCGACATGCATTTAATTAGTAAATGGACTTTAAGCACTGTGTGAAATGACTCAGTCAAGATTGTGAGTGGGAGCATGTGGAATTAATACTTTGAATTCGGAATAACAGTGGCCATGGTAATAACGGTAAAAAATACTAATTAAACCAATTTACGTGTGTTCCAAGGACTTTATATGAAACAGAAATAATGTCACCTGGCAGAAGTTTTTCACAAATGTTTCAATTTCATTTATTTATTTTTAGAAACATTACAAATTTTAATTTCATACGATCCTGAAATAAGATATAATACAAGAGAAACAATTTATAAATGTAGGTATTTATGTTTATTCATAACAATTATTAAAAATTCCCGAAGCTCGCTAAACAGAAGACTCCACGAAATTACTTTGATAAATAAATTCGTGGAGCTCATGTCGAAACTGGGATTCTTTCAAGTGGAATATATCAATATTCGAGGCGATATGGTTGAACAGTCTGATCACTCTTCAAAGAGGCATGGTCTCTGACAGGTAAATATTACTTCTAGGAAGCAATTTGTGCCTCCTTATCCTTCAATAATTGCCAGGGACAAACCAACCGATTTCCAACAAAATATCAGGATTTCTGAACACGCTGCGCACTAGCCGAAAGAAATGCAAACTCAAGCACACATCTCTTCTAGTTCTTAACTCATTGTATTCCAATATACTCCATATAAAGTAAGATGGGTACAGCCACAGATAATATTCATACTTCCTCTGCTTTAGACATCCTGAGTGTCACGTAATTCAATGATCTCTTCGAAATTATGAATTAATAACGCCTAAAATAAGCCTTGTGATCAAAAATTTATAAACTTACGCATTTGATGTCATTATAAACCATTCCTAAATGAGTACTTTGATGCAGAGACGACTTAAAACGAGGCATGATTAATGGTTACCAATTGTGGTAAGTAATCGTTTATTCTCAAACTATAGGATTGATATATTATACGTGTTTTCTGTAGCTGATATGGAAGAAATAGTATGTACCGTTAAATGAGGTATATACGTTCGAGTGCAAGTCTATTGTTTGGGTAAATTTAATTGAAATTACTTCTTCTCATGGCGAGGTGTTTGCTCGATTGATTAAACCTTAACTGGGTTGGCCGGAGCCGCAGCATCCGTCTTCCTGAAACCTTTCAGCTTCTCGCCTCCATCTAATCACTCTCCTTCATGAAAGCCTCTGACCACTGACTCCGAAGTTTCCTGAAAACCACCATACTTACCGATATATTCACGTGTCTTATAAGGGTTTTCCCTTGTTACAAGGGTTCGAATGCTTAAATAAAATATAATTCCAGAATGCACTGCTTTATTTTCAGCTTGTTTTATTTACATCAACTTGATTTACACTTTTTGTTTAGCACTTTTCTACTCGAACTGGACTACCCCTGGTGGAGAAGTTACCTTATATTGTATTATATATACTATATATATTAAAATAGTAATTGGAAAAACATCTCTCAACTTAGTGACATTTCCGTTTTAACCTTTTCACATCGGTTGTCGGCATATGCCGTCATAAGATTCCCCGACCGTTGACATCGTTTGACGTTATATGTATATCGTTTTACTACTTTCTTAGAATAGTTTTTTATGCATCATCTGATAGCTTAAAAGATACAACTACTCTACACATGAAATATGCAGCTGAGTTCAAGCCCAGCTTTTAAGTCGAAGGATATTTCAATATTATGAGTTTGAAAACCCCTGAATTACTTAACGTAAAATATTGGCACAACAACAGAACTACTTTTATTATCCACCAACGTAGTAAATCCAATTTT
The DNA here is from genome assembly GCA_022606575.1 of Glossosoma conforme. NCBI lineage: Eukaryota > Metazoa > Arthropoda > Insecta > Trichoptera > Glossosomatidae > Glossosoma > Glossosoma conforme. The sequence continues at coordinate 1,858,740 of JAGTXR010000101.1, read as the reverse complement.
CGCTATATTATATTCACGAAAAGGCCTGAATTATTTAACGTAAAATATTGGCACAACTACTGAATTACTTTTTTATTCACCATTGTAGTATTGCCAATTTTGTTGTATTATATTAACGACAATAGATACAATAATTTAATTTTTTCTAAAGGTTTAAATTTTATTGTCTTTTATGACTTTTAAATTACATTCTAATTATATATCTAATGAATAAATTCGCTATCAAACGCTTCTGAGAATGTACTTGTTAAAAATTGATTAATTTCTTAAGGATTTTTACGACAGTTTGAATGATTATATCATTTTTTAACCCTTTCGTATCGGTTGTCGGCATATGCCGTCATAAGATTCCTCGACCGTTGACATCGTTTGACGTTATATATCGTTTTACTACTTTCTTAGAATAGTTTTTTATGCATCATCTGATAGCTAAAGGATACAAGAACCAATGTATATAATGAAAATAAACCAGATAAGTACAAGTTATGCTTCAATACTAGTTTTATAATTGACAGTATAATTTGTAATCAAACCGAGCCGTAATGAAAGAGTTAATGATGGATACAAAAAAAACATTTTTATTTTTTATAAACGAATATATGATTAAATAAATATTTTTAAAAACTCCCATGATACATACAAAAATAAGGTGTATGAGACAACGACAATAGCACATTGTAAGTGCGGTTCTCGTAAAATCACTGAAGTTGAATTGAAAAAAAAAACAACAGCCGAGAAACAAATATTATATGTATGAGTTATTGCATGTTACTTAATGCCTATCGTTAGTTATTGCCGACTTTAAGATCGTTGGGCTAATCATGCAATATTCTTAAAAATTCCTGATAAAAAAATCACGCAAAATATACCTGATACTACAGTTGCTGCTTCATCAAATCACCGCTTTCGAGGTCTTCAACAACCGTATATGTTTTCAAGTGGATGTTTGGGGATTCTAGATACAAGAAATGAACAGTAAAAACTAACAGAACTGAGCCAAGAGTTTGTGATAACCATTAGGGTGTCCCAAAAAAAAAAACGTTTTTTTTCAAGGCTCACACCCTTGTTTTTGTGAATGGTGTCCAAATAATTGTAAAAAAAGTTTCACGTCATTAAAACCACGGGAAAAGATAGCGACTTGCATCGGAACATACTAGAATTCTAAGGCGCGCGAAAGCTTAACCCTTATTATAAAAAGCATTTTATTTATTTTTATTTTCTGTAATAGATAATAATATTAACATAATAGATAGTGAATATTTATAAGATAGAGATAAAACAGGGTTTTATTTGCTGAATAAAAAATATTTTTTCTTAAAGCTCCTATTGGCCTTCATACAAAAAATTATATTAAAACGTCAACATCAAATCGCTATCAGAAAACATTTTCCGATAGCAATAAAATTTATTAAGTGAGTTATTAGGATCAAATCACATAAAAGTAGAGGGTGAGCCAATTTCATTTCGAAAAAAAAATCACATACATAGGCTGGGACACCCTAATGAACACTGATTATATAAAACTAAAATTAAGATTTTTTGTAATAGATAATAATATTTACATAATAGATACTTAAAATATGTAAGATAGAGATAAAACAGCGTTTTATTTGCTGAATAAACATTAAGTTTTCAAAAGCTCTTTTTGGCCTTCATACAAAAATTTATATTAAAACTTCAACATCAAGTCCCTATTAGAAAACATTGTCCGATAGCAATAAAATTTACTATGTGAGAAGACCAAACCACATAAAAATAGAGGGTGAGCCAATTTCATTTCGAAAAAAAATATTTTCCCATACATAGCCTGGGACACCCTAATAACCATGTTCTAAATGAACGTATTTAAAATTGAGACGACTTTTTGGACTAAGCAGTTAATTCTTTGCTCTCAAATTAAGCAAGACAATGTATTTCTTTGAAAAATGATAATTAACGTTTGAATATATCTTTGACAGGACGAGTACCTACAGTTGCTAATTCTTCAAGCCTTAGATACTTTAGAAACATCCAAAATGTCTTAAATCTAGACTGTTTCGATGGTATCTCTTTGCCCTGGTCATAGTTCGGCTGGTAGGTGTTGCGATGGCCACCAGCTAGATTGCGCAATCGACCACTCAATAATATTGACACTCTTTATGTACACAAATATGAAAACATCATAAGGTCACAATACAGTTTCAGCATTATCTGGAGCCGATGACGTATGGCAGAGATGGGAAATAATTATTAATGTATATTATGCCAAAAATAGCCAAAACGCTGAAACTTGTACTTCCCATATTTAGAGTATATGTATTTCAATTATTGCCGTGATTTCGTTACCAGTTTCAATTTCAATTTCAATTCTTTTTCTTTTAAAAACATTACAAATAACTTCAATATTTAATTCATTTCTAAAACAGGATACAGGATAAATAACAATTTATAAATAACACAATAATAATACAATCATTTAAAAAGTCCCGGAGCCCGCTAAACAGAAAACTCCACGAAATTACTTTGATAAATAAATTCGTGGAGCTCATGTCGAAACTGGGCTTCTGTCAAGTGGAATATATCAATATTCGAGGCGATATAGTTGAACAGTCTGATCACTCTCCCAAGAGGCATAGTCCCTGGCAGGTTAGTATTACCTCTAGGAAGAACAAACAATCTGTGCCTCCTTATCCTTAAATAATTGTCAGGAACAAACAAACCAATTTCAAACAAAATATCAGGATTTCTGAACACGCCGCGCACTAGGCGAAAGAAATGCATACTCAAGCACACATCTCTTCTAGTTCTCAACTCATTGTATCCCAACATACCCCGTATAAAGTTAGATGGGTACAGCCACGGATAATATCCATACATCCTCATGTAAAGAAACCTCAAAAATTTCTTCTGAACTCTCTCTAACATGAGGCCATATTTATACTCGTGGGGAGCCCAAATAATAGATCCGCTCTCAAGTATGCTACGAACCAATGAATTGTACAGTACGACCAGTACGTTAGTGCTCGAGAAAGTCCTGGCACTACGCAGAACAAATCCTAACATCTTCAGTGCCCTTTCACACACAGCTTCAATGTGAGCATGAAACGTTAGCTTGCTTTCAAAGAATATGCCAAGGTCTCTGATGGATGATACTCGCGGGATGCCAATACCATTCATACTGTACCTATGGTATACCATCTTATAATTACGAGTATACGATACGACGCTTTTCCAGTTACCATTATCCATGCTTTTCCCCAAAATATCTCTGCACACGAAGGTCCACGCGGAAACGTATGGTTCGCGATCTCCTAGGAAGGAACCCGAAGACTTGATGATAAAGCAAATTTTGGGTGATTTGTTAAATATTTTTTATTTCATCGTAAGTTCAGCGATAAAAGCACATCGTATGCGCGGTTTTCGTTAGATCGCCGAAGTTAAGCGATATTGAACGCGACCCAAAACTTGAATTTACCACCGCCTGTTGCTAACCGCGTGTATTTGGTCGGGTTGAGCTGCTTCTTCGTACCAAATGTGCCAAGCCACGGAAAAAACTCGGCGCGGTTCTTGTTAGATCGCCAAAGTTAATCATCATCGAACGAGAATCAGAACTTGATTGCGTCACCGCCCTTTGTGAAACGACACATCGTTGGTAGGATTGTAAAATAAGGTTCCCACAGGTTTACGGTTGAAGAACGACACGAAGAAACACCTGGGTAAAACGCATTTCGGCGATAGAGAAGAGCTGGAAGAAGCGGTTCTCAGGTATCTGCGTGGCTTGGGGGCAGATTATTTTGACTCGGGAATTCAAAAGCTCGTATACCGCATAAAAAATGCATTGACGTCAGTGGTGACAAGGTAGAAAAATAGGTAAAAGTCTGAACTTTCAAAAAATGTACGCATTCATGGAATTAAACATGTTTTACACTGTGAAAAATCACTGGGAAACTTATTTTGCGGATAACCCTCGTATGTCATTTTTCTGGATTCATTGTTATTATTTCGTATATATGTTTTATCTACTTTTGCAAGTCTATCTCTATACTGTATTATATAACCTTTTATTTTATATTATATTTGTATAATCTTTACATTATTTTTAATTATTTGTCATGTCATATCTATATCTTATGTAATTACACATACTTTACATCAAATTCTTTAAAATACGCATCAATTCGTTCAGATAAATATCGGCATGAAACGGGATGTGAACCGCGGGCCTTGGAACCAACCTTTACCCAGGTCTTTATATACCGCTTAGCCACCTCGGCTATTTCTTTGCCTGAGGTGACACGCATTAGAACTTGTATTTATACCACTGTTATCATCGTATGACGATATATGTCTCTATAATATATATATACAGAGTATGTATATTATTATTTTTTATTATTCAATCAGTCAACATTTATTCACAGGATTTAATAGTATTACTTTCCGACGATCTATTTATTTTAGTAAGTACCACTCGGGTCTCGAACCGAACTATAGATTGAATGGATCAGAAACAACTACTTACAGGTCCGACGCGGACTTTATAACCAGTGATTTACCTGTGTTACTGATGAACAATTTAACCTTCTTGATATTGTCTCAATGTGACATTATTATATGGATTTTTAAATATTTATTTAAATATTATTTTATTATTTCAATATTCTAATCTACTTTTATAGATCATTGACTATATTACAATATTATAAGTAATTAAATATACACATACTATAATGCAACAAATTCTTTATACGCATCAATTCGTTCAGAAAAAATATCGGCAGAGGCGGGATGCGAACTAGCGAACCTTGGAACCAACCATTTGTTCAAGTTTATTACCCTTGACCGCTCGACCATCATCTGCTCGAACTGCTGTACAGAATATGTTGCATTTATACCATTGTTTATCACATAACGATAGATGCCTTTATAGTATATATTCAGAGTGTGTATATTACTATTTTTTATTATTCACTCAGTCTACATTTATTCACAAGTTTAATATTATTACTTTCCGACAGTCTATTTATTTAAGTAAGTACCACTCGTATTAATTTTTGTACTGTAGTCCATAAATTTGAAACATTTAACAATAATTCATAAATGTAATTATTGTCCAAGCACAATCGAATACTAGATTTCCTCCGGCAGCCATTAGCCAATGCGTGTGTGACTCACACTAATAAGAATGTGGCGAATTTGCAAAATTCCCACCAGACAGGTGAGCCCTATCGTGATTTATATCCAAAGTTGCAGCTTTCGTGCCGATCGCTTTGTGAAATATAAGTTTGAAATAATAGGAGAGGCCGAGGAGGCTGCCAAAATTATGGCTTAGCCGAAAGCACTAAATTTTCCATACTTCCGTGCCGCGATGGCTCTCTCCAACTCTCTCCAACTCTCTCCAACTCTCTCCACGCAGGATCACAATAATTTGATTAATGCGTGAGATAAGTTATCATTTTTCTTTAAAGTAATTATTCCACAACTCTGCCGCTCTTTGGTCGCTAGAATCCGTTTAGTGGAAGCATTAACCTCCAAATTACGATTATCTTCAATAACATAATTATTAACTGACATCCATGGTGTAATTTTAAACAGTATTATCAAATAAGGAGACTAGTTACTTAAAATAAAATGGTTCACGAGAACCTCCAGGGCTTAGATACTTACATAGCTAACGAATTTAAATAGACTGCGGCTCTACTACCAGAGAAATATTTTGGTGTTCAATAATCAGCGTTTTTAAAGAGATCGGATGATCAGTCCGACGCTCCCGATGCCTGGACATTTTTTTTGTCCTTAACCTGTTAACCGGGCAAGATGTATAAATACGTAAAAACGAAAACAATATCGGGTACGAGTATATGTTGCACCCTGGAAAGGGCGGGATGTAAATGTTCGTCAATTTTTTTTCTACGATTTAAAAAGAACGGTCATTTGAATAAATTAGGTGGAAATTTTGTATTTTGCATTGTGATTATTGTATAAATAGACAAAAATATATATAATAGTCTTTTCATTTTATTTAAGCATAAATACAAAAATAGGATATTACGTTTCCACCGGGCGTAACGTATTGATACGTCCTACTGAAAGAGGTCGCGCCCATTGTATGTTGTAAATTTAAAAAGATGCTTTCCCGGTGTTAACCGGGAAAGCATCTTTTTAACCTGTTAAGGTTAAGGGGTGGCTCAACACTACCGGGGGCTTGATTTGAATAAATAAATTTTACATAATCAAGCTTGGTCGGGATTTGAACCGACAGCGTCTGAATGACAAACATACGCTTTAACCACTGGACTGTGCTGCCCGGAGTATTTTATCTATATTTTATAAACTCCTTTAAAATTATCTACATATATAATCCATATTTTTTAATTCTTAAGCTTATTATATAATAGCATAACCAAATGACATTGATTCTTCTATTTTGCATTACATTGTTCGTATAAACTTTTTTGTATTACAATTTTAAATTGTGTGAGTGTTTAGAGCTTAAAATGTGTGTGTTATTATATTACATATGTTATTTCGTATTCGCAATTAAAAAATAATTAAGTATTAATAGTACGCAGTTCAAAGCTTGTCGACCGCTGCGTTTTTAATTCCGACGCCTAGTGATTCCGCATTATCTAAATACTTTACAATGGTCAGGGAGCAAATATACATTATCTACTCAGTACTAGACATGAGAACATACCGCACGGGTGTTTATAACAACCTGATTTATTTTAACATAAATATTTAATTGTGAAAACAAGGGATCGAAGACGTCACCTCATATTAGTTTATTTAAAAAGTGTTCCAGTTTTAGTGATATTTTTAAATCTGTAATTAATAATTAATTAAGATGCTTAGGCAGGTATTTCGGTTGTCGGATCATGCAATCTCGAGGAAAAATCCCGTCTCCACGGGAAGCGGTGGTTTTTTCTGGCTTCCTGGGAGGTTTATCTCCCTGAGGCCTTTGTGCTATGCTTCAAGGAACTCTTCGTCGATTACTCCCACAGAGGTAAGCCCTTTGTGAAACGCTTTACAAATGCCCTATGAGTTGCGACAAAAAAATTAAAGCTCACAATGAACGTTGGCTTAAATTATTACGAATCATTTTACAGACGGAAAGAGAGCTCTCAGTTCCACATTGTTAACTTTCATTGCTGTTTGTACAAAAAAAAATTTTTTTAACAATGTCTTCTACTTTTATATTCTCACTGTCAATTTCTTTAGAAACTTTCTGTGTCGCAATGTAAATTTATTAACACTACGAACCTTTTCGCAATTTTTTTAGTCTTTAAAGTACTATAAATTGATAAAATATTCGCATACTTTTTTAGTTTTTTACGAGTTTTAATAAATATTCTTCTCTTGAACTATATTTTTTTACTCACAATTACAAAATTTATGTTTAACAAAGTGGTTATGTTATTTTTTCTTAACATTCTAACATATTTTTATCGTTTTTTGTTTTCAACGACAAGGATATACATTTTTAACAAACTCACTCTCAAAATGATGAGTAAAATTAAATATTCAATCACTTGTCAAAAATGTATTTAATTTCCGTTAATTATTATATTTTATTAACATTAAAATAATTAAATTAACATAAATTTTAATTGATATATTATTATTTGAAATTTTATTGCGCTTAATACTATTTATTCACTATTTTTATGATTTAATGTTACACGGACTGTGTTGAATAGTGTGTGAGGTAGCGACTTTGCTCGTCAGACTTATAATCTAGCGGCTCTCTCAAAACACAAACTAATTACAAAACATAACTACAGTTATTAAAATTAATTACTTTTTAAATCCGTTTGCCCTAGATTAAATTAATTACAGTATGTCACTCCAGTTCCATTCGAATTTCACCGAATAAATGTTTCGAATTCGAATTTCACATGAACTATACTCTATTAGCTGGCGTAGCATAAACGGAACAATGTCGATGATATTGTAGGAAAATGTTTATGATTAGACTCATTTAACGATTTTCTTAAACGATTTGAAGTAAATAATGATAAACTCGTATTTTTTTAGCATGTTTGTCCCAACAGAGGTAATCATTCAATCAATACAGTTAACCCTTTTGCATCGGTTGACGATATATGCCGTCTAAGATTCCCCTATCGTTGACATCGGTAGCCTTGATATGTCGTTTTGCTACTTTCAGTATTAAATGTGACATCTACGGTAGGAACTTGGAACTGCAGTCATTCCTTTGATCAACTATCTACGTGTATTCTTTACAGGAATCTGTAAAGCATGTAAATAAATATCGTTAGGTTTCGTCACAGGGGCGATTTTTCTGTAAACCACATTGTCAATGCCACCACACGTATGGAGTTACATAATGAACGTTTGTTCAATAGAATAGTTTTTTATGCATCATCTGATATCTAAAGAATACAAGAACCAATGTGAGTTATTAAAATAGGTCAGATAAGTACATTTATGCTTCAAATACTAGTTTTAAGCAAAAAAATGGTTTGAAAAATTCACTCCGTATTGACAGTATAATTTGTGTTCCACCGAGCCGAAGAACATTGAACGCAAACGTTGATGTCTACCTCGTGTTATTCGCTGGTTTAAGCCACCTCTTAGATTTAAATTTTTAATCACTTGATTTTCATAAAATTGCTATTTACAAAAAATTGGATAACCTTAATACTGCAGACTTCTTTTCAGCCTGTCTTTGATTATCATATGTTTCAGCTGTAGTGCGGATATGGAATACAAAAAATATTTATTACAAAATTTCAGCACGTATCTTCGATTGAAGAACTCTAAAATAATTACATTTTAGGCAACTCACTATAACTTTGGTGATTGATGAACTTTCTCATAATTATAAGTGACAATCTTACAATAGCAAGATTGACCAGTACTCGTGTCAAAATGTAGTAAAAATAATATGTCAAAAAAATTATAAGACCATATTTGATGATAAAATTATCAGCTCCTAGACCAGGAAATAGAATGATCAATAGCTCGGAGATAATGAGAAGCGTTCTAAATTACTTAGTGATAACACTTCTCTAGACACAATCAGGTTATCATCATCAATGAAATAACTAGATATCAAAAGGTCGACTACAAAATAATAATTATAATTTATGTTTTCATTTACAACACATCATTAGTGTTAAAGCTTTTATTAAACTCATTACACCATTTTAAAATGACGCATTTTGAAGGTTACGCATTTCATTCACAGACGTTGCACGGGACATTTGTCACACGAGATAACTGGGGCACTGGACATCACGTTAACCTCACCTAACCTAGCCTAAGTTATTTCTTGAATGAGTCCTATGAACCTATGGACTCTACGACTGAACAAATCCTAAGATTACGTTAGGTTAAGTGATGTTAGAGAGATAGCCAATCCACAGTTTTCTCGTGCGCCCCACGTCGTTATCGATGAGTCGTTGAACGAATTGTCTGTAAACGATAGGTTGTTACACCATTTTCAATATATAAATTAAATAAATTCGAATAATTATCAAAGAGATTCGAGATAATCACCTTGCCATCTTAAAATTAATTATATATTTTCTATTTTATTTTATTTAATTCACAACCCTTTTTGAGAATAAATTAGTACACAGCCCTCCATATTTATATAAAGTCGATATTGCTTACTTTGAAGACCTAAAGTTTATATGATAATATTCCTTTTGGGAGAGGGATCAGACTGTTTAAACAAATCGCCTTTGATGTTGATATATTTCACGTAAGGGAGGCCCGATTCAGACATGAACTCCACGAGTTTCTTTGTAGCAATAATTTGTTGGCGTCGTCTGTTTGGTGAGCATTGGGACCTGCTGTTGCTTGTTTTTATTGCTTTGTTTTTAGTACTTAATCATAAGTACCTATCGTTGTATATATATATATATATATTTTTATGATTCATTCTTATTGTACTTCAGAAATGAATTGAGTTGTTCAAATTTGTAATGTTTCTGTAAGGGAAAAAAAAATGAAAATGATCTCTTTGCCGAAACCTGTAAAACATTTATTCAATAATTTATCATTCAATTCAAACTATTTTTTCTTATCAGTTTCACAAATTGACAACATAAACAATACTTCTTTCGATACCTTGGTATGATTCATTTTAATCCTGAAGGTCCAAAAAGCGTGTACCGGTGTTAATCCATCGATTTTATCTCAAGCGATTTGTTATTTTTTTATAACCATACAAATTAAACTGGGCTTAACAATAAATCAAGATTACTCCGTATCGTTCTTTATCAGCGATCACCAATGAGACATTCGAAATCTAACAGAATTTTGAAAAAAATAGATGGAAAATTTTAAATGACAAAATTCAAATATAGAACCTACGGTATTTTTTTTACTTTACTTTTTCACTTAAGTGTAGTGAAAATGTTAGCCGACACTAATGCATCAACTAGAAAATTCACCCCACGAAACTTGTCTTACAGATAATTCACCAATTCTACTTGTACTTACGAGTATAATTTGTTCTGCTGTATTAGTAACTTTTATTATTATTTACATCCTCCTCTCTAAAAAGATGGTTATTCTGTCGCGTGGCCGCGTGGAGGAAAGATGCAGGAGCAGATTAAGAAAAACACAAAGAACTTGTTTTTGAAGCACAATTCGCATTTATTTTTATTAAAGACTTGATTTCTTCGTCCAACCGGTATGGCGTTCGCCAGCTGGACAAAAATTAACTCGCAACTTCCGGAACACTGTGACATCCAGCGCCGCCAAGACAATCATGGTAAAAAAGCAAATTAATAAATAAATATGCAGATACAAGCTGATGATGAATGAATTATGATGAATATATTTCCTTCGGGTTCACTAAATACCCAATGTATAACGTATAAAATGATCATAATCTAACCAATATTACCAAGTAATATAAAATGTAAATTTTACTCATATTCTGATGAAAGTTTAAAGACCACTTTTGCATTTATTCCGAGCAAGTGCTTGTAATTATTAATCATTACCGTTTAATTGTGACGTATTCTAACTGTACGAATTTTGTCACATAGGGTGACCCATTATGAACGCAACGTTCAAATCTCTTATACTTGATTTGAACATAATGGCTATTTCTATATATATAAAAGTCTATTTCTATATCGCACCTCCATTAGACGTATGACTTTCTTATTCTGACGCAGGTAATAAAGTGAAAGTTAATTATTAATTGTTTCATTTCACAGTGCGATATTAATTTACTAATTTCACCCATTTCTGGCATGACTGCTAAAATGCTCATTTAATGGTCTATCAGTCATTGTTAATGGTTGTCAAATAAGATTTATAAACATACCACCTAACCTCACAAACATTATGGTGCTGTATTCTATGTAAACCTATGTAATATAGAGATATCAGCTAGATAGCCCTTACAGGCTGGTGCAAAAACCTCGATATGTGATCTTTCGTCTCTTTTTGTTCGCTCGTCATATTGTCAGTTAACAACCTTATCGCTTGACATCAGCCTGATGTAATTCTTGCTGACTGGTACCGAAAACCTCGATATACAATCTTTCGTCTCTTATTTCTGGTCGCTTGTCGTGCATTTATGAGCGCCATGTTGTCGTTTTGGACGGGTCCGCATAAGGGGTGTGTTAGTTCGAAACCACCGCTCTAGGCGCAGGCGTGAGCCCATACCGAGCGTGGAGAACAGTCGGTCCCCACCCTTTAGTAAGACAAGGTCGCATTACGGCTGGCAGCATGTCATTCCGCCGGAAGCTTGTAAAGTTTTAACATAAATATATGTCAATGTACTTCTGAAAAAAGTCTTTGTTTGCTGACCTGCTCCTCATCATGCCCTCACGCGAAGGAATAACACCTTTTTGAAAGAGAGGAGGATGTTTCGTTATTATAAAAACATCTTATTATTGGGTTATTTTCAGGATATCCTGAATATATTTATATATATATGCTGAAAATAGCGGGAATCGGGATGATTCGCTGAAAAAATCTGCAGAACAAACTTTTATATTTCATCCAAAAATTTAATCAGGGTTATCCCTCTTTTATTAGGCCGCCATCATAATTATGAAATATCGAAGGGAATTCTAAAACAAACACATATATTTTCTTTATCTCGTTAATTTTGAAAAATCTTCTTCATCAATTATGATTATAAAGCAAAGGTCCGGATGTATGTTTTATTTTTTATACTCAAAGGTGCGCTGCTGCTATACGAGCAAGAAAAATAACAAACGAAAATATTTTTTCAAACATTCAATAATTTACTCTCCTGCTTACTTGATTATAATATAAGATTTAATTTGTTAAACATCAATTTTTGTTGAAACTACAAAATGATAATAAGTTTTAATCATTAAATTTAAAATATAAGATACGTTGTTTAAGATTGTTTATTATTATTACTGAACGCGTTTTATTTTTTAGATATATACATTTGACAGAAAAAAAAAATCAGGTACTATGGTCCTCCCAAGGGTCTTAGTCATTTCTCTATATTAAGAAGAATTTTCTCATATGGTATATATATTTTGTAAATATGCGAAATAACAAAAAGTATCATATAGTACAAAAAATTCTTTATTTGACAGTTAACCCTTTCATAACGCATATTTGAATACAAACTATACTATCAATTATAAAACTAGTATTTGAAGCATAAATGTACTTATCTGGTCTATTTTCGTATATCACATTGGTTCTTGTATCCTTTACCTATCAGATGATGCATAAAAAAATATTCTAAGAAAGTAGCAAAACGATATATCATGTCAACCAATGTAAACGGTCGGTGAATCTTATGACGGCATGTGCCGACAGCCGATGCGAAAGAGTTAAGTGAAAAAGTGTTTATTTGTAACCTTTCAAATCTAATATCGTAAAGTTTTTCATGAAGTGTTCGATCTATCATAATGTCGACCTAATTTTACATCAAACTCCCATCGGGCACTGGGTCAAAATGTTTGTGAACCAATGCAAAGCAATTATTGATAATAAGGAGTGGCGATATCACACACTGAAGTATCACGTGTCGATAACAAGTAATTAAATATAATTACTGTGTTAGTATACATCGATATAATAACAATATTTTTTACTATTATTTTAAGAATGCATTTTTTCACTCGCTGAACTTTTCCCGGATGCTCAAAATGAAGAATCTTTTAGAGTTATTTCAGTTACGAAATTCAATCATTCCAATAATACTAAAGCTTACAACGAGCTTACCAGTGTTATGTGATAAAAAAATAAATATCTCACGGTTGGTGTATGTTTTAATTTAAATTGATAATTTTGTTTTTCATTATTTCTAAGAATGTAGGTAAACATAAAACTTTTGAATTGGAGCTAAAGTTTTGGAGCTTTTAAAATATATTATTATAACCTATTTTGCTTGGGAAGTATTTTACAATTTTTGTATTAACTCTTCATGCTCAGAGCTGAATATGTCCATAGTGTAATATTTAAGATTCTTCAATCTATAATAATCTAAATAATTAAATATTAATTTACAATCAATGGTTAGGTACTTTGTTAAAAAAAACTGATATTTACCTAAAGAAAAAAATTCTGTAGATGTAATGATGTTTAATATTTTATTACGTACCTGCATTTTTGAGTAAATCAAAAATACATTGTTTAACCCAATTTTAGCTCCGTATCTAAGATTACTTTTAGAGATGGCATCATAGTACGCTAGTTATAATTTTAAATTAATTTTATTTAAAATATATATAAATTAAAAATAATTAGATTTGTATGGATTTTTTTTTTTAATTTTATTAGAATATTATTTTATTATTTCAATATTCTAATCTACTTTTTCTTAAATGGTCCAGGCAAATAGCCCAGTCGGCTGAGCGGTTATTTCAGGGTCCGCGGTTCGCATCCCGCTTCTGCCGTTATTTTAAAATTATTAATTAGATTTGATTCACATTTATTTTAAATGATTACATGTTTCGGCCTCCCTGGAGACCATCTTCAATAAACAGGGATTCCAGGGAGGTCAAAACATGTAATCATTTAAAATAAATGTGAGTCAAAACTATTTTATTTTTTAAATTAAAATTGATTTATAATTATGCAGTTCACCAAGTATTGTTAGTTGATAATCTTAATGTTATAGTACGTTAGGCTAGAAATTATAATCATTGTTTATTTATCTAAACACAAGAAGGGGAAACCTTAATTAGATTTTGGTACATCGGCTGATCACACCAAAAAACTACTAAACTTATAAACAGTCAAACAAACATTGCAAACCGATAATTTTGTCGAAATATTGGTAAAAACAAATTCGCCACATACGGCTTAACCCAAGAGCTACAATATAATTGTAAACCGCATCATAAATAATATTTTAATAGTTGCATTTCACGGTACAACATTATTTTCCCGCATATTAATCAATCACTCAATTAAAATAAAGCATTGTTCAGAGCTTGCGGTCTTTTAGAATGTCCATTTAGGTTCAACATTATTAATATTCATAGGATAATACAAGTATGTGTAGTTGTTTAATTCACACTGCAGTGATGGTTACTGGTGTCCCTCAACTTCCACTTTAGATAAGTTAGCGAAAATATAGATTATTATACATGCTTGATAATAAGCATTATTAACTACTTACTACCTTCAGCGAGTAATTAATATTACTATCATTAGTTTGCCTAACACTTGTTGCGAAAATATACTTCACAAACTAATAATATCATTATTTAGAAAGCAATTTAACGAGTTTCTTAGGAATTACATTAAATTCAAACCATTTTATAAGACTACTGGTATTGCAATCCGGCTTTGCTTGGACACTCAAAAAATTTTAAATAATACGTCTTTTATTTCCATTGCAAAAAAGTAAACAATGATTGAAATTCATTATTTGAATCCAATTTATACTTTTGGTAATTAAAATGCATTTAAAAAAAGATTTTCTTCCCATCACACTTTTCTATCATACCTGTCGGCTTTACACACAAACAAATAAGCAAGCAAGCAATTTTTTTCAGTGTGTATGTACAATAAGATGAGCATGTTACTTGCCTTATAAGATTGCGCCACTTTAACGCGTCGAAGTTTTTTAACCCTTTCGCATCGGTTATCGGCATATGCCGTCATAATATTCCCCGACAGTTGACATCAGTTGACGTGATAATTTGTTTTGCTACTTTTTTAGAATTGTTTTTTATGCATCATCTGATAGCTAAAGGATACAAGAACCAATGTGATATATGAAAATAGACCAGATAAGTAAATTTATGCTTCAAATACTAGTATTATAATTGACAGTATAATTTGTATTCAAGCCAAGCCGTAATGAAAGGGTTAAATGTCAAAATAAATGCTTCATATAATAATTAAAAGTTTATATTTTGCATGATGCGGGTACTAGAGTGTTTGCTGCATGAACTAGTGTAACAAGAGTGGAATTACCGCGGGAATCACATGTAGAGTAAATTACATTTTTTAAATAAAATATAATTTATTTCCCGAAATGTTGTAAGTGAAGAATAAAAATATACTATCCCGGAAGAAAAAAAAACGGGATGAATTTTTTTTTGGTCGCATTTTGTTTGGGGCGGCAATTATTGGTATCGCCTCAGGCGGCACATACCCTTGTTACGTCACTGGCTGCATGTAAGGTTTTGGCTCACAGCATGTGTTGTGCTGCTCTGTGCAGGGAGACCACGTTGACAAGCGCACGTTGCAGACGGTGGAGAGGCGACAAGCGACCTTCTCGGATCGCTCGCAGCTGAAGTACGCGAGGAGGCTCGTCATCAAGCTGGGCAGCGCCGTCATCACCAGGGAAGACCACAACGGACTGGCACTGGGCCGGCTGGCATCGATTGTAGAACAGGTATGAACAAACACATCAGAGTAAGATAAAATATTGGCTATTGAGACATTGCTGTCATCAGCAGTGAAGAGTTTATCCGGCTGAAGAGAAACTCCTATAATCTTCTTCGTAGTATCAATCCGGTGGATTGGTTTGCAGCAACAAAATCTTGCATCTCGTTCTCCGCTCCTCTCGATCCTCTGCAGTCCTCTTCAGCTCAGCATAAGAGCTACAACTCATGTCCTCGAACACTTGCTGCAAATACTCCCGTCTAGGACACCCTCTACAGTTTCTTCCCTCAACCATCCCTTCCACAATGTCATGAAGAAGACTATCGTAGCGCATGATATGATGTGTGATCGATCCATCTGGCTCGCCTATCTGAGATAGTTCTTACTAGGTGCCTACCCTCCTTCTATAGTAGATCAGGTATAAACTAGCACATGAGTAAGAAGATTAAATATTGTTCGGCTATTGATACAATGCTGCCATCAGAGAATAGTTTACCGGTTAATGGCAAGCTTCTTTAATACAGCTGGTATGAACAAACACATTAGAGGAAGATCAAATTTTACGTGGCTATTAAGATAGTGGTATCATCAACAAAAAAGAGGGTGGCCGATTGGATCTTTAAGGCCATGCCATTTCCTTTTTTTCAACTAGACATCATTATTAAAATTAGTTTTTAAACATGGTCGTCGTGAGCTATCGATGCTTTATCGTCCTAGAGAAACAGATTATTAAAATATTTATTATATTTATGGGATGATTTATTATTAGAATCTTTTGGATACCAAGAAATCTCATTTGAAAGTTTTTCATTTTATTTCAGGACATCCTGACGTTTTACAAAAAATATTATACAATTAAAGGCTTGTTGCTCACAACGAGAACTGGTGTATTTTAACTGAAGTTAGAAAATATCTTACGAGTATATCGCAAAAATCAATGGTGTCTAAGATTGCCACTCGATATATTCGTCACTATTGTTTGTTTCTAATGATAATATGTTAAACATTATTACTAATCTAAAATTAATTGATTTTTAGGTGGCTGAGTGTCAGAACGAGGGTAGGGAGTGCATCATGGTGACTAGTGGAGCTGTCGCCTTCGGAAAACAAAAACTGACACAAGAACTCCTAATGTCTCTGTCCATGAGAGAAACTCTTTCACCAAAGGATCACACGAGAGAAGTAAGCTTGCAACTTATCTTAGTACAATATAGTATCAGCTTCAGACTCTTTGGCGCCATGTAGCATTTTTTTCTGGCGTCCCATATTTAAAAATACAATCAACATTGATTGCCTTCGACGCTCCTAGCTTATTCAACGCCCTGGGGCACCAACCCACTTCGCTGGCACATTTTTTTATTACAAATTTTAAATACTAAAATTCACATTTGAAATATAAAAATTGATGATAAGCCAAAAATTATAAACAGTTCCATGTATTTTAATTATTATTTACTAAAAAAAAAAACATATTATTATTATGCAAAAAGAATATTTGTTTGACTGGAATGCTTTTATTTACTCGTATTATTAAAAACAAGAATTAGTAATTATGTTGAATTTTAAGATAAGAAGAGTAAGTTTGTCGTTTCTTGTTGACACATCGAGAAATTTAGATAAAGAAATATTAATTGATTACAACCACTTTTTATGGGTTACTGTATCAAATTTACATATTTTTTGATGAGCAAGAAAATAATTAATGATATTTTTTTCATTATATCAAAACAAAAACATTCCAAACATAATATTGTACTTAACTTGTATTAATTATAAATGGATTATTTAAATATAATTTCTTAATTTTGAAGAGTCAAGAGTAGTACTAAGAGTAGTACTTTTTTGTTATTTCCATATCCGGTCCATAAATGTAACATAAGGTCCTCAAAAATTGCTGCCAATTAGTTCTGTCAGCTGCCATTGTCCATTTCTCGGACTAGGACATATCTGTACCTGAAAATCCACTTGGAAACATATATGATTCCCGATAATCTCCAGAATAGAAGTCCGAGAACATAAGGAAAGGTTAGGTGTAGTATCCGAGGCATATTTTTGAGTGATTTTGAATCTTTTTTTAAAGAAAATCAGGTAATTAGCCCGACGTTCCTGAGGCATTGACTATTTTGTCCCATGGAGCTGCTCAACGTCAACTCTTATTGCCTTACAAAAATGAAACACCTCATGCGAGTATAAGTCATTTTTAGCGACTGTTCTAGTTGTTGCGTCGTATTCATCTAGGCTCCTCTTATGGTTGGCTTTTCAACTATTACTATTAACATCCTCCACTCTCTCAAAAATGTGTTATTCCGTCGCGTGAGGGCATGATTGCAAGCAGATCAGCAAAATAAAGAGTTTTTCGGAGGCTCAATGACATATATTTATGATAAACTTTACAAGCTTCCGGCCAGGCGGAATGACATGCCGGTTTTTTTTTGGGGCCTTAGGCCCCTGGCCGGTCGCCTTGTACCTGCGCTCCTTGGGAGCACTTACCAAGGCATTGTTTTCAGAGTACATTCTCGTTATACAAGTAACGGGTTTTGGTGAGCAACACCACACATGGGTGTAAAAGTTGACATGCCGGCTGACCGTACTGCGACCTTCTCTCGCTAAATGGTGGGGGCTGACTGATTGCGCTTGTCGGCGCTATCGCACTGGCGCCCCAAGCGGCTGTCTATATAACTAGTGCCAACTGCCAATATGGCGGACACATTAATGTACGACAAACGCACAGAAGTAAGAGACGAAAGATTGTGTATTGAGGTTTTTGGTACCAGTCAGCAAAGGATACATAATGCTGATGTCACTATTCTCTATAAATCTTATGAAACAATGATTTAAACATGCATTATATTTTCAGGACGCGTTCAGCATACTCGAACCTCGTGCTGCAGCCGCTGTAGGTCAGTCAGGACTCATGTCCTTGTACGATGCCATGTTTGCACAATATGGAGTCAAGATTGCACAGGTATGAAAACCAATAATCCTCAGTTCTACTATATTCCTTTGTAGATCTTTGCTTTCTCCATCAGTCGTCACCATTCTCTTCTATCCTGGGATATGCTCCTCTAATTCTTGGCCCCAGTCACCTCTTCATCATTATTCATTTTGTCCAACTGAACTTGGATCTCCCAACGTTACATCTACTTTGAAGTTAAGGCAAAGAGTACCTTATTAGGTAATGTCTAATCGCCCATTCTTGCCTTAATTCATGTCCAACGTCATTTACTTATTTTCTTATGTTTTATTACTTTTAGATTCATTCCTAATTTAAAAAGTATAATGCATTTAAAATATGGCTCATTTATAAAGAGCATTCGTTATTATCCTAAAAATAAATACTTTAAATATATATCGATCAAATTTAATATGATTTGAATCATCTCTATTAAGAATAAAAAAATAAAAATATAAGAATTTTTACCTTGTTTTAATGTGGCACTGTTTCACTTGTTGGCAGACTGCAGTTTCGCGATTTATGAAAGCTTCATCAGTCCTAATGTGCACAAACGTACTGACGTGTAAATAAGTTTGATTGTTTGCGATTAAATATATGTAATGCTTAATTCGCCTATTCTTAAAACATCCCATTAAATAAATAACATTTTAATAATAAATATAATAGGGTACATAATAATTCATTATGGTATCATATTATATGAATTTGAAAAACTTTTTGAAATTATAGGACAAAATTAAATATCATTTTTATATATATTAACTTTGATTTACTGATATAGACCACACCCATAATCTCCACTCTCAAACACCACCCAACTTATCTACCTACCCTCTAGTGAAACTCTTATTTACAAGTAAATATTCATTTACACGTCAGTACATTTGTGCACATTGGAGTTGAACAGTCTTTTATCAAGGGAAAAGGTGCTTAGTGTGATTCATATTGAAAGAAGGTTTATATTCAATTTTTTTCATATTAAAATGGAGCTCAAAGTGAATGCTTAAAATAAAAATAACAAAGTGTATTTGATTTAAAATTAAAAACGTGTTGATTTTTTATCTAGGTTCTCGTCACTAAGCCAGATTTCTACAACGAGCAAACCAGGAAGAATCTCTTCACCACGCTGTCAGAGCTGATCTCCCTGAACATTGTGCCCATTGTCAACACCAACGATGCCGTCAGTCCGCCCATGTTCATCAAGGATGATGCAGAGGTTGCAGGCTATGGAACCAAAAGAGTAAGATTAATATCTTTAAATCTTTACAAATCCTATCAACATGCAGAATTCATCTTTATTGCTCGAGCTTATTATTAGAAAGTTTGGAATTATACAATATAAATTCGTTATAAGTATGTGATACAATTTTAAACATATAAAGTATTTTGCATGTATTTATGTTTTTGAATTTAATTATTTAAAAAAATTATATTTGTACATTTTTATTCCATAAATCGGTTATTATTGTGCATATCAATTCTACTAAGATTAAAATGATATCCATATTAGATCGTCATCAGCTTGTGTCCATCCATTGTTGAACGTAGGCCTCCCGAATAATTATCCATCCTCTTCTAGTGGCCTCCACTTCGGATTCTATTTCTTAGATAGAGGAGAGACTCTGAGCATAGATCTCTACATGCCACGTTGGGTGATCCGTATTTTATGAGTAAGACTTGCTGTTAGATTCTACGTTTCCGCTCCATAAGTTAATACTGGAAGAATGCATTGCTTTAAGACATTGCAGAATTTTCGCTTTAAAATGAACTTAAGTTTTCTAAATGCTGACCCTCCCAGTTCTATAAGCTTGTCGTTTCTTTTGAGAATTTAGTTCGTCCTAATTGAGTAATTTGTCCCAGATAAGTATAATAATTTACAGTAACTTAGATATCATCACATAATGGCATGATTTCAGGGTATCAGCATCAAGGATAACGACAGTCTTGCAGCCATGCTGGCGGCCGAGATCCAGTCTGACCTGCTGATCCTCATGTCTGACGTTGATGGCATCTACAACAAACCTCCATGGCAAGATGGAGCTCGGATGATGCACACCTACACATCCGATGATCGACACACCATAGAATTTGGCATGAAATCAAAGGTACATTTGTGCAAAATTATAACATCCCCTGTCTTATTAAACTGAATCTACATCGCAGGATTGTCATTAAAACGCGTGGTGGATGGATGAGGAGCAGGTCGCCAAAGCAAAGAACTCGTCGAAAACCACATTTGACATTTATTTCACGTTAGACTAAAAATACTGACAATATTTAGTATTTTTCCCAGGACACAGAAAATGCGGTTTACTTGACTGCGCTCGGGCGGTGACTCCGGCTAGCCGCTGTGACAACCACTACGCCTGAAAACTACATAGCGGCCATATATGAAACTAGCCAACCCTACATCACATAGAGCGACTGTAAAAACACATAATTAGTTTTAGGTACATAATTATTACATATAAAACGACAGGTAAATATGAAAGTAACCTCAATTATAGATTGGTGTAAATTAAACAAAGAAAAAAGATCGACTATTCATCAAATATATCCTACTCAGTGAAGATCTGCATCCCCAATACACCCAATATAATTTCCTCGAACTTAATTTAGAAAAAAAAAACTTATTGTAATTAATACTGTGATAAGATACTTAATTGTTTCTTATACAGGTAAAATAGACTTAAAGTGATTACTACCGTGAGGTACTACCATATCAGATTACTATGCTCACGTTTCCCGCATGCAGCGTCCAGCCTCCCTGGCTGAGCGTGAGGCCTACAAAATACTTTCTAGTCACATATTTAGTTTGCTAGTTCAGTATCGAGGAAATAGCTCAATTCTCAATCATAAAATCATCATCATCATACCATTTCTCGTACCCTAACTAGAGCACACGGTCGTCACAAACTGCCATTAGCCTTCCAGGACGGCGCGAACGCAGGGATTGAAGAAAATTCAACTGTAGTTTATGCTCTTCTACGGCATCCGAAGTATTATACATACCCAGCTAGAATCACCTTTGTCTCTTGTTGGATTATAGTATGAAAGGCTAGCTTATCCTCTTCCTTACCACATCATTTCTCACAAAGTCAAAACATTACCCTCAGTACTCTGCGCAGGCATCATCATTCGAAACGCATTATGTATAAGGCTTTGGTGGGATCCCAAAATTCACAGCCGTAAAAAAATGTAGACTATACCGACGCTGGGTCTTCGACACTTTAATATCTCACTGACACAGCTCCAACTACGTCGTGTCCGGAGATTCAAAATGTTAGGTGAATGAATAATTACAAAAATTCACCAAAGTCCAGACCACGTGTTAGGGTGCGGAACGACGAACGTCTAAGGTTCGATATAGGTAGCAAGAGAACCATCCGCAACTAGAAGCGATCGCAAAGTGCGCGAGTTATCTCTCGGTTATATTCACTATTGTGTGAATGAGAGAGGAGCACTCATGTTTTCTACGTTTTTGCAAGCTGGCAAGGGCCAGCTTGCAAAAACGTAACGGGGGTTCTCACTACCTACAATCGTAACAATTCTATAGGTGACTATGATTCATCTCGCAGGTTGGCACGGGTGGAATGGATTCCAAGGTGAACGCTGCCACGTGGGCACTGGATCGTGGTGTAAGCGTGGTGATCTGCAACGGCATGCAGGATAAAGCCATCAAGACTATCATCAGCGGCCGCAAGGTCGGCACCTTCTTCACAGACACCATCACAGCCGGAGGAGCAGCACCGGTAGACATCCTGGCGGAAAACGGTAAACCACCATCCTATAACCACTATTTTTTTAACATATCCGCTCCATATTTTTGGAGCTTGCGAACACCGCAAATTGTCGTTTCATAACTCTGTAAGCTGAGGTTGTATATGTAGTGTCCCAAAATACCTATATAACTGAAGGTCCACAAGGAAACATAGATGGTTTCCGAGAGCCTCCAGGTGAATTTGCATAGACTACGACAGTAGTATCAGAGAAATATTTGGGTATTCAGTAATCATTACTTTAAGGATATCGGATGATGAGCCCGATGCTCCTAATTACAGCAAAAATAATATCATCTTACTTTTTTATTAATGGTTTTACAAAAAAAAACTATTGCCAACCCAATTTATCTATATAATACCAATTAGCAACGCACTGTTTACAAAAATTATAAAATAATGATTAATAAAAAATTAATTTTAATTGGTGGTTTGACTTGTTCACATTATCCACTTTTTACGATAAAAAATAATTAGGCATAACTATAAATTAATATATAATTGAAACACATTCATTAAAAAAATAGGTAGCATAGCTATAATATTTATTTACCTATTTTTTATTGATTGAATATAAAAATTCTCACTTTTTATTATTGTGTTGCTATGGGTAATGAAACAATTACGTTAACCACACAATAAAACATATATTTCGTGTATTTTTCATTAAATGAAATTAAAATACATGAATTTATTTTTCCAATAAATGGTCTAATAGTAGAGTCCAACAAATCCACGAAAATTCATGAAAACTCTAGCTTTTTTATTAAAAAAAATAATCTTCGTAAGACGCTTACAATTTTAGAAACGTTTATTAAAAAAAAGTGTATTAAAGAGTTCGTTTTATTTGTGAGTACTTAGTAATTTAAAAACAAGAAAAAAAATGTAAAATAATTAATTTTTTTTATAACACCTTTAGCAAGCTCCACCATTACCCAATCACTGCACTTATGCTTATCTCACTAATTATGAGCTTTTACGGTCAGGCTCCAGAATTTTCATGTCTTTAAGTACAACAAGGCGTAATTACAGCGTAGTGTACTTTGCAAAATTAAACGATATATTGTGAAAATTAAATATCAGGTTTTCTTGCTTTTTGAAAGCATGTTCTTAATTATTTTTTTCATTTTAAGTAGATTATCATAAATTTTAATACAAAACCAAACCATCTTACTTACTGATAATAATAAAATTCAGCTTCGCATTTTATTTAAGCATTGTGATTTTTACGCGTCGCTTACGCTGTTTAATTTTACAAGTGTTCAAAAATAATCAATTAATGCGGAAAAAGTTCTAAAAAAAGTCATAAATTTTAAATCAGTAACCTCGTATTACTTAAAAAATTCAGTAAATCATACTACTTTGTATTATTACAACAAAATATTCAATCACAAAATTTTGTAAAAAAAAATATTTTCACAGAAACGAAAATATTCAAAACCAAATTAATTTCGTGAAATCTCACAAAGGAATTATGTTTTTTCGGTTTTTAATAAAATTATTTGTCAACGTAATTTCATTTAAAAAATTAATTTCATTCTAGAAGTTTGTATCATATTTATAATAGATTCAAATAATGACACCATTAAATTACTAATAATAATAAATATTTTCATAGAAATTATAGTAAAAATTATTTATTTTTTAAATGTTTTAGCCCGCCAAGGAAGTCGCCAACTTCAGGGTCTGACCCCTGAGGAGCGCGCCTCTGCAGTTAATACCCTGGCTGACCTTCTCATCACTAGACAAGCCGAGATCCTGGACGCCAACACCAAAGACCTGAACGAAGCCAAGAAGTCAGGGCTCGCCAAGCCTCTTCTCTCAAGACTGTCGCTCACTCCTTCAAAACTTAAGGGCCTCTCCGTGGGTCTCAGACAGATAGCAGATAGCAGTCTCCAAAATGTAGGAAGAGTCCTCAGAAGAACAAGGCTATCCGAAGGTCTAAATCTAACTCAAATCACAGTTCCTATCGGAGTACTTTTAGTCATTTTTGAATCGAGACCCGATTCTCTACCCCAAGTTGCAGCTTTAGCCATTGCTTCTGGAAACGGCCTTCTTCTTAAAGGTGGCAAAGAAGCTTTTCATTCCAATAAAGCGCTCATAGAACTCGTAAAAGATGCTTTAGCAACTGTTGGATGTGCGAACGCTATCTCTCTTGTATCAACAAGAGAAGACATAAGCGACCTGCTTTCGATGGAAAAACACATTGATCTGATTATCCCTAGAGGATCTTCCGAACTCGTGAGGAGCATTCAAACTCAATCGCAGCATATTCCAGTTTTAGGACACGCTGAAGGGATATGCCATGTATACGTGGATAAAGAAGCTGATTTAAATAAGGCGATGAAGATAGTGCGCGATGCCAAGTGTGATTATCCTGCTGCTTGCAACGCTATGGAGACGCTACTAATCCATGAGGATCTGATGACTGGTGGCAGCTTCTTCACTGATGTTTGCAACATGCTGAAGGGTGAAGGAGTGGTCATCCACGCCGGCCCAAGACTGACCGAGATGCTGACATTTGGACCTCCCCCGGCTAAGAGCATGAAACATGAGTACAGCGCTCTGGAGTGCTGCGTGGAGGTGGTTCAAAATTCCAGTGAAGCCATCGAGCACATTCACAAATTTGGAAGCAGTCACACTGATGTTATCATCACAGAAAATGGTTAGTTATTCAGGGTGTTTTCTATTTTTTATTAATCTCTATCAAAAAAATAGTGTCTTAAATGATCAAGTAGTTAAAGTATTTAAATTGTTAAGTAGACAACTTATTGAGAGACGTTGAAGATTTTCTATAACAGCATTTCATTGGTTTTACATGAGAAACTTAGATGGAATCTTAAACATTTCTAAAACCATTATCATTGTTATAATCATTCTGAAAGGACCTTTCAGCTGCAAATTGATGATATGAAAAAGCTGAAGAACATTTAATTTTCATTCAGGAGTTATAATGTGGAAGTGTGATTGTAAACATTTAGTGCAGGGCAGTATTGTTTATGTAAAGCACAAAAGGCGGGAAACTTTCCGTTTTGAAAGGATGTGTAATATTGATCTGTATTTTGAAAATATTTATATTGTATAAACAAAGAAAGACATAAATTAGAAAAGGTTTCCAAACCGTAAAATTCATTAACTGTACTGTAACATTAAGTAAATATTAGTTTATTTTCAATTGAATTCCAGCTCTCACTTTATAAACGTTTAGCAATAGACAGTTGACTCATTAAAATGTGTTTATTTTGCCAAAATCAATACATTCATTCATTCGTTCATTATTTTTATATCCATTCCATATATCGAACATATGGTTAGCACAAATTGCCGCCACCCAAATCTGTCAGCTGCCACTGTCTATTCCTCTTGGTAGGACAACATAGGATCTACACCCGAAGATCCACTTGGGATAATATATGGGCCGCCTCTTAGAACAAAATAGTCCAGTCTTCGGGACGGTTGTTCTAATTACACGATTACCTTAAAGTTTTAAAAACTATTAACAAATCACCCAAAAATATGCTTCAGATACTACAGCTACGCTTTCTTCAAGTACTCTAACTTCTGCTTTGGAGGTTATCAGGACTTATGTTCCAAAAGCCAATACAAGCCATCTTAGTCTCATGAAAAGTGTAATTTAATCAACTTTTTGCGCTACGATCGATTTATCAGTCATTCCGATTTCGTTTTCCAGACTCTACCGCCTCATCGTTCCTGCGGCAGGTAGACAGTGCGTGCGTGTTTCACAACGCCAGTTCTCGTTTTGCCGACGGTTTCCGGTTCGGTCTAGGGGCCGAGGTCGGCATCAGCACCGCCAGGATCCACGCACGAGGACCTGTAGGCGTCGAGGGACTCCTTACCACCAAGTGGATCCTGACTGGTCGCGACCACGCCGCAGCAGACTTCAGCGAAGAAGGGAAAGCAGTATGGCTGCACGAAAGCCTACCCGTAGATTAAAACGACAACACAACTCTCAACCAAAGAAATCGACACTTGATTGTGTTCACTTAAAAAAACGCAACGAATAACAGGGTTTATCTCCACTTTTCTAAAATAATCCTAAATGTTATGAACGCGGCGCCTTTTTGACAAATTTCGTAATAGATTTTTGGATAAATTATATACTGTAATATATTTTCTTCTAAGCTAATAAGTCAGATGTTGCTTATAGTTTTTGACTGTTATCGAATATATTTTATATTCGGTTACATATTAAGTTAATTTTGAACACCATTTGTGCACGTTGGAACTAATGAAGCTTTCATTGATCGCGAAACTGCAGTTTCGTCAAGTGAAACAGTGCTCTGTGTGATCCATGATGAAACTATGTATGGAATTATTATCTATTCAATAAAAAACATTTGTTCGTCATAGAGATGATTCAAATCATATTTCACCGAGTATTTTCAGTTGATAGCCTTTACGTTATTTCCAATATTCCTTAGATACTTAGATTTCATACTTATTTATGGTGTCATAAATAATTTCAAATCACAAACACAAAGCCTAATTGTGCAATAAGCACTAATTGCCTTTGTTTAACAATCAATATTAGAAAAAAAGACAAAAATATTTTACTACCTTTCTGTAAGATTTTGTATTTTTGCTGTTTTGACTGTAAACATATTTATTTGTAAGATTTCCTGTTTATTTAATTTATTTTGACAAATTAATATAGATATAAGTCTAGAATGTGTAGATATTTTAAAACTTTTGTATATTTTAAGCTCAATAAATTATAAGTATAAATGGTGTTTTTTTAATACGTACTTATGAATGATTCCAGAAAGAAGATATTTAAGATGTACTACGAGTAAAAATTATTCTCCCACCTTAAAAAATCATTACCGCCACATAATTTCTGTCAAATGTCAATATTATTGCTTAATCTCAGGTCATCTCTGAACCCGGAAGTTCACACTGGGCATTTTTCTGAGTGTTTACAGAGCAAGAGCCCGTTGTTTGATAATAAAGCAGCTGTTGTATGTGAAGCATCGTTTAGAATTTTTTAATCAGCGTTTATAAATGCATTGCAACACCTTGACATAATAATTTCCATCATAAATTCTAAGCCTTTATATAACATTTTTCAGCTGATTAAATTTTATCTTAACAGTATTACCCCCAGCGGGTTCATATTGCTGACCCTAACTATCTTCTGGTCACAGCATTATCCAGAGCAGTAGCACATTTACACATATATAACATAAAAATATGCATGGAACTGCATACAAATTATAAAGTATGCATTAATTATATCATCTCCCACTATTTCTTTTTAATATTGTATGTTCATATTGTACGTTAATATTTTAGCCTTTAGTCAATATGTATCCTTAAAAGTATGAGTGACTTTATTATTTAATAAAAAAATGTATAAAATATACTATTTCTATGAAAATAGACTCTTCCACCCTTTACAGGACTGACAATCCGAAACAAAGTAATAAATTTTGAATTAAAAAAGGTTTATTTATTTATTTATATACAGAATCGAAATTCCATTTTTTTTTTACAAATATTTAGAAACATAGAGTTTACATAAATATACAATAAACAGAGAAAATAATAAAAAATAAAAATAACACAAAAGAATAAGAAGATGACACGTGTCAAAGATCACAGAGATCAAGTAGAACAATACCATCGACAAAAGAGGAAAAGGATGTAAGAAAAGGATCGAGGTGTGCTGGTAGGCCATTTAGGAGCGACATTGCCGTTGTACCAAATTGAGTGCTTGAAGCTCCACAAGCATCGACTGGGATCAAAAACAATGGATGGATACGAGCACGGGTGTACCTATCTGGAACATAAAAGTTAAAACATTCAAGAATCCTAGGGTTGTAAATTGAACCGCGAAGAAGAAGGAATGAATGTTTGAGTGCAGCAATTTTCCTCCGGGACTCTAGCGAATGGAAAGAAAGCATCCCTAGAAGAAAAAGAGTTCGGTAATGTTCGGAATTAAATGAATTGAATTGTTTATAATATCGAATATGTCATGCAATAGGAAAGATCAAAAATGCGATACTGACGATATCACACAGGAATCATCATGTCCGTCCACTGTTAGGCTTCGTAGGCCTTCCGCGTGAGTCACCATCCTCTTCGATCCTCTGCCTTCCGCATCACACAGGAATATTATATTTTAAGAGTGGTAAGCATAGCAACTGACAAGATACTGCCGGGCATCCGACCTCCAGGAAGAATACATAAAAGTTAGCGCGACAGCTGAACATCCGTGTCGCATGATCAGACTCCGATTAATACCATGAAGCAGTACTAGAGAAATATGATGAAGAAAAAGCATGGAAATATAGTATTTTAATGTTTTTATGCACACTTTGCACCTTTTTGCCAGATTGCCGTTACCACCCATTGCCATAATAATCAAAAGAAACAAATTCTAATGAATCCCTATTTAAGAATTACCACCCTCAGCACTTTCAACTAACAAAATATTTAATGTCGTAGTGTAACTTTAAATTGGAAGAGTTCTACTTGTTAAAAATCGAGATATTTTTTACACTTGTCCGGTATTTCCAATTTAAAAATTGAATACTTTTTTTCTGAATTTGCCTCTGGATAAAGCCAACTTTGGAACCCACTTTTTTGGGTCAGAGATAGCAAATGAAGCGATTGACCTTATTTATCGTAAAGAAAGACACACATTGCGTCATTGTTTCTTTTTTCAAACAACACGATTTCAACTTTATCCTCGAAGCTTATCGCCTCGTTACTACTTCTTTCAGCCCCGAGGCTGTAAGTGAAAGAATGCGAATACTCCGTTTTTTTTTCAATCTCACGAATTCACTAATTTTACGGGTTTTCTTGCATAAAACTGATTAATATTTGTCATAATCATTTACTAAATTTGTGGAGATTTCTGCTTTCT
Source organism: Glossosoma conforme (assembly GCA_022606575.1). Taxonomy (NCBI): domain Eukaryota; kingdom Metazoa; phylum Arthropoda; class Insecta; order Trichoptera; family Glossosomatidae; genus Glossosoma; species Glossosoma conforme. Next base: position 1,829,309 of record JAGTXR010000101.1, on the reverse strand, counting down.
CTCTAAAGCATTATAATTTGTGGTTTTAAAGAAAGAGTTGAAGAAAATGCTTATTCCGACATTGGTAACCTGAAAGGTTTCCAGAGGCTTGACGATGCTCTATTCTATGGGTTCAAACAGAATCAATGGTTAAAGATGATTTTCTTGTTCAGCAACTACTCTTTAAATTGAGGTACGAGTATATTAAGGCCATCATAAGTTATAGTGTTAAGTCAAAAAAAAAAACAAAATCAAATTGAATCATCTACGTAGAAACTTGTTTCTAAATACAATACTTGTCCTTCCAAGATTTACTCCCGACTTTTCACATTTAACAAAAAAAGGGATCATGCTTAACGCAGTTATAATGGAATAATTTGTAATGGAAAATTTGTCTGTTTATAGATTAGATAACCTTATAAACAAAAGATCCTTAATCTTTACATTGTTTATATAAAATATAGGTCATTTGTTTTAATGGCAGTTTTTTAGATAAGCAAACGTATTAAAATAAGAAATATTTTTTTTATTTCAATCTAAGTAAACCCTATATCTTCTTCTCTTCTTACATATTCGCTTCTTATTTGGGTGTATGGTCGTCATAACTTTCTTTCAGCTGCCATTGACTACGCATCGTCCATTTATATTCTGTATACTTATATATTATATACACCCTTCCAGGACAACGAGAGAGCGGGAGCTTGAAGAAAAGCTTCATGTAGTTTATGCTTTCCTGCGTCATACGGAGAATACGAGCATGTTCCAACCAGAGGACGACAAAAATTGTGATCGTGCCATGCCTCAAGAAAGTGATGCTTTCCTATAGCAACTCTTTTCTTTCTGGTAGCTTCAATCAAATAATATATTTAAATATTATTTTATTTCATTCAATTGAATTAAATTACTACTCGTATTACGAGCGAAATTTTGCTGTTTCGCCAGTAATTGACGGTGAAATGTCTTAATATTACTAAAAAGTACAAATAATATTAAATAACATGTAATGTTTAAATGCTTGAGGAATCTTGTCTCAGCGTTATCGACAGCCATTAGTGTTGATAATTAACGAAAAGCTACACGATATGATGTAATTTTTTGACAAACGTTTCTATGGAACACGTTATCTATCATGTACCAGGTATCTACACAGATAATTACCTTTTAAAGAGTTTGTTGATAAAATCGGGTATTAGAAAATAAAGCCAAGTAAATTATGCTTAATCCCTTTATTTTGACAGACAATAATATTATTAAGTCAACAAAATGCGATGTTTTTGTGTCAATTTAAGTAAATAAATAGAACATTTTATTTATTAATTGTATTTTTGTATTTGTATGTACTTTTGTAATTGTATTTTCATATACTTTGTATTCTTAAATTAATGCAACTGTACTTAACATTATATCACACACTTGTATTTTTTAAAATCGATAAAAAATGTGCTTGGCAATTTAAAAGCGATATAAATATTACTGTTATTATTACGCTATTATGTTCATAAAAAAAAAAAAAAAAAATTGACAAAACTTTATTTGTTGGGTTTAAGCCATAGGTTCCCAAACTTATTTCACTCGTAGACTCTCATAGGATCTACCAGCTTAAATGGTTTCATAGCGTCATTGCTTCATGGTGTAGGCGGGAAGCGAGGTCTATTAGGTTCTTAAAAATGGGACAAAGCTCATTGAACAGGGGCCGAGATGTTATTCTCTTTGTAGACCCCATTTTCATCTCATAGACCCCCATTTTTTTTCCTGCTGCCGTAGACCCCTCGGAGGTCCTCATAGATCCTTGGGGGTCTATATACTTTGGGAATCACTGGTTTAAGTGAATGGTTTGGCAGGTGACAGATACATCGGGTTGCACTTTGAGGTTTAGTACTACTGCACGAGTACGACGCACACGTTGAGACTTCAGAATTTAAAAACATACGAATCGTCACGTTTTATTACGTGTGATCGATAATCAAAAATGCAAGTAATGCATACGATCAATTACTTATGTCATTAATTTACAATTTATCGCTAATTATCTTGAAATGAGCTTGCCATTAGTTCATAATTAGTTTTTAAATAAAAGTAAGCAATATGGTTTTCGTGTTATTGACTGAATTTTGACGTAAATAAACACAGCTGTGGAAATAATTCTGAAACGACCTTTATCATTTAAATCAATAATAAATATCATGTATCCGGACTTTTATATATACTTATACAAGTATAATCATAGAGAAAATACATGTTAAGGCGAAAAAAAAATATTTAAACACACTTGGATTATTACATTAACATGATTCCAAAGATTTTATCTATTTTATATTTTCACGTGTTTCGTCTTTTCGAGTTAAGCCATTACTGGCTCAATGTTTTTAATAAATATCATGCGAATCATCCAATCCTTTAAAAAAAACAGATATACAAAAATTTTATAACGATGTCGTTCCTTTGAGCTTAAAAGAGTTGTCAGAAAATATGGGAGCTGTTGTATCTAAGGAATGTTAAGGCGTTTGTTTTAATCATCAATATTTAAAAAAATCGGATAATTAACACGATTTTCCAGACCTGGACCAAAAGGGGGCTTGACTCTACATATTTTACTAAATTATCAATATTTATTTTTATTAAAAGTATAAAAACATTCATAGTTTATGTTATTGTAAAATTATGCATCTGGTTAATCTTATGAATGAAGATCGTCTTACAATATCTAGCTTAGATTGAAACTCTTACAGTGTTTAAGTTACAATACAGGTAAAATTAGTTTAATTGTTTAATTAATTTTCAAAAATATATAACTCAAATTATCAGTATTTATAGTTTTAACAAAAACTTGATTTTTTCTGACTTAAAGCTTACATTTTATCTGAATCTGAAATTATTCGTTTTTTTTTAATTGTGTAATTTCAGGTGTTTTGTTTTTCTTTGGTATTTGACTAACAATTCGTTAATGAAGAATATTCTAAAAAATTAAAAAAAAACAATTCATTGCACAAACGTTTACACAAAAATCATTAATTCGGAACCTAACCATGGAAACTCTAGAAAATACATATATTTTTTTAAATCATGCACTTGTTGTATGTGAGTATTTAGTCTATGAAGGACGTTTACTTTTTTGTATTAAGCTCTCAATTATTTCAATTTTATTAGCTCAAAATATATATAACTAAAGTAAATATTTTAACTGATCACGTTAATATGTGGATTGGATAAAGTATTTACTGGGGTTTTATAATTAATAGAAAAAGATATGATAGGATAGTTTTCGAGGAGTGAAATGTAAGAAGCATAAGTGAAATGAAGGAATTGGTCAAGCCAGTAGTAATGTCATATAAAAATATGATATAATTTTATTGTGTGATGATCTTTGTTAATCGATAAATAAGATATTTCAGTTTATATTTTTTTCATCTTTATTTAACAAGCAGTTTATAAAAACAATACAAGCTTTTAACTTATCACTAATTATTATTTTCTAAGACTTACGAATACATAAAATTAATACTAACATTGGTATTGATATTTTGACGTTACAATAATTGACCAAATAAAATAACTAAATATATATGTATGGATGACATATTTAAAAGCAGGATTTCATTTGATTTTATAATCGGTTAATGAAGGAAGAAAGAACAAAATATATGTAAATATAAGAAATTACTGGCAGTAGAAGTTACCCTTGGAGTTTCACGTTAAAAGCCTTTGAATACAATTGAAACATGACTTTTTTACAAATATCTTTTACGTAAATTTAGAGAAAAGATACAAGTAAATTATTGAAACGTCACGATTCTTAGTTCATTTTGAATCGAAAATTGAGGATTTTAATAAATTAATGAATTTTCCCATATTTTGGCCTTTCAAGATTTTGTCTATGTTTTATTCGATATTTAACAATTATCACTTTAGATACTTTTCAAAAAATCGAAACGTTTAAGTGGCAAAGACGTGGGAAAATTTCAATAATTTTCATTAAATGCCTCTATCAGTCAGTCGAAATATTAAATAAATAAATACACTTTAAACTATAACACTGGAAACAATGTAAGAAAGCATACAATATGTCTCTATGTTTCTATCACAGTTGTCGGATATTTTTCGACTACGAGTAGCGGTTTCGGATTTGGGCGAAAGCTTCACTATTTTGCTGTGGGGCGCCTTCCTTGATGCCAAAATTGCACATCTTGTTGTATTTGACGAAACCCTTTACTTGGACGTCTTTAGATTTTCTCCAGTACACTGTTTGCACGGCGTTTCTTCCAGCGATGTATCTCGTAGCGGTACCAACGATCATCTTCTCCATTTTTAAAATATTCCGCAAAAAAATAGGCAGCGAAATATCGAACAATTTCAAAAAATATTCGAAATATGGCGCGCTGTCAAACTGTCGAGGGAGTAACTTCTCGCAAAATTAACGAAACAGTGAAATGTTTGTTTGTTGTTGATAGTAAATGAAGATTCGTGTCAAACCTCGACTGTCTAGCTTGCGAATGGTGATAATATTGACTGTCTCCCGCTTTATATATAAGGCGATCCCTATTGACACGAGCCTTCGATGACGTTTCTCGTGGTCGTCGTCAGTCGTTAGCGTGATGTCAATGAAGACTGTGAGATCAAAGATCGCAGAATGACAGACACTCCCGCGACCCGGAGCGTAGACAGTTGGTCTAAATGTTTTTCTTTGTTTTTGAACACCTCGTTCAGGGCAAGGCACACGGTTATAGTGTGTAATCTTGAAAATAGTTATTCACATCACAAATCTTTATTTAATTAAGATTGTTTATCAATAAAATACTACATTTCAAATTCTATATTTAATATTTTTCAACTTTATCATTATCAATTACAATAATGTTATGAAATGCTTGTTTAAATAGATGTTTTTTACTGTACTACAATAACAATAAAGAGATAGCAATGTTTTTCGAATTTAAATACAATCCAATTTCTTAAGAACTTTCACGTAGATAAGCTAACGTACTTACCTTCATTTAATAATGTTTAATTACGTAAGCAATGTGTATTTATATATTTGTTTACTCGTTGTTTATAAAAATGTACATATTTTTGAATTGGGAATGGATAACATGAAAACCTTAACTACTGCAAAAGATGACATTTTTCAGTGCATCTTTAGTTAGTCATTTAGTTAAGTAATTATTTTTTTATAATTGTTATCTAAATTACGTAACTTCGAAGCATGAAAAATTATTTAATTTATTGCATTGATTTGAACCACTTATGAGTCACGCTGAGGCCTTATGAAAATGCAGCAGTAGATGTATATTTTCGCTGATTGTTAATAGATTTTTTTCTGAGGTCGGTTGATTATCCCGACGCTCCCGAGACCTGGACCATTCGATACTAAGAGGCGGCTCAACCCGACTCTCACGGTATTTCCAGACACATTCAATCATCCAAATATAATCTGCACCTAATGGTATCATTTCGGTGATCGAACGAGAGCTAGTGGTAAGATAATTGGCTCATATAGTCAATAATAATCATATTATAGCTCCATGCCAAAAAAAACATAGCAGTTACCATAAATAGAACCCTACTCCATTGTTTCCATATCTTACACCTATGACGTGTTTAGAATGCACATTGCGAGTTATTTGTTTTGATGACAACATACGACGGATTTGAAAGTTCTTTACAAAATAATATTTTGTTAAAATTATATAAACAATAATATTTAATTGTATTAAGTTAACTCATACGTCACTCTAAATATGTATATTATATGAAAATCATGTGAGTTGTATGCTGAAAAATAATTGGGTAGGTACAAACATTTATTGTCATTTTTTCAAAGCTCCTGATAAACACGCATTATTTATAATAAATAATCGTTTTATTTATTATATTATGTAATAAACTGTTTTTATTACTTATCATTTATAAAAATCGTGTTAGCTATTTGTCAAAAGATATAAGAGTAGATTCGTACATTTTTTTGTTGTAAACATGAAATACATACTCATTTTAATAATCATTATATTTATTATATAATGAGCTGCTCTGTGTTGATTTCCTCGTATCTCATCATTTAAAAAAATGTATATAAGTTACACTACACGTGATCTGATAACGATCGATTCAACAGCTTAGACTCTTATAGCCTAATATTATATCATTTTAGGTATTCATAGACACGGGAGGGCTTAAATTGTAATAATATTTTCTTATTTCCGCTTTTTTTCTAGAAGGCTAAACTGTACACATTTATAGTGGGATGCAAAGCTGGCTTGAACAAGACGAAACATCTAATGATTAGCTGACAGAGTTCTCCCGTGTCCGTTTGTGATAACCATTTACTCATAATTTTAAGCATATTTAAAATATCATATTAAAAATCAATACTTAATTTATCCTTGCATTTTAATCAAATATCTGAAATGTTGATTATTATAAAAAAAAACAATTATCACCAATTTTTAATAATTATATTGTATATGTCTTATTATCGCGTCTGACGCAACACCTACGGTGAGCCGAACATGCTGCAAAATATTTATTTTTGACCCTGGCAATAAAATTAGACCATAACCAACCTCAGATTAAAAACCATGACGTCAAACATTATCAACAAAAATAAAACTCAACAAACAGTTTTTTTTTATAAATAGTTATAATAATTGTATACCTACCTACTTATGAACAAAAGAATACTCGTATTTAATTTTATACAGAATTATATTTTTCCGAATAATTAAATAAAATACACATTATTGTATTGGGCGCGTTAGTGTAATCGCCCTGCTTTCTTAAATAATTACTGATTATTTATCAGACATGAAGTGAATTCATCAGAACTGCATAATATAATAATGTTAACTACATTATGATGAACATACAGGTATGCACCAAAACGGATTGGTTACTCCAGGAGTACTTCTTTTGGTCCCAGTTGATATCAAAATACAATATATATTGGAAAACCGTTGACAACAAAATATATTTCACGTATTTTTAATGTGGAATATTTACTGGTAGCTGAAAGTGGTCTCTGAAGGACATATTCTCCTAATTTGGAGCGATATAAAAAATATATGTTAGAGAAAATGTGTTGATACGTCATATTTTTCTTTCACATCCGCTACCTGGATCCTATACATTGTAGTAATCGATTTACCATATAATGTAGAGTTAGAGTGATTGATTTCTTAAAACCCATCATAGGAAGGCTTTGGATATTGAACCAGCATAGATTAAGTCTCCCTTACAGAATATGAATTATTTCAGGAAGCAGATTCATAACCACTTTCAGTCAATCTACACGCTCTCAAGTAATACACATTCGTTCCACACGCTACGCCTAGCCGAGCCTACTGAACATCGGAGTCAAATCGAGGAGCATATTATTGCATTTTTTTTATTACATAAACACATACAGGAGAATACCGACAGATGGTGATGGTGATTCTGTAGTCTCATCTGTGGAATTCTATTACGCGTACCATGCTGCACATGGCTAAGCACTGCATGTGGAGTATTGATCCGCCAACGTCATAGACTACAGTCCGAGATTCATGCATCATCCTTTATTATTACAGGAATTTACTATGAATGGGTGGTCTTCACGGGACGACTTTCGTCTACCGCCAATTTTGATTAATAGGCTATGCTGGCATTTTACAGGTGAAGGATCAAATTCACACAAACCGGGGTATTTTAGAACTCAAAAATCGATTAATAATCTTTTTTTTCTTTCTAATCTCCGACGGGGATCGAACCCACGGCCTTTGGATTGCAAAGCAAATGCTTTGACCATTGAGCTACACCCGCCGTCATAAAATGGAATGGAGTATAAAATGTAATTCAAGTACATACTAAAGTATTTACGTAGAAAAACACTTCATTTATCTGATTAATTCTGGTTTAAGCTAGCAAAAAATATTTCCAGCAAACTTCATCATAACTCCGATTACTTCTTTAAAGCTTAGAATTAAGCACGTATTGTTTAATTGTTAACATTATGAACCTGCATTATTAGTATTTCATTTGTAAATTATAATGTTATCCTATCTCACAGTTGAACTGGATCTGAAAAAGTGTTGACATAATGTGATTAAATTTCATCAGCCTCTTTGTCATCTGAATGAAGGCCAAGTTGAAAAAGTTACAAACAAACATAAGTTTGAAATTATTGTTTTTTTTTTTAACCAAAAAAGTAAGGAATTACTTTTGAAATAAAATATATATTATTTTAGACATATTTTAAATAGCATTGGTGGATTACCCCTTAAGCTTAAGAAGGTGCGTTTCATCATCAGCCTGTGTCCGTCCACTGTTGAACGTAGGCCTCCCGCATGAGTCTCCATCCTCTTCGATCCTCCGCCTTCCGCATCCAGGTCACTCCCGCTATTCTTCTTATATCGTCAGTCCATCTTGTAGAAGGTCGGCCAATGCTTCGTTTGCCAGTTCTTGGGCGCCATTCCAATACTTTTCTTCCCCATCGACCGTCGTCTCTTCGACAGATATGACCTGAAGGTGCGTTTAGATATCTGAATCTTAAGGGCCTCTAAAATGTATTATTATATAACCAGCATATTTGCATTTTATGTTAAAAGAAACCAAAAATAAGGCGACTCTTATGCCAATTTGCTTCTTACATGCTTCATTATGAGGAAAACATTTTTTTCACCAACACGCATTAACTTCTCATCTATTCTATAGAACTGAATAGCATGAAATGTTTCGGGGAAAAATAAGTAATAATAAAATTTAATACGTTTTAAAATTTGAAGTCACAGTTCTATGATAATCGATAATTATTTTTTACTCTTTTTTATCATTTGTAAAAGAGGTCTACGAAAATGCACATTGGATATCCAAACTGTTTAATCCGTCGCTGTTGTATAGTAATATTGACACGATGATGTAACTGTATATTAATAACAGAAAGCCCCGTTTACGAGTATCAAAGGCAAGAAAATTCGAAGTATTCGATTTCCGTGGCAAGAGGGTGATAACTTTAATTTATATATTATGAAGATGTACATTTTATGATAAAAAATAAAAATCATTTATTTCGTGTGAGTATACACCGGATTCCTAGAAGTTTTAAATAAAATCACTTAAATCGGCTTGAGATTCAAAGTTTACTTAAAAATAATGTACATTTAAAAAAAAACAAATGTTTTTCAAAACACAATAACTTAAGTTCCGCGAGGCATTAATATTTTTTTGAAGGGACTAGTATGAAAAAATCCATAAAAAACGTAAGCCGCTGACCTACGAAATATCGTAGTAATATTACCACTACGAAAAAAATACCCTTAAAACTATTTCATAGTAAGCTGTATAATCTGAAATCCTTCGGTAAAAGTAAATTCTACAAATATACATGTATTGTAATACGATTTCATAAAAAATACATAGTATTTTTAAATATTTTATTATTCACACATTATATAAATTAGTACGATCTGTAGAATATTATATTTATTATAATAATCATTTTAGGTATCTCTGAAAGAATACAAAATTATTTTATCAATGTGTGGCAAGTGAATGATTTCGAAATGTTATTGAAATTATCATAATTATTCAAAGATGGCAGTAGGAAAAATATTTACTGATTAATCTGTAATAGAAATACAGGGTAGGGCAGGGTAGTATCCCTACTTTTGACTGTGTGTACTGTGAGTACTGGTGGCGTGTTGGAGGATTTAATTAGGGATACTTCCCCCCCCCCCCGAGTACTTATATTTTTAACAAATAGCTTTACCTACTTTCAGTGATATTAAGTATTTTTCCTTGTATATAAGACAGGTAAATTTATTTGTATAATAGTCAATGACTGTGCTAAAATTTCTTGAGTTTAATGATATTTTATAATTATATAATACAAACACATTTTGTATCAAACATTTTTTATTGAAGACATTATACTATTAAAAATACAGTATTTAAAAAATAATATAATATGTTTACATGCATATGTATGTTTATGTATTTATTTATTTATTTATATATAATTGTTAAAAATATAAATTCACTATTTTATTAGGTACTAAAAATTGAACAAAATACCCAATGGATAAACTCTATGCAGTTTGAGTGATAGGAATTAAAAATATATACTCCTTAAAAATGTAAATTTGAAAGTTATGTTCTCTTAAGTATAAAAAAAATGTAAATAACAAAAAAATTTACTCATGTTTAGTAAGTTATATACTATAGAAAAACATTAGATTTTATATAGGTGGGCTTCAATAAAGAAAAATTATAATATGAAAGATAAAAGTACCACAAAACAAAACATGCTTTTAACTGATTTCTTAATACCACGATCAGCCTACTTATTTTTCTTCCATATCTGCTCCCTAGCTAGAACATAAGCCATCACAAAACGTAGACATGCAGTTCTTTAGCTGCAATGTTTTGCCTCGTCTATATTCAAAAAAAGCTTCCACAAATATATACAAAGTATAGATCCTGATGACAATCCAGGATAGCGAGAGCTGAAGGTTTTAAAAAAAAGTCATTTGTAGCTTATCCTCTTCTAAATTATCTGATAAACATGTCCCAGGCAAGTCCACCTTTATTTCTCCGACTGTTGGATGGAAGATTACCATGTTCACTCCCTAACTCGTCATCCTTCACAAAATCAAGTCGCCGTACCACTAATAAAATAATGGGTAAAATGATTAATTGACTTTTTACATTATAGTATACCCAATCTCCGTTTTATATGAACCGTTCTGTCAAAGCATTATTTTTTTGTAATGCACTCGAGCATCATCATATGTCCATCCTTGGTTCTAGGCCTTAATACGAGTACAGTAGATACATGGGCACGATGACTTGATGAAAATTTTACGTAAGAATCAGTCAACGTAGCAAGCTTATCGCGGACACATTGCATGCCTTCCTCCATCTACAGAGAGCGTCACCCCAGTAGTATTGCTGGCAGCTGAACTTGCAAGAAATGCTATGGACTGCGCCACTTCAATGGGCTCACCAGGCCGTTGCAGCGCATGCGTCTCTTTAGATCTCTCCAAGAACTTGGCGTATGCTTCCTCATTCATCCCTCCCCTTTTGTGGATATCAGTGACGATCACTCCAGGATTGACAGCATTCACGCGAACTTGCTTAGGAGCCAACTCTAAAGCCGTACATCTGGTCAGCTGATCAATTGCGGACTTCGACATGCAATAAGCCAGAACGTTCGCAAAAGACCTTAATCCGTTTACGCTTGAAACATTCACTATATTGCCTTGTGTTTTCACAAGATGAGGAACGGCAAGCATTGTCATTTGATACACAGATCGTACATTTGTGTTCATGATTCTATCGTACTGCCCCATACTTGTGTTTTCTATGCTTCCGATCTCGATTATTCCGGCGTTGTTCACTAAGACGTCCAACCGGCCGAAGTGCTCAATCGTCGAATCCATGATTTTTTTAACGTCATCTTCGTTGCACAAGTCCCCGATTATCGTAAAGGGTTTCGATCCTTTCTCGTCCGGAGTGCACTCGTCGGCTACCTTTTTTAGGTTATCTGAGTTTCTTCCTGTCAGTGAGAGTGAGGCTCCGAGCGTAGAGAGATGCAAAGCTGCCGCAGCACCGATACCTGAGCTTGCCCCTGTGATCAGAACCACTTTACCATTGAAACTCATGGTTAATAAATGAATTGCTTCAAATGAATTTAATATACAGCGACACTTGCACAACTTTCTGCAACAACTGTTCCAACTGGTGTCAATTATTTTTATAATAGGTACTGTTAAAGTATTATAGGTATCTACGTTAGTATCAACAGATTGTAATCATTTAATAATTTATAATTAAATATAAAAATAAGGAAGCAAGCGAAAACAGATAATAGGAAAAGACATCGTGAAGGAAATTTAAAGATAAGCATGCAATTAAGAGATTATGTACGAGATATTGTACAATCGGTTAATAAGATTCGAATAATTTATTATAACATTTAATTTGTACAGTTATGACAACAGTATCATTAAAACGCTAACTATAATAATTGTGCAATTTACATATCTACATATTAATAAATAATTGTTGTTGTTATATATATAATGAATAGCTGCACCCAGGAAGACCTGATGATGGCCAGAAGTAACGCCATCGACGTCGCCCACTTCTGGGCAGACAGGATCTGACCCTGTTGTTTCCGACACGATTATATATATATAATAAATAATATGTTGTTAAAGATACCTACATGATTATTATTATAGGTACTTATTATTAAGAATCCATAATTATCCAATATATATACTTAATTTAAATCCATGATATAAATTAGTATATTTATAAATTTTTCGATCGCTTAAAATGATAATTATATAGTTGAAAATAATAAAGCGCAAAATGTTATTTTTATTACAGCTGTTGTTTACTTAGAGTGTGGTTGACCACTGAGACAGTTGATAAGAATTTTTATCTCGCTTATTCTCATCGTATGTTCAAGTACAAATAGCAAGTCAGTTCTGACCAAGCAAAATACATAGTCAAACCATGAATTTCGCCGGCAAAGTAGTGCTAATAACCGGTGCGAGCTCGGGCATCGGAGCTGCCACGGCCATACAGTTTGCAAAGCTTGGGGCCAGATTATCCCTGACCGGCAGAAACTCAGATAACCTCAAAAAAGTAGCTCAACAATGCGAACAGTCCAATGCCGACTTAAAACCGTTCACCGTCTTGGGAGATCTCTGCAACGAAACCGATGTGCAGAACATAGTCGACGCCACTGTAAAAGAGTATGGAAAGCTGGACGTGCTAGTGAACAGTGCCGGGATCATCGAGACCGGCAGCATCGAGAACACGAGCTTAGGTCAATACGATCGTGTCATGAACGCAAATGTCCGGTCTGTATATCAAATGACAATGTTAGCCGTTCCTCATCTTATCAAAACAAAAGGAAACATCGTCAACGTATCCAGCGTGAATGGTATCAGATCGTTTGTTAACGTCCTGGCTTACTGCATGTCTAAGTCGGCTGTTGATCAGCTCACGCGCTGCACTGCTCTAGAGCTAGCTGCACAGCAAGTTAGGGTAAACTCAGTGAACCCAGGAGTCATTGTTACTAATCTGCAAAAACGAGGAGGCATGGATGAGGAGACTTACAAGAAGTTCTTAGAGCGTTCAAAGGAGACACATGCCCTACAAAGACCCGGACAGCCTGAGGAAGTGGCTGCTGCTATCACTTTCCTGGCCAGTGACGGAGCCAGCAATATCACTGGAGTCTCTTTGCCCTGCGATGGAGGCAGACACGCCATGTGTCCTCGATAAATGTCTAGTTTTCTTATCATTTACACTTCAAATGTCCATTTACGTTTATAAGAAGCTAAGCCCGGTGTTATGCACAAAGTACACAACCTCTGTTCATTTTTTTTAAAGTATGCCTACTTATATTTTAACTGTCGATGCACGATTCAGAAAACTAATGCATACCTAATGTGATAATTTTCATGTGCTTGGGAATAACGGGAAAGGCTACCTAAAAACAGGATGGTCCCATTTAAAACGGGATGTATGGTTATTTTATGTATTCCCTACTGAAGAATAAATATAATGAAGTTAATGCATGTAATGCTCATTGAAGTAATTGTTGGCTATTTTTAAGAATGTTTTAAAAATGAATTTTATGTTCAGTTATAAAATATATATTCATATTTTTGTAAAATTATTAATAAATTTTAATATGCATCATAAACGGAACTTATTATTTTGAAATAATTAATCATTGTTGGAACCTAATCGAGTACATTTCATGAAAAGCATATGTACCTACCTATAATATTTAACTGTTAATAAATATTTGTTTTTTATTTTATATTCTCTTTTACTGTTTATTTATAATTTAAAATTTTCATATTACACAAATAATTGTAAAAAATATCATGTGATTTATCATGTGAGTTATTTTATTTCTAAATTCTAGTATTCAAAATTATAAAGTGGTTAACCAAATTAATGAATAAATTATGACTTGAAAAACTTTAATAAAAATAAATTAACATATTGAAATATGCCTAAGCATGTAAGCAGAGTAAATTTTAATTTTTTCCACTACCAATATTTCATAAAACCATGATTAAATGTTTTTGCTATCAGCATTTGACCAATTTATGATTTAATTACTTTCGTTTATCATATTAAGAGAGAAGTGATTCAGATCCACATTGGACAAGCTGGTGTGCAGATAGCCAATGCCTGCTGGGAGCTCTACTGCCTGGAGCACGGTATTCAACCTGATGGACAAATATACTGCGATAGATGTGGATATCAAGCTTACGATGACTCGGCCAATGCCCTTTTCAGTGTAACTGACTTGGGAGTGTGTGTTCCTCGATTGATTATGGTGGATTTGGAGCCGACACCGATTGGTAATTAAAGTAGTCATGTTAAGTCATTTTATGTTCTTTAGAAATTGAGAGGCTTGTGAATTTTTGTAATTTTGTAAGTCTACTTTAATAAATTAAGATTGAATGTTTAACAGATTCTGGCAGAACATTCCGAAACTAATGTGGTATTAAAGAAGTCAATATTATGTCTAATATTTAGGAATTCATGAAAACAGTCACAGGAGTCTGACAGTGGTGTATAGGTTCGGAATACTTATGTAATTATTCAGAAATGTTTTCATCATCATCAGCTTTTGTTTATTTACTACTGAAAGTAATCGTCCTGCTTATTTTTAACTTGTTTCAGTGTTAAACCTGATGATCAGTTTGTTTACAAGATGCAATCAATCTAATAAAATAAAAAATAATTAATTTGTTTTCAATTGTATTTATGTTTAACAAATCTTTTAGACGAAATAAGGACTGGAGCATACAGAAACCTTTTTAAACCCGAACAGCTGATCACAGGTAAAGAAGATGCAGCGAGTAATTTTGCCAGAGGGTATTATTCAATAGGGAGCGAAATGATTGAATTGACTCTCGACAGAATTCGAAAAATAGTAGACGACTGTGATTCTCTTCAAGGGTTTATTGTGTTTCACTCATTTGGCGGAGGAACTGGATCTGGGTTTACATCACTATTACTGGATTACTTGTGCAGAGACTATGGGAAGATATCCAAACTGGATTTTGCTATTTATCCGGCCCCCAACATATCTCCTATCATCGTTGAGCCCTACAACGCTTTACTAACAACGCACTCGTCACTAGAATCTGAGGACGTCTGTTTTCTATTAGATAATGAAGCATGTTACGATATATGTGCCAGGCAGTTGGATGTCCCGAGGCCAACATATACCAACCTTAATAGGCTTATTGCTCAAGTAAGAAATATTAATTATTTAACTTTCTCAAACATTCAATCCACATACCTCAACTTTCACATACTTCAATGCCAATGATAAATTGAGTAATATGCATTTTTTTAGGTGGTCTCAGGTGTCACTGCTTCCCTTAGGTTTGAAGGATCTCTGAATGTGGATCTTGTAGAGTTTCAAACCAATCTGGTTCCTTATCCACGGATTCACTTCCCGCTGGTCACCTACGCTCCATTCGTATGTGCTTCCAAAGCTTACCACGAAAATCTGTCCACCGCTAACTTGGTCAACGCTTGTTTTGAACCAGCAAATCAAATGGTGAAGTGCAATCCTGGGACAGGGAAGTACATGTCCTGCTGCCTTCTCTTCAGAGGTGATATAACCCCAATAGACGTCAACTCGGCGATTGCAAAGATTAAATCTACCCGCTCAGTTCTTTTTGTTGATTGGTCACCAACTGGATTTAAGGTAAATAAGACATATTATTTATGCTATATCATTCTAACTTTCAGAGAACCCGGTTACTTTTCGCAGGATATGTCTTTATATGAATTTGACCAAAACACAATATTGTTTATTTATTCTTTTTATGTCAGCTTATATTGAGTTCTAAATTTCATTTTATGAAGCAAATCCCTGAAATTATAAATAATACCTAACAATCTAGCATTTTCTGTAAATTAATCAAAACCGATTGTTGAGGTGAAAAGTCTTTATTTGAATATCACCAATTCACAGCGAGTCCACTTAAAATTAACAACGTTGATTGCCGGGCCTAATCTTTTGAATGCGGCGCCTTTTTGGTAGGTTTTTTAATACATTTTTGGGCAAATTATATAGACTAATATATTTTCTAGTAAACAAATATTGCTTGTAGCTTTTGACTGGAATCCAACATATTTTATATTCATTTATATAGTAAGTTAATTTTAAACATTACAACAGTAGAATAAAGCTGCAATATGATGCTAAAAATTCCATGTAAAACTCATGACCGCTATAGACGTCATACGCAGTGAATGAGTTAAGTCTAATTATGTTGACAGATCAACACCTCACATACAGTGCTTGGCCATTCCTAAAACGACAAGCGTCTAATGAGATTTCTTCATCGTCGTCTATTGATTTTCTCACATTCATTGTGAATCTATGTTTTATATTTATAAATGATTACAATTTAAGGTTGGACTTAACTATCAACCTTCAACGACTGTACCTGGCGGGGACCTGGCTGCAGTACAGAGATCAGTCGTCATGTTGTCCAACAGCACAGCAATCAAGACAGCTTGGGCCAGACTAAACAGAAAGTTCCGGCTGATGTACAGCAAGCGGGCGTTTGTGCATCACTATGTCGGTGAAGGGATGGAGGAGGGTGAATTCCAAGAGGGGCTGGAAGATATCATGGCCCTCCAAATGGATTACGAAGAAGTTGAAGCTTAGTTATAGAAATATAAGTATAATTTAAAATAAAAAACTAAAAAATTTAAAATGATGCATTCTGATGTTATTATTTTAAATTATAAGAGCCGACAAAAACAAAAGATTTATGTTTGAAATATTTAATAAAAAGTAATATTTAAAATAATCATTTGAACTGGTGTCTATAAAATATTTTTATCATATAAGAATATAAAACTTTTACAAAATATAAAAATAAGGATATAATTTGTTTGGTATAACTTATACATGTATTATACAATGGTCATGAGAGTAAAGCAATTTTTATGGATCCATCATACTTAATTAGCAAATGTCTCTCCATATGTGTTGGATATTATTTTGTTATTCGTAAACCTCATTTTCAGCAAGTCTTTATTTTTGACTATATCCTTTAAATCTATAAGTCTGTCAGACCAAAATGACCGATCAGTTGTTCGGGACTTGTTAGGAATTGTAGAAGCATCATCTTTTACGTCGTAGAGCAACCATAAACCGCTCAACATTTCATAATGTTCCAATGCCGACTGACCAGATATATTGGTTATATTAATCACAACGGGCCATCCGAGATTAGATAATTGCGTGCATAATTCCATAGCTCCTCTTGTAATGGATTTAAAAATAACAGTGTTGCCATAAAGCCCGGCAGAAATTATGCGATAAATATCGTATTCTAACAAGATAGCTTTTAAGCTGACATCTGTAATGTTGATGATTCCTAATGGCTTCATTACATTCAAAGAGATTCTCTTGTCGCTATTTGCAATACAATCATTGCCAGATTCCTCGCACATTAAAGCGGCTCGGTAAGTGAAGCTAATTGCATTTTGAATGCTTTCTCTGGCAGGTCCTTCTAATAGCCCATGTGACATTTGCAGGCTGAAAACAATAGAATGAACAAAATATTAGTGTTTTCTGGTAAACTTTCATAGATATTGTCAATAGTTTTACACTATTTTGAAAGTGTATAAAATAGTGTCAATTTATAAATATAATTTATTACATTTTGAACTTACATATTTTAAATAAATTAGATATAAAAAGATGGCATTCAAATCATATAGCTTACAATGAACGACTTTTAATTTAAAAAACATATGTACACTACACCCACAATTTTTTTTGAATAGTGGAATAATAAATACATGTCAATATATATTTTGCATAAATTGATGCTGAGCTTCACACAACGTTCTTTGCTTTATCTATCCTAGACAAAGCTGGATACTTACTTCACATATTTTTCTATTTCTGCTTCAAGATGTTTAGCTATTTTGATAATAGTATTTACTTTATTTTCTTTCGTGGTTTGGCACCATACATTCTGCAGCTTCATAGCCTTCTCAACATATCCTGTAAAGGTTGAGCTGAAAATATTGTAAACACAATATTGTTAGGCACTTTTTTTCAGGATGCACTAAAATATTCTTGTAGAATGCATATAAAAAAAACAATCTGAAACATAAGGTCACCACAAATTATCACGACACAGTTCTGTCAGCTGTCATTGCTTAAGACGTTTCTGCACCAGGAGGTTCAGCTGGGAACATACAAGATTCCCAAAGGCCTCCAGGGTGAGAGCCCGGGGAATTAAAAGGACAGAATTTGTAGCATCCCAGGTGTAATTGGTGTGATTGTATATCAGCATTTTTAAAAAGAATACTAATATTTAATATTGTCAAATATATTTTACCTGTTTAAATAATGTATGTGTCAATTACTATAATATATTATAAACAAAATATATATGGCAACCAACCTGCTCACACCATCCACCTTATCAAAATAGCCCCCTTCTCTTTCTAGCATATGCTTCAAAAAACCTGAAATATATAATTTTTAGTAATACTAATCTTTTTATATAACAAGTGCTTATACTTAAAACATTAACCACTTCTCCCGAAAAACGAAATGAATTTGGTCTTACACGCATACCCGCATGGAAATTTTTAATGTTTTACAGATGATGATATTATTATTTATTTTCTATGGTTCCCATTACTATCTGTTAGAAAGTCTAGTCTCAACAAATACAAAGGCATCATAAAAGATGGAATAGCTAATAATGCATGGGAGCTTTTGCATAAAAAAAAATCATAAACGATAAGTGAAATTAAATTATGATTATAATTTTTACTTTATTGTTGATGTACTTTTTTCAAAAAGTACATCAACAATAAAAACAGATTCGGAAATATAATGGTTTCTTCTCTTTCTAATAAATACCTTGTTTACCGCCGTAATAGTCTGCATACTTCAGATGCTTAAACTGCATTGGCAAGTATGGATCCATAGTAATATACGTGTTAATCCATATGCAGTCAACATTTGTAAGCAATGTCATCTCATTGGCAATGGAAGAATTGGCACACCACAAAGAAAGAGCACAGCTGGGCACAGCGCTTATCAATGACACGGCCTCTTTTGTTGTTCTGAACGATTGTAGAGTCACCACCGGAGTCGGAAAAGATTCATTATATAAGTTATCCCAGAAGTTTGGAGAAATATTATCTATTAATACAAGTGGCTTGAAAAGCTTTTGACATCCCTCTGTCTCAAAGGAAGGATGCATTGGAACGAAGCTGATATTTTGCTGTGTTGCCATTTTGTATATAGATTCAACTCTGTTAATCATGCTTAATGATGTGCCATCAGCTTTATAATCTTCTGGAAGGTTCCACTGAAAGCTTTTTAGTTTATCACTAAGCTTTGATAAGAAGATATCGTAAGCAGACTCTTGCACGAGGATTCTTTTAAGTGCCCAGGGTAACTGAAATACATAATTTGTTCAGTGAGACAATTATAAGGATACAGGCGGACCTCGACTTTCGTACATGATTGGTTCCTGAAAATGTGTACGAAAGTTAAATGTCCGAAAGTAGAGGGATCATCATCATCAGCCTGTGTCCGTCCACTGTTGAACGTAGGCCTCCCGCATTAGTCTCCATCCTCTTCGATCCTCCGCCTTCCGCATCCAGGTCACTCCCGCTATTCTTCTCATATCGTCAGTCCATCTTGTAGGGGCTCGGCCAATGCTTCGTTTGCCAGTTCTTGGGCGCTAGTAAGTAGAGGGATGTACAAAAATAAAACTCCAAAAATTGTACTTTAAAATGTTTATTTATCAAAAATTACAAACTAAGTAGATATTAAATAAAAATTATACTCTCTTAATAAACTTGTCAAGTGTTAATTGTATTTTACTACTTTTTTCTTTTCTTCATAGAGAGTTCTGTAACATGTAGTACTATTATGGATCGCCCTACGCACTTTAGATATGCGTTCTCCATTGGGATCACATTTTTCCATAATATTCAAAAATGTCTCGAGATGCTTAAAAGCTTCGTTCATGTTTTTTATTGTTAAGGGCTTGATGATTTTTTCTGGTTCTTCTTCCTCACTTTCAATTTGTATACTATTTTCGTTCTCTTGAGATTCAATCATCTCATTAACATCTCTTCACTGTTAACATCTAGGTTTAGTTTGTTCATTAGGTGAACTATTTCAAGTGTGATGGTTTCCGGAGTTTCATCTAAATTTATGAAATCACTTATCATTTGTGGGCATAGTTGCTTCCATGAACCTTTCATTGTTGACTTTTTTATTTCAGCACATGCATCTCCAATATTGTTTATTGCGTTCCATATGTTATAATTCTTCCAGAAATGTTTTAATGTGGGCCCACCTTCCATGTTAGTTGCCTTGATGGCCTGATTCACTATCGACCGCATATAATATCGTTTAAGCGTAGCTATCATCGTTTGGTCCATGGGTTGTATGAGACACATAGTATTGGGGGGAAGAAACACAACATGGATTTCTGGGTATAAATTTTGTAGAGATTTTGGGTGTCCTGGAGCATTATCTAAGATTAATAATGCTTTAAATAGTAAATTATTTACTTCACAATAATGTTTTACTGCTGGTGCGAAATGTGGAGTGAACCAATCTTTAAATATTAAAGCAGTAACCCAGGCTTTTTTATTGGATTTCCAAATGACTGGAAGCAATTTTTTATCTTTCCCTTTCAATGCTCTAGGATTTTCTGCTTGATAAACTAACATTGGCTTAAATTTTAAATCACCAGCTAAATTTCTACTAAGAAGCAATGTCAATCGGTTTTTACTGCGGCTTATGACCAGGGGCAACTGATTCGTCCTTTGATAAGAATGTACGATTAGGCATCTTCTTCCAAAATAAACCAGTCTCATCTGCATTGAATATTTGACTAGAGGTATATTCTCCATCTTCAATAATTTTGGACAATGACGAAATAAAGTCTTTTGCAGCATCTTCATCCGCCTCAGCTGATTCTCCAGTGAATTTAATATTGTGTAAAGAATACCTTGTTTTAAATTTTAAAAACCAGCCGTTTCTTGCATGAAACACCGTGTTAGAATCTTCGTTTAGTCTAGCCTTCCAATCTTTATGCAAACCAATGTGCCTTAGCTTGAATCATTGAAGTACTCATAGGGATGTTTTCTTGATTTGATTACTTATCCAATAACACAAAGATTTCTCCATTTCATCCATCACTATGCCGTGCCTTTTGGAAATAATTTTTGATGTTATATTTCCATTTTTTTTAAATATTCTTTAATTTTATCTTTATTCTTTAATATCGAACATATCGTAGACCTTCTTATATTATACGAATGGCCGATTGAAGCATAAGTCTCTCCATTTTCAGACCGTTTTATTATATCCTTCGTTTCTATTGTATGAAGTTTATGGGTTCTTGATTTTTTTAGCAATATCTACTTCGCAGTTTCTTCGTTTCTCACTCATGTTAAAACGGGTAGGAAATATTTAAAACAAAACTCGCATAACAATGTAACCGTACGTGCGCTGGTCTAACCTCTATACGCAAGACTAAACGTATCGAGGTCAGACGGGAGTGTGTACAAATTATTACATACAAACGCACGCTTGGACTCGGCCGCGTTCGTATCTTAATGCATATGTGCGAACAGAATGTAACATTTTTCACAGTACGGACCTCGTTCATATTCATTACACAGGGAAACAACTGCACGAAAACAAAACATTTTTTAATTTCCGCCAAAAAAAAAAAATATTATTTTTCAAAAATGTACGAAATAGCGAATTGTACGAAAGTCGAATGTACGAAAGTCGAGGTTCACCTGTATAAAACTATTTGATAAATGTATATTAAATCACAAAGCAAATGGTGCATGTGAAACTTTGGTAATGTTATATTTTTTTACTCTACGTGATCTATAATAATTAAGAGAAAGCATTTTATAAAATTGAATTCCATCGATGTGCTAACAAAATCCTCACCAATCCTTTGTGAGACCAGGCTGCAGTTATTACGGCATCTACAGCTGAATCCAGATCAGATGATTTGTAAACAGTCATAACTCCACCAATATTGCTAGCTGAAATAATGATTTTATTAGTATACAGGTCTGCCCACACTAGCGATATTTAGATAGAGCTATAGAAACATAATCAACTAAATAACTTTCAAAAACAATGTTGCCATGACACTAAACGATACTGCAAAACCTTACAATTCTGTTTTTTTAAAAAGAGATACTAGAGATTATTTTGTTTGTATAGCTTTTAAACCTTTATAAAGTTGATCATTCTAGCAATCCATGTATTTTATTATTATTTATAAATGATGTCCATTTGAAATATGGAACTTTGCTTAATTTGTGCTAGAATCATACAATATTTATCACTTACGTATAACACGATTTCGCAAACACTTGTTTTTTATTTCATAATAGAACTAAATTTTTTCATATAATATTATATGAAAGGGATATTTTCAAATATAATAAATTGTACAAATTGTATTGACAAGTTTACTAAATTAAATTGACTAGCAAAACTACAAAAGGTTTAATCATTTGTGATTAGGCCCTTCATCTTTTGGTGCATCATTTAAGATAGTAGAATACTTTGTGTTGTCGCTAGGAAATTTGCACAATATTTTGTGTGGGTCTTCTATAACTGATGGTATTTTGTTATTCAATTAGTTATATCTAAGAAATGGTTAATATCACGTGTGCAGTTCATAAGGCTGAATTATAACATACTTACAATATTTATAATCACAACTCTCTTTGTCTTCACATTTTATGACGGCTTTGATATGAATCATGTCACAGGAAATTCTGAAATAATCACACAACAGATTACTAATTGCAAAACTATACATTTATAATAGTCATTTTATCACTTTTACAGCTTTTATATATTAAAACACTATATTACATAAGCTTATTATGTGATTATTAATATAATAAATAGATAAATTTAAGTGAAATCTATATTATGAAATATATACATATATACATAGAAATATATAGACATCATTGTTTGCCAACACGAAATAAGGTAGTAACTTGTCCCAAACAGTAGCTTTGAGTATTAAACTTAATTTTAAATAATTAGTAAGTCAAATGACTCTGAAATGACTAAATTAATATTCCCAAGTAACTAGTACTTATTATTTATTATTCAGCTTATCATAGTTATGGATTTTTTTCTTACCCTGCTTGAATACATAACTCTTCAAGGAGAACACAAACAGCAAGAACATCAGTTTCAACATGTAATAAAACCACTTTTTGAGCAGCAAATGCAGATGCGCATATCCAAGCAAAGCTCACTAGAGGAGATGAATTTGTAATTCTTTTAAAACATACATTACTTTGAGTTGCTAAAAAAAAAACAATAAAATATCAATCACTTCGCTTTTATATGTTAGTTTTCCTATTTCTGGTGCTAACGTTTTTGCTAAATGTATTAACATGATAACACTAAAAGTATACAAATGTAAATCCGCCCATGCAACACATATATTTTTGCCAGACACTGTGGTGGCATAAATATCACCTATCACATTGAGGCGCCTTCAAAAATATATTGAATAAATGACATGGTGTATCTCTATTAACATTGGTGGATCAACACTCAACGTACAACGCTTATACATCCCTCAAAAATAACAAAGATCATTAAATCTGAGGTGATAATTCCTCATCACTATCCATCGATATACTCTTGTATTTATCACATTTAAAAAAAATACATAATGTTTAAGTTGATTTTACATAATATTTTTAAGTAATAAAAAAAAATTAAGCATATTCAAATATAGAAATATTTTAAATAATTACGTCTATCTTTCCAAAAAATGTCTCTTAAATCAGCATATTGAGCGTAGTAGCGAAAATATTTGGCCATCTGCGCAATGTCAAGCCCTTTAGTGTTTTCAAGGGTTATTCCACGAACACGATATTCAATCTGGGATATCAAATCGGCATTTTCATCTATTAGGCTCGCTATTTTATTTAGAACATTTCCAGTTACAGGATTCCCAATCACTTTGTCCGCTGCCAATATTTTCATTGTATTACTTAGAGAGTCCTTTCTTCTTTCGCTGTCACCAGAAGGTGTAGGTTTAGATAGGTATGCCTGAAATAAGAATAAGAAAATTTGTTGAATGATTCATTTTTGGAAAATCCAATTCCAATAAAACTAAAGGAAAAAATGTAAATTGATAAATCTGATAATGTTACTGAAGAACAATGTGGCATTTACAACATATCATTCATTTTTATAATGTTTGAAACATTATAATGAAGTGTGACTTCCAAAATTTATCTTTCGCACAGTAAAGTATTAAATTTATTTATTTACCTCAGCGAGTTTAGTTTCCATCGTCGGCTTGTCGAAACTTAATTTTTTGAAAAGTTTCACGCAATCTTTACCCTCCATAGTACAGAAACAAAGTGTTTATCACTTGGTCGAGTGGAGCGAACTGTGATAAAAAATAATTACATATCTCATTTAGAAACATCCAAATAACAAATAAAAATATAACCTCAGCGATAACTTGTTGATAAGGTTGATATATCAACCAATTGTATTATGA
Organism: Glossosoma conforme; assembly: GCA_022606575.1. Taxonomy (NCBI): domain Eukaryota; kingdom Metazoa; phylum Arthropoda; class Insecta; order Trichoptera; family Glossosomatidae; genus Glossosoma; species Glossosoma conforme. The sequence continues at coordinate 1,804,719 of JAGTXR010000101.1, read as the reverse complement.
CAGAAGGTTCTGAAGCTCGTACAAATAAATAGGTATCTTTATTTTGTAAAAAAAAATATTTATATATACATATTTGAATATGCAAATTATTAACTTGTAAATAGCTCATACCTTTCAAACACATATTTGTTGTCTCTTATTCTAATAAAGAATTCTTCGTATCTTCTTATAGTTTTAAAAAGTTTTCTTTACTCAGCAAAAGTGGTTATTATTTTATGATGAAATAGTTTATTGTACCTACTTACCCCAATAATTTCATTCAAGAATATTTTTTGCATTAAAACAATTTATAAACAAAGGCTTTTATTCTTATTGACTTGAAACTTGATCGGTAAATTTAAAAAAATAAGTTAGTCCGTAAAAAAAAGTTGTAAAAAAAATGTATTCTGGTTCAATGTATTTTTTAGGAATTGGCCAGTCTTTTAGTCATACTTTGTACATAATTACTTTAACTGTACAAATAATTGCATTATAATATTTATTTTTATTAGTCTGTTTGATTGGATGATAAACTTTTTATTTAATTTGCTTGAGCTTGCCAAATTTGTGCCAATTATGAATTCAAAACTATTGACAGTAACCACACGTTTAAAAACATGTAAATATTTCTGCGTGGCGCTGATTTTAAATAATTAAAAATACATATTATTATTATTTTATATTATTAATAATATTATTTTATTTGCTTACAAAAATATGTATTTTATTTTTAGTTTGTAAATCCGGTTTTCCTTGAATTAGCATTTATTTTAAATTAATGAATACAATATAAAATAATTGTCAGATACATTTTATTTAAACCTTATATTTTCGCATTTAGCTCCACGCCTCGAGTATTGTAAGTTTTTAAGTGTTTCCATTACAACAAAAAACACTATTGAAATACTGACCCAGTAATGGCTGGTAATGTCTCCTGCCAGTCAAATTGTTATTTGTGATTTATGCGGAGACAATAGTCAACTCAAATCGTATTTAAAACTAGGCGAACTGCAAAAATGTGAACTCAACGAAATAATAAAGAAAATTCAGTGGGTAACTCGATTCCAGGTAGTGTACTTGAGTCCTATGTCAAATTGACGTTTCGCGGTCATTTCAAAACAATAGTTTAATGTCAATGACAAGTGTTATTAAGTGAAGGTCTTGATTCTATTGCTGATATTGAGGATATATAAAGAAGTATATTTCAACTTAATATGTATATGGATACTATCTTTAGCTATAAATGTAACATATTTCATAGTAACGCAATTATGTATATAATAACATCGTTGAATCATTAATCAGGTTATAATATAATCATTTTAAATTTACTTACTGTAGTGGCAAAAAATAATTAATGCAAGACGTAATTTTCATAGCACATGAACACAATATTTTTGTAAATTTATTTGTAGATGCGGTTATAGTGTCACCATTATACTGTCGACTATCAAAAATATAAATATTCCGATTACAGAATAATTATATATTCACGGCTTACAACTTAAATATTACATTGGATTTTTTGTTTTCAGAGTAAGTCAGATAGCGTTACTCTATCAAATGTATGCGCCATTTGCATACACAGAGTTAATTCACTAATAAATTCTGCAAGAGAATTAAACAAAAAGTTTATTGTAACCCAAATTCTTCAAAAGTCATTTCACTCAATCCCTGTAACCACAGATTGGGTGAGCTTTCAAAAGTCTTCTTCTGCTAAAGAAATCTTAAACAGCAAGGAAACCATAGATCTAATCAAATATTCAGGAGAACTCTTAGAAGAATATCTTGAGGTAAAATATGACGAAGGTAAGATTAACTAAATTATGTGATATTGAAAATTTTGTACAAGATTAATATATTTTAAGATGGTTTAGAGTTATTATTTTAGTCATTTAGATCAGTGCTCCGCAACCAGTGTGCCGCGGCACACTGGTGTGCCGTAATCCGATACAGGTATGCCGCGATCAAATAAGGCAATATTATAAATAAATAATTTTACAACGGTCCTCAAGCTTCCAGCGCCTATCGCCTATTTATGTAGACATACAATGAGGTACTTGCTTTATTAAGTTCTAACTGAAATTAAAAAAAAGTGAAATTGATCAAATTAATATCTATTTTTGGCTTTTGGTTTGCCGCGGTATTCAAGTTGAGAACTTTGGTGTGCCGTAGAATCCAAAGAAGTACTTTGGTGTGTCGTAGATGAGAAAAGGTTGCGGCTCTGATTTAGATCATCGATCTAAAGAGATCAATGACATACACCTAAACCTTTTTTTGTGCGATAGATGAGTTCCGTGGTAAATCACACTAAAAAAGCTATGATTTACATAGAAAAAGGGAAGATGCGTTCCATGGATTTTAAAAACCGCATAACTTTAAAACTGCTATATAAAATATACCCAAAAACGCACCAAAAAAAAATATTTCCCCCGGAACATGAATCAGTAGATGGCTCCAATTTTTCAATTTCTTCATAAAATTTACGTACTTTTTCTTGAAGTAAATAACTACTTATCGGGATTCTTTTTTTGGTTAAATCTTCAATAAAGATTCTGAGCGCTTGTTCAGTTTTTTCTAATAACGTATCTTTTGTATATGATGATAATTTGGAACTTATGTTGGTCCCATCAATAATAGATTTTCTTATTGCAATTTCATTATTTTTAATTGCTCTTATAGACAGATGCTAGCCAACGTTTGACTGTATGCACCGCACATACGGCCGCCCGGCTGTGTGTATGCAGCCGAACCCGTGTCAAATGAATAGTCGGCCTTGTAACACTCGGCGCAAGTTGGGGTATAGGCGGCGAATAGTTCAATCCATCGTGTTATTCGGAGTAGTTTAATAAAGGGTTCGGATGTATATTTTTGAGATCAAATGTATAAACGTTCATATGTTCTCAAAAATATATTTTAAAAAATATATTGCATTTAAAAAAAACCGCATAACTTCAAAATCGCACAAAAAAAATCGCACAAAAAGAGGTTTGAGTGTATGTATATGCAAAGAAGTGATTATAACTTATGAATTTAAATTATACTTTTCATTTTTCAGTAACAATCGATGAAACAATCAATCCATCATTGAAAAATAAAATTGAATCCAACGCCATCGATGAGGGGTGTACAGAACTGGAATGGCTGTCAGACACGGAGCACTCGTCTGATACCATCCAAATAGTTATTAAAGAGTGTCCCGACATCAATTCTTTGACAGAATCAAAATTTTGCACGTCAGAAAAAAATAAATGTGAATATAACGTAAGCGATAAAGAAACACTTTTGACCAATGGTTTATTAGATGAAAAAATAGAAGAAAACATTGCTGAACCGTCCACCAGAAGAGATTTTAAATCGACAAAGAGAAAAAAGCCAAAAACTGTATCGAATAAAGTAATCAACAATAAAGTGGCAAAAAATTTAAGGTGAGAATATTTATTTTAAGAATATATTTATTATTACTTAAATATACATATACTATACATAAAATTCTTTTTTCAACGCGTCAATCCAAGCACAAAAATAACGGCAGAAGCGGGATGCGAACCGCGGACCTTGGAAACCAACTATGCCCAGGTATTCATACCGCTCGGCGAACTGCGCCATTGCCCTACCTAGACTGACTTGCGTTGAAACTAGTATTTATATCATTGTTATCATCGTACGATAGATGTCGCTATAGTATATATTCAAAGTATGTATATTTTTATTATTATTCTATCAGTCTTCATTTATTCACAAGCTTAATATTATTACTTTCCGGCAGTCTATTTATTTTAAAGTACCACTCTCGAACCAAACTATAGACTGAATGGATGAGAAACGACTACTTATAGTTCCGACTCGGACTTTATAACCAATCATTTACCTGTGTTACTGATGGATAATTTTTACCTTCTTGATATTGTCTCAAGGAGACATTATTATATGATTTTTTTTTAATTTTTATTAGAATATTATTTTATTATTTCAATATTCTAATCTACTTTTATAGATCATTGACTATATTACAATATTATTATTACTTAAATATACATATACTATACATAAAATTCTTTTTTTCAACGCGTCAATCCAAGCACAAGAATAACGGCAGAAGCGGGATGCGAACCGCGGACCTTGAAACCAACTATGCCCAGGTATTCATACCGCTCGGCGAACTGCGCCATTGCCCTACCTAGACTGACTTGCGTTGAAACTAGTATTTATATCATTGTTATCATCGTACGATAGATGTCGCTATAGTATATATTCAAATTATTTATGTATAGTATATGTATATTTAAGTAATAATAATATTGTAATATAGTCAATGATCTATAAAAGTAGATTAGAATATTGAAATAATAAAATAATATTCTAATAAAAAAATTAAAAAAATCATATAATAATGTCTCCTTGAGACAATATCAAGAAGGTAAAAAATTATCCATCAGTAACACAGGTAAATGATTGGTTATAAAGTCCGAGTCGGAACTATAAGTAGTCGTTTTCATCCATTCAGTCTATAGTTTGGTTCGAGACCCGAGTGGTACTTACTAAAATAAATAGACTGCCGGAAAGTAATAATATTAAGCTTGTGAATAAATGAAGACTGATAGAATAATAATAAAAATATACATACTTTGAATATATACTATAGCGACATCTATCGCACGATGATAACAATGATATAAATACTAGTTTCAACGCAAGTCAGTCTAGGTAGGGCAATGGCGAGTTCGCCGAGCTAGTATGAATACCTGGGCATAGTTGGTTTCCAAGGTCCGCGGTTCGCATCCCGCTTCTGCCGTTATTTTTGTGCTTGGATTGACGCGTTGAAAAAAGAATTTTATGTATAGTATATGTATATTTAAGTAATAATAATATTGTAATATAGTCAATGATCTATAAAAGTAGATTAGAATATTGAAATAATAAAATAATATTCTAATAAAAAAATTAAAAAAATTCATATATTTATTATGTCAAATATTTATGATTTTGAGATAGCCCTATACTTTTTAAGTAATTTTGCAGGATAATGTTATTAATAAATTTGAAGATTTAAAATAGACAAGCTTCCTACAAGAGGGTTTTATAATCTTTAGGGTGAATAACCGTGGACTGGCGTACACGAGCACATCACAGCACCACGTGACACGGCTGGCAAATGGCGGGTTCTCGTGCGCCATCTGTCGGAGTTCCTTCCGCTGGAGACACTCGGCCGAGCTGCACGTGCGCTCTCGCCACACTCAGGAGCGACCTTTCCAATGTCAAATCTGCCGGAAGAGCTTTACCGCATCGCATTACCTCAATAGACACATGGCGGGAGTTCATGATAAACAGAAGTTTGTATGCTTGGTTAGTTTCCCCATAATAATATTCTATATAAGCTAATTTGTGCTGAGGACAAAAGAGTTCATCGGAGCCAATGTCTGGGAGACCTGACAAAGAATCAGAAAGAGAAGATACAAATACGATGGTTGTTATCATAGTCTAAACCAGAGCTCCGCAACTGGTGTGCCCCGACACACTAGTGTGTCGTGAGCCGATACAGGTGTGCCGCGGTCAAATTAGACAATATTAAATTAAATAACTTTACAATGGTCTTTCTGTGCTTATCACCTACTTATGTAGACTGGCAACTGCGTAGTATGCTATGTACACGACCCACATGAAATAAAAATGTATGAAATTATATAATTTATCAAATTATTATCTATTATATTGGCTTTCGGTGTGCCGCCTTAATTTTATACAGAACTTTGGTGTGCCACGGAATTTAAGGAAGAACTTTGGTGTGCCGTAGGTGAGAAAAGGTTGCAGAGCACTGGTCTAAACCATTTTTTTAATCGTTATTTTACATGATTTATTGCTTAAATTGTATTCACTTAGTTCTTTTAAACAGCAGTCACTTTAGGATTGGAGGTTTATTGCATTAGATTAATGTAATCAAAACAGTACGCCTGACAAACAACATTCTAAAGCTTGATCTCTAATCTAAGGAATATAGTCATTCTCCCAGTTCACTAAGCATGATTCATCTCTCCTATCAGAGACACTGCTTTTTCGAAGCACCAAACATCACTGTCAGACCTGTCGAACCCTATAGGTACACATTGGAATGCACTACAGACAGAAAAGTAACCATTTATTATTTCAATCAATTAATTTACGCACATTAGTCACTACACATCCTTCCCTGAAACAGCATCTAGCAGACCCGGTTGAACATCGTTGAGATCCAAAACCAACTGCTGGTGCTCTCCTGTGTGTGTTAATATGTAAATATGCTTATTAAATATGAACCAGGATTATAGTAATACACTATAAATAAATATTGTGTTAATTTTTATAGAAATGTGGATGGACATTTGCTAGAAGATACATTCTAGCTGCTCACGAAAAAATATACGAAGGCCCTCCAACCCTCGCCTGTCCTCAGCCCGGCTGCACCAAGATGTTCTATGCGCCTCATGTTCTCAAAGCTCACGTACTCAATACTCACGCAGGTAATTTTAAATTTCCTTTGTCAATATTATTATAAATAAACTTTTATTTAAACATTAAGAAAATATTTTTTTATCCATACGCAGACCATAAAAGAAGACTTTTTCAATAACCTACAAAATCTTCTAAACTAAATCTCGCCAGGTAATCTCTAGTGCAGAAACAAACCAAAACATGCGATTTCAATAATCAATGTAACAATGCAAGTTGTATCACGTGTGTAGACAGTAACATTCCATGCATATTATTTTTGTTGTTATATATTTTTACTAAAACTCTATAAGGTTTTCTATAAAACACTTTCACTAATATGACAGCTGTAGAATATGTATATATATATATATATATATATATTATTATATATATTATTCACATTATCTGTAGGACTACTTAATTTATTTTCATAAATTATATTTATAACTTAAAAAATTTAAAAATGTAAATGTTACGTTTTGATTCACATTTATTTTAAGCGATTACGTGCTTCGTTTTCCCTGGAGACCATCTTCTACAATAGAGTTCCCTAACCAGCTTGACCTGATGAGGTTAGCTGGGTGTTAGCTTTTTCCGGCCAACATTCGGTCCCTGTCTATATTGGCCGACTGATGTCGCTCACCCCCCACCACGAGAAGGAGATAGATCAGGATTTTCCTTTCATCGAACCTGTGACCATAAGGCATTTCGCAGAGTCCTCCAGTACTTTTAGGGGGCTTTTTTTGTAATGTTATTCACTTTATTATAAGTTTGAAAACCTTATTAAAACAGTATTCTCGATTTGCACAATTACTTATTTAAAACAGTCATTTATCCACACTTATTATTTGTCCACTGTATTTATTTACTATATAAATGTTCAAAATGGACTCTCTGCATCTTCTTACAAAACAATTTTTTTTTTTACAACTAGATATCATTAACTGGCAATTTTTTTCACTCATTTCAATTTAGGTTATATTTTTTTGCTATTAAAGACGCAAAACAGCATCCATTAATAATTTCTAAAATAAATTATTAAGCTAGTGGAAATAGATTGCTTAAAATTGCTATTGATATTTAAAATTTACGCCGGCGGTCATAGCTCAATGGTCAAAGCTTTTGCTTTGCAAGCCAAAGGTCGTGGGTTCGATCCCCGATGGAGATTAAAAAAAAAGATTTAAATCGATTTTTGAGCTCTAAAATACAGAATAGAATTTGATCCATCGCCCGTAAAATGTCAGTCATAGCCTATTAATTAAAATTGGTGGTAGACGAAAGTCGTCCCGTGAAGACCACCCATTCATAGTAAATTCCTGTAATAATAAGGATGATGCGTGAATCTCGGGCTGTAGTCTATGACGTTGGCGGATCAACACTCCACATGCAGCGTTTAGCCATATAAACCATGGTAAGCGTCATAGAATTCCACAGATGAGACTTCAGAATTACTATCACCATCTGTCGGTATTCTCCTGTATGTGTTTACATAAAAAATAAATTAAAAAATAAGCATAATATTCCTTGACGGATATACTAAATCTATGTTGAAATTTTATGAATAGTTTGATTTAATAAATATATTTTATTCAAATTTTTTATTTCTAGAAAAAGCATTTATTTGTGATCAGTGTGGCAAGAGCTTCCGAACTAAGACTTATCTGATGAATCATCGTCAGAGGCACGACGGAAAGGTCATCAAATGTCCGTACTGTCCTAAGATGTTCTCCATGAAGGCGGACATGGTGGTCCACATGAAGTATCACCGAGCGGCCTTGCCATGGAAGTGCAAACTCTGCAATATGTTCTTCAAAACAACGCGGGGACTCCAGGCTCACTTTGCCATTTCACACGGGGAGAAAGTCAGCAGACTTGATGTTTATATGCTCTACAATGCTAAGTGAGCGTGAATAAAAAATAACGAGTTTTATCGAAGAAAAAAAATGAAACTATCAAAGTTCTCCATGTAATTTTTTTATTTTTTTTTTTTATTTTATTTTTTTTAAACAAATATTTAAGGACAGTTACCATTTTAGTGATAATAAATACATTTTTATTTTTTAGATTCGCTTACCACGCCATTTTAAGATGAATCTTGTGTGTGGCGAGGGTTACAATTACCAATTTTACACAATTTTACACAATTTTACACAATACAGTTTGGTTTATATCATAACTGTATGTAATGAATTCAATTATGGTTTTTATATATTTTAAAATTATTGTTTGGATCAATATTCTTTACCCTTTGTATCATTTTTTAGAATGTAAATATATACCTTTCACAGCTAAGTTTGCGAATCTTTATTTTCATATATATAAAGTATATTTTATCAAAATAAAATAAAAATCTTAAAAAATATGTATATACATTTTACACTGTACCAATGTATGTACATTATTTTTAAATTGAAAATACAACTGTGTTTCGATATAAATGTTTTTTGACAAGAAATATTGTTTTTTTTGTTTAATAACCAGGGATTTAATAACTATTATAGTATAATATCTAAAAATAAAACTGCTTTTATTTTTTATTTTATCATGTTGATAATAATACAACACTGTTTGATAATATCTAAACTCTTTATCAGTAAGGTGCTGGAATTGTGAAAGAATAAGTGCTGATAAGAAAACTGATTTAAGTCATTGATATGGAACAGCATATTTTTTAGGCTCCATCTGTATTAATAATATTACTTGTTTCAAACAACTAATATTATAATACTTGTTTAATAAATCATGTGTAATTTATGATAGTCAAAACAGTGATAGTATGATTAAACATTTTATTTAACAAAAGTATTATGGATCCTCATTATGAAGGTACAAAATAGACAATTGCATCAAATAATATAGTCATTCTTGACACCTGTCTACTTATAAAAGTTATATGTGTTATAATACTCCTCGATTAAAACTTTTTTTTATTCACAGAGAGGAGTAAAAAATTATCTAAATGGTATATTATTGGAATCATAGTCTTGTTACTAGTGGTTTTTGGTATCACTCTTCCATTCCTAATAGCAAAAGCATTTACAAAAGTATTAATTTATGGATTAATAGCTTTTTTTGTGATAATACTAATAATGATAATTGTGTATATGGAGTGGTTAAGACAAAAATCTGTAAAAAGAAAGGAAATTTCTGAAAACGTTTGGGTCTCGCAGACTCTCCACACAAGGGTAAGTCTCAAGGATCACTAATTAATTACTTAATATCTATAGACCTTTAAATAAATTTGTATCATTCAATTTAGAAGACTAGTTAAAAATAAGGTTAGTATGACAATATATTCTTCCCATATATGAATGGTATGGTCACAATTGTCGCCACACAATTATGTCAGCTTCTATCGGCTATGCCTTGTCATACAAGACATCTCTGCAACCGAAGATCTAATTAAAAATATATATGTTTCTTGACGTCCTCCGCGGCAGAAGCGCAGGGACTTGAAGCGACAACATTTGTAGTATGTGAGGCAAATTTTTGGTAGTTTGTTATTTGGAATTTTTAACAAGATCGGATGATTAGCCCGATATTCCCGAGGCGATGATTATTTGGTCCTATCGGATGGCTTAAAACAATATATTGTTGACCATATGTATTGTTTATAAAATAATATCAGCTCATACGATGACTTTCATTAGTAGTTAAATTGTTGTACATAAGATTATATTATCAAATTATTTTTTTATAATTCCGAAAAAAAAGTGTTTGTTTTTTTATTTATCCATGTTGAATAAATATATTTTTCAGGAAACGACAGAATCACCTACATTTTCTGCACATCCTACAAATGAATCTGGACGATCATCACAAACGTCCTGGATTCATTGGATTCCTAAAAGAAAAACTCAACCGACTGCACCTAGAGAAACTGAAATATAATAAATTAATTAAATTACCAAAAATTAAAACTCGATTGTATTAACCATCATTTATTATAAAAGTCCTAAACTCAAACCAAATTAATTGCATTAGAGTAAGTCAAAGTAAAAGTAAGTAAAAAAATAACAGAAAAACCTAAAAAAATACAAATAATCTCCATAACTGTGTCTCTGTCCTCCTAGGAAGTTTTTAAGTGTTGTTTATCGTCATGACAACACTATGTTTGAAATAAATCAATAAAATATTGATTTGTATAGCTGTCTTTTAAATTAAAGAGGAATCATGCCATTAGAAGAGTTAGTCATAATTTTTAACAATTTAATATTTAAGAAAAAAATATTAGTACGTATTTTTGTTATTTACACGTCCATTGATATATAAATAAACATACATTAAATAAAACAAAAATAATTTTAATGAAATATGAATTATAAATAAACGTTTGTAAATATATTTTTTACTTTTATATAAATATTTATATCATCAATATCTACGTAAATATTTCATTTAACTTCAAAGTTTATATTGTATAATACCTATGTGTGATTATATTCATCATGATTAATGTTTTATGGATGATTTGTTCGTTTTTTTTCGAATGATAATTTAATATTCATATTTAAATAAAAAAGGTTTTTGGCTTAGATTCCATAATTTTATTGCTGGCTATTTGTTTCGGCTTCGTTTACCCTTTCATTACGGCTTGGTTTGAATACAAATTATACTGTCAATTATAAAACTAATATTTGAAGCACAAATGTGCTTATCTGGTCTATTTTCATATTTCACATTGGTTCTTGTATCCTTTAGCTATCAGATGATGCATAAAAAACTATTCTAAGAAAGTAGAAAAACGATATATCACGTCAACCGATGTCAACGGTCGGGAAATCTTATGACGGCAACTGCTGACAACCGATGCGAAAGGGATAAGAATACGAAGTGCTTAGAAATGGTTCCTCAACGAAGCGGAAAATAGTATTTTTAAATCAGTGTAACTTCATAAAATAAATTATTGTAAAGTAGAAAACCTTTGTCAGATCAATTTTTATATAATCTAATAATTTTTAACCCAATTGTTTTGGATGGCACCGTTACTTTTTTACCCGATTTACTCTTTTCTTGGTATTTTTTTAGCGATATTTAGAATGTTGGAACCGATTCATTGAATTACATGAAAATTTAGTTATTTTTACGCGCCACTTTCTGGAACCAATATATGTATTGTGTGTAAAAAGGTTGGGATGTTAGGTATTAATTTATCACTAAAAAAAATACAAAATGTTTTTTTGCAGCATCTGAAAAATTATGGATATCGGGTCTTGATATGGCAGCCCTGAATAATTATGTATCCTAAACGTCACAGTAGACGTTTACCATTGTGTTCTTGTAAAATAACTGCCAAGAAACTGCTACAATGAAATTAAAAAACTTTTTTGAGAAAAGGTCTTGCGTGCGACATTTGTAATGGTGCCCACTAGTTATTATGCTTAACTCTACCACCGGCAGCGCGACTCCTGATCCTCCAATGTAAGTCACATCGCCCCACAAGTACTCTTCGCCAAGCCACACGACATCAACACATTTCGCTCAATTACTGCCCACTTTTAATTAACTGCTTTAATGGCAATTCCAGTGTTCGCATATTGTCTATCTATAGCATTTAATTTATCATTTTCATACTGAAATTTAATGTATTGTGCTAGCAACTGAGACAATAGCAAAGTCATTACACTCATTTGATTGTGTGGTATTTGTTATCAGTGTTTTTAATTAATTCTAAATATACGATAAAAATGCTTGCTATTTACGTTTGAAAGTTAATACATTGTAAATGGAATGCCACAACCTATCTGTATCAGAAATGTAAGTACAGTAAATAACAAAAACTCTTCTTTATTTTTAACTGCATATCATATGTAATAAATAAAAAAATACGCTGCAAATGTAAAATAAACATTATCTATATAAAACGAAAACTATGTAACAAATAACATGTACCCTATGAGCATACCTAATATGCAGATTTTTAATTTTAACATTAAAAATGCTGTTGTTATGATGACTTTGATAGCGAAATCGAAGATTAATGCTACCGAAATGCTGAATTTAATTTCCAAACATGTTTTTTGTTACGAAAAACATAATGTTCTAGTTGAGTTATATTTAATAAGAGTGTGCAACCTAATGTTACACTGGTTTAAACCTTTCAACGCGGTAAGCGAAAAAAAAAATGATCTGTAAAATGAAAATTTTACATGAAAAATAAAGTATTCTATAAAATTCTTTTAACTTTTTTTTGAGAACATTATGACTTAATACACCAAAAAATAGTCATCAGGTTATATTTTGGGGAAGGGGGGCTCAAAAAATAATTTGAATATCAAAATTTTTTTTTTTTGTAAAATATCGATAGTGATTATACAATTATTAGTAATTATTTATGATTTTAGAATGGAGGGAAAGTCATAATACCCACCCCTAGCTATGTTTATGACATAACAGGGCTGTCAAAAAAAGATGAAGAGGCTAATAAAAATGAAAAAACAATGCTGATAATTTTTTTATTTTTTTATTTACTATAATTATATTTATTACTAACAAAATTATATTAATTTACTTAAATATAATAACAAACTTTTATACTGAAGTATAAAAATCTTTTATGGAAATAACAGAAAAAACTGAAAAATATAACTTGGAGTATGTCATATACAGTCACGAAATAATGCTTATATGGGAAGTGTCGATCGATTCCATCAAATGTGAATTCTGAATGTTCAGTGTCAACACATGTGTTAAACATATAATAAAAATAATATTGATTTCTATAATAATGTAAAGATACATATGTTTCTCCTCTCTTTCCCCCACCCCTGCGCAATAAATGTGCAACAAAAAATGGTCTATATTAATATAAACAGACGATGTCGTAAATGCGAGGCAAAAAAAAACGACTACCGCGTCCAAAGGTAACGTTTTTTACAAGCCATGGCTATAGTCGATTTATGCGTCGAAGAGAAATAAAAATTCGGGCGACTATAGTCGCTTCCCACGTCCAAAGGGTTAATATAAAACTTTATATCACTATCATTATATTTGTTTACCTAGAAAATATATTACAATCTATAGAAATAGTCTAAAAACTTAACTGTTTGAGTGCCACACATTTTTTCATGTCTTATAAAAATTACCAAATTTTTTTTCAAAACTAATACAGAATATATATAAAAAAAATTAAACAATTCAAATTAAAAGAAACATTCTATTCAAATATTTGTTTCAAAATAACAAAACAAAATATATACTCGTATAATTCAATTTTGTACCAAGGAGTGCCATCGCGCTTCCGGCACTCTAACGATTAATACCAAATTCATCAAAAATGCTGCAGTCTAAAGGCTAATAGTGTACTGTTACTATAAATGTATTATTATATTGTTGTTTATAGGCGCAAGTCTGTGGAAAATCTTGTAATTTCATCACACGATGCTATTGGCCAAAGCATCAGTCACGCTCTCTCTTTCTCAGGAGCCATCACTCACCAAGTGTCACACCACAACTCGTCTGATCACAAGTAGGTACCTTTTAACATCCTCCTCTCTTTAAAAGGTAGTTATTCAGTCGCGCTAAAAAAACTAAAGTACATTTTTAATGCGAAAATTCCGTAATGTCTTAAAACTAAGGCGTTTGACCAATGCATCCTCCCTGTATTAACTTATGGCGCAGAGACGTGGAATCTGTCAGCAAGTCTTACCCACAAAATAAAGGTCACCCAGCGTGATATGGAGAGATCCATGCTCGGAGTGTCGCTAAGAGATAGAATCCGAAACGAGGAAATATGCAGAAGAACTCAAATAGTGGATGCTACCCAACGAAAGGCGTAGGATCGAAGAGGATGGAGACTCATGCGGGAGGCTTACGTTCAACAGTGGACGGACACAGGCTGATGATGATGAATTCAGTCACGTGGTAGCAGGATGAGGAGCAGATTAACAACACAAAGACTTTTTCTGAGCACATTGACATATATACTTCGATAACTTTACGAACTTATGGTCCAGACCTAGTCACAGCATTCAACAGGCTGGGCCAACAACAATACGAACTTTTTGTGTGCCGACTGCGATCATTACAGGCTATCACCCAGCGCCACAAGCGGCGTTCTACCAAATCAATGGCACACCAATTACAGCAGCCATATACATAACGAATGTCACACCCGTGACCGGACTTGTCCAAAATGCCAATATGGCGACACATACATGTATGACAAGCGAACAGAAATAAGAGACGAAAGATTGTATATCGAGGTTTTCGGTACCAGTCAGCAGGGCTATATCATGCTGATGTCACTTTTATTATTTTTTATATGTTTTGTATACATTGATGTTAATGGAATACATTATGCCAAAATTAGATAATACAATCATACTTTTTATTTGATTCATAAAAAACTGCAGACTAAAAAGTTTCTATTTGATGTTATAAAATGTATTATGCATGTATTTACTATGGGTGTCAGGTGCAAATCCTGACCTGAAATTGTCCAATTTAATTTATTAGACGTGGCAGCATTGCAAAAAAATGTTTTGTTTTTGTAAACGACGACATAAATTTACATTTTTACTTAAAATTGCTCTCTTAGAATAAATTCTAGGTGCATAATATAAATATTTTTCAAATAGATGGCTTGATCATTGTTTTTTTTAGATTCAAAGATCTTTCTATCTTCAATATCATATAAAAAAAATATTAAATTATTATTATGTGGTAGAAATTTCCTTTCCTTTAGTAAAGCTAGTTATTAATTAAGTTTTAACAGTCTTTTTTATGCAAACTCACACAGACGTTTAGGGAGCAATCTCATCTGTACTTTCTATGAGTAGCTCTTTTTAGGAATGATTAGCTGATGCATGTTGAGTTTCGAACTGCTAAAATCATCTGGCATTAGTGTAACATCTATTGTTAAAGAGACTCACTGAGTTCACGGGGTGACTATTGTCTATCAGCAATTTTAATTCATAGGAAATTTTACATGTGAAGGTCTTAACCAACTGCTGTTATGAATAAATATGTGCAAATAATTCAATTGATTCATCATCTTAATTTTAAGCCTCCCATATATATAATCGTTTCGCAAACATCAGGGTCAGATTCTGCTCAGAAGTGGGCGACGTCGATGGCATTACTCCCGGCCATCATCAGGTCCTCCTGGGTGCAGCTACTCGGACACAGCGCACACTACAGAAGGTGGGACAGGGCCTGCTCCACTCCGCAGTCACCGCTGTAAAACTGCCAGGCCTCCATTTGTGTCCTCGTCTTGCATACTCTGGTCCAAAGTCTGTTAAGGGACCTCCATATATTCTTTATATAATATTTCTATTTTTTTTATAGAAATGTATCTCGCTCGCCTTCCCCATGCCGCCATTTGTCTCCACCTATACTAGAACACGGAGACTCTTCTTCACAGTCTCCTGACACTGTAAGTTTATTTATAACTTTGTCATAAAATATAACCGACCGCTACTTTATGTAAGTAAATAATATATATATTTAAAATGATTTCCATAATTTTATTTAAATTTACAACATTAGCAGTTGGCTAGAAGTTATTTTCTAGTGCTTCGACTTTTTGCCGAAGCAGAATCAAGTTTTTTATATTTAGTTTATTTACTTACATTGAAATCATAGAACTTATATTATTATTATTATATTATTTATCCTAAAAAACGAGAAATAAAATGCAATCCAAACTGACATATAAAATGAAATAAAAATTAAAAAAACATCTATATAGTCAGATTTTCCCATCCATATCTAAAGAATTTGTAAAGCGTCTTTAAAAACATTGGTACAAATGCATTGAAAAAGAATATATATATATATATTTATATATATATTCTTTTTCAATGCATTTGTAAAATATTTAAACATAAATAATTTCCTCTATGGTTGAATTAAAACAAAATCAAAATAAATATTCAAATAAAGAACATATTCAATTATCTTTTTTAATTATTAATCATTGTCTATAAATAATAAAAAAATAAGAGGATTGTTCAATTATAAGATAAGATTAAATCATTTTGTTCAATTGTTATATTAAATGTTTTTACTTTTTACAGCATTTGAATTTTGAGTAAATTTTTAAAATTACCTGTTGATGATTTCTAATCATTTAATAATAGATTCTTATAGACTTCCAGTGTCAGAAGTGCACCGGTGTGTGCACTGCTTTAATGACTTTTGGTTATGAAATTATATATTTTCAGTTGACGTTATAACATTGACTGAAAATAGCTAAAACTTCAGCTAAAGATGAAATATATTTGTTTTAAAAAAAAAAAAAAATCTAACATTATTTAGTGGTTTAAATCCTTAATGCAATCAAACAAATTACACAGATGCGTACAGGGTTAGAGCACAATAGAAGTCAGGACATAAATGCGAGTCAATACGTAGGACTTCTGGGAACTTACCAATTCCATAAACTGTTTGGTTCATCTAAAAAAAATTAGACAGTATATTAGATGTAAATGTCAGTATATTAACATATGATAACAAATATGCTAAAAATATAACACATTTCATGGAAGCCAAATATGTAACAATGTACAATCATATGTGTTAATTTAGACCTTAAATGTTGAAGTATTGCTTAATTTGATATTTTATTACTTGGCAACTAAAAGGTATAATATTTTTTTTTTTTTTATGAATAATTCTTAAAAAGCAATAGTGATTGAATGATTATTCGTAACATTTTTTCTCATAACAAATGCAAAGTTTAATTTGCCATTTAAAGTCATCAATACTTGAAACATGGCTGAAATATAATTTCTTATAAAATAAAAATGTAAATATTCTAAACCCTTCATATAAAAACCCAGATTTTTTACTGAAACGCAATCAGAAGAGCACAAACGGTTGAAGCCAGTGGATTCTATGACGTTTAACGACTGCTGGAATCTGCATATGCCAAAATTAGGTATCCACCTCACTGCTGTAATGTATCATGTACATGTTTGAGGTGTTTTCGTGATTGGGGCGTATGCTTTAAAGATACTCCTAACGAGTACAACAAAAGTTCATATCAAGCCCTGGTCTCACTATGTATTCCATGGATTCTTGTATGAGAAACCGAGTTGAGACTAAGATATGGATCTGGAAGATAACGAAGGTGTCTAGTGATGTTTTTGAAGTTAATATAGCATGGAAAATAAAGCATAAATAAACAAGTGATAAAATAAAAACCTAAGCACTATTGTATTAATTGCTTCAGGGAAAAGAGGAAATAGAATATTGCCAGTCAGACATGATGCCTCAATAGATAAATCATTAGATGATGTCGCAGAAGCTGCTGCTCAGTACAGCTTACATCAAGAAATTCCCAATCCATAAAACATCACAGAGCTTCTAAATATGTATTTTTTTCTAGCACGGTACTTGTATAAATTTTATTACTAAATAAAATTACAATAAAATCTCAATACGTAATACATCTGAAAGTCAACCGATGCTAATCTTAATTTACCATAGGTCCCGGTGAACACAGACACGACAATGTGGAAATTGGCTTTAAAAATGTTCCGTACACCAAACAAGTGGCACGTGAATGCTCACTCCTGCTATCTTATCAACTTAACATTGTTCAAATTTCGCTTGAAAAATATACTCTCTAAGATAGTTTATTCACAGAGTAGTATAATTGTAACCGGTCTTTTTTATCTCGGTTTTGAAACAATATCAAACGTGAAATGTCAATGTGAATGTCCGCCAAAGTTGTAATACGGCTAATTAGTATTGTTTTAAATACACGGGCGGCGGAGATTGTCAAAACATATGATGGTACATTTTTGTTTTAATCATTTCAATCAATTTTATTTGTATATTTTAATCATAATTTCAATCGGAATTTTGTCCTTTTTATTCCATGTATTTATTTCTAATTGTGTATAAATTACAAAAATAATAAAAAAAAAAATTTTTGTGATTTGTTTAATACTTCTATGGCATCTTACTAATATGTTATTTATCATCATTTAATGTAATTTTAAGCTCAAAATCATAGTTCATTATTAGGCTGAATCTCTATTTTCATTCCACTGATGTTTTTGAATAATAATTATTATTTTCCTGTATCAATATTTATCAAAATGCAACCTTATATCTTATTTATATTCTATTTCAATTTACTTGTGATATTTACTTTACGTTCACTGTTATATTATTTACTTAACACATGGAAATACACATATATTTCTTTTTTTTGTCATATCCACTCCATATTTGGAGCATTGCCATTTTTACAGTTTTGTAAGCTCAGATTACCTTGACCTTGTCCCAGAACACCTGTATACCCGGAGGTTCACATGGTAATATAGATGGACCTGAACATAGCCTGCGAAATTGCATAGACTGCGGCTGTAGTACCAGAGAATTATTTGGGTGTTCAATTATCAGCATTTTTAGGAGATCGGATGATCAGCCCGGCACTCCCGAGGCCTGGATATTTTTTTTTGTTCTTAAGGGGTGACTTAATCCTATCAGGGGCATGTATAGAGCTAAGATTTGAGAAAATATTTTTTAAAAAATCAAGCTCGGTCGGGTTTTGAAGGGACAGCGTCTAAATGACGACAAAGAAACCCTCTTGTAAAATATAAATTATTAAAATAATTCTGATTATTTTTTATTTTTTACCGTGAATTTCGGAGAAAAATAAACGGAAAAATAAAATGTATTTATATTATTGTTAATTATTGTTACTTTCGTATTATAACAGATGACGCTTTGCTGTGAATTGAAATTACGTACATTTAAAAATATATACTTCACAACGATGATATAAATATGTTAAATTTATCAAGTCATTGCGAACTGAGGTGCGTAGTTCGTGGTTTGAATCCTAACATATTCTATTTCTTTTTCTCCAAAATTGACGAGTGAACTGCCATAAAAATATTATATTTGATGTATATTTTTACGTGTGTATCAATTAAAATTTAATTTACTAAAATAATGTCTGTTAAATTCAATAGGGGGACAATGTCCGAACCTCTCGCTCTTCGGGTGACGGCTCCTTCTCATCGGTGAATTCTTCAGTGGGGGTTTCTCTGTCTCTCAGCACGCAGCCCCCGGAAGCGCCGCCTCCTTTGCGCCGCTCCTCCAGTCAGGAGGCTCAGCAGCGCGGGGGCCAGCCCGCCTCCCCCCTCGGGGCTCCCCCCCAGCCCAACCAGCCAAAGGCCTCTGATTCCAAGCCCAAGAAAAAGGCTTGGTACAGCGCCCTCTATCCGACTTACAAAAGCAGGTCTGAAGACTTCAAAAGGATATTCAAGGATGTTCCTGATGATGAACGACTAATTGTGGGTGAGTACTTTTTAAATTATCAAGAAAAAAAAGCTTGCCATTCGGTACCATTTAGTAAACATCATAATATGCATACTATACCCAAGACAATATACAAAGATCCCTGAGAATTTACTTAAATAATAGATATTTATTAGAAATTTTCAATGTTTCGCACATCTACTCTGAATAACTTAATGGCTTGTATCTACTTTAAGTGATTTCAAGTATTTTAACATATATAAGCACAAAAATCTCAGTACATAAATTTATTTAGTTATAAAAGTCAGGGTTTCATCCATTCAGTCTATAGTTTGGTTCGATACCAGAGGTGGTAAAAAATAAATAGAATAAAATTTAATTGTTTAAATGAAGACTTAGAATTAATAAAAAATACATACTTTGAATATATACTATAGTTTATTCCGATCCATAACAATTTAAATACTAGTTTCAAATTAAGTCAGTCTAGGCAGGGCAATGGCGCAGTTCCCCATTGAAATTAATTGAAGTTGGTTTCAATCCAAAGGTGCTTCTGCCGTTATTTTTGTGCTTGGATTGACAGCGTTGAAAAAAGAATTTTATGTATAGTATATGTATATTTTAAGTAATAATAATATTGTAATATAGTCAATGATCTATAAAAGTAGATTAGAATATTGAAATAATAAAATAATATTCTAATAAAAATTAAAAAATTCATATGATTTCAAGTATTTTAACTTTTATATAAGCCCGGATTCTAGTACATAAATTTATTTAGTTAAAAAGTCAGGGATCATCCTGTTATTACTTGGGTATACCAGAGGTAGGGAAATTGAATAAAATTTAATTGTTTTATTAATACTAAAACAATGGTACCTTGACATCAAAGTTTAATTCGTTCCGCAGTTTTGGTTTAATTTCAAATTTTTTTTATCTCAAAGCAAATTTCCCCATTGAAATTAATTGAACTGCCATCAATCCAAAGGTGCTTTGACAGCAACAGCACACTAATAACTGATTCTCTGACCGAGGCACATTTGTTTAAAGTGGGTTGTATGCAACCGGCCGACCCGCTAAGCTGATTACAATTATCTCAAATATTTATTGTATTTTAAAGAAATTTTTTATCTCAAAAAACTCGTATGTTGGGGCACTCATATGTCAAGGTACTTTTGTATATTTAAATTAAACTTTTTTTTTTTGAAATTCGCTTTCCGCCACTTAAATAAAGTCTCGTATATGATATCATAAATCAGTGAAAATCGTGTTGTTTAATTTAAGTTTTAGCCATTTTTTTTCAGTTTTATTTTTTTTTAAATATTTTTTTCTCCCGAATCACATATCGAGGCTGATTAATTTTAGTTTACCAATAGTATATCAGCAAAGTGGCACATATATTTTTATGTGGATCATGTGATCAGTCGTAATTTAAAATACAATTTTATCAATCAACAATTTGTTAGATATATGAGGTTTATCCGTAAAATAAGGTTCCCAGTGATTTTTCACAGTGTAAAACATGTTTAATTCCATGAATGCGTTCATTTTTGGAAAGTTCAGACTTTTACGTATTTTTCTACATAGTCGCCACTGAGTTCGATGCATTTTTGCATGCGGTATACGAGCTTTTGAATGCCCGAGTAAAAAAATCTGCGGCCAAACACGCAGATACCTGAGAACTGCTTCTTCCAGCTCTTCTCTGTCCCCGAAATGCGTTCCACCCAGGTGTTTCTTCATATCAGGGAAAATATGGTAGTCACTTGGGGCTAAGTCCGGGCTTTAAGGTGGGTGTTTGACAATACCCCATTCTAATTTTGCGATGAGCTTGTTGGTGGCATCTTCGGTCAACATTCTTGGCACCCCCTCACGCAAACCTTTGCATACCCTAGATGCTCTGTCAAAATCTTGTCAATAGAGGTTTTGATGACATCAGGGATCATTTCGGCTCACGAAGCGAGGGGAAGATTCATCACGTACGGCTGCCAAGCCAGACATTGATTAAATTGTATTTAACATAGTGTCTAGTTAGCTACACTTTTGTGTACAAGGAAAGAATTTATCTATGCTCATTTTTCTTTCTGTATTCTTACCGATAACTCTATCTTGTTCCAGATTCCTTTCTAGCATAGATAAGTCACATCTATATTTAAATATATTGGATTTAAAATTATAATATTTAGTGCTAAGTCACTATATTTAAAAGAAATCACTTAAATTTAATAAAAATGGCAACATGTAGCGAACATGAATTGCTACTAAAAAATCTGTCAGTTGCCATGATTTTTGCTTCTTTCTGTGTCAGCTCTGCAACCTGGATCTCCATCGAGTACACAATCAAAATATACTTTCATTTAATGTGATTAAGTGAGTCAACAATTAGTTTTATAAAAGCATTCCGATAAAGTATAATACTAACATAACTTTTTAAGTATTCCTCAACATGCATGTTATCATATTTGTATAATTCCCAACAGCTGTATTTATCATATCTGTAATGTGATAAGCTCCAAATTACTTACAAAATATTAGTTTACACGCTTAAAATAC
The DNA here is from genome assembly GCA_022606575.1 of Glossosoma conforme. Taxonomy (NCBI): domain Eukaryota; kingdom Metazoa; phylum Arthropoda; class Insecta; order Trichoptera; family Glossosomatidae; genus Glossosoma; species Glossosoma conforme. The sequence continues at coordinate 1,782,501 of JAGTXR010000101.1, read as the reverse complement.
TTAAACAAAGACGGTCCGATTAGTTTGAATAATCTCCACCGGTTACCTGACGATCACCTAGTAATTACCGTTAATTTAAGGTTAGATTTTTATCCTAATCATATTTAGAAGTGCTTGCAATAATTTGTTACGGTTTATTTATAATATACTTCAATGCATAATCATTTTATTGTAATAGATAAGATATTTGAATCCACACTTGTATTGCCCATTTTGAATATTATTACTAAAGATTTTTTTTACTAAAGTAATACTGAAATAATAGTGAAAAAAAATGTCTGTTTAGGTTTTTTTTTTTTACTTTCTTTAATGTCCATCTTTATATATAAAAAATTAATGTTATGTCAGTGCTTATTTTATGGGTGGAGTGTATTTCATTTGATATATACATTAGATACATTTCAAATAAATTAGGGACACAATTTCAATTATACCTTCTAGCCATAAATATTTTTTTTACACTCCGAGCCAAATTGCCGGCAGGTATAGCTCAATGGTCAAAGCGTTTGCTTTGAGAGCCAAGGGTCGTGGGTTCGATACCCGACGGAGTTAGAAAAAAAAGGATCTTTAATCGATTTCTGAGCTCTAAAATTACCCCCGGTTGGTGTGAATTTGATCCCTCGCCCGTAAAATGCCAGTCATAGCCTATTAATCAAAATTTGTGGTAGACGAAAGTCGTCCCGTAAAGACCACTCATTCATAGTAAATTCCTGTAATAATAAAGGATGATGCGTGAATGATCTACACTCCAAATGCAGCGCTTAGTCATATGCACCATGGTAAGCGTCATAGAATTCCACAGATGAGACTTCAGACTTACTATTACCATCTGTCGGTATTCACCTGTATGTGCATTTTTGCAACATTAAACTCAAGAGAAATATTTCCATCAAATGTAAATTCATATTTACATAAATTATAAGGTCCAATAAACTTACTACAAAGAAATAAATGAATGAGATATATTTTTGGTTTTTTATATCAGGCAATAATCTTCCTCGATGTATCTGTAATCTGTGTAACACCTGATTTGATAAGAAATTTACAATCAATATAAAATCATTATGATATTTATTATTTTATCTACTTCATCATATACAAATGTATAACAATTTTAGTCATCGAAGTAATGGATTTTCTGTTGTAATTATTTAAAAAAATAAAATAAATACGTATTTTTCCAAATAGAATAAATTGAATAGATAAGAATTTCATACCTTCTTTTAATATGGATCACATTAAGCACCGTTTCACTTAATGGAATACTGCAGATTCGCGATCTATGAAAGCTTCTTCAGTTCCAATGTGTACAAACGTACTTATCGGAATGCACATAGTATCTGAAAAAGCTTTCATTGCGAAACTGCAGTCTTCCGTCAAGTGAGACAGTGTTCAATGCGATCCGTACTAAAACAAGGTATAATTCTTATATTATTAATTAAATATACCCATACAATAATACATCAAATTTTTATATGCATCAATTCATTCAGAATAACATTGGCAGACGCGGGATGCGAACCACGAGCCTTAGAACCAACCTTTGCTCAGGTCTTTTTAAACCGACTAATTCACTCGACTATTTCTCCTCTTGAACGGACACGCGTAAGAAGATGTATTTATACTATTGTTACCATCGTGTAACAATAGATGTCTCGATAGTATATATTCAGAGTATGTATATTATTATTATTTATTTCTGCGTATAATATAATTGTATATGTGTATTTAATTACTAATAATATTGAAATATAATCAATGATCTATATAAGAAGATTAGAGTATTAAAAAAATATTCTAATAAAAATTTAAATTTGTGTAAATTCTTATAAAATTAATATTAAAATGGATCTCAAAGTGAACGCTAAAAATATAAATAAAGGATATATTGCATTGGAATTAGAAACGTCGATAAATATAAACAAATTATTGCAAGTAAGTAAAATAAAATGTAACGTTTTGTGTTTGTTTGGTGTGTTGTCTCCTTGGACCCCGAAGACTACTCCTGCGCAATACAGAAGGATATTTTGGTCCACGGACGACTGTACGTATCTCAGAACTACCTCTGCTTCTACGCCAACTTGTTTCGATGGGAAACCTTCCTGTGCCTGCGATGGCGGGACGTGACAGCCATTACCAAAGAGAAGACGGCACTCGTCATCCCCAACGCCATCTTGGTGAGCACCGAGAACGAGAAGCACTTCCTCACCTCGTTTGCCGGGCGGGACAAGGCCTACTTGATGCTCTTCAGGGTGTGGCAGAATGCGCTCATGGACCGGCCCATGTCCAGTCAGGAGATGTGGCAATGGGTGGGTTCATTTTCAATCTAAATATAAAATCATCTTTATGATACTATTTTTCAAATTTAACCTGTTCTACGCCACAAGCGTCTATAGACGCTCTACAATCCCGTGCACGGGGGGCCGCAACATACAAAAATCGCTTCAAAAGACACTCCACTATAACACTTAATATCTAACCAATTTTGACTATTTTTAATAATTCAAAAACAAATAATTTAGTTTGAGCGTACAGTGACATCTCTTGCTGCCATGTTGAAATAATTAGCTACTACGTATTTTCAAGAATTATCGATAATACATCGATTTAAAAAAAACTTTTGATTTTTCAAAAAAAATGACGGCCCTCGGTTAAAATATCAAAAGAATAAAACAAGTAAAACTTTGTGTGAAACCACGAGTTTTGATTGATAATCACTTTACCGATATCGGTACCACAGCACTTTTATCAGAAGCTACTTATTCAAAAAATCGATAAATCTTTTTTTTTTATGAATAATCACCATTTTCCATGGTCAAAGGTGAGGAGTAAATTTCTGACTATAATAAAAAGTAGTTTTTAATAAGTAGCTTCTGACGAAGGTAATGTGGCACTGTAACCGGTAGAGTGAAAAAATCTATTACATTTTTTTATTATTTTCTGTTATATTATATTAATAGATATATTTATTATTATTATTTATATCTAGGTATATTTATTTTTGTAAGTTATGTGTATTTGTGATTGATTTTACATTCTACTGCAATATTTTTAAATGGATTTTTTTAGGTTCACATATGCTATGGAGAAGAATTAGGGTTTAATTCAGATGATGAAGATTATCCTCAAAATTTCATTGAAGAGGATAAGCTTTCTGGCATCAGAATCTCAGCTGAATCTATAACAGAGGTAAATGAACTACAATTAGTTTACTATTGGTGTGTTGCATTACTAGAGCTAAATAATTATTCATTATTATTTTATTTATTTTTATTTTATTAATGGCCTAGGCCAATACATACGGTTTTAAAGTAGAAAATACAATAAATAAAATGGTAAAACAGAACAAATATTTAAGCTAAGACAATATATTTGGATAAAACATGAACATGAGTAAATAAAACAGATCTCGCACATTAGTAGAGGGATCTGCGAAATGCCGGAGGTCCTGCCCGAAAAAGTCCAAGTTACTAGAGGAGTTTACCAGTCTACATATTCTCAACATAGGAGAATAGAAACTGTAGTTGGTTTTGGATGTCCTTACATGTAGCAGGTTACTGCCTGTAGTGAACCGGGAGTATTATTATAAACATTCAGAACATAAATTTATTATTGTGTTCTTTAAAGACTCCGTTACTGACTGTTCCGGAACCAAGGTCGCGGTCCCGAAATCACGGCATCAGCTTAAATGGTGATGCCAGAATACAAAGGTTCCGGCACTGAGGATAAATCCAAAGACCGGAGTTGAATTAATACTAATTTATTTGATAATATACCCCTTTTTATGTCTTAGTCTACAACATGAGTAAGCATTTATAAAATTAATATTAATACATTGAATTTCATACATTGCAAATTCCTTGATACCTGTTGTTTTGGACCTTGATCCCTTCAATTTACATAGAGTGGCAAAATATTGTGATGGTCAATGCCCTGTCGTACCCGACTGTATAAATCGACAGATTCCATCTAAGATAGAGCGTTTGATTAAAATAATTACTTTAAAGACTTTTGGATGTTTAATACAAAATAATTATGTTTAAAATAATGTTTTGAACACTGACATTAAACATTATCTGCCTTTCAATGATTGTTATAAGAAAGACAGCAAAACTATCGCTAATAGAAAAATGTCTTAAGCATTGTGAGGCTGAACACCACTGTATATCTTGTATATATCATAGTATTACAATCATTCATTGCAATCAGACATATCCTGGATGACAGATTACTACATAGAACCTCTGGACATCATTCTTCATCAAGTGTAGCAAATGGACATCACGAGCCACCGCTATGAAGCTCTGTCTCGCCTCGTCCCATGTCAGCTCCGCCTCCCGTAGCTCTGCCGAGTAAATTCTGTATATAGTTCCCGATGGCCTACCAGTGAATTTCAGAAAGATAATTCGGAATTAATGAGACTTAAAGATTTACGATTTATTGTAATGAAGAATGTTTTATTTCCGATAGGATATTTTAGAAAAGAATATGGAAATATCGCAGGGTGCAGCTCCCGGCGGGGAGGATGCTGCCGTAGCTGCTCATCAGCACAACTCGGCCGAGCTGCCCCTCGGTGCTCCACAGTGGCGTCGCTGCACTTGCCATCCTCAGGATAAGCATGGTATTTATTAACTACACAAAATGTTATTTTGCAAAATGCATTAGTCTTCTTCGTAATATCAATCCGGCGGATTGGTTTGCAGCAACAGAATCTTGCATCTCGATCTCCATTCATCTCGGTCCTCTGCAACCCTCTTCAGCTTATCATAAGAGCTACAACTCATGTCCTCCAACGCTTGCTGCAAATATTCCCGTCTAGGGCGACCTCTGAAGTTTCTACCCTCAACCATCCCCTCCACAATGTTGTGAAGAAGACCATCGTGGCGCATGATGTGACCGATCCATCAGGCTCGCCTCTCTGAGATGGTTCTTATTAGGAGCTTATCTTTCTTGATCATCCTGAGAACCTCATTGTTCGTGACGTGGTCTCTCCAGGAAATTCCGAGAATTCTTCTGTATGACCACATCTCAAAGGCCTCTAGTTTTTTTATCACTTTCAGATAAGTACCATGTCTCACAGTCGTACATCAAGATGCTCCAAACAAATGTTTTGGCAAGTTGCTTGCGGAGCCTTAAATTAATATTCTTGACTCAAGATTTTTTGCTTTTTTATTGAAAGCTAGCCTTGCTTGATCTATGCGACTGTTGACTTCTCTTTTTGTTCTGCCATGCATTAGTATCGCATTTCAATGTCATATTTTTTGTTTTGTTTTCAGTAACAAATGGAAGCTTTAATGGCGGCGGTGACACTCTCCCTACTGATATGTCCGACTCTTCAGAGAGTGAACCTGACAAGCCCGTCAGGTCAGTGGAGAAACATGTGTTGCTTGTTGATAAATCAAATGGTTATGGAACTAAAACAAACTAATAAATGACAACCACAAACAACCTAAAGTTCTTCTTCTCTCTAGATACTCGTGCATTTAGCTTGAAATTTGTATTTTTTCCAGTTTTCAATATAACAAACAAATGCAATTCAAATTTATGCAACTTAACCCTTTCGTTACGGCTCAGTGGAATCCAAATTATACTGTCAATACGGCGTGAATTTTTTGAACCATTTTTTTTGCTTAAAACTAGTATTTGAAGCATAAATGTACTTATGTGACCTATTTTCATATATCACATTGGTTCTTGTATCCTTTAGCTATCACATGATGCATAAAAGACAATTTAAAAAACGTTCATTATGTAACTCCATACATGTGGTGGCATTGACACATGCGGTTTACAGAAAAATCGCTCCTGTGATGAAACTTAACGATATTTATTTACATGCTTTACAGGTTCCTGTATACATGTAGGTTGATAAAGGGAATGACTGCAGTTCCAAGTTCCTACCGTAGATGTCACAATGAGTACTGAATGTAGCAAAATGATATATCACGGCTACCAATGTCAACGGTAGGGGAATGTTAGACGGCAAATATCGACAACCGATGCGAAAGGGTTAAGGGCGGCAATCACTTTTGGAGGCTGTTTTTTCAAACTTTCATGTATTTATTTTTCGAGGAAATGAAATAATGAAACGAGATGAAATCTTTTAAGTATTTTTATGCAGATTATGAACTATATAATCAAATATTTATAGAGGTTTTTCTCGGATATTGTCCTAGTTTAATCAGCTGATATACGTGGTGTTCTGAAATTTAAGTGTACAGTTAGGGGTTAGAATATTAACCAGGATGCAATATAAAAAGTTTAGTAAATTAAGTTGAAACGATAATCAAAAATATTTGTTTTAGCTTCGGCCACGAGGTCCACCAATGTTCAGATCCGCATGAAGGAAGGAAACTTCTGTCAGAAGACATCCACGTCCACATAGACCAATTATTCACAATGATTTTCACTAACTCTAAATTTTACCTTGAACTATTGGCCGTGAGGAAAACAACAGATTTAGTTCAGGTTTGTGCACATTATAATTAACACATTCACTCTAATTTGCATTTCATTTATCATAACTGTCATACCTTAAGGCTTACTCATAAGACATAAGTCATAACCCATTAATATACCAAGATGTTAACAATATATTTAATTTATGAGGATGCCGATTGTTATCGTACGAGGGTGATCCGTAATGTAAAGTTCCCATGGCGCTACAGTCCTGAAAAGCGCTGTTATGGTGGATCCCGCGATTCTGTAGTGTACCTTGGTTCCCCCACTTCAAATCCCCTCCCTTGGCTTGGCAGCCGTACGTGATAGATCTCCCTCTCGCTTCGCCCGCCAGGAGAGTGAAAAAACATTGTGCCGGTAGAAATCTATTCCCAACTATGCGAAATCTATGGAGACAAGTGTATGAGCGCATAACGCGTGCGCAAACGGTGGAGAAAGTTCAAAAACGGGCGTACTGACGTCCGTGATGAGGAGCGTTCCAGTCGGCCATCTGTTTCTGATGAAACGATCGCAAAAGTGGAGGCAGCTATGCTCTCAGATTGAAGAGTGACAGTTTGTAAGCTCTCCGAAATGATCCCTGATGTCAGCAAAACCTCTATTGACAAGAATTTGGCGGAGCATCTAGGGTATGCTAAGGTTTGCACGAAGTGGGTGCCAAGAATGTTCTAAATTGAAAAATTTGGGTGGGGTATTGTCAAACACCCACCCTACAGCCCGGACTTAGCCCCAAGTGACTACCATCTCTTCCCTGACATGAAGAAACACCTGGATGGAACACATTTCGGCGATAGAGAAGAGCTGGAAGAAGCGGTTCTCAGGTGGCTTGGCGGCAGATTTTTTGACTCGGGCATTCAAAAGCTCGTATACCTCATGCAATAATGCATTGACCTCAGTGACGAATATGTAGAAAAATAGGTAAAAGTCTGAACTTTCCAAAACGCATTCATGGAATTAACATGTTTTACATTGTGAAAAATCACTGTGAATCTTATTTTACGGATAACCCTCTTATATGCAACAGAAATGAAAATAATTAATTTAATCTGATATAATATTTACTTGATTAATACCACTAGTAATATTATTATCTTTAACCCCCAATAATCAATGTTAATTTAATATAATTCAATGGTTTAAGGTGCCGTGGAAGCATGATCCTGAAAGTGGACTGAAATGTAGGAAAGTCAGTTTCAAACTTGTCTTGGGTCAAGCAGTTGGACCTAAATCTACACAAGTTACTGAGACTCAGGTAAACCATTGCATTTATAAATTGAATAAACGAAGGTTCACTGGCCGAGATTGGTTTTGTAAAACTGAGGAGAGTTTAGTAATAAGACTAATTACGAAAGCCGAATTAAAATATATGATTTAAATGTTTTTGCTACTCCATCTGCTTGGAGTTTTACTGCATTTTTCTGCCATTTACTGCATGTATTTATTTGGATTACTTTAGTTTATGTTTTCAATTAGCCGGCAGGTAAAGCTCAATGGTCAAAGCATTTACTTTGCAAGCCAAAGGTCGCTGGTTCAATCCCCGACGGAGATTAAAAAAAAAAAAGATTTTTTTAATAAATTCTGAGCTCTAAAATACTCCCGGTTGGTGTGAATTTAATCCCTCACCCGTAAAATGTCAGTCATAGCCTATTAATTAAAATTAGTGGAAGACGAAAGTCATCCCGTGAAGACCACCCATTCATACTAAATTCCTGTAATAATAAGTATGATGCGTGAATCTCGGGCTGTAGTCTATGATGTTGACAGATCAACACTCCACATGCAGCACATAGCCATATGCACCATGGTAAACGTCATAGAATTCCACACATGAGTCTTCATAATTACTATCATATGTCAGTATTCTCCTGTATGTGTTACATAAAAAAAAAAAAACAGTGTAGTAACTGATACATTTATTGATGACAAATCACTTCCCCAAAATACTTATCGATTCAATGTCAATAGAATTATTGGATGCGGCTTAAACGTCTGAAAACAGCTTTTTAATGATACAGTCAATCTTCCTATAATGTTTTCATAAGATCAGACGCTTAGCCCGATGCTCCAGAGGGCTGGACCATTTAGTCCAAAGAGGCGGTTCAAGTCAAAATAACAACATAGAAGGAACCGTTGTATGAAAAATCGACAAACATACTACAGGATAAATCTCTGCCACAAATTAGAAAAAATGTGTATTATATGTATTATAGGAAGGATGACTGTAAAATGCTAAATCTGACTGAGCAACACTATTAATACGTTAACCGCCATGTCAGCCACTGCTGGCCGACACCGAGTCATTACAATCACGCCCCGTCGCCCACCGGTGGCTGACGGGACATACATTTATTCAATTTTTCATTTTGCGCTGTCGGCCATGCACTCCGTACAAACTGCTATTCAGAATGTCTAACGTGGTCTAATACCCAAAACCACAAAAACAATTTCCGTCAATTTACAAAAAACATTGTTGGCGGTCAACGTGTTTTTGAGAACAAATATTCTTCAGCTAAAATATATTTTTGATTGTATAAAGCCCTCTTAACTTAATTTACTTATGGAATCAGTTACCGTAGACAGTGAGCATACTTCATAGAGGTTGTATGTTACACGCATTTGGCATTTTTAAAATCCAATTTATCTTAAATTCAACTTTGCAAATTGATTGTAGCATGTGTAATAATGTCTCTCTAGGTGATGTTGGCTTGCACGAGACCCGGTCACTTGTACTCCATTGAAGTGACCAGCGCTAATGCAGGCATCCCCTACGCAGACTCCTTCACGGTCATGGTGCACTACTGCCTCCAGAGAGTGTCCGAGAACGTCACCAATCTGCAGGTCTTCGGTCAAGTCAAATATAAGAAAAACGTGTGGGGCTTAGTGAAAAGTAAGTCAATCCTTAAATAAACCAGGTTATTATTTTAATGTAATAGAAAATAATTATTGGGCTTTTCACACACACAGTATTGTCAAGACAATGAAGAACTATTTTCATGATTTATTACAGATTTACATGAAAAATATCACTTATTCAGATCGTTATGATAGATGTTTTAATTTGACAATCATTAAATTCATATTTCCTACTTAGATAGGCCTTTAAGTTTAATTTAATATTTATAAATGAACACTTTATGGTATATCTTAAATATAATTGAGAGTATTTAAATGAATATTTGGCCAGTATTTAAATCAGATATTGGTCAGTGTTTTATTACTAAAATAGTCAGCTTAAAAATAGACTAAAATATAAAAAAATACAAGTCAAATTATCACCGTAATATTTTTTTAAGGATGGTAACAATCTTTAATTATGTGAAATAATTGAACAACTGAATGTCAAATGTTTTGTTCCATGTTCAATAATGAATATTAGAAATCATTCATTTTAGTTAACTCTTTACGTGTGAAATAAGATTTCATAAAAAGTCACGAAATAAGTCTATTAGTCGATGAAAAATAAAGTTGAATATTTAAGGACGATTTTTTTTATATATTTTGATTGGTCAGTGCTGCATTTATATTCACCTTCAGAACTAAATTATATAAATCCATTATTGTTTAAAAAAAGGGCAAATTTGAAACATGTGTTGAATGACCCACAATTCAATACATATCGAAAAAAAAATTTGACGAAGGAATGTCGGAATACGAAAAAAATATGTATTCAATATAGTATTCGGATAAATCCGCATCTCTCACTTAAGCGACGTGCTTTTTTCATGGCATCTAAAGGGTTAATGCGGGAGGCCTACGTTCAACAGTGGACGGACACAGGCTGATGATGATGATGATGATGAAAGGGTTAATTGTATATATATACTGCCAAATTTTATTATTGTATTTATTTATTTTATTATTGAATTCATTAATACCATCTTTATTTATTATTTTGTTAGGCATTTTTGATCATAAACAATACCTACCTACATGTTGTTTTTATTACTTATTTGACATTTAATGTTTGGAACAATACATATTGCAACAATACATACAGCTGAAAAAAAGGAATATATCTGAACTTTAACATTTTAGTGCATAAATGAAAGGAAGACTTTGTTAAATAATTTGTCAACCAGCCCGATATGTGTCCTTAATTTATTAAAAATAATTTAAATATAACCTTACTTTAAAGCATTCATCGAAAAGAACTGCTACGCCGGCTTAGAAGACCACTTCGACTGTTTCATCAAATGTCTCCAAGCGGAAGTGGAAGATGAACGCGGCCCTTCTAAAAGAAAAAGCAGGAGAAGAAGAAAAGGCATCGGTAAGATTTGGAATTTTGATAATTGCCTGAATTTTTTTTTTCATATTCTTTAATGTAGATGTGTAATTATAATTTTGTTCAAAATTTGGAACAATAACGAGCTTAATATTCACTATACCAGTTACATATTTACAGTCCTCAGATAAAAGGCACGAACTCAAAGTTTTGTAAAACTAAATTTAATGCATTTTTACGTATTTTTCTGGATTTATGGCACCTTCTATTTAAACAATGCTTAAAATCCTACATTTCAATCGAAAAATAAAGTCGTTACAATAGACTTTCTAAAGATTTGTATTATAGATTTATTTTTTTAATTTTGTTATTAATATTTTGAATATAAGATGATATTATATAATAAACTGTTCAAAGAGTTGAGAAAATCCATAATGAAATAACCTTACATGAAAATTTTTCATTTAGTATTAAATCCTTATGGTTTTCGTGTGAACAAAAGCTGAGCTAAATATTGTGTTAATTGATACTAATATTTTCAATCAGACTAGAGCATAATTTTTACAAATAAATACAAAGGAGCTTAAGTATTGCAGTTGACCGTGTCATTACAAACAGTTTAATGCTGAGATTTTGTATTGTTTGTAAATGTGAAAGTTAGTTCTTTGGATACTATATTATATTAATATAATTATTCAGTAGATTTTGATGAAGTACTAATTACTAGCAAATATCATATTTATGACATTTCTCCCAACAATATTAAAGAACAAAAGAATCGCGCACGCTGGGATTCGAGCTCGAACCTTTCGAATTCCAGTAACAGCATTTTTTTCTTTTCCAATATTGATGAGAGAAATGTCATAAAGATTATATTTGCTGAAGATTTGTATGTGTATATAAATTTGTTGAATATTGGTAGATAACTTCAATTATCGATAATGTATTAGAATATTTAAATATATTCTAAATAAAATCCAATCACAATTTAATGGGAATTACATATTCACTTTAAAAACTGACGCCACAAAGTTCTGTCAACCACCGTGGTCTTCATTTCATCCCAAGTCAGCTACTCTATTGAGAGCATTCTATATATTTTTTATAGACCCAAGGTTATATAGGATGATCCCTGACTGTTTAACTAAATAAATTGTATTTATTATAATCTGGGTTCATATAAAAGTTAAAATACTTAAAATCACTAAAAGTTCGCCGGCGGGTATAGCTCAGTCATAGCCTATTAATTAAAATTGGTGGTAGACAAAAGTCGTCCCGTGAAGACCATCCTTTCATAGTAAATTCCTGTAATAATAAGGCTGATGCGTGAATCTCGGGCTGTAGTCTATGACGCTGGCGGATCAACATTCCACATGTAGCGCCTAACCATATGCATCATGGTAAGCGTCATAGAATTCCACAGATGAGACTTCAGAATTACTATCACCAACTGTCGGTATTCTCCTGTATGTGTTCAGATAAAAATACAAAAATTAGGTACAAGCTTTTAGTTGTTCAGAGCAAACATTAAAAATTCTGATAAATATCAATTATTTAAGTAAATTCTTAGGGATCACCTATATTGCGTTGGTTATAGTTGTATGTAGTGTATATAAGATGCCAAGTACAAATTGTCAATGTTCACACCACAAACACTGGATAAGCGGTATATATGTATAAAGTAATATTGCGTTTCAGGTGTTCAGCGTGAGTTGGAGGTGGGGAACTCGCCGGCGTCGCCTCTGCACCGCCCGCTGGCGTCGCTCAAGTCCACCGGGGCGCCGCTGCTGCGCCCCCACGGCTCCCGGCGGCCGCCGCGCCCTCGCCGCGGCTGCTGTGGGCCGTGCTGGCCGTGCTGGGGGCTCTGCTGGTCCTCAACGTGGCGCTCTACTGCCGCCTCTGGGCCATCGAAGAATCTGCCCCCCGGGTGTACGAGGACATCGATAACCTCCCACCTAACTTCATGGGGTAAAATTATCAGCTCCCCTATGAAATAGATATGAATTTCATACCTTGTTTTAATATAGATCACATTGACCACTGTTTCACTAGGTATTATGGCTTTTGAATTTAGCCGTGTGTGGTTAAATCTCTAGTACCATTATTTTAAATACCATTGCAGAGGTCTTGACAACTTGGTCAATCCTGAAGAAAACCCCTGCAATGCTATCGAAATATTGGTACTAGAGAATTGCCACATACGGCTAAACCCAAAAGCCACAATCCCAAATCTAGCCGTGAAAACCTAAAAACTTATATACTGTTTCACTTGATGGAAGACTGTTAACAATACATAGACGAATTGATTATTTTAAATTGTATGTTTCAGTGAACAAGCTCCCACTCCTGAAGTTATTGCCCAATGGACCAAAATGCTGAAGGAACAATCGTCTTTTCACATAGAAGAGCTGGACAAATGGAGAAAAGCGCTTAATAATGCTATTCATTTATTAAAACAAGTAAGTTTTATTAAATTGATTTATTTTAGGTTTGCCAACAGACACAAAAAAATGTACATCTTAACAATAAGTACTAATCATAGAAGAGTATTAAATTACAGGCAAAGACAACATATATGAAAAAAAAACGTTAATTACTTACATTGCTTAACCCTTTTAGGCCAAATAAAAATTGGTTCATATATTTATCATTCGCTTTATGGTCTATATCTCGTATTGCGTTCAAAGAAATGTATTTTTTTTTCTTTAATATGTTAATGTAATGAACGTTCATTGCTTAATTTATTGTTCAATTCGCTTGAAATTTGCGATATTACGTGGTTACATACACAACGATAAATGGTTAACTTTGTGACGCAAGCCTATACACGTGGACTTTTAGGTAACAATGCAAATTTCATTCGGTCGCAACAATAAATTAGCCAAAGAAAGTTCTCGTCAACGTATTGAAATAAAAAATATATGTTTTTATGAGCGTAATAGGCAATAAAGTCCTTAAAGCTACTGGGTAATATATTAACCAATTTTAGCCTTTACCCTAAAAGGCGTTACAACATACTTGAAAAAAATACAATAAAAAATAAGTAAGCAATTACTGGTTAATTAAAAGAGTACGAAATATTATTATGTATTATTTATGATAATTTTCTTTTATTTTTTCTCAATGATATTAAATTTACTCAAATGGGAACCACGGAACAGTAATTACCAAAGAATACATATTTATGTTATTGATAAAGTAATTGATAATTTTCAGACGGAAACTGCCTTAGCTAATTTGCAGTCAATAGTGAAGCTAGCGACAGACGGCGGACAATCCTCCGGCTCTCCGCACACTGAACTGTGACTCTCTTCATCATCGTTACCAGCGATGAGACATTCAGCCTCACTCCTCAGTTGTAATACTATAAGTCAATGATAATTTATTAATACAAAATGAAATTGTGGATTCCAATGAGGATTACAAATAGGCCAAAAAAAGTTTTCGTAGTGGAAAAAAATTATGAGAATAACTCTAATTTTATCCTCACTCTCGTGAAACAAAATATTTTATTTTTGCAAAATGCTGACATAAAAAATACTATAAATCGTTTTTTTTTTAATCAAGATGTCAATTCTTTTCGTATTTTCCCACAAAAATAAATTAAGGAATCCGCCATTTCGATATTTATTTATTATTATATATATATGAATTGTTTTATACCGCTTTTACCTGACGAGGTAAAAGTTATATTTATTAATGTTTATTAATTTTTAAATTAATGTTTTTGATCGATTATATTTATACGATTCAAATTATTATGTCTTGCATTTTTTTATTGTTATTATATTTTCTAACATTGTGATAATTTAACTCAAAAAGGGCACAGTCAAATATATTTTCAGTTTTTTTTCCAATATTGGTATAAAGTCTTCGTGTATTGTAATCAGAGTTGATATTTTTGCTTACCATTTTACTGATACACATCAAGCCAACTATTCATCTCTCATTGATTCACGATGTATAAATACTATGGCATAAAACCATTTTTTTATTTTGTAATATTTGTTATGTTCTTTACAGGAATAAAATTGAAAACACAATATTTTCATAGTTTTAAAAGTTTATTATAAACAAAGTAATCACGAGCACAAAGTTATGGAAATAATGTTATAATTAATTGTAAATCCTTGAGAAATGGTACGGCACTGATTATTGTAACCTTTGTCTTGTAAAATTTCATCGAAATATAATTACTAAGGTCATTTTTATTCTCTAGTTGTGTTTTTAAAGACTGACTATCAATTTTATAGAACATTTATAAAGAGTATAGCTTGATTTTTATAAATGTTTTTAAAAGTTTTTATAAACTTTCCATCGACTAACAATTTTTGTGTTTTTCACGATGCAACTTCTTCCATTTTTTGATTGTCAACAAATGTTTGACTCTCAAAACATTACATTGTGTTTTATCTTTGAAATAATAAAACAAAAATCTTCCCCATTCCAGATGATATATAGATTTACATATTTTCTATATCACTTTAATTATGATTTTGATAAAAACAATCATTTTTATCAAAAAAATTGTGCATTATATTTTATACATATTGGCAAATTGTTTTATATAAAAAATAATATCACACTGATTAAAAAATTATAAAAAATATTATTCCCCTTAAATCTGGAAAACATTCCAATAAAAGGTGTAACTAAGTGTTTAGTAAAAATGTATAAACCATACTGTTTTTTAATTATTCAATTATAGTTTCAAATCAAAAGGACTACGTTGAACAAAATATTATTATTAATACTAGATGCCTTTTTATAGAAGCAATTAAAGAGTATTTACATTGATTTGCCATAATTTTTTATTTTTTACACATATTCATTGAATATTTATACCGACCCGCCTAGATTATATTTCACGAATTATGGAAAAACTGAATGTAGAAAGGCCTAGATTAAAAACATTTAAGACGAATTGGAAGCTATAACAAGTGTGTAGACTAGTCTACGTAGAGGATATTTAAACAAGATGAATTTGGAAAATATTGCTACGCTCGCTCGTATTTAAGGAAGCCTGCTTAGAAAATGTCGATGCTAAAATCATTGAAGATTTACGATCAATGAAAAAGTTTGCTTACTATAATAATATTGGAAATGCAATACAACAATTATACTGTGTGTAAACATAATGGGCTAAAATAAATCTCCAAAGAACATAAAAATACGATAGCCATATTCAAATGTCTGTTTTAAATATTTATGGTGACATTGGGAGCCATCGCCTTTACTTAATGTACATAAACGACAACAGATTGTGTATTGGAAATTGAGCATAAATTTAGGAAAAAATTTACTGATCTAGTTTTCATGAGTATAATAATACTATTAGTATTTGAAGTTGCATACACGTTATAGACCTAGTGAATGACGTGTGTTTTGAAAATAAAATTATCTAAATATTTTACTCATCGTATTAAAAAAAATTGCTTTAATTTTGTATGTAAAAAGTTATTGTTTAGCGTAACGTAATGTATTATCATTCCTCATGATTTTTAGTTGTCTTGTAATGCTTCGGAGGTATTATGAAATCTCTTGCCGATTAATTTTCCAGTCTTCCGTTTTTAGATATTGTTACGGGTATAATTCATGGTATATTATGTACATATATTTTTTGGTAATGCACATCAATTTTGTGTTGTAACAAATCTAAAATAAAAATTGCCATGTTGCTTTTCTAACAAAATGTAAGTGTCACCTGTAGTTACTATCGCGATTATATTATTTGATAGTATGTATGTTTAAAGTAAAAATATTTGTAAAACATATTGATTTAAATGTCACAAGCTAGAATAATTATATTAAATAAGTTTATAAAATCCAATTACATATTTTAAACTGAATGTTGAAAATTATGTAAAAATAAATACATTTTTGATGTAAAACGTTGTTTACTAATCCCCACCCAAAATGAATGAAAATGCTTATTTAAATAAATAAAAAAGTGATTATTTTAACTCTAGCGCTAATTTGTTGATCCAAGCAATCGAATCCCTGTTTACATGGTGAACACGTATAACGCAAAGCCGTAAAAAATATATTCTTAATGACACAGATATTCCGTACAACATATGAGTATGTGTGATATATATTTTTTTCTACCACATTATTTTTAAACCTTGTTCAAAAAAGAGTTTGATAATTAACATAACACATATTTCTGCCTAAACGCACGCACAATAGGGTTGCATTTTTTTAAATTATTTACAAAAAAGTATTTAAATGCATTAAGTATTGGTCATAATTATGATACCAAAGTCTAACAAACTTAAGTTATTATTGCAAATGAAAAGATTGTTATCACATTACCTTTATATTATGCTTTTTACAAACAAAACTTGGTTAAAAACAAATGTTAAAACTGATGTATAATAAATAGTCTACAGTATTATCCAGGGAGGCCGAAACATGTAATCGTTTAAAATAAATGTGAATCAAAACTAAATATTTTTAATTTGTTAATTTTTTTAATTAAAATTAATTTAAAATTTTAATTATGCAGTTTTACTAAGTATTGTCAGTTGATAACCTTGATGTTTTAGTATTATTTTTAGTTATACTATTATGTGAGTAAAAATTATATTTTTCACACATTCCTTGCCATTTTTGATAGTGGTAACATATAAATGATAAAAAATATTTACGTAAACTAATAATTTAGGTTTAACCACCTTTCAGAACCAAATGCTCCAGGCCATGGGGATTAGAAAAACCGTTTTTTTTTCTCATAATAAATCACCTAAAATACAATTTAAATACCAAAGCTGCCATCTCCCTTCAAAAACTTGGACTTCTGCGCTGGAGGTGGTTTGAAACCATGTTTCTTTGGAAGTCTTTGGGTGCAGAGATGCCTTGGGACAAGGAATGGACAGTAGCAACATATAGAACTGAGTGGTGGCAATTTATGGTGACCATATACTCCAAATATTGTAATAATATATATATTGGGAAAACCATTCTGGCTTAATTGAAACTAAAATAACCAAATTTGGATAAAAAAAATACTTATACAAATTAAGTTCCTCCATTGTTATTTTTTGCTATCAAAGTAGGTCATAAAAACAGCATTTTAAATTGTAAAATAGTAAGTCTTGAAGAATTTTTTTACAAATTAACAATATCTGTCACTTACAGTATACCATTCATTTTTAAGTTTAAGAAAAAGTACTACCAAAACTTTTTTTTTCATACACTATTATTTATAGATTGATATCTTCAGTAAACACCCGATCTTTAAAAAATATTTGAAACACCCAAATACGCTGTAGATGCCTTTGTTCAAACCTCTCAACTTTCATTGACATGGAAGACCATCAGGAACTATAAATAGTACTTCTCGGTGGACTTCAAGATGCAGAACTGGCAGCTGACAGAACTTAAAGGTGGCAGATATATAGAAATCAACCAAAAAGTGTTCAGCCCAGTAAAAAAATATACTCATAGGACTTAATCGAAAGCCATAATGGGTTTATGATTTCCTTAAGCCCTACATAAGATAATGAGAACTTGTAATTTTAAGTTGTAAGTTTGCTGAGCACAAATGGTTCAAATCAGTGTAATGAGAAATAAAAATGATTTGAATAGGAATCCTCACCTTTGACACTTAGTAATCTTATTCCCCATTGAAGATTTCTCTTATAATAAATTAAAATGTCACAGTGCATCACCAACTTCTAGAGCTCAAAAATATTTTTTTCAGTATAAATGTAAGGTGAAAAGTAATATCCCCATGTAACCCAAAGCTATAATTGTTTTTTTAAGGCTTAATGTTTTTCTATTAAACATATACTTTTATTTTACATGGAATAACTAAATGGTACAAGGCTAACTGCTAAAACTACATATTATTTTTTTGAAAACTTACCTGTACCTAAAATGAGGAATGTAATAAATTCTACCCCAACATACAGGTTTTTTGAGATATGAGCAATCAGCTTAGCAAGACACCCAGAAAAGTCGCAACTGGTCGTGCATCAGAGCTATTTAATGACACTTTGAGATAGGAGAAAGGTCACAGAACGAATTAAATTCGTATGTGTGGTACCATGTAGTATATTGTATAAGAGTTGAGAATTAATACTTCAGTAAATCATCAGCTTCTTTAAAACTTATCAATTAAGTATTAATACTGTACTTGAGTTCAATCTTATTTTCTACCTTTCCATCATAATCTAATATTGGTATGGACTAATAAAGACGTAAATGTTATTCATAAGACATGAATAAAGGTAAGCCAAAATCAACTGGAATATTTGTTACTTTCTAAGGAATTAATTTGATTGGAACCCTGTGTTGGGAAGTTTGTGTGAACCAAATAAAAAAACGAAAATTATTTTAAATGTTTTATTTAATATTTTTTTCCATTTGATGAAAATAATTACCTGACAGCAACCAGCAAATCTCACCTGATGTATTATAAATAAAAACCCCTGAAAAATTCAACACAATACGTCTACAATTTCGTACTTTCTTTCGTTTTAATTATTTTCTTAAAGAATATTTTTAGTTTTTATTCCCTATCAAAACATGGTATGTTGTATAGTCCATCCAATATATGAAGAACCCTATGACACATTTATTGCCCCTTGTAAAAGGGATGGGGCAAAAATATTTATTTCGATTAGGTCGATTTTTTTTCTCTTCTTCGAAAAAAAAATCGAATTTGAATTCGAAGTGAATCGTATACAAACATCTCTATTTCCGCATGGCGGCTTCATGGCGGATCAGTACAAATGTTTGACTTTCAGTAGCATGTTGTTCTTCGATCGATTCGTGTTTTTTGTTGTTTTAATTATTATATTTATTGTTAGTATTGTTAAAGTTGTTTAATTGAATCATATTTTTGTGTTTTTACAATGCCGAAGAGACAGAAAAAAACTGTTCTCAGGAGTGAATCACGTGAATTTGTCGTACGCTTGCGAGATTATTTTCATCAAGAAAAACAAAATGGTGGACCATTGCTGTCTGTTGAAAACATTCGAGATCGGGTTGCGGATTCCCTAGGAATCAGTAAATCTACAGTGTCTCTTAGTAAGGTATTGAAAAACATTGGCTTCAAATATAAAAAATGTGAAAAAGGAAAGTTTATAATGGAGCGCATGGATATTTCCCTGAAAAGATGCGATTTTTTGAGGCAAATGAAGAGCATTAGGAATTGGGAGAAAGTTGTTTTTCTCGACGAAACTTGGCTCAATGCTAATCATACTGTTGGTAAAATATGGACCGACGACACGGCTAAATCCAGGACGAAAACTCCTGAAGGAAAAGGCCAGCGCCTCATTATTTGTCATGCCGGAACGTCAAAAGGTTTTGTGCCCAATTGTCTTCTGGCGTTTAAGTCAGTTAAAACGACAGAATATCACGAAGAGATGAATTTTGATAATTTCAGACAATGGTTTATGACCTTATTGTCAAATTTACATGAGCCTCACGCCATAGTAATGGACAACGCTTCGTACCATTCTGTCCAAATCAACAAAGTTCCTACTACAGCAAACAATAAAAATTAAATTATAAGTTGGCTTCGTGACAAAGGAGTGCCAAGTAATGAGGCAATGTTAAAAAATGAGCTGCTCCGATTGGTTAATTTGTATAAACCTCCAACACCAACATATGTATTGGACGAACTGGCCAAAACAAAAGGCCACACGGTAATCAGATTACCGCCATACCATTGCCAATATAATGCTATTGAAATGATATGGGCTCAAATAAAAGGTATATTAATATAATTTATCACTTCTACCTCACGCCATTTTAATCATTATTTATGTAATGAATATCCTTTTTTACATTAGAGTTATGCGGCTAGAAATAACACGTCTCCACCATTCACAGCGAACAAGATGTTGACTCTATTGAACGAGGCATGTGACAATGTCACGGCAGAAGATTGGAAAAAAGTGGTGGACAAAACAAAAAGAGAATATTATGCAGATTGGGATAGCGATGTACGCTTTGACAATTTAAGTGAACAGAACCTGATTATAAATGTGTGTGAAAGTTGTAGTTCTGATTCCGATAGTGACGAAGACAATTTAGAATGTACTGCTTTATCGGATTCCGACTAAAATATGTGTTTTTAAGGTTATGTGCTGATATTTATCTCTACACTCGCTTTTCTTCATAATTTTCATATTACTAATATTATTATTTATAGTTTGTTTTACATGTCTCTTAAAACCTATTAATATTCACTTATAATTGATAATAATTCTAATATTTAATTTTAGTAGGTATTTACAAAAACAATCGAAAATACGATTATTTATACCCCAACACTGGTTTTCGCAGTAATGTGACATGGCCTTCTACGTGCGTCAGATATTATAGTATTATAGTTACAAATTGCCGTATTTTTTCTAATTTGTAACAATATGCATATATTTTTTATTATTTTGTTTTTATTGTGATATATTTACCTAAATAACTTATTATATATAAGAAGAGAGGCTTTTGTTTATGTTGATAAAATTAGTATAGGTAGCGAACGTTTTTACAACGTTATATCGGACGATATTTAGCACAGGGCAATAAATGTGTCATAGGGTTCTTCCTATTTTGGATGGACTATAATACATCTGGTAAGGAGACTGGAACTTGAAAAAGTAAGCACATAAATGCTGCACGGTGTCAGTGTTAAGCAGTGGGTGGTCGCAGTGAAGATGCAAATAGTCCTCAAACTATGATGGTTCAAACCTATCTATCCAATGTTATTGGAAACTTTTTTTATTCATTACTTTTAAATTGATTAACTTTGTCCAAGTGATGAGTGGTGCATCCTATTGGGAAACTGTTGAGGTGCCTAGTTCAGTTTGGTTTCCTATGGATTAATCTCTCAAGCATACTTACCTCTTCACTGTATAAGAAAATGATTCCTTTGTGCTTCATTTGATGCATGATGTCACTCCCGGAGCAAGATCTGAATTGATATAAAGAATATAGTTTTCAAGTCAGAAATTGGAATATCCCTTCTAATCCAGGAAGTTTTTTTTAATAACCAGGTTTCGGACCCAAAAATTAAATACAAATGACATGAATAAAGAATATCTAAAGAGTTCTTTAAGTTTTCTAAAAAAGATATATTTAATCTTCTAGGTCATGGGTATCGTTATTTATGTCTATAAAAGCTGACAGTGGTATCAATATGTGAAACATCATATTCACAAATGATCCATTTTTTTAGTATAAGAATTCAAATCAATATCACACATATTCCATATTCATGATCAGTTGGATTTAAACATAGTCAAAACATGGGAGAATATGATTCCTCTTGGAAGTATATAATCAGCGATTTTATTTTCATAAAAATGAACTGAAGACCCTTTTATCTACAGTTCTTTGAAATTGCAGGTCAAAAATAAATAAAACTCACACCGCATCCAGATTTATATTGTTTTTTTTTTATTGAATTAACATAAATCCATCATACACGGTATGTGAGTACTAGCTGACAGACTACTTCTCCTCGGGCTTGGAGAAGACAAGAGTGTAGCCACACTTGCCGCAGTAGTGGCGGTCCTCCATGGCGGCCATGAACACTCCGGCGCCGCAGCGTTCCTCCGGGCACTCGCGGCGCAGGCGGTGGATCTTTCCATTCTCATCAACCTGTAATATACAAAGTTATACATTACACAAATATCCAATGCAATTTCTCTTCTAAATTGAACAGTCATGCAACAAAACATGAAACACAGAAATGTTCACTGTGGCATTATAGACTAAGTATTAAGTATAAGATGCCTTTTTTTATGTGAATTATTAGACAAGGCTTTCGACTTTTTTAATATAATAGGGTGCCTAAAAATATGTGCATAAGTTAAATATTTGAAAATAGAGGGGATATAAAAAACATGACAATTAGCAATGCATGGTTAAATAGATATTTTAAATTTATCTGTCGCTATGTCAAGACAAAATAGAAACTGTTTTACAACATTCAAGATTTCGTAAGTAATGTTGAATGTAAATATAATTGAAGCAAAAGATTCACTTCTTTTAAAATTTCCATAATTATTCCATCATTGCTTCAATCATACATGAGTTTTTGAAATAACTATTACATTATATAAAGACATTCATATTTTTCATTTACAAACCAAAAACAAGTTGAACTATTGATTATCTGTTCTAAGTAAACTAAATATACCTTATTATATATAATTGTGCTTACTTTTAAAATAGCAGTATTTCAAGTTCTAAATAGAATATGCAAATAAATGTGAGTGTCAAGCTGCAGTATACAATTAAAAGATTGAAAATAAGTCAAGAAACTTTACCTTGTAATACTTGAGCACGGCTAGCTTGACCTTCTTCTTCTTGTGCTTGATCTTCTTGGGAGTAGAGTAATTCTTCTTCTTCCTTTTCTTGGCTCCTCCGCGGAGGCGCAGGACCAGATGGAGCGTGGACTCCTTCTGGATGTTGTAGTCGGAGAGCGTGCGCCCGTCCTCCAGCTGCTTGCCGGCGAAGATGAGGCGCTGCTGGTCTGGGGGATTCCCTCCTTGTCTTGGATCTTGGCCTTGACATGCTCGATGGTGTCAGAGGGCTCCACCTCGAGGGTGATGGTCTTGCCCGTGAGGGTCTTCACGAAAATCTGCATGATGGTGGCCGTATGCTACACCCCGCTGTAGATAAACAATTCAAAACATTCATAAATACACTTGTCATAATAAAAACAATAAATATCAGGTGAAGATTATATTTCTGAATAAAACTTTTGATAAATATCGGCAGATTATATTGAAGAAATGTGCAGTCAATAAATACTCTTATGATTAGTCAAAGTGTTTGTCGAAGATGTAAAATAAAACAAGTTTATATTATTGAAAGCATCACGTTTATTTAACCACTAAAAGTCTTAAGATTAAGTTACAATAATTTCAAAGTTAGACTAAGAGAACCGCGTTGATGCAGCCGTCGTTTTCAGGATTGTTGGTGACCTGGGCGTACTTTCCCCAGATGACCTTTCCTGACTGCGTCACCAAGCCAAGCTCTGAAATGTTAACTTCGATGACCGTTCCTTTAGTGATGACCCCCAAGCTGGTGTACATGGGGGAGCTGGGGTTCTTCTTGACTCCGATGATCGGTAGACAGAATGTTGCTTTGAGTTCTGGATGTGTGACATGTGCCTTCTTGAATCTGAGCGCCATCGGTCGGATGAATCTTTCGAACTTTGGGGGCTTTCTTGTAAATCCTTCACCGACAAATGTGACTTTGGTAACCATGCGTTTCCAGGCCTTTCTGCGGGTCTTACCTGAGCTCAAAACTTTAAAGACTTCGGCATCAGATTGGGCCCTGACTTTAGGTATCGGAACATCCCATTTACCAGCTTTTTCTTTTCGTTTCTGTTTAATCATGTTGGAGAGGACTTTAGCGCGGGACTGGATGTCGCGGTCCAAGAGATATACGGGCACGGCGCCTTCGGCCACTTTCTCGGTTTTCTGTTTGACATTCTTCTCTTCGTGCGCCTTGATTTTCTTTTTCATCTGTATCTTTTCATTGCGGCGCTCCTTGTTGAAGAGTTTCGCCTTGATGCCTCGCAGCTTGCGCGCCTTCTCGGCCCTCTTGTGGGGCTCGCGAGCCTCCCGCTTCCTCTTACGTTCTTCATAATCGAGCCTCCTTCCGTAAAGCTTCTGGTGCCGTTCGATGTATTCGTTCTGCGGCATGTCGGGGCCGATTTATCGTCCTACAAAATAAACCGTAATGTAATTTCAATGGACGCTGCAGCCCGAGGTTATTTCAGGTATCTCAACATATAGCACTCCAAACGCATCAGACATTTGACAGCGAATTTTAATGTATTTGGTATCTCTTACCTTTGGCTGATTTAAAAACTTGTCTGCACGACCGGAAAAAACCTCGAACTGTGAGGAACGCTTAATTAAAGATGATTATAAATTGTTTAAAATGTCATAAATTGACAGGTTATGTAGGTACGCACAACCACGCGGGCGGCGTGTTAAGTGTTATTTTGTATTGTACACGTAAATAAAATTAATTCTAGCAATAATCGATGTTGTATGCGTAATATTTTATCTTAATACTGCACATTTACTAAAATATAATACGAAAAAACGCAACAAATGAACATTTTTAGAAGGAGGAGCGATAGACTCACCCTATAGACACCAACTCCGCAAAGTAAAGAACGTGGATAGGTTAAAGGAAATGGCTTCTAGCGGAAGCTGTAATAAACTATATGTTGAATGTTCAATAGACAATGTCACTACACGAAACGAAAATACTACAAAACATCATGATGTGCGAGAATGATATGTATGTACATATTACTTTTTTGTATTCAGCAGTGAAGTTTAGCCCTTCAGTGAACTATATGACGTCCAGTTAGGTCAGTAATATATATAAGTGGATAAGAAACAGTTAAAACACGTTTAAAATATAAAAAGCAAATAGTATTAATCTCGTAGAACATAAAAAAATAGTTATAAATAAACACTATAAAAATTTAAATAACGACGTCCTTAGTGAGACTGATTAACTGATTTTATTTTTAAAATGATAACCATAATTAGTTTAGTGTTAAACCACCGTCTTCATAAATAATTTATAAAAACCAAAATGCCAACAATTAGTCATCCTTTAAATGGTTCGATTTTTCAAATCATAAAAGACTTAAAGGGTATATAGCTATCGGCAAATATGAAATAATATCCGTAACTGACCCCAATATTTGGTATAAATTACTCGTTTTTTTACTATAAAATCAAAAATATATATATATTTTACAACCTTCACCAAAAAAATATTTTGTCAAAGTCATTGCGCCTCTTTTTGAAATGAACTTAAAAAGATTTTTGTTGACGTTATACATATATATATTAAGTATTGTTTTTTCGTTGCGAATACACTCACATTCGGGAAAGTATCAAGGAAAACACGAATGACCGCTCACTAGGCAAGAAATATGTGCAGAGGGGTCAAAGTGGATTAATATTACATATTGTTGTAGTGTCACATTAAAAAGAGTCTTGATGGAATAATTACCTGTATATGTCACATAATTTTTCATGGTAATTTTGAAATGGTCGTATTACTAATGTACTATGGAAGTAAGTTCAGTATGTATAAAAATATATATATATAAACTAATAAATAAAAAAAAACATTTAAAAAATATCTATTAAAAATATTTTTTTTATTCAATTTACATCATCAAAATTATGAAAGTTATCAAACAATCGTTAATTGTAAAAATTCTAAAAAACATTTTAAGACAATTTGTGTAAAATAAGTTCACTACTCTTTTATCTAGAATCGAGATAGACAATAAAAATAATGTTATCTGTGGAACTCATATTTACTGTCAAATTCGTGTTCCTACTTCCCAGTTTATTTCAAAGAGTGAAGTGTATTATATTTATTAATGGTTAGCCTCGGATGCAATCTTTTTATGATTTTGCTAAAAATGTTATCAGTAAATTATTGAGATCTATTTAAACGCAGCAAATCTGTTACAATATTGTGTTTGTTTGTAGGTTATCTCCTCCGCTGATACAAAACTGGGGACCCTTATCAAAGTTTATAAAATGCCTTACTGGTATTATGACAAGAAAGAACTGCAGAACACTCCGTCCTTCTTGGACGGAATCGACAGTGAGACGGAGAGCAGGTACAGGAAGGAAGGCGCCCGCTTCATCATTGACACTGGAACAAAAATGGACTTGGGATACAACACTACGGCCACCGGAGTAGTTTACTTTCATAGATTCTACATGTTTCATTCGTTCAGAACATTTCCGCGGTACGTTACGGCTTGCTGCTGTTTATTTTTGGCTGGGAAAGTGGAGGAGACACCAAAAAAGTGCAAAGATATTATCAAGCAGGCGAAACTCTTGCTGAATGAAACGAAATTCTTAACTTTCGGTGAAGATCCAAAAGAGGAAGTGATGACGTTGGAGCGGATCTTGCTGCAGACGATTAAGTTTGATCTGCAGGTGGAGCATCCTTACAGCTACCTGCTCAAGTACGGCAAGTGTTTGAAGGGCGACAAAGCCAAGTTGCAGAAGATGGTCCAGATGGCCTGGACTTTTGTTAATGATAGGTAAGATTCTTTTAATTTTTATTATGAAAACATGGAATACTGTTAGATACTAAACAACAGATATTGGTCATTAAATTCCATGACACTTGCCATTTTAATCAGCACAAGCGTTGTAGTGGGGTTTTATGTCATTAGATTTCAGCCTACACAATATGGACACATCGCCTATTTCTAAAGAGACATTTTTTGTTTGAATGGGTAGTGTTCATGGGACAGCATTCTCCTTGCACTGTATTGATTTATAGACTAGTAGGCATATTAATGAGTGAAATAAGCCTTTCAGTGGCGTTACATTAGTCGGAGGGATTTAAATATATTTATGAATAATTTATAATGTATTTGTATTAAGTTAAAAATATTTATTTGATTGAACATTCAGGAATTAAACTTTATTACCTCTCACATGAAAGATTTAACGTTTTAATGTCTTGGAAATATAATTTTAAATGTGTTAAGTGCGCAAATAGCATTAACTTTTGAGAAATATGTCAAATCAATTTATTGCAAAATGTTTTTTTTTACCATATCCGCTCCATATTTGGAGCATACAATAATAGAAGGAGAATACATAGCAAATTTCCATCTCACAGTTCTGTAAACTCAGATTGTCTATAAATTGTCCCAGAGCACCTGAATACCCGGAGGTTCACATGGGAACATAGATGATTCCCGGGAGCCTCCAGGGCAAGAGCTCGCGAACTAGCATAGACTGTGGCTGTAGTACCAGAGAAATATTTGGGTGTTTAATGATCAGGGTTTTTTTCGGAGATCAGGTAATCAGCCCGACGCTCCGAGGCCTGGACCCTTTTGTTTTGTTCTTAACAGTTAGAATGCCAATTGTCGATTTTAAATGTATCTAAGAGTGCCAATCGTCGATTATCGTTGATTACATTATTACTTGTTTGTTATTCGCATTCTTTTATCAATTTATTTTTTAATATTCCACAGGAATTTCATTCAATAAATTCGAATGTCTAGTTTGTAGTCAGGAAGATGGTACCGTGCTATGTAGATCAACAAAAAACTGTGCTTATTGATGGAACAGTGTTCACTCAGGGTTTGCAGGACAATTTTTTATATTTCAAGATTTTATCAGTAAACTAATATTTCTATTCTGATAGTGGTGTTTTATTTCTGTTATTTCAATATTCTTATAAAAATGATCGAAAAATAAGTAAAATCTATGAAGTTTTTTTTTTTTTTGGAAATGCCATATTTTTTACATCAATGCCATATAGGAAGAATAGCGGGAGTGACCTGGATGCGGAAGGCGGAGGATCGAAGAGGATGGAGACTCATGCGGGAGGCCTACGTTCAACAGTGGACGGACACAGGCTGATAATGATGATGATATTTTTTACAAGAATATGAAATTATGTTGGCATTTTTGGTACTATCAATATGATTTTATTGGCACTCAAACAGTTAAGGGGTGGTTCAACCTTACTGGGGGCTTGCATAGAACTTAGATTTAATTAAATGAATTTTAAAAATTAAGCTTGGTCTGGATTTGAATCAACAGCGTCTGAATGACAAACAAATGCTCTTACCACTGGATATATTGATTGCAGTTTGAGCACAACTCTGGCGCTGCAGTGGGAACCTGAAGTGATTGCTGTGGCGCTAATGTTCCTGGCGGGCAAGCTGAGTAAGTTCGAGGTTACTGACTGGAACGGTCGGCTGCCTCGTCACAACTCCTGGTGGGACATGTTTGTAGAGGACATCACCACGGAGCTTCTGGAAGACATTTGCCATCAGGTATTCTTTAATCTAAAGTTATTGAACAAAAAGTATTTTTGAAGACACTAAGCAAATTGATTTAAGATAAAGCAGACCACTGAAATCATCTTACATCAATTTATGTTTAATGGAAGTATGAAGAATGCACTGCAAGCTACTGCTTCAATCTATTCTTATTGAAAATATTAATAAAAAATATAATAATAAAATATGATATTTGATTTATTATCATTATTGTTATATTTTATTTGTTATATTATTTGTAATACTAATTTTGCTTTAATTTTGCAGGTATTAGATCTGTATTCACAGCAGCCCACACCAGCCGGAGATGAGAGTCCACCGCTTCCACCGCCGCCATCACATCTGCAAAAAGGAGACAAGAAGAACTCTCTCACGCAATCCAATTCAGCATCACCCGTGAACCCTTCCATCGCCAGCAAAATGAGCAATATTACAATGAAAAACGGTGTGGATAGGTTAGAATCACATCCCCAGCCCATCAAGGCTATAATAGGTGCAATCGACCCGCTTCGCTTCCAATATTCTACAAATTATGGACAGATGACAAGTTACGCGAGCTCCTTCCCCGCGCCTATTCCGACTGTGGCCGCTACGCCCGGCTTGCTCCCACTGCCGAGACCTCCCATTGGTTTTTCTGAACCTCCGCCCACTCACTTCCCTCCGAGCGCAGTCACTCTGCCACCTACAAACTATTATCCCTTGCCACAGACGAGACCGTATTACCCACCGCCTTCATAAAGAAATTATAGTGAATTGATATAATTGACAGTGATTATGAATTTGTTTCTCAGGCTGTGTTGTGTGTAATCTACAAAGTCTTGGTGTACTATTTTATTATTCGCATCCCATGAAAGTATTTGAGGCTTACTCGAAATACAAAACGACTCAAACAAAATAAAAATAAGTTTTTTTAAGTTGTTCATTAAAAATTTAAACTTTTAATCATAAGTATTTATGTCACTGAAGTGAATGAAAGTAAATTTTAGGGGATTTATTTGATACAAAATCAAATGGTTCTCTGTAATGTGGATTATGATGATTATTTTAGACAAAATGTTTTTAGTTCTAGTTGATAAATATCCAAAATAGTTCCATTACATCATAGCCCATATGAATATTTTAAGTGACAATATATTAATTTGAATATTATGAAAATATATGGAAACATTAAATGCTCTTTTAAGTAAACATACCCCGAAGAGCATCTAAAGTGTATTATTATTACTATCTAATGGGAGCTGTGATGTTCAACTAGGACAGCTGGACCCAGCAAGTTGTATAAGTTTAAACAAATCTTGGAAACACAAGTCTCGCCTATTTCCAAAGTCATTTCTGCGGATCGTACGATATATTTTTTAATATTGTTATATAGTGTATAATAACATTACAATAGATGCCTAACAGGAGTGAAAATAATATGTTTTGTATAAAATTATCAATTAATTGTAAAATGTGTGACATAAAATTATTTGAGTGAATTTGTGAAGAAAACAGGCACATTTTCTTTCAGAATTAAACATAAACTTTTGCAGAAACTTTGTGTTTTTAGTATAATTTCCCTACCATCGAATAATCTTTTTATTTTTACAATAGGGATAATTGATATGATACAGGGAAATGAAGGCAACGTAGGGAGTTTATTAAAATTTCATAATTTTCTTAGATAATCAAATCCTTTATGTAGGTAACACACAATATATTATACAATATTATCTTAACATAAGAATAAGTATTGAGATATAATTTCATATGGGTAATACTATAAATAAGGCACATAAACTAACAACTCTGAGCACTGATCCAATACTACATACATGAACATGAACACAGCCTTGCAATCAATAAATGACAATATTATTTTAATGTTTGTAAACCTGCTTTTTTTGGAGGTAATTCTTAGTAGAATTCAAACAATACTTTTTTTTTTTTGATTCATCCAATATTTTAGTTTTGAAGACAAATGATGAAGATTTTTGAAAAAAGACGTATTTTTAATTAACCACTTCCCGGCGTTTACAAGAATGTGTAAAAAAAAGTGTTCCAATTTCGGCGCTCACGCAAATAGGTATGATACCCGAAGTGCGCCACAGCGAGCATTTTAAAATCGTCGTTCGATTTTTGACGTTCACGCAAATACGTGTTTCATTAATTTCACGGTTTATGACATTGAAACAAAAAAATCAGGGATTCTAAGCTGGTTTTCGTTCTATTTACATCAATAAAGACGCTTGTTATTCTTTTAGCCTATTTGATGAAAACTTATGTTTTGAATTCATAAGTATTTTGTGTAATTCATAAGATCATGGAATATTGAAAGTATATTGTATCGTAAAATGAATTATATAAATTGTACTAAATAATATTCCTTTTAGCTATTTATATTGTTTTATAAAAAAATATTATAGGTTTTTTTTTTTTTAAATTAGACTTTGAAGGGTTATAATTTTTAAATTTTTATTTTAATAAAAACAATATTTATATCCTTCAAAGTAAACGAAAATAAAAATTGTTTTTTTTTGGAACATTTTTGCCAAAATAATTTGCTGGGGAAGTGGTTAAAGAAGTCATCAATATGTTTGAAGCCTAAAGCACATACTAAAACATTTGTACAGCGGTAACCACCAGAATCAAGTAAAAATTGATGCTAAAAAAAAATTCACGCCGTATTGACGTGAATTTTTAGAATATAAAAAGCCGTTAGAATATAAAAAACTTGTGAGAATCGAAACGCATGTTAAGAAAAAATCTTGAGCCCCCTTTTATACTAACATTTAAAAATATGTATTATAAAATCTTATTAGGGTCAATTACTGGCGGTTGTCCTTCACAATTGGGCCGAAGAACATTGTGATCCACAATTTTGAGCAAAGTTATTAGAATATTACATTTTAATGGCAGTTAAAGCTAAGAAAACACCTAATAATACAGATCTATATAAAATTATAACATTTAAGTAAAATATAATTAATTAAAAAATAATTACGATTCAAAATAATCAATATGGCATATAGAAATGACCAGCAGTGTAATTAGTAAAACTAAATACACACAAAGTAATTAATTAATCTTAAATGAAATATATAATATTTACGACATCCTTCCAGGAGAAGCAGAATCCACATTTGGTAAAAAAAATATTCATTATCGTATTTTTTATTAACAAGTTAAATGTATATTCAGTCATAATTTATGATTAAGAGTCAATTAATTTAAAAACCTATAAATAAAATATAATTCTAAAAATAGCGACCATTGAAATGAATAATTGATAAAATCAGAAGAAGAAATGAATTAAAAATATGTAATTTCTGACTTATTTATAAATACATAAGATATTAATTAAAATTAAATAAGTTTTTAACAATCATAAACTATTCAAAAATTATTTTAAAACATATAAGAATACACGAAGCATTGAAATACTGACAAATACATTAAATTCATTGAATTCTCACCTGGTGTTTTTTTAATTCAGTTGAATTAAAAACTTTTTTTTTAGTATATATAAATAGTGATTTTAAATTCATTAAAAAAATCATTTGAATAACTATGTATTTTGATTTCTTCTGTACAAAAAATCTTAAAAACTCAATATGGGAGAAAATCATGTGACCTAAACAGTCTATTTAAAATTATCCTATAAAAGACTAAAGAAAATACAAAAATCAATAAAAATAAAATTTACTTCCACAAATATTTTAAGTAAAAAATAATTTGATAAAAGAGTGATTTAACCCTTTCGCATCGGTTGTCGGCATATGCCGTCATAAGATTCCCCAACCATTGACATCGGTGGACGTGATATATAGTTTTGCTACTTTCAGTACTCATTTTTCATCTATGGTAGAAAATTGGAAGTGCAGTCATTCCCTTTATCAACCTACATGTTTTTATTTACAGGAATCTGTAAAACATGTAAATAAATATCGTTAGGTTTCGTCACAGGAGCGATTTTTCTGTAAACCACATGTGTTATGCCACCACATGGAGTTACATAATGAACGTTTGTTAAATATAATAGTTTTTTATGCATCATCTGATAGTTAAAGGATACAGGAACCAATGTGATATATGAAAATAGACCATATAAGTACATTTATGCTTCAAATACTAGTTTTATAATTGACTGTATAATGTATTCAAACCGAGCCGTAATGAAAGGTTTTTAAATATCCTTGCAATTTATTTTATTTTCGGTGAAATTATTTTCATCAAAATGCACGTTTCATTTGTTTTTGATCAAATTTTACTATATGCGACCCTGTAAGGACAAGCGTGACCGTACGGAAATAAATACATGTTTTTTTGACATATGCTGATTGAATATAGAGCTTAAAACTTTTTTTTTCAAAAAACAAAAACTCGCCTCTGCATTTATAAATAAATTTGATAAATTCATCTGATCCATTTTTTTTATATATAATATATATTTCTTAGTTATACCATATAACTAAGCCAATAAGGCATAAGGACGGCAATGAAGTCACACTATTAATACATTTGATAAAAGCCACATTGATAACATAATTTCAGTATTAATTTTGTGCAGCCTTAACCCACTTAAAATCAAGAATTTTTTATCTTCAGTTAAGGGTTACCAAGTACAAGTGATGCGGAGATCGCATGTCTGCTTAACAATTAAAAAGATACACAGCTATACAAATAATCATTTGCATAACTATCCGCGAACTATATTGTAAAGTTTGCCAAAGCGTTAAGTCATCATGATATTTAAAAACGGAAACAAAGCTTTATATTTTTATGTGTCTCTTTTTAATAGTTTTCTGATCATGCTGTTCATATTTCTTGTGTGGTTAGTCCTTAATAAAGACGGTCAGAATAAAGACACAAAATATTATCTTTCATTTAATTACTATATTAGTAACAATAAAAACCTCTTTTGATATAAAAATGAAAAACCAAACAATCGCACGGTTTAATAAAAAACTGGCTCGTTGGAAATTTAGAAGACGAAGAAATCAGAAGAGCTTACAAAACAAATTGATAAATTAATTCATCAATAAATTTCATGAAATTTGGTAATATTAAAGACACAATTGTGATATGTTCATTGTTTGTCAGTGCCTTTAAGGTTTTTTTTAATAAATTGACACGTTTAAACCCTAATATGAAATAATAAATTTAGTGAAATTATAAATATTGTAAAAATAAATATTCTATAATTGAAGTAAATTAAATTTACTTCCTTTATAGAAAAAAAGGACACTGGACAATTATTTAGATATATTTTTTATCATTCAAACACCGGATTGAAACATCAGTTATATAAATAATTATGATTCGCATAAAATATTTTAGTCACTATTGTTTAGACATGAAGAAGATGATGATGCTGGTGGTGAACAATCGTAATATAAATAGTATAAATGTGGCTTAAAAAAGAAAAAGCTAACGATCATTAAATAAAAATCTGATGATAAACCCAAAACATAAGTGAGAAGTATTTTTAGTAGAAAGAGTATATTCTCGGCAGTCATAGCTTAATGGTCAAAGCGTTTGTTTTGCAAGCCAAAGGTCGTGGGTTCGATCCGCAACGGAGATTAAAAAAAAAAGGATTTTTAATCGATGAGCTCTAAAATTACCCCCAGTTGGTGTGAATTTGATCCCTCATCCGTAAAATGCCAGTCATAGCCTATTAATTAAAATTGGTGGTAGACGAATGTCGTCCCGTGAAGACCACCCGTTCGTAGTAAATTCCTGTAATAATAAACGATGATGCGTGAATCTCGGGCTGTAGTTATGACGTTGGCGGATCAACACTTCAAATGCAGCGTTTAGCCATATACACCATGGTAAGCGTCATAGAATTCAACAGATGAGACTTCAGAATTACTATCACCGTCTGTCGGTATTCTCCTGTATGTGTTTAACACAAAAAACAATTAAAATATTAAAATTATTTCTGGACAAACTATAATGTTATTCAAACATTTTTACATGCTCAAAATGCAAAGGTGGGCAGACAATCGTTAATCCGATAATTAACAAAGTTAACTATTTGTGTCACAATTTACCTCTTTTTAATAATTAACGTTAAAGTCACATAATATGAACGGTCTCATTAACTTCGGCTAAATTCTGTATGTCATAAAAAATCATCAGGGAATGTTAACTTTTTGATGTTCACACAAATCTTTCTGACTGAATATTTTCGAGTTATTGTGTAAAACATACTGTTTTTTTTCATTCACAATTATAGATTTAAATATTGACACTATCCAGTCCCATTTCACAATATGTGTGTGATCGCCAGAACACATGACGATACATTTAGCAATTCTTTTAAAAAACAGTCGGCCTCCAGCGTAAGTTTAATCTGGACTGGATAGTGTTAACACATATTTTAACTGCATTTTCAACAAATCAACAATCAAATAAATGTAATTTTGAATAATGAAATCGTAACAACATTATATTTTATTATTCAACATTGCTTACTTCTGTCAAAATAGCAATGGCTAGTATTTCAATTTAACATTAAATTAATACTTTTGTTGACGGGAAGCACAGAGCAACCTCTTACACATCACTAGATTAGTCGTGTCTGCTTCAGATAGTAGATAAGCAGCGCGTGGATGAACCTGTACTGGTGAACATTCTGGATGAGGTTGGACCTCTGCTGGTGCAGCAGACTGACGACTCGGGGGATGTCCAGTTCCTGAAATAAGAAATAATTTTTGTTTATTATGAATATTTATTATAGGTCAATATTCATCTTCTTCATACTACAAAGAAGATTAATATTATACATCTTCTTCATACTACGAAGAAGATGAATATTGTGGCTTTTGTGTTTATCCGTGTGTGGCGAACTTCCTTCAACCAATATTTCGACCGCCATTGATGATTTATTTAGTTGTGAGTTGGTGTCAGATTATCTTTTTTTATACGAGCGTATAAAAATATTTTATATGCTTTTACCTATAATATATATTTATATTATAGGTAAAAGAGGAAGCAAATATGAGAGATCGTGCAGATTAGGCCACCCAATGGCGTCAGCACTGGCAGAGCATCTGGCCGTGAAAATCTAAGAAGTTATTTAAGATGAATATTGCACATCTTCTTCATACTACGAAGAAGATGGATATTATCCATCCCGTTCTTGGTGACCACTCTGTAACTTTTTTCTTCCACATTCCAACTTATTTTCTCGATAAAAGGCTGTCTTATTTTCATTTTTTTCTGTGCAACTAAATGCACCATGTCGGCAACTCATGTTCTTCCCTGAATCTCTAAATTCTTGGTTTAGTCACGGTTAGATATGCAAAGCAGAGAACATTCCATCACTCTATGCTAGGGCTCTGGAACCGGATACCCGGCATGTTTTTCGTAGAACCAAAAACCGGGTAATTATCGATGTGAACTTGTTTTTTTTTTTAAATTAATAGTCTAATCTTAACGATTCATTTCGGATTAAGCGCTGGGCGAGGACTAGGTCATAAAAGAGTTACTTATGTACGATATTTTCATTCACAGGGTATGTATATTTTAAATAGACACAGGTAAATATGTTTTAACAGCGATTTATGTCAATAGGCAAAGGAACCGAAATTCAATAATTAAATATATAAATTAAAAAGACATATAATTTTTTGTCAAATATGTCTTTAAATGAAAACAAAATAAATTAAAGGCACAAATACAATAAAAGAGAGGATTTAAATTTTTAATAGTAAAAAATACCCAGTTCAGGTACCAGGTACTCAGTTCTTTTCCTGAAAAATATGGGTAATCAATTTGGCCGTATATATTTGGATGCCCTACTCTCTGGACTACTCAGTTGCTGAATAGTCTGTTTGGTGCAGGTCAAAAGCTCGTACCAGATAGGATGCTATATTTTTATAATTTTGTAGGTTTTCACGGCCAGATTTGGTATAGTGGCTTTTGGGTTTAGCCGTGTGTGATGAATTTATTTGCACCGATATTTCGATTGCCGATGCAGAGGTCTTCTTCAACACTGTATTGAATTACCTGGTTATGTTCAAGGGTGTACAGCAGCAGATCAGCTGCGATGGTGACCCCCGTGCGCCCGGCTCCGTGCACGCAGGCGACCAGCACTGGAGGGTTGGCGTTGTGCAGCGGCGCCATCTCTCTAGCACAGTGTTGACGCACTGCCGACAACTCTTCAAGAAAGCCTGTATAATTGTACATATTTTCTTTAACAAAATGTAATATATTTTTTGAGCGCATGTAAACTAGATCTCTTTTCTTCTCAATAAGAACTCGAATATTGAAAGAATTGGTAAATTCGAGAGTTCGAACCCCACAACGGGATTAACGGGATAACGAGATTCGAGAGCAGATGCCTGCATAGAATTTAAGCACATACAGGATAATACCGACAGATGTTGATAGTAGTTCGGAACGCTGCACGTGGAGTGTTGATCTGCCAACGTCATAGACTACTGCCCGAGATTCACGCATCATCCTTTATTATTACAGGAATTTACTATGAATGGGTGGTCTTCACGGGACGAATTTCATCTACCACCAATTTTAATTAATAGGCTACAACTGGCATTTTACGGGTGATGGATCAAATTCACACCAACCGGGGGAATTTATAAAGCTCGTAAATAGTTTTTTTTTTAAATCTCCATCGGGGATCGAACCCACGACCTTTTGCTTGCAAAGCAAACGCTTTGACCATTGAGCTATGACCGTCGACTGGGGCTACGATGGTTTGACTTTGTGAAGAATGACGAGAAGAGAGCGGAAAAACAGCCTCACGTATTGTAATCGATCAGAGGCGAAGGTGGACCTGGCGGCGGTGGTTTGTGAATATCATATGCTCCAGTTAGGGGAGTGGACATGGTATGATGTTGTGTTTGCTGACTCTGCAAAATAGATGACATCTGAAGAAAATGTAGGAGGGCCTCAACAATGTCTTTCACATCCTTCGAAAAAGCATCCTGCGTAAAGTTTATCAATACATCGATTAATTTACTCTCTTCAAGGTGACACCAGACTAACAATTATGGTTTTAGAGTTATAAAACTAAACATACCTAAAAAGTGTTCTGTTGACTTGGGTATGCTGATGTTGTCGGGCCACTCGGTGTACTGCAGGTGCCACACGGTCCTGGTCTGTCCCGCGGTGCCGTTACTGCTGTAGTTCTGCTTGCCGTTGGTCACCCTGAGGCGTGAAGTCACCACATAGCCGGAAGACTGGCAGGATTCCACAAACACTTGAAACTGAAATGATTAAAACATCAATTTAACGGCAAAATATTTAATTAAAAAAGTTAGGTAGAGGGTGAGATGGCAGCAGATTTATTTTTTAAGGGGGCGATTTTCTGAGCTTCGTGTGCAAAATCAAGGTTAATTTAAAAGAGCTGTATTGTTTTGTTGTTGAGCTACATAAATATGAAAATAATGGGTGAATTTGAATGAAGTTTGCGTTTTCTTGCAGAATGGTAACTTCGGTTAGGAGTTTATATCACCTGTCCAAAGTCTCTGAGCATCCCGGGGCGTGGGTCAGGGAGGTGCGGGGCGTTAGAGGCAGAGACGAAGGCGAGCAGGCGAGCACCGGCCTCCCAGGCGGCCTGCCACACGCCCGCCCCCCCACCGGCACCTCCGCAGGAGCAGGCTATGTAGAAGCGCTGGCTGCTACCCACGGTCGCCTGGAAGAGTAATGCAAAAATGCGTGATAAGACAAAAATTATTTTAATTTTTCACAATTGCATTGATTAAATTTCACAATAATTACCAGTTAAATTATATTTTTTTCATTTTACCGGAGGGCATAGCTTAGTGGTTAAAGCGCCCACCTCGTGCAAACCTTAGCATACCCTAGATGCTGCATCAAAATCTTGTCAATAGAGGTTTTGCTGACATCAGGGATCATTTCGGAGAGCTTACGAACTGTCACTCTTCGATCTGAGAGCATCGCTGCCTCCACTTTTGCGATCGTTTCATCAGAAACAGATGGCCGTCCGGAACGCTCCTCATCACGGACGTCAGCAGCCGCCCGTTCTGTACGCTCGGTGAGTCGCGTGTTGTACGCTCATACACCATAGATTTCGCATAGCTGTGAACGGATTTCTACTAAGTTTATTTTACGGATAACCCTCGTATATACACAATATTGCACATTATGTGAGTGTTTAAACGTAAAGAGCACTTAGGGGTAAATAAATGTAAACTTACAGTGATGTGTGAGGCGTTGATGTAGCCGTGCTTGTTGAGCTTGCTGGGAGTGAGGCGCACGCGGTTGTCGTCGTAGGGCAAGTAGTCCAGGTTGCCGGCGTTGAGGTGCGAGTTCTCGGGGTTGATGGCCACCGTGATGTCCGTGTTGATGTCGCGGCCCTTGGGGATGCGCTCAAATGCAAATGGCAGCTGCGTGTCAGCCATTTTGCGCTCTAACAATTGGCACTAAAATGACAAAAAATATATGTAAATAATTTTAAAGATGTTTCAATCAAAAGAACAAGAAATAACTTCTCATTACACTCGATACGTCTCATACAACGACATCTTAACCCTTTAACTACGAGATGGCGATATATAGGCCGGGCCATAAATATATATTTATATAAATTACTAAAACTAGTTCTTTTCCTCCAGTAGTAATGAAAAAAATCTAAAAACTAATAAACTATAAATGCATAAAATAATTCATTATTATAAAACAATATAAAATAAATATTTTATTTTTACATTTTTTACATTTTTCACAAGCATTTATTAAAGTAATAGTCCTAGTTACAACTTTTAAACACTGTTAAAAACAGAAAACCGAAAAATGCATTTTATTTTTAAAAATAACTATTAATACTACTATAATATATATACTAAGACCTAAGAAAACATTATTCACTGTCAACATTTTAGCCATTTCGCTGCCCATAATTTACATTTTCCATAGAAAAGATACACACACAAAATTGAATCATGTTAATCCTCTGTTTCGGAAGCCAAGATTCTGTAGAGTTAATTTTTTTGAATGCTTAATAAACAAAATTGGTAAAAATACAAAAAGCAGAATCTTTGCAGAGTATTTAATCACTCACCATTGTCTCCTTAGAGATGCTGGGAGGCAGCGGCTGCAGCTTGGGCAGAGCTGTGGACCAGCGATGCCTCTCGTCCGGAACATCACGACCTTTTTTGTTGCGATCGCGTCCCAGCGTCGCGCTCCTGACTTCAGTCTTGTTGCTGCGGCCTCCAAACATTCCCCAGCGCCGTCTCTTCTTCTCCTTCTGCACGCTGCCGCTCGTCGCAGAAGAGATGGCGCTCATCTCCAGATCGTAGGCACTGCTCTGCTGCGTCGAGTCCAAGAAAGAAGACGACTGTCCTGTCACATCGAAGCCGCTTTGATGCGTCGAAGATGATAAATTGTGCAGGTTATCTACGCCGGCTTTAGTATAAAACCCTTTGGTTCTTCCTAATACTGTTTGTTTGATTTCTTCGGCACTATTTATGGTAATAGTCGTGACATTATTGCTATCGGACTGTTGTATCATGGGAGTTTTGGACACGGACGGAGTCAGGCTAGCAACTGAACCTTTTAACGATGCATTACTTCCGACTTCGGCATTCGGGATCGATTCTTTAACAGTCAACGACATTAATGAAGCATTTAAATTGTGAATATCGTCATTTGGAATTGATTTGTTATTATTAACGATGACTTTCGATTCGAGCGATGGAAGGCTGATATTATTATTCGTTTTTAATATTTGCGCGTTGACGTACAGGTTGTCTGGAGAGTGATTGACAGTATTCAGTTTGATATTGGAACCAAGAGCGGCCGGGAAACTTGTCGTGACATTGGGCTGCGGGTTCACGGGAGTCTGCTCAGTATTCAACATGATCGATATCGGTTGGCTGACTTTTCTTTCGGTGACTTGACTGACGTCGGGGGCGGAGGTGAGACTGTAGGCGCGATGACGAGGTGCGAGATGCAGGGCTCTGTTGTCGTTTTGCCAAGGAAGGGGGACGTTCTCGTAGATGGGCTCTTGAGAGTCTGGAACGGGATTCAGCTTCTGGGCAGGTTGGAGGACCACGTGGCTGCGGTACGGTACTTGGACCGTCGGCATGCAATAAATGATATTCCCTCTATCGTCGTGGACTTTTTGTATGTGATCGGTTAAGTGGTGGGGAGTTTCAATCAGGATGTGTCTGTTGGGAACGTCCATGATGGATGCGAGGTTTTCGTACGTTCCGTGAGCAGAGGGGATCACGTTTTGTAAGCCGGTGTAATTGATGACATTATGAGCGGCCGCCCGGTGCAGGTGGCTCATGTATTGTCGGCTCAAGAACGTCCGCGAGGACACCAGATCGGGGCTGGAGCCGGAGACGTGAGGGCTGATGTACCCGCGATGGTATCCGACAGCTCCTAAGCCTTGACTCGCGACTGCCAAATCGGGAGTCGAGTTAGAAGCGAGTCCGTTGGAAGGGTAAGGAGGAGGCGGTTTATAAACATTCAAGTACTGTATTTGTTGGTGCAGTCCCGGTTGAATGAGACCTGCTTCTAGAGGAATACCGGCGTATGCTTCGTGTCTCACTGCGGTGAGGTATCCCAAGTCTTCCGGGTGTCTCAGTGGCCGGTTGATGGCCGTGTGTCTCGTCACGTCGGGATAGTGGACGGGTCGATGGATCTCAGGTTGCGATCCATAAACAAACGGTTTGGCGGGATTCATCGGGTTGGGGTGACTGTGGGTGTTGTGGGGGTGAGGTTGGTGATTTGCAAAATGCTGTGTTTGTGGAACCCGATCACTGTACTTCTGTTGAACCGCCGTATCGTAGTCCGGAGCTGCTCTATATGATGGTAGAAGAGCCCTGAAAATATAAAATGTTATTTAATTAAAATTGATCTTCTTGAAATTTATAAGTAAAATCATAATCATAAAGGCGCTTGAAGTAATTTAACTTTATTGATTTATCAAGTAAAATATGAATGTGGCAGACCTTTTGAAAAATATTTTCTCATAGTCTGGAAAGGTATGATGGAATCTTAAAAAAAATGTTTCAAACCAATAAATACCTGTAAGATAATTGAATAAACCCAATCACTGTGTAGGGTTATTAACACATTCACATCGGGAAAGGTATTATTAATACCCGTTACCTCGACTGACGGTTAATTACGGGAAGGGTATTTTTACCTTTTACGCATCCTGATCTTTAAAGTCGGGTAGGGTATTTATATTTGTTTTTTTCTACAAGCATTTGACTTTTTCTTACTTATAAGGTTCGACATTATCAATTTTACAAAAGTAAACGCATATTTAAGACACAGGGTCACTACAAATTCGTTTAAATTTTTAGAATAAATAATGTTTTTTTATTTTGTAAAATCAACATATATTTTTAATTTTATTGTATAATCGCTAGTATTTTATGTATATTTTTTGTGATATTGCCCTTCATAAGGGTTATTATTACCATGAATATCACACTCTAAATCTTAAAAAATATTTAAAACTTTAAAAAACGTACCCTTAAAAGTTTTAATGTGTATTTTCAATGTTGTGGCTTATGGGTTGAGCCGTGTGTGGTGAACTTATTTCAACCAATATTTCGACTGCCATTGCAGGGGTCTTCTTCAGGATCCTGATTAAAAAAAGTTCACCACACACGGCTCAACCCATAAGCCACAACATCAAATCTGGCCGTGAAGACCTAAGAAGTGTATTTTCAAGTTGTAAACATAATTTAAAATCATTGTTAGATGTTCTACAACTTTTCAATGATTTTGCTGGTGGTGCTATAATTGGTGAGTATCATATTGAAAAAAATATCTAGTTATGTTGGATATTTTAAAAGTTATAGCAGTTTATGTAGAAACATATTTTTTACGCTCGACATCGATTTATCGCCCGTATTAGAGTATCAGCCTAGCGCGAATGTCACCCGATGCGAATGTGTTAATTAAGTCAAGTATTTTTAGAATTAATAGTATTTCTCATTTTTTATTACCATACCACAATGAAATAATTAACACACTGAAGCACAGGGAGTTTTCATTCCAAAATGATAAGTCAGCGTTTACTAAGCTATTCAAATTTGCCTAAAATAAGATATGAAAAGAACAAAAATAATTACCTAAGTTGGTCGATATCGTTTTGCGAGTGCAGATGATTATTGGAAGTGGTGAGATCCAAGCAAGACGTGGAAAGAGCTCTCTGGGCCGCCAGCTGGTGAACGGGCTCCGCTTGCAGTCCTTGCTGGGAGCCGCCAAGAGCTGGCCCCCGCAACTGTCTTCCTTCTGATGGTCCAAGAATCTGTCGCGAATCCATCAGTCCTGATATCTGTCTCGGATCCACTAATCCTAGTAAGCTGCCGCTAATGCCTTTGCCTAGTGGGACGATGTCGATGTCCCGTTGAGACCCTCCCATGGCCGGCCCACGAAGCTGTCGCAATTCTGGCGTCCCACTCAGCTGGCAAGAGTCCATCAGGACGGGAAGCCTCACATCCACTAGACCCAATAGGCTGCCACTGACCGCCGCACTCAGTGGAACCATGTCCAGGTCATCTCGGCTGTCGCACAGGCCATCGTTCTGCAACAATAATCACTTTAGTACAGTTCACAAACAACAGGAAGCTTATTTATTGAGAAGATAATTAAATTATTGCTGGTATTTATTTCTTGGGTAATTAATTCAAGGTAACGGCAGTAAATCAAATGAATTAGCAGTAGATTAAATAAATTGTCAGTATTCACTGTGTCAGGGTGAATGTGGTCAGTTATAAAATTGAAATGGCAGTAATATATTCAATAATGCCAGTAATTCATGTAAAATGAATGAATAATTAGCACATAAAATGGAAACGAAACCTAACCTATTATTAATTAGCATTCATTAATTATTTTACTGCCTATTTATTGTTTTTGCTGACCTTCTTTGTGTATTTATTACTGACCATTTCATAAATAATCACTGCCCATTAATTAAATCAGTAATATTTATTAAAATTATATTTCATTCAATTTTTTATGATAATTATTTAATAAGAAAAAGTTTTATTTCACACGGGTGGCTATATATCCCTTGGTTAGAGTTATTTATAAATAGGCCAACCATCAGGTATCTTAGCTTCATCAGAAGTAACTGAAGTATAATTAGATGTGCTGTACCTGGAAGTTGGGTTGCGTATGTGTGTGCATGTGTGTGGACGGGCCGAGGCTGGACAGAGCAGGTTGCTGTCGGCGCATGTAGAAGGTGTGCTGAAGGATGCAGAGACGCCACACGTACTTGCTGTCCTCGGCCTGGGCAAACACAAACGAGGCAGAGTCTACGTGGTTTTGCGCCTCCACCGTGAACGTGCGCTTGTGGTTTATGACATTCGCAATGTCTGTCCATCTAAAAATAAAAATTGATGAAATAAAGATCTGGAATGATGGGTGGTAAGTGATTGGGATACCCGTAGAAGATATATGAGATAGTAAAAAGAATTAAGAAGTGGTATAACATGATTTACTGCTCGATAAAGTCGTTTAAATGAATTTCAATATTTTTGTACTAAAAAATAACATATTCTACAAATGGATAACGGGTATTACGTGAGTGGGGTGATAAATAAGTTACATAGTCTATGAAAACTTATTTAATAATGACAACTCAAACAATAATATATTTTTTTAATCAATTAAATTTTTTGCTAAGCCTTTTTTTATCTATTGATACACAAACAAAAATCTATATGCAATAATATCTTGAGAGAAATTGTTACGGCGGTCAGCGTCAAGTGCAATTGCCGAAGACATGGGTATACTGTCTACAGTCTAAATAATCAAGTTCACCATTGTTTATTTTCTGAATAAATTGAAGAAAGGAATATAAAAAAAGTGTTGTTGTATTTAGTTTTATTTCATAATATTTCTATTCAAACTTTAATATTTTGAACGCGGGGAGTTTTTGGTAGGTTTTTTAATCGATTTTTGGGCAAACTATATAGATTGTAATAAATTTTCTAGTAAACAAATATATCAGGTATTGCTTATACTTTTTAACTGGAATCCAATATATTTAATATTCAGTAATACAGTAAGTTAATTAATAAAGTTTGTACATTACAACATTAGAATAAAGCTGTAACATGAGGCTACAAA
This sequence comes from Glossosoma conforme, assembly GCA_022606575.1. Lineage (NCBI taxonomy): Eukaryota > Metazoa > Arthropoda > Insecta > Trichoptera > Glossosomatidae > Glossosoma > Glossosoma conforme. The sequence goes on along the minus strand of JAGTXR010000101.1, from coordinate 1,737,913 downwards.
TTCCATATACAGCTCATTACCGCTATAGACGTCTTATGCAGTAAATGGGTTAAAATGAAAATGATTATATTTTCTTTAGGGGCATTTCACTAACATTGAACCAATGAAGCAGGTACAAATAATATGGAATTCTATAATAAACAATCAGTTAAAATATTTAGAGTGCTGATCTAAACTATTAAACACTGAGTCTTTTATTATTTAACGCGGAAAGCGACTATAGTCGCCCGAATTTTTATTCTTCTTCCACGCGTAAATCGACTATAGTCCATGGCTTGTAAAAAACGTTCCCTTTGGACGCAGCAGTTGATTTTTGTCGCCTCGCATTTAGTCTGTAATATAAAAACCTTTTTTTGTTACGAAATTATTGCGCAGGGGTGGGGGAAAGAGAGGCCAAACATGCCTCTCTTTTCATCATTATAGAGGGCAATATTATTTTTTATAATATGTTTATGTGTTGACACTGAACATTCAGAATTCAGATTTGATGGAACGGATCGACACCCCTCATATAAGCATTATTTCATGACTATAATATATGACATATACTCCATGTTATATTTTTCAGTTTTTTTCTGTTATTTTTATAATATTTCCATAAAAGATTTTTATACATAAGTATAAAAGTTTGTTATAGTATATTTTAGTAAATTAATATAATTTTATTAGTAATAAATAAAATTATAGTTTTTTAATTATTTTTTTAAACTTTTTTGCCTCTTCATTTTTCTTCATCTTATTTTGAAAGCCCTGTTATGTCATAAACATAGCAAGGGTTGGGTATTATGACATTCCCTCCATTCAAAATCATAAATAATGACTAATAATTGTATAATCACTTTAGATTTTTTACGTTTTTTTTTTTTTGATATTTTAATTTCATTTTTTGAGCCCCCCTGCCCCCAAAATATAACCTGACGACTATTTTTTGGTGTATTTAATCATGATATTTTCAAAATAGAAGTAATAATAATTTTATTAAATACTTTATTTTTCACGGAAAATTTGCATTTTTCAAATCAACTTTTTAATTTCGCTTGCCGCGTTGAAAGGGTTAAATTACCTGTAAAACTTGGTATCAGTATTTTCTGGAACAATCATGATACCGGTGAGAGAGATAGCGATGGTCACTTCATTCTGGCGGGATTGGTCGCGAGCAATGAAGGCTTCCTGGCCGTAGCCATTGAGGAGCTGGCAGGCGCTGATGTAACCTTCTTCTGCTTGAGCCTGGAACACATTTCAGTATTTTTGTTTGTTATATACTGACATCTTCCTCTCATATTTAGGACATCGATTTACTGGATGAAGGATGCAGGATCAGGTTTACAATATAAACAACTTGTTTTCGTTTCACATATTAACACGGTTTATTTGAACACTTACAATAAAAAGACCGCAGCGCACGCTATTAGGCGCGCCCTGACGGTGGCGAGCTCTAACTGACAACTGCCGGCACACTGACATCTTGGCGCTGCCAATATCCGCTCAGAAAAAGCGAATTCAAGATGACAGTCGTACCAACAGGATATGGGCCAACTGTCATAACAAATATTTTGGCATATGCAAACATCGTGTAACATTATACAATTAATTAATACACTTAACATTACATGTGCATGTCAGGCGAGCGAACAAAATAAGAGACAAAAAAACGTTTTTCGAGGCTTTACGGCATCAGCCTAAAAGAGTTATATCAAGCTGATATCAATACAAATACAAGAGAATATGACCAGATTGAAATGGAGATCTCATCTGAGGATTTTATCACGCTTAATATATTGAGATTGGCTAATCCCTGTATGTGAAGCGTCGCTCCGTTTATAAACGAGTCATCTATTTTTAATGAAACTCACTATGAATGGGTGGTGTTTATGGGGTGGATAAATTTTGTTATTTTTTTATTAGCCCTTTCATTACGGCTCGGTTTGAATACAAATTATACTGTCAATTATAAAACTAGTATTTGAAGCATAAATGTAGTTATCTTGTATATTTTCATTATTATTATTATTATTATATTAGTATTTGTATAGCGCTCTTTTATGACCGAATGATCATTCCAAAAGCGCTTCTTTGCCTCTCTGAGTAAAAAGGTGGGTCTTGAGTCTGCTTCTGAAGGATGCCTCCGCTTTAAGCTCTCTTATGCTTTCCGGTAGTGAGTTCCAGGCCATTGGTGCAGTGTAGCTGAAAGCCCGATTGCCAAAGACCGTTCATATATCACATTGGTTCTTGTATCCTTTAGCTATCAGATGATGCATAAAAAACTATTCTAAGAACGATGCCAACGGTCGGGGAATCTTATGACGGCATATGCCGACTACCGATTCGAAAGGGTTAATGGGCTATACTAGGTGGGCGAAGTTCAGTTCCACAATAAACATTTCATAAATAAAATGATTAAAGTAATAAAGCATGTACACACATTTATTTCCTGCTAAAATTGGAATGAATTGTGAGAGATGGCCAATATAGACTTTTTATATTTTAACTAATACATAATAGTAAATGTTAGTCTTATTTCGGGGTCAATATACAATTTAAAAAATATATTATAAAAATAACAACTGTAAGTAATTAAATATACATATACTATACACAAAATTCTTTAAGCGAGTCAATTCATTCAGAAAAAATATCGGCAGGAGCGGGATGCGAACCGCAGACCTTTGGAACCAACATTTTGCCCAGGTAATTATACCGCTCGGCCACCGTGGCCAATTTCTTCCGCCTGAGCTGACTCGTCTCGGAAACTCTATATATGTTATCATCGTATGATAGATGTCGCTATAGTATATATTAAAAGTATGTATATTTTTATTTTTTATTATTCAATCAGAATGCATTTATTCACAAGCTTAATATTATTACTTTCTGACAATGAGAGGAGTCAGCTCAGGCGGAAGAAATTGGCCACGGTGGCCGAGCGGTATAATTACCTGGGCAAAATGTTGGTTCCAAAGGTCCGCGGTTCGCATCCCACTCCTGCCGATATTTTTTCTGAATGAATTGACTCGTTTAAAGAATTAAAAGAAGAAAATTGTGTATACTATATGTATATTTAATTACTTATAATATTGTAATAAGGTCAATGATCTATAAAAGTAGATTAGAATATTGAAATAATAAAATAATATTCTAATAAATATTTAAAAAAAATCCATATAACAACTGTAATTTAAATTTTAAAAAAAGATGTAAATATATATAAAAAAAAATAATGGCCTTTGTAATTATACATATTATTTTGTTGTTTACATCAATGAATTTCCTTATACATTAATGATATCCAAAACACATATACCCATCACACAATTCATATCCACCTTTTCACTCACTTTTTGCTTTATATAGAACCAACGCTCACTTTACCAACTGACTTGAAAATGGCCATTGATGTGGCCGAAACATGTCGTCTTCAAATATACTGTGGGATAAATTCTAAGAATTCTTTTATTTATATCTGATAAAAAAAGGATTAAAACTGTCTGCTTCTGTGAGTTGTAAGAATGTTGTAATGCATAACAAAATAAAAAATATTGTCTTCATTATGAATTTTTAAAATGATAAACTTGTTGAATAAACATGAGAATTATTATCATAATATGTACAGCAAAAAAAGTGAAAGGGTAGTCACAAAAATGTAAGAATAAATTTCGCTAATTTTCTTAACGCATCAACTGACAAGCACATCCGAATTGGCAAATAATGTGATAATATTGAAATGCACATTTCTTTGCAAGAGCAACTGCCGGTCATCAACAACACTGGAATACTAAACAGACAGCCCAATTCTATCAACAAAGACATTCGTTGAATACTAATCAAACCCAGATTCCTTTGATGGATGACGTTTGCAATTAACAAGGCATATTTGTATAATAAGCGACACGCATGAGTGAAAATGAATACCAAAACTACACAAAGCCTTGTATGGAGAATATTTTGGGTGCCATAAAAGGCTTTGCGTGATAGTGAATGAATTAATGTGAATTCTTGACAGTAGAGTTCCTGCCTCAAGAAACTTTCTGTTAAGCTATTTATTTGGGATGCCAATATTCATCGATGTGGAATTACAGTAAAATATTTATTTAAGAATTTAATTTCTTATTATACAGTTGAAAATATAAAATCAATTTAATTGATTACGTAATATATATATAATCGTGTCGGAAACAACAGGGTCAGATCCTGTCTGCCCAGAAGTGGGCGACGCCGATGGCGTTACTTCTGGCCATCATTAGGTTTTCCTGGGTGCAGCTATTCGGGCACAGCGCACACTCCAGAAGGTGTGACAGGGTCTGCTCCACGCCGCAGTCACATTCAGTCGGTCCGCTGTAAAACTGCCAGGCTTTCATTTGTGTCCTCGTCTTGCATACTCCCGTCCGAAGTCTGTTAAGGGACCTCCATATATTCCACCCTTGGTCATGTCCAGGGGCTAGGTCCTCTTTCGGGGCAATCCAAGTATTCCCCTCAGTTGCGCTTCTCCATATGTTCAGCCGCAGGGTGGCCTCAGGTATCACCAGTTCCATTGTCGACTGTAGGAAACTTCTTCTTGATTTGAGCCGTGTGGTTATCTTTTGATACCCAAACATAGGGTGGAGTGCGTCGTAGGTTGCTTTGGTGAGCTCCTTCTTGGTTGTAACTTCTCGCCGTATGTTTGGTGGGGCGATGCCCGAGAGTTGATATAGCTTTGATATTGGGGTAGGTTTTAGGCACCCTGTAACCACCCGGCACGTTTCATTCAGAGCAATATCCACTTTCTTGGTATGGGCAGACCTCGCCCATACTGGCGCAGCATACTCGCCAGCAGAGAAACAGAGCTAGAGCACTTGTGCGGATCAGGTTTGGTTGGGCTCCCCACTTTGTACCTGCCACTTTTCGGAGTAGGTTGTTTCTGGTGGACACCTTAACAGACTGACAGTGTTTCTGATAAGTGAGGGTCCTATCCAGCTTGACCCCTAGGTATTTAGGTGTGTCGCAGTGTTCTAACACCAAGTCGTTCCAGGTAATATGTAGCTTTCTCTTGGCAAGTCTGTTATTGAGATGAAAGGCGCAGACTTGGGTCTTGCTTGGGTTTGGCTGTAGTCGATTTTGGTGGTAGTACGAAGAGAGGGTTGTGAGTGCTTTAGTAAGCTGGGTTTCTACTTCCTCGAAAGAGACCCCTTGTGCTGTGAGAGCCAAGTCATCTGCGTAGATCAGCGGTCGGGGAACTTTTTTAACTATTACCCCAAAATATTTTGCGAAGTCAATATTACCCCAAAATATTTTTGCGTAAGTCGATATTACGCCTTTCCCCCATTTTGAAAAGAAGACAATCAATGTTTATTTAAATAAACAATATTTAATGAATTAATTTACACGGAAAATAATAAAAAAGTTACATGAAAATAGTAAGTTTTATAAAATAGCAAACTAGAAAAAAATACTTTTTACTCCAAGAATTTTTTTTTTACCCCATTTGGGGTAATTTACCCCGGTTCCCCGACCGCTGGCGTAGATGAAGGACCTGGTATTGTTTAGTATTGGCTGGTCGTTCGTGTAAACATTGAAGAGTAAGGGCGCTAACATGCTTCCTTGAGGCAGTACATTTCTGTTTGTGCGCCATCTGCTACGCTTACCTTCATGATCAACATAAAATCTACGGTTCTGTAGCATAGTTGCTATTACATTAGTAATAGTTGCGTCATGGGTAATATTCTGTAGTTTTAGATTACGTAATGAAAACATTCAAAGCCCATTCTTGCATTTAATTCTTCACTGCCTTCCTCTGTAGCCCTCTTCAGCTGATAAGGTGATGTTCATTGACATCTCCATTTACTAAAGCGACTCTGCTTCCCTAGGATCGTCATCGGGACGCGTGGTGCAGGGATGAAAAGCAGGTCTCTAAATCAAAAAACTTAACGAGAAGCACATTGTAATATATTTATGATAAAAGATTGTCAAATTTCGGTCATCTGCCCAAGACGAAACATTCTGCGTTCCTTACACATCCCGGGCAGACTTCGACTGACTCAGCCGGCGGTAGTGACAGCACAGCGCCGAAATAAACATAGTGACCATTTATGGAACAATGGGAAGCCAATGATAGGTCAAACAAACAAAACGGGGACGCAAGGGATATGTCTTATATTACAAGCATTTTTATATATGCATGTCTGACGAGCGAATAAAATAAGAGACAAAAGATCGGATAACTAGCTTTTCGGCACCAGCCTGCAAGGGCTTTACGGATCGTTTTTTTGCTAATTTTATACCAGACAATAATTGTGTGGAATGTGGCCGATCTGTTGGTTTATAACTTTGAGATATATTTTAATCTTTAATATACATAATCTTAAACTTAATATTCTTCTTCAGCGTATTTTATTCATGATACTGAGTGCATATAGAACATATTTACCTAAGCATTCAATTATATTTAACGCACTGAAAAATAATTAAGTACATTTCTGCTAAAAAAATGTTGTGTGTAAACATTTTCAATTCATTTAAACATGTTTCGGGTAAACATTGCATTCATTGTACATTTACAATACGAATATCTAAAACACCTTTTCAGATCGTCAGTCAACACGCTTTTGAAAGTAAGCCGACTCTAATGATTGTTTTATGCTTGAAAGGATTGGAATGTGACCGATTACTTTGAAATATAAATACATTCTTGTTATTGGAAGATGATAACAAAGAGAAAGAACAAATCTTAATTATGAGGAACAAAATCTGTTATTGTAGTCTATCCAGCGTATGAAGAACCCTGTGACACATTTATTGCCCCTTGTAAAAGGGATGGGGCAAAAATATTTATTTCGATTAGGTCGATTTATTTTATCTTCTTCGAAAAAAAAAAAATCGAATTTGAGTTCGAAGTGAATCGTATATAAACATCTCTATTTTTAAATAATATAATTATTTATTTAACGTTATATCGGACGATATTTAGCACAGGGCAATAAATGTGTCACAGGGTTCTTCATACGCTGGATGGACTATATTATTATTATCACCTTTTATTTATCTGCAGTGTGCAGTGATCTAATTCACTGACATTGATATTATTATTACAGGAATTGTAATTGATATCAAAGACTCTGTAGAGCTTTGATGTAAAGAATAATGAACAAAAATAGACTTACTGGATTAAGGTATGTATCTAATCTAGTGGTTCTTAAATATTTGTGGTCACAGAGTATTTGTGATTATAAAGTCAGTTTGCGAAGAGCCAAAATCTGGTTGAATAATTGTATACAGAAAACAATTTTATTTTTTTATTCAATCATGTAGGAGAGCACAGCCGGTCAAGACCAGTGTACTCTATGACGCTCAGTCAGACAGGCTGGACGCTGCATGTGGGAAACGTGTGTTGTGTTCGTGTTTGTGTGTGGGTTGGGGAGATTGCAGGTGTAATATTATTTGTTTCTTGAAGAGATCCAGATTGTAGGAAGGAGGAAACAGACGCTGGAAGAGCATTCCAAAGCTTAACGGTGGCATTAAGGAAGGAACTTTGGAAACTGCCAGTCTTGGTCGACACAAATTAACCGTTTATGGATGTTCGGCAAGTGTAAGACGAGTTTGATGGTTGTGGGTGGGTGCAGGAGGAATTATTTCTTTAAAATATGCAACGCACATGAAAAATAATAATACAACGATGAACATTACTGCTCAATTTGAGACATTGTTAATTTTTTAATATCTTACTGGGGCACGTAGAACATCCCAGCCGAGTACCAGCAGACTGTAGTTCACCAGTAAAGAAGCACTGATCGAATCTGATAGTAATATCATTTCCAGGAATGCGTTACAGGTCTGATTGCCTCATAATATTGTTGTACAAACATTGGATGTTTTAAAGTTTAAACATTTTAAATAATGCATAACGTACTTATACTCCTACATTGTTGGGGATATTTAAGAGTTTTTGTTGTTGTGTAAACATGTGTATAAGAATATGGTACATAAATTATATAATATATGCATGGGGTATGTTAATCTACTAATGTTTTTAGATTAGAAAAATATTTTAAAGATTTTGTATGGTGGTGTTGATACACAGGATGGTTTTTGTGTAAGAGTTTTATATTAGGTATAATAGGAATTTACCTGAGGTAGGTTGTGAAGCGCCTGATGATGCTGAATGACGGCTGCTGTGAGTCGCTCCAGCTGCCCGCCTTCCATGAGCTGACTGCCATCGATGATCTGTCCGCCCTCTATCATCTCTTTGGGGAATGACAGCAGGTTCTTCAGATAGTCGACAGTGTGCCTCTCCGTATCGTGATTCCCGTACTCTGCCTGACGACTGTAGGAGGCTAAAGCTACAGCCTGTTGACAGTCGCACACAATCCTGCCTTCCACTAGATCGTTTTTCAGCTGAAGGAAATAATGGTACCGCGTCATCTCGTCCGTGATGAGGCTTGTCCCGTTGATCACGTAGTACATGACGCGCAGGTAAAGCTGGTGAGAAGAGGCGTGCTTGTCCAGCTGCCTCTTCAGAGGTCTCTCCAAGTCCACCCATCGTAGCTGCTGGCTCCTCGAGGCGTAACGTAAGCCGAAGAACTCCGACTGGTTGATAACCAATCTCTGGCAGACGTTCTCCAAACATTCTTGCCCGGTGCTGTCAGATCCTAATGTGCACTCGACCACGACTCCATCCAGTAACTCTATGCTTATCACGAAAAGGCTTTTAGATACGACATTGTACTGCCTGGACTTCTTTAGCTTCAGCTTGAAAGGCATGGCAAAAACCGTTCTGTATTCAATTATAACCTCACATTTTCTTCGTATCGCCGGTGGTATTTACATTCCGCACGATAGGCGGATTCTGTCGATGTGACGGGGTGAAATTTGATCTTCTTCAGTCAGTTTCTAAACTTTCTACGCGGGTTGAATCGGACACACTCGTTCGGGCGAGCGTCATTGTGCGACATTTTATTTGCAGGCGAAGGAAGAGACGCGATATGTTTTCATATCATATGGTGTAGTCCTGTTGAATTTAATAATATTAAATTATGACACATAGTCGCGCGCGGCCATTTTTTAAAATAACAAAAATGTTTCGAAGTTTCGAATTGAAGTATTTGGTAACACTAAAATCCTTGAAATACCTATAGGTAGCAAGTAAAAACTTACCAACTTTTTGAATGCATTTGAAAAATATTTTTAATACTCATTAATTCTTAGACCATGTAAGTAAATATGATTAAAATTTAAAATAAAAAGTTTTTAAATAACTTTCTATCATATAATGAAAAGAAAAAAATACTATGAAAAATGTTTACATGGTCTTATACATTTTAAAACTCACAATGAATGAAACAAAAAAATTTAGACGCAACATCGCGTAAAAATATTTTCGGTCAACCACTAAAATCCGTAAATGATCAAAAAAGAAAGAACATAAATATTACAGGTATTTTAAAAATAGTTTAATTTTTTTTAAATTTATAATTTTTGGTAAGCACTTTTATATGTTTTAATGCATTTTTTATTGATAGAGTATAAATCAAATATGAAATGGCCTAGTGCATGAAATCTAAAGTCAACATTTCTTTTATTAGGTTGGCAACTCAAGTATCCTTACAGGTCCTATATTTGAGTCTTAACCCTTTCATTACGGCTCGGTCTGAATACAAATGATACTGTCAATTATAAAACTAGTATTTGAAGCACTTATCTTTTATTCATAAATCACATTGGTTCTTGTATCCTTTAGCTATCAGATGATGCATAAAAAACTATTCTAAGAAAGTAGCAAAACGATATATCAGGTCAACCGATGTCAACAGTCGGGGAATCTTATGACGGCATATGACGACAACCGATGCGAAAGGGTTAAAAGTAACAGTGCATTAAATCATATTTGTATTTTAAATAATAAAAAGAAAAAAAAAAACATTTAAGACTTTATTAAACAATAACAACAAATTCATATGTAAATATTTTTAAATATTATGTATTTTACTATAAATTATTCACATTCTACTAATAATATGCAAATTTCAAATTCAATACCTATTCAAATCTGTGTTCATTGTAGTCTTTGATAATATGCATAATATTAATTTATGATTACTAAAATAACACTGGATTCCTCACAGCATGCTGTGTTGGTATTAGATTCAACATTTAATGTATTCGAAATGGGTCAAATGTATTTGAACTTATGTAAACGTGAATAATCTTAATTTATGGCGAGGCTCACTCGCTTTTGTAATTTGAAAGTGGGTAATGTTGTCCATACTTTTTGATGTGAGTTTCCATTTCTTTCATTTGTTTTCTGAAATAAAAATATTAGGTTCATATTAATACATTTGGAATTTATAATATATCGCTGACACAGAATTAGAGTTTAAGTTTAGGTAATATTATGTTTTCAATCCAAAAAAATAAAAGATAATTGTTTTTCCGCATTTCATAGAACATTTAAGAATATATTTTTGAAATAAAGAGCAACAATAACTAAATATCTTTGACATTATGAAACAAAATACTATGTCAACAAAATATTTATTAATCATAATATAATATACAAAGAGAGTATATTCTGGAATAATTATAAGAGTAAATAAAATGTACTTTAACATTGCATTCTGGATAAAGTATTAAAAATCATCTTTTGGATATTAATCAAAAGAAAGGAAATCGAGAATGCCCTCATTGTTTTAATACACCTTGCATGAATATTATTCAATTCTCAAATGTAAGGATAAAAAATAGTATTATCATTATACACATTATAAAATACAAACTTACTGAAGATGTTGAGGTACATCATCGTATACATCATGAAACATTTCCTTCCAATCGGGCTTCAATTTTTTCTCAGCGTCCATCATTGTACTGTGAACAAGTTTTTTGGTCTCCAAACTCCACGATTTTTCCATCTCTTGGTTCCACCAATCCTTTGATTCCATGAAGAGTCGAAGCTTTTGAATGGGACTCTCTGTTGTATTCCATTTGGTGATTTCGGACACGTCTCTGTATGCACTGCTGTCATCTGATGTTGAGTGATGACCAACCCTACAGTATTATAAAATATGAGTTGAAAACAGTGTGTACCTCTATGTACATTTAAAACAATAACATTGGGTTCATCACCTATATCCTTGAATGTATTGATTTTTTCCGTACTACGGAACCTGGCTGGGATGTTGGTGACATAGGTTGTTAAATGCTTCAACTAGTGAGTTAAAGGTAAAATTATAGAGAGACGTAGAAACAGAAGAATACAAGGGTTTAATCAATAAATAAAATCTCAGTGTTTACAATTTACCTAACGTAAAAATTTTTTTTTTTAGTATTGGACAATAGTATTAAACAGAATGTGAACTTTGGGGATGGGAAGTTGACTTGGGACAGAGTGATGGATTTAACAGCACTTAGGTTCTTAGTGGTTGTCATGTCATTTAAATCTGATGAGAGATATGGAGTGAAAGATTTATAATGATACAAAGTGTATTAAATTTTTGATTTAAATAAATATTTTAATTACAAAAAAATATTTTTCTTTAAAAATAAAGAAAACAAAATTAATCATTTGCGTCAATTTTTTTTAGATGATTAATAAATTACAGGGCTGCTGCACATGAGAGATACTACTTATGTGCTTGCTTATTTAAATGAAAAGAAACTCATTTATACAACCTTAATGGTCTCTAAAACTCCACATAACCCTCAATGCAAATTTAACAATGAATGACAATGGGTAAATGATAATAAAATAACAAAATTACCTATAAGCCATAGCTTCCAAAATGACTGGTTTGTTATTTGTTATGGCGTACTCTCTTGCCTTTTTGGTTGCATTATACACAGCAAACGTATCAGTGCCGTCCACGCGCAGTGTGTGGATCCCCAAGGCTGGACCTCTAGCGGCTATGCCGTCACCTTTATATTGCTCATCAGAAGGCGTAGAAATGGCAAATCCATTATTTCGACTACATTGAGAAAAAAACAATACAATAATTTAAAAATAATATTTTCACAAAAATATAAGCATGTTTAAAGTGATTTTAGTGCAATTTTTAAATATATTGTTATTCTTTTTATATTAGAAATGAGCTGTATTTTTTTTAATGTGTGTATAATACTCTCTATGGTTTAAGTGTTTACTCAACAAATAAATAAATAAAATGTTTTTTATTTTAACATTATTTAACTTAACTGGATACTTCTCACTTTGTGACAAGAGTATCCTCGCTAAGTGAATCATATGCAGTAAAAATAAATAATGTGCAATAAAAAATATTTATCAGGCACTTGTATATAATGATATTTTACTTTGAGGCATGTACTTTACAATATGGGCCTTGTTGAGTAACTGCTAATCACAGAAATGATACCCAGTTCATAATTTTTAAACAATCATGACATTTCATGTTAAAGATTTAGGAAGCGTAAACACCGTAAAATATGATTATCAATTTAATATTTGAAATGGATCTTATGTATATGTATGCATTATGCAATGTCATATTATTGTAAGTTAACATTTTTTTATTTTATGGTATCTACAGTGTTATAATTTGTGTTTACCAGAAAAATATCACAGGGCAGTCTAAAGTTGCTGCAAAATTGAATGCCGGATGTGCGTCTCCCTCTGAAGCAGCTCCTTCACCAAAGTAGCAAACCACACAGCGCTGGTTGTTGGGCTCAAGCTTGAAGGAATACGCAGAGCCTGTTGCCTGAGGCAGCTGAGTTCCTGTTCAACAATTTAACACCAAAACATTATTAGCTATCAACATCCTTCCATTGGACAAAGCCTTCCATTGCAAAAGGATATCCACTGGAGAGATACAAATTATGTTATTGCTCAAATAATTAAGAATGTCACAGCTATACAAACAATGTTCTGTACAGCTTTATTTCATTTTAAAAGTGTAGTTTATCACCGTGATCGACACTTCGCAAAATCTCGGTATATGTTAAGTGGAATATAAACAGAAATAATAAGAATATGTAGTTGTCTCTTTTCAATGTCTGAGTAATCATGCAATTTAATATCACTTCACACAAACATTTTTATGAAATTGATATTTTTATTTTGTGGATAAATTAGGAAAAATAATAATCCATAAATGATATGTATCAGACAATCTACTATTAATTTTTGAAAGTATTGAATTATTTGTAGTGCTTTGTTTCCAAATAAATTGTATTACAAAAACACATGCCAGGAGAAAAAAAACATGAAAACACAGATGCCAAGAGAGAATTCCAAAGCCTACCTGAGGTGTTAAAGAGCTGGAGAAACCGTTTGACTTGAGTCGACATGGGTTAACATTATACATTGCTTCATCCCAAGTCACTTCTGCACCCAGATCTATACCAATCATATTATATGTATGGTTTACGATGGCCTGCAGGATGAGAGCCGGGAACTTAGAGAAAATGCAGCCGTAGTACTCAAGATGTATGTCAGCATTTGCGAATCAGAATATTTATGGACATCGGAAGATTATTCTAATGGCCCCAAGCCTAGTTCGTAATATGCAGCTAATTCTAATCACTCATCTATGTGCGCTCAACTCCCAATGTTGTTTAAATTCAATGAAAGGTGAAGAAACAATGTATAATCAACGTATGGTCATTGGTAATTAGATTTAATGGCATTTTTAGGAGTCTAAACTTATTATTAACATACCTAATGGACTGGAAATGGTTGCAAAGTTTAAGCTCTTGCTTCCATAATGTACGGGCATCTGTTTCCCCTTCCCTGCGTCCTCGTGGTTGCTGTAACATTGGCTGACCATCTCAGCAACAGACATCCCGCGCCAAATAAGCACGCCGGCCTCTCTGTACTGAGCGTAGACCAAGTCCTTGGGAGACAGAGCGGCCGCACTGCCAATGTGACTGCCTTCTTCACCATAATTTGTCATGTAGAAAGATATTCTTCCTTGTCTTTAAAAAAGGAATAGTAAAATTTATTTTAAGGTTATACTGTTTTACTTTTTAAATTTTTCTATTTTACTATCTGATAAATCTGATTTAGTATTTAAAAATCTTTATTGGCTAGCAATGTTTAGCAGCAACCTTGAGTTTAATATTCTCTAGTTCTTAAACTGATGAAAATACTTTTGAGACATACTAAAATTGTAGATAACATTATTAACTTTATTTTTGTCTAAAAAATGTTATGATTTTAGTCTTTTATGTTTGTTTTCAATTTATGGGCTACGGTACTTTAAAATTTAACAAAAACATTAGTTCATGGAACAGTTAAATCAACTATTTAATTTACTAGTACTATAATATGCAATAATATCATACCTTTGAGATTCATATAAGAGTCTATCCATCGTGTTTAACAAAGTCATGTCTTTGTACATTTTTGTGACAATATCTCGAGACAATTTAGGATCTTCTTGGTCGTTGATTATCTCCCCAGTGTTGTACATCACCCTGTATATCGGTATGGGATCATAGCTCTTGGCCGTCGTAAAATTGAGGTTGTTTGTAAATGGAGCTTTAACACCGGGAAACACAGCATCATTGCTTGCCACGGATAGATCATGTTTGGGCTCAGGAGTTGTTGACAACACCTGACAAACAATAATAAAAAAAACATTATTTTATCAATTAAACTACAAACTCCACATATGGCGTATCGCCATCCTTAAAAAAGTGTCTTAGGATCTAGGAATAAGATCACCATCTGTCGGTATATCAGTTTACATAATTTTTTTAAAGAGAACAACAAAAAAATACTTGATAATGATAGTCATACAAAAGAAGACGTAAACACATGACACGTAATGTAAATATTAGATAATTGTTAAATATTTAAATGAAAAAGTTCTCTTTAAATTTATAAGAAACCTATAGAAATCTACGATTAAATAACTCTTACTAAAGTCAATGGTTGCTATCTAAATGTCGTTTATACTGTTTAAAATAAATGTCACCCGATGTCTTAATAAATTCATTTTGACAATGCTACCTCTAATATTAATATTGGACAAAATATTGGAAAAACAATAATTTTTATAATAAAAATGATTTTATTTACCCGAAAGGTACATCTCGATGTGACGTATTTAAATAATCTGTTACTTCGTAAGAGAGACATTATTTCACATGCGTAAAACGCTGTGTTTTTCAATGTACACAGCTGATAAATGATAAGGAAATGACAAAAGCAAAGATATTTAAAACTTTTGTTCAAACAACGATAATAGTGCTACCATATCTTAAAATTGATAAGTGTGAAAGGAATAAAACGTAAATACGAGTAGAACGAAAAGTAATGAAAATAAGTGAAACTGATTAAGGCAACACTTAATAAACTTTAAATCAGTATGTCCATAGTTTTTAACTGATTCTCCGCTAAAATATTTTGAGTGTTCCGAAAAGCATTACATACACGTAGAGTGCAAAATTAAATGATAATAGTTTATTGAATCTAAAAATATAAATGAAAATATTGAGATACTTAAAACCATATCTTGTGTTATTAATGAAGCCGCTATATATAAAAAATATATATTTTTCAATACAAATGTTTATTAATGTTCCTATTTTTTATAGTTTCAAAAAACGTATACAAAAAACTATTTGATGAATAGATTTAAATTTTTTATAAAATATATTTCCAACAATTAAGTCGTTTTCTAAATTTATTTGACATTTTGAAATACTAAAACGATTATTATTTGTAATGGCAATACATTAGTTTGACAGCTATATTCGTATGTTGCAGATACTTCAAAACATAAAAATCGTAATAATTTAATTTAACTAGCGAATTTTGCTGTGGGTGGTTGCTAATTTAAAGTCCATTATATTACATGTGTTTTTTATTGCCAAAACTTTATTCAAACCAACGAAAAAATATCTGTTATTTGAAACTTCGTACAGTAGTAACATTTATAAATCATTAAACTAGAACACTTGTTTACGAGGAGGTAAGGCGGAAAAAAACCTTACATTGATACCGATTTGGAGCGTGATTACAATCAATTTAATTTGAATGATAATTTCATAATAATAATTATTAATATTGATTGAAATTACGCACTTCGCTCTTTACATTATAATTGACATATTGGGCACGCGTTCCTGAAATACGCGATCCCTTGTAGCCCCTTGTATTACATATGATTACCATTTAAACAAATATCTGCAATTTACATAAACCCTTGAAGGACGACGCTCATGAAATATTGAAAAAAATGGCCGTACTTCCTTTTCCTGTTTCATATTCAAAAAGAAAAAAAGGGCATCCAAAAATAAACCAATTATGACTACCGAATTTTCGTGCATGCGGCCGGCCCTATACGAGTATATACCTAAGAGACTTCCGGACCCTTTTTCTTGGAATACCTATCTTGGGTATTTTATGCGTAAGAACATAACAGTTACATAAGACAATATTCCACGAATAATATTAGTTAAGGCAGATGGGTACCTATCATAAGAGTAATGTATGCTTCTATTTTAATATACCTATTGCTTAAAAAGTTCATATATTATTACTATATGCAAAATAAAGTATTGTTAGAGGATGGTAATTAAAACGGATTTCCGAAACACAATCTTTGATATTATTGGGTAAATTAATTACACTTGTACTTAACTAAATATATCATGCCATTTAATATATAATATGTAATGCTGTCAATAAATCGATACGTTTTGGTTTTAAGTACAGTGGGATCTATTACGAAATTACGGGGACCGAAATAATTTTATCTCGAAAATTAATTTTATTTAGTTTTAAAAATAGTCCGAATAAAACGTAATCCCTACCATATGTTGAAGTCGAAAGGTTTATCATGATGTTTATTATGTTAATTTATCTGTCGGTAAAGTGTTGAACGCCACCTTTCGACATTCCCGTCCAGAATCTGTTTCCTTCTTCGTACAATCTGGATCTCTTTATAAAACATAAATGAAAACTTGCAATCTATCCAATATTTCCAGTCCATTATCCATTGTCCAGCCACCCTGTTTGAGTGTCACATACGCCAATGGTTTCAACGAATTGTGCTCTCCTGCTTGCATTTACAAATTAAACGAAAAATTTAAACATTTCCATCTGATTTGAAATAATCACGTCCTATTTTTTAGGCCTAATGGCAAAATTTGTCACATGTTTTTTAAAATAAAGTTTCGTTTCAGAATTTTAATTCTCAATAACAAAAAAAGTTCGTGAATTTAGAGATGGCTCCGTTGAAATGTTAAGCATTTCTTTAAAAAAATAGTCCTATTCGTGGACGTGCCATATTCAATACTCATAATTAAAACATACGTTTTGATTGAAAAAATGGACCACATGTTTCACGCGCTTAGAAACAAAACTTATTAATTTATATAAATTTATTCCTTTGCAGCCAAGCCGTCCGCGTTAAATAAGTGATTTTTGAGAAATTTTCAACCCTTGCATTCGTCGCTCTTAAACGAAGAGATATTTTCAATTAACCTT
The DNA here is from genome assembly GCA_022606575.1 of Glossosoma conforme. NCBI lineage: Eukaryota > Metazoa > Arthropoda > Insecta > Trichoptera > Glossosomatidae > Glossosoma > Glossosoma conforme. The sequence goes on along the minus strand of JAGTXR010000101.1, from coordinate 1,720,497 downwards.
AGGCGTCGAACACACGGAACGCGATATGTCGCGGCTGGCAGAGTTTGCGCGATCAATGTAGTGCTTAGAGAAATAGGAATGTCAAACATGCCTTTGTGAGCGATCGTATATTATTATATAAACAGCGCATTGTACTTGCGAAAGAAAGAAAAGTTTTGCTTTTCAATCATATTTATGTAATATATTTAAAATTCTTATTAATTAGAAAATAATTAAAACAGAAGATCGTCACTCTTCACGATAAGACTAAGTATTAGACCATGTCACGAACAATGAGGTTCTCAGCATAATCAAGGAAGGTAGGCATCTAGTAAGAACCATCTCAGAGAGGCGAGCCCGATGGATCGGTCATATTATGCGCCACGATGGTCTTCTTCACGAAATTGTGGAAGGGATGGTTGAGGGTAGAAGCTGTAGAGGGCGCCCTAGACGGGAGTATTTGCAGTAAGTGTTCGAGGACATGAGTTGTAGCTCTTATGCCGAGCTGAACATACAGTGTTTTTTCCCTGTATGTTTAAGTGTTTCATTTTATGTGTCTGTCATGTCTCTTTTTATGATTTATTTTCTTTCTTTCTTTTTTCTTTCTTTCTTTTCTTTCTTTCTTTCTTTCTTTCTTTCTTTCTTTTGAATATATATCCTAGTGTTAATTCCTAGTATTAAGTAAAATCACATGTAAGAAATGTCTTCCATTCAAGGAAGGTGTAAATTAATTTATAATTAAATATATTAAGTTCATGTCGTAGTATCTAACACATTATTGTAATAAGTTAAGAGACAATTAAGTCTGGTAATTTAAGTTGGAGTAGTGATTATTTGTAAACTTGTAAAAAAAATACCTTAAATAAAGAACCGATATTTAAAAAAAATAAATAAAAATGATTATATGAATAGCTTGCGTAACCAAGGCGACTAAAATCAACAAACGACATATTATCGACCAGTTATTAGTACCAGATTTTTAAAATCTTAAATAGGGTTTGATCCAGTTGTAAAATGGTTTGAATTAGACTGTAACTTTCCCGGATGCGCAGTTAAGATATTAACAAAATTTCATAGTGATTGAATAAGCAGGCAAGGCATTCATAAGTAACATACTAATATTGTTTTTTAAAAAAAATATTCGTTCATGAGATCATTTAAAATTTTTTGATGAAGCTTATTTTTAAAGAGAGTGCGAGAAAACTCGCCGTACTTAAAAATGCTGATCAACAATGTCCAATTATGTCTCAAATTCAAATACGAGTACTGAAGATGTTTTCTCGTCGAGCCCCTGCGCTCTCATAACGGAGGCTGTGGGATACTATGGACGATTTGTACTCCACGTAACTTTGGATGCAGAGATGACTTGTTAAGTTACGGAAATTTGTTGCAATTATATGCTCCAGTCAGAGAGTATATGCTGTAGAACTTTAACTTTGTCAATCCAACAGTAAGCTATTGTTGTTGATTGCTGAATTGATGTCTAATTAGAAGACACAGTTCTTGAAATCTTAATATTATTATTTTATCTTATAAATGCTTTTTTCGACTGGGTATTATGTGCGTTTGTTAAAATTTCATCGTTATTCTACAATCTACATCCATAATTTAATAAACTAGAGATAACAAGAAAAATGGCCAAGTTAGTAAATGTGTTTCACAGCTGACGGTTTTTTTTCCAGACAACTAAAACGTTAGTAAGTTGTCGTAAAATTATCTGAAAACGTATCATCTAATTATCGCAGCTTGTATGATTTTTTCGCTGATCGCTGCGACGTTCGTGTGATTGCTATCGTAAATTGCATTTAGTGTGGCTAGGTTTATTCTCTTTTTTCGCGGTAAAAAAAAGTGCGGCTTGCTCCCGGGCAAATCTCTCGGGGGGAGCATTTTTACATATTTTCCGTTTGCATCAGATTTTTGTACTCGTGAATGAAATGAAAAAAATACACATTTCAAGGGCGGTTCACATTTTTGTACATACTCGTATATTTTATATACCTGCAGGAGAATACCGCCAGACGATGATGGTGAGATCTCAGGTGTGGATTATTCAACGCTCGTTAATTTAAAAATGGATGAGTGATTCATATTCATCTTGGATTTCTTTTCGTTGTGAATATTGGAATACTGAAGTGGTTGGCAGAATTTTTTGAAGAAGATAAAATTTTCAAGATTAATATCCGTTTAATGTTATTGCTTGAAATTATTTTGAAAATAAAATAAAAATAAGACACCGTCAGTGTGAACAATAATAAAAAAACGCCACAGTTTTCTCACAACTAGACCACGCCTAGTTTTATATTAAACATTTACTTTTTATCCGTTTTGTTTGTCCTGAATTTTATTAATTATTAAATTTTATATAATTCAATAAGACAGGATGGAGCGTTAGTAGCTTAAGTCATAAGTTTCTGTTTTAGTTCGTCTCGGATGATGATATATTTCACGCAAGGTAGACCCAGTTCAGGCACGAACTCCACGAATTCGTTCAGAAGATTAATTTGTTGGAGTCGTCTATTAGAAGAAAATTGGGACCTTCAGTTGCTTGTATTTATTGCTTTGTTTTTCTTAGTGTCTAGTTTTTCTATGTGTATTATATTATTTCTGGATCATATTGTATAAAATTTGTAATGTTTCTGAGAGAGTAAATAAATAAATTGGAAATTGAAAAATAATGTAATAGGTCTATTGACGAGTGTTGATCCTGGAAATGCGCTTCAACTTTTTTAAACGGACCACTGTAAAGGCGTGATTTTCACAGGATTACTTCCGTCTATCGCCAATTTTTATTGATAAATTGAGATGGTAATTTTTGAGGGGTTAGTGTTAGTACCGCTCAGCCGACTGGGCTATTACTGTGCCTGGACCGAATATACATACTTTGAATATATACTATAGCGACATCTATCATACGATGATAACAATGACATGAATACTAGTTTCAACGTGAGTCAGTCCAGGCACAGTAATAGCCCAGTCGGCTGAGCGGTATGAATACCTGGGCATAGTTGGTTTCCAAGGTCCGCGGTTCGCATCCCGCTTCTGCCGTTATTTTTGTGTTTGGATTGACGCGTTGAAAAAAGAATTTTATGTATAGTATATGTATATTTAATTATTAAAAATATGATGATGTTCATTTTATTATTAGAATTCACTTTGAGATCCATTTCATGTTAAATAGATAAGAATTTCAATCCTTGTTTTAATATGGATCACATTGAGCACTGTTTTACTTAATGGAAGTCTGCAGTTTAGCTATCTATGAAAGCTTATTCAGTCCCAATGTGCACAAGAGTAAGTTTGTGCACATTTGAACTGAAGAAGCTTTCATAGATAGCGAAAGTGCAGTCTTCCACCAAACGAAACAGTGCTCAATGCGATCCATATTAAAACAAGGTATGAAATTTTATTTAGAAAAAGAGAGACATCGAACAAAGTTAATGTTTTGTTTTAGAGTATAACACATACCATACGTTGTATCTGAACAATATCCAGGTGTAGTTATGCCCTTCTAAGCCGACGTTAAATGCACACGTTTGAAATCCCAAGCATTCTTCAGTTACGAACCACCCTTTAGCAACCCATCAAATATCTTTTGATTGACAAATACTTGTATCTACACTTATTATTAAGTAAATGTATCCACCTTTTGAGGATCGTCCGTTTTCAGCCGTTATTGTTAAATAAATGTGATATCATTCATTTCACCCGTCCTTTGCACATATTTGTTTTGAAGAAGGTTATTCCGATTTCGCTTTCAAAGCAGCGGCGGAGCTTCGCCTCCCTTTTAAAGGACCATAGAGCAACGATGTGAGAGAACTCTCGAACACCTGATAGGACCTCAAAGGAAAGATTAGCCCACTGAGCGATTCCAACCGCCCCAGATTGATTTCTCTCTTCGAGCGGAAAATTCGAATTACCAAAAAAACATTCTAACGTATATTATAGTATCGAAAACATGGTCATGTATTATTTACTTTTACATTCTTGATATGATTTTGACAACACAATTTTAAGATAAGGTAATATTTGTTTTATTGAACATTACAGTAGCTAATTGAGTTTAGTTAAGCAGAACTTTGCCATTCTTTGACGTTGTAGTATTTAAACACATACAGGAGAAAACAAATTGATAGCGATGGAGATAGAGATGTTTTAAAGATGTTTTATTTGATTATTTCCATTTAAAGGTTGCCTAAGAGCTGTATATGGAGTTCTTGATCTGCCAACGTCATTACAGTGCACTTCAGCATACGCGTGTAGTCCATAATCAAAATCTTACATACAATAATTCCAAGCAAATACAGAAAAATCAAATTTTAAATTAAACAGAATAGAAAGAAAATATGAATTGGCATGTACACATACACCACATTATTATTATTGTACTACTCTGCATTTCAACTGATACATATTTGAATCTGCGCACTGCTACACATCACTACCGACACGTCGAGCAGGGCCGCCTTTCTCCAGAGCAGCGCGACGCCGCCGTACGGCCGGCCGCGGTACACTCCAGCTGATGGAAATTTATGGGGATTCGCTTAGAATGGGTGGTTTTCAAGTGACGCTTTTAGACTAACATCAATTTTACGGGTAAACGATCAGTCTTAGACCAACCAGGAGTGTTTTATTTCTGAACAATTTCAGATATAATATTTTAAATAATATTTTTTATCTTAAGCTAAGGAATCGAAAGCATGATTTGTCTCATGGTAGATGAGCGCTTTACCTCTAGGCCGTACCTCTCGGAAAGTTTCAGTCCTATGGAACCTCAAATTGTTGCTTTCTTTTTTATCTATTATTTTCTTATAGGGATGCTTTCTTTTCATTCATTCAGTAAGGAAATAGTTCCTCTTAAATATGCATTTATTTTGCTTCGTGGTACAATTCATAATTCTGAAATCCTTGAATGCATTATTTTTTAAGCTTCGATAGGTATACCCGTGCTAGTCATCCATTGTTTTATATTCCAGTTGGTACCTATGGAGTTTTAAGTTCTAAATTGAGTTCAACTAGGATGTTTTTAAATAGGTTATTTCTGATTATATTACACTTATTATACTAATCTTCTTCTTCTTCGTGTCAGCGACGTCAAATATTTTTTTCTCAGTATCTGGCAACATTGATAGCTCGTGTGTTACCCAGCATTAGGTCCTGAGATGTACAGCTTGTTGGGCACATGGAGTAGCATCTTAGGTATGAGCTGGTCTGCAGGTCTCCACAGTCGCACAATAGTGTCTCTCCCTGCCGAAGCATTCCCCACCGCTCGAGGTTGTCCTTTATTCTACCAACTCCGGTCCTTAATCTGTTCAGGGATTTCCAGGTCCGCCAGTCAAGGTTCTTGCCAGTTGGGAGGCCTTCCTTTGGAGCAATGAAATCCTCTAGTGCGACTTGTTGCCAGAGCTGGAGTCTCTCATCTTCAGGGCCGGATGTGAGAGGTTGTGTGGATCTCAGAAAGCTGCTTCGCGACTTCAATCTTGGTGTTGGGGGTATCTGATTATACAAGCAGTGGGACGGTTGGTTGATTGCCTTACGCATTTCTTCGGCGCATATGACTTTGCGTCTTATGTGTGGTGGTGCGATGCCAGCTAAGGGGTATAGTTTAGAAATAGGTGTTGGTTTGAGGCAGCCTGTGACGACTCTGCATGCATCATTCAGGGCAGTATCCACTTGATTACAGTGGGCTGATCGACCCCACACTGGTGCCGCATATTCTCCGGCTGAGAAACAAAGTGCTAAAGCTGAGGTACGAAGAAGGGGTGGTTGGGCTCCTTAGTGAGTGTTGGTCAGTTTGCGGATGAGGTTGTTCCTTGTTGCAACTTTCTGTTTGGTATTGCTGCAATGACGCCTGAAGGTGAGGGTGCGATCTAGAGTGACTCCGAGGTATTTTGGACGATCGCTATGTTCCAGTACTCTACCTTCCCACGTGACACGAAGCTTTCTGTTAGCTTCCCTGTTTCTTATACTAATTATTTCTTTGTTCATTTCCCATTTGACAAAAGCATAAGGAATTGTTGATTGATAAATTGACAAATGTAATGCGTAATTCAAAAGAATTGTTCCGGAACTGAGGTCGCGGTCCCGAAATTACAGCATCAGCTTTAATGGTGATGCCGGAATACCAAGGATCCGTCACTGAGGATAAATCCAAAGACCGGAGATGAGTTGGTACTAATTTATTTAATACGAGTCCCCTTTTCATACCCTAATTTACAACATGAGTGAGCAGTTATAAAAATAATATTAATATATTTGAATGTCATACATTGCACATTCCTCGATACCGTTTTTGGACCTTGATCCCTTCAATACACATAGAGTGGTAGATTATTGGGATGGTCCATGCTCCCCATCGATGCGTAAGCATTCCTTATATTAATATGACTAATACATAGAATTTCGTACACCGCAAATTCCTCTATACTTGTTATTTTGGACCTTGATCCCTGACTGTATGAATTGACAGATTTTTATCTAAGATAGATAGTTGAACAATTACTTTGGAGGCTTAATACAAATAGTTTTATTTAAAATAACGTTTTTAACAATAATGAAAGATTACACTTTTGATTATCAAGTGTTGTACTAAAGTATTTATAATACGAAACAGGTATTTCAATTTATTTTTAAAGACTTTCGTGACCATGTCGCTAATCCAAATTATTCCCACTTGCTACGTTTTAAATTCGGAATTGCACGACATAAATAAGTAAGCTGACCAAGCGTTCCGTTTTGAAGAGGCAGTGCCGTTTTCAAGTACATAGTCGGTACCGTTATGCCGATAAGTTATATTTGTATTATTATTTCGGGATGCTAAAATATCCACGTTCAGAAAGAGAGATTAGTTGTTTCAGTTTTCAGTAAAGAAAAAAATGGTAACTTTCTAGGTTTTCACGGCCAGATTTTATATTGTGTGGCGAATTTCTTTTCTCCGATATTTCGACCGCCATTGCAGGGATCTTGTTCAGGGTTGATGACTTTGTTGTGAGTTGGTGTCAGGAAGTAGTTTAGCCGTCAGCCTAACGTACCCCCACGAGCGTCATGTCGGGTAATCGTGTACGGTGGGTATGTTCTAAGAAGACTGCCTCCACGAACGTCATGTAGGACTATGGTTGTCCTTGCTTGTCTGTATATGTTTTTGAGTATGTGCTAGAGGCGGAAGTCATGTTGTTTTGATGTCGTGCATACTAGGCCACCTAATAGCGTCAGCACTGGCAGTGCATCTGGCTGACACGGGACATAAGTTTTCATTCGAACCCGAAATCGTGGAGCGAACACAAGGAAAACATGCACGCCTAGTAAAGCCATTGAAATCAAAAGACATCCCATCAAGATCAACAGGGATGACGACTTGATTCTAAAAATAATAAAAAATGGTGTCATTTTTTTAAAAGATAAAATTTACCACTTTGTAATAAACGATGAAAAACAGAAACGATGTTTTTTAAATTGACTATATTACACTAAAAAACAGCTGTAGTATCCTGGACATTTTTATTTGTTTAAAAACTGATATTTATGAAATTCTTATATATTTAATATTATAATGGATCTCAAAGGGAATGCTGAAAATATAAGTAATCGATTAGATTTTACCGGAGAAACATAAATTGTCTTCAATGGAGAAAATGTCCCGTTTCGAGATTCATTACAAAATACAAGGACCTTTCATTATTCGTAAGGTGTATTTTAAATATTATTGTTTTAATTTAAAATACATGAAATATGATGAATTAACCTTTCCTTCCCTGTGATGTGTATCTTCTACACATTGCTTCTAATAACCATTAATATGTCAATAAATATAATAAATACAAGTTTAACATTTAGGTATTCCTCCATAATATATTTACGAATTGATTTAAAAAATAATATTAATAATAATCGGAATTTATCGGGTATTTTGTGAACATCGGAAACAAAATCGCGCTTTAAGTGCCTCGACCTTGGGTCTGGACGATGTGCGGGAAGCGCGACACTATATTCGCATCACTTATCTTTCATACTTTACTGTGAAGAAAGAGGGAAGAGAGTGGTAGTGGGTCACTCCGGCAACTACCACGACTAGCGGCAGTTGCTCTCGAGCCAGAGTGGACCTATGCCCTTTCCGTGAGCGTTGTCAGATGTTTTTTTAATGTTTTCAGTCAATAAATCTCAATTATTATAATTTTTGACCTCAATTTTAATTAATTAAGAGCTATGAAAGTTCTTATTTAACCGATTTAAAATTGCTGATTTTTAATTGTATACTGACTACCCAATGCGCGTTTTTATTTTAGCACCGTAAAGGAAAGGCTAGTGAAAGTAATCAGAATAAATCGATATTATCTATCGATCTACATGGGTATCGGTGTAATAGCGGCGATTGGTGGTGACGATATGCTTAAACGCGAATGTAGAATAATAATCTTATTTATAAAGTTTTCATACCATAAGCCAGTTCGATTGTGCTCTTTAGGTGTGAATAATTAAAGGTAAAACCGATTAATTACGCTAACATAGAACGAAAGTTTGAAATTTAGCAATCTATTATAGAATCGGTATTCCCTGGAGAAGAGAACTTTGCTAAAATAAAACCCAATAAGTGGAATTTAGATTATTTTATTTTTTATTAAGTATTTTCATGCAATAGGTGGTGGGTGAAATATAAAATAAATTAAAACTTCTTGTGTAAATAGTTCGTAAATAATTATATTTCAATATTATTTACTAAAATTTGCGACGGACGTATTATCGTAAGACGAGTCTTAGATCGAAAAATTGAATCAAAACTAGTGGTAGACGAAATTCGTACCTTGAGCACTACTTATGTATACACAGTGACATCTGACAATTCACAACACTGGGATTCTTAAATGTTTTAACTTCTATGTTCCAGATAGGTACACCCGTGCTCGTAGCCATCCATTGTTTTTGATCCCAGTCGAGGCTTGTGGAGTTTCAAGCACTCAATTTGGTTCAACGGCAATGTCGCTCCTAAATGGCCTACCAGCATACCTCGATCCTTTTCTTACATCCTTTTCCTCTTTTGTCTCCTGTATTGTTCTCCTTGATCTCTGTGATCTTTGACACGTGTCATCTTCTTATTCTTTTGTGTAATTTTTATTTATTATTCTTTTTTCTCTGTTTATTGTATATTTATGTATACTAATTCTTCTGTATATTTGTAAAAAAAAATGGAATTTCGATTCTGTAAATAAATAAATAAATAAATAAATAAAATAAATAAAACTGTCAACTCTTTAAGATAGACGATGCGTAAATGCTAGCTCATTTAGCTTATAGTCGTGTGATCTATGTGATATATGATGTATGTATAAAACATTTTTTTTTGGTACTAAGCACAAATGATTAATTTGAAAAATAAACAAATAAAGAAAGCACTTTATAAAACACAAAAAACTGAAAATACAAAAAATAATTATACATATTTTTCTTCCATATCCATATCATACTCGTAGCTGAAGCAAATGGTCACGAAAATTACTGTCACGCAGTTCTGTCGGCTGCCATAATTCCTGCTTTGCTAATGTCATCTCTGTACTCGGAGCACCGCAGACTACATACTATGCATATTTCTTGTCGGCCGTCATGACGAGATTCCGGGTGCGGGTAGAGAAAGCCGATGTAGTAAATATAAATTCGTGTATATGTACAAATATTTAATTTTACTATCCAGGAACACATGTCAAATATATAAGCATACCCTTCACATGGCAGCATTAATACATGGACAATTCGAAAGTTATATAAATTATATTAAACTTTAAATTGACTCGAAAACGTCTTAAGATAAGTCAGGTTTTGACTACTTTTTATTAAAATGAAATAATTTTAATGAGATAAAAAGCTACTAATATTGGAATCGATCAGTCCAAAAAATTGAATAATTGAAGGAGAAAATTGATTAGAATGTTTTGTATTGAAGACGTCGGAGAGACTACTATGTGAAGTGCATATGTGAGGTTCCTGTGTTATGTGAAGCCATTAATCATGATACACAAAGAACCTCCTTGGAAACCCGGCATCAGAATACGTGACAAAGTTCTCAAGAAGGTCAATAAAACAACCTTATGAAAACTTTGGATTTGAATCCATCGGGAGATTTATTGGTTAACTGCTTTTCATTCACCCGACTTTTTCCAGAAATTTTTCAAGACCGCACTTTTTCATAAAACCGGTTTTCACATAACAACGAAAAATGATTTAAAATCTCGCTAATAAGAAGTTTTATTGACGTAAAAGAAAACATGCAAATCGATGTAAAAGCACTGAAGAATAATTGCAAATAAAATGCTGTAACCTGAAATACACGGAGAGAGATCCTGAAATATACGCGATTATTATTATTATATTAGTATTTGTATAGCGCTCTTTTATGACCGAATGATCATTCCAAAAGCGCTTCTTTGCCTCTCTGAGTAAAAAGGTGGGTCTTGTGTCTGCTTCTGAAGGATGCCTCCGCTTTAAGCTCTTTTTTTTATGCGATCTTGGCCTATTAGATGGAATCCTGTGTAGCTTAAGTATTTAGTATTTATTTTTTGTGTTCCGGAACCAAGATCGCGGTCCCGAAATTACAGCGTCAGCTAAATGGTGACGCCGGAATACCAAGGTTCCGGCACTGAGGATAAGTCCAAAGACCGGAGTTGAAATGGTACAAATTTATTTGATAATATACCCCTTTTTATATCTTAGTATACAACATGAGTAAGCATTTATAAAATTAATATTAATACATTGAATTTCATACACCGCAAATTCGTAGATACCTGCTGTTTTGGATCTTGATCCTTTCAATTTACGTAGAGTGGCAGATTATTGGGATGGTTAATGCCCTGTGTCGTACCCGACTGTATGAATCGACAGATTCCATCTAAGGTGTTTGATTACAATAATTACTTAAAAGGCTTTTTAATGCTTAATACAAAATAGCGTTTCGAACAGTTTGTATTTTGTTATTCTTATTGTTAATAACTTACGTATATTTTCAGTGTTCGATGGAATGATATTAATGTGTGTGTTTGCATTTTAGTTCAACAGGATCATTAAAGCGACACAAAAGTCATAACAATTTTTTTCTTTTCAAGTTATGGTAATGGAATAATATTTATTTATGATTTGATTTTAGATCAGATATGACATGTAAATATTATTATAAATACGAAACAGCATTAAGGCGACGCACATTGGGGCTAAACGTGTTTGTAAAACGCTTTGAAATTTTCAGAATACGAATATATTTGTAATATTCTTAATGTTTTATAAAACCAATTATGATTTGTAAAAATATTCAACAGAAAAACACTTACAAATTAATCGAAAACACAATTTGATGCGAAATTTATCTCATCAATTAATGAAAAAAGGATTGAAACTATAAAACATATTCAGTTCTTTGCCCAACGCCGTATTGCACAAATATGTCGTTTGCTATGAATTTGTATGCATATCAGGTAAACATATTAACGCAGTACAGCACCGAATAAACGCTTTTTATTATTATTAAATAGTATTTTTCCTATAGGCAACTGCTTCTTAGTTACGATACTCAGCAATACAGTGAAAATTATAAAAAATGTCAGATACCCACTATTCAAAAATAATTAAGTGCATCGATATTTGCAGTCAATTTTTCATTATGCAGGTTCCGATTTAAAAGAGGAATAAGATACGATACTACCTGGAATACTCCTGAAAGCCCTATCTATAACACTAACGTTGATAGTTGTTATCGCTATATGGATTAAAAAATAATAATTTTATTTTTGAATTTTGCACTTTTTTTCCATGCATGGACTCCCTCGTGCGACGGCCAAAAGTTTCTTCGGCCAAAACTTTTGATGGACGTGTCGTATTTTAAAGAACTCGAAAATCGAGAGGAGGCTTTTTAAATTTATATACGACGCAGAGGAAAAGTTTCCCGAGTTGGGGATTTTCCCGATTTCGGTGGGTTTATGAACTTTCCTTATTCCAGTATATCGGTGAAGTGTTCACGTGTATAAAGCGACGAAGTTTATGCGGGTAGAGAACTTAAACGGACTTTTTAAAGCGAGAAGAAAAAATTACGGTTCATATGTGGGTTGTGGAATATCTTATTCTTTCATATAACATTAAATCACTATATATGTTCGTCATAAAGTTGAGCCAGCTGCCATGATCATCGATTTACCCAGGTTAAGTTTGCATTTTTTGTGTTTCACCTCTAATTAATATAGAGGTATCGAGATCTTCAAGAAAAAAATGCTTTTCTGCGGCATTCTTCTGTAGTATGTTTCTGTTATAAATAGGGTTAACGTAGAATTTGTAAGATAATTGGATTTTTATTGTGTTGTAGCCACAGTATTAAAATTTTATAATATAATAAATAAAAGTATATTTTTAGATAGAATTCCAGATTTCTGACCAGTTACACCTACCCATGAGATATCTACTTTCCAAATTTTCATTGAATACGTAACGGATACGACATCCGTGACAAGAGGACATTAAATCTTTTATGAAGCTATCGTCTAGTATTCTATGCTTTCCGGAGCATGTGGTCACCACGAATAGCCGCCATAACTTTATGTTATTCCAGGTCAGCTTCGCATTCAGATTTTTTTCTTTGCCAGATTGTGAAAACTCGAAAGTTTAAATAAAAGGCAAATGTAATTGAATCTCTTCTATAGTATCTGGAAAATAACTTGCGTATGTCGTCGATCCTCCCAAAGTCAAGCCATCACTTATTGATATGGTTTTCAATGTCAGCACCGTCATATAATATTCAATCTCAATGACTCGTGACCTTGATCTTGACCTTTTCAAACTGGTGCGACCCTGAAACTTAGTGTAAGAAACTAACCCTAAATTGAGCCGCCTCTTGTATCATTGCTTAATTATTAATAAAGCCACAAGTTCATTGGTACACGTTCTTATCACATTGATTTAATTTATAAGACTTAAACCAACTTAGTTTTAACGTGTGTCATTGATATCAGCTTGATATAGCTCTTTTAGGCTGATGTCGAAAAGCCTCGAAAAACGATCTTTTGTCTTATTTTTGTTTGCTCGCGTGACATGCACACCTAATAATGCACGTTTTAATTATATTAAATTACTCGGCGTTTGCTTACGTTATTTTATTTGTTATGACAGTTGCTTCATTTCATGTTGGTGCAACTGTCATCTTTAATTTGTTTTTTTGCCTTGATTATCTTGGCGGCGCTGGATGTCACAGTGTTCTGTAAGTCGTCAGTTAACCTCTTGTCCGGACGAGGAAATCAAGTCTTTATTGAAAATAAAAACGAATTGTGCTTGAAAAACAAGTTCTTTGTGTTGTCAATATTTAAAGATATTTTATCTTATTTATTGTAATATAAGTAAATATTTAATTGTTTTAAATCTTCGACCCCTAAAATTATATAAATATATGTAATTTTTTTTTAATTTTCACTGTTGAAGAGAGATAAATTTGTAGGCAAAACAATGGTAATACAATATATTAAAAAAACAATTAAATATTTTTTGGTTGGTAAAAGTGGTTTAAAGCATATTTTTTGAGTTGTTTTTTAAGCCAAATTAAATCGTTAGACAGCTTCTTTTTCGTGTCAGCAACGTCAAATTATTTTTTTGCCCAGCATTAGGTCCTGAGATGTTCAGCTTGTTGGGCACATGGAGCACAATCTTAGGTGTGAGGTGGTCTGCAGGTCTCCACAGTCGCACAATAGTGATTCACCCAGCCGAAGCATTCCCCACCGCTCGAGGTTGTACTTTGTTCTACCAATTCCGGTTCTTAATCTGTTCAGGGATTTTCAGGTCCGCCAGTCAAGGTGCTTGCCAGTTGGGAGACCGTCCTTTGGAGTAATGAAATCCTCTGATGTGACTTGTTGCCAGAGTCTCTCATTTTCAGTTTGACAGCTACTGAAAAATAAGATATATATTAATTTTAATAATTACAGAATAAGCTTAATTTTAAAACGTATTTACTGATATCTTTTTTCCCTAGACCATGGCAAATGACATAAATTTATTCTGGTATTTCGTGGTGACTATATGCTAAAATTTGGCAGTGAATATTGAAGAATAACGCTGTTCTTAATGCGAATCCGTATATATCAATTTATTTTTCATCACTATGAAAAGAAAATCAGTTTTCCGCGCTGAAAAAAGTAACGTCATTATATAAAACATCGATCAAATAAGTCGGCGTATCGTGAGAGGGAAACTTTGCCTATCAAATATGTACAAATAATCCAATAAACTCATAACATAAACAAAATAATGTGCTGCGAGGAAAACTGTTCAAAATAAATAGGGATTCATGTCGTATGCGAAAGGATAATAAAATAAAAGAAGTTTTATTGGTCGGGTAATTTATTTTCGAACGCGGAACTTTTCGAATGAATACAGTTATTATACTTGGTTAAACACAAATGAAACCGAGTCAATTCTCATAAGCCAGTCATAAATTTTATTTATTATTTTAATTATTAACTACGTGTTAATAATTGCTTCTTTGTGGTGTGGTGGAGCATCGAATTTCCTAAAAGTTACATCAGCTCACCGCCGATTAAGATAAATAAGCTACGACAGATATTTTGCGTGGTTAGTTTATATACAGCATAAATATTAAGTTTATAAATTCTTTTTTATTTGAACTTTGTTAGATACACAACTTTAAAGCTTTCGGAAGGCAGGCGAGAAATTTATTTCCTTTTTTATATAAAAGCTTGTTAAACATCTTAGGCTTGCACTACAATACGTGACTTGGGGCAATTACATAAAGGCCAAAACGCGAGTATGCACGAACTTATATCAATAATTCAATTAGGTCCTAATGACTTTGTGGTAAGAGGGTGGTTTGGTTGTATAGTCTACTGGAACATGAATACAGGGCAATAAAATAATGTCATAATTGATATTTTATTTCTACAAGCTAATTATATATATGTTATTCGTTGATAAAACACATTATATAAAATATTATGATTTCTTGAGTATATTAAAGCTATGCGAATGTAATAACTATTATATACAACTTATATTATAACAATTATAACAACGCCTTCCAAATGTTGTTGGGTCTGCCGCGATACTGCAGCGCCTCAGGCATGTTGACGGAGGGACGAGTGGATGGCTTCCATGTCATAATAAGGAAGCGTTGCGCTTCTCTGTGGGCGCGCGTTCACGGCAGTCTCAACGCAAAGATCGCTGTGTGGGTGGATAGGTGGGACTCACGGTTGGATGGGCACTGGATGCGCCTTCACGTGGCCATCCAGAGGGCATCCGGTGCTCCACTCACTGAGTAGTACAATAATAACAACGTGGTGTATGTGTACATGCCGATTTATTTTTTTATTTACATTTATATTTTCTTTCTATTTTGTTTACTTTCAATTTTGATTTTTTCTGTATTTGTTTGCAATTATTGTATGTAAAATTTTGATTATGACACTAGTGGCTAAATACATATATTTTTTTATTATTATTATATGATATATAATAATGAAAGAGGCCATGAAATAAATATACTAATATTTAACAAATGAGTTATTAAATACTCATAATTTTCATTACTTTGTCCGCTCCCCTAACTGGAGCATATGGTCGCCATGAAGTTCAGGTCTTCGTATCACCCTATGGCAGCTCTGCCTCCCAGAGCTCCGCCGAGTACATTCTATGTATACTTTTCAATTGCCTTCCTTTATAACGCGAGCTCGGAAGCTTGAAAAAAAAGCAGCTGTAGTTAATGATCTCCTTCGGCCTTCGAATTATAAGTCATAACCAGGTTTTCCTTCCCCTCTTGACTGATTACCTTGTCAAACTATCGTAACCACAGTATTCTACGTAGAGTATTCGAGACCCACTACACAGCTGCATTGTATTTCTGAAAGATGCTAAGATTCCTAACCGTAAAAAGGAATAGGAATGATGCAGGCGCATTAGAGACGGATCACGTATTTATATTTTTTATATTATTTTTTGTGATTAACATTGGTATGCCTGTCTCAGGGCAGTTTATACCGCCGGTCGCGGCCCGTGTCAAGTGCCAAGGCAATCGATACGCGGGCCCTGGTGGCTTGGCCGGGTGTTGACCCAAATACCTACGCCGTAGCAGCCGCGTAGAGCCCCTAGAGCACTTAGCCGCACGTAGATGTCTATATTTTGAATACACCAGCTGTTGAAGTGGCCTACGATTATACTCCGCATTTTAACATATTGCAAGATTGTTTTTTTTTGCATTATAAAGTGCGTTTTGATTTTGCAAATAAGATGCAAGAAAACTTAAAATACAAGTCTCACTTGAAGAGATCATAATGTTTAGAGTATGAGTAATATGGCAAAATTTTGTTAGATAATAATATTTTGAATCTTTATTGGTTTTAATTTGTCCATGCTCGCTCCCTCAACTGAAGCATATGGGCATCACGAGCCGGCGCCATAAAGTTCTGTCAGCCACCTCTATTCTCGCCTCATCCCATGTCAGTTCCGCTTCCCGTTTCAAATAACATATCCTAGTAAAACTATCTTTCAGTATATAAGTGGTGATTGGCAACATATTAGAAATATACAAATATGGGTAGAAATCATTCGGCTTAAAGGTTTAAAAAGTAATATCAATAAGGTAATTATATCAAACCATACATAGCTAAAAGTGTTGCTACAAATATTCAATATTTTAATGGGTATCTTCAATTATGGGAATAGTAAAACTTGAATTCTTAAACAGTATATGAACTATATGACACACCTGCGGTACTAGCATCATTATCATCAGCCAGTGTCCGTCCACTGTTGAAGGTAGGCCTCCCGCATGAGTCTCCATTCTATTTGAACCTTCGCTTTCAGCATCCAGGCTACTCCCACTATTCTTCTGATGTCGTCAGTCCATCTTGCAGGGGGTCGGCCCTTTGCTTGGCAGTTCTTGAACATCACTCTAACACTTTTCATCCCCATAGACCGTTGTCTCTTCGACAGATATATCCTGACGATTGTCACTTGAGTGTGCCTATTCGTTGGGTGGGCTCTATTAATTTAGTTCTTCTTCAGGTATCCTCGTTTCAGAAATACATTACATATAAAAAAATTAAAAATACATTTCGTATTAAAATTAAAAAATTGAGAATTAACATGTTTTTCTAATAATTACCATATGTCAAAAATTTTTATTTAAAACGTTGTCACATTCATTTTGCTGCATGCCGATTAACGATATTAAATACAAACATAGTTTTTTTTTTTTGAGAAATTGTTTTTTTTTTAATTTTTCGCGTACCGTATATATAGAAGTATTTTTTTTTTAATTTTCAATCTGTTATTCACTATAGAGGAATGAATTAATATTATTTTCATTTCGGTTAGTATGGTGTGTTGACCTTAATACCTACGGCGTAGCATTGTAGCGAACAACGTAGCTCACGTAGCGGCAATGTGGAGACTCACCGCCGACCAAAGCCTTCCGCGCAGTCGAGCCCGAAACGGCCTGCAGAACTTTAAATACGTTATATTACAATTTATGTTCGCCGAGTGTGCCGTGACTCTAAATTCAAAATTATTTTAAAGCCAGTTTTAAGAAACTAGACAACGTATTTTTAAATATTTATTTATAATTTTTTATTATACAATAAATATACGCAAGAGTTTTAAGTGATATCTCAGCATATTCTTTCTGCATTAAATAATACAATATAAAAACTACAAAATATCTAATTACCTGTTAAATATAAAATCAAAAAACATTTTTAAAAACTTAAAAAAATAGACTAAATGCAATATATCGTTGTTGCAACTAATCCTCAGTGTTCAGTTAATATTACTAATACATAGAATTTAGTACACCGCAAATTCCTCGATATTTGTTGTTTGGACCTTGATCCCTGAGTTGACAGATTCCATCTAAAATAGAGAGTTGATTATGACACTTACTTTGGAGGTTTAATACAAAACGTAATGTTCAAAATAACGTTTTGAACTCTCAGGATTGATATTGTGAAAAATAAGGAATGCATTGAACCGGCCGCTAGAAGCGAATGATCTAGGTCTCGTGTATGACAGGCTAATCATTTGATCATATTATAATAACCCAATAACCAATGCCAATAAATTTGTCTCAATGGTAGCCTCCTGAAAGGTCGTTTGGTCGTAAAATGAACTATACCTGTAAAATATTTGGGAATGTTTTAGGATACAGAAATCGCTAGCAGTTTGCAGTTGGTTAAAATTTATGGCAATAATTTGTGGTGACCGCTTTAAGAAGAATCTTTATATGCACACAACCACAATATATCAGTGATTAGATAACGTTATTTAACCAAGTATGATTTTTTTTGAGTTACTCTTAATCATAGACATGGTACTCTTGTTTTGGATATAATGAAATATTTTTCAGTTTTTCCCATGTAAAAAAATATATTCTATCATAGTATATACCTGTATATAATATAATCGTTTAGGCAACAACGGGGTCAAATACTGTCTGCCCAGAAGTGGGTGACGTCGATGGCGTTACTCCCGGCCGTCATCAGGTCTTCCTGGGTGCAGCTACTCGGACACACCGCACACTCCAGAAGGTGTGACAGGGTGTGCTCCACGCCGCAGTCACATTCAGTCGGTTCGCTGTAAAACTGCCAGGCTTTCATTTGTGTTGATCATAGTGTTGAAGCCTGATTAAGGTTACATTGCTGCCGAAACTACAGTCTCATTTATGTTTGTTTGACAGTGACCCAACATATTTTTGTTTATCTATTTCATATATAAAATTAAATTCAAAGCGAACGCCAAAAACATAGATGCCACTGCGTCTGACTATTCTACCTTAATGTTAAAGAGTCGAGTAGTCGGTAACGACCCACTTTTATGACTCTCTTGCATGAATTATCATGAAAAGCAGCTCATAATACATAAAAAATAATTCGCTTGAAAACAAAAGACGATATATTTAATAGCTTTTTTATGTAACAAAGAAAATGACATTTATGTGGGGAAAATTGTAACGTCACGCCTGGGATGAGATTCAAAGATTAAGCATCGATTTTCACTCAAATTCAATCTGAAGGCTTATCAGCTTTTAATGGGGTGATTAGGCGGGATTTACTGTTCAGACAATAAAGCGACCGAATTTATTTAATTTTCCGGCGAGCTTCGGCAAAGGGAAAAATTAATGCTTTCAATGGGAGTCTTTCGTTTGAAAAAATAATCAATCTCGTAAAAAAGTTCTTGCGAGCTTTCAGACTATTTGATCATGTTTTTATGAAACATCCTTTCATGAAACTTCAAAAATATCTGATTTATAAAAGCGTCTTAATATGTCTCAGATAGGAGGCTAGAGTCAAGCCACGTCACAAACAATGAGGTTCTCAGCATAATCAAGGAAGATTGGCACTAGAAGATTGACCTAGTAAGAACCATCTCAGAGAGGCGAGCCCAATGGATCGGTCACATCATGCGTCACGATGGTCTTCTTCACGACATTGTGGAAGGGACGGTTGAGGGTTGAAACTGCAGAGGGCGTCCTAAACGGGATTATTTGCAGCAAGTGTTCGAGGATATGAGTTGTAGCTCTAATGCTGAACTAAAGAGGATTGCTGAGGATCGAGAAGGGTGGAGATCGATATGCAAGATTTTGTTGCTGCAAACCAATCCACCAGGTCGATACTGCTACCAAGAAGAATGAACTCTATTTTAAGATTTACCAAAGATCGAGTCCGCTACTTCTTGCATGAAAATCGACCGTTTTCATTTCTCAGCCATGCTTTTCATTGACACGAAGCACAGAGTGCGACTTCAAAGGAAGAGAAAAGTGTTTGAGAAAGGGATTGTAAGAAAAAAAATCATCTCCCAGAAGATCTTGGAAAGTGAGATATTTAAAAAAATAAGAAGCGTTCTTTTACACCATATTTTCTTCCATATCCGCTTCTAATTTGGAAAATACCATCGACACAAATAACCACCTTAAAATTGCTTGATTGATCATCCACACACTTAAGGGTATGTTCATATGCCAGTTCGGGAGCATATTGAAGATACACTGTTCCGGAACCGAGGTCGCGGTCCCGAATTTACAGCATCAGCTTAATGGTGATGCCGGAATACCAAGGTTTTGGCACTCCAAGTCCAAAGACCTGAGTTGAGTTGTACTAATTTATTTGATACGAGACCACTTTTTATACCCTATTTTACAAAACGAGTAAGCATTTATAAAAGTAATATTAATACATTGAATGTAATACACCGCACATTCTTTGATATCGTTTTCAGACCTTGATCCCTTCAATTCACATAGAGTGGCATATTATTGGGATGGTCATCAGGGCTCCGTATCGATGCGTAAGCATTCGTTATTAATATTAATACATAGAATTTAGTACACCGCAAATTCCTCGATACTTGCTGCTTAGGACGTTGATCCTCTCAATTTACATAGAGTGGCAAAATGCCCTGTGTCGTATCTGACTCTAAGATAAAGAGTTTGATTATAAAAATTACTTTAAAGGCTTTTGGATGCTTAATACAAAAAAAAAATATGTTCAAAATAATGTTTTCAACATACACAATATATATTTTAGCTGTTTGCCTTTGAAATAAATACATACATTAATTAATAATATTGCCCAATATTTCTTAACAAACCATTGTGTGCAACATCCATACCATTTGTATGAAACGTCATCAATATTGTATCAACAAGTTCGCTATTATTTTATAATCGATGAAGGTTAATAATCATTCGTGTAATTACACATTTTTTATTTTAAAAATGATTTAATTTCTTACATGTTAGCCTTTTAACACTTTCGCATCGGTTGTCTGCATATGCCGTCAAAGATTCCCCGACCTTTGACATCGGTTGACGTGATATATCGTTTCAGTACTCATTGTACAGGAAATTGGAAGTGCAGTCATACACTTTATCAACCTACATGTATTCTTTACAGGAATCTGTAAAGTATGTAAATAAATATCGTTAGGTTTCGTCACTGGAGCGATTTTTCTGTAAGCCACATGTTTCAATGCCATCACATGTATGGAGTTACATAATGAACATTTGTTAAATATAATACTTTTTTATGCATCATCTGATAGTTAAAGGATAGAAAAACCAATGTTTTTTATGAAAATAGGTTAGATAAGTACATTTATGCTTCAAATACTAGTTTTAAGCAAAAAAATGGTTTGAAAAATTGACGCCGTCTTGACAGTATAATTTGTATTCCACCGAGCCGTAACGAAAAGGTTAAATAACTAATTTAACGTTTATTTTGTTCACATAATAATACAATAGCTTAGCGTATAATTTATCAGTGGGAGTTAAGAGTCAGAAGCTAAGTGATATAACTCGCAGCAATTAACTTCACTAGAAGTTCTTGTAATGGGAACAATTAGCGTGTTGACACTGAAACAAATGCGAGTAGTTAGCGTGTCAACTACCATGAAGTATACATGTAATATTCATTATTCTTAGAAAAAAATACGGAAGAAAATCACTAAAGCTCTTCTTAGCAAAACATTTTTAGTAGATTATGTTTTTTACTTAATTTATTCTACTTATTCACAACTACTTTTTAATAAACTATATTAATTTATTTAATAAGCAAACGCATACACAATTCCGCGAAGAGTGTCATTTTTGAGGTTGGGTAAACGCTTTAAGGAGTATGTCAATTTTTGGTGCAAAAACTTCAAAGGTCTGCAGCTCTGCATTCACGCAACATCCACAAATATAATCGATTGTTAAATGATGTCTGATTTAGTACAAATGTTTTTTTTTATGTAATCGCATGCAAGAGAGCACAGCCGGTCAAGACTTGTGCACTTTATGACGCTCAGCCAGGGAGGCTGGACGCTGCATGCGGAAAACGTTTGTTGTGCTCGTGTTTGTGTATGGGTTGGGGATATTGCAAGTGTATATTTATCTGTTTCTTGAAGAGATCCAGATTGTAGAAAGGAGGAAACACAGACGCAGGAAGAGCATTCAAAGCTTACCGGTGGCATTAAGGAAGGAACTTTGGAAACTGCCAGTTCTTAGTCAACACACGTTAACCGTGTGTGGATGTTCGGCAAGTTTAAGACGAGTTTGTCGATTGTGGCTGGGTCTAGGAGGAATTAGTTCTTTAAGTTCTGAAGAACAGCGACCGTGGTAATAACGGTAGAAAAGATAAAGAGAACAATCTTACACCTGTGTTCCATTGATTGCAGGTAAGAAGTAAGAGTGTCATAGCTTATCAAACGAATTTCTCTTCTTTGAATTAAGTCAATTAAGTTAAGAAGGTATTTTGGGGCTCCAATCCAAAGGTAACTGCCGTATTCAAGGATAGGTCGGATTTGTCCTTTATATAGAAAAATAAGTCCTATGCATCCGCAGGTCACCTTGGAATGTGTATCGTTTCCAGGTGAACACCAGAGCAAAAGCCTGGAGACTGGCAGAGACGGGAACTGTTGTATCCGAGGAATATTTTGGGCGGTTTGTAAATCAAAGAATTGTAGAAGAACGGACGATTAGCTTGAATTACCCAAAACTTGGACCATATGGTCCAATGGGCCGGGTGTTGTTTTCTGTTTTTTTCACGTTTTCTTATCTTATTTTGATTGATATGCCACATCAATAATTTTTAATATTGTAAAATTGATCTCATAGCAATATATTAATGGATTTTTTAAAAATAAAGTTTAATGTTTTTAAAAATCTTTTGTTTCTTTTTTTCACGGGAACCGAATCTAATATTCTATTATGACATACAATAAGTAATTGAATGATCACTGAACTCAAATGAAATGTCATATATGTACCCTTTTCATAACCGGACCATACAGTCGTCACTGATCGTCGTCATAATGTTATTTTATATTATTAATCCCTAATCCCATGTCATCTTTGGACCCAAAGTTGCGTCAACGGAATACTATTTATCATTCTCATAGCGTTTTACGACAAGAGGAAGAGGGATAAATAGCAAGGTAATCGTAATATCCAAGGTATATTTGCCTGTTTTGTTTAGAGATATTGAAAATAGATCTCCAAAATTTGGATCATAAAAAGCTCTAAAAAAATGATAGCAGTTCTTATAAAATCATATTTCGACATGGCTTCTAAAAGCTGTGCAAGTTCTGTAGTCCCTATTAAAAAACCCATTACATACATGATGCCGATGGATCGATATTCGCATGCATCGTTTAATGGTTCAACGAAGCATGTAAATTTGATCATATTTGAAAGAGTTCAGAATATACTTAAACTTTCAGTTTTTTTAGTTTATTTTTTACTTATGTAATCCCCCATAATACATAAACGGTTAGCTTATCTGAAGGCTACCAAAGAATGATGGTCACATTTTCATGAGGAAGATGTTCCTTTGTAATATTTGATGAAGACTAAAACTGGAGCGTCGCGAAAAGCAGCGGTTTACAAATTTGAGGACCTCACGGACCACTAAAATGAAAAAAAAAACGGAATACTAAAATAATTTTTCAAGGCAAAGAAAAAAAAAAACACGGACAAGCAGTGTTTAATGAAGTCAGAATGCTTAAATATATCTCGCTATTTCCCCGGTAGCTTTTTTATTTTAAGTATGTTAATTCTTCTTCGTAGTGTACATCCCGTGGATTGGTTTGCAGCACGAAATCTTGCATCTCGATCATACTTTAGATACAATATTTTTTTGCTGATACATGGTTCTGTCTTTTAGACCTTTAATGTGGTATTTCCCCCTTTATTTCCACATCCTAAAGCCGCTGATCATAAAAGTTCATCCGCCTTTCGAGAGCATTTACTACATCCAGGACAATAGAGTGCCCTAACCAGCTTGACCTGATGAGGTTAGCTGGGTGTTTGCTTTTTCCTGCCAAAATTCGGTCCCTGTCTATATTGGCCGACTAATGTCGCTCACCCCCCACCACGAGAAGGAGATATATCAGGATTTTCCTTTCATCGAACCTGTGACCATAAGGCATTTCGCAGAGTACTCCAGTACTTTTAGGGGAATTTTATGTTATTATCCGTAGTATAATCCAAAATGAAGAGCTCGAGTAGTAAATGCATCTGATATAATTGTCACAGATAAGAGGCAATTACATCGTTAGAAGCTCGCTTCCTGCCTTGGGAACGCTGGAGTGTCTTTCAATTCCATGCGCGATTTCTGGAACTCAAAGCTTATCTTGATCGAAACAAAATGGGATCTATACCTCACCTGCATCATCCCCATTCTTTTTTATGGTTGTGAATGGCCGATCTAAGGGTTTCAAAAATAGATGTCTGCGTAGAATACTGGGAGTGCGATGGTTTGACTTCTTGGGGAATAACGAGATGCGAGAGTGCACGAGGCAGCTCTCCATACTACAGTGCGTCAAGAAATGAATTTGAACCTGGCTGGGACATGTCTTACGAATGCCGAAGGAGAGCATTAACTACGGTTGCCTTTTCTTCAAGCCCCCCGGACTCTCGCAATTCTCTAAGGCTGTTGTGGTGGCGGATCTAGATATCCATGAACTCCAGTTGATTGAGCGGACATCGAAAATTAAAAAATAATGTGGCAATGAATGAGATAAATAAAACAGAGTTTGAAGATTGATGAGAAAGAAAAATGTTCACGTGGTATTCAAGAACCAGCTGAAGTGTTTTTTGTTGACTGACAGCCTGATAGATGGACTGACGAAATCAAAAGAATAGCAGAAAGAGACTGGATGCAAAGGAGAGAGGATCAGGAGGATATAATGATGAAATGATGATTCAATTCAATTTTTATTTATTTCTTTCAGAATCATTACAAATACAAATATATTTAATACGATCCTGAAATAGGATATAATACAAGGAAAACAATTAGGTATTTACTATTATTAACAATAATTATAAAAAAGTCCCGAAGCTCGCTAAACAGAAGACTCTACGAAATTACTTTGATAAATAAATTCGTGGAGATCATGTTGAAACTGAGTTTCTCTCAGGTGGAATATATCAATATTCGAGGCGATATGGTTGAACAGTCTGATCACTCTCCCAAGAGGCATAGTCTCTGGCAGGTTAATATTACCTCTAGGAAGAACAAATAATCTGTGCCGATGGTGAATTCTCTGCGTCCTAACATTTTTTTGCGGTTTTAAAATGTTTCGTAAACTTTGGGATTCCCTGGAAACGAGGACATAAAACGCATCCATGCATGCAAAAGTGGCAGAAAAATACACAAGTTTTTCCTTTGTGAAGCGGAGCTACTGGGAATATATTCAGGAAACGTGCAGACTGAATATATTAAATTTAATTACACCGAAAGGAAAAATGAACGCTGTAAATATGAATTCAACACTGTGCTGGATATTTCGTATATTTTATATAATGTAATTTTTTATTTAATATATGTAGTTTTAAAAAACTTATAAAAATATTTCAGACGCTTTTTCAACATTAGTGCTGGAAAAAGCAGATTATGATCAATTTTTCATTCCCCAATTTCTGATACTTATTTCTCATAAGCAGCGTCTACCAAACTTGGCTGATTTTATGACCAAGCTTGGTCATAAAATCTACTGCAGCATCAAAACACTATGATACACTTATGCTATGTTTTTATATAAAAAAAAACTCTTTTCGTCTTCTGTTTCTCATTGGTGATAATTATGACTAACAATGTAATTAAAAAAATGATCAATTTGTTAAATTATTAATATATAATTGACTATAACCGAAGAATATAATCAGCCACTCTGCCTCGCCTTTGTAGACTATGAAAAGGCATTCGACTCAATCGAGACTTGGGCAGTGCTAGATTCACTACAACGCTGCAAAATAGACTATCGGTATATAGAGATAATAAAATCTCTTCACAAATCTGCAACAATGATGGTCCAGCTTCATGATAGCACTAACAATATTTCTATAAACAAAGGTGTTAGACAAGGAGATGTTATATCTCCAAAACTCTTCACAAACGCCCTAGAAGATATTTTTAAACTGCTATCCTGGACAAAATGTGGAATAAATATTAACGGAGAGTACATTTCTCACCTCCGATTTGCAGATGACATAGTGCTAATAGCCGAATCAACTAACAAGCTCCAAGACATGCTCTACGACCTCAATGAAGCGTCGAACAAAATTGGTCTGAAAATGAACATGGATAAAACAAAAGCCATGATTAATAGTCATATTTCACAGACCTTTGATCCTATTTCCATTGGAGGAACAGAAATAGAGGTTGTAAGCGACTATACCTATCAAGGACAAGTAATACAACTAGGGCGAAATAACTTCTCAAAAGAAATCGACAGGCGCATACAACTGGGATGGGCAGCATTTGGAAAACTAAAGTACATTTTTAAAGCGAAAATTCCGCAATGCCTTAAAACTAAGGCGTTTAACCAATGCGTCCTCCCTGTATTAACTTATGGCGCAGAGACGTGGAATCTGACAGCAAGTCTTACCCATAAAATAAAAGTCACCCAGCGTGCTATGGAGAGATCCATGCTCGGAGTGTCGCTAAAAGATAGAATCCGAAACGAGGAAATACGCAGAAGAACTCAAGTAGTGGATGCTACCCAACGAATAGGCACACTCAAGTGGCAATGGGCAGGTCATATCTGTCGAAGAGACGACGGTCGATGGGGAAGAAAAGTATTGGAATGGCGCCCAAGAACTGGCAAACGAAGCATTGGCCGACCCCCTACAAGATGGACTGACGATATAAGAAGAATAGCGGGAGTGACCTGGATGCGGAAGGCGGAGGATCGAAGAGGATGGAGACTCATGCGGGAGGCCTACGTTCAACAGTTGACGGACACAGGCTGATGATGACTATAACATTAAGGTTATCAACTGACAATACTTGGTGAAACTGAAAAAAATAATAAATTAAAGATATTTAGTTTTGATTCACATTTATTTTAAGCGATTACATGTTCGGCCTCCTTGGAGACCATTTTAAATATTTTGTTATTTTTTAAATTAAAATTGATTTAAAATTATAATTATGCAGTTTCACCAAGTATTTTCAGTTAATAACCTTAATGTTATTGAAAATGCAAGCTTAGCAGAACTATCTGACGTATATAAAAGATTCATAACATTTAAATTGTCAAAAGATAAAAAAAGCATTTTAATCTGTCAGTATTTTTGTACAATGTTCATGATTTTTAAAAACACCGTATCATACGATAGAAGTGTAATAAAAATACGAGATTGAAATTATTCAGAACTACTTATTTCTAAAAGCTTGACATTTGAAATATTAAAGCTCTGTATAAGAGCTTTCCACAATACAAAAGCTTTGTAAGGATTTACTCTGTCATATTTTTATTTAAGCATATACTGATGAATAATGCAAGACTCTTGTAACAAGTTTATAACTGACGGTTTTATGACATTTGCAATTTTTGCAGATGTTTAAGCGCTGTATTTGCAGTATTAACCTATTAACGTTATTTATCATTCTCCATAAAGACAGCGTTCATTAAACGCCTAACTTTCAGTAAATGAATTATACAAGTGTGATGTTTTTTTACCTATAATAAATTGTTGATAATGTGATAGACAATTCAAAGGCTCAGGGATTAATCTTACACAGATCAATGATATTTTTAAATAACTTCAACTCATGAGAGCTTGCTAGGGTAAGATATTATGTCTTTGTGAAAAATAAAGATGTAAGGAAGCAGAGCGTGCCAACTTTTTACCCTAGTCTGTCAATAAACCAGAATTTAATTGCAAGTGTTTTTTTTACGTGGATGTCGTATTATTCAGCATTGACTACAGCTGCCTTTTTGTCGGGTCTCCGGGTTCTCGCTAATCTAGAAGTTCATCAATAACTATTTATTCTCGCATGTAATATATTTGGTGGAGTTTTGGGAAGCGTTCGGAAGAGTTGACAGAGGACTGTGCGATTCTTAGAAGATTTTAATATGTATGTATTGATTAAAATTATTTTTTATTATTTTAGTTTTGCCATTTTTTTGTTATTTTACCTTTTCAAAGTGCGAAAACCCGCATGACAGTCAGGTGATATAGGTTTAGGCCATACTATTCATCGAAAAGGTTATATCTTTGTTAGAATCGCGATCGTGATACGTTTATCATAATCATCATAATCATTAGTCTTTGTCTATCCATAACGTTTTGGACGACCTTCCATATACCCGAAACATTATCTTGATAACCTATCCATCTTACCTCGCACAAATATAAATGATACTAGTAAAAGCATTTCATTGCGAAAAAGAAGCATGTTATTCTCATTATTTTGTTATGATTTTTGACCCCATATCACGGTAGTTTTCTGTCCCGATCTTCAATATTCCAGATTAGATAATACAGGTTTATTTATTTTTGATTTTGCTTTTTTATTAATACTTTTTATTATCTCGCTTTTATTTATTTATTTCTTTTTGGTACAAATTTTGCAATCATTTTTATACTAATTTCTTGAGACTTTTAAAATTTTAAACATTCAAAAATACCTTTTTTTTAAGCAATTGTCTTAGGACGAATTAAAAATAGAATTTCCAAGCACCATTTAGATTTTTCATCCTATGCATATAACTGAAAATTGGTGATGATATTTAGGTTTTATAACTATAAAAATACTTGTGAAATTTAAAACGAAAAACGCAGGGCAAGTAATTTTGAAATACTCACATAGCAGTTAATATTTTTTTCTCTGTAATGAAAGTTTTTCTTCGAAATTCTGCTTTACCTATCTCTTTTGTTATTTTTTTTACTCATAGCCCATTATCATAAAAAAAGTTATGTTATTGACCCGATGAAAAGAGTGTTTGAAATTGGACTGGTAGAATAATGATGTTTGGTGTGGCTATTTGATAGATTTACGATCGCGAAATAGGTAAAAAAAAATACCCATTTATGACACTAGGAGAATACTCTAACCTTGTTTTACAGCCGCGCTCTTTGCATTGGGAAAACGATCGTTTTATTGGCAAAGAAAAAACAAGTTTCGGCTTCGGTGGAGGAAAATAGAGATGGCTTTTTCTGTTGCCAATAAAACATGTATTGCACGTCTATTGTATTCGAAAAATCGTTTTCTTATTCATATTATTTTTTTACTTACGAGTAGAGTCTGCTGAGGATTTATGATGCATTAAAATGCTCAACTACATTTCGAGAGATCATGGTTTCAATCCCCGACGAAGCTTAAAATAAATGTGTTTTTTTTTTCTACTGTATTCTTTAGAAGGGAGTCATGTTATTTCTTGCAGTATTTTTCTGGGGCACAGATGTCCAAATTTATCACCATATTTTATGTGGTCTTCATAGAAGTAAAAATGCTTGATGGTAACTATCTAACACTCATTTAGAACACGCTCTTCCCCCGTGATTTCTTCAGTAAGACTTTTTGGTATTCCCCACCAAACAATATGTTTGACGTCGCAAGACTTCCTTATTTCAGACTTTTTTACTTTGTCTCGCATTTTCAGTCTTACAATGAAGTCAGAGAGTCTTTATTTCAGTGGTTCGCAAGATGTTTTTCATGCTCGTTGTGTCAGCCCTTGTTTCAATGCCGTATGTGTACCAGTTTTTAAAAATATTTGTAATGTAAATCTCTGCCTCAACTTTCATTGAATAGTGACTACTATTTGTGCTAGCCATAAAGATGCTATTCCTTTATTATTTATAGCTATCCTGTGCCACTTGGAATGCGTCAAATGGAAATAAATAGTCCAGTTGTATTTCTAACTTACTAAGTTACTCCATTTGTCGAAAATGCGTCAGCTTGTTCTAGCAATTATGTTATTAATCTATGGATTACTTAAAGCAATATAACTAAAGAACTGGTAAATCGTGCATTTAGTGATCAGCTCCTCGAATATTGAGTAACTGTACGTATCACATCTCAAAAGTGACAGTATTTTTCTTTTCAGATTTCTTGACGTTTCATGCTTTTAATTCATATGAAAAAACAAGTAAAAGTGTTATTTTTAATATTGTCAGTCATTCCAAGAATGTATCAAAAATGTTACAAAATATATAATGTTAGTCTAGTGTAGACTACAACACGTTGGTTTACTTATCTATGTGTACTTAAAAGAGATGAAGTATAGCTTAGAGTATAGACCCTCTCTAATCAGCTATTAGTGCTAATTTAGTCCACCCGAACGCTTTTATTTGTAGAGCAAATACGGATATTATTGATTGAATTTAACCTATTTGTGACTAAAAACAATTGTTATAAAACCAAAAATAATATATATTTACAATTAATCGAATAAACTTTGTCTAGTTTATTTTAGTCTCATTTTTATACTCATGTTAAAGTCACTGCTTAACATTTCATATGCTATTTTTCAAGCTCAAGAATTTATGACTTAAGTCACAATTTATGACGTCATTACCAACACAAACAGAGCAGTGGCCATAACATTTGTTTTTAGTGCTTACTTTATTTTTCCTCCGAAGACTTTCGTTATTTAATACTTGTATTATAAAGAAAACTAGTTAAATATAACTTTGAATAATGGTATGGTTTTGGAGTGTTTGCGCCTCTTTATTTTACATGTTTTTCTCTTTAATGAAAAGTAATACGAAATATATTTTTTTCTTTCAAATCCGTTCTCTAGCATTAGATCGCAACAAATTTCGGACTTCTTGTTTCAGTCGTCAGTTTTCATGATTTTGGTCTCAAATGAGAATCAGTTTGGTCGTTGGTAATATATAGTTGCCGGCGGGTATAGCTCAATGGTCAAAGCGTTTACTTTGCAAGTTAAAGGTCATGGGTTCGCTCCCCGACGGAGATAAAAAAAAGGATTTTTAATCGATTTCTGAGCTCTGAAATACCCCCGGTTGGTATGAATTTGATCCCTCCCTTGTAAAATGTCAGTCATAGCCTATTAATCAAAATTGGTGGCAGATGAAAGTCGTCCCGTGAAGACCACCCATTCATAGTAAATTCCTGTAATAATAAGGATGATGTGTGAATCTCGTGCTGTAGTCTATGACGCTGGCGGGTCAACACTCCACATGCAGCGCTTAGCCATATGCACCATGGTAAGCGTCATAGAATTCCACAGATGAGACTTCAGAATTACTATCACCGTCTGTCGCTAATCTCCTGTATGTGCTTACATAAAAAAACGAGTTAATTGGTGTTTCTTATTCAATGTTCCTCATTGCAATAGTTATTCCGTCTATGTTCGTCAATACGTGAATTCTGTCAATGAATATAATGATAATGTTTATAAACGGAAAATTTTCACAACACTAAGCTATCCTAAAAGATGACAAGCGTTTTATAATCCACATTCAAGCATACAACAGACTGTAAGACATTCTCTGATGGAGTACATCATCCATGAGAATTGGAGACGCGTTCTGTGTTGTCGCCTGGGAGTCTCTGCCAATTATTTAGAGGACCTTCTGAACTGCTGCTTAGTTCTGACGGTCCCCTGATGTTAAACTACGTCAAGGATACTGTTGGAGTTGAGTGTGCGGTTAACGAGGCTGACATGGAATAGGCTCCTATTTTCTTTAACTGTCTGACGCATAATCTAACCTAATGTGCAACTTACAGGGTACCACGCGCAACTATATATTTTTTCAGTTAAAAAAATGAGATTAAAAAAAACACATCCAAAATTTCTACCATCAACAGATACAGTATGTTTTGTGTTTATATTTAAAATAAAACTCTTTATCTAAAAAGTAGCCTTTTTAGATTAAGATTAATTGAATTAACTTATTTTACGGTAATAACAGTTATCAAGAAGATTTAAAAAAACAGTGCAACCAAATAAAAACATTAATACGTTTTATTGAAGCACGCAAAATGTATAAGGGATTAATCTACAAAAATGTGTGTGACATTTTTTTGATCAGTTGTATTTTTTTAAACGCTTTGCGTGGATTTTAAGTGGTTAAATCGTTTACTTATTGCTCAGACGCCATCGGTTTGCATCCTGACAAAGCTTGATTTTCTTAAATCGATTTATCAATTCTAAGCTCTTTACATGCCCCCGGTAAGGTCGATCCACTCCTTAAGGATAAAACAAATTGTCCAGGCTTCAGGAGCGTCGGGCTGATCATCCGATCTTAAAAACTCTGATCACTGAGCACTTGAATAATTCTCTGATACTACAGCCGCATTCTATATAAGTTTAAGTAATCTCCCGGGAACCATCTATGTTCCCATGTGGACCTCCGGGTAGACAGGTGTTCTGAGACAATGCATTGACAATCTGAGCTGACAGAACTGTGAAACGGAAATTTGCGGTGTCTATATGTTCCAAATATGGAGCGGATGTGGTTAAAATATTTATATAAAAAAATGTTTTAGTGGAGGAAATACTCGTAAATATAAAAAAAAAACGCTCCGGGACGTGGAATTCCGATCAATATTAAGGGTAAATAATAACACACTAAAGACTAAAAACTGAGCTAGTTTTGGTTACTTGCGGGTTAACCTGGTTCAGGTTTACCTCTAACCTTAAACAGGTCTCTCTTTAAGGGTTACTTGAGCGCCTAAGCGAATCAACAAAAACACCTTTAACCACTGATCTACGGGGCCCGGATACTGCCAGCTAACTTTGATTAAATTCCAGCCATTAGCGCGTGGGAATGAAATTTGCAATAGTGCTTTGCATGATTTAGTTTAAGCCTAAAACGGGGACAGTGTAAAAGCTGATAACCAAATCGCGTTACGAAATCTTGTTACGAAATTCCTTCACACGGCACATGTTCTTAGTTGGATTGGTGGCCAATAGCCGACTCTGGCGTAAATTCCTTATCGCAAACTCTTTTTAAACATCTCGTCATGATAGACAATTGTCCACAAAATATTTTCCAGCTCCTTCTTTAACATCACATGTAGTATTTAGAATGCACTTCTATCATCTTTTTTTACTCTCTAATGCAATCTGAATATCTTTGAAAATCAGGATAACAATAAATTTATTCCCTTCAATTTCTATTTCCACTGTAGTAGACTGTTAATCTTGTATATCTACAAGCTTCGTTCAAAGTTTTTTTTATGTCAACACATATAAAAGAATACCGACAGATGGTGACAGTGAAGCTGAAGTCTCTTCTGTGGATTCTATGACGCTTATCATGTTACATATGCTTAAGCGCTGCATGTGGCGTGTTGATCCGCTAACCTCTTAGACTACAGCCTGATATTCCACACATCATCCAACTATAACAGGAATTCACTATGAATGGGTGGTGTTCATGGGATGACTTTCGTCTTCTACCATTTAAAAAAAATAGGTAATAACTAGAATTTTATGGGTGAGGGATGAAATTTACACTAACCGGGGGTATTTTACATCTTAGAAATCGTTTGGTGAAACCCTCTCTGTCCCGTCCTGTTTTTGGAGACCCAGATGGGGACCCGTTACTGAACGCACGCAAAAAACTGCTTATTAGAGAGTGACTGTAGTTTAGTGCATCAGTTAAATGTCAAATAGACCTTAGTCTAAGCCTGCGAAGTTATACTATAGCGAGTCTCGTATTGCCTTCTTTGGTAACACGTTGCTAACCACGAAATACGTGGGAATGGATGACGAATGCTAAGGTTAGGAAAAAGATTCTGCAGAATGGCAGACTTCAATTAGGAGTCATACCTTGCTTCTGCACTCTTGCAGACGGAAGCGCAGAAGCGTTTAAATGCTTAGAAATATATGTATATATATTTAATCCCGTCGGAGATTGAATCCACGGCCTACGGTTTGGCAAGAAAACGCTTTAACCAATATGCAATACCCGCCGGCAAGCTTATATATAGATGATAGTTTCAAATGTAAGTCCAATCACTATTCGTAACAATAATATATTTAGATGTTTTGTAAGCCACTTTAATTTTATACAAAACATAATTGATGTTATTTTTAAGAACTTAAGCGGGAAAAAAACGTATTTTTTGCGTCGAAACGAATCGTTTAAATGCATAGGCTTTACTTTAGATAGTAAAGCGACGCCATTTTGAAAGTTGTTTGATGATATTTATTATATAAAAGGCTTAAATGTAATCTTGGGCGTATTTCGCGCGCCTCGGGATCGTGAAAATTTAATTCGAAAACTTTTCTAGAGACGAACGTTCCGAGTTTGCGCCTCCTTCGTGCATATTAGAGATAATATTAAGCTTAGCTGAAAATTAAAGTGTCACATTAAAGTATTTATAATAACGCGTTGGAATGTGACAGATTACTTCGTAAACAAGAATTAAATCTGTAATCTTTGCCGAGGGGTGGGGCCTGGAGCAGCGGTTCCTAAATTTATCCGCTCCATATTCGGAGCATAGATGCCAGGTATATGCAACTAAGGCCAGGGCTTTACCATCAATTATAAAAATTATGTAAATATCGCAGAAAAATTATGAAACATTAAGAAAAATAATCAATAGACGGAAGATCTTCATAGTACAAATCTATGCGGTGATTTCACTAAATAATATAAATCTTATTCTTCTTTAGCCTAGCCATTTCCCATCATCTGGGGTCGGCTCTCTTTGTGCACATTCGCCATGTCTGTCTGTCCTGCGTTGCATTATCGGTCAAACCCAGAGTTTTTAGATCCTTGTTTACAGTTGCAGTCCAGGTTGCCTGTGGTCTTACAGGTCTTCATCTCAGCGTGGGTATGTTGAGGGCTCTCTTCACCATGTGGTCCTCATCTATCCGTGTCACATGTCCATACCATCTTAGGCGGTTTTCCCTTATCTTTTAAGGTATGCGGACCACCCGAAATGAACCCCGTATATGCTCATTTCGAACTGTGTCTAATCTAGTCATACCGCCCGCCCACCTCAGCATCTTCATCTCTGCCACATGAATCCCATCCAAGTCACGTTTCAGTTGGGTCCAACACTTCGATCCGTAGAGCATAGCTTGGCCTACAGCAGTTTTGTAGATTTTACCTTTGGTCCTAACTGGAATCTTGCTGTCACACAAAACCCCAGAGAGAGAGACCTCCATTTCAGCCACCCTGTGTTTATTCTATGCTTCTCTATCTCTAAATAATATAAGTGTTTTTATTAAACCTAAGCTAACTCAATTAACCTCACCAAGATCTTAGATTTAAAAATATAAACAAAAATAATTATAAACTTTCGCTATCTTAAAAGCTGTTGATTTGTTTAGAATACCTGCTTCATATTTGTAGCATATAGACAACAAAAATTGCCGTTTTTTACAGTTCTGTAAGCTCAGATTGTCTGTACCTTGTCCTAGAACACCTGTATACCTGGAAATTCATATGGAAACAAAGTTGGTTCCCGGAAGCTTCTAGGCCAGAGTCCGCAAACGTGCATAGACTGCGGTTGTTGTACCATAGAAATATTTTGGTATTCAATTATCAAGGCTTTTTTTTAAGAAGATCGGATGTTCTGTCCGAAGCTCCCGAGGACTGGAGATTTTTTTGTCCTTAAAGAGTGTCTCAACCCTAGTGATATTATTTTCATATACAAACGTATCATTTTGCTTCTTCTTCGTAGTATCAATCCGGTGGATTGGTTTGTAGCAACAAAATCTTGCATCTCGATCTCCACTCTTCTTGACCATCTGTAACCCTCTTAAGCTCAGCATGAGAGCTACAACTAATGTCCTCGAACACTTGCTGCAAACACTCTCGTCATAGAAATAATGAAAACGTCAAAACTATTATATCTTGATTATGTTTCTAGATAAGCATCATTATTCATTAGTAAATAATGCCAAGGTTTTATTGGTCATATAACTTATCATTTATGCATGCATTTATATGATATATGTTAAGTTTTGTCGCAGATGTAATTGAAACTAGTGTCATGCAACTAGTTTAATCGTGTTTACCCTTGTGAAACTATGCCACATTGTACAAAGATAATTACAATATCTAAAATCTACATATATCTAGTCCTCTGAGATTACTTCAAACAATTTCGAAGAGAGGGCGGAGGTTGTATTATATGCTCGTTTGGTTGCCTCGGGCCTCGCAAACTTCTTTCATGTTGGATGATAGTTTCAGAAAGTACAAGTGCCGCACGATTGCTTCTAACCTCAAGCAACGAATAAAATAAGTATAGTGATAGTTGTAGTGATCGCCTATTATGTGAGAGCTCTCTCAATTAATTAATAATCAATTAAGAATATAAGAAACAATATCTTTCTTTCAATTTAAATTATTTTGTTCTTCTTCGTAGTATCAATCCGGTGGATTGGTTTGCAGCAACAGAATCTTGCATCTCGATCTCCATTCCTCTCGGTCCTCCGCAACCATTTTCAGCTCAGTATAAGGGCTACAATTCATGTCCTCGAACACTTGCTGCAAATACTCCCGCCTAGGGAACCCTCTACAGTTTCTACCCTCAACCATTCCTTTCCACAATATCGTGAAGAAGACCATCGTGGCACATGATGTGACCAATCCATCGGGCTCGCCTCTCTGAGATGGTTCTTATTAGGTGCCTATCTTCCGTAATTATCCTGAGAACCTCATTGTTCGTGGCGTGGTCTCTCCAGGAAATCTCGAGAATTCTTCACATCTCAAAGGCCTCTAGTCTTTTTTTATCACTTTCAGATAAGCACCATGTCTCACAGCCGTACATCAAGATGCTCCAAACAAATGTTTTGGCAAGTTGCTTGCGGAGCCTTAAAGTAATATTCTTTGACTCAAGAATTTTTGCTTTTTTATTGAAAGCTAGCCTTGCTTGATGTATGCGACTGTTGACTTCTCTTTTTGTTCTGCCATCCCAGGTGATCGTACTTCCAAGGTATACAAACTCTTTTGCATCTTTTAGGAGTACTCCTAGCATTGTTATGTTAATTTTCTGCTGCTCATTGCGGCTTACTCTCATGAGTTTGGTTTTTGTGCTGTTTATCTTCATATTGTTGTTGGAATAAAATATGTTTTCCATGGATGTCAGCGCTTAAGTGAGTTCATCTTCAGTTTCAGCAATCAGAGCAATGTCGTCAGCAAACCTTATCATATCAATCTTTTGGCCATCTATTTTAACCCCCTCTCTATGGCCCATTTTTTCCCTGATGTTATTTATTGCTTTTTGTATGTATACGTTGAAGAGTACAGGCGACAGAGAGCATTATTTTGTAAAAAGAAAAAAACATTTTTTTACCACAAATAAAAAATTACTATTATAATTCAAATTGAAGCACCAAAAAGTGGTTATTAAAAGTTTTATAATAGATAAGAAAATGTATTAAGTAAACAGATAATCCAGTGCCGGCTCTAGACTCTGCGGCGCCCTAGGGAATTTTTTTCTGGCGCCCCATATTGTATGTATTTAAAAAAAAATGAGATAGATTGCCCTGGGCGCGCCTAGCTCATTTGACGCCCTGGGCCACAGCCCCACTGCACCACCCCTTAAAACCGGCACTGAGACTATATATAAAAAATTTATTTATGACTTAATTAATTCACATAACCTTGAGAAAAAATCTGCAAATTTTAATGTTATTTTTGAAAATACGTATTATATGCATTTAATATGTATTTATTTCATAATAATTATAAATAAATATACATAAGTTGGTGACATGCAATATTAAATATTATTTATAAATATTTAAATGTGTATCAATTGATAAATGGATAAACACAATTTTACACGAATAATATAAATAAAAATATTTTCAATCTTTAGTGGATTCAATTCTCTTATATTTTCGGCTATTCGGGTACCTCAAGGTTTCATTCTAGGTCCGCTTTTATTTCCAATTTAATTTTTTTTTCTAACGAAATTATTGTTTCTGTCACTCATTCCCCGTGTTTACTATTTGTTGATATCATTACATTTTTGTCTTCAGTGTCTTCCATAAATGATGTCTACGGTCTACAGAAAACTACAAATCTAATGAAAAATGAAAGTTATCTTGTGTTATGCGCCATTCACATTTTGCTATTTTGCTACTATATACAAGTATACTGCAGAATACGTTGGCGGTTCTAAAACTCACAGATAAACCATCCTCAAATGAGGCATCTTTATCACAGTATACTTCCATACAAAAAAAAAAACTAAACATTTTCGTAGTGTGGAGGCTTATTCAGCAAAATGCGTCAATTCGTATTCGCTAGGGTCTCCATGCTTGGCTATTGTAACAGTCGGGGTATGATTATTATAAACAATGAAATAATTTCCGTTTCGCCGCAGGGAAAGGGAAATTCGTAAGGGTCACCGCAAATTAAATTTGCATCGAAATTTTCCATTTCACGGCATCTAATCACGACATTCGTGTACAGACGGCGCTCGTGTGATGTACACTAGAGTAGAACAAAAAAAACGTTAATTCAAATCGCCTACATACACATCTACAAGTTTATATTAACATCCACCTCTCTCTCTAAAAGTTTGTTATTCCATCGCGTGAGAGTATGATGAGGAGCAGGTCAGCAAAACAAAGACTTTTCAGCAGCACATTGATGTATATTTACGATAAAACTTTACAAGCTTGTGACCCGGACCTAGGCGCAGCAGTAGGTCGAGCCACAGTACAATATGCTCTCGCCGCAACTGATTTCCGCGCTCGGTATGGGCTCTCGCCCGCGCCACGAGTGGCGGTGATCATAACTAATGCCAATATGGCGGACACATCCCTGTTTGACAAGCGAACAGAAATAGAGACGAAAGATTGTACATCGAGGCTTTCGGTACCAGTCAGCAAGGGCTATATCATGCTGATGTCAATATGTATATTATAAAAGCGTCTTTGAAATGAGAACTATGTTTTCATATATTGCACACAAATGTGATAAAACTGGTGTTTTATAATACACGCAAAATATAAAATTAAACGTTTTATACAAAATAAAAATAAAATATTATGTATAAATTATTCCACAGTTTTTAATATTGGAAGACATGTTTTGGCTACGTCGGGTAGCCATCGTCAAGTCAATTAGGCAAAGAAGTGTGCGTGCTTATATAAGGCAAGGTATGAGTGATAAGGTGCGTGTAGGCTGTGAAATAGATATATGTTTAATTCGAGTAGTGTGAAGGAAAGAATTATAGGTTAGAATATGAGATGAAAATAATAACAAAAATAATAAATTATCATTTTTTATTACAAAGTAGAACGTTCCAAAATGAGAAAATAAAGAATGAATTTCCTTAGTAATTTGAAATGGAAACATGTGCGATATAATTTTTCAATACATATATGATATAATTATTTCAGTGTCATGTACTTTGACACACAAATAAAAAGTAATCTAATTTGGTTTAAAAGTGTTAATGACCGCTAGACAATTAAAAAAAGAAGATTTGCTACAGCAATGTAGTAGATTCGATACAAGAAGGTAAATATTTTTTATCCCCCACTTGAGTAAATTAAGAACATAAATTACAACAAGGAAAACATTTTCATAGCCTCTTATTTCTACGTTATTACGGCTTACCCCACAAAGCTGAAAAGTTAAGATACGTTGCGTGCACGTGTACCAATTTATTTCTTAACTTGTACAATGTAACCTTTTAATCTCCAAAACAGAACATAGCCATTCAGTCGATTAGTCAAGCCCTTTATATCTCAGGATACTGTTTTCAGTTTTTTTTTCCATTATTCCGCTAACATGTTAACATCCTCCTCTCTCTTAAAAGTGGTGTTATTCCGTCGCGTGAGGGCAGGATGAGGAACAGGTAAGCAAACAAAGATTTTCTTTTAGAAGCACATTGATTATATTCACGTTAAAACTTTACAAGCTTCCAGCGAAGCGGAAACATACTGCTGGCCGTGATGCGACCTTGTCTCGCTAAAGGGCGGGGGCCGACTACCGATCTCCACGCTCGGTCTCGGCTTTCGCTCGCGCCACGAGCGGTAGTGTTTATAACTACCACACCTGTTAGCGGACCCGTCCAAAATGACAACATGGCGCACATAAATGCACGACAAGCGACCAGGAATAAGAGACGAAAAATTGGATATCGAGGTTTTCGGTAACAATCAGCAAGGACTACATCATGCTGATGTCAATGTATATTGCGAAAGGTTAAGACGTTTGACTGTTATGTCACTTAGGAGCACAGGCCCCGTGCACCTTAAATAATATGTTTTAAAAATGGTTTTATGATACACTAAAAATTAAACATTGTAAGGCACTAAGCCTCCGATGGGTTTTTCAGAAATGAACCTTTAAAAATTAGTTCGCTGTAGGTATTTAAAAACGAATTCAAGCTATATTTATATTATTTTAAGAATGCAAGTGCAAAAATTAAAAAAAAAATGAAGAATGTATCTTCTACCTTCTCAGGAGTCATATTTTTAATTGCCTATTAATTTTCACCTAAGCACTGGAATATTATCAAATTCAAACGAGCCAATGAGAGTTCAGTATTTACTAATTTTTGAATTGACATCTTGCTTTTGGTAGAATATTGTAGTAGAATATTTTATTACCTTTATTAATTCTCGTCGTTAGTGATTTATGATTCTTCATGCTTAAAGATACCTGTTGTAGCTTATTAAACAATTTAAGTGTTATATTATCTTATCTATTAACAACGCCTTCCGAATGTTGTTGGGTATGCCGCGATACTGCAGTGCCTCAGGTATGTTGACGGAGGCGTGAGTGGATGGCTTCCATGCTGGAACTTGGAACAACTTGCATGACAATCTGATGTCTTAACTTTCCTCTATACACCTCTGTAGAGGTAAAAGTAGTCATGACGAGCTCGCAATAATTGTTTTCTTCTTGCACGCAAAAAAGCAATTTCTACAACGAAGAAATGTGCTTTCTTGCTTATCGTTCTTAAAAGCAGTGAATTGACATAAAAGTTTATCGAAAAAAAAATGTAATGGGAAACATCATT
Source organism: Glossosoma conforme (assembly GCA_022606575.1). Lineage (NCBI taxonomy): Eukaryota > Metazoa > Arthropoda > Insecta > Trichoptera > Glossosomatidae > Glossosoma > Glossosoma conforme. The sequence goes on along the minus strand of JAGTXR010000101.1, from coordinate 1,679,809 downwards.
AGCGGGACGATGGATCATTTTTTTATGATAAGTTGGAATACATTTTTATAACATGTAACGGTGTATTTAAACAGTTTTATTTTTGTGTATATCCACGTCGTTAAATCGTTTTTTTTGCTGCCAGTAAATTTTGTAAATGCGAAATTAAAATATCTATATTAAGACATATTAACTTTGCTTGAACATAAATCTCATCGCGGTTTTTTTTTATTCTTTACATTAAAATCGCTACTGGTTTTGATGCGTTTTTAAAAACGAGACCATGGTTTCGCATACTTTTTAGAAGCAATTTGTCGTGGTTATGTGTATGTCCTTTTCGAGTGCGAGGCCATATATCAACCGCAAACATAAAACAAGGGTTATCCGTAAAGTAAGGTTTCCAGTGATTTTTCGCAGTACATTATATGTTTAATTCCATGAATGCGTACATTTTTGGAAAGTTCAGACTCTTACCTATTTTTCTATATAGTTGCCACTGAGGTCAATGCATTTTTGCATGCGGTATACGAGATTTTGAATGCCCGAGTCAAAAAAATCTGCCGCCAAGCCACGCAGATACCTGAGAACCGCTTCTTCAAGCTCTTCTCTATCGCCGAAATGCGTTCCACCCAGGTGTTTCTTCATGTCTGGGAAGAGATGGTAGTCACTTGGGGCTAAGTCCGGGCTGTAGGGTGGGTGTTTGACAATACTCCATCCAAATTTTGCGATGAGCTCGTTGGTGGCGTTAACGGTGTGCGGTCGTAAGTTAAAATAAAAAACATTTTAAGTGCCATAGGTTTTGAAAACATATGCCTGCGTAGAATACTGAGGTACGCCGGTTTGACTTTGTGAGGAATGAAGATGAGCGGGATAAAGCAGCTTTCCATAATACAGTTGGTTAATAGGTGAAATTGGACCTGGATATGTACATCGGATGTTGTAGGCGCTGATGAGGCTGAAATGAGGCGAGGACTATAGCGGCTGACAGAGCTAAACAGCAGCTGTTCGTGACCATGTACTCTAGCTAGGGGAACGGATATGGAAATGATATTGATGATGAATAGATTTTATAATGAAATTTCCCGTCTAATCCAAGCGACGGTAGATCGCGGAGATCGGTGGGTGGGTGAGGAATAGGTCACCAAAGCATATAACTCATCTAGAAGCACATTAACATTTATTTTACGTTAAAAGATTGACAAAATTTAGTCCTCTGCCCGGGACAGAATAGGCTTGCTTACTTCACGGCACCCTGCCAGAGACTCCACTGGCAGTGATAATCACTGCGCCGAAATTAACATAGCGGCCATCTTTCGAACTTGCCACTCCCACGTGACCTGGAGCAACTGTCAAAATAATTAAAAAAATGGCGCCTTTAAGCGCCACGTCTTAAATCTAAAACTGAGACAAACATTTTTATATGTGCGTGTCAGACGAGCGAACAAAAATAAGAGACAAAACATCGCATGTTGAAGCTTTTCGGCACCATTCTAAAGCATTTTATCGAGTTGGTATAAATAATTTATACGCTTAGATTACAGTACCAATATTTTTTGGTATACACCTTCTGACTAACCCAGATGAACAACAAACAATGTTCTGAAGGGTCAAAACCCATTGTTGTTGACCTCTTGCAAGTGTTTACATAACAAAATATACGAAATATGTGTATCTCTTTGATATTCAGGAAACATGTAAGACGGTCGGAAGATAGAGCTATATTTCCGTGGGTTTGTACGGTCGCAGAGAAGATAGCATTCCTCCCCTTCATTAAAATGCAAAGCATAGATCTATGGGCTGTGTCGTGTCGGATATAGTGCCTTTCGCAATTGTATATTTCATCGCTTTTCTGTGAAAACACAGTAAATTAAAAATAAAATTATAGCCCTGTTATATTATGTTCCAAAGTGAATGTAATAACACATTCCGTAATGTTAAAAATATTTTTTTAAAACAAAAAACATCAATATTATCAGTAATAATTTATATTTATGATTTGCAAGATCAGAATATGAATTGCACAATTGCTCAACTAACAAAAAGAGACACTAACCTAATGATCTGTATACCTACTAACATCTCCTCTTTTTCAAAAAGGTGTTACTCTGTCGCGTGATGGCAGGATTAGAAGCAGATTGATAACACATATTTTTTCAGAAGCACATTGACATATATTTACGATAAGTTTTAAAAGACTCCGGCCAGGCGGAATGACATGCCACCGGCCGTAATGCGACCTTCAAGGTCGTCAACATAACTAACCTGTGTGGCCCGTGGTCTATGTAACAAGTCCCAATTTGGCGGACACATAAATGTATGGCAAGCGACAAAAATAAGAGACGAAAGATTGTATATCGAGGTTTTCGGTACCAGTCAGCAAGGGCTACAACATGCTAATGTCAGTCTGTATTCTGTCTACTTACCATGTTTTTTTTCTTTAAATTTTTCCAAATCGTCGTCCTAGCTGAAGCATAACCCATCCATATCCATATCAGTTGCATATATGGAGCATACATTCACCACATTTTTTTGCCACTTAGTACTGTCAGCTGTCACTGTCTATTTCTCGTTCTAGAAGATTTCTGCACCTGAAGGCTTACTTGGCAACACAAATGTTTTCCAAAAACCTCCAGAGCAGACGTCTGAGTACTTGAAGAAAGGGTAGCTGAAGTATTCGAGGCATATTTTTGGGTGATTTGTTAATTGATTTTTCAGTATATCAGGTGGTGAGTCCGGCGTTCCATAAAATTGCATTCAATTGTCAAAAATACCGTCACAAAGTTGTCAACTGTCATTATCTCCGCTTCACCACATTGACAGTTCTGCTTCCCGCAGCGCCATCAAGTACATCATATCTATAGTTCCTGGCAGCTTTTCAGGACGGTGAAAACTCAAAGGACTGAAGAAAAGGCAGCTATAATTAATACTCTCTTCAGGTATATAGTGAACATGTCTAAATCATGCCTACATTTATCTTTATAACAGTACTATGCTACCACTACTGCCATATGAAATCTATTTTTTTTTTCTTAGATATTGTTATCCGTACTCAATGAATCAGAAAAGACTAAAAATAATATCAAATTTAGTATTAGTTACTCTTCTTCTTCTTCGTGTCAGCGACGTCTAATTATTTCTGCTCAGTATCTGGCAACATCGATAGCCCGTGTGTTGCCTAGCAATAGGTCTTGAGGTGTGCAGCATGTTGGGCACATGGAGCAGGATCGCAGATGTGAGGTGGTCTGCAGGTCTTCGCAGTCGCACAACAATGACTCTCCCTGCCGAAGGATTCCCCACCGCTCGAGATTGTTCTTTGTTATACCAACGCCAGTTCTTAATCTGTTCAGGGATTTTCAGGTCCACCAGTCAAGGTTCTTGCAAGCTAGGAGGCCTTCCTTTGGAGTAGTGAAATCCTCTGGTGCGACTTGTCGCCAGAGCTGGACTTTCTCATTTTAAGGGCCGGATGTGAGAGGTTGTGCGGATCTCAGAAACCTGATTCGCGACTTAAGTCTGGGTGTTGGGGGTATTAGTGTGTAGTAGTTACTTATAAATAACTATCTCTTATAATTATTTGACTAGCAGTTAAGGAATTCGATGTTTCATGCAACCACATAATACATTTCGATAAATATCAATCTTTTGACAAAAAAAAAAATATATGACAATCGTTTATTGCATTTGGCCAAAAGAAAGCGTTCTGATCACTTTTGTCATACTAATTTACACATAAAATATTATCCAAAAATAAATAACCTGCATGCGGTAGATATTTTACTTACCCCAGGATATGAAATTGAAAAATGCTAATTTTTGTGTTTCGTGGACCAAATTTGTAATTAAAAGTGCTTCATAAAGGTGATCTTTAGAATCCTGACAGTTAAAAAATCCAGGTGCTGTTAATGTTTTTGAATTTTTATTGCATATTATTTAAGTTTTTAATGTTCAGCTGAAAATAAATATTAATCGAAGTGAAGTTTATCATAATGCTGCCATTTTTCACTGAAAATTGAGAAAGTGTAACTTGGCAGCGCAAAAATAAAAAAATTTCAAAAGGAAATTGATTGATGCCGCCGATTTGGAGGAATGTCTTTCAAATGGAAATACCGTAAAGATATTCGCTTCCTCTGATGTATTATGATCGACTGTTGGAGCATCTGTTTACAAGCACAGGCAACATGTTCTTTTCTTGTTCTGGTTTCGTGGGATGAGGCACGAGGGGGAAAAGAATGAGATGGAGCGTCCAAGAATCAGTGGTTTTCGAACATTGTTACATACTCCTCTCCAATTTAGGGTTATTATTCAGTCGAGTGTTGGCAGGATGAAAAGCAGATTAACAACACAAAGACTTTTTCTAAAGCACATTGACATATATATTTCGATAAATTTACAAACTTATGGCCCGGACCTAGTCACAGCATTCAACAGGCCGGGCCAACAACAATACGACCTTTTTCGCGGTCGGCACACAACTAACACCGTGTGGCGCCGTGGTCTGTCACACAGATTTATCTAACTAGTCCTTCTAACAACATTATATATATATTTTTTTATGTAAACACATACAGGAGAATACCGACAGATGGTGATAGTAATTCTGAAGTCTCATCTGTGGAATTCTATGACGCTTACCATGGTGTATATGGCTAAACGCTGCATGTGGAGTGTTGATCCGCCAACATCATAGACTACAGCCCGAGATTCACGCATCATCCTTTGTTATTACAGGAATTTACTATGAATGGGTGGTCTTCACGGGACGACTTTCGTCTACCACCGATTCAAACCAACCGGGGTATTTTAGAGCTCAGAAATCGATTAAAAATCCTTTTTTTTTTTTAATCTCCGTCGGGGATCGAACCCACGACCTTTGGCGCAAACGCTTTACCATTGAGCTATGACCGCCGGTTTTCCTTTTATGACGACAAGCGAACAGAAATAAGAGACGAAAGATTGTATATCGAGGTTTTCGGTACCAGTCAGCAAGGGCTATATCATGCTGATATCAGTTGGTACTACGAGAGGATGTGATACAGCTACTACGTGAAGAGATCAATTATTTAAATGTAAACGTAAACAGCAGAATGCTGCCAGACGGCTTAAAAAAATTATATCATATTTGAGTTTTGCAATGCTTGAATATTTTTATGCATTGCATGTGGAATGTTTATCTGCTAACGTTATCTGTTGAACTCATGCCGGTGTTGTCTTCAGAAAACATATTTATTCATTAAAGTTAATGCTTATTGAAAATGCATAGTGTTCACAGGTCAATTTTCTTCTACCTCTAAATTTTGATAAATATGCTTTGACATCCATTTTTTCATCATCAGCCTGTATCCGTCCACTGTTGAACGTAAGCCTCCCGTATGAGTCTCCACCCACTTCGATCCTCCGCCATTTTATTTTCCTTTTATGATAAGATGCAGCAACTCACATCTCTTTCCTCTAAGTATATGCCTCATGTAAGAAAGCACTCATCTTTATATAAGTCACCAATTGTAAATTTACTCTTGCTCTGTAAGCACATTTACATTACTAACCATACAAGTTAATAAAATACAAAGCATTATACGATGTACCCACACATTGAATTATTTTAGTCAGCTAGGATAGCTTTCAGTCATATATGACCAGTATTTTTCCACTACACTAAACATGTTTTGTTTTGCTGTTCCATGAAATTTATAATCAAAAGGTTCCACGGCTTAGGCACAACAAAGGACTTGTTTGTTAATCTGATACTTGTGTTTTTTAATACTGTACTTTGGAGCTTGGATAAGGCAACACTATACTTTTAACCCCATTTCTTAAGTCTTTTGCTCTAACAAAGAAAAAAGATTTTGTTTCCTCTTTAAAAGATAAAAATATATTAGTTAGTATTTGCTATGGTCACTATATATAAATTTAGAGAGTATTTTCCAATAGAGAATACAATAAGTATTTCAATCGACCCTACTTATTTTCATCCTCCTGAAAGAATATTGACTTCAATGCATATGCAGATAATAACGGGTCCGCCAAAACACTTTTTTTTTTTGAAAATGGGGCGCAAAACATCGAGTGTAGCTTCGGCTGTGTAGCACGTAGCGCCGTCCTGTTGAAAATAAATGTTGCCAATATCTTCCTCTTCAATTTTTGTGAACAAAAATGGCCCGATAACGATCGCCATTGACTGTAACGGCCACTCCTTGCTCATTTTTGAAGAAAAATTACCTGATTTCAAAGCAATGTCGCAATATTTTCCAGTGTTGTTCAAGCATATACACAACCATATTCGTTTAGCGGAAGAATAAAACTAATCATCTGTCTAATCAGACATGATGTAAGTGTTACCATTCACGAAATAAACACTAGTTGAAAAAAAAAACGTTATATGGCGGACCGTATATTAAGAATACCTTACATTCATTGTCTAGAATGATTTTCAGCTAAATAGACGATGTGGTATTTAGTAAGTTTTGATTTGTATACACTTTATGCAATTATACTTTATATTCAATAAGTTTTTTTTTATATACATCATTATGGGTTCGGCCGAACTTTAATTAAGATGAAACTGGTTAATCTTTCGTGAGCGTCAGGTTAATAATTCGATCTTCTAACTAACGCTTAATAAAAAACACACAATAAATTATGAATACTACAGCTGCTTTATCTTGAGACTTTGTTGGGCCATTGGGAACTGTGGTGTTTCTGTTGCATACACGATTTAGGCCAATAAACTGCTTAAGAAATTCATTAAGATTTTTTCAATGTATTACAAGAACTGAAGGAATATTGTGATTAAGAAGAAGTGTTTTTTTATCTCTTTGTTTAAGAGATTCCAAGTTTATTAGTGAGAAACTTAAGCGTTTAACACAAGCTTAAGATCGATATCTTTAACTCCATAAGCTAGGCTGCCAAAAAACCCTACTGTGTCCGTAATGTCTTTGCGATTTCTTTATGACCCACTATAAATCACACACTTAGTCTGAAGCGAGAAGGTTTCCTCGATGTATAGGCGTGTTGAGGAGTAAAGTATTCTAAGGTTGGTTGAGTACAAGTGGGTACTTGTTCTTGAATGAATTTTAGTTCTATGGAGGGGTCTCCATAGAACTAAAATTCTCGACACCCAGTTGAGCGATTTCGGGCTCGACTCAAAGCGATTTAAAACAAATAGTATGTAACCATTTATGATATACATATTATTTTTTAAGAGTGTTAACTCAAGCACACGGTCTTATAATAAATAAAATTTCTTGTGTCCACAACATATTACATAACTGTATGCTTTCAATTAGGAAATAATTATCGGAGAAGACCATCAAGGTTCTAGAACAAACGTTGATTGACAGAAAACGAAATTCTTAGTGATAGCTTACGGTGGATATTCGCTCCTAGAGAAATTACTTTTTTAACTAGAAGGTTCGTTTTTTGTCGGTACACAGGCCAAGCCCGGATCGACATTTTCCATTAATAATTGAAAGCTTGAGGCATCTTTTGGAATAAATAATTAACGGTGAAACTATGGAATCTAAATGTTTTGATAAAACATTGCCTTATTGATTGATGACAGTTGGTCTAACAGAATCCAACTAATTTAACAGTGGTATGCTCGTACTAATTTGAAAAAAAAAATTGAATAATTTTCGAAGAATAAATTAATGAGAAAAAAATTACCAAATATGTTCTTTAGTTTTACGGAGGTCTGTTAAAAATAGAAAAGTACTGATGTTGAAAGAAGGTCCGAAAATGAACCGACGTGTTATGAGGCTGCTGTGGTGGGAACAAGTTTTTTTTAAAAATGTTTTTCGATCGGTAATTCTAGGTGTAATTCCATAATAATAAAAAAAAAAAAAATATTTATATATTTTTTCACAATTTTTATTATAAGACGAAATGTTTCTCCTACATTGGGTAGCCACTGTTAAGTCAATTAGGCAAAGAAGAATTGACTTGACAATGTCTACCCGACGTAGCCAAAACATGTCGTCCCATAATAAAAAATGTGAAATAATTTCTAGATTAACTTTTATTTTTATATTGAAACAAGTTTAATATTTTTCGAGGAGAATGAATGTTTAACTCTTCATCTATTTAATTATTTTCATTTTAATTTTTGTCAAGAATTGAACTTGGGTCTCTCACATGATAGTCTACAGCGTTTAATATCTTGCTATTGCTTTTCGGAAAATTTCAGAATATAATATTTTTCAGATATCTATGAATATTTTCGCTGATGCGGAGCGAAGCCTTAACGATGCCTATTTGAATAACTTTTTTTTTATAAGTAAAATTTTCATCGTTCGGGGAAAAACTTTTTAGGGTTTTACGGCTAGTGAAATACCTTTACTGCAAAAAAACTAATCTAGATTTATAAGGATACTCTTTATACCACCTTATTCAATCATCACATCACTACCGAGATGGTACAGCATTTTTGGGTAGTGAAAACGGCCATACTGAAAGGGTAATATTTAAAAAATAAACGAGTGTATAATTATGAAATGTAATTGTATTTTCAATTGCATATTTTACATTTAAAAGTAATCTTATTTTGAACTGGTGATACCTGAAGCCACCCTGCGACTGAGCATGTGGAGAGGCGCAACTGAAGGAATGCTTGGATTGCCCCGAAAGAGGACCTAGCCCCAGACAACCAGGGGTGGAATATATGGAAGTCCCTTAACAGACTTCGGACTGGAGTAAGCAAGACGAGGACACAAATGAAAGCCTGGGATTTTTACAACGGCTCGACTGAATGTGACTGCGGCGTGGAGCAGACCCTGTCACACCTTCTGGAGTGTCCGAATAACTGCACCCAGGAAGACCTGATGATGGCCAAAAGTATCGCCATCGACGTCGCCCACTTCTGGGCAGACAGGATCTGACCCTGTTGTTTCCAACATGATTATATATTTATTATGAAATGTAATTATCTTTTTAATTATTTCTACCTGTCTCTGCCGTTTACACAGCAAATTAAATGCTTACCTTCTAATCTTGAGATGTGATGATTGAAGATATTGAATAAGCTCGTAAGCTTAAATTTATTTCAATTTGCGTTTATTTTTAACCAAATTTATTTACGCTTGTGAGGCTTTCATCCAGTGTACACAGAAAAAATAGAGGTCAAATTGTGCAGTTGACATGCAAGAGGTTACACGTTTGATCCGTTCGAAGTTTACAATGCAATGTTTATTATTTTTATTTTTCAAGATAATATAAAGAAATATTGTTGACAAATACTTCCCCAGTTGGTGTGAGAATGATTATGTGTAAAAATACTTGTCATTAAATCTATGCAGTTTGATTGATTCATTGGGTTTAAAAACAAGTTTCCTATAAAATTAATGGAAACTCGAGATACAGTCTAATGATGGGGGCGGTTCGATACATTTTCTTCTTCGTAGTATCAATCCGGTGGATTGGTTTGCAGCAATAAAATTTTTCATCTCGATCTCCATTCTTCTCGATCGTCTCCAATCTTCTTCAGCTCAGCATAAAAGCTATAACTCATGTGCTCGAACACTCGCTGCAAATACTCCCGTCTAGGGCGCCCTCTACAGTTTCTACCCTCAACCATTCCTTCCATAATGTCGTGAAGAAAACCATCGTGGCGCATGATGTGACCGATCCATTTGGCTCGCCTCTCTGAGATGGTTCTTACTAGGTGCCTATCCTGCTTGATTAAGTTGAGAGCCTCATTGTTCGTGACGTGGTCTCTCCAGGAAATTTCGAGAATTCTTCTGTATGACCACATCTGAAAGGCTTCTAGTCTTTTTTTTATCACTTTCATATAAAGGAGTATATCCTGTATTTCATATCATCAACTTGTGTCTGTCCACTGTTGATCGCATACCTTCTGCATGAGTTTCCATTACTATTGATACTTTGCCTTCCGCATCCAGCCTCCACCAGTTAAGGCAACCCACCGATTTCTAGTTCTCGGTTACCACTCCAACATTTATATTCGGCAAATGTTTATTGCCTATTGCCAGTTGTATGTTTCTATTATTTCGACAGTATGTAGATACTGTCGAAATAATAGAAACAAGTTCTTCATTTAGATATCCTCATTCCGAATTCTATCGCTTATAAACACGCCAAGCATTAATCTCTCCATAGCATTTAGGCGACCTTTATTTTATAGCTGCTATAGATAGATCTAAAACACACAGGAAGAAAACATTAATAAATTAAATTAAAGATGCGTAAATTTAGCACTGGGTTTAAGCTTACAGCTTAAATAATCCTTTCGGATAATCTAATAGGGCGGTTCAATAAATGCCCACGTTTAAAAGACAGATCAAATAAATTAGGCATATTTATTTTACCATTTTTAAACCTACCATTATGTAAGTAATTAAATATACACATACTATAACGCAACAAATTCTTTTCATACGCATCAATTCGTTCAGAAAAAATATCGGCAGAGGCGGTATGCGAACCAGCGAACCTTGGAACCAACCATTTGTTCAAGTTCATTACCCTTGACCACACGACCATTTACTGCCCGAAGCGATGCGTCGAAATTACTTATAATATTGTAATATAGTCAATGATGTATAAAAGTTGATTAGAATATTGAAATAATAAAATAATATTCTAATAAGTATTTCAAAAATCCATACTACCATTATGTGTTGTTATCTGTTATCAATCGGATGACAATTGATACTTAAAATATTGTAGCAATTTTAGTAGGTCACTCAATGTTTCGTAAGATACCTAAGTAAAGCTTCGTACAGTGATTTGATTTTTACTTAAGACAATTATGTATTCATAAAAAAGGAGTATGTAGAGGAATAAATAATTTGTTTAAGAGACTGACGTAAATTTAAGTACAGGGTAATTGATGAACCACCCTCGTTTATTGCCAGAGCAAAGCATTCAGATTATGTTGTACAAAGTGACTCTGTATTTTGAGCGTCAGAATAATAGTAGACTTCCTTAAAAATATTGATTATATTCCCAGTAATTGACAACTGTAATTAAATCATTTGCTTTAAAAATGCCAGTTAATAGAATTTGTTAACGTATGAATTTCTATTTTCTTGCTACGGCTTATTTATGATTTCATCTTTACACTTAAACCTGTGTGTGTATATATTTATATATATAATAAAGTGATTCGTGGAAACTGCACATAGTTAAAAGTCGTCTGTGACGCCAAAAATATTAAGAGCTGACGCTCTGCATATAGTGCTAAGCTTCCTTAAAAATGGCATGTGTCATAAAGTCTACGGACATGATCTCTTCATCAATGGTTGACGGTATTTTCTTGTACGTATTTACATAAAAAAACTGAGCCCACTGAGGACGAAGTATAGATTAAAATTACTGACGAAGTTCATAAAAGCAATTAAAGTATATATATATATTTTTTACTTAATTTTATGTGGTATTAAATGCGACTTATTATGCTTAAAACCTGCTTAATAATTCAATATGGTGCAATATTCAATAGGCGTTCGTAGTAGGTCAAAGAAAATGTGAGCTCAAAATATTCCTTATAAAATAGCTAATTTTATAAATCTACGTGAAAAAGTGCATTATTATTACTCGTATTACTACTTTAATGTATTGTAGTGATCGTTAATCTTCTAATTAGAAAGCAATTGCTTCAAGAGAACATAAAAACGTAGTCCATTCGCTAAGCATCGATTTCTCAACATCTTAGAAGATTACAAACTACGTTTAAGATAAAATACTATTCTAGACAGACTTGGGTCAAGGATATCAATGTACCGGCTAGACGAAACCATTAGTAGTGGAGTCGGTGGACATATGGTCCAAAACAAGGTTGAGATTTTTTAATGCGATATCAGATTATTATATCAATTTTCCATTCAAATGGCGGATTTCGCAAGCAACGACATCTTGTGTTCCCGCGTCCATTCAGACACGATTCGCGCCCAATGTTACTATCTTCAGTGGTTGGATGAGAGCCGGTATTTCTATATGATACGCTAGTTGATATTTTCATTATTTTGTCATTATTTATAAAGCTAGAATAAGCTTTTCTCTGGTATCGTCTTTCTAGTGAGTGATATTCTTGAAGAGTTGGAGGTCAAAACAAGCTCAAAGTAATAATTAATGACCTTTCAAAACATGTAACTAAATATCGGCGGCGTACTGAGGGACACCCTTCGCAACTTCTTCTAAATCACGGTTTTCAAAGCATTGTTTTATCTTTTTCTTTCAAATTATAAATAAAATATCAATTACATAAATTAAAATAATATAATTTATTTTAGAACAATTTAAATTACTAATTAATGCACTTACACATATAAAAAAATCCAAAGTATTTATGATTGTATTCATCAGTTTCTTAGATAAAAATAAATCAAAGTAATAATATTAAATAAAATAATTCATTTGACCTTTTAAAAATTCGGCCGAGGTTCGAGCTCGGAGACTTTTGCATCAAACTGGGGTCCATCACTATGAGCTAGACTTTCAAGGGAATTTTGATCGAGGTTGAATACAGACCGTGCGTGATACCGAGCGCCGTGTGAGATCTCTTAAGGGAGTTCTTGCAGGGTTTTCTGGGCCTGCAGGCTACGCAGCAGCCCCCGCAGTACGTCCTTTATAGACTCAATGAGATCTATCAGTCCATGGACACTATCCACCAGTACCTAGAGAACTTCAGCGCGTTCAGGAAAGCCATGAGCTTGCGAACAAATTAAACATTAAATCATTTCTTACAGAAAATAAGCCAATCTTGTCATAACATAAAGATCCCAAAGCGCGGAAGAAGAGTTTACTCGTTTTATTCCGCTAAGCGGTGGAAAGAGGGAAACTTGTCCTGGACGTTATCGGGAACCATATGTGTTCCCAGGCGGACCTTCGGGTGCAGATATGTGGATATAATGGCAACTGACAAATTAAAGTGACGGTAATTTCTGGTGTTCGTACGCTCCAAATATAGAACTAATATATAATGGAAACATGTGTTAGTTCCTGGTGTGGTAAAATTGATGTGTTCATCATCGAATATTATGGACAGGACACGGGATACTGTTTGAAATTCAAATATGACATCACAGTTTTTTTTTGTTTGTTCCTACATAAAGCGGCGGATGGGGAAAAAAATAAGTTATGCAGATTCATTGATAAATCGTACGTTCAACGGTGTATGGATAACGAAGATAGAGATTTCACAACTAAAAAAATGAGTTTAAGAATCCCTGCCTTAGACGTTCCAAATTGATATTTAAGGTATCTCGTCTCGAGGCTGACGTCTTGAATGCTCAACTTATAATATTTCTCTTGCCGAAGATGGATGCTGTCTTTGACAGCCCACCGCCTAACTAAGTCAAATCTGATGTCCTCCGAGCTAACTAATTACAGCTGGGTAAACCCATTCGAAAGTCAAAATTACATTTTAATTATTTAGCAAACGAGTCTATGGACGAATCTTCAGTGGATGACATTCAGCAAGCTCCTAAGCTCTTTGGATACTAAACCGTACTGGACAGCATAATGTAAACTGGCTTAAGTTATGTGAACTTTGGTCGTAAAGTTGCTTATCTTAGACATAGAATAACTGTAAAGTTCAGCATGAAGCTTCTTTGATATAACCATCATAACTGTTTGTACCAGGCTAATGTTAGAGATAAAGTGAAATTCTTTACATTTAAATTTTCACCATAATTCATTTTTCTTTTCATTAATACTGACAAAATAAAAATCATAAATATACGTGAATATTTTTTTGAGAGTTAGGATAGGTTAGGTTGGGTTAAGCTAGGTTATGTAAGGTTAGGTTAAGTTGTATTTTTGTGTATTTTTTTTAGTTAATTTAGGTTAGTTACTTTGTGTATGAGTACTTAAAAACATGGATTATGTCATTCTAGCAGTTCTGTCATCATGAACATGATTGAAATTTGTTTTCTGAATTTTAGTGAGCAATATAAAATAATATGTGACAGTACAAATGTGGTCAGAAATAAAATTGAAATGTCAGTAATATACTCCATACTGCTAGTAATTAAGGTAAAAAGGTTGATAATTCAAATTAAATGACAAGTTTTTTAAAATAAATGGCTAGTTTTAGTTTGACAGATAGTGATGGTTATAATATGCAAATTTTTGACCAGGACTTTGAATAATTAGCACAAAAATAGAAACCAAACCTGACGTTACCAAACCTATTATTAATTATCATTCATCAATTATTTACTTCCAATTTACTATTTTTCTTCAGCCGATTTATATTTTTACAATGCCATTTTATTATTTTTACTGCCATTTCTTATATATTTACTGGTCATTAATTGAACTGATACCGACATTATAAATAACTGATTGCCCAATAAGATAAACCCTTGCTGCGCTTGTTTGCTATCTTAAGAACACATTTCAGTACTTTTTAAAAAGTAATTCAATATATATATACAATTATACCTAAAAAATTATACGCATCAATTAATTCAGAAAAAATATCGGCAGACGCGGGATTCGAACCACGAACGTTGGAACCAACCTATGCTCTTGTTCTTTTTGCACCGCCCAGTCCACTCGACTATTTCTCTGTTCGAACAGGTGCGCGGTAAATGTTGTATTTATACCATTGTTACCATCATATAACGATAGATGTCTCTGTAGTTTATATTCAGAGTATGTACATTATTATTTTTTGTTATTCAGTCAGTCAACATTTATTCACAAGCTTTTATATATTATTACTTTCCAAGAGTCTTTTTTAATAGACTGCGTGGTTAAACTGAACCTCTGGGATGAAATATTGTACTGAAATAAAATTTAAATCAGATTTATTCTTGTACATCTTTCATGATTACCAGTGTGGGAATAAATAGAATTGGTAAAAATGATAGAAATGGGAAAGTGGATAGGTCAGAGTTTACAATAGATTGGATGCCATTTGTCTCTTTCGTATTTGAATAGAACAAAAAGCTTTAAGCTAAAAGCTCAAGTCCTCGGTTTCTCGAAAAGGCAAAGTAAACTGGCATTCGTAAAAGCCCACAAAAGTTTATCTTAAGTCGTATGCACTGGTGACTAGGGCTTACACAAGAAGCATAATATTCAAATAAATGTTTTCGAATATTGTTAATATGATTTATAACACAAAGAAAATAATTTTCAAAAATTAAGTCTTGTAAATAAAATAATTAAATTATTCAGTTAAAATGATTGCTTAATGTAAACGTTTTTAGTAACATGTTTATATTCAACATATATTTAGATTCGTGTTTGATGATTATTAACCAAAATAATAATTTAAGGTTCTCTAAATATAAAAATATCATATGCGTCTTTAGTAAGTAGCTTCTGAGGAAGGTGTGGTAGCACCAAAGATTTATTAAAAGTCAGTGGTCTCATACAAAAGTTTTACTTGTTTTATTCGTTGAACACTATTTAATCCTTAATATATAATGCATTTCTCTAGATATCTGCTCTCATAACGTAACGTAGGAGTACCAATGGCTCTAAAAGCGTGTCAAATCCCATAATTTTCACTCCCTATTGTGCCCAATCCTTAACCAAAAGGTTTTTAAATTCTTCAAAACACATTCTTGCAACCTGATCGACGGTTTTTCAAATATAAAAAATATATTACTGTATTTAACAGGTATGACTTACTGTTAGATTCCACGTCTCTGCGTCATAAGCCAATACTGGGAGGATGAAATGGTTAAACGCCTTAATTTGAGGATATTGTGGAATTTTTGTTTTAAAAATGTTTTCTAGCTTACCAAATAAAATAATATTCATTTATAGTAATTAACTACATAATAATTAATCAAAAATTATTTAAAAAAGCGTCAAATTTAATTAAATAAATATTTTTTATAGCCGGTTTATGGTAAGACCTTAAGCTCTAGTATGCACTAATGCAAAGGAGAATATAAGCCCCTCCGTTCATAAATCTGAAACAAGATAAATAAACAGCTGGAAAAGTTACTGAAGCCCATCTTGGTATGATTTACGAACAGGCAAAGTGTTTGAATAAATCAAACTTTTGGAATTTCAATAAAACACGCTTGTTCCATCTGTTTCTGGAAAATTCGCGAAGGAAAGTGCGCATGTACAATATGTATTATTTATTTATTAAATGGTGGGTGGTATGGGCGAAAGTATAAGGTTTTGGACTTTCCTAAGAAGGAAATCTATTGAAATTTGTACTCGGTGGGAGTTTTTCCGTCCTATTTAATCAACTACAATGATGCCTTTTAATGAGCTTTCAGCCAATTTACATACTTTTTTAATCCATCTCTATCAAAAGTATTGGTTTCCATAATTTAGAATTTCTTGCTCTTCATTTTATTATCCTTTATTCTCATTGCTTTATATATGTTTCTATCACATTTTTAGGTACATATAAGTTCATGTTATACGTATCTATGAGTATATTCAATTTATATATTGTTATTAGTACATTATGTGTTATCCTAAATTTGTTATTTTTTAATAAATAGTTAACCATTTAATGAAAAATAGTAATAAAGGGAGTGGCTCACTGAATGTCATACGAGTGAAAGTTTTTCAAATTCATATTCTATTAACAAACGCTATTGTTTCATGTTTTCTATTACTTTTTACAGCCAACATAACGACAATTGGGAAATGTATATAGTATATCGTGATATCTTAATTCGATAATTTTCAAATATGCTTTCGAACACAAATTATCTCTATCAATAAACGACCAAGCGTAGTGAATTTAAGGCTTCTCAATTATAAATAATTTATTCATTTTTATATTTTCTACTTCCAACTTTCAGATTTCTTTGAATAAGGAGAGGCTTTAGGAAAGATAAGCTGATGTATTGTTCTATTTTAGTACAGTTCTCTTTATCATGTCAATTTTAACTCTTTGATTCTATTTTATAATATCTTGAAAATCTACACAATTAATTGGCATCCCAAAGACAATCGATATATATCAAAAAATACTGCAATGATAGTGTAACATTAAATGTATTTCACTTTTAATTCTAAATATCCTCATTCAAGAAGATATCTGAATGGAGCTTAGATTTTCCAGTAGATTGTGTGATGTTCAACGAAATATTTAGACGTTGTGTATGAAAATGTCGATAAATGGAATAATAAATGCTACTATTAAAAAAATAAAATACAAAAAGGCACCTAAAGACCTGGACCAATCTTCCTACATGTTTTATACTCTTTTTTAGTTCTATTTTAGGACTAACAATAGTTTCTATTTAGCACTTTCTTCTGAAAAAATTAAATAAAATGAAATATGTGTGGAATCTGATACGTTGAATGACTGCAGTTTATGGTCCCTATATGTTTGAAATATGAAAGCGGATACGGTATACAGAAACTCACGTGGTATCACATCCACTGAAGGACATAGCTAGAATTACATAAAAGTACGCAAAAAGTATAGGAACAGCGCGTTCAATTGACCCTAGAGCTCGCCTTGAACCAAACTCTCCGGGGAAACTACAAGAGAAACTCTGGCAATGATTTTTACAGCGATTTCAGCAGTGATACACAACCCAGAAGGCTTTCGAGATAAGATATTTTAGAAGAATTATCGGAATTTTCTGCAGAGACCACGTCACGCACAATGAGGTTCAGAGCAATCAAGGAAGATAGCCACCTAGTCAAGCGAGCGAGCCCGATGGATCGGTCACAACAAGCGCCACGATGGTCTTCTTCACGACATTCTGGAAGGGATGGTTGAGGGTAGAAATTGCAAAGGTCGCTTGGGCGAGTATTTGCAGAAAGTGTTCGAGGACATAAGTTGTGGCTGTTATGCTGAGCTAAAGAGGGTTGCAGAGGATCGAGAAGAGTAGAGATCGAGATGCAAGATTTTGTTGCTGCAAACCAATCAACCGGATTGATACTATGTAGAAGACACAACCTAGTATTGAAAATCTCGGATAATATTCAATATTAATATATATATAACTATAAGGTATATATTAATATTTTTCTACAATATTTTAAATTTATATATATATCTTGAATGATTCTTCTACAACCTTTATTTCAAAATATATTAATGTATTTTTATATTAAATATTTCTTATATTTGAATTTTTTCTTTGAAAATATAAATAATACATACGTTGATATCCCGACACAACATGTAAATGGAGGATTTGGTTAAATTTCTTTTAATCGTACATTCTAACTATTTATACAGTATTACGAGATATATTTTAGTTAACAAATTCACTCACCATAAGTGGTAACCATATGAATTACTAGCCAATATGGCATAGTGTGAAAACTTCGAAAAATGTTTTCATCCACTTTGAAGATCCTCTGAGAATGTTCCGAACTTTTCTCTTAACTCAAATGGTTATAAATACGCAACCTTTGGCACCCGGAGGGAATTTTTCTCATGAATTATTATTGCTCTCCAGCTGTATGGATGAAAGATGAAACGTATTTGTGCGGCCGCTCGACTGGAAAATAATTCTAGGAAAGAAAATTGAACCGTGTAAATGAAAATACATTTCGTGTAGCGGGTCTTTTCTATTTGGTGTCAATTGTATGTCGCTTCACATCACTAGAAAATCAAATATATTTTATTCATTAGCTGAAAACATAATCTGCAACTTAGAACTGGGTTTGCAGGAGGAAAATTTGCGGTCGGCTTTGGAACTTAATGTTTTTTAGTATCAACACTGTATGTATGAAATAAATTGATAGCAGCATGATATAGCCCTTGCTGACTGGTACCGAAAACCTCAAAATACAATCTTTCGTCTCGTATTTTCATTCGCTCGTCGGACACGCATGTGTTGTCATTTTGTAATGCCGTTAGGAGGACTAGTTATATAGATCGCCACTTGCGGCGCTGGGTGTCACCGACCACGGTGCCTGGTGTCAGTTGTCTGCCGACCGCGACGAGATCGTATTATGGCCGGTCCGGCATGTTATTCCGCTAGGGCCGGAAGTATGTAAAGTTTATCGTGAAAATATATGTGCTTCTGGAAAAGTCTGTGTCTTGTTCTTCTGCTCCTCATCCTGCCACCACGCAATTCAATAATTTACTTAGAGAGGAGGATATCAAAATATATCACGTTGTGTGGTATCATAGCCCTTCCTTGTGAATATGAGCCAACAAACCCTGTATATTTTTGAATTTTGAAGTTTATGTATTCCGGACGAGCTCGATTCTAAATATACATAAATCAAATGGTTTTACGTCTTATTATCAACACACCATAAGTACGCATTTTTTTTTACGAAATTTCAAGCATACATAATTTAATATGCATTCGAAACAACATGCTCCATTAATTTTTCCAAGTAAGAGATCTCTGTTTCCATAAAACAATCATATTACCGATTTTTTTAGGTCTACAGTATTTTTCTTCTATTCCATACATACGCCGTAAGAAAATTATTTTACGATAACGCATATGGGCTAATACCAACAGATACTGGTTAAATATAAAATCGATTATAGACTATCTCATTTATGCATACATATTACTGAGCTTAGTCAGTCATTAGAACTAATAGATCCAGGGCCCGGAAGTGTTAAAAAAATTAAAGGATGTTTCATAAGAAAGATGATTAACAAACGCTTAAATATGACAAATCACTCAAATATTCTATGTCATTTTATTAACCAATCGAATTCCCTTCGTACTATTGTACTGTATTACAGAGCTAACTTGAAACAAAGTGAGAATCTGGCAGTTATTTCTGGCAAACATATACTTCTAGGAACTAGGTATAGATGTTATATTGATCTATCAATATTTACTACACTACAAACATTCATGTTCGTTCACCAATGAATTGTTTGTTAAGCAACTTACATCGAAATTAACCGAATCGCATTCGTCAACTACTTTTTTTACTGTTTCCGTCTCACATCAGCCAGATTTATAAATATTTTGAAATAATTTACCGGATTTAAATACAAAAGGCCAAGAGACTAAGGTTGACCTGTCTAAGACATGTTCTCGGATGCTATATATGAACATAAAATGCAGCTGCTTTTTTTCAGCTCCTGAAGTTTCGCCATAATTGACTGCTGTTAAAAACTATGCTAAATACGTAGAATTGTAATTTTTGGAGCTTTAAGATGAAGAGCTGATTTCAGACGTTGCGTAATCTATATCAACAGAAGCTTTATGATAGTTTATAAATTTATAATGTTTACTTTGCTGAGCTAATACAGAAAGAGAAGATTTATAAATAAACTTTTCTGATTGTTGGAACTCAAACCATCGACCGATCGCGTGACAACCTGGTACCTTCACCACTCAGCCCACCGCCTTCAGCGTACACCCTTATAAGAAGAAACGTAAATATTTTTTAACGTTGTTAGATACTTCATTACTCACGAAAGATATTTCGTTCCGGGAACAATATATTTTTTAGATAACACTAAAATAACGATTCAGGGCATGATTCTGCCATTCCCTACAAACACCCTATATCTTTTTTTTCCTTCACAGGGTAACTTGAACGATATGCCATTTTTATTTCGTATAATTTTACGTCTTGGCAATACGCCACAGCTAATGAACTTTTTTAATGCGTTAATTTAATATATTTCGTGTAATGTTATTGCGAAAAAATGTTTTTTTAATATGTTTTTAATGCAAAGACTTGAGTAATAATATCGTACGAGATTGCTGAGGGGTATGGTCTTAAGAAAAACACACTCTTACCGAGCAACAGATCAGTGGTTCGTTTTCCAAGAAACTTACAAATCATTTACATTTGTTATTAAGTTATAAGATCTTCATTGATAACATATCTATAAATATCCCTGGTTGGGTTGTAATTGAACACCATCATAATTTCCATATTAGCTCTTCTAACTTTGAACTGTCGTTATAAAGCTCTGTAAGCCGCCATAATCTCCACATTATCTCAGCCTCTCGAAGCTACGCCGAATACATTCAGTGTATTGGCTGCTGTAGTTAATGCTTTCTTGCAGCATTCGGTGTAAATTCGGTGAAGGCAAATGTTATTCGTCATCAACCATACATAGTTATTCCTATTATAAAATGAACAATAAGGACTTTACTTTATCTAGTTCAAGGAAAACATTAAAATTGGATAGCAATTTATAATTCTCATATAAGACATATTTATCACCGTATTTTTTCTGTGTATTTTTAGATAAAGTACACCTTTTCGCATATGTACAAGTATGTATTGAAATATGTCTTTTATGTCATACATTATAAACTTGCAGGTACCGGGTGGGAGTGAAAGCCATTAAAAGTTATATAGCTGAGGAAAGCTCACCCTGTACATGACCAAAGTGTCTTACCCGATACCCAGCCTGATGCTACGCTCACGTTCTTCTAGGGAGGGGGGGTCACGTAATAGTAAAGACGGAGATTTTTCAGCTCTTCCATTTTTTCAGAATAGATAAATTCCTACGCAAGTTAAGCACATTCAGTGCAAACATCCGTATGCAGAAACTTCAAACTTGCATAGACTGTAGTATTTTTTTTTTTTCAGCCTGGGAGGCTGGACGCTGCATGCGGGAAACGTGTGTTGTGTTCGTGTTTGTGTGAGGATTGGGGAGATTGCAAGTGTATATTTTTATCTGTTTCTTGAAGAGATCCAAATTGTAGGAAAGAGGAAACACAGACGCTGGAAGAGCATTCTATAGCTTACCGGTGGCATTAAGCAAGGAACTTTGGAAACTGGCAGTTCTTGGTCGACATACATTAACTGTGTATGGATGTTCGGCAAGTGCAAGACGAGTTTGTCGGCTGTGAGTGGGTGCAGGAGGAATTAGTTCTTTAAGTTCCGAAGAGCAGCGACGGTAGAAAAGACTAAGAGAACCAATCTTACGCCTGTGTTCCATTGATTGTAGATTAGACGTAAGAGTGTCATTGTTTATCAAACGAATTGATTTTCTTTGAACTGAGTCAATTAAGTTTAGAAGGTATTTTGGGGCTCCTGTCCCACCTGGGTCTCCAAGTACAGGACAGGACAGGGAGGGTTTTCACAAAGCGTATGCAGAGTAATTTTTTGACTTAGGATAACTAACTTAAAACCCGTTTAAAGCGACATTTCTTAGAGTTACCATACCCTGTCACTGGACTCTTGCAAAAAGCTACATTTTTGAGAGTGGCTAAAGGCCTACCCATGATTCTAAAATCATCATTTAGATGTCTTATATACGTGTGTTAGTGCCCGGAGTCGTTCATTATCGCCATTCCACATTTGTTTTATATCTGAAGCATAAGAAAAAGTCTCCAAAAACTGTCGCACATAGAATTATATCAAAATTCAGTGCAGCAGAAGGTGCAGGTTTTTGACATACAAAGCTAATTTGGGACGAGGCAAAGATCTTAACAATTTAATGATATTTTATCATGCCATTTTTGGTGACCGTATGTTACATTCACTTAGGGAACGGATATATGACGGCAGCTTAAAAGCGTTCAATTTGGCTGCCCCACCCAGTACTTAAAATGTGTTTACTTTGTAAAAAGCCTAAGTAATTATACATTCTGGTTTACATGCCTTATATTTAATATATTCACTCATATGTGGTTACAAATAAAGATTACAACTTTAACGTTATTTATTAATAATAGTTAGTTATTCACTGTTTTTGTTTATTATTTAGTTGCTGAAACGAACTAAAATTCTACTTAAAAACCTTTAAATATACTCTTGTTTATATATCTATCGAAATGAATTTCTCTACAACAGCCTGAAATTTTAAATTAACCCATAAAAAGCCCATCTGAAATTGATTATTTTAATCTTCTTTAATTAATAAAATATTTATTTACATACTTTTTCATATAAAAATTGGGGCATATAAGTTGTATGATGAATTGTATTATACTGTTGAAGTAAAAAAACGAAATAATTTTTAAGCTTTCATTTAAGATGCTTTTTGTTGACCGCTAGCTTACAAGTGACAGCTCGGGAGATTGTAACTTTGTATGGCTTAGAGAATCAAAGAAAGAAAGTCTAGAAAACGCGCTTTCAAAATTTCACGTTCAAATTAAATTTATCATGAAATTGTATAAAAATATAGATTAAATATATACTCGTATATATTATATGTTTAGTTAACTATTAGATTATTAAATTTCAATTAGTTGTTAGTCTGTGATTATAATTATACTTGTAACTTGTAATTACTCAATAAGTAAAGACCTGAAAAAGCTATCATTGAAGGTGAAACTGAGCACCGTAGTCTTTAAGTATGTGATAAAAGAGTACTTAAAGTGATCTATAATAAAACAAGCTAAAAATTTATGTAATAAATATTTGAAAATGATTTTAAAGTTAATGCTTATATTAAATGTGTCTTCATTTTTAAACTACAGAGATAGCTGTTATTCAAATTAGGTTTTTTTTATCTATTATATAAAATGACATTTAAACAAAAATTTAATTCATATTGTGCAAAAATTTCACACTTTATCTGCCAAGCCTTAATTTTTTATAAATATTGCTAAACATTGAGAACGTGTCGTTTTTTCGTTTAGCGCTTCATTTTTAAAAACCCTGTCTGTAAAAATCTGTCAACTGTCACGGTATCTTATTTAAATTCTTGATGAATTTTCGGACATCGTTTATTATGATTAATAGGCCATTAAAAAAGTTTTCACGGGTATGGAATTGTTACAATTATTATTCTTATTCCAGCCGGAGATATTTATAAACATTTGTCAATAATTTAGAGTTCATAAATTGATTTCTTTTTATTATTGTTCTTACAAGACAAATAGTAACTTATTTTTAAAGTAACAACTAAGTTTCATAATAGATTCTTAGCATTAATATCCTCCTCTCTCAAAGAGAAGAGTTATTACGTCACATGAGGGCAGGATGAGGAGCAGGTCAGCAGACAAACACTTTATTTTTGAAGCACATTGATTATATTTACTTTAAAAACATTACAAGCTTTCGGCCAAGCGGAAACATACCGCTGGCCGCAACGCTGATCTTGCCTTGCTCCTTGGGGACCGACTCACGATCTCCGCGATATCCCGGCTTCCGATAGCGCCACAAGCGGTTGTATTCTTAACTAACACATCCGTTAGCGCACGGGTCGTCAACCTGGTCCGTACCGCCTACTAGTGGGCGATACGGGCTTCCGTGGTGGGGGGTCGGCGATTTTTGTCTCTCTACAATCACCTTCATTCCTTCTCGAATTTTTTCTACCCATATAGTGAATTAAAAAATAGTGAGGTTGATGGGCGGTAGGGAAATTTTACCTTTTTACGCTAGGCATAAAAAGGTTGACGACCCCTACGTTAGTGGAACCCTCAGCACGGCGCACCTAAATGCACGACAAGCGACTCGAAATAAAGAGACGAAAGATCGTATATCGAGGTTTTCGGTAACAGTAAGCAAGGACTTCATCATGCTAATGTCAGCATCTATGTTATCCTCTCTTACAAATTTAATTTATTCAAGAAACAAATACGTACGCACTTTCAATGTTGTTTATTCATACATGCAAACAACCAATACCACATCATTCTAAAGCAGAGTATCCAACCAACACGGTTTCGGGTCATAGTGTCTACGGAAGAGCTTAAACCCTCTGCTGGTACTACTGTTTATATGTTATGACGTGAGTTGAATGGATCTCCGTTCTGTGCACCAGTCACGTTGGTCGTGGCGAAGATATTTCCCATTAAATGTAGTAGATATAATTGTTTTTATTGAATAATACACTAGGTGATGATAAGTCTAGAATGTTCAGATAATTCTCAAATGTGAGACGCAAAATGTTTGCATTGACAAGGGTTTACGTTGGTAAAATATTACGATAACATACGAAATGTTCGAGAATGATCGATAGTAAATATTATGTAAAGACGTATTTGGTGAGTTCTAGTTTACAATGTTAACCGTGCACAGAATTTTGAAATTAGTTATGTAATAAATAACTTCTTAGGTTTTCACATCCCGTTTTGGTATTGTGGCTTTTGGGTGATGTCTTTTGAAATCAAAAGACATCCCATCAAAATCAACAGGGATGACGGTTTGATTCTAAAAACAGCATTTCTTCCACCTCTAGCACATACTCAAAAACCTGTACAGACAAGCAAGGACAACCACAGTCCGACATGACGTTCGAGGAGGTATGCTTTTTAGAACATACTCATTATGACGATCGTGGAGGTACACTTCTTGGAACATACCCACCGTACACGATTCTCCGATATGACGCTCGTGGAGTTACGTTAGGCTGACGGCTAAACTACCTCCAGACGCCAACTCATCACTTGTCATCAACCCTGAAGAAGAACCCTGCAATGGTTGAAATATTGGAAAGGAGTAATTCGCCACACATGGCTAAACCCAAAAGCCACAATATAATAATGTAATAATACATATAACTGTAATTCAACTGAGTGGATTAATTTATAATATGGATAATTATCTTTTCCCACAAACACTACAAAGTAAATGTTAATACTTTGATATAATCGTAATAATAATAATCGAACGCTCAATAAAGTAAGATTCTTTGGGGATTCAATCCGTGAAGACTCACGCGACAAGAATACAATTTTT
The DNA here is from genome assembly GCA_022606575.1 of Glossosoma conforme. Classification (NCBI taxonomy): domain Eukaryota; kingdom Metazoa; phylum Arthropoda; class Insecta; order Trichoptera; family Glossosomatidae; genus Glossosoma; species Glossosoma conforme. The sequence continues at coordinate 1,654,354 of JAGTXR010000101.1, read as the reverse complement.
ACTTCTCGACCATGCCCATCAGACATTCCTCCTGATAAAAGAATAACAAAACAAGAGTCGCAATTAGTTGGCACAGTGTACCAAACGGTCTGACGTCATAATATATCCATTTAAGTCGTCCGCAAAATGGTTGCGCCCACATTGTTTGTCCGGTGTTAAGTTGCGTGGGACAGAGCCGTTCAGATGGACTGACCTCATAAGTCTGGACCTGTCACTCCTGGATGTCTCGTGACATGCGTGACTATCTAGGTCAAGCATTTCCATGAATGCTGAGGGTGTTTAGATATCTGATTGGCCGTAACTAGATTTTTAACCGAAACAGAAACCTAATTTTGAATTCCGTTAATGCTAAGTGTAAAACTGAAACGGGAACGAATACCGTTTTATTGCTTTTAGTAGCTAAAACTGAAACGTCAGCCGCCTATTATGTGGCTAGATTTTTATTACAAACCAAATAAATTGAACTTTATTTTCTTGTTTTGGCCAAAACCGAGATTACACTATATTTTGTAGCTGAAATTGAATCGAAAAAATGATTTTAAACGATTCTAAAAGTATAAAAAAAAACAAAAGAAAATGCTTATCTAATTGGAATACAACAATTGTCTAAAAATCAAGGTTCTTGCCTTCAAAAAGTATGTCTGAACTGAATATAATATGCGTAATGTACTCAACGGAGCTTTCTTTATATGCGACTTGCGGCAAAGCAAGAATTATGGCAGCAGACACACCTTTTTTTTTGGCAATGGCCTTTACATACCTTGGAAGGGGATGATATAAAATAAAATAAATATTTTAGTTTTGTATTCAATAATTTGCTCGTGAATTACATAATAGTATCCCCTTCCAGACTTCAGAGCACATTCTCTGGGTCTGTCAGTTTCTCGTGTTACAAAGAGGAGTCCTTTTCGATGCAGTTCAAAGGAATCGCCTCGGCCCTATCGGGCATGCAGACTTTGTGGCCACTAAAAAAAAATTCCACGCATTTACAATACTTGCTCGTATTTTCGGTGAGAGAATCTATCTTCCATCTCCATCTCTTTACAAGCCATGAATGCGATTTTAATCTCTTTCACGGGTTCTTTCTTTTAGGACTTCTGTGCAGTGGCCACAATTGTTCAGAGGGGACTCCCACTGGACTTATCAGTTGCTAGATGATCATAATCTGAATGAGCGCGTCATCAAACAGACTTAACTGTGATGCGGGTGTGAGGCGGGTAAAGTCCAGTCCAGTATATTTGTTATAAAAAACTAAAACTCAAATTATAAAACAATTTGGTTAAATGAATAAATTTGATTATCAAAATTTGCGAAATTGTTTCATTTTAGCGTAACACGCGGTGTTCTGACGACGTGTTCTGCGCCCAACAGAGCGCCATTTATTTCTTGTGAAGTTGCAATTAAGACCGGCTGTGCGGGGGAGGTACTTAAATTAATTTAAATCGGAAGAGCGGCCTCTACGGCGTAGAATGGCTCTCGAAGCGAAAGAAAGCTCTTTGACCGTCTCGTAGACCCACAGACACTGCGAACCGAGTGAAAGCTCATTACAATTCATTTTTATGTAATAAAATATGTGAACATACCATCATATTATGCTGCATCTAATAGATTATATGATGTAATTTATTTTGAAAATAAATAAGAACTATATGGAACATACGGTTTCCACAGTCCACCAATATAGATATTTCCCTGATTTTAGTATAGTTCTATATATATGTAGTATTTGGAGTTAAATTAAAACTCCAAATACTATCGACAAATTTTGGAGTTATCGGATTTACGAAGGTTAGGAATCGACAAGCGTATATAACTGGGATGGGTAGCATTTGTAAAATAAAGTACATTTTAAAAGGGAAAATTCCGTACTGTCTAAAACCTAAGGAATTTAACCAATGCATCCTCCCTGTATTAACTTATGGCGCGTGGAGACGTGGAATCTGACAGCAAGTCTTACCCATAAAATAAAGGTCACCCAGCGTGCTATGAAGAGATCCATGCTCGGAGTGTCGCTAAAAGATAGAATCCGAAACGTAGAAATACGAAGAAGAACTCAATAAGTGGATGCTATCCAACGAATAGGCACACTCAAGTGGCAATGGGCAAGACATATCTGTCGAAGAGACGACGGTCGATGGGTTAGTGGACGGATACAGACTGATGATGATGATGAGGAATCTGAACCACATTAACTTCTGTGGGGATTGAACTAACGAGTCTTCGCATTACAGTCAAGCGCCCCTCATTGCTCGGCCTACAGACGTTGCGCCTCTGACTAGTGGGAGTCAGATTAAAGGTATGTATATTCATAAGGTTTTACATAAATTCTGAATGTTTACTTACTGAAGTGCGGAGAATAATCCAATTAAGGTTGAATTTATTAAGGCGAAGGCTTGAGAGTATTAGAATGAATCACTTGGAGTAATAAGGAACAGCTTCATATGTGACATTTTCTTTGATTAGGTCAAGTATGGTACCATGTTAGCCATCACTTGAAAATTGAATAAGTCGCAGAGTAGATGAAATGCAGCATGATTTTTGTGATTAAAAGTCACCAACGTTGAGTTAGTTCGATTGGCTCTGAAATTATCTCACAGCAACTATTGCGTACATTGAAGATTCACGCTAAAAGAAAGTAAAATACAATTACATTAAGGTTATCAGGGTGATATATCAATCATTATTGAAGATGGTCTCCAGGGAGGCAGAAAGATGTAACTGCTTAAAATTAATGTGAATCAAAATTAAATATTTTATAAATTGTTAATTTTTTAATTAAAATTAATTTTGAATTATAATAAAGAATTGAAAATCCATTTAGTGTGTGAATGTTGATTACGTTAGATATTAATATTAACTTTCAAATTTTGTATCTATAATAAATAGATTAATTAAAATAATTACAAAACTTTGATAATAGTATTAAATAAAATACTACCTACATGCGTATTAAAACTTTGCATTAACAAATAATGTTTATAGGAGCATTTACTACGAGTATGTTAACATATATTTTAAAAATAAATGACTGTAACTTTTGTTTCCATGGATTAAGGTGTCATTTTTGATAATAAAAAAAAACTATCCTGCCATTGCTCAAGCAGAGTAAAGAAAAAACACAATACGAAACAGACTTCAGTTCTTTTCAGTGCTTTCAGGAATAATTGTATTATTTGTGAACTGCATATTTTATAAAGAGCTTTCAATGCGACCAGCGTGCATAAAGCGAAATAATCGAATGAGGCATTGTTTTGAACAGTACTGGACAATACCCAGCTTAACAAGCTTTACATATGCTGATTCATGTTTTGTCATGCTGATTATTTTATATTTTAATTATTGTAACTTTTTGTTACATTAACTGTTCATACTGTAATTTTTTTTCTTTTTCTAAAAGGTAACTGCCAATATAAGTATCCTTATCTGTCTCATATTTTTTCTTCATCGTTTCAGCCTCATCAAATTGATTCAGCCCAATATCTAGTTACATCAATAGCTTGTCTGTTTTTTTATGTAATCGTATGCAGGAGAGCACATCCGGTCAAGACCAGTGCACTCTATGACACTCAGCGAGGGAGGCTGGATGCTGAATTCGCTGCGTTGTGTTTATGTTTGTGTGTGGGTTGCGGAGATTGCAAGTGTAAACTTATCTGTTTCTTGAAGAGATCCAGTTTGTAGGAAAGAGGAAACACAGACGCTGGAAGAGCATTCCAAATCTTACCAGTGGCATTAGGAAAGGAACTTTGGAAACTGCCAGTTCTTGGTCAACACACATTAACCGTGTTTGGATATTCGGCAAGTGTAAGACGAGTTTGTCGGTTGTGGGTGGGTGCAAGAGGAATTAGTTCTGTAAGTTGCGAAGAGCAGCAACCATGGTAATATCGGTAGAAAAGACTAAGTGAACCAATCTTACGCCTGTGTTCCATTGATTGCAGATTAAACGTAAGAGTGTCATTGTTTATCAAATAATTGCTCTTCTTTGAACTGAGTCAATTAAGTTTAGAAAGTATTTTGGGGCTCCAATCCAAAGATGACTGCCGTATTCAAGGATAGGTCGGATTTGTCCTTTATATAGAAGAAGAAGTTGTTTTCGTTGAAATACCTCTGTGATCTATATTATACACGTAGTTTTTTGGAAGCAAGACCGGCTTTATACTTAATAGACTCTATTCGACATTTGACATTATTCGAGATTGATAATCCAAGAATGTTGATGGAGCTTGCTTTTGGAAGAGAACAACCGTTGAAAGATACAGGATCCATAGCAGTCTTCTTGGTGGAGAAAGTACATGATTGTGTTTTGAAAATGTTAAAACTGTTTCCCAATATAAGGTCCCGAGAGAAGCAGTTAGTCGTGCATATGTGGTAGACTCTTTGATGTGATAAGGTATGAATGTCTACACAGATGCACATTAATGCTTTATAGATAGCCTTCCTTCTAGTCCGGTTTTATCAGAATGTTTTTATTTTGACTGACATTTGCCCTCACATCAAAATTACTCATCTTTCAAAAATTAAGTTCGCATGATCTTCTTCACTCATTTTTTTCAACTGAATAGTCTTCTCTCTAGATAATCCGGATCGTTTCAAGCAATACCACCAAATAATTTAAAAATTTGTCCTTTGAACATGAAGTATATTATGATACTGTTCTTACATGGCTAAAATTAAATAAATTCTGCTTAAAATTCTAAGGTTCTTCTTTCACGTTCTTTCCCTATTAAGGATTATGGTTGTCACACATTGTCTCTTATGTCGCAAAGTTTTGTAAGCTGCCTTGAATCTTGCGTTGTCTCAAATCACCCGTGTACTGTTTCTAACTCCTGTTGTTTAGTACTGAGAGGTAACTTAGCCTAATAAATTAAATACAAAATAAAAAAATAAAAATCGCATACAACGAATAAATGACACTTTAATTTTAGTGCTGTCAACACCATGGTGCATGCAATTTTGCCGTTATTAAAACTGATAATGGTTGATACTCAAAGTGTTATCAGCTTAGAAAAATATTTGGTATTATTTTTTAAATTGTTTTAGTTTCAATGCTATCTAAAAGTAAATACCTACAATATAACACTTCATACAATTATTATTTTTAAATAAGCTAGTTCTACACTGGATTTATTTAAATCATAGTCCTTGACTCGTTTGAGTGAATTTTAAATTGTGGCGCCTTATTAGAATTCCATAGCAAATGGAATGCCAATATTGCTGAAAACGTGTCATTAAAAGACATGCGTGGGTTATAGAAATATAAAATTTTACAAGGTTGAGGTTATTAACTATGGAAATATAACACGTGAATCTCTCTGGTAAAAATTTCATAATAATAACAATATAAGTTCCGAAGCTTAAAGAGGCTTTTGCTACTGCTTTAAGAGACACGTATAATAAAATCGTCAAGAAATGCGAAGAAAGAATGTATTTTGATATTGTGGCTTTTGGGTTTAGCCTTGTGTGGCGAATTACTCCTTTCCAATATTTCGACCGCCATTGCAGGGGTATTCTTCAGGGTTGATAATTTAGTGTACTGCACTGTGTACTACACTATGTCATCAAACCTGAAGAAGACCCCTGCAATGGCGGTCGAAATATTGGAAAGGAGTAATTCGCCACACTCGGATAAACCAAAAAACCACAATATCATATCTGGCCGTAAAAACCTAAGAAGTAAGAATGTATTATATAAATCAATTGAATTTAAAATCTGAGATTAGTACGTACAGCAGTCTCGCGCAGTGTTTTAAAATTAAGTGTTGAAGGAAGAAATGTCCGATTGTGCTTTTATAGTTCATGTTGTCGACTGTGTAACGATTAATGCTAGCACATTATAACATGTTGATAATGATGTAGATTCATCTCTAGTGCAAAGTCACACTATATAGAAGGCTCTGTAGGTTCCCCGATGCCTTGTTTGCCCTCCCCCATAATACACGGGTGCCATACAAGAGTGTAAATACGTTTCAGTACAATATTGACAGATTTTCCGGCCCGGGATGTTGTTTCGGGTCCCGTGTAGTTTCTAGTTACCAGCGGAGTAATGTGTTTTATGTGATCTGTTTATTTGCAGCTCCAGAATATTGGGTTCTAGACCGAAATACAGAGTGTATTATCAACTGTCGTTTATATTACGAGACTAACAAAATATATCTGAGAACTTGTGAAAGACATAAAGTTATGTAGCTTCGTATGTTGCTCGCAAGGTTGTGATATTGTGAGCAAGTAGTTACTTTTATACTTCAAAATATTGAGTATACCAATAATTATTTCTAGTATTTAGTTATTTACCCTTTCGAATCGGTTGTCGGCAAATGCCGTCAAAGATTCTCTGACCGTTGACATCGGTTGACGTGATATATTGTTTTGCTACTTTAAATACTTATTGTGACATCTACGGTAGGAAATTGCAAGTGAAGTCATTCCCTTTATCAACCTACATGTAATTTTTTACAGGAATCTGTAAAGCATTTAAATAAATATCGTTAGGTTTCGTCACAGGAGCAATTTTTCTGTACACTACACGTGCCAATGCCACCACATGTATGGAGTTACATAATGAACGCTTGTTAATTGTAATAGTTTTTTATGCATCATCTGATAGCTAAAGGGTAGCTGAACGAATGTGATATATGAAAATAGGTCAGATAAGTACATTTATGCTTCAAATACGAGTTTTAAGCAAAAAAAATGGTTGGAAAAATTCACGCCGTATTGACAGTATAATTTGTATTCCACCAAGCTGTAACGTAAGGGTTAAGAGTACACACTATGAGTAAGAAACATTACTCTTGTCTACGAAAAATGAATCTTGAAATCACAGTAAGACTTACACCGACCATAATTGTAATTAATATTTTCATCATATAATACTACTGTATGTATGAACAAATATGTATCTGATCTATAAAAGTTTTGTGAAGGCCGTAGCCAAATTGTTGAAATGCTTGACTGTCACGGCAGCGATTGCGGGATCGAATCTCAGCTGAGGTATGAATCATCATCATTACTATCATTCCATATCCATTCCCTAGCTGGAGCGTATGTTGGTCTCAGGCTGTCGCTATGGTCCTTGCCTTATCCCTTGTTAGTACTGCTTTTCAAACCTCCACCGAGTAAAGTTACTGTTTGTCTTAGAACACGACAGTGGCAGCGTGAGTGGGAAAATTCTTAATGCTTTCTATGAGGATACTTCTCATTGATTTGCGAGCGAATGGCCGCAAAGTGGTTCTTTCTGAACCACTACACAGCTGCTAACCGGACACGGATTCTTCCGGAGCTACCTCGACAGGTTTGGACAGTTGGAACTCACATCTCAGGCAGAATGCCCATGTGATGGCAGCTCTCCGCAGGACGCACCTCACGTTCTGTGGAGCTGTCCCCTGCACCACTCTGTTCGGATTGCGCTCTTTAAAGTCATCCGGCCGGCTTCAGGTCCGGTCGAATACCAGGAATTCGTTGTAAACAGACGGAATTGCGCTGCTTTTGAGCTCTTCTGCGCGTCCGTCTGCAAAAGTGCGCAAGTAATGACTCCTAATTGAAATGTGCCATTCTGCAGAATCCATTTCCCAACCTTGCCTTACCATTTCCTTATCCATTCCCACGTATTTCGTGGTTAGCAACGTGTTACTAAAGAAGGCGATTCGAGACTCACTGTAGTATACTTACTTCGCAGCCTTAGACTGAGGTCTATTTGACATCTAACCGATGCACCTAGAATCACAGAAAGGCCTTCAGCCACTCTAACAAATAGCTTTTTGCGTGCGTCCAGTAACGGGTACCCATCTAGGTCTCCAAAAACAGGACGGGACAGGGAGGGTTTTCACCAAGCGAGTGTCGGTCTTTCAGGATGCAAGATCCCGAGAGTTTGAAAAAAGGCTGCTGTAGCCTGTTCTCTGTATTGCATTGTAACAATCTTAAAAAAAACGCCATGTAATCAAAATCTGAAGTCTTTACAACACCGTCTGGTAGCATTTTCTGATATGTGCTTAACGTGAAAAAGTTTGTTAGGCGGTGTGTTGTGGCACGTACCAAGCTCTCACTCTTGATAAGGCAAAAACCTTAACGGTTGTTGGCAAAATATTTTTGGGAGGCTTTCGCGGGAAAAACTGTAACTTTTACTATCGGAGCTCGAACAGTTTGCTAAGCTTTTTTTTATAAGACCACGCATAAGAGAATACCGCCAGATGGTGACAGAAAGATTGTATCTGTAACTTAAATAACGCCTTACATAGAAATATGACTATTTGCTATTTGTTTAGCTATAGTGTTTATCATCATATTCAGTAACTTTCATTAGTGTTCACGTGACAATTTTTGCCTACAAACATCTTTAATTTTTAAGGATAATGTTTTTACTAGAGCTATAGTTGATTGGGTACATTTATAAAGTAATTTATTGATAAATAACTTCTTAGGTTTTCACGGCCAGATTTGATATTGTGGCTTTTGGGTTTAGCCGAGCGCGGCATTTGTGTGTGGATGGCCGAGAAGGTCGCATTACGGCCGGCGGCATGTCATTCCGCCTGGCCGGAAGCTTGTAAAGTTTATCATAAATATAATTAATGTGATTCTAAAAGAAAGTTTTTTTTTTGCTGACCTGCTCCTCATCATGCCCTCACGCGTCGGAATAACACCCTTTTGTGTTTCGATGAAGCGTTCATGTTGGGTTGTAGTCTATGACGTTGGCAGATTAACACTCCACATGCAGCGCTTATCCATATGTTAAATGGTAAGCGTTATAGGATCCACAGCTGAAAAAACTTCAGTCACTATCACCATCTGTCGGTATTCTGCATGTGTTTACATAAAAAATATTCAGTAACGAAAACATACACTTCTTATATTTTAGAGCTTTTAAGTTTTGCGCGGAGTTACACTCACAATATTTCGCATTACATTCGAGCACTTTAACGTCTTAGCCGTACTCTTGGGTAGGCTCTTAGAACTGTAACTTTTAGTATTGGGGGTCGGGGGCTCTGAAGCTGAAGGATTTACTCTCAACACACTCTCTGGAAAAGGCTTTCGGTGGAAAACTTATTACACTTTATTTTCCGAAACGCTTTCGAGATTAATCGGATGAAACCTATTTGAGAGACCCGCAATTGAAGGACTCGCAGCCAAAACGCTCACGAAACATACAGAATGCTCACAAAAAGGCTAATCAATTAAAAAAATATCAGTTAAAAACAATTAAGTTCATTCATTTCATTTGTCCATGTCCGCTCCCTCAACTAGATATATATGTTAACATCATCCTCTCTCAAAAAAAGTAGTTATTCCGTCGCGTGAGGGCAGGATGAGGAGCAGGTCAGCAAACCCGCACCTAAATGCACGACAAGCGACCAGAAATAAGAGACGAAAGATCGTATATCGAGGTTTTCGGTAACAGTAAGCAAAGACAACATCATGCTGATGTCAATGTATAACGACATCATGAGCCACTGCCATAAAGCTTTGTTAGCCGCGTTGGTCTTCGCTTCATCCCATGTCAGCTACAACTCCCGTAGCTCCGCCGAGTAAATCCTGTATATTGTTACTGAAGGCCTTCAATATGGCGAGAGCCACGAGGCTCGAAGAAAAAACAGCCCTAGTTAATCCTCTCCTACAGCATTTATAAAACGTGTCCCAACATCTTCGTCTCTTAACACACTGTAGTATGAAAAAACTACTTCTATCACCAAACTAAAACGAAGTCAAACTATCGCACTCCCATTACTCTACGTAGACATTTGTTTTCGCAGCCCATTATTTGACCGCATTGGTTTTTGATAAGATGCTAAGATTATTTAGTAATTTACTACAAATATATATATTTTAAAATACTCATTAGTGTTTGACATACTCGTCCATTTGTAAGCAGCTTAAAGTATTTTTTCGTTTCTCATAAATTATAATATAATAATAGTTGATATTATAAAATAAATGTATACTCTCTAATAAGGTTTTATAAATACTTATTTTGGTATTACCGTATCCTATTTAAAATACAAATAAATTTAGCAATTAACGTGTAACGCGGTCTAATGCAAATTATATAGGGAAATTAATCACGTAATATCGCACTAGGCTAGCGGCCCGCATTTGCGGCGGAAAACATAATGTTGCCGATAACGCTGATTTAATTAAAAATTACGTAAAGATTCGGCTCTTTATTCTTATCGGACACAGAATGCCGTTAAATTACCCGCTAATTGCGTGCAGGCGGTAATCCCATAACGGATAATTTACGGCACGACTGGAATATTATACATTTTATACGTGTAATCATTTGGCTTACATTGGAATATTAAATTTCAATTACGCCCTCTATCAGCATATTGAATAACTTATAAATGTATAGTTTATTAGCCAAACATTACTTGTATTATAAAAACGCGATGAGTTTGCTATTTATTATTGGTAAAAAATATTTTTATTAATGTACGATTTCACTATTCATATCTGGGATAAGTAATACAACTAGGATGAAATAACTTCTCAAAAGGAACCGACAAGCATATACAACTAGGATGGCCAGTATTTGGAAAACTAAAGTACGTTTTTAAAATGAATATTCCGCAATGTCTTAAAACTAAGACGATTAACCAATGCATCCTCCCTGATATAACTTATGGCTCAGAGACATGGAATTAAATAGCAAGTTACCTACCCATAAAAGTCACACTGCGTGCTATGGAGAGATCCGTACTCGAATTATTACTAAAAGATAGAATCAGAAAGGAGGATATCAATACTCTTACGATTTAAAAATCTAAATATTTAAAACATTTTCTGTGCTTACTTGTGGTGTTAAAGAAGAGAATGAATTACGACATATTTACATGTAATGGACGACTGATGACTTATTTTGATGTAGTAGTCGTTACGAGTATGCAAAGGTAGTCATATTTTTTAAAACTAGAGTATGTTTTTACTTTGTAGTCTAGGCTGGGCAATTTAAACAGATTGCGCTACACGATACTACGTCAAAGTTCTTCGCAGAACTGCTCGCCAAAGACAGATAACGTCTTTACAACTCATCAAATTTCACAAAGTTGAAGCATATTTTCCTGATATTGCAGGAAAGCATAAATTATATGTGTCCTTGGATTTCTCGTTATATCATTATACTCAGCAAACATTACGAAAGGTTATTAGAATTTTGTTTCGTTGCTTGAAATCATAAAATTATATGTGCCTGCTCGAGCACAAGCACTCGAATGATGTTTTACCATTAGCATAATACGATTAGCGCTGAAAGATTAATACGCGTTTTAATGTTTAAATCTCACTCAAATTAATATGCTTTAATCAAACAAGCGTCTTAAATGTTAATATTATAGTTAATACGCAGTGTAAAAGAGGCCCGTGTACCCCAAATCGGGGAGTTTTCTCACAAATTACACATCATTAAAGTAACTGTTTATATTGTGCTGAAATTACAGTGATTTAGCGCAGAACTGAAAATTCAAGGTGATCAATCACTATATCCACTTTATCTTGACGGTGCAATCAGATTAAATTTCATAAGTATTTTTTTTGATGGAAAAAAAGGTTTTTTGAACAATTTGTTATTGTCAAAGTCACATAAGCTTTTGATTGATTTTCTTAATCTGTTCTGCGAAGGAAAATGTTACGCCGTAATACTATGTATTATTATTTTTTAATTATAAATTAATTTGACAAATTATATTAAAAATAACGTTCCGTGAATATTAACAACTCAGATAAAAGCGAGAGTAAAAATGGAAAACCAAAACATATCTCACTCTTGAAAATGAGTGTTAAAACTATATTTATTTGGAGGTCATGCCAAAAGTGAAATAAAATACTAAGTGACTGAACTAAAAAAAAATGCCTCCTTCACCCACCCATAAATAAACCGACAAACTATCAATTGATAAAACAGTCATATAGTATCTTGAATAATTGACAATATACTATTATATTTTTTAAATTCCTTCATAGCAAATTTTGAATGCTTATTAGAAAACTTGTTTATTCCGTCATACAATGTGAATCTCTTCAAGAAACATATCAATGTACACTTTAGGAGATTCACATTGAAATTTCCTTTACTCTTAAACATCACACACCTTTTCTAATTGAGCGTCATGGAGCCTTCTGCTTTTTATCGCAGTGCTTTTCTGTTTCATTTTATTTTGTAAGTGTTTCGAAAAATAGAGATTATACAGGTAAGCTCCCTATTATTTATAACAATATTTTACCTTGATTGAACTAATCAATCAATTTTGGAAGGTTATTTGGAGTTCAAACCCATGTTATATTCGGGAACAGGATCTTCTACGTAGTATCAATCCGGTGTATTGGTTTGCAGCAACAAAATCTTGCATCAGAAGAACAGGACAATTGTATAAATAATAAGCAGGAATTATGTGTTTTCATATTATGAAATAAATTGTTGGTTTTTAGTAGACGAATAAAATGTTTGCCTGCGTACAACAAGTAAACTTTTATCAATATCATTAACCAGAGAAGTTTTTGAATCGAATTAATCAACAAATACTAGCAATTAACGAACGCCATTGTGTACTCATCTGGCACAATTTTGCGAGTAGTGGTTCTGGTATATAAGGCTTCTTCTACTGTAAAGCCTCTGAACTAAAGCTAACTCCATTGTAAGGCCATAATCTAGGATAGGGGTAATTGTACGTTAACGACCGCAATACGAACGGACAATAATACAATCGGAATAATGTTCTTGGGCCAAACTAAACTCATCAGCGGCATTTGTATCGGCGCCATATTAAACCACCCGTACGATATTCGCCCCTAGTCAATACATATGGCTAGTAAATTGGTTCACACGTATAAATTCACTTCAGATATCATATTTTATGTCATTTTTCTCGTCAATTTTGCAGATAAACAAAACGGCATACGCTGGGATTCGAGCCGCGAACTATGCACTATTCTATAAACAGCGCGATCAACATTGGTTGATAGCGCTGCTTAAAATAATTATCGAATTATTTCTGTTTTTTTTTAACGTACGAGTATCTCATTTTTATTTTCACGTTTCTCATATATCTTAATTTTACCTCACTATTTACGCACACACCTGTCCTACAAAAATATTGTATGGCTGCAATTGCTGAAAGTTTGACCCTTTCGCATTGGTTGTCGGCATATGCCCTCATAAGATTCCCCGACCGTTGACATCGGTTGACGTGATATATCATTTTGCTACTTTCTTAGAATAGTTTTTTATGCATCATCTGATAGCTAAAGGATACAAGAACCAATGTGATATATGAAAATAGACCAGATAAGTACATTTATGCTTCAAATACTAGTTTTATAATTGACAGTATAATTTGTATTCAAACCGAGTCATAATGAAAGGGTTAAATATCAAAATTAACGGCCATAAATAAGTGTCAAGGATATTTTGAATCTACGATTTGCAAAGAGCATGGAGTAATGGTTTGTAAATGGGTTTAAAATTCAGTTGTATCTTTAGCTTCTAATGTATATGGTGTTTATCCTGTTGGACCAGTAAAGCGATATTCACGAAAATATAAGAAAACTATCCAAATTCAAAGACTGTTTATTATTGGCAAATACAACGAAACTATGTTTGGTGTTGACAGAATGGACGAGAACATAGGAACTTATACAATAGAATACATAATAGAAATAAAAAATGGTACTGGGCTTTATAATCTTGGATGATAGATATTTGCGTACAACTGAAACGAAACAGTGGAAGTAAAGTATCACAACTTGACTTTCGAATGGAAATTGTAGAAGTATATCCATATAATCCACACAACCTCTCACATCCGGCCCTGAAAATGAGAGACTCCAGCTCTGGCAACAAATCGCACCAGAGGATTTCATTACTCCAAAAGAAGGCCTCCCAACTGGCAAGAACCTTGACTGGCGGACCTGGAAATCCCTGAAAACATTAAGAACCGGAGTTGGTAGAACAAAGGACAACCTCAAGCGGTGGGGAATGCTATGGCAGGGAGAGACACTATTGTGCGACTATGGAGACCTGCAGACCGCCTCACACCTAAGATCCTGCTCCATGTGCCCAACACGCTGCACATCTCAGGACCTAATGCTGGGCAACACACGAGCTATCAATGTTGCCAGATACTAGGAAAAAATAATTTGACGTCGCTGACACGAAGAAGATAAGAAGAAGAAGTATATTTAAATAAATATAAAGACAACTCGATTGGAAGTAATTCGAAAGCACGTACAAATAAGTGTAAAAGCTATTTGAATTTCCAAAGGGGTATTGTTTCTTTTTTTTTTCAAACGCGTTTTAATATTCCGTTCGTGAAATGTTTACTTGGTGTTTGAGATTTATCTCAGTCCGTACTGTACTGACTCTGCAATCACAGTCAAGTGCTCGCTCTTCTTGTGGGTTTAATTCAAGAGAAATAAAAAAGAACAATAGACCATTACAACTGCTGAGAGAAATTTAACATTAAAAGCTTTGGAATAATCCTTCTGTTGTTCTCTTAGAACGTTAAAAATATAATTATATTAAGATTATTAAGTCTTAGTACTGTCTGCACTATAATTATTACGAGTATCTTTTATTAACAAGGTTTGTTTTTATAATCTATTTTATGAATATTGTAAAAAATTTACACAATTTACAAATAAATAAAAAATGCTGGATTTTTCACAGGTATACTTAAATTTGAAGTACGTTTCAGTGCCCGCGTGTTACCAAGCAGCACAATTGAAGCAAAATATATACTATTAATTTTTTAATTTTTATTAGAATATTATTTTATTATTTCAATATTCTAATCTACTTTTATAGATCATTGACTATATTACAAATTATTATTACTTAAAATATACATATACTATACATAAAATTCTTTTTTCAACGCGTCAATCCAAGCACAAAAATAACGGCAGAAGCGGGATGCGAACCGCGGACCTTGGAAACCAACGATGCCCAGGTATTCATACCGCTCGGCGAACTGCGCCATTGCCCCACCTAGACTGACGTGCGTTGAAACTAGTATTTATATCATTGTTACCATCGTACGATAGATGTCGCTATAGTATATATTCAAAGTATGTATATTTTTATTATTATTCTATCAGTCCTCATTTATTCACAAGCTTAATATTATTACTTTCCGGCAGTCTATTTATTTTTTAGTAAGTACCACTCGGGTCTCGAACCAAACTATAGACTGAATGGATGAGAAACGACTACTTATAGTTCCGACTCGCACTTTATAACCAATCATTTACCTGTGTTACTGATGGATAATTTTTACTTTCTTGATATTGTCTCAAGGAGACATTATTATATTAATTTTTTAATTTTTATTAGAATATTATTTTATTATTTCAATATTCTAATCTACTTTTATAGATCATTGACTATATTACAAATTATTATTACTTAAAATATACATATACTATACATAAAATTCTTTTTTCAACGCGTCAATCCAAGCACAAAAATAACGGCAGAAGCGGGATGCGAACCGCGGACCTTGGAAACCAACTATGCCCAGGTATTCATACCGCTCGGCGAACTGCGCCATTGCCCCGCCTAGACTGACGTGCGTTGAAACTAGTTTTTATATCATTGTTACCATCGTACGATAGATGTCGCTATAGTATATATTCAAAGTATGTATATTTTGGGTGGTACTTACTAAAAAATAAATAGACTGCCGGAAAGTAATAATATTAAGCTTGTGAATAAATGAGGAGTGATAGAATAATAATAAAAATATACATACTTTGAATATATACTATAGCGACATCTATCGTACGATGGTAACAATGATATAAATACTAGTTTCAACGCACGTCAGTCTAGGCGGGGCAATGGCGCAGTTCGCCGAGCGGTATGAATACCTGGGCATAGTTGGTTTCCAAGGTCCGCGGTTCGCATCCCGCTTCTGCCGTTATTTTTGTGCTTGGATTGACGCGTTGAAAAAAGAATTTTATGTATAGTATATGTATATTTTAAGTAAAAATATATACTTATAAAAAATAGAGAAAAATCTTTTGATAAATTATATTAACACCCTCCTGTCTTTCAAAAGGCTGTTATTCAGTCGCTTGAGGGCATGGTGAGGAGCAGGTCTGCAAAAAAAAGACTTTTCAGAAGCACATTAACATATATTTGCGATAAACTTTACAAGCCTATGACCCGACCCAGTCACAGCATTAGGCTGAGCCACCATACAATATGCTCTCGCCGACCGGCGGCACACGACTGGCGCTCGCTCGTGATGGGTAGTCGCACCGTGCCCCAAGTGGTGATCTACGTAACTAGTCCCAAAATGCCAATATGGCGACACATGCATGTCGACAAGCGAACGAAAATAAGAGACGAAAAATTGTATATCGAGGTTTTCGGTACCAGTCAGCAAGGGCTATATCATGCTTTTTTTTTGGGCCTAAGGCACCTGGGCTGGTCGCCATGTACCTGCGCTCCTTGGGAGCACTTACCAAGGCATTGATGTATGTAACGTAGGTGTAAAAGTAAGTAGTTCAGACGTTAAAAATTGGACTTTTTGACTTCTTCGCCGAAGGTCGCCGCGAATACAGAAAATTCATGGTAGTTGGGCTCCGTTGATATGAGATCGATATATCCAACCGGTCCAGACTTCTGTTGGATTACGCTAAGGAGCCTTTGCTTCATCATCAGCCTGTGTCCGTAAAATTGCCGTGCCCAGTCATGAATTGACTAGTACAGTGGTTTGGAATAAGCCACGGCATCTCGATTCTATCGAGGACGGAAGGAAAGAAGGAATATGTGTGTCTACCCTTGAGCGAGGTCGACCATCTGCTCTGCCATGCTGCGAGTGCCGCCAGTCTTACTTCTTTTTAGGTTTCTTTCGTGATCTTACTCTGCGGAGGATTGAGACAAGTGCCCCCGACCTCCGCAGAGAAACCACGTCTAAGCAACGACATAGCGGCTATATCATGCTGATGTCAACATTCCTGACAAAAATGGATGTTATAGTATTCTCCAATCTAGACTCTAGAAAATAATTAACACTTGAATCAACTAAAACCTACAAAAATGGACTTTGCATATTTGAATTATTCCACATAAGTGAAAAAGTATAAAAATTTGAAAAACATTTTTGAATTAAATCATTTCACTGAAAAATTCAATGTTATGTGATATGCTTGTTTACCTTCTGAGGCACATGTTTTAATTTAATATTTAATTGCGTACTAGAATTTTTTATATCCAATTGTGTAGTAATAAATATAAATAAATTAAACTTAAGTTTTCAGTTGCATTGCCATGTAATGTCTTTAATTTGTCGAAATAATCAATGTCAAATTCAATGCAAGTTTTGCGCTGTTTAAGAATGCGATAGTTATTTAAGCAAAAAATATATTGAAACCACTATATTCTATTCCACAATTTTTATTTTGAATGAACGTCTTTCATTCTCAATAAGGATGTTGACATCAGCATGATGTCGGTACCAGTCAGCCCTTGCTGACGGGTACCGAAAACCTCGATATACAATCTTTCGTCTCTTATTTCTGTTTACTTGGCGTACATGTATGTGTTCGCTATATTGGCATTTTGGACGAGTTATATAGATCGCCACTTGAGCGCTGGGCGACAGCCTCATCGCATTATTAAGTCCCGATCGATCGCGGCGAAAGTAACGCCATATTACGTTCGATCGGGGAAACCAAATTTTATCGTAAATATATGTGAATGTGCTTCACAAAAAGTCTTTGTTTTGCTAACTTGCTCCTCATCGTGCCATCACGCGACTGAATAACAACCTTTTGAAAGAGAAGAGGATATCAATGTCTACAGCAGTAACTTTAATAACTACTTTACATTAGCTGTCTAGAAAAGCTTTGTATGAGTATATAGTATTAAAATAGTACATGGACAGATTCATTCTATGTACAAGCATAAATAAATTATGTGCAAAGGTAAAAGATTATTTCTCAGTACTTGTTTTTGAGTACAAATATAAATATCATATGGACTTAATCAATTAATGTATTTTTAAAATATTTTAAAGCAAAAGCATTGGGACTTATTGTAAGAGGTAGCGCGAGTTTTAAACGTGTGATCGCTTCCCACAACCCGCCAGAGAAATCTCATTACCTGGTCATGAATCTTTACGTCGCGTGGTACTTAACGTTTATTGTCACCAACCGTCGTTGGCGCGATAAAGCTAGGGTTATCACTACCTACTCACTTACGTCTAACCACCTATGTGTGGTATTACCGTGAGACTAAGATGCTCAACTAGCACGCAAGAGGTCGTGGGATCGATATTAATCTCCTCATATATCTACTTTCTACAAAAAAATATTTTCATATTGCCATAATAAAATTCAGCTTTTATGGTCTTCGTAAGCTGCGACAAATACGTAGCTTTCGTTGGATTTTCAGGATAGCACGAGCTTGAATGTCCGAAGCAAAGTTAAATACAGTTTAGGATCTTCTGCAGCATACGGAAAATTTGTTTCAGCTACTATAAGTTTATTTTTGTGTCTTGAACTGTATGATGGCTGAAATGGAGGTCTCTCTCTGGGGTTTTGTGTAATAGCAAGATTCCAGTTAGGATCAAAGGTAAAATCTACAAAACTGCTGTAAGGCCAGTTTTGCTCACCGGATCGGAGTGTTGGACCTCGCTGAAACGTGACTTGTAATATTCATGTGGCAGAGATGAAGATGCTGAGGTGAGCGGGCGGTGTGACTAAAGTTGACAGAGTTCGAAATGAGCATATTTAGGGTTCATTTCGGGTGGCCCCTATACCTGAAAAGATAAGGGAAAACCGCCTTAGATAGTATGGGCATGTGACACGGATAGATGAAGATCACATGGTGAAGAAAGCCCTCAACATACCCACGCTGAGAAGAAGACCTGGAAGACCACAGGCAACCTGGAGTGCAAATGTAGACAAGAATCTGAAAACTCTGGGCTTGGCTAAGATTGCAATGCAGGACCGACAGACATGGCAAATTTTCATAAGGAGAGCCTACCCCAGATGATGGGAAATGGAGAAGCTAAAGAAAAAGAAGAAAAACTGTAGGATGGATGACTGTTCTCTCACCTTGTAATTCATCATAGAGTCAGATCACCATACTAATTATCCATACAGGGACGTACTCTTTAATTCTACTGTAAGTCTGCTTGTTAATTCGTTAGATTATTAAACTCATAGCAGATTAAATTTTTAGTCTGTAGAGACTGCTAGCTCTATAATCCAGGTAGTAGAGACTGGACTTTGTTTTTGCCAAGAATAGCTGTGAGGTTCAGACATTTTGCATAGATCAAAAAGATAAATATTTCGTACCTTTTTTTAACATGGATCACACTTTGTACTGTTTAATAACTAGCTAAAAGGCTGCAGTTTTACCATCAATGAAGACTTCATCGGTTACCTCTGGAATGTATTAGGATATAAGTGTATGGAAGTATGGGAACTGACAAAGCCAACATTGAAGGAGAAACAACGGTCTTCCAGCAAGTGATTCAAAAGTGCTCAGTGTGATCCATGATTGGACGAGGTATGAAATATTAATCCATTTAATATTGAAATGAATCTCAAAGTGAATGCTAACAATAGTATTATTTATATTTTAAGTATTCAATTGAGATCTATTTTAATATTAAAGACATAAAAAACTACAATTTGCACAAACGTACTGACGTGTTAATGTTTATTTACTGATCTATTGAATGTTTTTCTTTATCAGTAAATATTCATTTACACGTCAGTACGTTTGTGCACATTTAAAACTATAAAGCTTTCATAGATAGCAAAACTGCAGCTTTACATCAAGTGAAACATATTGCATTGAGTTGAAATATGTTCTAGCGTTTTGAAGGCAGGTTGCGAGTCTTCTGTGCAAGCTAAGAGAAGAAAACTTAGATGAAGACTCCTAGTAAAAGATGATGAAATAGCTGGAAGTTAATGTTCTTAAAAGAGGTGGCGAGGAATGAACTGACATACCCCGTCTTTAAAAAGACGACATGTCACGGGTTTGTCACGTGGCTGCGTGGAGAAAGAATGCAGGAGCAGGTTACCAAGCAAAATACTTGTTTCGAAGCACAATTCTCGTTAATTTTTTGATAAAGACTTGATTTCTACGCCCGACCGGTATGGCATTTCGCCGGCCGGGCGCGAGTTAATTGACAACTGCCGGAACCTGTGACATACAGCGCAGCCAACAAATTAAAGATGACAGTTGCACCAACATGAAATGGAGCAACGGTCATAACAAATAAAATGGCGTGTGCAAACGCCGTGTTATATTATATAATTAAAATTAACATTATTAGATGTGCATGTCAGGCGAGCAATCAAAAATAAGAGACAAAAGAACGTTTTTCGAGGCTTTACGGCAGCAGCCTAAAAAAACTATATCAAGCTGATTAACAGAGCCAATAATAAATAAATATTTAAAAAAAATCTAACAGCCCTAACTAGATATTCCACACTCTACAGTAGTATATCACCAGCGATCGCACCGTACGTCTTACAGCTACCTGAGTATTCTCCTCCCCTTGCAGAATTAGCCCGAGGCCCGACCAAGAGTTCGCGAGGGAGGTTTTTAATATACGGCGCCGTAAAAGTCCTTTGAACAAACGAAACGCTTGCCAGGTTCGGTGTATCAAGCCCCGAGGAATTTTACTGCCAAGAAGGAAAGCCAAGCATTTTTTTCTTTGAACGAGGTGAGATTTGTGTTTATACGCGCCCGCCATTCCTTATCGCACATTTCATTCCGCGAACGTTTCTTTATTTTTTTTCCTACGTAAACACACACCAGAAACCAGCCAAAGCTTTTTTTATGTAAACAAATAATGGAGAATACCGCTATCAGAAAGATATAAAAGAGGTGCAAACAAGATTCTCGAAGCAACAAATACCGTTGCGCGGAACGTTTCATCAACTTCACAGACAAGTAAAACACAAGTTAGATTATATACTAACGCCTCTCAAGACTCTTTTTATTTAAAAAAACATAATGATACAAAATGGAGTTAGCAATAAAAGAAAACAAAGACAAAAAATTGTTTCAATAAAAAATAATTATAAACAGGGATTAGATTATTATTTTTCGTAGTATCAATCCGGTGGATTGGTATGCAGCAACAAAATATTGCTTCTCGATCTGCACTCCTCTCGATCCTCTGCAGTCCTCTTCAGCTCAGCATAAGAGCTACAACTCATGTCTTCGAACACTTGCTGCAAATACTCCCGTCTAGGTCGCCCTCTACAGTTTCTACCCTCAACCATCGCTTCCACAATGTCGTGAAGAAGACCATCGTGGCGCACGATGTGACCGATCGCCTCTCTGAGATGGTTCTTACTAGGTGCCTATACTCCTTGATTATGCTGCGAACCTCATTGTTCGTGACGTGGTCTCTCCAGGAAATGCTGAGAATTTTTCTGTATGACCACATCTCAAAGGCTTCTAGTCTTTTTGTATCACTTTCAGATAAGCACCATGTCTCACAGCCGTACATCAAGATTATTAGAGTTAGTCAATGGCAAATGTTACTCCCCAAGCTAATATCTCGAGACTAAAGTACGTAATTCACATTTCGTTCAGAAATGAGAGATTTGTATATTAAGGTACTCGTCGAGATTTGTTTGATGACATTTTTCTATACGAATTTCTATCTGAATACGCTACGGTAGGCATTTTTACGGATGAGACATCACACACACATCACACAACGATCAACATTTGTATCATGTATAATTAACAACGTATTACTTAACTAAAAGAAACATTATTATTTGAATAGAAAAATGTGATTGACCACTCGCTTAATATGTGTAATCATAATTTTCTTAGCACAATATAAAAGTCAATAACAAACCGGTTATCAAAATATTATATATATATTTAATCCATCTCCATTAAATAGCAAGAGTTCTTATTTTTCAAATAGTTGTAGAAAGCCTTAAATTCAGTTAAGTAAGTATTACTCAGAAATCATTGTTATTTTTATTGAAAGGAAGTAGGTTTATAATACAATGGATATAAATGGATATCTAAAAAATATTTATTACTAATTATTTAATTAATTAAAATTGGTGGTAGACGAAAATCGTCCCGTGAAGACCACCCATTCATAGTAAATTTCTGTAATAATAAGGATGATGCTTGAATTTCGGGCTGTAGTCTATGACGTTGGTGGGTCAACACTCCATATGCAGCGCTTAGTCATATGCACCATGGTAAGCGTCATAGAATTCCACGGATGAGACATCAAAATTACTATTACCATCTGTCGGTATTCTGCTGTATGGGCTAACGTAAAAAAAAACCTTTCAGAAAAAGTTTATATAATTTTTCGTTTTTATATTGTACATTATTTCGTTTCGCGGGCGTAGGTACTATTTTTATTTTTATCCGAGGGCTTTACTTACAGGCTCTTAAACGTGAAAAAATGAATAAATTTTCAGCCACCGAAATACGCTTTGTTTAGCTACCTTGGAATTATGTTCATCCGCTGTCTCTGGAAATTGATCATAATACTTTGTAAATTGAATAAAGCCTTTTTCCAACGAGCATTGAATACACGACAAAGCTTCGAAAATACAACATTGTAAACATTACCAAGAACGTTACGTAACAATTATGTTAGCAAAAAAGTGCTTTCTGATCTTGTAATATCATTAAAATCAATGTAATGTATTAATAAAAAAATATTTCACTCATTCAAGATAATATAAAATGCTGCTTTCTTTAGTAAAATTATAAAACCAAGCATGTTCAAAAATAAAACTTATTTGCGTAAGACGAAACTCGACCCGTGAACACAACTTATTCATAGTTAAAACCCTTTAAAAAAATGATTATGAGTAAATGCTGACCGGTTTACTAATATTTTGATGGAGTACGAGTTTTGATTGTCTTTAAATTATAAAACTTTGTAGGTGCTTAAATAAAATATTTACTGCACTTGACACCAAAGCATGGAACTTTTAAATATATAATAACTGAATTATGTGACTGCATGCTCCAACTAAGAGATGGATTTCATCTGTTTATCGGATTACATTTTTTATATCTGCGTGTCAGACGAGTGAACTAAAATAAGAGAAGAAAGTTCGCATTTGAGGCTTTTCGGCATCAGCCTGAAAGGGCTAATTTGAGTTGATATCAGGCAATACATGTCTTTGTAACGGTACAGTTAACGTCATCTGACAAATCGAATATTTTAAATATGCAGATGATTCAACATCTTCCTAGAGGTAATACTAACCTGCCAGGGACTATGCCTCTTGGGAGAGTGATCAGACTGTTCAACCATATCGCCTCGAGTATTGATATATTCCACTTGAGAGAAGCCCAGTTTAGACGTGAGCTCCACGAATTTATTTAACAAAGTAATTTCGTGGAGTCTTCTGTTTAGCGAGCTTCGGGACTTTTTAATAATCATTTTTAATAATATTAAATACCTAATTGTTTCTCTTGTATTATATCTTATTTCAGGATCGTATTGAATATATTTGTATTTGTAATGTTTCTGAAAGAAATAAATATAATTTAATTGAATATACTTTTAACCACATTTACTAAGCATATAAATGATTATACAAAATGTCATAATTATCGACATCACAATGTGCCCGTCTATTGCATAACATAGCTTTCCTGAAGGATTTTCCATAAATATATAGTAAATAAATAGGTGTCTTTTGATAGTGTTCACTACAAGAGTTCTTCTTAGGATATCCTTAGTTCTAGACGAATAAGGAAACTGCCAAATGCTTAGTATTCCGCTGGAATATCTGAAAATACAATCAAATTTATTATTTTAATGTCATCTTTTAAAATAGAATGAAGTTATTTAGAATCGGTTTGAATTAAATTCTCCGTTCCGTTGATGCCTGAGCGGCATTAAATAAAAGTTTAAAGCAAAGAATTCTAATATAATTTCATTAAAGGAATGCTGGATAATATAATATAAAGCAGCCTTCCGACTCTTACTTTTCATTCGAAGGCATAACCACTGCTTAAACTGGGGTCCGTAAAAATATTTAGAAATTCAATGAAAAATATTTTTGAAATAAATATTTTACAAAATGTTATAATTGAATATCGGACATTAAAAGAACCGCACAAAAATGTACTTCTTAGTTTTTGTGTGATTGCCAAAAATAAATTCATAATTATTTTTTATATTTAAAATAAAAAACAACAGGGTCAGATCCTGTCTGCTCAGAAGTGGGTGACGTCGATGGCGTTATTCTTGGCCATGATCAGGTCTTTCTGGGTGCAGCTATTCGGACACAGTGCACACTTCAGAAGGTGTGACAGGGTCTGCTCCACGCCGCAGTCACATTCAGTCGGTCCGCTGTAAAACTGTCAGGCTTTCATTTGTGTCCTCGTCTTGCATACTCCGGTCCGAAATCTGTTAAGGGACCTCCATATATTCCACCCCTGGTTGTGTCCATGGGCTAGGTCCTCTTTCGGGGCAATCCAAGCATTCCCCTCAGTTGTGCCTCTCTACGTGCTTGGCCGCAGTTGTCAACGTAGAGATAACATTGGATTATATTGACGTTTGCCAATTAGAAAGGTATAAACGTAACCCATAGTATGGTCGTGTCATTTAAGGCATTGTAACGATAGTAAATGTTAATGGTCCGTAGACTACATAAAGTTGACAGTCCCTGACTTAAAGCCAGAACAAATAGATTTATAGTAGCTACCTTCCAAAATAATTTTCTAAAAAAGGCGAACATAAATTGCAAAAACGAGAGTCACATAAATCGTAGTGACAAGTTGGCGAAAAATTAAATTTTTAAAGCGGAACTTGTAGAAAAAAACAATATAAAAGTGTATAATTTATATATATATACTTAAGTCCTCCTCTCTCACAAAGAGGGGAGTTATAGCGTCACGTGAGGCAGGATGAGGAGCAGGACAGCAGACAAAGACTTTCTTTTAGAAGCACAAATTATATTTACTTTAAAGACATAACAAGCTTTCGACCACATGGTATGACATGCCCGCGCGGCCGCAACGCGAGCCTTACTTCGTCAAAAGGTCGAGACCAACTGCCCGGCCGTCTGCACTTCTGCGGCCCGTGGTCGGTTGCCAGCGCTGTTGGTTGCAAAACTATGTAACTAGCCCCAATGAGGCCACATACATAAAGGTATGGCAAGCGACAAATATACAAGACGAAAGATTGTTTATCAAGGTTTTCGGTACCATTTAGCAAGGGCTACATCGTGCTGATGTCATATATATATACATATATTATAAATTATTTTTATATTTAAAATGCCAAGGATACATGGGAATGTTGGCTGTTATTGGATTGGGATTAAAAAAATAGATTTTCGAACTTAATTGCTTTATTTCGGCATAATGGAACATCGTCTTACTTATTGTAATTTCGAAAAAAATGGAATAGCGCAGTAGCGTTTTGTATCGAGACTCCTAATTCGGCAGGTATATATCCGATCGGGCTGAAATAATTTTTACATGAAAGTTAAAACGCTAGGCTGCAAACATCAGTCCAGTTTTAACTGTCAGAGTGTAAAAACGTTTCTATCAGAAATTTTAAGCATGGCTTAGTACGTGCCTACAAAACTGTTTTTGCGGGAAATTCTTTTACATTACTTCCACCGAAAGACAACATCACTGAAGCGCATAGATATATTAGTATAAACATACGGCGACAATGCTCTTTCAGAGCAAACATGCAGAAGATGGTTTCAACGATTCAAGGATGGTGATTTTGACTTGAGAAAAAGTTGCAGCAAGTTGAAGCAATATTTGTTCAATAATTAGTCATTTTACAAATTTGTTTGAATGTTTTAACTTCTATGTTCCAGATAAGTACACCCGTGCTCGTAGCCATCCATTAATTTTGATCCTAGTTGATGCTTGTGAAGCTTAAAGCACTCAATTTAGTACAACGAAAATGGCGCTTTATATAGCCTACCAGCACACCTCGATCCTTTTTTTACATCCTTTTCCTATATTGTTCTCCTAGATCTCTTTCATACACTCTGTATATTTTTAAGGAACAAATCAATATACTCTTACGATATACTTAACCACAACAAAACATTGCAATGTTACATCCCTTCCGCATGCATCTATCACGATTAAACGTAATAGACCTTATGGTTTCGACTGGGTGTTCTCTAAAGAAGGCAGTAGACACGTAACATATTTATACTGATCATTTCTTAAGTAGCTCAAATGATTAGCAAGACGTTTCCGAGCTCTGCATATTTTTTTTTCTAAGCACAGTGTATCTTTATATTATTTATTATAGCACACATAACAAAGTATTTATAACACTGAAAAGAACTGTAATCAAATTTCAGGACTTTCCCAAGCATTTCTAACCCTCCATATTGTCAGTCCCCATCAAGCCGTTTCGTTAGTTCCATCGGATTACCTTATCATTTATGGAAGCCATTTCCATGTGCTCATTAAATGCTACGATTGGTTCAATGTTCCATGATTGGATTGCGTAAGCAATGGCTTCGGTTCGATTATCATAATAATGTCTTATATAGGATTATTATAAAATTAAGCTCTGAATATAGTAAACCATTCTATTCGATTTTCTCTAATAAAGATGTAATAATAATACTGAAATTAAGCTTACTAAAATACATCATTTATATTTTTGCTTGTTTGGTAAGCGTGTTTTTTGATATATTGCTTTTTTTGGCTACCTGAATTTTTGATCGGCTGCTTTAATTTGGTTATTAAATACCCAAAATACGATAAATACCTTTTTAAGGAACAGCTTATTATAGTCTCGCCTAAACAAGAGGAGGCTTAACTTTAAATTTACTAGAACAAAAGTATATTTCCTGAACAAAAAACTTTGTAATTACTTTTTTATACGCTTTTGGAGAGGGTTGGTATTATCAAGAACTTGCTTTGATACGAAAAGAGCATGGCTAATAGTGCTCAAAAGTGAAAAAAAGCTCAAATATCGTGAAAAAAGTCGCCGATTTCATCTTAATTTAAGCTCTGCAGATGCATATATATCGCTTACGTTACTGATTGTAGATAAATACTCGTTTTTATACATCTGTAAAGGTTTTTAAAACTGAATTATCACATTTAAAAACCTATTAACATCCGTTCCCTGTAAAAAACAGACTACCGGTCATTGCTGAGCTGTAGTGAAATGAAGCTGGTATTATATGTAAGTAAATCAAAATATTTCTTAGTAATAAAATGAAATCTGTATTTTTTAAATTTGCAATGTATTTTAAATGTAATGAATATTGTGATTATAATAGTTTTTTAATAAAACAATTCATTATTTCGTAATAATATTTAGTTTTAAGCTAAATATCTCTTTGGATAAATAAGTAAATTTTACAATAAAACTGTTGTAATCTTCAGTGAAGCACTTATATGTTGAAAAGGTTGTTTTTTTTTGTACTTTTAAATAGTTCACTTTTACATCCATAAATGGAAACATGCACATTATAATAAGAATAAAAACCAAATTCTTTACCCTTTCATTACGGCTTGGCTTGAATACAAATTATACTCAATTATAAAACTAGTATTTGAAGCATAAATGTACCTACCTGGTCTATTTTCATATATCACATTGGTTTTTGTATCCTTTAGCTATCAGATGATGCATAAAAAACTATTCTAAGAAAGTATCAAAACGATATATCACGTCAACCAATGTCAACGGTCGGGGAATCTTATGACGGCATATGCCGACAACCGATGCGAAAAGGTTAATTTAACATAATTAATGTGATCTCTAAGAAACAAGGTAATAGAAATTTGTAGATTGATTATACTTGCTCATCAATTAGTCTGTGATCGTCCACTGTTAAACGTAGGCCTTCCGCATGAGTCGATCCTCTGTCTTGCCATAAATTCAATTTTATCAATTGTGAATGGCTACTCGACGACACCACGACATGTCATTAGAAATAGTAGTGTCGAATTCAAATAAAAATACAACCTTTATTAACAACAGTTTCGCCGCAATTCATCCCCAGACAATTCGTTCAACGGCTCATCGGTAACGACGTGGAGCGCACTGGACGTCTGGTGCACGGGAAATTTGATGCACGGGACAACTGGTGCACTGGATGTTTCGCTAACCTAACTTAACCCAAGTTATTTCGTTAACGAGACCTATAGGTCTTTGGACTCTACGATCACTGGACAAACCCTTAGGTTAGGTTATGTTAGGTTAGCTAGACTGCCAGTGCACCAGTTGCCCTGAGCGCAGTCCCGTGACTGATGAGTCGTTGAACGAATTGTCTGGGTACGATAGATCATGACGCCATTTACAACATGGAAGATACTGGTAATTGAAGAAAAAAAAAACGTTTTTTACATTATAAAAACCGTTCGTTTTTATAATATAAAAACGCAAAAAAACGAGTTGAAAAAGTAATTTTTCTTTTCTCTGGGGGATTTTTACGTGAAAAAAAGTTTTACGCATTCTCTAACCGCCTACATTATAATTTTCAAAGCACAATAAGGTTGTTATTATGTTCCATTGAACTCGAGACCTCCGGCTTTAAAACGTCCCAACTCTCTCGCTAACGATCCAGTGAACGCAATCAATCACGCATTCTGAAGAAAAAAACCTTACGTTGCTTTTTAACCTAAATTATATGAAAAATTTGGAAGAGGAAACAAAAAAATATTTAACCACAAAAGCGAAAAAAATCCACCGCAATATGGTTAAAGATTCTTAACTTTGATTGTCAGACTGCCTTGAGGCAATCACACTGAACGTCTCAATGTAGCAAGTACAAACAGAATCTTGTTAGTAAACGGTCTATCGCAATATCATTACTAGATACCCGTTTTTTTAGTACCTATTTTTTTTTATCGTTTTCGAGGAATTAAAAATTTGGATATTAGCGTTTTAGAGCATTCGTTGATTTAGCGTTTTGGAGAATTTAAAGCTGATTTTAGTAAAGTATTGTGATAATTTTTTTCATGTGGGGTAATCGACAGGCGTATACAACTGGGATGGGCAGTATTTGGAAAACTAAAGTACATTTTTAAAGCGAAAATTTCGCAGTCTTAAAACTAAGGCGTTTAACCAATGCATCCTCCCTGTATTAACTTATGGCGCAGAGACGTGGAATCTGACAGCAAGTCTTACCCATAAAATAAAAGTCACCCAGCGTGCTATGGAGAGATCCGTGCTCGGAGTGTCGCTAAAAGATAGAATGCGAAACGAGGAAATACTCAGAAGAATTCAAGTAGTGGATGCTACCCAACGAATTGGCACACTCAAGTGGTAATGGGCAGGACATATCTGTAGAAGAGATGACAGTCAATGGGGAATAAAAGTATTGGAATAACGCCCAAGAACTGGAAAACGAAGCATTGGCCGACCCCCTACAAGATTGACTGACGATATAAGAAGAATAGCAGGAGTGACCTGGATGCGGAAGGCGGAGGATCGAAGAGGATAGAGACTCATGTGGGAGGTCTACGATCAACAGTGGACGGACACAGACTGATGATGATGATTGTTATTACATTAAAATTACTTTGTAATTAATTACTGGAATTGAAAGACAGATGGATTCGAGGCTCACGTTCATGACGTCCGAAGGTTGCCATTTATTTAATGTTCAACTTGGATTCCACTCAGTTTATAATACAACGAACAGTTCTGACACAATAGTTTGTTCGTCAGTCGGTGGCGCTGTTGTTATTCGTAGCAAACTGTTGATCGATTGATTTATTGCTAAGGTGAGATAAAAAAATCTATGCTGATCAATGCAATAGTATTTTGAAAATCTCATAAATTATTAAGCTCTTGCCAGCAATCAATTAATTATATATATTACTTAAATATACATATACTTTACATAAAATTATTTTTTCAACGCGTCAATCTAAGCACAAAAATAACGGCAGAAGCGGGATGCGAACCGCGGACCTTGGAAACCAACTATGCCCAGGTATTCATACCGCTCGGCGAACTGCGCCATTACTATGCCCAGACCGACTCGCGTTGAAACTAGTATTTATATCATTGTTATCATCGTACGATAGATGTCGCTAGTATACATTCAAAGTATGTATATTTTTATTATTATTCAATCAGTCTTCATTTATTCACAAGCTTAATATTATTACTTTCCGACAGTCTATTTATTTTAGTAAGTACCACTCGGGTCTCGAACCAAACTATAGACTGAATGGATGAGAAATGACTACTTATAGTTCCGACTCGGACTTTATAACCAATCATTTACCTGTGTTACTGATGGATAATTTTACCTTCTTGATATTGTCTCAAGGAGACATTATTATATGATTTTTTTTTAATTTTTATTAGAATATTATTTTATTATTTCAATATTCTAATCTACTTTTATAGATCATTGACTATATTACAATATTATTATTACTTAAATATACATATACTATACATAAAATTCTTATTTCAACGCGTCAATCTAAGCATAAAAATAACGGCAGAAGCGGAATGCGAACCGCGGACCTTGGAAACCAACTATGCTAAAAAAATAATTTGACGTCGCTGACACGAAGAAGAAGAAGAAGATAGGGTACAAAAAAAGGGGAAGAAGCAAATATAATTTGGTCATTAATAAGATTTATAGTTGTGTCCGATTTTGCTCTATTGATCTCGATTCTAGATCTCGAGATCTATTTTAATATAGAAAAGAATTTCATACCGTGTTTTGACATGGATCACACCGAGCACTGTTTCACTTGATGGAAGACTGCAGTTTCACGATATATATATAAGCTTCATCAGTTCCAATGAGTCGGTCTGGGCATAGTAATGGCGCAGTTCGCCGAGCGGTATGAATACCTGGGCATAGGTGGTTTCCAAGGTCCGCGGTTCGCATCCCGCTTCTGCCGTTATTTTTGTGCTTAGATTGACGCGTTGAAAAAAGAATTTTATGTATAGTATATGTATATTTAAGTAATAATAATATTGTAATATAGTCAATGATCTATAAAGGTAGATTAGAATATTGAAATAATAAAATAATATTCTAATAAAAATTAAAAAAAAAAATCATATAATTATATATATACCATATTTATTAAAAATATTATATTTTATTTGTTTTCGAATGTAAAAATTAGTCTATTGAATAAATAAAAGTAAGCGAAAACAATGTTTTCAGCAGTTTAATAGTTTATCCTTATGCAGCAAAAACGCGGATCGCATTGTTTTAAAAAATCTGTCATTAGGAAAATAAAAAAAGTACTTAAGGACTATTTACATGCGCTATATGAACTCAGTGTTGCCTCTACTATAGACGAAAGTAATATCTAGAATCTAGATAGTTGCTGAGTGTTATGATGACAACACAGTTCGAAAAAAACCCACAAATAAACAGATTATTAAAGATAGATGTGTCTCTTTCCAATAAAGAAGGTAACATGTAATTCGTATCGCTCATGTAAACAGCCCTTAAGATTTTATTGTAAAATATATCGAAACATATTTTGGCTTTCTATAATTATGTATTATTATATGGAGTAATAATTTGAAAGAGTATTTAAACTTAACATAAGCATTGGTAGTTTATGTTCTATTATATTATTGTGCAATACAATATTGAACATACAAAAAAGTAGCCAATTTGAAAACGTTTTGTGAATATTAAACATTTTGATTATTTTCCTTGTTTTATTTTATTCTAAAAACTCAATTATTTTTCAATTATATGTAACCAATACATTTGTTTTAGTCCTTACTATAAATTAATAAATCAACGACTATTCTGCCAAACCTTCAGCCGTTTGTCTTGCTCGACATGTTTCACTCTGAAATTCAAATGATGAATAACATTTTCAGGCTGAATTGAACCGTGAACAAGCGGTCAGATCTCTGTCACTTTGTTTTGAAAATTTGGCAATAAAATCCATGAATGAAATTTATGTGAAACATTTTATTCCCAACCTATCAACCTTGTTTAAAGTACAAGGCTGTATCGCAAAAAATCATGAGATTGAATTCTGGCCAAGCTTTTCAGCTTTGGTAGGTTATATTGAGGATGCAGACGCAGTTCAGTAAGTGAAGCTTTTACGCAACGTGGCGAATGTTGAAAAATTGGCTCAGTACAAACAGTTTCTCTATGATACTTTTAAAAACATAGTGTAGAACTTAGAATTCTGTACATTAATAAGTTTTTTTATTTCACGCCATTCATTACGTGAAGCTGAAAAATAAACACTTGTAATCTCCTCATGTAATATGTACTCAGCGGAGCTCTGAAAGTAGAGCTGACACTGGATGATGTAGGATAATGGTGGCTGACGAAACATTGTGACGGCAACTGGCGAGGATCATATGCTTTCGCTAGGGTGTGGATATGAAATGATGACTTTCTCAATCTTTACACGCACACAGCCCATACAGATCCTTCCACACGCAGCATCCAACCGTCTTTTTTACGCTAGACTAAAACCATTTATTGGTATTCTGTTGTGTGTGTTGTACATACACATCACAATAACAAGGTAAAAAATTGCACGTGTTTCAAAATTAAAGTAATGCTTAAAAAATATTTTAATTTTTCTCATGATAGACCGATGCGGTTTTTTTTTGCGATTTCAAACCTTAGCTCGTAAATTATTTTTATGTCCGACTCGAAGCTTTTTTAGTTTTAAGAAGATGCTCTGTTGGGATTAATAGCGCCCGCATAAACGAGAAAATTTAATTAAGCACTCTTAACCCCAACAATGTTCTCGCCATATTTATTTTTCCATAGTCCTCACAATTCTTTGGTTTGGCTTTAAAAAAACCTTAGTTTCAAACTCTTGCAAATGTTTGCTTTCTTCTTAACCCTTTCGTTACGGCTCGGTGGAATTCAAATTATACTGTCAATACGGCGTGAATTTTTCCAACATTTTTTTTTTGCTTAAAACTCGTATTTGAAGCATAAATATACTTATCTGACATATTTTCATATATCACATTGGTTCTTCTATCATTTAGCTATCAGATGGTGCATACAAACTATTATATTTAACAAACGTTCATTATGTAACAACATACATGTGGTGGCATTGACTCATGTGGCAACATGTGGAGTACAGAAAAACGCTCCTGTGACAAAACCTATCGATATTTATTTACATGCTTTACAGATTCCTGTAAATAATACATGTAGGTTGATAAGGGGAATGACTGCACTTCCAATTTACTACCGTAGATGTTACAATGAGTATTGAACGTAGCAAAACGATATATCATGTCAACCTATGTCAACGTTCGGGGAATCTTTGACGGAATATGCCGACAACGAATGCGAAAGGGTTAAACATCGACTAAAAATAAACAAAAAGCTTCACAATTTGTTAAATATTTTAAAAATATATTAAATTTTCTATTTCGTAGTTCCATGACGTAGGTGGATGCTTACGTTCGTAATAACGATAAAAAGAACTACCGTAATTTAATACTTGGCCGCTAAGGCACTCTGAGTTTTGTTCGTAATATCTCCATTGAGGTAGAGCCGAGTGCCATTAGGGAACGAATCAATTGCTGGGATGAAAAGGAAAATCTTCCATTGGAAGTAAACGGCTGTCTTTAATGTGTTATTTTATTTATCGAATTTATTATTTTATACTGTTACGCAGGTTACTTTAAATAGACGACTGTATCGTTATAGTAATTGGAAACTTGTAACTGATTGAACTAATCTATTTAAAGTATTGTCTTCCTAGCTGGAACGAAAATCGTAAAAGACAAAAAGCAAGTGTATATAAAAAGCTAGTATAACCACGTGGTAACCATTTACTATGAAGTTATGTTGGTTGAAAATGTCCTTACCTCGTCACTAGTACAAATAAATCTCTACTCAGAATGTTCCCGATGGACGAGAGCCGATGTATGAATAAAACATTACCCTTTAGTATGCTATGCATGTTAAGCATTATCAGTTTTTTTTTCATGTAAACATATACAGGAGAATACTGACAGATGGTGATAATGATTCTGAAGTTTCGTTGTAGATTCTATAACGTTTACCAGTATACATATGAAAAGTGTTGATCCGCCAAAGTCATAGACTACAGCCCTTCATTCGCGCATCATACTTATTATTACAGAAATTTACTATGAATGAGTGGTCTTTACGATACGACTTTCGTCTTCCACTAATTTTCATTAATAAGCTATGACTGGCATTTTACGTGTGTGGGATCAAAATCACACCCACCTTATTTATTTTAGAGCTTAGAAATAAACTAAATAAGCTAACAAGTAAACGCTTTAACAATTGAGCTATACCTGCCGGCATATGTTTATTAATGCTAATTAAAATCGAATCAATTCATATGTGATTCCGAGCGAGTAAATGTCAAGGTTTTGACAAGAAGGATTTGTAGCATTCGAGGCATATTTGAGTGTTTGATAGTCAAATAACTAGCTCTACACTACTGGAGGCATGGACATTTGTTTTAAGGGGCGGCTTAACATAACCAACGAAGCATTCCAATGCAGTCACTAATTCACGATTTGTGTTTAGACATGGTATGGTTGTTAATCACGAATAATGCTATCTAAATTCGACATCTGACATTAATTGAATTATGAATGCCACGAAATGTTAAAGTGAAAAAATATTTTTTCAATTAATCGATTGTTATTTCACGTAATTAAAATGTTCCAGCGTTCTTAATGGGAAAGTCTACATTTGAAAAGCCGTTATTTATCCATTTAACGTTTGATAACACGTTTAATATTTCTGTGTAAATGTTGCCAGCTATAATTACAATAATACAAATTCATGGAAATTGGATGTATGCTTACTTTAAGCCAAGTTGTATCAAAATGTTTACTCTTGGTTAAAAGATATTTCTCTCGTGTTTTCAATAAACAGTTTGCGTTTCATACCCGGTTAGAACTCACAAATAAATACAATTTTCATATAATTATACAAAATCAAAGTATCAAGTATATGATACCATCAAATACTAAATATTTTAAGCAGTTTAGATTTCGTAAAATATATTTAAAATGAAATAACTTCTTAGGTTTTCACGGCCAGATTTGATGTTGTGGCTTTTGGGTTTAGTCGTGTGTGGCGAATTTTTTTTAACTAATATTTCGACCGCCATTGCTGGGGTCTTCTTCAGGATTGATGATTTAGTTGTGAGTTGGTGTCACATTGATTATTTAAAATTGTTTATACACTAAGATTCTCCAAGAATAGAGTCAATAACCATAAACATGGCAACTATATACACTGAATCTCGGCAATAATTTAAAAAAGGCAATCACAAATTGATGAAAGAGGCATGGAAAAAGAAATTATAAATAATATGTTACCGCAAAAAAATACCGCACAGAAAACCTAGATAAATTAGGTCAGAACTTCCCAAATAACCTCTTAACTGATATTATGGATTTTGGGTTTAGCTGTGTGTGGCGAATTTCTTCTATCCATTATTTCAACCGCCATTGCAGGGATCTTATTCAAGGTTTATGACTTAGTTTAACCCTGAAAGAAGACCCCTGCAATGGCGGTCGAAATATTGGATAGAAGAAATTCGCCACACACGTCTAAACCCAAAAGCCACAATATCAAATCTTGCCATGAAAACCTAAGAAGTTATTTAACCTCTTAATTGCTTATAACGTATATATAAGCATGCCGTGAGGAAGTTAGAATGGATTCAACGAATATATTCGTTTTTTTTAAATATTATTTTTAATTTAACAGTAACTACCATTGTTGTGCATTGGCAGTCTTAATTGTCTACTCCTAATGAATTGGGTATAACGTATATATTCGCGTGCAAAAGAAACAATGCCCGAACCAGTTACGCACCGGAATTTTATGTCACTGTCCCTTAAACCTGTTTTTTTTAATACGAGACCATTGCGAAAAGAAATTACAATAAAAAACATAAATAATCACATCTTAGTGATTATGCAATGGTAGTCAAAATATCAAAGAAAACAGTTCACGTAACACGGCCAAACTCAAAAAAGTTAAAAATTACGAATTTAAATACAAACATTTGAATAATATTATATTACTCATAATATTCATAAAAGTAATTTTCAAATTTAAATGTAAAAAATATATTTTTCTTGCTATCACACTTGTTTTCTTTTAGTTCTTTCAACATTGCTTATTATAAACAGGATCCGCATTTTTTTCAGTGTAATAAATTAATAGCGAGGCTTTATTGAGTTAGACCGGAACCTTTTTTAATACGATTGAGACGAGCCAGACGTTGCTACTGTTTTAATTAAATTTTCAGTTGGAATTTTTTTCTGAAGACGGAATGAAGCTTTTGACTGAGTATTTTTTACGTAAACACACAGAAGTATACTACTGCTTGACAGATTATTATGATGAATTAAGGTTGTAAGTAATTAAGAGGACC
Organism: Glossosoma conforme; assembly: GCA_022606575.1. NCBI lineage: Eukaryota > Metazoa > Arthropoda > Insecta > Trichoptera > Glossosomatidae > Glossosoma > Glossosoma conforme. Next base: position 1,618,023 of record JAGTXR010000101.1, on the reverse strand, counting down.
ATTAAATAGTGCATGTTGAGTGTTGATACGTCAACGTCATTATAATACATCGTAAAATGCGCATGTTGTTTGTTTGTAAGACGTTTGCCATTTTTTAGTCTATTTAAGCGCTGCATGCGGATTGATAATCCGAAATATTTATCTTCGATTTCAAATTTACTTTTGAGTGATTACAGGTTTCGGACTCCAGGAAGTAATATTTTTAATATGTAATTTTTTTAAATTAAAGTTAATTTCACCAAGTATTGTCAGAACCTTAACGTAATCACTCGTTTATTACAGGAATTCACTATGAATGGGTGGTGATCCCGATACGGCTTCCATCTACCATTAATAGTAACATCATCCTCTCTTTCAAAAAGGTGTTATTCCGTCACGTGAGGGTATGATGAGAAGCAGGTCAGCAAAACAAAGACTTTTTCAGAAGCACATTGACTTATATTTACGTTACAAATTGACAAACTTCTGGCTCGACCTAGTCACAGCACAGGTCGAGCCACAATACAATATGCTCTCGCCAACGGGCGGGGCACTGCTAGTTCCGCGGGGTCGTCGGCGCTGCGGCTCTCGCCCAGCGCTCGAGTGGCCATGTATATAACTAACCCACCCGTTAGCGGACCTGTCCAAAATGACAACATGTCACATAAATGCACGACCAGAAATAAGAGACGAAAGATTGTATATCGAGGTTTTCGGTACCAGTCAGCAAGGGCTACATAATGCTGATGTCAACATGTCTATGACTGGCATTTGACGTGTGAAGGATCAAATTCACACTGACTGGGTTTATTTAACGAGATTAACAATTGATTTAAAACATTTTTATTTTAATCCCTGTGGTAGATTGAACCCACGACATTCCGCATAGCAAACAAATACTTTGCCTCTAAGCCATGTCTACCGGCAAACAGTTTACAGAATAGTTAAAAGTTATTAAAATAATGATAAAATTTTAGTTTACTAAAATTGTAATGTAAAAACTAAAAATATTGCACAAAACGTGTTCTTAATATTTTTAGAAACAACTTATTATTTTGGAAATATTAAAACTAGATTATAAGTCATATGAGTAAAATGAAACATATTCAGTTTGACAGATTAAGAATCGGAGTTGGTAGAACAAAGGACAACCTTGAGCGGTGGGGAATTCTTCGACAGAGAAAACCACTACTGTGTGACTGCGGAGACATGCAGACCGCCTCACACCTAAGATGAATGTATAACTCCATGTGCCCAACAAGCTGCACACCTTAAGACCTAATGCTAGGCCACACACGGGCTATCGATGTTGCCAGATACTGAGCAGCAATAATTTGACGTCGCTGACACGAAGATAAAGAAGAAGCTTGACAAATATAACGTTTTATTTTTATTTATTTTATTGTAATGCCCTTCAACGTAAATTTGTGTAATAATATAATGTATTTTTGAACGAAAACATTTTTTTAATTTCAAATAAAACCTAATTTGTAGTTGTTTAAATTTATTTCAAAGTCGATCGTTATCAAATCGAAACTCAATTCGGCATTAATTTCACATTAATCACAGATTATTATTAAAAGCCTTACCCCAAATAATCTCTATTGATTTATGAGGCGTGAATTCAATATTATATCAATACTGTGTACACTGAAGGCAACTGTCTGAAGTAGTTTCAAACAGTCGATAATTAATATTACTATAGATTGTTACCCGGTTATTTGCCCATATGGTTGTCAATCGTGGGAATTGTACCCGAATTCATTGATCCTAAATGTACGGGAATTATCGCTTATAATTATTTATTCACGTAAATTCTGAAACATATGGGACTTTCATAAGCTGACCATACGTTCAGATTTGAACGGAATTATTTTATTTTTACATCAGCTTACATTGATTTTCGCACAATAATGTTAATCACGCTGCTCAGTCCTGACAGTCCCTTGCTGTTGAACTTCATCAAGGAAATCGTCGGGGCTACACGCGCGGTGAAAGAGGCTGATATGGAATATCAGCCTCTTTCACCGCGCGTGTAGCCCGCTCTTTCATCATTCTTCAACTATTTTTCAGACGTAAGCTAACCTTGCAGGGTACAACACGCATCAATATATTTTTTCTACATTTTCTAAAGATATATATTTTAAATAATAATCAATATCAAAACATGCAATTTTAAAATGTCTCTTAAAATATTAACGCAGGAACCAAAGGGTCTGCCAAATAACTTTTTTTTTTGAAAATGGGGCGCAAAACATCGAGTGTAGCTTCGGCTGTGTGGCACGTAGCGCCGTCCTGTTGAAACCGAATATTGCCAATATCCTCTTCTTCAATTTTTGTGAAAAAAAATGGCTCGATAACGATCGCCATTGACTGTAACGGCCACTCCTTGCTCATTTTTGAAGAAAAATGGCCTGATTTTCAAATTAATGTCGCAATATTTTCCAGCGTTGTTCAAGCGTATACACAACCATATTCGTTTAGCAGAAAGATAAAACTAATTACCTGTAAAATCAGACATGAGCTAAGTGTTAGTTACAATTCACGAAATAAGCACTAGTTGAAAAAAAAAGTTAGATGGTGGACCCTATAAAACATTACATCTAAATTTGTAATTCACAAATGTTGTTATTTGACGATAATTAACATGTTTTGTGGCTTTTAAAATATCATTAACACTGTAGTTATTATTATACTGATGTGTTTAATGAACTATTTTATATGATTGTAAAACAATTATTGTTATTATTCACACAGTCACAAAATTTGGATACATCTATTAAAATAATTTTATTTAAAAAAAAAAATACTATAATAATATTAACTACTAATAATATAAAAAGGTTGTGAATAAATGTTGACTGATTAAATAATAAAAATAATAATATACATACTCTGAATAAATACTACAGAGACATCTATCGTTATACGATGTTAAAAATGGTATAAATACATCAACTTTCGCGTATCTGCCCAGGCGGAGAATGGTCGTGTGAACTTCACGGTGTGTAGAATAGAGCAAAGGTGCAAGGCTCGTGGTTCGTATCCCGCGTCTGCCAATATTTTTCTGACTGAATTGATGCGTATAAAATTTGATGTATGTGTGTATTTAATTACTAATATTTATATATATATATTTTTATGTAAACGCATGCAGGAGAGCACACCCGGTCAAGACCAGTGCACTCTATGACGCTCAGCCGGGGAGGCTGGACGCTGCATGCGGGAAACGTGTGTTGTGTTCGTGTTTGTGTGTGGGTTGGGGAGATTGCAAGTGTATATTTATCTGTTTCTTGAAGAGATCCAGATTGTAGGAAGGAGGAAGCACAGACGCTGGAAGAGCATTCCATAGCTTACCGGTGGCATTAAGGAAGGAACTTTGGAAGCTGCCAGTTCTTGGTCGACATATATTAACCGTGTATGGATGTTTGGCAAGTGTAAGACGAGTTTGTCTGCTGTGAGTGGTTGTATAATATCCCACACACGAAGCATTGGCTGACCCCCTACAAGATGGACTGACGACATAAGAAGAATAGCGGGAGCGACATGGATGCGGAAGGCAAAGGATCGAAGAGGATGGAGATTCTTGCGGGAGGCTTACGTTCAACAGTGGACGGATACAGGCTGATGATGATGATGATTCTGACACACATAAAATGTAAACACCGAAGCTCGTAACAGTACAATTACACCGATACATACATGTATAACTTACCTATATAATTGGTTGTCGTTGAAAAAATTGCGCAACTATTGACAGTCTCCTGAAGAAGATGAAACGCGTTCAGTGAAATTAAATAAATGTAAGTTAAAAATATATGTAATTGAAATAAATTAAAACAACTATAGCAATGATATATATAACATACTCTGCTTTGAAAGCTCCATTGAAATCGTATTGAACAGGGCACATCACGGATGAAAAGTTAATGGAATACGTAATGACTAAATTAAAAACTAAACAAAGTAACGCTCGCTTTGTAACGAGCTTTTCTCCGTGAAACGTGATGGATTGGACTAATTCACTAGTAAGCTCAAAGCTGTGTACGAGTTGATTATATAAATATTTACAGGTCAAAGAGTAAAAAAACTTGTATTTTCCTATATTTAGGTTCAAAATAAATGGTCTTATACTTTCAGTTACCAAGCTCTGGGAATTGATGAATTATTTACCTGTTCGTCGATTACAATACGTACGTACAATATAACAGTTTGCCGACACATAATACATCTGAAATTATCAATGCTTTTTTTAAAGTCATTTTTCACTTGATAACGTATATGATTCTCGATAGTATTTAAGGTGACAGTGAAAAGAGATCTGAGAAATATTCGGGTGTCTGTTCAATTATCATTTGAAAGGATATCGGGTGATAATCCCAGCGTTCCCGAGCTATTCTTTAAAGGCGGTTCAACATAACCAACGACGCACGATGCAAAAAAATAAATACGAAATGAAACTCAAACATCTGCATTATTATTTGATTAAAAAAATATATACGGGCTGGTTTTAGCGTAAAGCTTCGTGTAGAAAGGGTCATACCCCAAATGTTAATTTCAACGAACACTTACACGTCTTCCGTATTATAAGTAATTATTTTGCCCAACTTCTTGAAGGTCTGTCTTAAGTCTGTATAATTTAATTAAAATCTTAAATTATAAGTAGGAAAGTGTCATGGAAACCCCTTATGCTATGCTAAATTTAACATCCTAATCAAGACACAGGCACTGGATGGCATTTAAAAAAGTTGCCAGTTGTTCTGAAAAAGTATTCGTAACCCTTGTTACAAAAATACGTTATTGGGGGATTACCCTATCGAAACGAGAATACGAGCATGAATTTACATTTTTTTAAAGTTGCTATTGTTCGAGTGAATTTAAGAAATGGACCTTCTCATGCCCTAGGCAATATTAAAATTATATATTTTTTATTAATAATTTCATTTAAATGGCTGAAAACTTAAGGTATTATGGTCCAGGCCTCGGAAGTGTTTGGCTAATAGGTTGATATTATTGAAAAACTTTTTACCAAATGCCTAAATATTTCTTGTATACCTTTTTAAGCATCCAAGCTCTTTTCTTGAAGAACTGTCAGCAACTTTGCATACTTCGATTCAGAATTTTATGACGCAAATTTGTAGCAACCATACAATATTAATTGAAATTCAAAAAAATGTATTTAGCTACATATATCTTAATCCCTATCACTCATACATTATATAATTTAACTAGCGTAGAGAAAATGAGTAATGGACGAAAGATGTTGCACACATGTCACCTATTCTGATTTTCTTTTAAATCAGATAATGCACGAATGTTAGACTGTATTCTTATAATGTTGGTGGTCCTCACTTCACATACAGCGTTTAGCATTATCATAATATCAAGCGTAGAATTCACAAATAATATTTATTTATCTCAAAAAATAAGAGATAGGGTACGCCAGTTGAAAAACAGTTTTTAAGGAGTGTTTCATAATAGTAATCATTTTGATATCAAAGTTTCAACATTAATTTAATGAAATATAAGAAAATTCCTATAGATTTTGGAGTCTTCTAAGACTCACTCTAAGGCTGTACTGTTACGTAGAATAAACTATCGAACGGATATTGAAAAATAATATAATATCTGTTTTTCAATCATCTCAGGCAGCCGGCGAGCTTTTCAAAGCTCGATCTACCGCAGGTTGTGGGGCAACCTGCCTGTCACATTTTTCGGTCTGCCGCTCGTCTGAGCAATGTCGGACTCGCGCCAAGTGAGTCGAGAATAAGTTGCTTTTGTATTTTCAAGGTTTCAAGCCTGAACCGATCCCTTTCAAGAGCGAAAGCCGAGCTCTCGGTATGAAAACATCTGAAATTATTATTATTTAATAACTTTGTACCGTTTTGCTTTTATTTGAACTTCTGAATACTATACGCATTCAGAATTTATCTAAGTTGTTTTTTTATAAATTTTATTTAATCTTCAGAATATTTTCTAAGTAAAATGGAATATAAACAGAAATTCAATCCATATATAAGTAAAAACTGTGCGTCATATTTTCCACGCTTTGTACAATTTTTTTATTTTTATTAATTCATAATTAATTCGAAGTATTTAATTTATTACTCGTCTTTTCAAATTGACGCTTAGTGACTTAAGCTTTGAAATGCTCTTCCAGCGTCTGTGTTTCCTCCTTTCTACAATCTTGATCTCTCCAAAAAAACATATCAATTAACAAACACGCAATCTCCCCAACCCACAAACAAACACGTACATAACATACGTTTCGCGCGTGCAGCGTCCAGCCTCCCTGGCTGAACTTCATATAGTGCACTGGTCTCGACCGGTTGAGCTCTTCTGCATGTGATAACAAAGAAATAATAACATATACTAACAAATATTATAATCTTCTTTTATAGATCGTTGACTATATTTCAATATTATTAGTTACTGTCGAGTGGACTGCGCGGTGTAAAGGAATAGAGCAAAGGTTGCAAGGCTCGTGGTTCAAATCCCGAGTCTGCCAATATTTTTTTTTGAATTGATGCGCATAAAATTTGATGTATTCTTGCATGTGTTTAATTACTAAATGAGTAGATGGGTAAGTGGCTAAATATTATATAAAATAACATAAACACATTCTCCAGAGAGTTGTGAAACGACAGCAATCACGTAGGAATGTAATTACACCTCTCAGCCTGCTAAGCTGTGTTGACATTAGTCCACTTCTTGGCTCTGAGACGAGAAAACTCTCATCAACTATTCTCGAGGCATAAACTACGCGCTTAATTTACATATCATTAGAGTCTAGTGCTTTGTTAGGAAAGCCTCAATGTTGTCTTAGTGTAAAATGTTGTGTATTGAGCTAGTACTTCTAATAGAAAAATTAATGAAGTAATACCACATATCGAAAGTAGAGAAATATATATATATATTCAACGAAGCGAAGCCGCGTGATAAATTATGAAATATGCGTTATTATTAAAGCGGGGACGCATAAAGTATGATAAAAGAAATGTTCTTTTAAAATATATATAATCGTGTCGGAGACAACAGGGTCAGATCCTGTCTGCCCAGAAGTGGGCGACGTCGATGGCGTTACTCTCGGCTGTCATCAGGTCTTCCTGGGTGCAGCTACTCGGACACAACGCACACTTCAGAAGGGTCTACTCCACGCCGTAGTCACATTCAGTCGGTGCGCTGTAAAACTGCCAGGCTTTCATTTGTGTCCTCGTCTTGCATATCCGAAGTCTGTTAAGGGACCTCTATATATTGCACCCCTAGTTGTGTCCATGGGCTAGGTCCTCTTTTGGGGCAATCCAAGCATTCCACTCAATTGTGCCTCTCCACATGCTCAGCCGCAGGGTGGCCTCAGGTTACACTAGTTCTGTTGTCGACTGTAAGAAACTTTTTCTTGATTTGAGCCGTGTGGTTATCTTTTGATACCCAAACATAAGGTGGAGTGTGTCGTGGGTTGCTTTGGAGAGCTCCTTTAATGAAGGAAGGTAATGTAAGTAGAGTATTAATCTCGAATAAGCCTTAAGCTTGGAGACTTCAATAGATCCTGTATTTTTCAATGGTTGTTTTCTTCCAAAAGTAAGCTCCATGAACATTCTTGGTGTATCAATCTCGGATAAAGTCAAATATTACGAGTCAATGTAGTCTAATGCCTGTCTTGCATTTGAAAAAAATTGGTTTGTTAAATAGATCACATCTGTATTTTAATGACAAGCAACGTCTTCTACAAAATGAAAAATCCACTCTATCTTTGAATACGGCAGTCATTTTTATATTGCGGTCCCAAAATACCTTTAAAACTTAATTGACTCAGTTCAAAGAAGAGCCATTCGTTTGATAAACAATAGCACTCTTACATCTTACCTACAATCAATGGAATACAGGCGTAAGATTGGTTCACTTAGCCTTTTCTACCGTTATTACCACGACTGTTGCTCTTCGTAACTTAAAGAACTAATTTCTCATGCGGCCACCCACAATCGACATACCTGTAGTCGTCTTAAACTTGCCAAACATTATACACAGTTAATTTTTGTGGACCAAAACTGTCAGTTTTGAAAGTTCCTTCCTTAATGCCATCGGTAAGCTTTGGAATGCTCTTCAGCATCCATACTACAATCTGGATATCTTCAAGAAGCAGATAAATATACACTAGCAATCTAACACAAACCCAACACATGTTTTCCGCACGTTGCGTTCAGCCACCCTGGCTGAACGTTTTGGAGTGCATTGGTTTCGACTGGTTGTGCTGTCTTGCATGTTAAAACATAAAAAATGTTCTTAATGACGCAAGATCACATGCTTAATGATAAGAGAGATGTCCTCAATGACGCAATATTATATGTTGAATGACGTGAGAGTTATTCTTAACGAATGAAGGTTATATAATAAATTATGACGTACGTTCTCAATTTCTTGAGGTTGCATCGAATGGTCTGAAAGATGGTCTTAATGAAGGAAAATCACATTTTTAGTGATTATAGAGTCGTTCTTAAGAAAGCGAGACGCTGATGAATGGTAAAAATGGTGACGATTTTCATTTAAAAAAATATATATTTATTTCAAACATTTTACAAGTGAAGGATTAGTTTGAAAATATCCGTGAATGTTTATTGGTATTTTGTGGACAAAAAGGCTCTCTTTTGTTTGTAAAAAAAAATACAAAAAAATGTGTTCGATTGCCTCGCGTAAACAAGCGAGTTTTCAAATATTGCTAATGTCAAAATGTGCGTCGGCCGTGTGTAAACACGCGCCAAACAATGTCCGCGCAAATTATTTTCAAACATTTCAAAAGCTTCGAATCGGAATGATTAATCGGATAAACAAACACATCCGTTTTGTTTATTCCCAAAGCTCGTCTGATTGCCGGACTCTCGCATTATCTTTCGAGTAAATTATCGCATTAATTCGTTTTCACGCTTCTTGCCAATATAACGTCTTTTTTATGTTATGAATCCATTCAAATATTCAGCGCAAAAAAATATTTTAATTTTGTACAGATATTTATAAATCCTTTATCGATATCACAAGCTTTTTAACCTGTTTGCATCGGTACCCGATATATGCCGTGTAAGATTCCGTGAAGTATTGTTTTGCTACTTTGTTAGAATAGTTTTTTATGCATCATCTGATAGCGAAAGCATACAAGAACCAATGTGATATATGAAAATATACCAGATTAGTACATTTATGCTTCAAATACTAGTTTTATATTAATGAATAATCATCATCATCATCAGCCTGTGTCCGTCCACTGTTGAACGTAGGCCTCCCGCATGAGTCTCCATCCTCTTCGATCCTCCGCCTTCCGCATCCAGGTCACTCCCGCTATTCTTCTTATATCGTCAGTCCATCTTGTAGGGGGTCGGCCAATGCTTCGTTTGCCAGTTCTTGGGCGCCATTCCAATACTTTTCTTCCCCATCGACCGTCGTCTCTTCGACAGATATGACCTGCCCATTGCCACTTGAGTGTGCCTATTCGTTGGGTAGCATCCACTACTTGAGTTCTTCTGCGTATTTCCTCGTTTCGGATTCTATCTTTTAGCGACACTCCGAGCATGGATCTCTCCATAGCACGCTGGGTGACTTTTATTTTATGGGTAAGACTTGCTGTCAGATTCCACGTCTCTGCGCCATAAGTTAATACAGGGAGGACGCATTGGTTAAACGCCTTAGTTTTAAGGCATTGCGGAATTTTCGCTTTAAAAATGTACTTTAGTTTTCCAAATGCTGCCCATCCCAGTTGTATGCGCCTGTCGATTTCTTTTGAGAAGTTATTTATTATAATGAATAATATCACCTGCAAAATAAATAATTTAATTTTTGTTTATAACTGAAAGTGGAGTGTTGAATTGTTACAATTACTAGACTTGCAGCCATATTATGTTAATGCGACGATTTTTGTCCACCACCACATTTAATTATTATGAATTGACAAGAACTTTACTGTAAGGGTCAGTTACCAGTATTTTATAACCAAGTTATTCACACCAGCAATATTTGTGTGAATATTTGTGAAAAATAAATAATATATTTTTATTCTACGCTTCATTGTGTATCGAAATTAAGAACTCTAAGGTCTTAAGCTTACCTTTTGAATTAAGCAAGTAAAACTACCTAGCGATTGTTATGGGTCATTTTAATCACCTAACCTTATTAAATTTTTGATTTGTGCAATTTATTCCGAAACACCTAAATTGTTACCATGTGTTCTTCTCCTCAGTCGTTAAGCATGAGAACGTATATAAAAAACGTTTACTTAAACCTTTAGGCACAATTCCGGAATAACCATAGACTTCACTACATTTGGCGAACTTTGGAATACCAAGCTGTGTTAGTTAACAGCAAAAATGAGCAGCTGAGTTGATAGTGTAGTGGCCCATCTTAATACTTGACATCCAAGAGTCTAGATATACTTATTATGAGAGATTTACTTTTCAATTTTCGTACATGTTCTATTTCTTAGTAGGCCCCGAATACAAGAGATTATAATGTTAATTGGGTTTCATAAATTCATGAAAGAATCCTTTATCCATCAACATAGTGAACATATTCTTATACCCCCTCATTTATGTGTAGATACTTATTCTTAGAACATAAGTATGAAGTATTTTCTACCGATTAAACCATAATTTACGTCAAATGTTCAATTTAGGTTCTAGTCTATTATTAAGCTACTATAAAATTTCCACAATCTCAACTTACTTTTTTAGTACTTACGAAAAACAAAACAATCAATTAATAATTCGTGTGCCACTCGTAATCAACGATGTTAAATATAATTAAAAATACATTGATTGATGTGGTATTTAGTAGCATTTTTCTAATGGGTTCTTAAAATGAAGCAATTGTCCATCACAACATATTCACTTAGTTCAAAGTCAGCAGAAAATATTGCTTTTTTCAAAGCACATAATTTTGTTGGAACTTTTGTACGACCAAAAGGAATGGAAAAAAGGCTTGAAAAATGATTTAATGACCACGTTAAATTAAGCTCTCTTGAAAATACAAGTTGTCTGAAGTCTGAATCAGAACATATAATATTATATGATGATTTAAGTCTTCCGGAAAAAATATTCTAATAATTTTTAAGGATACCGTGGAATAAATAATTAATACAAAGTTTCATGTTTGGCCTAACAAAGCGAAATGATTGAGCTGTTTGCAATAATCAACAAGTAAGTACTCTGGTTCGAAGAATAGAACTAACTTTGAGAGTGAAGCATCGAATTTCGAATAATAGCAGTTAACTTGATTGAAATTTGAAACCCTTTCACTGACCTACCTAGTATTAATTAACCCTTTACTTAAGTCGATGTCGCACTTCCAAAATAGCATAGAGATTCATGTAATAATATTGATTCTCGACGCGCATTACTACGCGTCAGAAATTATATTACATATACACATATTTAGCTTCTGTCATTCGATTACATTATGAAGCTGCCAATTCAGGCATTTTACCAAAAAATTATGCAGTCATGTTATGAGATTTGAGAACAGGAGCATGCATAAAGCATTAAGGGCACGATTGCTTGAATTTGTAATTTGACATAAATTTGTGGTTGCAATTTGTGACACTCAAATGAGTCGAGAATAAGTTTCTTTTGTATTTTCAAGGTTTCAAGCCTGAACTTATCCCTTTCAGGCGCAAGAGTCGACCTCTCGGTATGAAAACATTTGCCGGCGGGTATAGCTCAATGGTCAAAGCGTTTGCTATGCAAGCCAAAAGTTGTGGGTTCGATCTCCGACGGAAATTAAAAAAAAAAATTTTAATCGATTTCTAAGCTCCAAAATAGTTGGTGTGAATTTGATCTCTCATCCATAAAATGCAAGTCATAGCCTTTCAATTAAAATTCGTGGTAAACAAAAGTCGTCCCGTGAAGACCATCCATTCATAGAAAATTCCTGTAATAATAAGGATGATGCGTGAATCTCTGGCTGTAGACTATGTCGTTGGCGGATCAACACTCTACATGCAGCGCTTAGCCATATGCCTCATGGTAAGCGTCATAAAACTCCACAGATGAGACTTCAGAATTACTATCACCATCTTTTGGTATTCTCTTGAATGTGTTTACATAAAAAAAAATCTGAAATTATTATTGTTTAATACGGCGTTATGGAATGATGATGATATAAAAAAACAATAATTCATTGTGTTAATTGCAAAATCTGTTATATTATTGTTTCTGCTCTAAGGCAATTTTTGACCAAAAGCCATGAAGCGGTTTTTTATATGTTTCGAAAATAGGTCTCAGTACAGAATCCATGGATTGTATGAACGCTGGTTATGCTTCATATTTTTTTTTATGAAGACCGTATAATTAATCCAACACTGTATGTCAAAGATATATTTAAATCAAGGTTAATAATAGTAACGTGTGAAAATTCTGTTCTCTTTGCTTACATTTTGAATACAGCTAACAAGCAGCTCGATACTGAAATAACACGTTAATACTTTGCTAAATTTAGAAAATTTAATAAACGTATTCACATCTCCGAATATAACGTGGCTGATCTATAAAGGCGCTTGATTGGTTGCGTATTCAATCCCCGTATATATTTTTTTATAAATTCATGAGCACTAAATAATTCACAAACATGTGTAAAATCAGTACCGGCTTTAGACCTCGCGGCGTTCTAGGGCAATTTTTTTCTAGCGGCCCATTTTTTTTGTATTTAAAAATTATAAAAAAAGTTTTTGCCTTCGGCGCCCTGGGGCACCGACCCACTTCGCCACCCTCTAAAATCGGCACTGTGTAAAATATTCCTAATATTTTTAACATTTATTCAAAAGTTATTATTCTAATGACTGGCCTACTACATACGCCATTATATGGTTCTTATATTTAGCGCGGGCATAGATTAGTGGTTAAAGCGTTTGCTAGTCAAACTGAAAGTCATGATATCGATACCCAACGGAGATTAAAAAAAAGATTTTCAATCGATATCTAAGCTCTGTAAATACCCCTGGTTGGTGTGAATTTGATCCATCACCCGTAAAATGCCATATCCTATTAATCAAAATTGATGGTAGACAAAAGTCGTCCCTTGAAGACCACCCATTCATAGTTAATTCCTGTAATAATAAGTCGGGCTGTAGTCTATGACGTTGGCGGATCAGAGTGAAAAACTTTAGAATCACTAACGCCATCTGTGTATACATAAAAAATCTCAGATATCCTTATAATGAACGTATGTAAATTCTTGCACCAGCTGTATTGTGTAAGGCTTTACACCTAAATCCTTCCGCAAAATTTTCCACGTTGTTGAGTAACAGAGGCCCAATTGCTGCGAACGGCGCCGAATCGATAATTGATGGTCATCACTAACACTGGCCGATACTTTCTTCAGTTCGCACTGTACGTAAGCGTGTTGGTGATTAATGTCCAACAATGTAAATTTGGTGCGAAATTTAGTCACAATAGCCCGAATAGCCGCTTCAGTGGGTCGATTAAATTGACCATAAAATGGAAGAAGCGCGCGATGAACTTTCTTAACAGAGCACGCATTTTGATAATAAAATTCAATGATTTGCAAGCGTTGTTCGTTTGTAAGACGATTCATGGTTAAATTATAGAACAAACTGAAGATGTTTGACAGTGACACAAAACACGAAACGTACGTGAGCTGTCAAAATCAGTGTTGCCAAAAAAAAAATAGTTTAAAAATCACCCTTTATATAATCTATAAAAAAATAAACCTTTATTTTAATGGCTAGTAGTATTTTTCTGTGTGTGTTGAGATAAAAAAAAATGTTTCGGAAATTCCAATATCTGCCTTCAAAACAGGTACAATCTGTACGTTGTTTATTTAAAAGGATGTTCAGAGGCAGAATATCTAACGCAGGGAATGTTATTTAATAAGCCCTTTGTCACTTTCTTGAAGTACTGTTCTGGCAAAGGGAGTGATGCCTACGATATTACAAAAGAAGAAAAAAGCTCGTTCAAAAGAAAATGTTTTATTTTTTATACATTTGTGCTTCATAAATAATTTATAAAGGAACATTGTTGATGGACATTATATGCCTGCATTTGTATCTCTTATTACCGATGGATCTGAACTTTAGTTCACTGAGTGTTTTTGGTGCCTGTAAAGTGCTAGTATATATTACCTATAGGTGTGAGGGTTATCCGTAAATAAGGTTCTCATAGCGCTACAGTCGTGAAAAGCGCTGTTAAGGTGGATTCTGCGATTCTGTAGTGTACTTAGGGTTCCCTACTCCAAACCCCTTCCGTAGCAAGCTGCCTACGGAGTTCAGTCTTAACTTGGCAGCCGTACGTGATTAATCTTCCCCTCGCTTCGCCCGCCAGGTGTGAGCTGCGCTCGGTGATCCGTTTCCTGCCTGCAAAAACAATTCCGCCGGTAGAAATCTATTCCCAGCCATGCGAAATCTATGGAGACAAGTTTATGAGCGTATAGCACGTGCGCAAATGGTGCAGAGAGTTCAAGAACGAGTGTACTGACTTTTCAGGCGGCCATCTGTTTCTGACGAAACAATCGCAAAAGTGAAGGCAGCGATGCTCTCACATCAAATGTGCTGAAATGAACTTTCCAAAAATGTACACATTCATGGAATTAAACATGTTTTACACTGTTAAAAATCACTGGGAACATTAGTTTACGGATAACTCTCGTATTAAGCACAGGTGCTTGCATATAATACAGAAGTACGATGGTTTGACTTTACGAGGAATGACGACGTAAAAAAAACGATCAAAGCAACCATCCACCCTAAAGTATTGATATCAACTCGATATAGTCCTTGAAGATGTAATGAGCAGCATTTCGAAAACTAAAGTACATTTTTAAAGCAAAAAATCCACAATGTCACAAAACCAATTCGTTTAACCAATGCATCTTCCCTGTATGGCGCAGAGACGTGTTATCTAACAGCAAGTCTTTTCCATAAAATAAAGGTCACCCAGCGCGCTATGGAGAGACCCATGCTCGGAGTGTTGCTAAAAGATAGAATCCGAAACGAGGATATCCGCAGAAGAACTCAACTAGTGGAGGCCACCCAACGAATAGGCACACTTAAGTGGCAATGGGCAGGACATATCTGGCGCCCAAGAACTGGCAAACGAAGCAGTGGCCAACCCCATGTAAGATGGACTGAATGAACTGAGACTAGGAGTGTTCTGGATGCGGAAGGCTGATGATCGAAGAGGATGGAGACTCATACGGGAGGCTTACGTTCAACAGTGGATGGATACAGGCTGATGATGATAGTCCTTGCAAGCTGGTGCTAAAAAGCCTTGATAAACGATATTGTATCACTTATTTTTGTTTGCTCGTCTGACACGCACATATAAAAATGTAAGTATAAGTCTTATATTTAAGTAGTTGTAAGATACGGCGTTTACAAGGGCCATTTTTAAATTTGATTTCGAGAGTCTCTACTTATTACGTGAGAGCGGATAGTTACCCAGATGGCCGCTATGTGGTCTTCGGGCGCTGTGATTGTCACTGCCACTGTCCGTGTCACACTCTGCCTGGGAGCCGTCGAGTAAAGACTGTTTTTTGTGTACCAGGCAGAGGAATTTTATCAGTCTTGTAACCTTTAATAAATGTCAATAGCTTCTCGGCAAGTTCTTTGATTTGGAGATCTACCCCTACCACGGGTCCAGTGACGATCCCGGCTACCTGGAGTCACTTATTTAAACGGGAGATGTCAGTTTTTTAGTTCATGTTGTTTCCTCTCTTTAGGCCAATTTATTATTTGAAGGTATCACCATACAAAATATACAGAGAATATTTATGTTATTTAAGCACCAAAGATATCGTATCGCTCTTTACTGGGCTTCTTGGCAACTTCTTGGTCTCGTATGTTTACGATTATCCTGCAATCAACTCTTCATATGTGCTGTTTTGAAATACGTAAGGATTTGTAAAAGCAATGTGGTGGCTCTCTAGATTCCTCTAAACGTCAGTACTTCATTGAATTTGTATTTCCACTTGAAGTATTCTATTTTTGGTTAAAGGTAAACAGGTTTAAACAGCGTAAAAAACTTTTTGCCGTGATGAAACGTTTGGTTGTTTGATGAAATAAATCAAATTAAATAAATTCATAATGTTTCTCAATGAATGTAAAGATACAGCAACTTTTTTTACAGGACCCCAGGTTTTCGTCCTGGAAGTTGTCGAAAACTATGCACAATATTAACTTGGTATAGGATATGTAATATTAAATTTAAAACGGAAAACATGTGAGATTCATATTCGTCTGAAAACCGACTATAGGATAAAAAGTTACTACTTTCACTTCCAAACGTAGTTATTTAATGTCTTGTGAAGACTTTATTGAACGACTGCTTATTCTTGCTGTTGAACTTTATCAATTACAACGTCAGATTTACGTGCGCGGTTGACGAAACCGAACAGAATACACAGATTTTTTAACCCCTTCACACAGTGTGTACATGACATTTATTGACCCAATTATCTCGCATGACTTTTTTATTTACAACCAGTCAGACTAATAATAGCAAACGAGAATCGTCTTCTCCGTGAAGTCGATCTTTCTCTGTATTTTCCCCCTTGTACACTTTATTTTATAAACCCTAATTGTATCTCATCGCCAAAAAATTACTCGTCTCAAGGAATTGAAGGACTCTTTGTGGGCAAAGACTTTGTAGTCATTGAAACAAATAAAATAATAAAAAAACACTTCTGCGTATATTTTTACTATGCAAGTGGATATCACAAGTATCTGAATAGGTGTTGCTAAAAAGATGTATAAGCAGTACCTTTAAAAAGAGCGGCTCTTTAAGAGCAGGTCTCAGCTCTTATTTTTATACTTTTCAGCTCACGCGCTTTGAACTCAGTGATCAAAGAACCGAGTCCTACGGGCGAAAGCTCCCCCGAGCTTCGGTAAAGCGTTGACCTAGGTAACGTAAACGTTATGTAAAGTGCTCCCCGCAAAAAAGCTCCCCTCTTACTATTTTATTAACGCGCTGTTTCCGTTTGCCCGTATCAAGTATTTTGCCGCTTCCGGATCGCAAAAAATGCGACCCGATGGAAAAATAAAGCGAAAATTCAGTATTCGGCCGAGAATGCTGTGTTTTGTTTTGCCAAACTTTTTGGCAGGAATGCTCGGTTACTATAACATGACAACGAAAAGAGAAGTAAACTAAAGTATATATTTCTTTTCATTCATTTGTGACAATTTGGGAATGCTTCTATTTTAACAGTAATTTGCTTGTTTATGTAAGACATATAAAAATGAGGCAACATAAGAGAAGACGATTTATTTAATGATATTAAACTAACTTGTCCGAAACAACGGCTTACATTAAAGACTCATTTTTTTATAGCCACAAGGCACTTGTCATTAATGAGGTTAATTCGCAAGTACTTAAACTATTACAGATTGTTTTTAATTTCAGGAAAAATCATAAAATGCTCCGCAGATAAAAAAATGCTACACTCAGCTTTACGAAGCACTTTAAATACCCTGCTGTGGGACAGTGCTTTATGGAGACCACTGTCTTAGATTTTGATATATTTAACTAGAATAAAATAAAAACCTTGAAAAACCATTGGATGAATTTAACAGTGCAATATATTGTACATTAACGCATGGTAATAATCGGTAATACGAAATATCAGTACGATGAATATTAAACGTGATTAATACAAATAAATGCAAAAACAACTCATTTCAACGGAGATAATATTAAGTACATTTATTTTCGGGGGAAAAGTTTCACGATCAATTCACGTGAAATCAGTCTGAAATAAAATTTTAGAATTGTGTTTTTTCAACAAATGATATTTAAATAAATACATTTTGATTGAACGCTTTTAATATATTTACACGTTGCTCAGCAGTAATCATAATTACGAAAACAGATTACGAAATTCTATCAAAGATGTTTTAAGTCTGAACTTAATGGTTGCGGCATAAGGAAAATATTATTTATTCAGTTGTTTGTGGTTTTTCCATATTTATGAGTATATTAATAGGTAAATTATACTTAAATATTCTACGACAGCAAAATAATGATTGTTTTATTTTATGGATCATTATCTTTATTTTTACCGTCTATATCTCAACGCAGAGTTAAATATTTATAACTCAGAGTACATCATACAGAACCTTAAAGACGCAATTATGTAAATAGGTTCTGTCTGGCATTTCCACAAAAGTTTCAGAACATTGTTTCGTTTCAGGAGGCCATAAAGGTACTTTGTATCAGCGGTCGACAAAGTAATGGTTCGTATTATTTGAAATTTTACGTGCTTTTATTAATATTACTCTATCTGTGAGTAGTCAGGTATGTCGGTACGTTATAGTTAGAAAAATGATGCATATTTTTGTATCTACTCGATGTTTGATTGGGTTGAAATTACGAAACAAAGAATTAAGAAAAAACTATGAATAATTGTACAAGTATGATACGTATTAACATCCTCCTCTCTTTCAAAAAGGTTTTACTACGTCACGTGGTGGCAGGATTAGGAGCAGATTAATAACAAACAGACTTTTTCAGAGGCACATTGACATATATTTACGATAAACTTTACAACCTTGTGGCCCGAGCTAGTCACAGCATTAGGCTGGGCCACAATACAATATGCTCTCGCCGAAGGGCAGGACATGACTGATGCGCTCGTGATGGCTCTCGCCCAGCGCCACAAGCGGTGGTCTATATAACTAGTCCCAAATGCCAATATGGCGGACACATTCATGTGCGACAAGCGAACAGAAATAAGAGACGAAAGAATAATGAAATTTTTTAAGTGCTTTCTAAAATATTTTTTGATCATTTAGAAAAAATAAGGATGCCCTACTTTATTATTAACTCTCAATTAATTTAGTTGAATTGATCAACTGAATATTCAAAGAAATGTACAGCGTACGTGAAACGATTTCTATAAAAAAAGGTACTAACATCCTCCTCTCATTCAAAAAATTGTTCCTCAGTCGCGTGAGGGCATGATGAGGAGCAGGTTAACAAAACAAAGACTTTTTCTGAAGCACATTGACATATATTCACTTTAAAACTTGGTTTTTCTGATCGATCGTAATATGGCGTTACTTTCGCCGCGATCGATCAGGACTTAACAATGCGATCTCGCCGACGGACGGCACACGACTCCCGCGCTCGTGATGGACTCTCGCCCAGCGCCACAGGCTGCGGTCTATATAACTAGTCCCAAATGCTAATATGGCGACACATGCATGTCGACAAGCAAACAGAAATAAGAGACGAAAGATTGTATATCGAGGTTTTCGGTACCAGTCAGCAAGGGATATATCATGCTGATGTCAGTACTTAATGTGATTCGTGTTAAAACAAGGTAAAAAACCTCAATGATTGCATTTTGTTTAACGGTATTTAATTTTTTTTTTTTTATGTAAACGCATGCAGGAGAGCACAACCGGTCAAGACCAGTGCACTCTATGACGCTCAGCCAGGGAGGCTGGACGCTGCATGCGGGAAACGTGTGTTGTGTTCGTATTTGTGTGTGGGTTGGGGAGATTGCATTACTCCTTTACAATATTTCGATCGCCATTGCAGGGGTCTTCTTCAGGGTTGACGGCTTAGTGCCTTGCCCTTAACCCTGAAGAAGACTCATGCAATGGCGGTTGAAATATTGGAAAGAAGTAATTCGCCACACACAGCTAAACCCAAAAGCCACAATATCAAATCTGGTCGTACAAACCTAAGAATTTATTTCATTTACACATGTTTACCATGTACTGATAATCAGCCAACTACAAAAATAACAAATATATTACTTTTTTTTTAATTCTGTTCTCAATTTGGGAGGCTTAAAGTAACTTTTGACTTTACATTGCAAATATTGAAATTGTGAATTTAGTGGTCCAGGAGACCTTTAAATTTGGCGACCGCTGCCTCTGTATTGCAAAATATTATTACAAACATACGAAATAGACATAAAAATGCCATTTGCCCGGCTTACAGTGCCGATATATTTTTGTTAGCAAACTGTGTGGCGACATAAAATGTATCATTGTTTCCTCTTTATTCTCTGAATGGCTCCCGAGTTCCTGAAAACAACTAAAAACGTAACAGCACTAAAAAAATAAGCACTTTTTAATGTAAAATCACACAAATGATAACCGTCAGAGTGATAAGAATCTTCTTCGTTGTATCAATCCGGTGGATTGGTTTGCAGCAACAAAATCTTGCATCTTGATCCTCTGCAGTCTTTTTCAGCTCAGCATAAGAGATACAACTCATGTCCTCGAACACTTGCTGCAAATATTCCCGCCTAGGGCGCCTTCTATAGTTTCTGCCCTCAACCATCCCTTCCACAATGTCGTGAAGAAGACCATCGTGGCGCGTGATTTAACCGATCCATCGGGCTCGCCTCTCTGAGATGGTTCTTACTAGGTGCCTATCCTCCTTGATTATGCTGAGAGCCTCGTTGTTCGTGACGTGGTCCCTCCAGGAAATTCCGAGAATTCTTCTGTATGACCACATCTCAAAGGCCTCTAGTCTTTTTTTATCACTTTTAGATAAGCACCATGTCTCACAGTCGTACATTAAGATGCTACACATAAATGTTTTAATATGTGATAAGAATATGTCATCTAAGTGATTCTTTGAACCTTGTCATTTTTGAAAATGGTTAAGCAGTCCACGTATATTGTTAGTATCACAACTTAATTTTACTATAATCCAACACTTAAACATCATTCGTTTGAAAGATTTGTTGTTTTTACGTGACTTCAGTATATTTATAATTTGTTTTTAGTTTAAGTTTAGTAATGTTACGTTTCAGTAGTGTTTTTATTAAATTAAAAGTTATAGAGTGATGATCGATCAATTTCATAAGACTTAAGCGTTTAGATCTTATCTCACGTAATATAACTTTCACCGCGCAACTACACACGCTATGTCGGTAACGACTGGTGAAAACTTAGAACGCTCCTTTGTCCGTTGCACCGCTTGATATTTAATGCTCTGTTGACTCACGGTCAATATCTCTATTGCGTAAAACCTCTTTTTTATGTTAACACATACAGGAGAATACCGACAGATGGTGATAGTAATTCTGATGTCTCATCTGTGGAATTCTATGACGTTTACCATGCTGCATATGGCTGGGCGCTGCATGTGGAGTGTTGATCCGCCAACACCATAGACTACAGTCCTAGAATCACGCATCATCCTTATTATTACAGGAATTTACTATGAATGGGTGGTCTTCACGGGACGACTTTCGTCTACCACCAATTTTAATTAATAGGCCATGACTGGTATTTTACGGGTGAGGGATCAAATTCACATCAACCGGGGTATTTTATAGCTCAAAAATAGATTAAAAATCCTTTGTTTTAATCTCTTTCGGGGATCGAACCCACGACCTTTGGTTTGCAAAGAAAACGCTTTGACCATTGAGCTATACCTAATTGAGTCTTAAGAGACATATGTTATAACAAGAAGACTACTGTTCGTATACTTAACGTCTTAGATTTATGGCAAAATACTCTTAAATACGTTGCCAAACGATTAGGCGTTTTATTTTACGGGCTTGACATCTTCTTAGTAGTATCAATCCGGTGGATTGGCTTGCAGCAACAAAATCTTGCATCTCGATCTCCACTCCTCTCGATCATCTGCAGTCCTCTTTAGCTCAGCAGCGAGTTACAACTCACGTCCTCGAACACTTGCTGCAAATACTCCCGTCTAGAGCGCCCTATACAGTTTCTTCCCTCGACCATCCCTTCCACAATGCTTGACCTATGATTATTTATAATTCTCACATGATTGACTGAAATTTTTGCTGAAACTAAGTGATCATATTAATTTTAATTAATAAATAACAAATGTTTTTGGTTTTAAAGTCTCAAAGCATACAGCTACTGTTGGATAATGCAATTAAAATAAAAAACGATGTAAAAAATGTACAAAAATAAATCAGTCCCGTAATGAACTCATCATTCAATCTCTTTAAAAATTAATACAACACTCAATATGCTCTGAATACTATAGACGGCGACTATACTATCGACAGGCGTATACAACTGGGATGGGCAGCATTTGAAAAACTAAAGTACATTTTTGAAGCGAAAATTCCACAATGTCTTACAACTAAGGCGCTTAACCAATGCATTCTCCCTGTTTATTATTATGGCGCAGAGACGTGGAATCTAACAGCAAGTCTTATCGTGCGTGGGGAGAGATCCATGCCCGGAGTGTCACTAAAAGAATCCGAAACGAGGAAATACGCAGAAGAACTCAAGTAGTGGATGCCACCCAACGAATAGGCACACTCAAGTAGCAATGGGCAGGACATATCTGTCGAAGAGACGATGATCGATGGGGAAGAAAAGTATTAGAATGGCGTCCAAGAACTGGCAAACGAAGCATTGGCCGACCCCCTACAAGATGGACTGACGACATAAGATGAATAGCGGTGGTGACCTGGATGCGGAAGGCGGAGGATCAAAGAGCATGGAGACTGATGCGGGAGGCTTACGTTTATCAGTGAACGGATACAGGCTGATGATGGTGATGATAATGACTATGGCTAACATATTTCCAAGTCCAGGGTCTCCTTGGATCATATATATGTTTCTAAGACTCTAAGTGAACCGCCGTGTGACAGAAGTTGGCTTAATTTTATGGTAATTAATATATACAACTATATTTGTAATAAATATCTATTTTCTTAAGATTTATTTGAATTACACATTATAATGTGTTTATATTGTTATAATTTAGCAGCTCTCAATGAATAGTTATGGAATATATTTTGAAGCGATGTTTGACATAACTTAATTTATACTACGAGTGTATTATATTTAATATAAGATTGATATATTCTGTGAGGAAATTTGATAATTTATGTTCAATTTTGATGGAGTAGTATTTTGAATAAAATTGATATAATCTCACTTGAAAATGAATTTATTAGCTGATGTATTTAATTTAATAGGAAATAAAACCGTACATTTTTTTAAACTGTTTACAAACATTGTAGAAGCTTTTAGCAGGATGTTTCTCATTAAAATAAATTATTTAATTAGTGGCTTGCTAACCCTATACTGTAAAGAATGAGGTATATAAATTTTGACATCCTCCTCTCTACGGGAAAAACGACTTCACGTCGCCGGAATAATTATCGGATCGCGTGGTAGAAGTGTGAGGAGCAGATTTACAACACACAGACTTTTTCTGAAGCACATTGAAATATGTTTTCTTTGAAGACTTGGTTTCCCCGATCGACCGTAACATTGCGTTACTTTCGCCTCGATCGATCGGGAGCTCACTGCTGAGCGCGCTCGTGATGGGCTTTCGCCCAGCACAGCCAGAGGCGATCTACGTAACTAGTCCTCCTAACGGCATTACAAAATGACGATACATACATGTACGACAAGCGAACAGAAATAAGAGACGAAAGATTGTACATCGAGGTTTTCGGTACTAGTCAGCAAGGGCCATATCATGTTGATATCAATTTGAATCAACCTTTTATCAGGCATTTTTGTTCTTATGATCCTGGAAGTCTATCATTTATAGCAGATATTCGATTTAAATTTAGTATGATAAGCTGCCATAATAGTGAAGAGTACTAAGAAGAAGATATAGATCTGGCACCAAATATGCTGCAAATCAAAAGCAGTTATGTAAATTATTAAAATTTGTCATTAAAAACAAAGCGGCTACGTCGGGTAGCCATTGTTAAGTCATGTTTTGGCTACTCCGCATAGCGAACTCACTACCGGAAAGCATAAGAGAGCTTAAAGCGGAGGCATCCTTCAGAAGCAGACTTAAGACCCACCTTTTTACTCAGAGAGGCAAAAAAGCGCTTTTGGAATGATCATTCGGTCATAAAAGAGCGCTATACAAATACTAATATAATAATAATAATAATGTAATCCTTTAATAAAAAAATGTAAAATAATTTCTAAATAATCTTTTATTTTTATTGTGATATTATGGTATTCCATCAAGAGTTATCGATCGAAAATATGAAGAAAATGTATGGATAAACCCTTTTCCATTTATAGTTATTCCTTTAGTTATGTCTGCAATGTTAATTAAAACCTAATCAATTCAACCACCGAGTTTGTTTTCTAACAATTATAGATACAAAGCTGAGAGCAAATTAATCACTTGTTGATATTTAATTATCTAAGGCTGATCGTACACATTGACAAACAAGCCAATGTTAATTGTCCTTGGATATAATTAACGGTTAACGCAGTAGTTCATCACCGGTGCTCATCAATGGCGTTGTTGGTGCTCAATAACTTGTTCATCTAATCATATATAATACTACCAGATATTCAAAGAGAGATCTCATTTATGAATTATATTGATATCAGCATGATATAGCCCTTGCTAACTGGTACCGAAAACCTCGATATACAATCTTTCGTCTCTTTTTTCTGTTCGCTTGTCGTATATATATGTGTCGCCACATTGGCATTTTGGACAAGTCCGATCACGGGTTTGACGTTGGTTATATGGATCGCCACTTGTGGCGGTGGGCGATAGCCCGTCACGAGCGTGCTCGGTCGCGTTCCGACGGCGGCGAGATCGCATTGTTAAGTCCCGATCAATCGAGGCGAAAGTAACGCCATGTTACGATCGATCGGAGAAACCAAGTCTTTATCGAAAATATATGTAAATGTGCTTCAGAAAAAGTCTTTGTGTTGTTAATCTGCTCCCCATTCTACCACCACGTGACTGAATAACAACCTTAAATTATATATATGAATATAGATATGTGTATTATAAAAAAAACTTTTGTACCTGGTTTTTTGATTCGCCATTAGACTGCAGCCCAGCATTTACGCATCGTTTACAAATCACACATACGATGTATTTAAAATATTTTCCTTACACTTATATTGAAGTACACTTACATATTACATACATTGAGGACGGTTGCCTGGAGAAGGAGCTTCCCGCTTTGCGAACGCTGAAGCGTCTTTCAATTCCATGCGTAATATCTGGTACTCGCAGCTTTAATCGATCAAAACAATATGCCATCTATACAGCGCCTGCATAGTCTACATTCTTCTTTAGGGCTGTGAATCTTGGCATCTCATCAAAAGCCAATGCAGCCAAATTATGGGCTTCGAAAACAGATGTCTGCGTAGAATACTGAGAGTGCAATGGTATGACTAATTGAGAAAAGACGAGGTGAGACAGCAGACGAGATAGCCTTCCATATTACAGTGCACCAACAGACGAAGGTGGACCTGCTTAAGAAATGTCTTATGAATGCCACAGGAGAGCATGAAGCTCTCTCCGTCCAGGAAGACCATCGGGAACTATACAAATAATGTACTCGACGAAGTTGCAAGAGGCGGAGTTGACTTGAGATGAGGTGAAGACTATTGCGGTTGACAGAGCCTTGTGACGGCAGTTCGCAAATGCCATATGCTCCAGTAGGGGAGAGGACATGGTATGATGATGATGATGTATTTTATTATCTAGAATCCAAAAATGCGTTCCTTTTAACCCTTTATTTACTAATGGGATAAGCCCATAACAAAAAATCCAATATTGATCGTGAATTTTGCTGCAGTTGTGCCCTGACGGTTTTATAAGTCGGCTTTATAAAAGTATGAAATAAATGCTTTTTTTAGAAAAAAATATACGTTTTTACTTAATTTTTCTCTATATCCTCTCAACACTTATTCGTATAAAAATAATCAAAAAAGTAAATATATTATTTCATAATTAAGTAAATAAAGGGTTAAGCAGCATTAGAATCGGATTGTACTTGAATGGGTGCCCACTTGGGTACACCGTATCGTTGGCCAACCATCCGTGTTCATTTTTAGATATGCCGATTGACATACAATTAAATATGCCTTGGTTACTAGAGATGCTTTACGCTTAAGACTTTACGTTGAAGAGTCCATGAATAATACATGTTTGTACGTGTGTACACGGCAGAGCTCCGGGTAGACTTAGAAGTAAGGAAAATGGCAGTTGATAAAACTGCGAAATGGTTGCGAACCGCTAAGTAAGCGGGAGGTGTTAATTATCGGAGACATGTCATCTATTACTGATATAAATCACTAATGATTATTGTTTGGATAAACATTTCTCAATGCATAGATCGAGAAACGTTTAATTAGAAATGTTTGTTAAGTTACCACTTACATGTTATCGTCCACTTCAATATTATTTACCAGACAAATATCGTAGCACATAATCATACAGTGTATGCTTTGTCACCATTATTTTATACTCTCAAAGAAGGAAATACACAATTAAATTTAAAAGAGATTCATACAAAAAGGCTCCCGAAAATAGTATAATTTTGATATTTCTTAAATGCTTCTCATAATTTTCTGATTGTAATCAAGCTAAAGAACCTATATCAATGTAATTCGCTACAACAGAGGAGTCATTTATGCGATATTAATGTGAATACCTACAGCCAGCGGCCTTAACCAAGTGGTTAAAGCGTTTGATTGCCAAACCAAAGTTCGTGGGTTCGTTCCCGTTAAAAAATACATACTTTTAATCAATTTCTAAGCTATAAATTTTTTTAATTTTTATTACAATATTATTTTATTATTTCAATATTCTAATCTACTTTTATAGATCACTGACGCGTTGAAAAAAGAATTTTATGTATAGTACATGTATATTTAAGTAATAATTTCTAAGCTCTTTAAATACCGCCTGTTCACTCACACGTAAGATGCCAGTTATAAAGCCTATATAATCAAAATTGGTAGTATACGAAAATCGTCCCGTGAAGACAATCAATTCATAGTAAATTCCTGTAATAATAAGGAAAATTCGTGAATGTGTCGGGTTGTATTCTATGACGTTGGCGGATCAACACTCCAAAAGCAGCGCTTATCTATATATAGAATGGTAAGCTTTATAGAATCCTACGATGATACTTCAGAATCACTATCACTATCTGTCGGTATTTTCCTGTATAGGCTTACATAAAAAAGACCATATGGATCTACTTTCGTCTACCACCAATTTTAATTTATAGGCTATGACTCTCATTTTACGAGGGATCAAATTCACACAACCGTGGTATTTCTATAGCTTAGAAATCGATTAAAAACCTTTCTTACTTTTAATCTCCGTCGGGTATCGAACCCACCTTTGGTTTGGAAAACAAACGTATTAGTCACTGAGTTATACCCACCGTTAGTATAACTCAGTGGTTAAGGCTTTAAAGTATGTAAATAAATAATAATAAACTATAATACAATCGTTCTTGGAGAAACAGTTATTTTAATTATATTAACAATCTCTGATTTTAAAAATCAAATTGGAAAAATCCATATATTCAGTTTTTATATCTAAAATGAAAGAGGGCAAAGTTATTCGAATGTATCTGAAAAATATGTGAAAGAACATTTCGTAGACGACAACCGTAAAATTCCATAAATTTAAGGAAGCACAATATGAAATTCATAATTCAATGATTTTGGAAGAGCGCCAGGCTTTTATTTTTCTTGTGGCATGCGAATACAATGTTTCTCTAAGTTTTATTATTTCGTAAGGCAACTTTTCATACAAGAGCATAACAGCGGGTTACTGAGTGCTATACTAATTTTTCCAAGAATACTTTATTCAGAGTTTTTTTAAACGTAAAAAACATGAAAGGCACTGCCTCCAAATTGCGGCGTCCAAAAAGTAATGAATGTCCTATACGATCGTTTTCTCTTATACAAGGTTTCTATCTATTTTCATAAATTAAGCGCCAAGCCTAAATATAAGTAATATATAATCTTATTACAGTTTTTGAAATAAAAAGATTAGTTTCACAACATAAATGGGGTTGTAAGAGATGTTTATTTGATTTTATTATGAATGTTTATTTTCCGGTTTTTCCGGAAATAATAGCAGCTGCTAACTCTTGAAAGTTAACAGTTTTCATTTCTAAATTATTTAGGTAAGTACAGTAAGAATTAAAAAAGAAGAGTCAACTTTCTTTCAATTTATTAAAAGAAAAGAATTTCAGCGCTATTAGGCTCAGAGACCAAGTGGCTATTAAAATAGTTTCCTCGGATTAAATTAATTTGCTTAACAATCTATATTTCTTCTACAATTGATTCCTGCGCTAAATTATAAGTGATTTTATCGAAATTTGAAATTAACTTCTGTTCAGTGATTAAATGCATTATTTCTTATATATTTTAAACCTTTTTAAAAATGATATATTTAACCTTCAAACGGAATCGTTTTAACCTCCTGGCTATCAACATCTTCGGTCTTTCTATGCTGAAAAAAGGACTTTCATATCCACACCACTCCTCCTCATTCTTCTAATGAATAACGATCTTTGACAATAAACACCGAAGCTGGGTGAAAACTAAATGGAAAGTGGACGTTAAACGTTCATCTTCATCATCATCATACCATGTCCGCACCTCTAACTAGAGCATATGGCATTCACGAACCGCCGCCACAAAGCTCTGTCAGCCACCATTTTTTTTCGCCTCATACCATGTCAGCTCCACCGAATACATTATATGTATAGTTCCTGACAGCCTTTGGACGGCGTGAGCTAGGGATCTTGAAGAAATGGCAGCTATAGTTTATGCTCTCCTGCGGCATACGCAATACATGTCCCAGCCAGGTTCATCTTCGCCCCTCGGCTCTTTCACCTCGTCATTCTTTACAAAGTCAAACCATCGTTCACCCAGTATTCTACGCAGGCATCTGCTCTCGAATCCCCTTAAATGGCTGCTTTGACTCTTAGATAATATATAACGTATTTTAGCTTAGATTTTTTTCGGTGGTGTGGAAATAACCTTCTTAAGGTGACTAGGTGATAAATCTTTTGTTCCATTTATATTATACAAATACATCATAAATAACACGAAAATATTAAAATACATCTACTAATTACTTTTTAATGTACAAATAATTGTAAGAGCAAAGCTTCCGTATTAAAATGAAGCGTCCTCTGTTATCCTAGTACATTTATTTTGCATTTACCTCTCAGGAAATCCACAGAGCAGTCAAAGGAGCTGATTATTGTGCTTTCGCTGAACCCTTTAGTGCTTTAACATAAATATTTATAGAACATAAAAGTGATAGCGGGGTGGAAAGAAACGGGATCCTCCGGGTTGCTCCGTACCCTTTAGAACCCCTACATCCGTAGCTACACGAGCCACTGCCTACAGACAACCCGAGTTGTACTTTGGTTTATTTGAGGCAGGTTCAAGCGAAGATAAAACGCACCGATATAAAACACACCAAGCACAGTTTTTTAGTAATTAAATATACACATACAATTTTACACCATTTTTTTTATACGCATACATTCGTTCAGAAAAATATCGGCAGACGCGGAATTCGAACTACGAGCCTTGGAATTAACCTTTGGTTTATTGTTTTACACCACGCAGTCCACTCGACTATTTCTCCTCCCGAATGAATACGCGAAAGATGATGTATTTATACCATTTTTAACCATCGTATAACGATAGATGTTTCTATAGTTTATATTCAGAGTATGCATAATATTATTTTTTAATATCCAATAAAAAAATCTCAATAATAACGTAACCTAACATAATCTGAACTGAAATAACCTACATACTTGTAGAAACAAGAACGTAAAAACATTGTGGTTTTTCATATTGAAAGAATAAAACAAGTAAAACATTAAATGAAACCACTGGCTTTTAATACAAAATCACTGTACCGGTATCAGTTCCACCGCACCTTACAAAGACTGTCTTTGGTAAGTAGTTGAGAAAGGTGAAACTCTGCCGTTTCAAACAATATTTTACTTATTTTATTCTAGAAATAACTTAACCCTTTTTACGTAGGAGGGAAGAGTGTCTATTTTTTATTTATCAGTTATGAAATTTAACCATATAATAATTTATAAATACGCTAATTTATAGCAAATACCATTTTATATGATATTTCACTAAGGATCAAATCCACTGATCTCGTACAGCATTGTCTTTGCTTTTGCCAATCTAATCTGAAGATTGCATGTCACAAAAGTATTTGGGTTATTAATATTTGCATCATTATTAGTTACACCTCAAAGATACTTTTATAAATTGTGAAACCTGTCCGGTTAATTGAAAAAATAATGCGACCTATGTTAATGAAAACAAATATTTATTGTGTCCAAAATACATTACAATTACACTTTTTTGAAAATTTGCAAAAAAAATATGTTTTTACTTGTAAGTAGAGTGTTTTATGCGGATGCTAAAGATAGGTACAAAAAGGATATGGCTATATTCAAGGTGCTTTTTTAGGTATCCAGATTTTTCTTTTAAAAAACCCTATCTTAACTCTTTGTGTGAGAGATTTTTACAAATATATTTTGTGTTAAATATTTAAATATTTATTTATTTTTAAAAATATTTTTACAAAATTATCAAATCCTCCCTTTGAAGTGGTAGGCTGCATATTACAGTGAGGTATTAGAAAGTTTTTTTTGTTTTTAGTAATTTTATTGCGCATGATCGTCATGTAACATCCCTCTCACACAGATGACAGCTGTACTCACGGTTGAAGGGGCACTGGATGCGCCTTCACGTCGCCCATAGGGGATCCGGTGCTCCACTCACTGAGTAGTACAATAATAATAATGTGGTTTATGTGTACATGCGGATTTATATTTTATTTTTATTCTGCTTAATTTAAATTTAGGTGGCTAAATAAATAAATTTAATAATTATTATATTATACTAGTATATAGTAATAGAAGAGATTCATTTATGTAGTGGAGAGGGTGAAGCTCGTACGTTATCTGTTAATACTATATATATATATATATATATATATATATATTTTTTTTATGTAAACACATACAGGAGAATACCGACAGATGGTGATAGTAATTTTTTGAAGTCTCATCTGTGGAATTCTATGACGCTTACCATGGTGTATATGGCTAAACGCTGCATGTGGAATGTTGATCCGCCAACGTCATAGACTACAGCCCGAGATTCACGCATCATCCTTTATTATTACAGGAATCTACTATGAATGGGTGGTCTTCACGGGATGACATTCGTCTACCACCAATTTTAATTGATAGGCTATGACTGACATTTTACGGGTGATGGATCAAATGCACACAAACCGGGGTATTTTAGAGCTCAGAAATCGATTAAAAATCCTTTTTTTTTAATCTCCGTCGGGGATCGAACCCACGACCTTTGGCTTGCAAAGCAAACGCTTTACCATTGAGCTATGACCGCCGGCAAAATATGTGCGAGAAACAAAAACATATGCTCGCTGAAAATTGCTACCCCAAAATTGTCAGCTGATTCGATTTCTTAACTCAGCTCTGTATTCCGTAGTTCCATTAAATACACTGGGGGTATAGTACACAAAGGCCTTACAGGGCGATGAGAGCTTAAGAGATATATAAGCTTCAGTTTTTGCTCCACTTAGTACTAGATCATCCGAAATATATGTCCTAGCTTGGCCACCATGAATCAGCTGATGTCTTATGTAAGATGCTGTCACGTCCATTTTCTTTCATAATATACTCGTACATACCAATTTAATAGATAATTTGTGTAAAAACAGATGTTCAATTTGAATATAATATTATTAAAATATACGTTAAATTAATTATATTTTAGCGGCAGCTTTCAAACATGTTTCGTGTTGATTAAAGTAGTGTAGCAATTAGCGTAAAATACGATTAGTGAAAAAGGTTTTTTCGTTTTATCGCGCTCGTCTATAATAAATCACACGTAAAGCGGATATTTTCGCTTACTTAATTTCACGTTATTTTAGTGTTAACCTCTTAAATTCGTCTACAAAATCAGATCGAAATGATTGATTGCGCAGTTATTTATTTTTTATGTTAACACATATGCATGATTTCCACGCATAGTTGTTTCGAGTTAAGAAAATCTTTTATGTATAAAATTAAATTAGTTTATCAAACGACAAAACGTATAATGCACATGTCTTTTTAATTTAGAAAATTTTTACAGTTGTTATATTAAGTTTTTACACGTTCATCGCCACGTCAACCACCAGTGGCCGACACTGATTCATTACAATCACACCGGTGGCCGACACGACAAACATATATCTGACTTTTTGTTTTGCGCTGTCAGCCACGCGCTCCATACAAACTGCTATTCAGAATGTCCGACGCGGCCCTAACACCTAATACCACAAAAAAAAAATCCGCCACTTTACAAAAAACGGTGTTGGCGATGAACGTGTTAACATAATTTCAAGATTTTAAGAACATAGAGGCTATGCTGGGTCTTAGCAAAGAACTTGGCAGATGAGGTTCTTGTTTATTTGGTGGTCATATGTTTAATATTTGATCTTATATTTGAGTGGCAGTGAAACGCTACTCAGCTAGGGATACGACTTACGAGCTTTTGTAAAATGGACGGGTAATTTGACCCGAGATTTTGAAACTTTTATTTGCTTCCATTCCTCGAAATTATATCTCGCCATTTAAAGTTTTCGTCTTGATAAAGAAACTTAGTTTAGAACAACTTCCTCTTTGAAGATAATTTGAGCATTCATCAACAATATTGATGAAGTTTTCGAATTGTTTCCGCACAAGAAAATAAGCAAGTATGCCTTCTCCAGAATAATTAATTGAGTTTCAAAATTAAAAGTCGATTCTTCGATAAAAAATTACAATATTTGATTTTTTTGTTATTATTTTCAATAAGGCTCACAGTGACATTTAGCAATATAATATTTTATTTCGTTTGCTGACAAAAGTATGGCTGAATTATTACGTTTGTACAATAAATACCACCCATATAGTTTTGAATCCTACTTATATAACCTTCTTATATTCCTTTTTGGGGTTACATCAATAAATCGCTTAGGATTAGATGTAGGTATTAACATCCTCCTCTCTTTCAAAGGTTGTTACTCCGTTGCGTGGTAGCAGGATTCTTCTTCGTAGTAGTGTCAATCCGGTGGATTGGTTTGCAGCAACAAAATCTTGCATCTCGAGCTCCATTCATCTCGGTCCTCCGCAACCCTTTTCAGCTCAGTATAAGAGCTGCAACTCATGTCCTCGAACACTTGCTGCAAATACTCATACAATAAAATAATATGGCAGTATTAGGAGCAGATTAATAACACAGACTTTTTCTGAAGCACATTGGCATATATTTACGATAAACTTTATGGCCCGACCTAGTCACAGTATTAGGCCGAGCTACAATACAAAATGCTCTCGCCGACGGGCGGCACACGACTGGCGCGCCCTTGATGGGCTGTCGCACACGACACCAGCGATGATCTATGTAACTAGTCCAAAATGCCAATATGGCGGACACATTCATGTACGACAAGCGAAAATAAATAAGAGACGAAAGATTGAATATCGAGGTTTTCAAGGTAAAAATGTTCAACTAAATACAAAATAAAAAGGAGTTATAGTGGTGAAATTGATTGATAATCAAAATATTAAGACTTCACCTGATTTCACTGGAGAATATGAACATTAAACATACATTCATCAACACTGCATGGCATAATATACGTCAGAACTCTGGTCTAGCAATCCTAAACGAGAATAGGAGAAGCTCAAAGTTGCATGTAATAATTAATATCGAAAACTTATGCAACTCCCTAGATTTTGTAACGCATCTGACATGTTTGCTGAGGGCAGAGTACATTCATTACCAGCATTATTGCGTCACCGTGGAGCAGGATAAGGAAGTCCAACAACACCATCATCCTGGCTGCTTCTGAATGGCTCAACTCCTCCCTGAGCCATCGCTATTGGAGATGATGCAGCGACCACCATGAATTATTATGTTTTAATTATTATTTTGTATGTACTATATAAATATATATGTATCTAAAAATATGGCAGATTGGGTACTGCACAACCCACCCAATCCTGCTGGAATAAAAGTTTTATTATTATTATTAACATACTCGTACATGAATTTCTTCTACTTCTTCTTTATCAAGTACTGCATGTCGCATATTACACCACAATAAAAATCAATCTTGTTCAGTTTCAAGGTGTAATAATTTTCTGTGTTACGCGAACGTTACGTTATTTTTAAACAAGCCGGGTGATCAAGCGCTTCCGCATCACCATTAGTGTATTACCCGCCCGTATTTAAACATTAATAGGCCATGTAATTTAATGATTAATTTCGCGTTTTATTATTCGCGCATAAAAGCGACTCGCACAGACTTTGTGATACTCTCCTATTATGTAAGGCGCATAAAACTTTAAAATATAATTAACTCCGTCGGTTTGAACCTGTCTCGGTGAGCAGCTGGGTGGGTGGTAAAATTTTTAGTGCCGAATTAATTTCCCTGTGGTGATAAAATGCCTAAACTCTGTACGCGACACGCGCGGAAACAATCACGCAGTGCCGCGACAAAAGATCAACGAGAATCGCGTACAACGACATAGCATCCCAAAAAAATATGAAATATATACTCGTCTCTCCGTCTTTAGCCAAGCCATTTCCCATCATCTGGGGTCGGCTTTCTTTGTGAAAATTCACCATGTCTGTCTGTCCTGCGTTGCATTCTTGGTCAAACCCAGAATTTTCAGATCCTTGTTTACCGTTGCAGTCATAGTTGCCTGTGGTCTTCCAGGTCTTCTTCTCAGCGTGGGTATCTTGAAGGCTCTCTTCACCATATGGTCCTCATCTCTCTGTGTTACATGCCCATACCGTCTTAGGCGGTTTTCCCTTATCTTTTCAGGTTTGGGGGCCACCCGAAATGAACCCCGAATATGCTCATTTCTCTTCACTTTAGTCACACCGCCCGCCCACCTCAGCATCTTCATCTCTGCCACGAATCCTATCCAAGTCACGTTTCAGCAGGGTCCAACACTCCGATCCGTAGAGCATAGCTGGCCTTACAGCAATTTTGTGGATTTTACTTTTGGTCCTATATGGAATCTTGCTGTCAATATAACATATATAATCGTATCTAAGCAAAAAAAATGGCTTAAAAAACGATATTCTCTCATGGCACGACACTCGCTAAGAGAACATCTGTATCTTTGGATCTCTCACTCAGCTACTATGATGTTTTGTGTTGATAATTAATATACCTCAATGAAGGTCATTACTTAATTGTAAGTAAGTGAAAATATCATAATATAAAATAAGTAAGTAATAATATAAAGAAGCTTGTTGACTGATTGAATAATGTAAAATAACAATATACATACTCTGAATATATACTACAGAGATCGGTATACGATGGTAACAGTGGTATAAATACATCATCTTTCGCGTATCCGTTCGGGCGAAGAAATAGTCGAGTGGACTGCGCGGTGTAAAAGAATAGAGCAAAGGTTGGTTGCAAGTCTCGTGGTTCGAATCCCGCGTCTGCTAATATTTTTTTTGATTGAATTGATGCGTATAAAATAAAATAAAAATTAAAGATATAATATTGTATGTGTATATTCAATTACTTGTAAAAATATCACTTCTTTCAGTTTGACTAAATAATTTCAATTTCATAAACTCTTAAACACACAACAATCTGTTCAAGTCTGAGTGCTTAGCCGAGCGTCATAGAGTCTACTTAAAGGCCAAAACACTCTGCTGGTGCTCTTTTCTACGAGTCTATATAAAAAAATCTCTTAGATACTGTATAATTTAAGTGTATAGACTATTAATGAGGCAGCAAAAGGCTTTAACGATATAACGATAGACATTTTTAATGATCTTAACAAAGCATTCGCATTCGAAATCAATTAATTCCTCTTTACTGTGAAATTAATTGAATTAATACATTAAGCTTCACTCAATTGTCTGAGAGCTTTATTCGAATCGAAAGTAAAAAGCTTCACTTAATGAATCACGATCTTATTCTTTTTGAGCTTTATAAATTATTTTGAGCGCGAAATTAATTACTTTGCTACTTTTTAAATGAATATTTCTTCGTTAAATATTCCATTTTTCAAAAAACAAATGTTTGTTGCCGTGAAATTGGAAACAAAAATTCGCGTAATGTAAATAAATAAAATGTGTTTATCAAACATTCAAAGCTGAATATTTTGTGTAATTCTACAGAAATTTTCAATTATTCTTCTGAAATTATGCTCAGGCTATAAAAAGCTACATCGATTTATTATTTTCAGGCTTTGAAACTACGTCAGAGAGTAATTTTCTGATTATAATCTTAAACTTCAGAATATATTGTCTTATTCAAGATAATTGGGTATATTAGAATAGTATATTTTAGTTTATAAAGTCTTACTTTTGTTATCTACGAATGTTTAAAAAAGTGATCAAAATATAAAATAAATGACTTTAAATAACAGATATTTTTTTTTCAGATTTTTAAAAACATTAGTTTAAAAATAAATTTGTGATAACATAGACAGTTTTTAGTAGAAATTAAGCTCAATTTTTTCCTTTCGAAAATCCACACGATTTTTGGCTTACAGTACGAAAATTGCGTGTAATTTTCTCTTGAAATAAATAACATCAAAAAGCGTGGTTTAATATATTCAGTACAGACAAAATAAACAACTTTTTATTATTTTTCCGAAAATTTAAATTACAAAAACGTCAATTCAGGGCTGCTCAGTAAAACTAATTTTTTTCTTTGAAAAATGTGGCCGTGTTGCGTTTAAATCACAATTCATGAAGGTTTTATTTTTGTATTAAATCATATTTTTAGATACATGGACAAGGCGTCATTTTTAACATTCCCCCTATAACTTTGCAAGCAAAATAATAACCCAAAAATATTTAAAGAAACAATTTTATTATTGATTTAAAATGATATTTATGATATAAAATACAAATAAAAAGATTGTTTTACTTTTGAAACTAGAAGAAGGGCAATACGCAATGATATGTAAAACTTTTATTTTAAATACAAAATGTCGCGATAAAAATGTGTTTCGAAAATAGTTATATCAATCAGTACGTTTTAATTACTGTTTCTTTTTTAAAGTAGAGTAATCGTAACAATAGGAAAATCAATAATTTAAATGGTTCATTTGAGCCCCGTGTGGGGAGCCTATCCCCCATCGGGCGCGTCCCCAGGTTGTGGATAGGGGAAGGCCTTCCAGATATGGATGGTAGGAGGGAAATAAAAAAAACTCCCGCGGGCAAACCGGCCGGAGAAGGCAAACTTCGATACAAAAACCCACACTGGGAGGCTTTTTCAACACATTTTAAAGTAGAGGCTCCCAGTGGAAGACCATCCATAGGCTTCTCCGAAATATTTGGAGGCGAGGCTATGATGGATCTATTTGGTGGGCAGTACCTCATAGCTGAGATGGCGGCGGATGAACCGAATTCGCGGTCAACGACAGCTCTCTAGCTTTCCAAGAAAGCTACTGCCTTTGCGTCAGGTTGCAACCGGCAGTAAAAAAAATCCGCCGAAAAAAAATCATGATGCACGAGAAGACCTGGAAGACCACATGCAACCTGGTCTGCAACTGTAGACAAGGATCTGATAACTCTGGGCTTGACCGAGAATGCAACGCAGAACAGACAGACATGGCAAATGTGCACAAGGAGAGCCGACCCCAGATGATGGGAAATGGCGAGGCTAAAGAATAGGAAATATATTTGAAAAATTAAATGTAATATTATAAATATGTTAACAGAAAAATAAACATTGTTTTTATTTTATTTTATGTTTGGCTAATAGTCTGGTCACGTATCACCATAATACAAACTAAGAAAATATAATGACATGCGATTATGTTCCGCTATAATACATTATCGATCGGGTGGTAGTCTTGTGTGTTTGTATGGTCGCAGGCTAAAACAATAATTGGTTCCGTTTGAGTGTATCTGATAATTAATGACCCAACCAACGCTTTGCTATTTCAGCCATTACAAAAATACAACGCAATTATTTGGTTTGCTTTCTCTTTATGAATTTATTGTGACAGCATAATGCACACCATTGTATTGATTATATTAAATTATTTGATAATATATTTTTTAAACCATATCCGCTCCATATTTAGAGCATATGAACAGCGCAAATTTCCGTTCCACAGGTCTGTTACCTCAAATTGTCTATGCCTTGTCCGAGAATATCTAAATCTCCGGAGGTTCATATGGAAACATATTATATATGGTTCCCGAAAGTCTCCAGGGCAAGAGTCCGTGAACTTATGCTGCGGCTGTATATCAGAGAAATATGTGAGTGTTCAATGGTTGAGGTTTTGTAAGAAGATCGAATTGATCAGCCCGACGCTCTTGAGGCCTGATTTTTTTTATCCTTAAGGGATGGTTCGACCTTACCAGGGCCATGAAAGAGCTTAGATTGAATTTTAAGAACACTACTTTAAAAAAACGTAATGATATACACAGAAATAAAACATCTGTCGATTTGTGAATTGTCATTTAAGAATAGTTTATGTAAGGATTCTTGGTCCAACATCAGACTACTGCCCTGCATTCAAACATCGTCAATTTCTTAGATTCACTGTGAATGATTCTTGTTCACGACATAACATTATTATTTAAATATTTAATTATTATAAATTATGTTACGTCTTTTGGTATAACTAAAATCTACTCGAAATAATATATCGTGTTCCGAAATATTTTTTTTTAACTCTCTTTCCGTGTGTCTAATTCAGTATATATTAAGTATAGCAACAAAGAAAAGTATAAAAAATGTATAAATCGATTTCTAAAGGCTTTAACTCGTGTAAAAACAGGCTTAAATTTTTAATTGAAAATTGAATACACTACGTGTTGACGCAAAATACGAAAGGGATAAAACCAAAAAATATAAAACCTATACAGCACTGGTAGGTCAGTAAATGTGCTTAGAAAAAAGGCGTTCGTTTATAATTATTTCGTTTTTCTTTTATTCATCAATGCCACGATTTTCATGTTTTTAAAACATTACATTGTGGAATTAATGTTTTATTTCATAGTAATATATTACGTAGTAGTAATATATGTTAACATTTTGTACATAAACGCAACATTAAAGATTATTTTTATATCACATACTCTATCACGGTCAACAAGATTGGCCGGCTTAATACATATATGTCATAGTTGTGTTCGTGTAAATGTTGAGAAAATTAAAAGTGTTCTCTCTTCCATTTCTTAAGATTTTTTTTAAAGATATTTTGTAATATTATCTCTAGAATGATTATGTGGTTCATCAAATAGCTCCATTTCTAGGGTATTCAGATTGTATGTGGAATAAAACACAGATGCTATAAAAGACTTCTAAAGCCAGCCTCTATGTTGTGAGAGTTGAAAAATATATTTGGTGGAAATCGACGTATGTTGAAATGCTCGATGTGCCGAAATGCAATATTGTATATTCAATGTATTTCAAAGCGAATGCTAGAAATGTGTATTACTTTCTTTGTAAAGGTAGTTAATTGTTAATAATTTATATGTCTCCTTAAATAACTGGGTAAATGGTAAATATTGCAGTAAATCTGTCTAACTAATATCTATCTGTCGAAAAGACAACGGTTGATGGGGAAGAAAAGTATTGGAATGGCGCCCAAGAACTGGCAAACGAAGCATTGGCCGACCCCCTACAAGATGGACTAACGATATAAGAAGAATAGCGTGAGTGACCTGGATGCGGAAGGCGGAGGATCGAAGAGGATGGAGACTCATGCGGGAGGCCTACGTTCAACAGTGGACGGACACATGCTGATGATGATGATTAGACAATTATTTATTTATTTCCTTCAATAACATTACAAAATATTTTAACATCTTAAGTCATTATTGAAGTATTTACATAAAAGTGTGGCCCGTAAATTTATTGACACATTTAGTGTCAATGACCTCACACCCAGAAAAAGCGTTAGGAGACTCAATGCAAATAGTTGACTTGTAACAACAAAAACCCTGTTATAAGTAAATCATGGATGACCCACAAATAACATGGCATTATTGTCACAACATCTAGCACTGAATCCGAAGCAATATAACACCAAATATGTCAATACCTTCACTTAAGCTGGTTTCAACCACTGTTCACTGCGATTCTTTCGTCTTACGCGTATCCAGGGTTGAACGATGGTCTTTTCAGGCCACACTTCAGGCTCCATGAGAGACTCTAGCGAAGTCGCGATGACCCCGACTTTGAAAGAAGTTGACAGCGTCCGTCTGCTGATAATCCTCCTGATGGTCATCCAAGAGGGATTGAATGCAGCAGTCACTGCCAAGAAGCTCTGCAAGTCATCAGCTGTTATATCCGGGTGAAGACCTTTGGCGTGAAGATACGCCATTTTCACTCCGGTAACCTTCTTCGAAGGAGCTGCAGAACCGCGGATCACCCAACGTGCTGAACGCCTTTCCCCATCAGAAGAGGTGCGACTCATATCCGAGTGGTAAACTTCCTCGGAAAGACTGCTCGTGGGAGAGAGAGAGCATCCACGGAGAGAGCATTCCGGGCCTCCAGTTCCTCGAACCACGAGCTGAAGGACCTTCTTGGGAGCCCTACTCAGAACAGCAGGGGCAACTTGCATAGCACACTCCGAGGATTCGTCTTCTTCGGAAGCCTCACTTGAAGTAACGGCTTCACCGACGGCAGGTTCGGAGTCTCTGCTGTCACAGTTGAGTGATGGTGAAACTTGGCGAGGGCTTGTAACAATTTCCGCGAAGGTAGCCGGAATCTCCTTGCACTTCCTAGGCAAGCGCCTTCTGCGGGAAGACGGCAGACTTGTTGGGTTGGGTGGAGAGTCCACACCAATGGACATCGGTGTATACTCCTTCCCGCATCCAACAGCCTTTAAGAGCCGCTCCAGCAGCAAACGGTGATCGTCTAAGCGACGATGTATTTGCGCGATGTCACAATCACAACTACGCGCCATTCTGTAGGTAGAATGACAAGACGTCCACTCGGTTTGAGTGTCGAGCGACGAAATGACGATGATTGCAGTAAATAATAGTTACAATTTTTAATACTATCAATTATCTCCGTATTTTATTATCAATATTCTTTGGAATGCCAAAGAAAACCATAAACCACAGCTGTTTTTTTAAATCCCCAATATTTTTTTTTAGTATAAAAATAAAAGACAAACATATCGCAAAGAGTAACAGAGTACGCACTTGCTTTGTTGATGTTCTCGCGAATGTGTTTTACATTTTAAAAAGCTCAGTGAAAGCATCGTTTATCTGAAAAGCAGTTATCAGGTGGATTTTTTTGATAAAAGCTACCTTGGAATGATCCTCGGTACAAAAGCTCGGGTTTTTCATTTCTCTTAACATCATCGCAGCTTATTTTACTCTCTCCTCTTTCATCGTCAATTTTTCAGGAGCCCAGCTCAGATCTAGATAGACGATTTTCCACCTCAGCAGATTCTATCGCGAGCGAGCTTTCTTGCACGATAGTAGGCTTTATGATTTTATGACCAACGATGCCTTGGAGCCTTAATTGAATACAGACACCACTTATACCATACATTACTTATATTTACCGACGTGATGGCTAAGAAATAAAACGCTTGCTAACCACACCATAAGTTGAATATTTGATGCAAGACGAAGCTTAAAATATTTTTTTTTCCACAATTTATAAGCTCTAAAATACTTCGTTGTTTTGAGTGAAATTTACCTTCCTCCTGAAAAAATTCAGACATAGCCTATTTATCAAAATTGATGTGGCACATGAAAGTCATGAACATCACTCATCATTGTAAATCTTAGTTAAAGCAAACAATGCGTGAATAATGGGTTGTAGTTGTTTGTGTATAAAAACACAACATACAGCTCGTGGCCACTTTTAAAAATGACATGTTTCTTGCAATTAATAAATGTAATTTCTATAGCAGCTGTTGTCTTTATTCTCTAGTACGTATTAAGAATAAAAATAATATATTTTATTATTTATTTATGCAGTTGTTAAATTTTTGAAAACAAATAATTACAAAAATAGATAAAATAGCAACTGGTATTTTATACTTATATCTGGCCGTTGGCGATTATGCAAAGTATGTACTCGATTTATAAGCTTTAAAATACCCCCGGTTGGTATGAATTTGATCCCTCACCGTGCACAAATG
Source organism: Glossosoma conforme (assembly GCA_022606575.1). Taxonomy (NCBI): domain Eukaryota; kingdom Metazoa; phylum Arthropoda; class Insecta; order Trichoptera; family Glossosomatidae; genus Glossosoma; species Glossosoma conforme. The sequence goes on along the minus strand of JAGTXR010000101.1, from coordinate 1,576,131 downwards.
CCAGTCGTAGCCTAATAATCAAAATTGGCGAAAGACAAAAGTCATCCCGTGAACACCACCCATTCATAGTGAATTCCTGCAATAATTGTGAATGTCGGACTGTAGTCTATGATAAACTCCACATGCAGTGCTTAAAAATATGTAGCATGGTAACCGTCATAGAATCCACAAATGAGACTTCAGCATCACTATAACCATCTGTTGTGTTGACATTTTTTTCATATCATATCGTGGACACCACCCATTTACATTAAGTCCCCATAAATAAACCACAGACGATGTCTGATTGACTTGCTGAAATCTGATGTCATTGATGGATCAATATTCCACATACGGCGCTGAACAATCCTCGAAATTGGAAGGATTAAAAAGTAATGTAGAATTCAAATAATTAGAACGAGATTTTATCATCTGAAGTTATTCTGAAGTTATTCTCTTGTATGTGTTACCATAAATAAAATATCTTAACATGAATAAAGCATATATTTCCGTTAGTGGAGAAAGCGTGAAGATGTAATCTCAGCACGTGCTTTATTGTTTTCTATTTTCACGTTCACACAACAAAACACATAGTTTAGAAAGCTCTTGAAGCACTGAGGTTATCTCGAAAGAAAAATCTTCGCTGAAAATAAATTCTAAGTGAATTTTTTTTCGACTATTTTTATAAATCAAAGTTGTATAGTGTGCGAATCATTTAAAAAAATCAATTATCATTTGATTATGTTTTTTTTCCTCGCATTTCATATTATTTTCTTAGGCAAAGGAAAGCTGATGAATGTCTAAGAAAATTATGAAAACTGTTGAAATACGAAAAATTTTACGGAATTTCATCACAATTTACTGATTTTAATCGAATCGTATAAAGATTTCAGCTATTTTTTATCGATCTTAAAAAATAAGAGCTGAAACCCTTTTTCAAGGAAATATTTGGTAAATATTTCTATCGATTTTTATTATATTTAATTGATTTTCATTATATTTTCATAGGCAATGAAGCTAATACAAACATAATAATATAAATAGATATGAACTAAACACTGTTTATAATTTTTAATAAATAAATTACACAAGATTTAATAATTTGACATGTGTCATCTTCTTATTCTTTTGTGTATTTTTATTTTTTTATTATCTTCTCTATTTATTGTATATTTATGTAAGCTCTATGTTTCTAAATATTTGTAAAAAAATGGAATTTTAATTCTGTAAGTAAATAAATAAATAAATAAAATAAATAAAGATATAGTTGCTGTCGCTGGGTTGAAAAAATTGACCGGAGGAGGAAGTCCGAAATTCCGTTACCAGGGGGCACCGCGTTAAGGTTCTTTTCATGCTCCCCATGGTGCACGCAGAGTCGTCACAGGCTGCCTCAAACCAATACCCATTTAAAAAAATACTCTTTGGGTTGTATCGCACCACCAAACATAAGACGCAAAGTCATATGCGCCGAAGAAATGTGTAAGGCAACCAATCGTCCCACTGCTTGTATAATCAGATACCTCCACCACCCAGACTGAAGTCGCGACGCAGCGTTCTGAGATCCACACAACCTCTCACATCCGGCCCTGAAAATGAGAGACTCCATCTTTGACAACAAGTTGCAACAGAGGATTTCATTACTCCAAAGTAAGGCCTCACAACTGGCAATAACATTGACTGCCGCACCCTGGAAATCCCGGAACAGATTAAGAACCGGAGTTGGTAGAGCAAAGGACAACTTCAAGAGGTGGGGAATGTTTTGGCAGAGAGAGTCACTATTGTTCGACTGCGGAGACCTGCAGACCGCTTCACACCTAAGATCCTGCTCCATGTGCCCAACAAACTGCACGTCTCAGGACCTAATGCTGGGCAACACACGGGCTATCGATGTTGCCAAATACTGGGCAAAAATAATGTGACGTCGCTGACACGAAGAAGATGAAAATCTCACAGCCTACCCCCACTTACTCACTCACACCTTGTTTTATATGAGTATGAACGAGCGCCCTTTTTTGCATTATTGACTCGACAATGGCTACTCGAGAAGAAAATGAGAAGATATAGCTAAGAAACAACATCTACTGTTATAAGATAACCACGATTTTTTGAGTTGAGCATTTATCCTTATGACATATTGGACCTGTTTTAGATCAGCCATCTGGGATAATTAACTACAGCTGCTTTTTCTGTAAGACCATGAGATAATCGTCTGGGAAGACCGTTAAATAGTACGAGTATGAACAAAATGTTTTGGATGAAAAGCTTGTCTGTAGTACGTGATGAATGTACCAGCTACCAAGTTTATTGGCTGACGTTGTGGTTACTATTACAAGTTTCATATTGAGAGTGAGTTTGGCTTATTTGCTTGCTGAACATGATTATATTATTTACTTAATGAAACTGCTATCCCAGAAATACAATTATTTCTAGTATGAGCACCCTTAAAGTTTGAGTAGCATTTGTGAAAACAATTTCCAAAGGGATCAAGTGCTATGGGGATAAAAATTGACTTCAAACCCATTCCAAGAAAGCACTCATGAAAATGTTTTTATAACATTTACTAAGAAATACTCTCATTCTTATTTTATATGATAATGTTACCAATCAACTGGCTTGAGCAATAAATTATTGATTTTCTGACGATGAAGTGTTCAATTAATTGCCAAAGTATCATTCGTAATTTTTAAGTATTATATTTAAATGGTCTGTAGCACCAATAAACTCGTTACAAGAGTATGTTACTATTTTCTTTGAACTCACCATGAGACTGTATTCAATTTTGGTTAGAAGACAAGTTTCGCAGATGTACAGATGAATGGAAAAATTATAGGTGCTGTTCATATTAAAATAACAAAATTGTAATATTAAATGGTTTTTCGGTAAACCCGCGAGGTAATTAGCACTTGTGCTTACAACATTTTTGTCATAAAAACAACGCAAAGCTTGTACATTGAAGACGTAACAAAGAAAAACAATTTTCGATTATTTAAACATTTTTTTATATAAAAAGAATTTGGTTGTTTCTGTACAAAACGGCACAAAAAAAATATGATTTAAATCAAATAATTAAAGATCAAAACATCAAATTTAAATTAAAGATACAATGTTATATGGTAATATAATTATTCTGTAATATATGAGAGACAAAATGGTTAGCTCCACTTGAGTATTTCTGGGTTCGTTACCGAAAAAGCTTTTATTTTCTGTGCTTATATAAAAAGAAAAAGCACTAGGGCGAATGGTGTTGATTAATCTAGATTCTAGAAGCTTCAACGCGATGATCTTTTTTTCACTATCTGTTGGCTTTGTAACGTAATACGTACTCGTCCATCATCGTTCAAAACCTCCCTAATAAGCTGTCTTCGGTCAATATTAATACTTCAAATAAGTCACTAAAAGCAATATTTTTATTACATTTAATGGGATTACTAGTTATATATATATATATATCTAGACATATTAGATAAGGTCGTTATAATTATAGTCATATTAGATAATAAAGCTATTTTCGTACATATTATCATATCAAGATCAACGCCAAATATGCATATACTATATATATTGTATATGTAATATTAACGGTGAAATACTGCAATGTGGAAAGCTATATATATAAAGAGTTATACTTTTACAAGAGGCAACTAAAAATGACAATCGAAGGAGACCCATAAACGTGCTAAATTATTGTCATTTATTGCTTATGCAACAATTTTTATAGATTCATGAGCAATGTAAACATATATTTTTTTATATGCAATTAAATATACATATACTATACATAAAAATCCTTAAACGAGTCAAATCATTCAGAAAAAATATCGGCGGAAGCGGTATGCGAACCGCGGACCTTTGGAACCAACATTTTGCCCAGGTAATTATACCGCTCGGCCACCGGCCAATTTCTTCCACCTGAGATGTCTCGTCTCTGATCTTCTATATAAGTTATCATCGTATGATAGATGTCGCTATAGTATATATTCAAAGTATGTATATTTTTATTTTCTTATTATTCAATCAGAATGCATTTATTCACAAGCTTAATATTATTATTTCCGACAGTCTATTTATTTTTAGTAAGTACCAAACTATTTTTTTATATTATTATACTCGTACATTCATAAAATGTAGAAAATTGTAATTGTAAATTGGTAAGACTAAAACAATAGTAGTTAAATTACAAAAATGTTTTTTTTTATTATATTATTTGTAACGATGGACATAATAGTGTATTATTTAAAGAAAAACATTGATTTAAAATATAATATTTAATATAACTTTAATCATTCTATTCTTGTCACAACACTAATTGGCTTTCACCGCTTTTCCGGTTGTTGAAATATAATTTATATTTTTTGTTCTTACTCCAATTCTTTTATAAAGAATAAATAATTAAATCAACAGTCGAACACATCAAGCAAGGCTAGCTTTCAATAACAAAGCCAAAATTCTTGAGTCAAAGAATATTTCTTTAGGGCTCCGCAAGCAACTTGTCAAAACACTTGTTTGGAGCATCGTAATGTACGGCTGTGAGACATGGTGCTTAGCTGAAAGTGATAAAAAAAGACTAGAGGCCTTTGAGATGTGGTCGTACAGAAGAATTCTCGGAATTTCCTGGAGAGAACACGTCACGAACAATGAGGTTCTCTGAATAATCAAGGAAGATAGGCAACTAATAAGAACCATCTCAGAGAGGCGAGCCCGATGGATTGGTCACATCATGCGCCACGATGGTCTCCTTCACGATATTGTGGAGGGGATGGTTGAGGGTAGAAACTGTAGAGGGCGCCCTAGACGGGAGTATTTGCAGCAAGTGTTCGAGGACATGAATTGTAGCGCTTATGCTGAGCTGAAAAGGGTTGCGGAGGACCGAGAGGAATGGAGATCGAGATGCAAGATTCTGTTGCTGCAAACCAATCCACCGGATTGATACTACGAAGAAGAATAATTTAAATTTAAAGTACGTTTAAGACATCGAACATATACAGCATTTATTTAAAAACACAGATTGCAGAAGCTGGATGAAAACGGTATTTGATAATTAAATTAATATTTTCCATTATAAAAGCTCGTACGTCGTTTTACAATAGCGGATTAAGCAATTCGGAGGCCTCACACGCAATGTAATTTTTTAAGGCTTTTTTTCACACTATCACATCAAAAATTACTGTAAATTTTGTTGATAAATTTATACAACTGTTCTATAGCACCTTTTTAATACTATCGCTTAAGCGAATATGAAATTAATTTACTCTTAATATTTATTACTCTTTAGTGTATTACAGCACTTAAAAAAATAATGACACTTGGTCGTAAAGTAACATAACAACTGAAATAATTCTTTGGTTTTAACTGGTTATAGAATGCTATCATGTTCTCTCCTTCACCTTGTTATTCCTCACACAGTCAAACCACCATAACCTTCATATTCTACTCAGCTTATTTGCTCTCGAAGCCCATTTTACGGCTGAATTAGGTTTTTTTTTGATTTTTGAATTTACAGTCGTATAAAATATTTAAAATAATACACATACAATTTTTTTATTAAATAAGGTATTGATTCAGAATTATTACAGATTGTGATAAGCTATATTTTTGGTTTGACTAAATAGTAAAATTGGAATATTCTGGATTTTTTATAATTATATACCTTTGGGGCCCTCAAGATTTGGAGGCCCCAAACGCGTGAATCTTACTTTTATGGGGTAATCCGCCCCTGCCGATTCTTGAAGATGCACACTTCAAGTAAGATCTTTGAAGGATTAAAAAGTATTTATTACTTTTAAGCCTCCAAGTTGTTGATTGTCTTGATAAAACCGAGCCTTGTTTGAGCCTCCGAATGACGTCATCGCTTTTCTTTATTATGTAATATAGTATGCCCTTATTGGACGGACCAAAAGTAATGCTAGGAAAGAATCTAGAATTTTGAAAAATTAAACTTTAAATCTGATACAAAATAAATGAATATACGAGTATGAGTGCTATGATGATCACCGGCTCTCATACAGACACTGAAATGAAGGAAAATTTGATCAGATCAATTTTATTACTTGTTGAATCCTCTGAACGTGTCTTCCGTAACTTCTATGCTTTACTATCATTCTCCGTGAATTATTAAGTGTTGATTTTATTAATAAACATGTCTTACTTTCGTTCATTAAATGTTTTATATGTTTTTTCTTTCTACAAAAACTCACCTTGGACGCGCCTCATCGTAATACGCTGAAATGGTTAAAGTCTAAGCGGAAAACCTATTAAAAGTTTCACATACAAAAATAGCATTCATAATCCATCAAGGCATCTAACTGGGTTTTCATTATACTTGTATAAATAATTTTACCCACGCGTTTTACGTGTATACTTAATATATATATATAATCGTGTCGGAAACAACAGGGTCAGATCCTGTCTGCCCAGAAGTGGGCGACGTCGATGGCGTTACTTCTGGCCATCATCAGGTCTTCCTGGGTGCAGCTATTCGGGCACAGCGCACACTCCAGAAGGTGTGACAGGGTCTGCTCCACGCCGCAGTCACATTCAGTCGCTCCGCTGTAAAACTGCCAGGCCCTCATTTGTGTCCTCGTCTTGCATACTCCGGTCCGAAGTCTATTAAGGGACCTCCATATATTCCACCCTTGGTCATGTCCAGGGGCTAGGTCCTCTTTCGGGGCAATCCAAGTATTCCCCTCAGTTGCGCTTCTCCACATGTTCAGCCGCAGGGTGGCCTCAGGTATCTCCAGTTCCGTTGTCGACTGTAGGAAACTTCTTCTTGATTTGAGCCGTGTAGTTATCTTTTGGTACCCAAACATAGGGTGGAGTGCGTCGTGGGTTGCTTTGGTGAGTTCCTTCTTGGTAGTAACTTCTCGCCGTATGTTTGGTGGGGCAATGCCCGAGAGTTGATATAGCTTTGATATTGGGGTAGGTTTTAGGCACCCCGTAACCACCCGGCACGTTTCATTCAGAGCAATATCCACTTTCTTGGTATGGGCAGACCTCGCCCATACTGGAGCAGCATACTCGCCAGCAGAGAAACAGAGAGCTAGAGCACTTGTGCGGATCAGGTTTGGTTGGGCTCCCCACTTCGTACCTGCCACTTTTCGGAGCAGGTATACTTAATAATGTATGTATATAAACGTAGATAAAAATAAAAAACACCGTTGGTTTTTCTCTTTTCCTAATGGCTTCGAATATAACGGACTAAAATTCGGATATAAAAAAATAAGAAGCCATATATTTATATATAGATAAGAGCTCGTCTGCCATGCCAAGTTGCAGGATCAATTCCTAATAAAGCTAGACAGATTGATATAGTAAAATATTATATGCATAGTAAATTAATCACGACGGATTGTTAAAAGCAGGACCAAAAAGCCTTTCATTTCGATCAGAGACACATTTTTTCCAACACATATAAAACCTTATTCTTAAAGAAAAAACCGACAAATAAATAAAGTGAGCAACTGTACAGTTTCATTTGTGTCGGTCGAAAAAAAATGCGTTACATAACTTTTCGGGTTTTCCGACAATGGTCAGACCTATTGTGAGGCAGGAGTCGCCAAAACATGGTCCGCGGGCCAAATAATACACGGACCGCTGCTATCTTTTTGTTGCTTCCATTAGATATATATTTTTGAGTTGTGATTGTTGGGAACAGTATTCTTTTTCATATCCTACTAAAAATATGTGTATTTTTTAATTTTTTTTTTATTACATTAATTTGAAAATAATTCTTCACAATCGAAGTTGGCGTGATTAAAATGGTAAGCAATTACTGTAAGCATTAATATTATTATATTTGTACTACATATCTTTATAAACCTACGTATCCGATTCTTTGTTTTTTTTTTTTTTATGTAAGCAAATACAGGAGAATATCGACAGTTTGTGATAATAATTCTGAAGTCTTAACTGTGGAATTCTATGGCGCTTACCATGCTGCATATGGCTAAGCGCTGCATGTAGAGTGTCGATCCGCCAACTTCATAAAATACAGCCCAAGATTCACGCATCATCATTTATTATTACAGGAATTTACTGTGAATTTTAATTGATAGGCTATGACTGGCTTTTTACGGGTGAGGGATCGAATTCACACCAACCGGGGGTATTTCAGAGCTCGGAATTCGATTAAAATCTTTTTTTTTCCTCCGTCGGGAATCAATCCCATGACCCATGGCTTGCAAAGCAAACGATTTGACCATTGAGCTCTACCCGCCGGTAGATATGTGCAAAAATGCGAATCAATTTTGTATACGAGAGTAACAATGACCTTAACGAGTAATGCATATTGAATGTTATCATTGTGACGGTATTTTTACTCCTATAAAGTTTTAACACCACAAGTACGCTTTGGAATGATCTATCAAGCTCAGAACATCTCTGTGTAAGAAAAATGTATAACTTATTTGAGTACAAAAGTTTTTATGGCGATCATATACAGCCTAGCCAGTTAGTTAAAAAAATAAACTTACGCTGATACTACGATAGTTCAATAACTTCGTAGGTTTTCACGGCCAGAATTGAAATTTTGCCTTTTGGGTTGAGCTGTATGTGGCGCATTTCTTCTGACCAATGTTTCGACCGCCGTTGCAGGGGTCATCTTCAGGGTTGACGATTTTAGTAGTTTAGCTGTCAGCTAAAAATACACAATTACATTACAACATTTTTTATTATTACAAGAGTTAGTTTATGTGTAACGCCGGTAGATAGGTAGGTGTGATAGGTTGGTATGATAAGAAGCTAAATATTTTTAAGAACATATGTAATAGCTTTAAAAACAAAAAAAATGCAATTTATTAATTAATTAATTTTGTATTATTTAAATTTACTAAATTATCTGTATAAGTAATCTGAAATATTAATTGTTTTTAATCTAACCCTTTATTTACTGAATTATGAAATAATGTATTAACTTTATTGATTCTTTTTATACGAATAAGTGTTGATAGGATATAGAGAAAAAATAAGAAAAAACATAATTTTTTTCCACAATAAGCATTAATTTCATAGTTTTATAAATCCGACGAAGTCCCGTCAGGGCACAACTGCAGCAAAATGCACGATCAATATAGGATTTTGCGGTGAAGGGACTAATAAGTCCCGTCAGTAAATAAAGGGTTAATCCAAGCGAAGCCGGGTAGGAATACAAGCGTTGAAATAATCCATGAAATTTGAATGGATAAAATGATGGTAGTGAAATGCTGAGATATGTTTTGGACTAAGAATCGTGGGCCACGAGTTGTCGAGTACTGGGATAGGGTGTTTCTAAAGGAGCTTATGGACCCCTGGCGTAGAGCAATAATTGCTACCGCCAGTCCGAGACACAAAAAGAGCCAAAAACGGACCAGAGAAAGAAAAATGGGCATTCAGGCGAAATTCCCACAGACCTTTGGAATAATTTTTATTTGGGGTCGGACTTTCGGGCTCGACAGCGTTTGTCGGGCTCGACAAACATCCTGATTTGAGGGAGACTTTATTTTACGACTATATGAGATACAAAGTTTGTGAGTAAAGCCTTGTGTAGCGATACCTTTTTTTAATAGTTATTTATATATATATATATATATATATATATATATATATATATATATATATATATAAATATGTTTATTACATAATCTAATATCACATTGTCGTTGCTTCGTTGCTATTTTTTTTTAGTTTAAAAATATTAAATAAAACATCCTTTGGAATTCATGGCTTTGAAATAAACCGTGACTTTTTTGTTTCCCCGATTGCTCGACCACCTTTGAACGGGTCGTCAATAGACTGATCAGCTTTATCGCCTCGAATGCTGATATATTCCACGCAAGGGAGACTCAGTTCAAGCACGAACTCCGCAAATTTGTTTGGAAGAATAACTTGTTGGAGTCGTCTGTTTGATGAGCATTGAGACTTTGTGTTGTTTGTATTTATTGTTGTATTTGTCTTTAGTACTTCATCATAAGTACCTATATTGTTTCTTTTTGTATTATCTTATTTCAGCATCGTATTAAATAAAAATTGTAATGTTTCTCAACGTAATAGATATAATTGAAATCAAGATGTGACGAACTTATCTCTGCAGATATTAACGATAGGCAAAACACTTCAGAGCGTAATACCTCTAATAAAATGTATGATGGGATAAATTTTCTCGGCCACATAGATACTTGAAAATACCTATGAAATTATATAATATATATTTAATTTATGTAAATAAACAATAAAATACTTTAGTATTTACAATAGTTACCCCCGTCTTGTTTTATAATTATGCTTTAAATTCTTTGTAATGTCACATTTATAATTTTGTTAGATTTGTAAAGTAAATAATTTTAAAATGATACACGCATACTTCAGAAACATTCAACAGTTATTAGTGTATTATTGATAGTTTCAATTTTGATATATATATTTTTTGTTTAAAAGTCCTAGTACACTCCAGGTATACCTAATCAGAGAAACAACACAGAGCACGTTGTAAAAGTTCGACTGCCGAAGCACTGACCACTCAAAAGCGATAGCAAAAAAACGACATTCCTTTCCGGTACACCTCGTATAAACTGTACTGAAAACTGACGTTTCGGCAAGAAGGTGATTAGTTTGAAATGTGTCAGAGGGTTCGAAAGGAATTCAAAAATAAAATTTAGGAAACAGTGGTTATAGTTGTTTATTGGTGAGCATACCTTAACATATGTTTTCCAAGAACTGGCAATAAGACGTGGTTTTTGAGTTATTAAAGAAAAGTCAATGTACATATAATATGATCATATTTATTTATATATAATATTATTTTACATAATAGAATCTATATTACTATTATAATATGTTTGATTATATTGATGATATTTATATATAGTTACAAATATGATAGAATTTCTTTAATCACTATTTTACATGTCTTTTATATATTTAAAAAAAAACTTGTGTTTCCGTATTGATAGATTTTTAGACCTATTTTTTTCAAAACCTTGGTGAAAAAAAAATATATAACGTTCATAAGAAGATTTGTTTCGGAAGCTGTAGTTAAAGTAATACGTAATCAAAAATAAATTTATTTACAAAAGTATTATAATAATATTTGTGTTTTAAAGTAGTGTTAGTATAAGTACAAATCGCTGATTACAAATTTTAAAATAATAACAATTGTTTGTTAAAGTATATTTTTTTACAATGTACTCAAAATATAAAGATATAAAAAACACAATAGGATATTTTCACAGTGAATTTTTTGAAGGTGTGATTTTTTTTGTAACCACAGGGTTCGGATACATGATAGGGTGGAATAATTTGCTCGGATCAGGTCTTAAAAGACAATGTGTTGTTGATTAATCCTTTCGCATCGGTTGTCGGCATATGCCGTCAAAGATTCCCCGACCGTTGACATCGGTTGACGTGATATATCGTTTTGCTACTTTCAGTACTCGTTGTGTGTACCTACATGTATTATTTACAGGAATCTGTAAAGCATGTAAATAAATATCGTTAGGTTTCGTCACAGGAGCGATTTTTCTGTAAGCCACATGTGTCAATGCCACCACATGTATGGAGTTACATAATGAACGTTTGTTAAATATAATAGTTTTTTATGCATCATCTGATAGCTTAAGGATAGGAAAATCAATTTGAAATATGAAAACAGGTCAGATAAGTACATGTATGCTTCAAATACTAGTTTTAAGCTAAAAAAAATGGTTTGAAAAATTCACGCCGTATTGACAGTATAATTTGTATTCCATGGAGCCGTAACGAAAGGGTTAAAAGACAATGTGAAATTGATTAAACAGTCGTTTATTGTCCGTCGGTAAAATGTCCGTCGGGCAAATATCCGATCTGAATCTATGGCCTTACTTTATCGTTTATTATTATTATTATTATTACTTGAGAAAATACCCTATTGATTAATGTTTTAAAATTAAATTAAAATATAACGTAATGTAACAAATTGGCACAATCTAATGCAGTCAAAAAACTTATTTGGCTTTCAAAAATAATCTATTAAGTACAGGTACATAATTATAATGATCATATACTATGAATATATAAACCCTGATTGGAAGATTTAGGAAGGGACATTCTATTGCAGACAGTAATTCTATTTGTTTCCTATAATTACTTATTTATTACACTATATACTATTTAATGTTGTAATAATATTGGCTAGTGAATAATTTTTGTGAAATGTGGTACAGTAAAATTTTAAAAAAAAAGTACCGAATTTCACTGAAAAATAAGACAATATATAACAATTTATGAAGAAATAAAAAATATTAATAAACATAGTATTAATATAATCAATTGAGTAGTGTATAGTTACAATAGTTATTTAATTAAAGATATTTAATTTAAGAAAATGATTATTTATTTACCTTGTTTTTACATGGATCACGTAAGATATGTCCTCTGTTTAGGTGACTGCAGTTTCGACTAACTCGTAGTCTTCATCAATCCATCACTTGTCAAGAGACAACTCAGCTGCATAGTACAATACACCTCATTCATCATCAACAAGATAAATAAATAAATATTTATTATTTATAATGAATCTCTAAGTGAATGCTGAAAACATTGAAAAAAAATGCCTTTTTTATTTCATGACAGCACGCGTTTCACTTTTGACAGTTATTTGATATTTTTTTTTGAAAAATAACAATTTTATTAACAATTATCGTTGCAATTATTCACTTGACTGACAAAAATGCTCGGGGATCGTCCATTAAAAAAATTAATAAAATGTAGTTAAACAAATCGAAACGGAATAAATAACTATTATAACTGTTAACTTTCACAGAGGTTGGCTAGTACAATAGATGTTATTGAGTAAATTTTAAAAAATTTAAAAATTCAATGAATAATAGAGCTTTTCTTATTTTCATTTAAAATAAACATTATTACAATATATTTTCGTTAGCGAAATTATATGTCTCAATGTTTATGATCTATGTATTGTTTAAAATTATTCAACGTAAATAAAATATAAAGTATGTATTTTCAATGTACTCGTATTAAATGATGTTATTATTGTACAGTTTTTGAGAGAGTCACTATTGTGCGACCGTGGAGACCTGCAGACCGCCTCACACCTAAGATCTTACTCCATGTGCCCAACAAGCTGCACATCTCCGGACCTAATGCTGGGCAACACGCGAGCTGTCGATGTGGCCAGATACTGGGCAAAAATAATTTGACGTCGCTGACACGAAGAATAAGAAGATCGTATAGTCTCCAAAATATAGTCTCAGAACAAAAAACCCGATAGATTTTAAAATCATTTTTTTACATTGCCAGATGCTACGGTTGCAGTAATCTGTTCGTTACGTTTTAATTGATTTTTTATTACAGTTTATGGAGGTAGACCAACAAATTTAAAATTGCCATAAATTTGTGTTTCTGTAATATTCATTGTGCACAAGAGTTTTTATATATAAAAACTCAAAGGCGTAGATATAAACATATATAATACAAGGAACCGTAGATACTAAGTTCTTCACTGAAATATTTATATCATATCTTCATATCCAAGTTGTGCCATATATATATATGAATGTATACAAAATATATTCGACGGTCCCTCCGTACGATGACGGCCAGGATGTTTGAATTAATAACAAATTAAGCTGGTACCACCGCTTGCTGTGGGTACATTAATTACTGGCATATAATTCGTAGACATGTTTGACGTGTCAGCGCTGTGTGGGCACAATCAATATTTTCAAGGAGGTCAAGTGATCAACTTGACACTCCAAACATATATAATATTATGTTTCTAGTACCCGCATTGTATCGTTTTGTAAATATGAAAAATACCAAAGTAAAAATGCTGCTTATACCTGTATATCACTTTTGTATTATTCTTTAACATATATTTTCTATGAGATACATAATAGCTGAAAACTTAAAAATTCAGGCATCTTTTTGTCAGTATTATTTATTTCAGTGTAAATTTTTCTTCTTCTCTATTCTTCATTGATCTTCTAAGTAATTCAATAACATCGTGTATTTATATATCTTTTAGTTTTAAGTATAAAAACATCGATAAATTATATTTACATGTATTAAACAATATCACAACAACTTAATTCGATATGAGTAAAACAATATTGTAAAAATATACTTGTTTTAATAGAAAACTTAAGCTATCACTTAAATTCCGAACGGAGACTTTGAATTTATTACTCTTGGCATAATTCAATCTTTGAAGCAAATATTATTTAGTTTGAAAATACGAATATTCATACTTTTTAAATATGGATCACGTTAAATATTGTTATTTTCCGATAGCATGTCATGTCAGGGCAATCACGATATTATGAATCGAACGTTATCAATATTTAAAACAAATCTTCTTCAATTAAATCGCATTAAAGATATTTAATATGAATATTAAAATGCTGAATTTGATATTAAAATGTAATTGTTAGTTTTAGTTCATTCATTGAGCATCATTACGGCGGTTACAAGTGTGTAATGAGCAACATAATGTAATCCAACGCGAATTTGTTACATAGAAGTATGTACGATCCAGTACCGACTTTATACCCTACGGTGCCCTAGGGTTTTTTTTTCTGGCACACCATATTGTTTATATTTAAAACACTCTAAGCAAGATTGGTTGCCCTCGGTGCCCCTAGCTTATTCGACGCCCTGGTGCATAGACCCACTTCACCACCCCCTAAAACCGGCACTGGTACGATACTTATATGTAATGTTCTTAGCGAAAAATCGCTTTGATTAATTGCATATTGGTTTTTAACACGAAAGTGGTCATACTAGAAACAATGAAATTACATTTCGCTTTACACGTATTTGGGGCCACTTTCACATAAAAGAGTTTATTTTTATTTTGATATTTTATCATACTTTATTATTTATATAGTAAAATTATACTGATAAATAACATTATGTAGTCTATAAGATTTTACCCACTATTGGACCATTATCCAATACTAATAATATACTTTTAAATTATTATTATAGATATATGTGTTTTATTTTTATAATATTTTATTTATTCTATAAATAAATGAATTTCACTCTTTCAGAGCAGATTAACACAATATATAGGAAAATAGTAGTGATGATATTGTATTTTGTAATATTTCTTTCGTCTACGAATTTTATATTTCTTGAAGTAAATCACTGACAAATGTTGATTTTAAATACATCCAATCAAACCTTATGCACTATTTTAAAACTTAAATTATATTATCTATAAATCACTTTTTAAATATATTACCTACTTCACACTTCCGTCAATAAGTTAAATTATTTAGACGAACTTGAGGTTAAATTTTGATACGCTTTCATAATACATTAAAAAATATAAAATATTTCGATCATTACCAAATTTAAGACATGTTGTAAAACAAATATCATTGAAAAGTCATCAAGAATTATAGAACCATTAATAGTTCACTTAAAAACGATGTTATTAACGATTTTTTTCAATACAATTTGATTTCCTCACTCTTATGGGAACTATTTTGGTATAACATTCAGAATGACCGAATTCAAAATCGTCATATTACCACAAATGGTATATTAATATGTTTTTTTGTAATTTATTTTGTTTTGAAACGTATTATTTTTTGCATATATGATCTAATAATGTTCTTGATGCATAAGTGGCTGATATTTCTGGAGAATAGTAATGAAACATTGTACTATATAACAGATAGTATATAAACAAATTGTATTAATAACACAGCATAAATTAATAAATAATATCGTAATTAAAAATAATATTGACTATTTCTGTTACAAAAGATTTAAAGTCAATGTACTTTTTCCTTAATTTTTTTAAAAATAAAATCGTAAGTAATTTTTTAGTAAGTATCTATTTCACTGACGGTCAGTTAATATAAATAAAATTATCGGCCATGAATTCAATAAATCCTATTAATAATAGTGTAGGTTATGTGAATTTGTATATTTATTTGCATTCACCATCTTTTTTATTTACTTTTTAATGACCATTCATTATATTACTGACCGTAATTGACTAAGATACTGCCAACATAAATGCAGGTACAATTTAAATGTATCGTTTTATTCTAGTAAATGACTTTGCTGCCAAAAAGTTAATTATTTTTCATACAAAATGAATAAAAAAGTTTCCATATGATTGGATTAAAAATTTTACTCTATGAGAAAAAAGAATCTTACTGAATAATCTCAATTATAAGTAACATGATTTTTTTTAAATATTTTGAGACAGTGGACCATCTTTTATTCACCTTATGCTGATTGCTTAAGCCTTAAACCAATAATATATGAAACAAAATTAATACTGAATATTCGTTAACATTAACTATAAACTATTCAAATTTTAACATTCCCAACAGTTTTAACATACTTTATTTTGCCCTCGAAATATTATATAAACATTTCTTATTATAAAACGAATTTATTAAAAACCCAGTATTATACATCCAAAACATAGTATGGAAATATGCTGTATAGTATTAAAATTATAATCTAATGTTTATTTGCCAAAAACGTTTGTGTTTTAAAATACTTCGTAGATAAATTGGTATTGTGTTTTTGGGCTTACCAGCTAAAGTTTCAGTACCAAATCTTGTCGTAAAAACCTATGAAATCACGATAGAAAAAATATTTAAGCAATTTAAATTAAAATTATTAAAAAAAAAGTTACGTTATCTCGTTTACAGATGGATAGTTAAATTATATTTGTCTGTGATTTACTTCAGAATATGATTTACTTCAGATATTCGATAAAAATCTTTACATGAGGAGAAATTATTTAGAATTACTGAAAATGTAACGCAATTATCTAGATTTCATTTCGTTTGTATTGAGAGTTTAAAAAAATTACAAATATTGTTGATATTGTAATAAATAAAAACGTTTTTGGCAAAATAACTAAAAACTGAATACAAATCAATAAAAGCATATTTATTCTTATTTTATAATAAGATAGTTACAAATATATTAATTATTACACTAAAATATTGTTTTTATTATTTAACAATCATACACCAAACAGTCATTATTGATGTATTAACAATATTTAAAATGCAACAAAAATGAATAAAGTTTCTTTGACTTGTCTGCAGCATACATTTATATAGGGATCGGTTAAATCTTCCTAAAAGCTCACATTTAAAGTAAAGCTATCTCTGGTCATGTTTATCACACTTAACGGAGAAGTTGCCGACTTAGATTCTTAATCGATTACAAAACGATCTGATAAAATGTTGAATTACAATAAAAAGTTACAAATAGACAATTCACACTCGAATGAAGTCGTATCACGATAGATATTAAAAAAATATGTTTTATTTTAAGCTTCGTGATCTTAAAAGGCACATTATAGTTCATTTGGCTAAACTGTAAATCTGGCTCGCGAACCACCGCGAACCATCACGCCTTGCAAGCTTTAACCAAAAGAAATATAATATCAGAACGAATCATCAAAGCGACGGCTTCCGATCCAACCCCGTGACGCTCCATCTTACCAAGAATATGCGTCTTCTCGGTTCTTTCCACTTCCACCACCAGGGATTACAACTACGAATGCCATAAATAAAACTTAAAGTATCTAAAGTTACATCTAAGTTAATTTAACTAAGTTTCCTGAGGTTCATAACACCGAATCTAATAGGTGGGTATATGATACCCGTACTCTCAATGTCGGACACCTGTGACATTAGAACTAGTCGTCTGGCAATATTGGGTGACAATGGAAGAAGTCATATTACGAGTTACAGCTACTGCAAGCGAAATTTTCAATTCCCCCATTTATTGTTATTCAAGATCACAATTCAAATATAAAATATGCAAACAGGGGAACACCGAAAAGGCCAAAACTACGGTGCTAAGGTGAGACACGTCGACTAACAGATTAACGAGACTTCAGCTCGTTTTAGAATATGGAACCGTTCTCTTCAAAATGAGTAATTATCGTTGTTTTATCTAGATATGAACGTTTTCGAATATTATTAATCGAACACGTTGAATGTTCGCCGAGATGTATCAGCGAACTACTGGACAATCGGCATATTATGCTATTTCATGAATATTTCTTAAACGGCGACACGCGTATTTTGTAATTCTGTTCGAATTCGTTCTCTACGACCGCCAAATTCGAGAGAAATAAACAATCGAAATCTCAATAGTCGGATTGATTAAGACGCGTGACTTAATCTCTGATGAAGACGAATTCATTGTAATGGTTCCAGCGGTTCTCCTCGGAGTCGACCCCCGGCTTGAGCTCCGCCGCGCTGCCTGCCGTGCCGCTGCCGCAGCTGCCCACCAGCTTGAAGCCTTGCTCGTGCAGCATGTCGAAGGCCTGCTCGATGGACGAGTGCTTGAGGAAGAAGCGCGAGGTGTAGCGGTCTGTCAGCCCGTGGTCAGGGTCGCGGCTCTCGTTGAGGGTCTCCGCGAACACCTCGCGGCAAAGCGTGACGCGCCCGCACACGAGGATGCGCGACAGCTTGCGAAACTTCACGTCCGCCAGTCCATCTCTACCAAAGGCGAAGCTGCCCCGGTAACCGACGGTGATACTGCCCTTCTCTTTGCTCTTTGAAAGATCAGCACCGAACTGAGAAGACAGCGCCTCTACCATGGTCGACAAGCGAAAGTGCGCCGCCTCGTTCCTCAGCCGCTCAGCCTCGCGGAAGCTTTCCGGCAAGACGAGCGCGCCGTTTCTTAAGAAGTCCAAAACATACCGGAAGAGGACTCCGTCGCGATCCAGGAAGTACTTTCCTTTGGCGTCTTTAGCCACGGGCGATCTACCAGTGAAGATCGCCGCTAGTGCCGAGTCGGCATCCTTCACGAGAGTCGCCAGGCTGGTCGTGTAGAACACTCCGCCGACGTTCAGCTCGACGACGGAAGGAAATTCTGATGAAGCTTCTGCCATCTCGAAAGCTTTCACTTTATATATCGGATACGTTTAAAAACTGTAACGGATAGATAGGGTCACTGGAATATCGAAAGGGCGCGTTCACTTTAACATCGCGAGCGAACTCGTTGTGCTCTCCGCAGCCGGGCGCACGACCTGCCCGTCCGAACTCCGACTTTTGACTGGGATGCGCCGCGAGCAGCGATCGCTTCACGTCTGACTAATCCTGACCGCATCCGCTTCCATGGCCGCCGTCCTGCGGTGACTGTGAGCGGTGAGCGCGCGACAGTTCCTGAAGGACTCGGTTTGATTATTGTTAAAGTCTCTGCGAGTCCCCGCGTCGTGTTGCCTGTGACTTGTGCGGAATGTACGTGTTGATATGTGACGGGAAAGTTTATTGCGTGCATTATCCTCGACCGTCCCTCTCTGCCGGTCGCTCCGCAGCATCTCTTCTCCCGGTCTGGCGCGGGGGCTCTGGGGCGCCGGCGAGGAGGTTGATCAATACGGGGCGCGGCGCCGGCGCGTGAGACTCCGCCCCGCCCCCTCCGGCTCCGCCACAAAGCTCCGACAACACTTTTTTCATCCTCCAGGATGCACTTGTTAGCAGCGAATCGAGGAAATAGAAAATGCTCGCCGCCTAACCTACATAAGCGAGTGCGAAGCGCTCGAGAAGCACCCTTACCCACATTGTGTTGAACGACTTAAGCGCTAAACGAACTAGACAAATTTGTAACACAAAATATATATAAATATATATTAAGATTAACTAAGAAAAAAACTTTTATTATCAATCAATCTTCGAATTCTTCAACAAAGATGAAATATTGTATCACTTTTAAATTCATTTTAAACATATATTTAAATAAATATAAATATGAATTTAAGCGGTTAAATTTCTGCAATATTACAAGATAAATTTTTAAATTATGCATTTAGAATGGTAGTATATATTGGATATATATTTTTAAAGTATTTTTACTAGGACGAAAAATTTCGTTAAAATTATTATTCTCGTATATTTAAACAAAAATTGTATTTACAGGTTTATAAAAAATAATATTTTAGCTGTTTTCAAAGTATGTAGTTACAATGAAAAAAAAATATATCGTTCAATATTTAAATAAATCATCACCATCATCATCTTATTCGTCCACTGTTGAACGTAAGCCTCCCGCATGAGTCTCCAACCTCTTCCATCCTCTGCCTTCCGCATCCAGGCCACTCCCGCTATTCTTCTTATGTCGTCAGTCCATCTTGCAGGGGGCGGTCAATGCTTCGTTTGCCAGTTCTTGGTTTTAATACATAATATATCTTAAATATTTTCCGATAAAATTATTTTTTACGATCGGTGGATACGACATTAATAAAATGGTGATTACGTAATGAAACGTAGTTGAAATATTTGTAATGTATTGTATAAAATATAGCATGTTAACGAAAGAATAACAATTATGTAATGCCGTCAATGAATGTTCTCGTAATATTACCTGAACCGTAATTTTTTTTTTAATATATTGCTGTACAATTTAATTATTTTGGGCATAAATACAAAATACCCGGAACCGCTACAATACCTGATTTTAACACACCTGTTGATTTTTTTAATGTAAAAACGAGAATACCATCAAATAATGTAGCATCCGGGTAACAGTTTAAATTCACCGTCACGTTAATAATCAATTGAGGTGAAATTCGGAAGATCGGACAAGCATCGAAATATACCTTGGAAAATAAAATTACGCTTTTTTTATCTTCTTTTTTCTTCTTAACTTTATGGCTACTTTACGCTTCCGCTAGGACGGGATCATGAAAGAAGAAATCTTCAAAATTATTATTTTACTAATACAGAGAATCATTTACTAATACAGATAATCATTATAAAGCCGGTCTCGCTTGCAAGAAACTAGGTGTATTATATAGATCACGTCGCTATTTCAACGATGAACAACTTCTTCTATATAAAGGACAAATCCAACCTATCCTTGAAAACGGCAGTCACCTTTTTATTGGAGCCCCAAGATACCTTCTAAACTTAATTGATTCTGTTCAAAGAAGAGCAATTCGTTTGATAAAAAATAAGACTCTTACGTCTAACCTGTAATCAATGGAACACAGGCGTAAGACTGGTTCACTTAGTCTTTTCTACCGTTATTACCAGGGTCGCTTCTCTTCGGTACTTAAAGAACTAATTCCTCTTGCACCCACCCACAACCGACAAACTCACCTTACACTTGTCGAACATCCATGCACGGTTAATGTGTGTCGACCAAGAAGTGGCAGTTTCCAAAGTTCCTTCCTTAATGCCACCGGTAAGCTTTGGATTGCTCTTCCAGCGTCTGTGTTTCCTCCTTCCTACAATATGGATCTCTTCAAGAAACAGATAAATATACTCTTGCAATCTCCCCAACCCACACACAAACACGAACACAACACACGTTTCGCGCATGCAGCGTCCAGCCCCCTGGCTGAGCGTCATAAAGTGCACTGGTCTTGATCGGATGTGTTCTCCTGCAAGCGATTACATAAAAAAATATGTTAAAATAGTCAATGAAATATGGGAAATACGATTGTCGGATTGTGGTATTTACAAGTACATATACGTACAAGTTCTATTAACTAATCCAACTAAGCTAGAAATTTGCTCAAAGATCTACGAATAGTAAACAGAACAACAATGGCGCAAGAACGACTAAATACACATGAAAACTTCGCAATTGAAAATTGTGTTCTAGAGAATTTTAATTACCTAATGCTTTGGTTAAACCTGTTCAGAGAATTTCCACGACGAAAATCCCTTAAAAAGATCTCGTAAAATTTAATTTATGTAAAATTTTCTTCGCTCACATATTAACGTAGAATGCTTAACGACACATACTCGTATAATCCAAACAAATATTATAGTAATGATGTTAATGTGAAAGTATTTCTGTATCTATATGATTAAATAATTATTTACCAATATTTTACGATGTTAAAATTAATTTTATGAGTATATATCATTTTCTTGTACTTATAAAGCAACAACACAAATTTAAATAACGTAAATGCGTATACTTTTATTTAACCCTTTCGCATCGTTGTCGGCATATGTCAAAGATTCCTCAACCGTTGACATCGGTTAACGTGATATATCGTTTTGCTTCTTTTAGTACTCATTGTGACATCTACGGTAGGAAATTGGAAGTGCAGTCATTCCCTTTATCAACCCACATGTATTCTTTACAGGAATCTGCATAGCATGTAAATAAATATCGTTAGGTTTCGTCACTGGAGCGATTTTTCTGTACACCACATGTGTCAATGCCACCACATTTATGGAGTTCTATAATGAACGTTTGTTAAATAAAATAGTTTTTTATGTATCATCAGATAGCTAAAGGATAGAAGAACCAATGTTATTTATGAAAATAGATTAGATAAGTACATTTATGCTTCAAATACTAGTTTTAAGCAAAAACAATGGTTTGAAAAATTCACGCCGTATTGACAGTATAATTTGTATTCCACCGAGCCGTAACGAAAGAGTTAAACTGAAAACTGTATAATTCTGTGTATGTCTGATAGTCGCTTATCACAGATAAACAGTAATAAAGTTATGTTTTCATTTCCTTATCAATTTTGCGATTTTCAACATTCAACTTTTAACTTTATTGTTCTCTATTTTCTTGAAATCATAATTTTTTTTCGCGGAATAGTAGTTTTCTTGTACTTGCCGTTTGCTAAGAACAGAAAATTCGACTGAAAGTGATAAAAACATTAAATTATTTTATAAAAAAAAAGTGTATCAGTAAGCCGTTGAAAAAATATTTGTATGTTATTGACATCAGCACGATGTAGCCCTTGCCGACTGGTACCGAAAATCTCGATGTACAATTTTTCGTCTCTTATTTCTGTTCGTTTGTCATACAATTATGTGCCATTTTTGGGACTAGTCTTATAGACCGCCGCTAGTAGCGCTGGGCGAGAGCCATCACGACCGCGGCAGTTATGCCTCGCCCTTCGGCGAGAGCAGATTGTATTGTGGCTCGGCCGAATGCTAGGTCGAGTAATAAATTTATAAGGTTTTATCGTAAATATATGTCAGTGTGCTTCCGAAAAAGTCTGTATTTTCAATCTGCTCCTAATCCTGCCATCACGCGACAGAATAACACCTTTTTGAGAGAGGGGAGGATGTTATAATCTATATGATTATGAGTTTAAACATAAATATGCTCGAATAAAACTTGTTAATACAATATTTTCATTTCAACATCGTTTAAAACCTTATTTTGTATTGCTTTACATTGTTGCCATTAAATTATATCAGCCGCCGTATTATTTAATACTTTCATAGTTTTGTTTTGTTTTTATCTCTGCATCCGAAACTCCGCCTATTACATAATACACAATCAACGACTGTTCCGGAACCGAGTTCGCGGTCCTGAAATTACAGCGTCAGCTAATTGGTGACGCCGGAATATCAAGGTTCCGGCACTGAGGATAAGTCCAAAGACCGGAGTTGTTTGGTAGTAATTTATTTGATAATATACCCCTTTATATATCTTAGTCTACAACATGAGTAAGCATTTATAAAATTAATATTAATACATTGAATTTCATACACCGCAAATTCCTAGATATCTGTTATTTTGGACCATGATTCCTTCAATTTCCATAGAGTGGCAAAATATTGTGATGGTCAATGCCCTGTGTCGTACCTGACTGTATGAATAGACAGATTCCATCTAAGATAGAGCGTTTGATTATAATGGTTACTTTAAAGACCTTTGGATATTTAATACAACATGATTATGTAAAAATAACAATTTGAACAACGACAGATCTAATTTGATTTTTAAAACTTGATTTATTTTTGCTAAATTGTATCAACATGCATCAATTTTCCATCATACTTACTTTTATGAAATATGTTTACTGAAGTGAATTGTTATTTATAAGAAGCAGCTTTTATATTCTTGTGGATAAATTTATTTAGCATTGTTACAAGGTTATATTAAGAGATACGAGTATATATTAACTGTCACACAGATCATGCTATGTTTCTCAAGTAAAGCAAGAGCATTTTACTTTATGGCAGCACTCAAGGGAGCCACTGTAAAGGCTTTCCATTTCGTTCCTCACCGCAGGATCCCAAAAGTTGGCTCGTTCAAACATATTTGCAAGCGTACTACTAATCAATATATCAAGAAAATTGTTGATTAATTAATTATTTTGGTTAGCAAATTTAAACGACAGAACTTTACACAATGCAGCACTATTTGCAATGCAATTGTAACAATAAATTTTGACGCGTAACTATAAGAATATTAATTTTAGAAAACGTTATTTTTATCATTTTTGTTGTGGCGCTTGACCATATTTTTAAAATGTCAAGTGTCATACCAAGAATTTGCTCCTAACTATACTACTCAGTAAGTACAATTGTGGAGGAAAGACACATAGGAAATTAACAGGAAACACCACACTATTCATATTTGTGCATGTTTTCATTTAATGTTCTTATACGCTACATATTTCTTCATTTACCTTCGTAAATTTTCCGAATAGTGAAGGTAAATATTGTGGCGCTTGAATGTCACTCGAGTTTTGAATCCCTGAAAAAATAACTATAAATCAACAGCTTCGCTCCTAGGAACTGCGTAGTCCTCATTTCGTTAAAAATAAATTCCAATGAGATACACACGATTTGATAAATATTACTTAAATGCATTAATACGACCGTTTTTCGGATGAAGATCTGATACAATTTATGTCTCAAATATTTCTGCGAAGTTGCCAGTTAACTAAATTAAATAACAAGCAAATAAAAAAATGTCTAAAATGTCATCTAAACGTAATATTTATAAAAATAAAGATTGTTTGTAATATACTCAGATATGCAGTCCTGAAAAAATTCGAAGTCTTTGAATTTTTGACAAGACAACTTTTGTAAAGCACTTATTTATTATAAGGGATCTATGACATACTTTTTACGGATGACGGGTAGTCTCACGCCAACAGGTGTTGATTTAAGACATTTTGATTAATTAAGAGCTTTTAATTTGATTTTGTGAGGATCGAATTTGTGACCTCTCGTATGACAGTCGACCGTATTAACGCTACGCCGCGACCTTCGGGTCAGTTAGGGTCCGGGATAATAAGGATTTGTTACGCCACTGGCAACCCGTGCTGTGGTTTTTACCTTCCTGATTTATTATTTACTCGCTAGAGACCCTCTTAATGCACCTCTGAGCCCGCGCTTAGTGTAATACATTAGTGGAAATTTGTAAAAATCTAAAAATAAAAATACGCATTACCCAAATAGGCCGAACATTTATTGCAATTGGTATTTCAAAACTGTAGCACGTGACCCCCGAAAAACCGAGCTGGACTCTTCCCGCCTTACACGAGCATAACATCAGTGGATTATTTAGTATACTTGATAATCCACACATTCTGTTTATGGTAAGTAACCTGTATCGTCAAAACCGAGCTGCCAGATGATTTTTCAAGTCAGCTTACCATGATGAATTTCCGTTGAATACGTTCAGTAGTCAATGATACACAAATGCGGCTGCGCAAACCAATGCTAATATAAATGTCGATTGGAATATTTATGGTTGTTCCAGAACCGAGATCGTGCTCCTGAAATTACAGCGTCAGCTTAATGGTGACGCCGGAATACCAAGATTCCGGCACTGAGGATAAGTCCAAAGACCGAAGTTGAATTGGTACTACTTCATTTGATAATAAACCCCTTATTATATATTAGTATACAACATGAGTAAGTATTTAAAAAATAATATTCATACATTGAATTTCATACACCGCAAATTGCTCGATAAATGTTGTTTTGAACCTTGACCCCTCAATTTACATGGATTGGCAAAATATTGTGATGGTCAATGCTCTGTGTCGTACCCGAATGAATGAATCGACAGATTCCATCTAAGATAGAGAGATTGATTATAATAATTACTTTAAAGACTTGTGGATGTTTAATACAAAGTAATTATGTTCAAAATAACGTTTTGAACAATGGATAATTTTCTAAGGATCATTTGACCTTTTTTACTTCGCCATATTTGGACCAAATTTATCTTATTTGACGCAAAATTTTACAAAACATATATTAAATTCTCGTAGAGTATCAGTGATCCATAGGACACAAGTTCGAAACCACTGATTAATTGTAAAACAGTTCAACGTGACCCTAATGTAATCCAGCGTGTCTAGGGAAGTTTAATGTATGTATTAATATGTAATATGTCATATAAAACCCATCTAACAATAAACAATAACCCATCTTACTTTATACTTGGTATGTTAGGATACAATGAGTTGAGAACGAGAAGAGATGTGTGCTTGAGTATTCATTTCTTTCGGCTAGTGAGTTCAGAAATCGTGATATTTTGTTAGAAATCGGTTTGTTTGTCCCTGACAATTATTTAAGGATAAGGTGGCACAGATTGTTTGTTCTTCCTAGAGGTAATATTAACCTACCAGAGACTATGCCTTTTGGGAGAGTGATCAAACTGTTAAACCATATCGCCTCGAATATTAATATATTCCACTTGAGAGAAGCCCAGTTTCAACATGAGCTCCACGAATTTATTCAACAAAGTAATTTCGTGGGGTCTTCTGCTTAGCGAGCTCCGGGACTATTTAATAATTATTGTTAATGATAGTAAATACCTAATTGTTTCTCTTGTATTATATCTTATTTTAGGATCGTATTAAATATATTTGTAATGTTTCTAAAAATAAATGCATTGTATTAGTTCTTACTGCGTGAACGTCTTGAGAATACATAAATATACATATTATAATTTGTACTTTGTTGATTTAGATAGCTGATGCGAATAACAGAAGACTTCTTTGATTGCCTGATTGGGTTTAAGTGAACCACTGACCGGTTACATCAAAAGGCAAAAGGAACGGGCGAGTCATACAGACTATGAAATGATTTCAACTGTCATGAATAGTTCAGTTATACATTCTATACGAAATATCTGAACACATGTACCTATTATATTTTTGTTATTCTATATTCGTTTTATAGCTGAAACATACGGCTGCCGCAAATTTCTGCCACACAGTTCTGGGAGCCACATTAATCAATGCTAGTTTGATCATATTTTCATATATTTTACGCACACACCATGATTTTTTACATGATACTTTGAATCCAGAAAATGTCACGTAAAAAATGCCCAAATTTCATAAAATTTAAAGAATCGGTTCGAAATCGTTTTAAAAAGTACACAAAAGCGAAATCGCGTTAGCCCCTTCGCATCGGTTGTCGGCATATGCTGTCATAAAATTCCCCGACCGTTTAAATCGGTTGACGTGATATATCGTTTTGCTTTTTTCTTAGAATATATTTTTATGCATCATCTGATAGCTAAAGGATTCAAGAACCAATGTGATATATGAAAATATACCAGATAAGTACATTTATGCTTCAAATACTAGTTTTATAATTGACAGTATAATTTGTATTCAAACCGAGCCGTAATGAAAAGGTTAACAAATAATCGCCTAAAAAATGTGTAAATATCTTGATTGCTTGGAGTTGTGGCTTTTGGGTTGAGCGGTTGGGAATTTCTTATTTACTTCGATATTTCATCCGCCATTGCAACGGTCATCTTCGTTGGTGATATGTTATCTTAATATTTATTAAAAATAACGCTTATATCATCTTTGATGAAATTAAATAAAAGTACTGAACGTCCTTACAAGGTTGTATTGGAAAAAAAACAGTCTGTCATAAGGAACATGTTATAATTTCCTAAGTATAGGTGGTCAATTTCATAGGTTTGAAATGAGTTTTTTTTTGTTTCGAACTGGACATTCCCGAATTTAACAGTTTTTTTTAATCCCGCAGTGCTTCTGTACATCCAAAAAGTAAACGAAAGAGACACGCTTCAATTACCTAAACTGATGGATGCACATTTTATATGTACATATTTAACTGGTAACGTCACTTGAGTGTTCGAAACGGCGAAATCAAAGTTATCGATGTTTGTGAAAGATATAGTTTGCTTTTGTTGTTCTAGTTGAACGTTCTGCTCTGTACTTGATAAGTGTAATTCGTTGAAGTAACGTTGAAGTGATTTGAAGCGATAATGATAATAAGTATACAAGCAACAAGGTATGTCTTATCAGCATTGTGCGAGTATTTACAAATATCGTGATTAATCTATCAACAAATTTAATTAACATTATTTGCAATATTTGATTTCTACATGTAGATGTCAGTTTATTAAATATGTTGTACTGAATATTGAACAGTGGAGATCGAGATGCAACATTTTGTTGTTGTTAACCAATCCACCGGATTGATACTACGAAGAAGACTAAATATTACAAAAGTAAACGAGAAAAAACTATATTTGAGAAAAAAAAGAAAAATTCACCAAAGTATATATATATATATTCACCAAATATTATTATTTTCTTCAGTTCTTAGTTTTTTCGAAAAATAATAATCTTCTGTTCTACGATTAAAAAAAAACTAATCAACCCTTGTCTATATTTCAATATTATACTCGTATTTTGACCCTTTCGCATCGGTTGTCGGCATATGCCGTCATAAGATTCCCCGACCGTTGACATCGTTTGACGTGATATATCGTTTTGCTACTTTCTTAGAATAGTTTTTTATGCATCATCTGATAGCTAAAGGATAAAAAAACCAATGTGATATATGAAAATAGACCAGATAAGTAAATTTATGCTTTACATACTAGTTTTATAATTGACAGTATAATTTGAATTCATACCGAGCCGTAATAAAAGGGTTAAAAAAATATCGATTGTAAGTTCATTAATTTATCAATTTACCTGCGTTTTACATGTCTGCGGCTTGAAATCCTAATGCACAACGGTCAATAACCCTTGAAACAATATATTTTTTCTTATTTATGTGATTAATTAAAATTATAAAATTATCATTACATAAATTATATTTTTATGATTAACAAATATATACTTTATAGGTCCGCTATTTTACTTTGACATTCATTGAAATTTACTTTTAATTATTCGTTTTTTAAATTTATTTATTTAACAGAAACGTATTTCCAAAAATAAGCATAGAATAATAAATAAAATAACCATAGACCATATACAAGCATAAAAAAGAAGAAGATGACACGTGTCAAAGATCACAGAGATCTAGAAAAACAATACCACCGAAAAAAGAGGAGAATGATCTAAAAAAAATATCGAGGTGTACTGGTAGGCCATGTATAAGATAAATCAAATATATTACATATTTTTTCATAGTGAATCGGAGCCAAAGATTCGTGCACTCTGTGTACTTCCTCAACCCTGTTTACTTTTTAATAGGTTAGGTGTACCGTGTAAAAAATAATGCTCTCAAATTTATTTTAATTGATAGTTTATACTTAGGGTTACAACAATAGTCAATATTATAACCATTCCGAGAATGAAGACAAAAATTGAGCGTAGCGATCTTAGTATGGAGGCTTAACAGAAGCAAGTAACGTTTTCTAAATTAAAAGCATATTTGAAAATAATAGCTATTGAAGCAATATACTTCGTCTGTACTAACATAAAAATGCAAGTTATATTTTATAATAATCTTTAAATTCACAAAAATATAAATGCATCAGTGAGCTTCTTGTATGCAAAAAGGTAATTCGTCATTATAGTTGCATAATCTCTAATATGTATATATGAATGTAATCACGAAAAACTCAAGACCGAGAAAACAAATACAAATCGAAGTAACATTAACATCATAAAGCACTTCCACAACTGCATTTATTTTTTGGCATCTAACCAAAATCATTTTTACGAACCACACTTTGAATATTTAACCTTGACCTTGTACGTATCAATATACAGATCAAAAACATAATCAATATCCCAATACATATTAGTATTCTGAGTTAAGTGGGATAATTGTTTTTATGTGTTTTTTTCTTTTTGCTTCTTTTTAAATTATGCAAATTTATGTACAATGTACATATTTAAATTGAATGCAAATATTAATTATAGAACATAGCCAGGTTTCTCTGTTGCTGACTCCCTCACCCACTATATCTTTTGTGTTAATATTTTCACCTCGCACACACACTCATGATAAAACGTATAAGTTCAAAATTAAAAAAAAAAAACAATTAGTTTTTTGAATAATTAATTCAACACTGGAGACATCCCAAAAAGCGCCATTAAATAATAAATGCCTTACGCAATCTTACATGTTTTTGTTGTATCGGCTTAGTAAAAAAGTGATTATAAATTTTAAAAAACCTATGAAGTAAATGACGATAATATAAAAAATATTTTATGAACCATGCCCAGTTGTTTATGTGTTCTGTCATAGTATTCATATTTTATAAGGTTGACAAACTTATTCAAAATTGTTTGTTTTGTTGCGATAGTGAGTGCAGTGGGTAACTGATATATGCGCCCTCTTTTGTCCTATGTCCTTTCACATAAAACCTAAGCTTTTACTCAGTAAAAAGTACGAATTGCCCACTATTCCAAAATAAACACAATCTTCTTGCCTTCTTTTTTGCCGCTCGGGGCGCCTCGTTCTATCGTTTCTTGCAAGCAAAGCAGGCAATTCATTGAGTCAAGAAAATAATTTGTACGCTAAATCATATTTTTTTTAAAATACCTTAAATACTATTCATAATAAGTAGTAAAATTAAGTAAATTTAAAATATGTACAATATATATATATATATATATATATATATATTGATTCAATTGAAAAGTGATTCAACAATTGACTTGTAAGACATTTATACGATGTAAATAAAAATATAATGAAATTTCTTCTAGATTTATAAATAACTTCCCTTCATATAAAGCAATGCAAATATAAAGGGCATTATGCTATATTAAATAAGTATAATACATACCTACACTTGGTTAAAAAAAACCCTTGGTTAGGTGCATTAGGTAGTAGATAAAAGTTAGGTACAACATGACTTTCATAAAATCTGCTGAGCTAAATTCTCCTTCAGCTTGCAACACTTTAATATTTATCTTGGTTTTGACAGGCGCAGTTCGCACAGAAAATAATGAGCCGCATTCTCAACATTCCAACGTTCAGATTAATCGCTACTACCTGTTTCGCCTTACACCTCTCATCCTCCAGGTAAAATAAATCAAATAACACACCACATAGTCTACCATTTATCGCTATTCTAAATCTATTTAAATACCTATGCAAATAAAAATAAGCACAACAAATAAAAACATTTCGTAAGATAATACCGGCGTTTAAAAAAAAACAATACCGGGTAGGTACATACTTTACATTGGGCTTCGTACAATTATCTTCTTGAATTATTAATATGTTTTCCAACTTTGAGTGTAAATTGTAGGCGCACCTGGAAATTTCTCGAAATCTAATTTTATATTCTTATGAATTATATATTTTAACGCAAGTGTGGTAATATTATTATTAGAATCGTTTATTTTTATGATGACAAATTTTGTAAAAATCATCTTGTGACGACAAAAAAACTATATTACATCATATTTAGAATTATTGCGAAATGCATTGCAAAATAACATTACATCACTTTTTTATGTAAACAAATATAGCATAATACATTGTTATTTCTAGTTCAACCCATATGTATTGACTGCTGACTGCTGTCTATGTTAAGGTTATCTTCATTGATTGTCATGTTTTTTTTTACAGTTTTCATCTTACTTAACCATTTTTTTCTAGCATTTTTGGCGATATTGCCTGTCCATCACGCTGTTCATTCTACATTTGTGAATCTAGTTTTTAGTCGCTACTAAATAACTCGTCTCCCACTTTCCATTCCCATTTTTTTCTCGCGGCTACAAGTGTCATATCGTCAAGTTAATAAAAGTAAATTCAACACATTTAATTTCAGAGCCATGGCTTCCGCTGCGTTAGAGAACCCCGACTACAAGACGGCAAACTCCATTTACGAGTTCACAGCTCTTGACATCAAGGGCGAGCCCATCAAGCTTGACAAGTACAAGGGTCACGTGGCTATCATTGTGAACGTCGCATCGCAATGCGGTCTGACTGCCAACAACTACAAGCAACTGAACGAGCTGTTCATCGAATACGGAGAAAGCAAAGGTACTTAATGAATGCCTACACAAGTCTAATCACTAATCCTATACATACACCGAAGTTCAGTCTGTACACTATGCCTATTTATACCACAAATAGACAAAGTCTTTTAAACTATTAATTATTATTTTATGCACATCTTTTCCTACTTCCTGACAAATGATATAATCTTTTGATCCTGCAACTCCAACAAATATAACTTGTAGGCCTTAAAATACTGTATTCACATCTGTGTTTCTTCACTCATGCAATTATAGTGTCTTCACGAAGCAAATTAACCTTTAAACGCCCAGTGGTCCCATACGGGACCGTTAATTTTCGTCGTTCAATGCCCTAGCAGGCCACATTGCTAATTATAATTAAGCAGTTTAAGTAGCAGAGTAAACAAAGATAACAGTATATTTTTGAAATCTTATTAATTTTTCAGGGTTGAGGATTCATATCATTTAAGGTTATATGGTGTTAACATTGCTAATTATAATTAAGCAGTTTAAGTAGCAGAGTAGCAAGAATTGTGAGTCAACAAAGATAACAGTATATTTGAAATCTTATTAATTTTTCAGGGTTGAGGATTCTCGCATTCCCCTGTGACCAGTTTGGAGGCCAGGAGCCGGGCAACGCCGAGGAGATTGTTTGCTTCGCTGCCGAGAGGAATGTGAAATTTGACATGTTTGATAAGGTCAAGGTCAACACGGACGATGCTCATCCGCTGTGGAGTTTCCTGAAGGTATGCAATCAACCGGATCTCGTATGAGAGTGTAATCGAAAACTGTCTTTACTTAAAACTCTCAGGGTATCGTCATCGTGGAGGGCGCCAGAATTAAATATAAATGTAGTCAGCAAAATGCAGAGCTGACATAGATAAGGCAATGATTGTGGTGGTCAACGGGGTTTTATAGCGCTAATTTGTGACTATAATATGCTGCATCCAGAGACTGTTATAGAATAAAAATAATAATACACAATTGGACCATTGGGTGCATCACACAGTCTCGTTTATGAAATTAAACTGATTATTTTCCTATCATAACAACCTCTATAGTGATTACTATGAAAGTCTTTGTGATATTTTTTTGTATTTTTTTTTTTATGATAACTATATCTTTTCTTTTTATTATATTTTGCCCATTATTACTTATAGCATTATATTTGCGCTATATTCACAATATAGTATAGAGCTAGCATTAAATAGTTGATATTGAGTAATAACATTTTGGTATCAGCAAAATGGTATCTCAAAATAATGCCGACTCACTGCCTCAAATAAACTAATTATGTTTTTGTGTTATTTTTTATACTTATCTAACATGCTCTTTGAACTAAGCAATATAATGAATCATATTCAATATGAACTTGAGATGATTTTCACCTTTAATATTAACTTATTAGTGTTTTTATACATTTACGCAACAAATAATGCTCAGCAACAGAATCTTTGACCAATAAAACCTTGGCATTATTTACTAATGATGCTTATCTAGAAATATAATCAAGATATAATAGTTTTGAAGTTTTTATTATCCATATCAAGATCTTTTATTTAGTAGCCTTGTTCTATTATCTATTAAATTTTAGTATTGTAGATGTGAATTATGTTGTTTTTTTTTCCAAATTCTTCTGAAGACTATTTAATTATCAAAAATGGATCCCAGAAGGAATGTTTCAAATTAAAACAATCACTTTTCTCAAACCATCTCAAAACTAAATAAATCATCAATCCTGAAGAAAACTTCTGCAATGGCAGTCGAAATATTGGTTGAAGGAAGTTCGCCACACACCCAAAAGCAAAAATATAAAATATTTATTTACCTTGTTTTTACATGGATCACGTTGACTATAGCCTCTGTTTATGCAGCTCAGTTGTCTTTTGAAAGTGACGAATTAATGAAGGCTACGAGTTTGTCGAAACTGCAGTCTCATAAACAGAGGCCATAGTCAATGTAATCAATGTAAAAACAAGTAAATAAATAAACATTTCTATGACTTTGTTTTTTTTTTGCGTAAAAAAATATATATGGTCATTTAAAATGTATGAAAATAATGTTTTATGATTATCAATGTTTTTTTTTATATTTCAGTACAAGCAGGGTGGCACTCTTGGCAGCTTCATCAAGTGGAACTTCACCAAGTTCATCATTGACAAGAATGGAGTTCCAGTCGAGAGACACGGACCCACAACAGAGCCCAAGGACATGGTCAAGTACCTCGAAAAGTACTGGTAATTTAATGGTATTCAATTAGGCTTCACAATCGCAATGGCTTGGTTCACCAAAGCTTTTTTTTATTATGACTTATCCCTATAATAGATATTTGTAAAAGACGAATGTTTTAATTTTTTAAAAATATTTTTTTAAATTCATATGATAAGGTTTTTCAATAACTTATGAAAAGTACTGATAACAAAACTCCTTAAATTAATTAATTCTTATGATGTTTTCATAAAATAATTATTTTAAATTTTGTTACAATTAATATGAGAAGCCTCCAAATTAACTGAAAAAAAATACTTGTAATCAAAAACCAAACAATTATTTCCGATGACAGTAATGTTTGAATTCTCTAATTGTCTGTTATAACTTGTTCTTACGATGTTATTATTATATTTATTTTTAACTTCTCTAGTACTAGTAATCAAACACTAGATTTTAAGTTCTTATGATTGTTATGTTTATATTAAATTTCTCTAATTTTCTCTTTGTTATGACAAATTCCTATAACGTTTTTTAGTATCACAATACTTTTCACTTATTTTTTCAATTTATATGGCTAACTTTCAGATAAGCCTCTAACAGTTGTAGTGCTGGTAATTTGTCATTAAATAGTTAGTTCTTATGATCATTAAATTTACATTCTCCAATGTTCTATTTAATATGAATTATTCCTATATTTTTAATTGTTTTTAATTTTATACGCAGTATATGAAGAACTTCTTTATTACTTATAAAATAATATATTTCATATAATATTTACGTGCTCACATTATGAACTGTATAAAAAGTATTTTCATGATATATCCTCTTCTTCCTTTCTAAACATCTGCTGCTAATCACAGCCTAAATATCTTAATTTTTTTTCCATCCAGTTTTCCACTATTAGTGTATTTAAAAATTTGCTATGGTGCCTTAAACTTCCACTACTCATAGTTTCAATCAGATAATCTATCTTCCATATATATCTCCTTTTATTATGTGACTTAAGATTATTTTAAACTCTTTCTTTGTAGCATTTCTGTGTAGTAAACATGGTTGCTTGGAGAGGGATTCATTGTCCTCCCGAGTGATTCACATTAAGCATTCTGTCCAGTATTTACTCAAGTCCCGATTACTATTAAATTTTTTGGCATGAAAAAAAATGCACATCACGATTGAATATGTAATTTACTTCCATTGCATATATTGCACAATTTATTCTTCCAACTGTTTTTTTTTACACGGTTTTCAGAATTTTATTGAAATAATATATTTTCATGTTTAGATGTGAATTATAAAGTTGTTATTATTATGTCTTTATCGACCATCTTCACTAACATATATCTTTAAAACGTGTGATATAGCTTCTCCTAAATAATGATATGGAAGGATCTTTTTGATGTACACATTACGATAAATCACTTGTGTGTATGTATTTACATAATGCATCAATATTTTAATAAATCGTTTTTGAAAAATAAATGTCTTTTTACTTGTGAGTATTGTTTAAAATATGTTCTTTAAAATTCTTATCAGATGTAAAATATTTTTTTGAGAGAAAATAATAGATCAATTTTTGTAGATTTTATATCTTATAGTCGGGAGTCTATTCATATGTCTCTGTATTAATGCATTAGATTAGTTTAAATTTACTTATAAGATAATTTTTTAGTTTTCAGGGCTGCTCTCTATTTCATTTTCGGCCCGAATTGTCTGTTTTTTATGTTCTTGTGTTACTTCTTTTTTATAATTATGGATCTTCTGTTGATGGATTTTCAGCAATAAAAGACATTTTAAATTGTAATAATCATTTATATTTGTAAGCATTTGTCTTTTGTTGAATTTCTGAATGCAATAAAATAAAAAATTGACATTATTATTTATAGAAAGGTACAATTAAAACCTTAAAAGATAATTAATAAGTCAGATTTTAAAAACAATAAAAAAATCAGCTACAATATGATACATTTGAATATTTCATTATAATGAAAATAATCATTCCAGAAATATTTGAAAATGTTTTTGTTTCATCGAACTCAAACATAAATCATTTGACATTTTGTTACGAATTTTATTTTGTCCACTTTTTAGGAACATTCTTTTATTTGAAGATTATATGATAGGCATTCGAAATCTACACAAACATAATTTGATTTCAACAATGATGTTCCAATTTTTAAGCCACTGATAAAAGAAATCAATGACTTACCCAGTCTAGTAAATTTGAGCTTGGCCAGTAATTTAACCTAACCTCAACAATGTCTTTAGATTACAGCCTAATTACATATCATTCATGAAATACAGCAAATTGTATTAAAGGGATCCACAATAATTTCATTGTGGTGACGACTTTCATCTTAGTTATTTGAATGGTAAAAGTAATGCTTTTTGAAGATACTAAACATCTATTGGCAGCAATCGTAAAAGATGATTGACATATCTATACACCAGGAAAAGGAAATATATTCCCTTAAAGTATATTGTAGGTTAGGTTATTATTGACCATGTTCAAGGCATTTCATATTATTAGTGTCATATACATTTTCTCAAAGAATATGTTGCAATATGAGACAGTCCAACACAGCATAAATAACAGACTAAGGCATTTAATTTAAAGTTTAACTATGAATAGTATAATTTGAAAAATTAATACGCCCTATTCAATCAATTCTAAGATGCCACAATCGCAAGATACACTTAATTCTTCAGTAATGTTCACAGAAACATGAAGGCATAGCAAATATCAAAGTCAGTTGATACAAACTGATGATTACTAATAATGTTCACAGTGATAATAATCATTACACGAAAAGTCACTTAATAAAGAGCTGGTTTTCAAATGAATGACCCAAAAAATATAAGTGTTTAATTGAAGCATGAGTCACATTACGCTGCCTGCCATCTTCAGTTATCGGTCAATTTAGCATCACTACAAAATTCATTGTATATACATCATAGTCGCTGTTTGTTGGCGCTACTAGTAGCGGCTATTGTTGCTCAAGTTGCTCCCAATAATTAATACATACAAGGTCAGCTTACATTAAGTTGCAATTGTACTTTATATAGATACAATTAGTTATGTTGAGAAAACAGATAGATATCAAACGGTTTGGTTTTGACACTTTGATGCCAGTTTGCACATTCTCCACCGGTAATCAAACAAGGAAGATTTTTGTAGAAAAATTTGAATAGTAAAATAAGGAAATGTTCTTTTTTCTACATTAGGTGAACACTTCTCAGGGGAAGATTTTTTAATTTATGTGACATATGAGCATTTTTTTTTTTCGGGGACTTACATCTGTGTTTATACATTAATTGACTTGCCTTTTTTATTTAAGATATGGTAATGTTTTAATGTGTATCTTAGAATTTACTAAATAAGACATATGTAGTACAAGTCAGTAATAAATACAATCATAAAAATATATGTATACACGAGTGATTCAATAAAGCAGAAAGTATTGTTTCAACATTTTTATTTCCGGTGATAGTTTTAAATGTTTTTGGTAAAATGAAATTGCCTGTAATGAATAAAAATGTTGCCATATTAGACGATAATATGAAAAGAAGATAATTTGTATGTAAAGCACAACTTGGGTAACATTCTATTTACTTAGAAGTATAATATTAGCCTTAAAATTAAATGCATATAATATGTATTATATTTACATATAAAAATTAAATTTTAAGATCTTTGATTTTCTCTAGAAACTTAATTTTGTTTGCTTACTGCACTATTTATTTTTGTTACTTTTGTATAATTTTTATTAGTAGCAATGATTGATAATTAATTACTATATATATTTTATTGGTACTCGACGGATAAATGTCACCAGTAGGGATCGTTGTAAGCTGCGCTTCATCTCGAGTACAGAATTATAAAGAGCACATGTGGGGCATTATAAAATGACTCTTATAATTAAAAAAATAATTATTTTAACAATTATATAATTTTCACAAATCTAACCTAACCATTGAATATTATAATGTCATTTGTTAATGCATTTCATTAGTGTTATTGACAATATAGACAGGGACTGAATGTTGGCCGGAATAAGCTAACACCCAGCTAACCTCATCAGGTCAAGCTGGTTAGGGCACTCTATTGTCCTGGAGGTAGTAAATGCTCTCCAAAGGCGGATGAACCTTTATGGTCAATGGCATTATGATGTGGAAATAAAGGGGAAAACACCACATTAAAGGTCCAAACGACATCCTGTATCAGCAAAAATGAGAGATCGAGAAGTGTGGAAATTGAAATGCAAGATTTTGTTGCTGCAAACCAATCCACCGGATTGATACTATGAAGAAGATTGACATTGAAAAACCAAATTCGCATGGCAATTACACATTAAAAATGGGAACCAACAAGCCATTGCATGCGCAGAAAAGTTAGATTACGTTAAAAAAACATAGTTAAAATAATTTATAATTTAATATCATTATCGTTTTAAAAATATTGTGTGTAATTATTTAATTATCCGCTCAATAATTCCATACTATTGATGTGACACTAGTTACGCTGGCACCAACTGGTCGGCTGGTAACCGGCGAGTACCGTTTTTATTATATAAATATATATTGGAAATGCTTCAGAGCAAAATGTGCACATGATGAATAATATAATATGACGTAGGTACGATTAAACCAAGATTATTATTATACAACAACACAAGGGTACAGAGATATTTCCACTGCTATTCAATTAATACATTTAGATATGTGAATACCTAATCACAATAACTGCACATTCAGAATATAGTCAATCACACTGTCATGCCGGAGTTTAGCGCCATTGTTTATTAAGCAGGCAGCAGGTGGCAGCACTGCATTTTCTCACACATAATTTTCAAATTTAACCTTTTAGATGCCATGACCCTGAATAGATCTATGCAACGCCTCATGGATTATCGAAGACTTGAACCCCTAAATGTTGTCCAATTTTAACCTTTTCTTTTCTTGGGCAGACGATAGATGTCGCTATAGACCCAAGCTATAACATTGACCGAAAATATAAAGTTTTATAACACACCGGGCTTACCGCAGCAGACCCATATTTGGGCTCATGGCACCCATACAGTTAAGCATCAATGTGTGGATAAGTGCAGTACTGCCAACTGATGCACATGTAATAAGAAAATAAGCTGAAACCCACTGGCTAATCACAGCTTTCCATTCATTCTTAGAGTAACGGATTCCGGTGTTTTCGAGAATATCACTGGGGACCTCAAATCGTCCCGTCGTTAAATAGAGCCACCGAAGCGTGTAGAAAAAAGTCTACTGTCCAATAGACGACTAAACGAGTTGGGCTTATATATTTATAAAAATAAAATCTACTTCTTTTTATAATCATTAATTGAAAAGTGTAATTTTCAAACTACGATTATAAAAATATCACATGTTTATCATAGCGACGGTAACTGATGGTCCAGCCAAAGTCAGTTTCAAAAATACTTTGATCCTAGAGGTAACCCTAACACAGATTAATATCGTACCTACGAATTAAAAAGAAATCCTATAGCAGTGGAATATCGATAACTACTGAATCCTTAAATAAAAACATTCGTTGATCTCGTCTACGCGACTCTGGAGTCAGCAAACTGACTAGCGACGACTATCAGAGGACTTTACACTTTTATAATTCATGACGGGTTCAAAATAGTCAGAAATCTTGCTGCATATAACATAACATGACAGTTTGAAATAAGAAAAACAATTCCAGTAATCATAAAATGACAATTACAAAATTATCAGATTTGTTACCTTATATATAACATGACGGGATTTAGATAGTAAAAAAAACTGCATGCATTTCATATGAGTTAAAAAAATTAAATCTCATTCATCCAAGCAATTAATTCATTTCTTATTAACAAATATATTTTTGTCAAGATTTGTATTAATTTTACAAAAATCATTTAATTAAACAAAAGCATTTGTTTTTTTGATAATAATAACTTGTGAAAATATGACCAAGTAATTAAAAAATATTTATTTAATAAAATGCTCATTGTTTATAGACTAGTTCATCTGCGATTCAAAATAATATAAATGATAATATCGCATTTTTTTATGAACTGTTCATTTACACATACAGAGAGCAAAACGCGTTCAGTCAATTAACTAAAATTGTGTGAATTTTTATTAATTTAATTCAATTAACATTATGATGTTTTTGATTGATTTATAATAATGTCTTTGTCTTTGGTCACAAAAAAAGCATTATTTTGACAAAATTTATTAAATTCATTAGACATCCACAATAATGAATAATTTAAAATAAATAATTATTCTTAATTAAATACATACTGTGTGTTCAATTAATTCTGTAAATATGGCCAATTAGCTAAAAACTGTACAAAAAATAACTAATCAAGTACATAATTGAAGAAACCCGCCATGAAAACATTTCAATAATTGATACATGTCTTAAAAATTTGTATTTCATACAATTCTTAAAATGTCAGAAAATTAATATATAAATAGTAAAAATAATGTAGTAAAATAAACATTCATAGTTAGTGGTGTGGAAAATAATGCAATTTGGTTATCTGATGACAATGATGTGTCAATTAGTTTAAAAACAATATGTGTTTATAGTTTAATTAAGTGTAAAATTTCAAAATAATGCACATGCCTTGAAACAGCCTTTATTTTTAAAATTTCCACGTCATGTTTCATATTCCCTCATTGATTTGTTTTCTTTTTTGGTGTTGCTTTTGCAGTTGTTTTTTCCCCATTTTTGGATTGAATGAGGATCAAAGTGAAAACTTGAATTAAAATATAGGCATATGGTAACTATTTTAAGGCATGGGCATTAACTATTGGAAATAAAGCGGCAATCATCACAATGACGGAATGTTTTCTTCCACACGAAAAATTCAAATTAAAAATTCTCCTTTCTGCAAAATCAGCAACTGCAAAAATCTCTACAGTAGACAAGTTATGCTAAAACCCAAATAGAAGCTTTAGGAATGTCATACATAACACAGGGGTGGGCTGGAAGAGGGATCGTGTGAGCTATATATTTGAAGTTCAAATCGGTGCAATTTCCGTACACAGTGTAAATGTAATAAATGGAGAATTTACCTGTGATCAATCAGCAAACCCTTGTCATAAGAATAATTTTAGAATTTACTCGGAACGTGGCTCAGAACAAGTGAGCCCCTTGTTGTTTTGCAGCCCACCGCCGCCATTTTTTCACTAATTAAATTAAATTTCGTATATTATAGTTAGTTTATAAAAATGAGCAATCGTTGGAATAATAGCAATAGTTTTGTGCAAGGCATTAAATGTGAATATAAAAATTACATTTTGAACAAGAACAGTATTGCCTTTTTTAAGATTAAGTCACTACGATCCATTGGATGAAGAAGATTCAAACATCACCTAAGAGTACGCTAAGTAGTTTTAGTAAAATAAATTTATAATCTCTCTAAGGTCTACAAAAATATATAGAAAGCTCTTTTAGATGCATTCGAAAATTGCTTTTACTTGTTCCCGCCCGGTATAGAAAAAATATAGACATTTTGATCACATCTTTAGCATTAACTATAACCTCTAAAAGAGCATGGACACCCTTTACTTTGGCAAGGAATTATTTTTTAAATAAGGTACTGCCATCTGTGGTGATTTATTCAAAACTGAATTTACGATCAATGTTTAATTATCGCTTTTATTTGTGGAACATTGAAATACTATTTTTGCTGACATTGTGAAAAAATTCAGCAAAATCGCACTTTTCCAAAAGGGCACAATTGAAAAGATTGAATGAGACTAGTATGAATTTACAAAATTCTTGGTTAGTTCTGTCATTATTCTAGTAGTTCTGTGTTAGCGTTAGCAGTTAATAACGAGACTTTAATCACGATTTTTGAAGAGTCCAACAAATTTAAAGTGTTCAATGTTTCACTAAAAAAGTGATATGGTATATTTAAATAATACAATACGAAATGAAAATATCCAAAAATGAATAGGAGTCGTGGACGGTACAGAAAAATAGGCATTATTTTTTTTAGAACGGCGCCTAAGAACAGACAAAAGTGTCGATAGGCCTTCTAGATGCACTGATGTCATCAGAATTATAGCAGGAGGAGGCGGGCTGGAGAAAGCGAATGATTGAGAAGAGTGGAGACTCATGCAGACTAATTTTCAGTATTTATCAGAAGGGCTGACGATGAATATGGACATATTTATTTTAAGTGCACACAATAGAGCACCAAATGTCGGTTGTGAGCATCAAGCAGTCTCTACAACCTTCTACAAGAACAACTGGACTCTGTAAGTAAGTAGTAATGTCAGAATATTTGTACTGTTCAAATTTACTCGCTTAGAGGTTAGGTGAAGCCATAGCGAAAAATATGTTTCCGATTTTTAGTAATTAATATGGGTTTGTTTATTTCTTAATAATTGTAA
Source organism: Glossosoma conforme (assembly GCA_022606575.1). Classification (NCBI taxonomy): domain Eukaryota; kingdom Metazoa; phylum Arthropoda; class Insecta; order Trichoptera; family Glossosomatidae; genus Glossosoma; species Glossosoma conforme. The sequence continues at coordinate 1,533,626 of JAGTXR010000101.1, read as the reverse complement.
GAGGGTCAGCATTTCACAGCTTGGGCGGGAAATAGCTTCATTATACGAGTATATATCGTCATATCGTCGATCGACTGAATGTCTCGAATCGGCTCAAAAGATCGCACGGTCACAGTTTTACCGTTAAATAACTAGAACATCAGAACTAGTGAATACTTATTTACGAGAAGGGACAGTAAAGCTGTAATTTCAAAAGATATTAATAAATATACTGTAATGTCTCTATGATGTACCCACAACCAGTATAGAAGCATTCGGTCATAAGTTGTCGCCATAAACCTTGAAGACTTTCATACTAAAGTTTTCCAGATAACTTCTGTGTGTGACTGTTTACAGAGTACATTTTCTAAGTATGTTGTAACAGTAAAACCTTGCTATATACCATCAAAGTTGTAAGTAGAGCCTGTTAGTTACTGCTGAAATCCCCAACCACACACACTTCCATAATATTCCATATATCAATTAAGAAACATGCGTTTTGACTGCCCCATCTTGTATGGAATCGACTAGAACATTCGAGAGTCTTCTAGAAATCACATAATAGTCACATTATAATTATCGAACTGAAAGATCTTATCCTTTAGTAAATATTGTTTTTTTTTTTAATAATTTAGAAAATACTATTTTTCTTAGGGTTTTAACACTAGCTTGCAGATGCTGTTTTTGTGAACGAAGTTATCAAATAGACAGAATATTCGTTTCAACATTTTTCAATGCCTTCGCGAATACATTAAAGGTACACTTTTTTCATAATTATTTTTTGACGGAAAGAGAGAGAAACATCAGTTTTGAAGGAGTAGTGATCAGCTGTGCGATAGGTGAAGTCGCTCGAGGTAATCGATGATTCGAGTTAATCAAGTCTAATGGCTTCCTTGTCCCCATTTCCTATGTTGTGTGTACCGTTTTCGTAGTTGTACGGCCTGAAGATGGCTCTGACCATCTGGTAACTTTTCCTAAAACCTAATTTAGTGTACAGGCTCTTGGAAGCATCGTTCTCTGGCCTGATCACCACGAAGGGTTTGTAGCCTCTATCCGTGACCTCTTTAGTGAGGTAATTAGCTAAATGTATGCCGTAGCCCTTCCTCCGATACTCGGGCTTAGTCTGCATAGAAAACATAGCACCATAATACGACTGCACCATCCACGCGGCGAGATCTCCTGATGAGAATATTCCGTAAGCCGGCAGCTCCGAGACGAGCTTCTCGAACACCTCGATGCACTCCATGTCGTTGGCCGGGTACAAGTTGTGGATGGACTCCATGTGCTGCGGCTTCAGCCGGCACATCTCAACGTCACTAGGCAACCTGCAATATTAAAACAATACTTATAAAACAAATCATATAACTAAATGCTCAAGATAGAGCTTCCAATAAAAAAATATTGACTTCCCACGTCTAATCAAAGCGACTCCAGATCACCAGGATCGTCAATGGGACGCGTGGTGGAAGGATGAGAAGCAGGTCACCAATGCAACAAAATAATCGAAAATATATTTTTTATTTTTTATGTAACATACAGGAGAATACCGACAGATGGTGAAAGTAATTCTGCAGTCTCATCTGTGGAATTCTATGACGCTTGCCATGGTGTATATGGCTAAGCGCTGCATGTGGAGTGTTGATCCGCCAACGTCATAGACTACAGCCCGAGATTCATGTATCATCCTTTATTATTACAGGAATTTACTATGAATGGGTGGTCTTCACGGGACGACTTTCGTCTACCACCAATTGTGATTAATAGGCTATGACTGGCATTTTACGGGTGATGGATCAAATTCACACCAACCGGGGTATTTTAGAGCTCATAAATAGACTAAAAACTTTTTTTTAATCTCCGTCGGGGATCGAACCCACGACCTTTGGCTTGCAAAGCAAACGCTTTGACCATCGAGCTATGACCGCCGACCGATATTAACGTTTATTTAACGTTCAAGTATACTAACAAAATTCAATATTTTGCCCGGGACAGAAGATGCTGTTTACTTGATAGCTCCCAGGTAGAGTGTGACAGGTGGTGGCATTGAGAGTCACTGCGCCTAAATTAACATAGCGGCCATTTATGGAACTAGCTGCCCCACATGACAAAGTGACTTGTCAAAATAAACAAAATGGCGCATCCGTGCCGCGTCTTGAGTGTGTCAGGCAAACAAAAATAAGAGACAAAAGATCGCATAATGAGGCTTTTAGGGACCAGCCTGCAATAGCTATATCGAGGTGTTCAATATCATCACAATGTTTTTAATTTTACTCTGTATTATTAAGTAAAATAATAAACAAGCATCAATTAATTTGATTGTATTCAAATTAATAAAATCTTGGCGTTTACAAATTATCTTTTTCCATCTGTCAATTTGGTGATTTTTATTGGCAGCCATTTTCGTTCTCTAGATCTGATATTCTGAGGGCAATGAGGCACATCACAAAAATCTTTAATCTTGCCCATCTCTGTATGCCCCATTGCCAGAATCTATCTTTAGCCTGCATATTTCTTACAATGACATAACTTCATACAACATATGTTGAAAAATATTTTTTATCAACAAACATGCTTACATTTTAAGTACAAATATATTTTTTTGGGTAAAAGCAGTGTCTACAAAAAAGGTGTTCCCAGATACTATATGCAGATACTAGGATTATTTGTACATATTTTTTGCTCCTTAGAAGAAACATCTAGTGCCTACAAATTGTCTTTATATTGTATATTAATCATTTTTGCACAGAAAACTCCGTTAAAAATATAGTAATAAAAAAATGTATTGTAACACTTTGTTTCATTTATGGTAAATTTACATTTTTTTAATTTACCTTATCCGCTATGGATGTGTATGTTTTTGGATCATATGGACAAGGCAAATTTCCGTTTTTACAGTTTTGTAAGCTCAGATTATCTATACTTTGTCCCAGGATACCTGTATACCCGAAGGTCCATATGGAAACATAGATGTTTCCCGGGAGCCTCCAGGGCAAGAGCCCGCAAACTTCCATATACTGCAGCTGTAGTATCACATAAATATTTGGGCATTAAATTATCAGGCTTTTTTAAGGAAATCGGATGACTAGACACTTTTTGTCTTAAAGGGGTGGCTCAACCCTATCGGGGGCACGTATAGAGCTGAGATTTAATTAAATTTAAAAAGTTAAACTTGGTCGGGTTTTGAACCGACAGCGCCTGAATGACAAACAAACGCTCTTAGCACTGAACTATGCCGCCTAGCATTTTTAGGTAAGAGCACTAAAACACCTAGTCTTGATCGACTCCGTTAACCTATTCGCTGCACATTACGTTTATAGCGGTCATGAGCTTTACATGGAATTTTCTAGTCTCATATTACAGCTTTACTCTGCTGTTGTTAATGTTCAAAGATAACTTACTATTATTATAGTAAGTTAACTTTGAAATAAATTTATTAATGAATAGAAAATATATTCGATTGCAGTTTAAAGCTATACACAATGTCTGACATATTTGTAAACCAGCAGATTATATACTTTGCTCAAGAATCGATTAATAAAGGTACAGATTGTTCGCTCTCCCAAAGAGTAACATTAACCTGCCAGAGACTATGTCTGTTAGGAGAGGGATCAGACTGTTCAACCAAATCGCCTCAGATGGTGATATATTTCACGTAAGGGAGGCCCAATTCAGACATGAACTCTACGAGTTTCTTTGGAGGAATTATTTGTTGGAGTCGTCTGTTTGTTGAGCATTGAGACCTTCTGTTGCTTATCTTTATTGCTTTGTTCTTAGTACTTAATCAAATGTACATATATTTGTATATTAATCTTGATTGTACTTCAGTAACGATTTGATTTTTTTTAAGTTTGTTATGTTTCTGTGAGCGAAAAAAAAAGAATTGAAAAAAAAAAACAAATCCATCAAAAAGGTTCAAAAGATAAAAAAAATGAAAGTTCGCTAAATAAACAATAGAGCACTTAAGTCTTATATTCAGTTGCAAGTGCGAAGTGTTCCAAGATTACCAGTATCTACAATTTGAGTTTATAATAAATTGTACTTACTCGTCCATGTTGAAGTCTTTCGGTATATCCTCGCAAATATAAACATCCCCGTGCACCTTCTCCAGGGTCCCTATGTCCTGGTAGAAGTCCTCGATCCTCTCCACGATGGAGCAGTGCGTGAAGTTGATGAAAAGCGGCCGCGCCCAGTCGATGAGCAGATCCTCTTGCCGGAACAGTTCTATGCTCTCCAGGCGATCCTTGGGGCAGAACACGCTGACACTCTCGTACAGTCGCCCATTTGGCTGAAACATTGAAGCATCACCGTCAATACCATCATCCGCTACTTAACAGACAATATTATTCTATTTATTTAATAGAACCGTGGTTCTACGATGAAAAAAAATTTTTGCATATAAATTATAAAGGGTCCGCCATCTAACGTTTTTTTTTTCAACTAGCTTTTATTTCGTGAATGGTAACACTTAGCTCATGTCTGATTTGACAGATAATTAGTTTTATCTTTCCGCTAAACGAATATGGTTGTGTATACGCTTAAACAACGCTGGGAAATATTGCGACATTACTTTGAAAATCATGGTAATGTTGCAGAATGTGTGCGAAAATTGCGTACGGATTTTGGAGGAAGAAAATCACCGTCAGCTCCGTATATTCGTTATATTGTGAAAAAATTAAAGAAACTGGCATCCTCATCGATAAACCAAAGCGTGAAAAGCCAAAAACAGTGCGTACACCTGAGAATATTGCTGCTGTGGCAGAAAGTGTGCGTGAAGCGCCATCAATGGTGCTTCCATGCGGCGTGGCCATGTTGAACGAATTTTTGTTCACAAAAATTGAAGAGGAGGATATTGGCAACATTTGGTTTCAACAGGACGGCGCTACGTGCCACACAGCCGAAGCTATACTCGATGTTTTGCGCCCTTTTTCAAAAAAAAAAAGTTATTTGGCGGACCCTATATAATCTTGAATGAAACATAGAGCATTAATAAACATAAAATAAAATATGACACGTTTCAAAGATCACAGAGATTTTGGAAAAAAATATAATCGACAAAAGAGCAAAATGAAGTAAAAAAAGGATCAAAGTGTGCTGGTAGGGCATTTAGAAGTGCTATTGCATTTATATTAAATTGAGTACTCGAAGCTCCACAAGTACCAACTGAGACGGAAAACAAGAAATAGCTACGAGCATGGATGTAACTATCGGGAACGGAGATGTTAAAGCATTCAAGAATCCCAGAGATATGAATTGCACAGCAAAGGAGAAGGAATGAATGTTTGAGAGCAGCAATTTTCCTACAGGAATCTAGTGAATGGAAAAAAAGCATCCCTAAAAGAAAAATAGTTAGATAATGTACGGAATTGACTGAGTTGAATGGATAGTTACCGTACATATAAAAATAGAGACACCGGAGATAATTTTTGTAAATTCCTTCAAGCATAATAACGTATTTGTATTTTTTGGGGTTCCAAACTAAACTACCATATTCCACAACACTAGAACAAGTAAGGAATAAAGGGTGCGAAAAATTAAAGGGTTGGAAAATTTACCGACTTGGCGGGTGATGAACCAAAGAAGTTTATTGGCGCGGGAAGTTAAATTGATTATGTGAGTATGGAAGGTGAAGGCTGAATCATAAGTTATACCAAGATCCTTGCCAACCGATATTCTCTCGAGCAATATTCCGGATAAGTAGTATTTGGAAAGAATAGGATTTTTAGAACGAGAGAAGGAGATCCCATTACATTTTTAGATACTGAAAGTGAGTTTATCGATGGTAAACCAATTTGATACACTTTTAAGATCTGACTGCAGATTGTGGATATCCTCAATAAAGGAAATAGAGAAAATTGAGGAAACGGAGGAGATTGTACAATCATCAGCGAATAATAGGAACGAGGAGTAACACATACATAGGATGTATTATAGCTTTGGAGCTTCTATGTAGCGAAATGTAATGAAAATTAAGCGAACCATATTTTCTTTAAATGACGATAGATTAAATTTGGGGTGACCATTGTTTATAAATGAAATGTAATAAATATGTGAAGGTACCCACCGTGCTGGTGCAGCCCGGGAAGTGAAGGCACACTGGCTCCTCAGGCCAACTTTTCGATACATAAAAATGGAAGTCCCAAACACGGTTATTTAAATATGTCTTTATAGTTTGATGAAACTGAAACAAAAGAAAAATAAAACACATTAGTACAATATAATGTGAAATATGTCTGTAAAAAAAAAATTGAAATATATCTGTAAAAAAAAAATTGGAATTTCGATTCTGTAAATAAATAAATAAATGAATAAATAAATAAATAAATAAATAAATAAATAAATAAATAAATAAATAAATAAATAAATAAATAAATAAATAAATAAATATAAAAATAAAAAACAAAAAAGACAGGTTCAGAGCTTTCATATGTTGAAAATACTCGTATATCAGTTGATTATGGGGATAAAGTAAAGAACAGTGGCATGTAAGAGGTTTATGAACTGCAGTCTGAGGTGACCGTTTGCTTCGTGTTGGAATGACTAATTGTTATCAATGACGGGAAAGTTTTTAAATATTAATATATAAATATATACCTTATATAATTTTATATTAAACCGGTAGGACCAAAAAATAGTCAATGTAAAACTTTATTGGTAAATAATGTCCTTATATATAATTAATTTTCCTATATTTCCATATCCGTTCCATATAAATAATATATGGTCAACACGAATTGCCGCCAATTAGTTCTGTAAGCTGCCACTGTCCAAGTCTTGTTAAATGACATATCTGCACCTTAAGGTCCACTTAGTGACATATTCGTAAATGGAATAAACACAAAATTATCAACTATAACCTTAATGTTATTAAAAAAAGATATTTTAAGAAGTTAAATAAATATTATACGTTTGTAAAGTACGAGTATGACCTTACAACGTCAAAACTTCTATAAAAAATGTCTACCTGGAATACACATTAAAAAAAACGATGCAGCATTTCAAATCGTGATTAATTATCATTCGATTGGAAATTTACTTTCTTTTGTATTCACTTGCGCTTTAATACCGATATTTAGGTTTATCTAAACCAGAACATACATCGATATATATTTTTTTTACCGAGTTACGGGTTTCAGTAGAATCTGTATTGCAATCTATAATTGGAAGAGATTAAAAATAAATACCAGAAGATACATTGTATCTGGACAATGAATCTATCAATCGAAAATATATATTTAAACATAGATCGCAATACATGCGAGTAATATCAAATTTACGTACAGTTTATTTCTGACACCGATATTTCTCTCTTCAAACATTGGACCATATAGTCACAACAAATCAATATCAATGTTGATAATGTAGGCAAATCGATGTTGCCAGATACTCGGAAAAAATAATTTGACGTCGCTGACACGAAGAAGAAGAAGAATGTCAATGTTGTGACTATTGGTGGAATATATGGAGGTCCCTTAACAGACTTCGGACCGGAGTATGCAAGACGAGGACACAAATGAAAGCCTGGCAGTTTTACAGCGGACTGACTGAATGTGACTGCGGCGTGGAACACACCCTGTCACACCTTTTGGAGTGTGCGCTGTCTCCGAGTAGCTGCACCCAGGAAGACCTGATGAGGGCCGGGAGTAATGCCATCGAAGTTGCCCACTTCTGTGCAGACAGGATCTGACCCTGTTGTTTCCGACACGATTATATATAATGTCAATGTTCATCCGTCACAAACTTCGCGTCATTTGATTTATATTTAGTACTGGCGTGTACCCGGCATGCGTACACGCTAGTAAGCTTAAACTTGCAAAGCTTATGGAAGCGCCTCGTCGGGAGCCTCTCGCCTTCCGATTCGATAACTCTGACTCGAGGCGAGGCCGGAGACAATTAGAAGCGATAATTTTAGGTTATGTTTTTCTTACCTGAATTTGACAGTGACGGCCGTATGTGTTTTTATTTATTGGAGTGCTTTTGGATACACAATGTTTTTTGTTTTTCTGTCTGGTTCGTACAAAAATAAATCAGAAGGTTTTCCACGCACGCCAATTTTCAACGTACACTATGGTAAGCGTCATAGAATTCCACAGATAAGACTTCAGAATTACTATCACCATCTGTCGGTATTCTCCTGTATGTGCTTACATAAAAAAGTTTTTGAAATTCACTTTTGAAAATTAAAAACAATATAAATAATACTATCCGAAGTCGACCAGCAATTAGAATTCCAAAATAAACTCTTTCTATATCACACACGATTTATACGTAATATTTAATTCAATTCGTTCTGTCATGCGATATAAAACTAAAACATAAAAGTCATTAAAATTCAAACATAGAAACACTTTATTCGAAAATCAAATTTTGTTTCAAAATATTCAGAACCTTACGAAGGTACCTACTTAAAATACCTACAGGACAGATTTGCGCCATTTTTGTTTTCGGCGTTGCATATTAATATCGATAGAATTATTAAAATTAACGATTTTAAATTACAAAAATATACGCTATTTTTATATAGATCACGGTGACCACGGTTTCGTACGCACTGCGCATTTATCCAGTCTTTCAATGAACGTCTATTTTGAAATAATAACAGTGTAGCATTTTAAATACTTCATACTTTCGTCACACAAGCAAAGAAAAAATGTGTTTATTTAATGTGTTTTCAGTACTAATTAGCTCTTTGTACGTGGGATGTTTGGGTGTGTTGATGAACGGGAGCATAACCTATTTTAATTGGACCGCCGTCCTTGGCTCACATTTGGCTAACGTCCCATTTAGATCAAGCAAACGAATGCCAATTCTATACCTTTTCTTTCGAATAAGTTTGGTTGCGTTAGTCAAATTCGCGCATTGGATATAAAAATTACATTCATTCATCATCATCGTCATCAGCCTGTATCCGTACTGACATCAGCATGATGTAGCCCTTGCTGACTGGTACCGAAAACCTCGATAAACAATCTTTCGTCTCTATTATTTCTGTTCGCTTGTCATACATATGTGTCGCCATATCTTGGACAAGTCCGCTCACGAGTGTGTTAGTTATATAGTTTGCCACTGACGGCGCTGGTGACCGATCACGGGCCGCATGGGTCAGTTATGTGCTGACGGCCGAAAAGGTCGCAGTACGGCCGGCCGGCATGTCATTCCACCTGGCCGGAAGCTTGTAAAGTTTATCATAAATATATGTCAATGTGCTTCTGAAAAAGTCTTTGTTTTGCTGACCTGCTCCTCATCATACCCTCACGCGACGGAATAACACCTTTTTGAGAGAGAGGAGGATGTTAGTACATATTATACATATAAATGCATATTATATATACATTATTTTGTATTTTAATTAGTATGATCGCTCTTGGATCAATTTTTGGCAAAGACGATTTTGGCGCAGTGGAGTGCAGAATAAACATTAGTAGTATTCCTAAAATAAATGTCCAAACTCTAAGATCTTGGAACACGTGTTTGATTTATACGCACGGGTTAATATACTACTAGTAGATGCAATATTATTCCTATATATATAGGATGCCCTTAAGTTAATATTCTTCGTAGTATCAATACGGTGGATTTGTTTGCAGCAACAAAATCTTGCATCTCGATCTCCACTCCTATCGGTCCTCCGCAAACCTCTTCAGCTCAGCATAAGAGCTACAACTCATGTCCACGAACACTTGCTGCAAATACTCCCGTCTAGGGCACCTTCTTCAGTTTCTACTCTCAACCATCCCCTCCACAATGTCCTGAAGAAGACCATCGTGGTGCATGATGTGACCGATCTATCGGGCTCGCCTCTCTGAGATGGTTCTTACTAGGTTTCTATCTTCCTTGATTATCCTGAGAACCTCATTGTTCGTGACGTGGTCTCTCCAGGAAATTCCGAGAATTCTTCTGTATGACCACACTACCACCATCCTTGCATTATCTTTAGTTTGGCAGTTTGGCTTAAAGCTAATGAGATTGCTTACACTGTTCAAGGTTGTGAGTTCTATTCCCCATTGACGCTTAAAGTAAAAAATATTTAGAATTACTCTTAAGCTGTATAACTACCCCCGTATAAAAAAAGCTGTTACTGTATCCGGAGCTCCGCCAAGGACATATTTTGCGTAGTACTCGACGGTAGGAAGAGAGTCAGTGGCTTGAAGAAAAGGCTGCTTTGGAATCAGAGGCATATTAAGGCTATTGTTAATTAAAGCTTTTAAGGAGATCGATTTATTATCACGATGTTAACAAGTTACTACCATATCATTTGTTTTTAAGGATCAGCTCAACTCAACCAACGTCACGCAGTAATCCCGAAAGGTCAACCTTCCAAATGCGAATTCAAACCAAGTTTATGTTTGTAAGACTATTTAATGTTTTTTTTTTTCCATACGAAGTTAATCCGTCACACAATGTAGGCGATGAGCTTCGGGACGAACAGCAAACATGGAGATAAAGCGAAGATAATTGTTACAAGTAAAATTTTTGTGAATTTTTGTGATTTATGATCCATCTAGGGAACGGAAACAGAAGATAAAAAATGTGGTCACCTTAATAATGCCCACGAGCTAACGGCATGGACTATCAAGCAATTGCTAGCAGCTTTTTGACCTACATAGTGATACCGGAAATCAAAAAGGGTGTAATTTAAAAAAATATTTTCTACGTTAGATTTTTAACACTCCCTCTCTCTTATAGTATTTGCATTAATTGCAAACAGGAAAAAAATGCTAAATCATAAAGTTTTTCACACAAATGCACATTTATAAAAAATGTCCTGTAATATAAAAATTAACAAATTTACTACAGTTAATGTTCTTAATGTTGCGTCATATATTGGTATATTATCATATATATAGTATAGGTATGGCATAATAAATGGTTAGGTTTAAGACGATTAAATAAGCGAAATACTCTCTCTTTAGTGGACATAGCTACGCCGCGATTTTTCTTGATTTATAATACATTGCATATTTAATTAAATGTTAAAATGCACCTATTCCCTTTTTGATTTACGGTATGAACGTTTGCTTGATAATATTTCATACTACGCGGAAGCATAATGAATCACTGCGCATTCTTTAAGTTGTTATTTTTACATTAGTGTACCAACGTAATGGCCAATAAGACGTACAAAAGAGAGCACATTCGTTTAAGTTCCAGGCGTAATGGTCTCATTACGAGTATAACAATGTATCAAAAATCAAATGCGATAATTTTTTGTATACAAAGTATGGTGCGAAATAAAATTATAGGGCAGAATTTTTATAAAAGACATCTCCTTGTTTTCTTTACACTTTGTTGTTACCTCATTTTATAAATCTAATGAAAATCTTGACACACTATCTGTTTTGATGTCTCGAATTCTACTGAAGGATTTGGAGTAGTGCAAATACGCTAGTCTACGATGCGAAGTGTTGTAGGTTCGATCGCATTATCATACCATTTCAGCTCCGCTAATTGGAACATAAACTTGTTACAAACTGCATGCATAATGCTGTCAGCCGTCATTGTTCTCATCTCATGTCAGAATATTCCCGGTCTTCTTAAAATAAATCTGATTATTATTATTTTGATTTTATTTTTCATTTAAAAAAAAAAAAGAAAAAAAATATATAGTTGCGTATTGTACCCTGCAAGTTTCACACAAGGTTAGAATAGACGTCTGAGAAATAGTTGAAGAATGTAGGAGCCTATTCCATGTCAGCCTCGTTAACCGGTCTTGTAGCCCCGACGATTTCTCTGATGAAGTTTAACAGCAAGGGACCCTCAGAACTAAGCAGCAATTCAGGAAAATCCTCCTAAGAAATGGTAGAGACTCCCAGGCGACAACACAGAATGCGTCTCCTGTTCTCATGGATGATGCACTCCACGAGAGAGTGTCTCACCGTCTGTTGCATGCCTGGATCACATCGAACACTTATTGACGTGGAAAAAGACGAACTCCGTGGACTTTCACCTCACTCAAGCGTTTACCGGACACGGAATTTTCAGAGAATTCTTAAAAAGAATTGGCCTCTCTTCTTGCGACGCATGTCCAACGCTGATTATTGAACACAGAATTATTTTTCTGAGACTATAACGGCTGTCTATGCAAGTTGCAGGCCCGTGCCCTGGACGCTCCCAGGAATCATCTATGTTCCCATGTAGACTTCCGGTGTTGTGGGACATAGAAAATCTGAGCTTATAGAACTGTGAAACGGCAATTTGCGGTGTCCATTTGCTCTAAATATGGAGCGGATATGCTAAATAAATATATGAGAAGAGGCTTGATGCGACAGTCAGAGGATCGAAATACACGACTAGTAGAGGACAAAAATTTCACAAACTGATAACTAACGAAACTATATTAAATAATATACAAAATATTCAATGAATTTACAGTCAATTTTTTTTTCATTAGTATAATGTTGTTTAGTATATGTAAGAATTGTCGTCAATTTAGTTTGGCTAATCATAAACTTATATATAATGATAGAGCAGCTTTCTTAACATTTATGTGAAATAATATTATGACTAAGTACGCTTTATCAAAGAATACTACTTATATTAAAAATATACTTTCGAAACTACAATATACTCGTATGTAGACATAGGATTAGTATGGAGACTATTTTTCAGTTTTTTTAGTTCTCATGTAAAAAATAGAATCCATTTCAAGGATTCTATAGTATCTTAGTGTTTTAGGGAATTTCATTTAATATTAATCAATAAAATAATCTTTTTAAGTAGAAGATAACTCTGTCCGTAGACATAATATGAATACATCAATTAATAATTTTATATACATGTATCTCAAGTTTAAATAAAGATTTATAAAACAACAAGTATGGAGACAACTGTTTTTCGTATTATCATATTATATTCGTACTTCACTCGATTCCAAGAAATCATAAACTCAATTGGAGAAAAGAATGTACAGAATCGCAAACTTTTCACAGACAAGTGTGTATGAGTTATTCATGATAGTTCCAAGAATAACTTGAGACTTGTATCTTTTCAAATTCGATCAATAACTGACAAGATATTGCTTTATTGAGTGTTTTTTTTCTTAAAAAAAAACCGCCACTTGAGCTTTCATCAGAAAGGTTATCATTACGTTTATTTTTCTACCACATGAGCCTACTAGACCATGTGTGTTTAAGATATATGCTCTTAAATATGGACACCGTTCTTATAATTTTTATATTACGAGTAATTCCTCCATGACTTTTATTATCACATTACCTTTATAAATACATAACCGTTAGACACGTAGAACGTTTTTTAATCATCGCTACATGAGTCGATTTAGCATGAGCAGTTTCTGTGACTTATTTTTTAACAGCACAAGTAACTGTTGGAATGTTTTCCCAGTATCTTTGTTTCTTCTCTTTAACGATCTGAACTTCTTATGGCGAACCATTATCGAAGATCCTGCCCTATGTGCCCAACTAGCTGCACATTCCAAGACCTAATGCTGGGCAATACAGGGGCCATAGATGTTGCCAGATATTGAACAGAAACAATTCGACGTCGCTGACACGAAGAATAAGATGAAGAATCAGAGTAATAAATATACAATCACATTAATCTCAACACACATACAGCCATCACATTTCGTCCACACTTAGCGTCTATCAGACATGGCTGACCGTTATAGAGTCAACTACATAACGGGCAATATGTATGGTCCAATAGTTACCTAGAATATAGTTTTAAATTTTTGATAATGTTTAAAATTCTCTGGCGCTTAAACCATTTATAAGACGACAATATAATATGTGTCTAATCGTACAAACTTTCATTTTGTTTATTTTTGTTCTGAATATTTTTTCTTTAAGAAATCATTATTTTTATTAAAATTTGATAATTTAAAAAAAAAATCTCAGTTTTTTCGACAAATTAGAGTGATTAGACGATAAAAAAATTAAACTTTTCCAACAACAATAACGTACATTCAAGGCCACTATTACAAAAGGTAAGTTTCTACAACACCGCAATGTTATAAAATAATAAAATATTTAGTTTTCATTGTTTTAATTAAATTAAGTGGTTTCCAGCGGCGAAAAAGCTCTAAAAAAGCATCATTTGAAATCGCTTAGAATTCATTCAAGCGGCGTTTCGTCATCCGCTGAGAGCCGTGTTGGGTATTTCCGGAGAATTTCAAAATATTTGTTTACTTTTTGTATTTTTATAGAATACGGGGTCACGTTTCAAGTGTGTCTGAGGCAAATCTGGACCTCCAAAGGTCACCCTTCGCGTTAATATTTACAAGATTTTCTATTTTAAATTCCCTTAACATTGAACACGTAAGTATTTGTATACATAGCGCGATACTCTCGCAGTAAGCTGAAATACATATCGTTGGTATGATTTAATTGGAGAACCGGCTAGTTTAAAAAACATTTTAAATGTTTAATATAAAATAAAATAAAAATATTCAGAGAGAAAAAAAATATGGCGGGGTTTGACCCGCTTGCCACCTGGCGAGGTAAAATAAAATAAAATTACAATTTTGGCAAAAATTACCAGACGGTTAGGCGACAGGCAAAAGAGTATCATATAAATTTACATTTAACCCTTTCAGGTCCGAATGAATTTCATTATATGCCATACCGCAATGGATGGTAGATAAAATCAATCCCGTGAACACGACCATATCTGTAATATGTACTCTAATAATGGAGGTGGATCAACACTCGACATAGATTCCTTGCCCATCCTTTAATTCCATTAAATTAAACGATACGTTTTACAATAAATGGTTTTAGCTTGACAGCTAGTGACATCGATGGTTGTAACATGCAAATTTATGATCAGGACTATGAATAATTAGCACATAAAATGGAAACCTAACTTAAACCATTATTAATTAACATTCATTAATTAGTTACCACCAATTAATTATTTTTCTATTGAATTTTTATCGATTTTACAAACCTTTTTTTATGTATTTATTACTGAATATTTCTTTAATATTTACCGACCATTAATTTAATTAAATAGTGACAAAATAACAAATTAATTATGATATATATGTCGTAAGTAATTGGTGAAAGCGAAGATTTGATCTAAAGGATATGATCGATTAAAAAAAAGGATTTCTAATCGATTTCTGAGCTCTAAAATACCCCCGATTGGTGTGAATTTGATCCCTCACCCGTAAAATACAGGTAATAGCCTATTAATTAAAATTGGTGGTAGACGAAAGTCGTCCCATGAAGACCACCCATTCATAGTAAATTCCTGTAATAATAAGGATGATGCGTGTATCTCGGGCTGTAGTCTATGACGTTGGCGAATCAACACTCCACATGCAGCGCTTAGCCATATGCACCATGATAAGCGTCATAGAGTTCCACAAATGAGACTTCAGAAACAATATAACCATCTGCTGGTATTCCTCTGTATGGGTTTACATTTTTTATATAAATATATATATATATATTAAAATTATAGCTCTGTGGGACTATTTTCATAAAGAAAACAAGTATTTTGATCAAACCTAACCTCACATAACTTAACCTAAGTCCTAGAGTCTAGACTAATCTCAAGTAAATGAAATTGAATTGAAAAAAACCCTACGTCGATGATTACAAAATGTGTTAAGCTAGGTAAGTTTAGGTAAGGTTACTTCAGGATAATGATGCGGTTATGTTTTATCAAAAGACTTTCTATAAGGAAATTATCCCACATAGTTGTGAGATCAAATCTCCATTTATGTATCTCTTTCCGACAAATAGATTTGTGTTTATGAAAAAAAAAACCGGCGTGAAAGGGTTAGCAACAGATGGTTAGCGTGGACATCTGATGAATTCATTGAAAAAGCTTTTGCCTTCATTCGGCCTTTTGTGAATTCGGCCAAAGTCACTTTAGAATTCAATTACGTTCAAATATTTGCAAAAATGGCGGCCTTTTGCGTTCGATTTTCTGTTGATTTTATAATCAACGAATTAGTGTCGGATATTTTGTGTCGAATTTACGCTCTGTGAAACGTTCAGTCGGAATTAATTATTGCTTTACGAAGTTTCACAAAAGCCAGTGAAAGGCCGAGCTGAGAGAAAGATTGCAAATTAAAATTAAACTTAAAAATATATAAATAATTATTAATTATTTTAGTATTTACTTTCATACATATTTAAAATACCGTTGATTAATTCAATTAATTAATTATATTTTTCTTCTTCGTAGTATCAATCCGGTGGATTGGTTTGCAGCAACAAAATCTTGCATCTCGATCTCCACTCTTTTCGATTCTCTGCAACCCTCTTTAGCTCAGCATAAGTGCTACAACTCATGTCCTCGAACACTTGCTGCAAATAGTCCCATCTAGGGCGTCCCCTGCAGTTTCTATCCTCAACCATCCCTTCCACAATGTCGTGAAGAAGACCATCGTGGCGCATGATGTGACCGATCCATCGGGCTCGCCTCTCTGAGATGGTTCTTACTATGTGCCTATCTTCCTTGTGTATGCTGAGATTCTTCTGTTTTTATGCCACATTAATTGGTCTTCTTTTATATTATAAGTAAACACATACACAGGAGAATACCGACAGATAGTGATAGTGATTCTGAAGTCTCATCTGTGGAATTCTATGACGCTTACCATAATCCACCAATCTCATAGACTACAGTCCGAGATTCACGCATCATCCTTATTATTATAGGAATTTACTACAATTGGGTGGTCTTCACGGGACGACCTTCGTCTACTACCAATTTTAATTAATAGGCTATGGCTGGCATTTATGGATGAAAGATCAAATTCATACCAACTGGGGGTATTTTAGAGCTCAGAAATCTATTAAATATCCTTTTTTTAATCTCCGTCGGGGATTGAACTCACAACCTTTGGCTTGCAAAGTAAACCCCTTGACCATTGAGCTAAACCCACCGGCCCGTCACTTGATAGATGACTGCAGTTTTGTTATCTATGAAAATGTGAGTATGTTGGTGTACTGAATTTGTAACTGAAGAAGCTTTCATAAATACCGAAACTGCAGTCTTCCACCAAATGAAACAGTGCTCAATGTGTTCCATATTAAAAGAAGGTATGAAATTCTTATCTATTCAATGGCGTATGTTTAATTTTAATTATTTATGTAACTATGCTACTAATGTGAAAAATATTCGATACATTGTTTGAAGGTCGTGCATGTTTTATAAACAGAGACTAATTGTTATAATATAAATTATATTCACCGTGACATTATTTAAATAATAGTATGGCATGCTCACACGAAAGGGAGTAAGTTTTTTTTAAATTACCTATTTATTTAAATTTATGTGTCAGCAATGTTATTTAAATTTGTAATGATTAATTTACGTAAAAAAATAATGTATTCTTTTCAATAAAAAAAGTTTGAAATACATAAGAAAATACCAACTTAATCTCAAACAAATCTCTAGAAACAAAAAAGATTTTGAAATTACAATTACGATTATACTCATACCGCAACTACTAACTATTTTCAAGAAAATTTAATGTCGATTTAATTCCGAGATCATTTTTTCTTCCCATAACCGAACATATGTTCACCACAAATTGCCACCCATAGTTCTGTCACATGTCCATTCCTCGTTCTAGGACATAACTGCAGCTAAAAGTTCACTTAGAAACATAAAACAAACAATATAGATAGTCTCCAGAACAGAAGTCCGATAACTCAAGAAAAGGTAACTATGGTATCCAAGGAATATTTTTTGGTTATTTCTCGATTGTTTTTTTAAATTAAATCGGATGATTAACCCAACGTTGCCGAACTATTTTGTCGTTAAGGGGTGGCTTAACCTCCATCCGAGATTTACATACAAATAACTTAAAAATAATTAGCTATGATGTATATTAAAAATGAGTACTTAGTCTCGCATCAACCGGAGTTATTGATAACTACATGTTCGTGAATAATTTAGAAGCTAAAATAATTGTGCAGAAAACAAATTTATTTTAAGCTTTTGTGGTAATGAAACCTTTACACATGACAGTCAAACACTTTTACATTTGGCAAATAAAGGACTCTATTTTCTATTATTGTAAACAACAAAATATTTATTTGATAAACACGCTAACTTTTTCATTGATAACAAGCGGATAATGGAGATGCGGGGTTACTCGTATTTCTAGAAGCCGTGATACTACAATAACCCAACTCAAACAGCTTTATTGAACAACAAAACAGATTTATAATGAATAATTCATTTGTCTTAAAAGTATAATTGAATTCGTGGCTTTTGGGATGAGCCGTGCACGGAGATTTGTTTCTACGATATTTTGACTACTGCTATAACATTAGAGTGCGATGTGAAACAAAAGATAATATATAAATTCGAAATTATGTTTTGAGTATCAAAAAAAAAAACTTTTAATGTAAACATAGGTAAACATAAAACGAGTTGTAGCTGTATTATGCTGAGCTTAAAATTATTGCAGAGGATCGAAAAGAGTGGAGATCGAGATGCAAGATTTTGTTGCTGCAAACCAATCCACTGGATTGATACTACAAAGAAGATTAAATATGTGAAATTAATCTTAAATTGAATGCTAAAAATATGAATTACAGGTAAAGTTCATGCTTATATTTTCAAAGCCCTTATTTTCACTAATGGATATTGATGATTTTTGGTTAAGGAGAAAGTATTTATGACGTAAGACTATCGTAATACACTTAACTTTTTCAGCAACAGTTGATAAATTGTCATGAAAAAGTTTCGTTTCTTTATATGACAACATTTCTTTTGTCGTACATCAATAATTTTGTATTGAAAAATCGTAAGAATATTACTTTTAGTATTGGATGTCTAACTTTTGCCATTATTCCATTCAATAATTTGATAAAAAAGTTTTTGGGGTATATTTGAGGTCCAACTGTTATAACGGGTCCGCCATCTAACGTTTTTTTTCCAACTAGTACTTATTTCGTGAATGGTAACACTTAGCTCATGTCTGATTTGACAGATAATTAGTTTTATCCTTCCGCTGAACGAATATGGTTGTGTATACGCTTGAACAACGCTAGGAAATATTGCGACATTACTTTGAAAATCAGGCTATTTTTCTTCGAAAATGAGCAAGGAGTGGGCGTTACAGTCAATGGCGATCGTTATCGGGCCATTTTTGTTCACAGAAATTGAAGAAGAGGATATTGGCAACATTTGGTTTCAACAGGACGGCGCTACGTGCCACACAGCTGAAGCTACACTCGATGTTTTGCGCCCCATTTTCAAAAAAAAAAAAGTTATTTGGCGGACCCTTTACTTTTATAGATTGAATTGATCTGAAGATATATCTTTTTCTGTGCTCCAACGTACAAGTGATATTTTTATTTACACCTTTTAGAACAGAAATTTTTAACGTTTTTCAGTCGACGTAGAATCAATTTAAAGCATTTTACTATAAAAAAAACTTCTTCAAAATTATCATAGTTCAGTTTTGAAGGTTCATAAAAATGCGTGGCAAGAAAATTTTCCCTAGTAACTATGGTAAATACATTAACTAGTATTTAAGATTATTAGATAACAGCTTTCCTTGTAACACAAAGAAAGGTGTTTAAATTTTTACTATCTTCGCAGTACTAAAATACATCATTTTAAGTTCGGCAAACAAAATCTAATATTTTATATTTCACGGAGCGCTTCGAGGAGCTACAGTACTCAGTGGAGCATCAGTTAAAAACTACTAAGCGTCTAATGGATCCTAAATAATAAGTTGGCTAGAGTAGTTAAAATTCACGTGTAAAAGATGTGTGATGATGGTGTGCAGTTTGAAATAGTTGATAGTGATGAAAAAAGCATTAGAAAAAACGATTTATACTTGTACGTGTAAAGTTGAAAAAAAAGTTAACCTTACAAAATTAAAATATAGTAATATGTTATCTTTAGTGCTGAATCTAATACCCCTGTTTTTAAGACCTATGGATGTTTTGTTCTGATATTATCGTGTTGACAGTCAATAAAAAAATATACATATATCCGTTTTTTCTTTTGATAGATTGACAGAATCTGTAAAGAAAGCCATTTTCTTTATTCTATCAGATAAAGGATTTCCCATGGGGATAACAGAACTTTGACAAATAGCAGCGGCATTGTTTGAAAAGTAATATTAATAATGTCCTACTTCAATCACAAAAAAATAATTTGAAATAAAATCTTCCGATCAAATTTGTTTGCATTATTGTGCTTATTTTTAAAGTATTATCGTTTTAACCCGACGATCGCCGTAACCACACATGTGCGCTCTACGTCGACGATCGCCATAAGCGCAGCTGTGCGCGCTTCGCAATATTCGAAAGATGTATTTCAAAATTAATTCCGATTTTCTCACAACGACATCTATGAATATTTTAAAATGTTAAAAAACCAAAAACGATTGATATTTTTCGATAGTTTGGGAGATATTCAAGAGATGGTTGTTGCGCTGTTTCTAAAATCATGTGGCGATGAAGTGGAAAACGCTGTAGCTGCATGATTTTCCAACACTTTCAGATAATAAATCAAACAGTAAATTGCAACCGTAACTTTTTCTGTTGATTATTCAATCAATACAAAAAAATACTGATATTTATAAGATTTTTTTATAAACGTTATGTAATTATTAAGCTGTTTTTTTTATAATACATTTTCGTTTTTTCTGCTCTTTTCTTCTTCTTTGTGCTGAGATTGATCATTTTAACCGCAGTAATTATAGTAAGATAGTATCGGGGCTCCATTGTGAAAATAACATTTTACTTTGTAAATAACTAAGCTGAACGATTTTCTCACCTTAAGAGAATCAGGCAAATACTTTTCCAGAAACTCTAAAATAGCTGGAAGCTCTTCTTCTTGAACCAATCGGAAGTTCTTCCCCTCGGGCACGATTTCCATCTCTGAAACAAAAACAAGTTGAATTTATTAATATGGCTTACATGGATAGATAATTGATTATAATGGAAAGACCACATCATAGAGGAAGACATTTTCATTAGAATCAAAGAATGGAGGCATCTGGTAAAAACTATATAGTATTATATAATATAGAGAAGAAAACCTAATGGATTTGACAAATTATGCGCAGTGACGGTATTCTTTGTAGCAGGAGATATGACTGAATAAATCTTTTGAAATTTGAATCTAAGAAAAGTAGTCGATGCTTTATGGAGCGAAACAAAGTAATGGTAGTTTACTATTATACAATAGACGTAAGAGATAGTGGCGCGAAAATAATATTCAAATATTTTATTCATACCATTGGAACTTTTTTTGTTGATTTGATTGTACAAAAAAGGCACAATTTGCGAGTGCAATTTCATAATATGTAAATTTTTTAAAGCTTTTAAAACTAATAAAAGCCGTTATTCTCAAAGCTTAGGTAACTTGAAAGTATCTTAAGTAAAGTTTTTTTTTCATTTCCATTCCATATCTGTAGCATAAATTCATCACACTGTTATATCAACTACTAATATTCAAGTTTTGTTCCAAGATATCTCTGCACTTTTTCTCTGCACGTAATAGTTGTATCGTGGAGGTCCACCTAGGAACCATATGACAGCCTCCAATGAAAGAGCCTGGCAACTTGAAGAAACATCTACTGAAGTATCCGAGGTACATATATTTGTAGTAATTAAATATACACATACAATTATACATCAATTTTTTATTCATTCAGAAAAATATCGGCAGACGCGGGATTTAAACCACGAACCTTGGAACCAACCTTTGCTCAGTTCTTTTACACCATCTACTCGACTATTTCTTTGCTTATTCTGAATAAATTGATGCGTATAATTTTTTAATGTATAATTGTTTGTGTATATTTAATTACTAATAATATTGAAATATAGTCAATGATCTATGAAAGAAGATTAGAGTTATGAAAAAATCTTATAATAAAAAATTAAATACATATTTATTTGTATTTATAAAATTGTACATTTTAAACGAGATCGATTGATAAACCCGACGATTTCGTAGCCATAACCGTTTTATCTTAAATGTGGTATAGCCAAAAAACGACACGTAGTAAGGACCCATGTTCGGTTCTTGTCTAAAATTGCTTACTTTCAGTGAGCGAATGAGAACCCTACACACAACGTGATATTGTCTTTGGGCTTAATAATATTATTAATGTCTTAAATTAGTTTCTACCTCTGACCCACTTGCACTATTAGATTACAGAAATACACAAATAATATATCACAGCAATTACAATTTCTGTGAAGAACGGTCTATTGACACAAGTGAATTTGAAACAATGCCATTATAATTGATGTCATACAAAAAAGAATACTCGTATGTAGACAATGGTAGACTATGTTCTATTTTAATAGACACTTTTCTACATTTTCAGGAAAGGGAAACAAATAAAACAGATGTGATTCAATAAACGCCAAAAGCTACAAAATTTAACATCTTTATAATTATATTCATTCAGATGTAATCATAATTATAAACATCATTTTCAATTCACAAAGATATACGTTTTACTACAAAAAATTGCGGAAAATTCTTTACACGCTAGTATTATGCTCATTATTGAAAAATAAACCCTCGGGCACCGTCCCATCAAACATACGGCGAGGAATCACCACCAAGAAGGAGCTCTTCAAAGCAACCGATGACTTACTCCACCCTTTGTTTGGGTATCAAAAGATAACCACACGGCTCAAATCAAGAAGAAGTTTCCTACAGTCGACAACGAAACTGGTGATACCTGAAGCCACCCTGCGGCTGAACATGTGGAGAAGCCAGAGAAATACTTGGATTGCCCCGAAAGAGGACATAGCCTCTGGACACGACCAGGGGTGGAATATATGGAGGTCCCTTAACAGACTTCGGACCGGAGCGTGCAAGACGAGGACACAAATGAAAGCCTGGCAGTTTTACAGCGGACCGACTGAATGTGACTGCGGTGCGGAGCAGACCCTGTCACACCTTCTGGAGTGTGCGCTGTGTTCGAGTAGTTGCACCCAGGAAGACCTGATGATGGCCGGGAGTAACGCCATCGACGTCGCCTACTTTTGAGCAGACAGGATCTGACCCTGTTGTTTCCGACACGATTATATACATATATATATTTATATATACATATATATATACACATATATATATATATATATATATACAATAAATGTTTATTATGTAAAATCGTAATCTACATCACAAAATTATGTAAAGATAAGTTATTTTTATTAAAAATAATAGTTTTTTATTACGTGCAGTTAAATAAAAGTAAATGTTAAGTAATTGTTGTATTCGCATATATCATTCGTTGGAAAATGATCGCGTATTTTTCTAGATTTCGTTGAAATTTGATTATTTCAGGTAGTAATAAAATTCTGCGTAACACAGTATTGATTACAAGTATGTAATAATATGTTTTTTTATGTCATGCGTGATACGCAACACCGCCATAGTAAAATGACGTCTTCTGTGACGCATCTCGCAAGACACAGGTTTGTCAGGTTTCGGAAATAGACCTGAAAATAAAATAACCGACCTTTTGCGAAGCTTTTACGACTCGGCCAGTGAAGAGCATAAAACGTAAATTCAAAAGTCTTTACCGAAAGAGTGGGCTTTTATTATACCTTAATATCGAGTTAACGACATGCAAACTATGGACGAATCATTTTGTTATGTTTTTCATTATTTAACTGTTTACAGAGAAATATGTTATATGTGTACAGTATATTTGTTTACTTAATAAATGATACAACTATTCCCAAAAATAACGATTTGACCACTTCATCATCATCATCAGCCTGTATCCGTCCACTGTTGAACTTAAGCCTCCCGCATGAGACTCCATCCTCTTCGATCCACCGCCTTCCGCATCCAGGTCACTCCCGTTATTCTTCTTATGGCACCATCCCAATACTTTTCTTCCCCATCGACCGCCGTCTCTTCTACAGATATGTCCCGCCCCATTGCCACTTGAGTGTGTTGGGTAGCATCCACTACTAGAGTTCTTTTGCGTATTTCCTCGTTTCGGATTCCATGTTTTAGCGACACTCCGAGCATGGATCTTTCCATAACACGCTGGGTGACCTTTATTTTATGGGTAAAACTTGCTGTCAGATTCCACATCTCTGCGCCATAAGTTAATACAGGGAGGATACATTGGTTAAGCGCCTTAGTTTTTAAACATTGCGGAATTTTCGCTATGAAAATGTACTTATATTCGACTCCTTACATAGCTTAACAAATCGATAAATTAAAAAACTACAGAAAAATAAAAATATTTATCCAACCATGTAACAAATCAATTCTGGATTTGAAAATATCTTAGACGGTCTGGAAACACTGTGGCAAAAAATGTGTGCTTTCTTTCAAAAGTTATTTTTAACTCCTTAGAAAAGCAATGAAGATTTCCAACTCAAATACCCTCAGGTAATGAATTTAAAACTCTAATAGAAATATCCTCCCAACAGTGGGGATCGTATTAAAATAAAGATTATTCTAAAGAATTCCTCCGAGTAAATAATTGACGAAGCCCTGTTGAAATTTTCATTTGTTCGACTTCAAAGTTCTTCGAAGGCTCTTTTTCATTCTATAAAAGAGTTTGAGCGTTCTCCAATTACTTGAAAATCATATTGTTATGAAAATAACTTAACTTGTAATATGACTATAAAAAAAAATTCACGGAAAATGAAAATGTTTAACACCCACTTGTGAATACTGAAAATAATAAAAAAAATGGTAAAAAAAGATTCTATAAATGATTATACTGTTACGTTACGTTTTTGTTTATTAATTTTCAAATAAGTTCGTGATATTAAATTAAATCTATTATCGTATGCCCTGCATTGTTTTTTCAATTTATTTACAAATTATTTACGGTTTATATAAAGCTTATTTACGGTTTACTTAGGGATTCTTTGTACAAAGTACTTGTTTGTTTATTGCTCAAACAAGAATCTTAAACAACTCGACACCTTATAAAGCTTGTTTTACAAAAAGATGATTTTATAAAAAATACATAAATATCTAGATCTTGTATAAAATCTCGAGTACAAAATATTTCATCTGAAACAATATATATTTTTAAATCATTAAACTGCCTAATTATAACATTAAATATAACTAGATTTAAAAGTATGTTGTGTTATAAGTTTTCAACGTAGCAATTTCAATAAATATAGATCACAGTCCCTTAAAAGTACTGGAGGACTCTGCGAAATGCCTTATGGTCACAGGTTCGATGAAAGGAAAATCCTGATTTATCTCCTTTTCGTGGTGGGTGGTGAGCGACATCAGTCGGACAATATAGACAGGGACCGAATGTTGGCCGGAAAAAGCTAACACCCAGCTAACCTCATGAGGTCAAGCTGGTTAGGGCACTCTATTGTCCTGGAGGTAGTAAATGCTATCCAAAGGTGGATCAACCTTTACGGTCAACGGCATTAAGATGTGGAAATAAAGAGGAAAATACAACATTAAAGGTCTAAAAGACATCCCATGTATCAGCCAAAAAAAAAAAGATTGCATCTCGAGTATGATCGAGATGCAAGATTTTGTTGCTGCAAACCAATCCACCGGATCGATACTACTACGAAGAAGATCACAGATCACTGCACACAATTTGTCATTTGAATTTTGTTTATCTATGTCAAGTACATGAAGATATTTAAAATAAAATAACAATTACGACGTGATTCGTAAGCCAATGTTTCTCTACACCAGATGATCTATTCAACTCAATAGAACATTGCATTTTCGCTCAAATGTTCATTCTGTCAGTAGAGTTCATGTGAATGCGTTCATACTCGTACTAAGAAATGGAATAGAAATGTATATTTTATATAATAATACAATCGACTTTTCCAGCAAGTCCAGTTACAATGAATTGAAATTAGATTTTTGTAGAATTAATCCATTATCCGATATTAAACAGGTGAATATAAATCTCTGCTAACCAATTTATTCTTCAATCATTTTGATGCTTTCAGACAATTTTTGAAGACGTATAATAAAAGAAATTTGGGTTAAGTAATCAAATACTTTGCAGAAAATTACAATTGGTAAATTCGAAATGCAGTATGATAAATGTAAATATGTACTTTCATAATCTAATTAATGCGCATAGAGATGTGTTTTCACATAAATACATAGTGCGATGTTTCCTTCATATGAAATCCTTCAATATGAGCAGAAAACATATTTTAAATGCTTATAAATATCTTCCAAATATTACCATATCATGCAATTTTATTTTATACCATTAAACTATGATTATTAAGACGTTACACGTAATACGTATGATACGATTATGTGTTAATTGAGTCATTTTGTAATGTACAACTTAGAAGCATTAAAAGTCTGAAAGAATGTGTGGAAATATCTTAACATATCTTCTTCTTCGTGTCAGCGACGTCACATTATTTTTGCGCAGTATCTGGCAACATCGATAGCCCGAGTGTTGCTCGGCATTAGGTCTTGAGATGTGCAGCTTGTTGGGCATATAGAGCAGCATCTTAGGTGTGAAGCGGTCTGCAGGTCTCCACAGTCGCACAATAGTGACTTTCCCTGCTGAAGCATTCCCCACCCCTCGAAGTTTTCCTTTGTTCCACCAACTCCGGTTCTTAATCTTTTCAAGGATTTCCAGGTCCGCCAGTCAAGGTTCTTGCCAGCTCTGATGCGACTTGTTGCCAGAGCTGGAGTCTTTCATTTTCAGGGCCCGATGTGAGAGGTTGTGTGGATCTCAGAAAGCTGCTTCGCGACTTCAGTCTGGGTGTTGGAGGTATCTGATTATACAAGCAGTGGGACGGTTGGTTGATTGCCTTACGCATTTCTTCGGCGCATATGACTTTGCGTCTTATGTTTGGTGGTGCGACAACATTTGAAAATGTAATTCAATGTATCATTAATCATCAGGCAAATTTTTGATTTATTATTTATTTTATTTGAAAGTAGTATTTGAGAATATTCTTAACCGTTAACGAGAAAGGCATTTTTGCCTTTCTTCATTATTTGAAGCTTCTTTATTTATATAAAGAGGTTTTGTAACAACAACCTACAAATTAAACCTCTGAGAAAACATTGTTCTGAACGGATGAAATATTCGGTATGAAATACATAATAATAAATCAAGATTATTTAAGTGTGTGTAAATAAAATATAATAAATATACAAGTAAAATAATGAATATTACGTTATTTTTTCAGGGCAGCAAAATACATACCTGAAATATTTGTACATAAAAATGCGAAAAAAAATTTCCGGCGGGTATAGCTTTAATGGTCAAAGCGTTTGCTTTGCAAGCCAAAGGTCGTGGGATCGATCTCCGACGGAGATTAAAAAAAAAATTTAACCTCACCCTTAAAATGCCAGTCATAGCCTATTAATTAAAATTGATGGTAGATGAAAGTCGTCCCGTGAAGACCACCCATTCATCGTAAATTCCTATAATAATAAAGGATGATGCGTGAATCTCGGACTGTAGTCTGTGACGTTGGCGGATCAGCACTCCACATGCAGCGCTTAGCCATTTGCACCATGGTAAACGTCATAGAATTACTATCACCATCTGTCAGTATTCTACTATATGTGTTAACATTTTTTTTATTTTTTATAATTCGGCATTGTTAATGCGATGATTTTTTTCAGTCAATTTAAGTAAAGTAAAGGTGCGAAAATAATAATAATTTTTTTAATAAAGCCGTGTGTTTTATCCGACGCTTTAATCTAAAAGTTGTGAAATGCGATCGATTGAATCGAATATTTTTTAGGCAAATATGGCAAAAGTTTTGATTTTAAGTCGTCTTTTCACGTTACACAAAGCACAATTTCGCCGGTAGGCAAACTTGAATATTTTTCAAACAGTCTCCTGCAAAAAGTTCGTTGTAACAGCTGTCTCTTCGCACGTGTCTGCACGTGTCTGCACGTGTCCCACTCGTGATCAGATGGCGTGCACTGCATTATGAAGTACACCCCCGGACATGCATGAATAAGCGATAAGCTCCGTACTTCAGGCGCATAATTTCAACTGAAATATGTACGCGAGTGTTTTGGTTGCCTGCACCACGCAACCGTTAACGTCTCTCTCTCAAGGTCGCTTAAGCACGCCAGAGCACGGACTTCCAACCTATGGGTCGCAACCCCAAAAGGGGTCACGAAGAGTTTTCTGCGGGGTCACCATAATTGATTTCACTGTTATGCAAATATTGATGAAAACAAACTCAGTGTTGCTTTACTGAGCTAAAAAAAAAACTTCATATACAATGATATCAGCTTGATAAAGCTTCTTTAGGCTGATGTCGTAAAGCTTCAAAAAACGATCTTTTGTCTCTTATTTTTGTTCGCTCGCCTGACATGCTCATCTAATGTTAGTTTTAATTTTATAATGTTAAACGGTGTTTGCATACGCTAAAAATATTTGTTATGACAGTGGACCCATTTCCTGTTGGTACCACTGTCATATTGAATTCGATTTTTTCTGCAGTGACTGTTGGCAGCGTCGAGATGTCAGAGCGCGCCGTGAGCTGTCAGTCGAACAACGCTCGCGACCGTGATGGGCTCGCCTAAATGGCGTGTGCCACAACGGTCTTTTTGTTGCAAGTTTTCGACAAATAAACAGTGTTAATATGTGAAACGAAAGCAAGTTGTTTGTATTGTGAACCTGATCCTGCATCCTTCATCAAGTAAATCTATATCAAATAAGAGAGGAGCATATCAACACGAAAAACTTTCTCTGTTTTCCTTGATGCTATCAGTCATATTCATGACAGTTTACAATAATATGTTCTCTTAGATTTGAGGAATGATTACTTGTTACGTGGCATGTTTAATGAAACATTGTTCACACAATTTTGGTGTGTTATCTATGTATCATTCATTACCAAAAGCGACGATTCTTTCACTTCGTGTTACAGTTCTATTATTGTCTAAGCATCTTTATTAACCTTTA
The DNA here is from genome assembly GCA_022606575.1 of Glossosoma conforme. Taxonomy (NCBI): domain Eukaryota; kingdom Metazoa; phylum Arthropoda; class Insecta; order Trichoptera; family Glossosomatidae; genus Glossosoma; species Glossosoma conforme. Next base: position 1,504,804 of record JAGTXR010000101.1, on the reverse strand, counting down.
TCCGCCCAGCGGTCCCGTAAAGGACCGGAGATTTGCGTCGTTCAATGCACAGCGGTATTTTTATATACCATAATTTTATTTTCGGTTTTGATAAATATTTTTGTCATAGTGAGTTGTGTAAACATCTTCGTTAAAAGGTCAGCTCTTGTGATATGCGTTGTGTTATATTATGAAAACCGCAATAAATCAGCCGTATGTTTTTATTATTTTATATTCTTTAATATTTGTAATTTTATGGTATTAGATGCTATATAATTAGTTTTAATTCCTTAACTGTAATGTGTAACTATATAAAATGTGATAAATTTAAAATAAACCATTTGTAAATTAGAAACAATCTTTTAGTTTGATAATGCTTTATCCATCATATTTATTTAACACAAATAGGATGACTAGTTTTAGAGTTATAGTTATTTATATAATAGTTTACGGGTTGCGCTAAATTTGCGAGAAAATGCTTGGGCAGTGAGCTACCTCTATTGCGCACGGCGCACGGGAGTGTAAAGGTTAAACATAATTAAAATAAGTGATATTTTTGTATTTATATTTATTATTAAAAGTGTGTTTTCAATCGTAAGGAGTCGAGAGTCGAGAGTTGCATGGATTTTATAAAAATGGGTCAAACGCCAACCACAAAAGGTTAGGAACCTATGCGCTAGATATTTTAAAGCTCACAGTACACTAAACCAAGCTAACGAAAAACTCTCAGTATTCCGCAGTAAAAAATCTCAATTTAGTCGCTTAACTCACTTGGTTACACATTTGACGAAGCTCCCAGTGTATTGCGGCAAAGTACAATGCTTGTTCGTGATGGAGACGATACATCACGTAATAATGGATGAGCTTTTTACTTATGACAGAAATATATTAAGCACATATGAAAGCTCAGCGTTAATCGTAATTTTATGCACAAGATCGGTATATAATATTACATCTAAGTGTGCTCAATTATCTTATAAAAACGCTGGTTCACTAAAAATAACTGAAAATAAGCTGCGTTTTGCCAGCAGTAATAATTTACTGGTTAAAGCGTTTGCTCTCCCAACCGAAAATCGTGGGTTCGCTTCCCAAAGAAGATGTAAAAACAAGGTTTTTGAATTAATTTTTATGCTGTAAAATACCCAACCCCCGGTTGGTGTCAATTTGATCCCTCACCCGTTAAATGATATAGCATATTAATAACACAATGGTGGTAGATGGAAGTCGTCACGTGAAGACCACCTATTGATAGTGAATTCTTGTAGCAATAATGATGATGCGTGAATGTCAGGCTGTAGTCTACGATGTTGGCGGATCAAAACTTCACATACAGCGCTTATGCATATGTAGAATGGTAAACGTCATAGAATCGGATAAAACATCAGAATCACTATCACCGTCTGTCGGTATTCTCCTGTATGTGTTTTCATAAAGAAAGTATGGTGGCAACTTACGGAGCTGTTTGGAAATGGAGCATATTTGGAAAAAAAACAAGAAACTAACATTTAGTCGCTAGTAAATTAATAAAATCTCACTTTGAATTGAGAATACAAAGTAGTTATGAACGCTAAACAAATGGATGATTATTATCTATAATATAATATTGCAAGGCCACTAATTAAATATAAATTATTTATACAGTAAGACACGCTTTAACATGTCAAATTATTAATTTTTTTGCACAAAGTATGGCGTGATAGAGGTGTAACTAGTAAAAAAAAAAGCGAGATGGGTTATTGTAAATTTTAGGTGTGCGAAAGAGAAGGGGTAATAGTGGTGAGCCTGTAGGCTTATTGTAAATAGGCCGCTTAGCACGCAACTCCCACAGCCAACAGTTTCAGACACGCCACATATAGGCAGCTATAAACTGAAACGCACTAAGTTCATTTATTAAGTAAAGTACTTGCGAAATGAACTTTAAAACTTCATTATTTTTTATAGCGACCGTTTGCTTATGAGATTTTATAATAGCAATTAATTTTATATTGTGTGAGATATTATCAAACTTGTTATTAAAAAGTACTTTAAATATGAAATGGATTAGTTTATTTTATAAAACAATATTTATTACTACATACCAATTAAATTATATGTTGACATCAGCACGATATAGCCCTTGCTGACTGGTACCGAAAACCGCGATATACAATCTTTCGTCTCTTATTTATATTCGATTGTCGTACATGGATGTGTCGCCATATTGGCATTTTGGACTAGTTACGTAAATCATCACTTGTGGAGCTGCGCGACAGCCCATCACGAGGGCGCTCAGCTGTGTGCCGACGGCCGAGAAGGTCGCATTATGATCAGCCCGGCGTGTCATTCCGCCTGGGCCGTAAGTTTGTAAAGTTATCGAAATATATAAAATGCTTCAGAAAAAGCTGTGTTATTCTTCTGCTCCTGATCCTGCCTCCACGCGACTGCATAACAAATTTTTAAAGAGAGGAGGATGCTAATATATTTATTTATATATGTATATGTGCGGCTGTGAGACATGGTGCTTATCTGAAAGTGATAAAAAAAGACTAGAGGCCTTTGAGATGTGGTCGTACAGAAGAATTCTCGGAAATTTCCTGGAGAGACCACGTCACGAACAATGAGGTTCTCAGAATAATCAAGGAAGATGGGCAACTAATAAGAACCATCTCAGAGAGGCGAGCCCGATGGATTGGTCACATCATGCGCCACGATGGTCTCCTTTCCTTCCCATCCCCTTCACGATATTGTGGAGGGGATGGTTGAGGGTAAAAACTGTAGAGGGCGCCCTAGACGGGAGTATTTGCAGCAAGTATTCGAGGACATGAATTGTAGCGCTTATGCTGAGCTGAAAAGGGTTGCGGAGGACCGAGAGGAATGGAGATCGAGATGCAAGATTCTGTTGCTGCAAACCAATCCACCGGATTGATACTACGAAGAGATGAAAAACAAATGTACCGTAAAATTATGTTAATAAAAAGTGTATGCTTAATATATAAGGGGTTGAGCAACCCCTTAGGACAAAATGATCGAGGCCTCGGGAGCGTCAGACTAATCATCCGATTTTCCTTAACAAAACCGATTAAACCGAACAAATCACCTAAAAATATGCTTCGGATACTACAGGTACCCCTCTTTAGGTACTCGGACTTCTGCTCTGGAGGTAGTCGAGAACTATAAATGTTTCCAAGTGGACCTTAAGGTGCAGATGTCCTAGAACGAGGAATGGGCAATGGCAACTGACAGAACTAAGTGGCGGTAATTTGTGGTGACTATATGTTCCAGATATACAACGGATATGGGAAGAAGAATATAAATGATATTGCAGTATATAATATATATTTCTAATATTATTTTTATTTTATAAGGCTATACGGATTTTCTTTGACACATTAAGTAGTAATAAACACTTGTAGTGCTAAGGACATTTTGAAAATACGTTAATCGTATGTGCACGTATAAAGATAATTTTGAAATGGAAAAATTAAATGAATCTGGCAACTGCATAGAGCTTTTAAGTGGCGACTTGTGCAGGCTATATGCTTCAATTCGAGATCGAAAATAATAAATATATATTTTTATATTTAAAATATCGCTTTCAGTCGTTCATTTCTCGACCGTTGGACCATCGAGGACCTTCGTGATCGTTTCGTCACAGACACCTTAAAAGTTTTCCATAGTCGTCAACCGAATACTTGAAAAGAGAAAAAAATACAAAAATATTAAATTATTCAATTAGTCAACATCAAGTTATAACTTATATAAAAAAACACAAAAAGTCAAATCGCTACTGAAGTACTCGTACAATCAAGATTAATATACAAATATAGGTACTTATGATTAAGTACTTAGAACAAAGCAATAAAGACAAGCAACAGAAGGTTCCAATGCTCATCAAACAGATGACGTCAACAAATCATTTCTGTAAAGAAACTCGTGTAGTTCATGCCTAAATTGGGCCTCCCTTACGTGAAATATATCAACATCCGAGGCGATTTGGTTGAACAGTGATCCCTCTCTCATAGTCTCTGGCAGGTTAGTGTTACTCTTTGGGAGAGCGTACAATCTGTGCCTCATTATTCTCAGATATTTATCGGGCACTTAACTAACTTTCATGTGTAAGATAGAACCTAATGAAAATCACTTTTTTTCCACGTGTGTATTCTTGGTCCAAAGTCAATCTTCATCTCAATTCTACCTGACACATGTTTTTCCGACAGATTTCAGGGCAAAAGAATATCGGCTTGAAAATACGGTACTATCGATAGCATGTTTAAGAGTTTATTTAAAAAAAAAACTGATTAAATATGGTACTAGTGACTTGCTAAATGTTAACAGAAAACATAAAAATAAATAAATTGTGCGTTGAATTTTATTGTTAAGTTCTTTGAAGGACATTTGAATGTGACTTGAATACAGACTAGAAGCAGAAAAAATCGCCGCGACGTGGAAAGACAACATTTAAATTTTCCAAGAGTACTCCAATGAAGAGGATTGGTTGTAACTTGTACAAGTTTCAATTCTTTTTTCAATTTCAATTCTTTACAATTCGAAAATGTTAAGACGAACCAGAGAATGCCGCCAGATGGCAAGCACGACCATACCATGTTGAAAGCACCGGTTCTCGTCCAATCACCGAAGTAAAGATGGCAAGCAATATATTTCATACATTATTATTTTATAACGTTTGATCTTTTTACAAGGTGCTGTATGTGGAGTATTGATCTGCCAATGTCATCATCTAAAATTGTATAGGATTTTTTCATCATGCGCAATCAACCGTCCCACTGCTTGTATAATCAGATACCCCCAACACCCAGACTGAAGTCGCGAAGCAGCTTTCTGAGATCCACACAACCTCTCACATCTGGCCTTGAAAGTGAGAGACTCCAGCTCTGGTATCAAGTCGCATCAGAGGATTTCATTACTCTATAGGAAGGCCTCCCAACTGAGCAAGAACCTTGACTGGTGGACCTAGAAATCCCTGAACACATTAAGAACAGAAGTTGGTAGAACAAAGGACAATTTCGATCGGTCGGGAATTCTTCGGCAGTGAGTCACTATTGTGCGACTGCGGAGACCTGCAGACCGCCTCACACCTAAGATCCTGCTCCATGTGCCTAACAAGCTGCACATCTCAGCACACACGAGCTATCGATGTTGAAAGATACTGGGAAAAATAATTTGACGTCGCTGACACGAAGAAGAAGAAGAAGACAGGAATTCTACAAGTCTGTTTCATAACTCCTTATTTTCTTATTCCAATAGAATAAAACACTTAAAATGTCTGATATACTTATCATAAACTGCAACATAAGACGTGAACATTTTTTTTGGCGCTTACGCCATTGAAAGTTTTCAGTGTCGAGTTACCGGATACGCCCGAGGAGGCTTTGGCGCGTCGACAACAACAAATTTAACGAGACGGGCAATTGAGTTGTATTCCTTTTAATGGATGCGACAAACGGGTAGCTAATTAAATTGTCACAGCCTGACTGTCGAGTCCTTTTCTTATTTCTATTTTTGACGCAAGCACATACAGCTGAATACCAACAGAGGGCAGGCAATGAAGAAATCTCATCTGAGCTTTCAAAAGTCATAAGAAGTATACATACTTGTAATTGTGTAAATACACATAAAAAGTCCACATTAAATAAAACTATTTCATACGTTGGAAAATAAATTTAATTATGCAGAGGATTGAATTCAAACTAAAAAAAAACACAAAAAATTGAGCATAGGCCATGACAATTTTATTAAATAAACTTTATTTACTTGAATGGAGGTTGATATATAAAAAAATTAAATACCTAAAAATAATTTTATATATTTATACAGAATTTTACATATACACATTTATACATTTACATGATTTTGATATAATACTAATATTATATTAATAAAAATTTAAGACACTATATATAGAATTAATCTAAAGTATATATAACTAATAATACATTTTTAGTACATTTCATTATTTCAATTTGTTATGCAGTGACGTTGGTTCTATTTGTTAATCTTTTAAAGTACTGTTTTACCTTTTCAATCAAAATTTTCATATCACTGATCGCTTTTATTTCCCGAGGAAGATTGTTGAAATTAACTATTCCGTTATATTTGTAACCATTTTTTGCATGTTGTGTGTTAAATTTTGGTATTAATAAGTTGAACATATACCTAGCAGAATGACAAGTGTGACAGTTTTCAATTCTCCTTTCTTTAATGGTCTGTAATATAGTGTATTTTTGGTATAGTGTATCAACCGTTGGCACTTTGAATTTATTGAATAGGCTTTCTGTTGGGTAGGTGGGAGGCCTTTTCAATATCACTTTGATGATAAGTTTTTGTACAGTTCTAATGGGGTTGGTAGTATTTAGGTATTTTCCTCCCCAACCAACAATGCCATATTGCAGTTGAGATTGGACAATGGAGTAGTATACCATTTTTAGATCTGCTTTAGTTGAGATGTTTCTGAGTCTAATGAATATATAGATGCATTTGCGTATACGTTTTACTAATTCAGCTGTGTGTGTTTTCCATTTGAAGTTAATGTCAATAAATATACCCAGGTATTTTATTTTATCAGTAGCTTTGATCACAGAGCAAGTTTTTTCGCAGTTGGATTATTACATCCAGGGTAATGAATAAATAATTTAGGTATGGGAGTTGTTGTTATTTTTTTATTATTGGAGAATGGGATTAGATATGTCTTTTCTGCGTTTAATGTAAGTAGATTAACGTTAAACCATCGTTTAAGACTGTTAATATCATTATTTGCTAATTTTATTGTATCATTCCAGTTATTGCTCTCAATTATTATTGCTGTATCGTCAGCATAAGATATTATTTTACCTTTCAGATTCTGTTTGAGTATATCGTTTACATAGATAATAAATAATAGTGGTCCCAATACTGTTCCTTGCGGTATTCCAAATTCACTTGTTTCTTTTTGACTCGGTATTTTATTTATTTTGATTAATTGTGGTCGTTGATATAGATAACTTTTTATCCATTCCAGTGCGCTATTACTTATTCCAATGTGATTTATTTCGATATTAGTTTTGCATGAGATATGCTGTCAAATGCCTTTTTTAAGTCTATAAATATACCTAAACATTTATGAGATTTGTCTAGTGAGCCAAGTATATAGTTTGATAGTTCAGCAATGGCGTCTTGGGTGTTTCGGTTTTCCATGAATCCTAATTGGTTCTCATTAATTAGTTTATTAGATTTAATAAATTTATTTATTATTTTTGTAAATATTTTTTCGAATATTTTTTCTATGTTTGAAATTATTGATATTGGTCTGTAGTTTGTAATATCGTCAGGGTCACCAGATTTAAAAATAGGGGTAACAATATTTATATATTGTTATTTAGTATAGAATATTATTTTATTAAATATACATATACTAAACATATTCTTTCCAATTAACGGCCAAGGTCCGCGGTTCGCATCCCGCTTCTGCCGTTATTTTTGTGCTTGGATTGACGCGTTGGAAATTAGGCAAACGCCAAAATAACGCGTAAAAATTATCCATCAGTAACACAGGTAAATGATTGGTTATAAAGTCCGAGTCGGAACTATAAGTAGTCGTTTCACATCCATTCAGTCTATAGTTTAAATAGACTGCCGGAAGCTGTTTAAGGAATAAATGAAGACTGATAGAATAATAATAAAAATATACATACTTTGAATATATACTATGGCGACATCTGTCGTACGATAATAACAATGATATAAATACTAGTTTCATCGCAAGTCAGTCTGGGCATAGCAATGGCGCGATTCGCCGAGCGACCTGGGCATAGTTGGTTTCAAGGTCCGCGGTTCGCATCCCGCTTCTGCCGTTATTTTTGTGCTTGGATTGACGCGTTGAAAAAAGAATTTTATGTTTAGTATATGTATATTTAAGTAATATATATTTATATTACTCATGCTACTAATAATTCGTAGATTTTCACAACCAATTTGGAATTGTGGTTTTTGGGTTAAGTCGTGTGTGGCAAACGCCAAAAACGCGTAATTCACAGTTAAAAAAAATATAAGATGTTCAGGTATAGTGTGAAGAAAGATCATAAATTAAAGTTTCGTCGGAATTGAGCCCCTTGTTTTCGTGACAGTCAAGAGCTTTAATTTTTTGACCATAACCCACGGTAATAAAGGGGAAAGGTAAAAAGGTAGTAATTCAAAGCATCTCTTTTGATTAATGGTCTTTATTCCGTAACAGAGTGACACGTTTTAAGCGTTTGTAAACATATTCTTGATTGTGTCATTTTAGTACAGAGTCTCCCATTATGAACAATAAGACTTGAATGAAATCAAACATTTGCTTCTTTGCAGTAATATGTATTTCCGATATTTTTATTTAACAACTGAAAAAAATTAACGGCAGCTGCTGGATTTGAACCCCGAACCCTGTCAACCACGTTCATTTCGTTTCGACATGTGTACTAGTCTTTATTTGAAGCTATAGTTTATTTTAAACGATTAATTGATGAAAAAACGTCATATAGGATGATGAAGTTTCTTTTTTTATAACATTCCTTTTACACTATTTTTTTCACCAATGACACTTGTTGTAATATCCGTAATAAATAACGTAACAAGCTTCGAGTAACAATAAAATGCAACCCTAGATAAAGCAGAATAATAAGAAGAGATTAAATTAAATACACGTATGTGCAAATTTTTCCTCAGTTTGCACCTAATGTTCGAACGATTGTCCAAAACATTCATATCTCGAAAGCTCCGTTTGATATCATGCTAATGAAAAGCTTTTGATTCCTAGATCTTTTTATGTAAAAAAAGCTCAAACAATACTGATTAGAAACGTTTCTATAATCTTTCGCCGCTGCAGCTTCATATTTTCATTACTACCCTTTTATTACTCCTTTTTCACAGTCCATACATAATACAAGAAAGAAACGAATAATACAGAAAAGAAATAATAATACACAATTTCCTCACTGCGTAGCAAACATCAATCTAGAAGCAATAATTCTGCCTCTAATGCTCGGCGGTGCTTCCCAGAGACTTGTTATTTTCGTTATTATGTCGACTTCATCAGCTTCTGACGGCTTTCTATTTATTCAGTGGTTGATAACTATTTCTCTGCCTGAATATTATGGGCGCTACGCAAGAACGAAAAGTAGTACTTTTTTCACGGTAAAACATCCATTATAATACCGACAACCGGTGATATTTCAGATTTTTCATATGTAGATCGTAAGACGCAAGCCATTTTCAACACTTAATAGGGCAAATAAAAATTGTTTAATAAATTTATCACTTGCTTTATGGTATATATTTCGTATTGCGCACATAAATACGTAAGCACATGGCGCATGATGTGACCGATCCATCGGGCTCGCCTCTCTGAGATGGTTCTTACTAGGTGCCTATCTTCCTTGATTATCCTGAGAACCTCATTGTTCGTGACGTGGTCTCTCCAAAAATTCCGAGAATTCTTCTGTATGACCAATCTGCGTCTCTTTACAATCTAATAATTACAAAGTTTTCTGTATATATAGTGTCTAGCCAACTTGGTTGAACGTCATACAGGCGTCATACTGAAAAGTTTAGATTGACTTTTGGTGCTCTCCTGTATGCATTCAGTTGCAATAATGAAATAGGTTTCCTAACTTTTGGGTTGTGGGTTGTGTCTCACTGTTCTACGAGTCACTCCGCCATACAACAACATATCATTTCCTATTTTAGAACACTGTTGTGGTACATCCGCATATTGCAATTAGGAACGATTGCTTTTTAATTCACGCGATGAAATAGTGTCCATCATCGGATATAAACATTTAGATATATATATAAATAAACCAGTATATATGTATATGTATTATGTTTGTTGGTGTATAGAGGGTTGGATTTATGAAAGAGACAGTCGGCCATAATTTGGGCGTTTCGTTAATCGGCTTGTTTATTGTGCCAATATTAGCCGATTATAGCGAACAGTGTTTTTCTTAAATTGAATGGTAATGCCGTACTACTCGTAGTTACTACTTATTTTAATACATTGCTTTCATAAAAATAATACACATATAACAAAATGTCATCTTCTTTTTCTTAGTATTTTTCTATTATTTAGACATTCCAAGTTATAAGGCGCTTATATAGCTTCAACAAGTTCAATAGTTTAATATTAATGGTAAACCTTTATATAAGTAATAAGTATACAACGTCTACCCTTCTTGTTAACAGGAAGTAACATCTTATTATCATGTTGGTAACGTTTCAGGTTGCTTTCCATGACTTTTTCTATGATGACATTGCAATAAAAAAGTCCTTAATGGTTTCATGTTTTGGACAAAAAACATTATTACACTACAGCAATATGCCATACTGTAACATAAAATTCACATATAGAACTTAGCCATCGATATTGATGAGTCTTGGTTTCCTAGGTTCTCGTCTAGATTTCATTAAATACGAGAGAGATGTTTGGCCCATGTCTATCCCCTAACCTTAAAATCAATAGTTTTTTCTGTCAGGGTTAACCTTCCTTAGCACGTTGGCTATCAATTTACAGAGTCAGAGCATTGTCATTATTCTTTCTTACAAGACAAGGCTTACTAATGAAGTCACTGATGGAAGCAATGAAGTGTTCTGCAGCATTTAAAGATACATATCTTCCGAAAGATGTATACCACTGTAACCATAATAGTAATAAGAGTGACATGATGTTTTATAGACAAGAGTATGTGTGGGACGCAGATTATGGTGGAAGAACGCTGCCTGGAATGTGGAAATAATTTCCGATTATAGGCAAAGATCTGTTCGCGTACCTCGAGTTTACAGAGCCCTTAGCTTACTGATTCAGTACACAAGCGTCTGAGGTATTTCATGGTTCTACATTAATAAAAAAAACACCAAGGTTCGATCGATGTAAGCAACAAAAAGTCATCGTTTTTCAGTCTGAAAATATGAATACCGACATCCCCCGTCTTTAAAAAGACGACAAGTCGCGGGTTCGTCTCGTTTGATCGCGTGGAGGAAGGACGCAGGAGCAGATTAACAACTCAAAGAACTTGTTTTTGAAGCACAATTCGCATTTATTTTGAATAATGACTTGATTTCCTCGTCCGACCGGTACATGAGATTTCGCCGGCCGGACGAGATGTTAACTGACGATTGTCGGAACACTGTGACATCCAGCGCCGCCAAAATAATCACGGCAACAAATCAAATTAAAGATGGAGCAACTGTCATAACAGATAAAATGGCGTATTCAAACGCGTGTAATTTTATATATAATTAAAAAATAACATTATTAGATGAGCATGTCAGGCGAGCGAACAAAAATAAGAGACAATACCGGCGGTCATAGCTCATGCCGGCGGTCATAGATCAATGGTCAAAGCATTTGCTTTGCAAGCCAAAGGTCGTAGGTTCAATCTCCGATGGAGATTAAAAAAAAAAGGATTTTTAATCGATTTTTGAGCTCTAAAATACCCCCGGTCGGTGTGAATTTGATCCATCACCCGTGAAATTTTAGTCATAGCCTATTAATTAAAATTGGTGGTAGACGAAATTCGTCCCGTGAAGACCACCCGTTCACAGTAAATTCCTGTAATAATAAAGGATGGCGCGTGAATCTCGGGCTGTAGTCTATGACGTTGGCGGATCAACACTCCACATGCAGCGTTTAGCCATATACACTATGGTAAGCGTCATAAAATTCCACACATGAGACTGCAGAATCACTATCACAATCATGTCAGTATTCTCCTGTATGTGTTTACATAAAAACCAACTAAGGTTCGATCAATGAAAGTAACAAAAAGTCATCGTTTTTCAGTCTGAAAATATGAATAAGTTGTTCACACATTTCAATATTATGGAGAAAATAGCGTTTGTGAAATTTCAGGAGTGCAGCCTAGATGGAGAGATCCCGAGAGTATGCATCTATTTTTATTATTAAAATATCTTCGGAGGCTTGTTTGCCCACAGTGCGCTGAAACTGCCATCGCTCATGTTTTCAGCTGAATACTGAAAGAATTCCAGTCGAGGGGAATTTTTCATAATTTTTCACGCAGGGGAATAAATTTTCAACACTAACAAATAAATGATTATTAGTTATGATAAAAATCCACATGAAACGCAATGGAACCGAAATAAAGAAGTATTTATTATTCTATATTTTTATTGTTTTAAAGGAGAGATTTTTTGTTTTTATAGATGTGGCTTGTGGTTTATACAGCTTATGCTTTTAAAGATCATGAATACCCGATATTTTTTATTTTTTTTACATAAACGACACTATACTCTTCATCGAATATAAGTGGTAGATGAAAATCGTCTCATGAACACCATATAAATAGACGTTGCGAGAATTTAGAGCTCTAGTTTCATACAGTTGATAGATTTTGCCTAGTACTCCAGAAATAAAATGACTATTCTTCCAATATGCGATCCATATCTGGAACACACGGTCACTACAAGTTGTCGCCACTTACATCTTTCAGCTGCCACTGTCCATTCCTCGTTGTAGGACATATCTGCATTAGAAGGTCCACTTGGGAACATATATGGTTTCCGTAAACCTCCAGAGCAGAAGTCCGACTACTTGAAGAGGACGTAGGTATAGTATCCGGGGTATATTTTTGGGTGATTTGTTTATCGGATTTCTTAAAGAAATCGGATGATAAACCCGACGCTCCCGATGCCTGGACCATTTTGTTCTGAAAGGCGGCTCAATCCTAATAATATGAGGTTCATATAAATCACACTGAGATTTATCTATCACCGTGTGTCAGTAATATACTGTGCGTATGCAGATAAAAAAAACACTATATTTAACTCCGAAACTCCGAAGAGTTCATGATATGAAAAAAATCTTGACGGCCTTCCGTACGATGAGATACTGAGGACTTAAAATAAAAAATAAATGGCAGTAGTAGATTATACCTTACCGCAATATTCACCTTCATATCTTGACTGTACGATGCCTAACTGCTGTGTCCGTTCGCTAATCACGTCATTCCTTACTAAATTAAACCAACGCATCAGTAATATTTTGTTCTCAGAACCAATTAAATGGCTGCATTGGATTTTTGTAAAATTTTCAACATTTTTTTCGTTCGCACCGTATAATTCCAGGCAGTAGAGAGTGTGCAAATAATAGATGCCACTTATAAACAAGACGTATTCGATAACGTCACTCGACTGACATATAAGAGATCACGGGTTTGATCGACGAAAATCATCCTGTAACACCACCACTGTAAGTTAGGTGATTTTTTTCTATATTTTATAAACGTTTACAAATCAACATTCCACATTTATTGTTTAGCCATTGCAAAAATACAAGCGTTTTATAGAATCCGTGGATGAGAATTTTACATAGTAGTTTGACAGTATTCTCCTGTATGTGTTCGAATAAAAAACACAACAAACCGAGGATTCCCATTCACTGGGTAATAGAAGTTGAAGTAAGCGGAGCTTTCGGACTCGTTTTATGGCTTTTTGTTTTATTATTTCGCAACAACGTGATTGGCAAAAGCTTTCAATATAAAAAATTCAACATCAAAATTTAAAATTCAGGTCAAATCCATACATCGACAGACGATATATTATATTTAAGAAAAGGTGTACTTAAGCAAAAAATTGATAAATAATTTAGTAGTATCCGTTTATAGTGTTGTTTTTAATTTTTGTACAAGTTTAACGTTGTCTAGTGTTATAAATACGAGTATTTACATGTCCTCAAAAGTTAATGCATTTACCGTAAATGACTTCGGTCATGAGATTTACATGTTTACGTTGCCTTATATTAGAGCTTTATTCTACTATTGCGATGTTCATAGTAAGCTGAATATTAAAATTATTGGATTCCAGTGAAAAAATGTAATTATAAAAAAAAGTTAAAACAGATTTATATGTGGAATTAATTGTCGAAAATACGAATAACAAATACACCAATAACGGGCACAAAAAATAACTATTGTTCAATTTTGTAATCAAAATACATTTTAAAAATCTATTTATCAATGTTTAATAAGTGGTGTTTATATGAGTATCGTCTACTAAAATTTTGATTTAAAAATTACGTTTTTACAGTTAATAGTTTGTTATGGCGCCATTGTTCATAGATATTTGTTACCGATTTAAAACTATATTTTTGTTCGAATCTTTGATCTTAGTTTAACCTTATATGATAAAGTACGGGTTGTCTGCCGTACTTTATTTTAAAATGTAAAAAACACACCTAAAAATACTCCTAATAGAAAGGATTAAATAAGTATTTTCGTTCTCAGAAATGTTAAATGTCAAACAGTGTTCTCTGTCTATGTTTAGAGAGATCTTGCGTATGTAATAACTGTCTGACTCGTCTCTTAGCAGCGAAGGGATCGAGCTCTATTAATATTTGATCCGTTCATAGTTAATGGAGCAACCATTAGAGACAACTTTGTACTTGAGATATTGACAAGAGTTTTGGAGAAATTTAGATGCCGCTATCTCATCGAAGTTACTATTTCACCTGATGTATGCCAACAACTGCTGTCATATGAATATTTTAGTATCACAACAGTGTAAGTTTTAATGTAAAAGTTCAATGTAAAAACCAGTTTAAAAAATAAATTATGTTTTCCACTACAGCCTTACACACGGCAATAAAGTGACCATCGAAATTAATCACTAGAAAAGATTCAGGAAATTCTCTGCGACCTCAATATCAAGCAAAATTGATCTGAAAATGAATCTGTTACGTTTCTCAAATCTTTGGTCCAATCTTTATTGTGGGAAGGCAAATCGATGTTGTGAATAAATACACTTATCTGAGATGAGTAATCTAAGGAACATGACACAGTTTCTCGATAACGAAAAAATGCCTGATTTATTTCACAAGGAATGGCAGGAAAAGTATATACAATTGAAATTTTCCTTAAATATATAATAATAACTGGTAGACATTTTAAATGTAATGCAATAAGTTTACATATAATAAATATATTATAAATTGTGTATGAACATTTCAGGTATTCATTTGCAAAATAGTCACTTATAAATTACATTTATTATTAACATATGAATATAACGACTTAAATTTTGAATCTGTAGAATTTCGCAATGTTGCAGCATTGTGGAATTCTAAAATTCAAAATTAAACCTATAACGCTTAACAAAAGTATGCACCCTTAAAATTCTCGCCCGTGGAAATTCCTACACGAGGACATAATAAATACAGCAGTTACAATATTATACAATATGAAATTTAGCATGATTTTTATTTATAAATTTTGACATCAGAATGATATAGCCTTTGCTGACTGGTACCGAAAACCTTGATATACAGGTGCAATCTTTCGTCTCTATATTGGCAATATGTCACCATATTGGCATTTTGGACTAGTGACGTAGATCGCCACTTGTGGCGCTGTGCGACAGCTCATCACGTTGTGTGCCGACGGCCGAGAAGGTCGCATTATGGCAGGCACGGCATGTCATTCCGCCTGGGCCGGAAGTTTTTTTTTTTTATGTAAACGCATGCAGGAGAGCACAACCGGTCAAGACCAGTGCACTCTATGACGCTCAGCCAGGGAGGCTGGATGCTGCATGCGGGAAACGTGTGTTGTGTTCGTAATTGTGTGTGGGTTGGGGAGTTTGTAAAGTTATCGAAATATCTATGTCAATTTGCTTCAGAAAAAGTATGTGTTATTTCTCTACTCCTCATCCTGCCACCACGCGACTGAATAACATCCTTTTAAAGAGAGGAGGATGTTAGTTTGAATTGTGTTTTAAATGTATATTACATTTAAGCACTTCGCCATAAATGACGTCTACAACGGTCATGAACATTACATGTTGTTACGAGGCATATGACAACTGTAATTCACTGTTGTATTGCTCAACACTATCTAAATATATTAATAGAGTGTACAATCTTTTGATTTGAAACCAAATCTTAAGACTCGTTGAAAGTTACTGAAAAAGCGCCGTGAACAAAAGGTTAAAAGTCATTCATTCAAACTATAATACATCAAATATAACCTAATACCTTTTCAAAATAATAAAGTACATATATTATTCATAGTATGAATCTTTTATCAAATAATTCTGGTTGTTTTTAGAGTAGTCGACTATATTTCGGCGAGTTCAAATCATCTTAATAATGAGCTTTGAATCGGTTATAAATTGGCTTCAAAACCGAAGCTTTGATTCTCTGTGGGCGGGAGCTTTTAAAGCTCTAGGAGTGTTTTAATTAATTGTGTTGGGGTGAAAACATATTATCTGTGCCGAATAAATCTTTGTCAATCTCAATTCATCAAAATCAAATAAGAATAAGCGCAAAAAAATATTTCCGCGAATTGTAACGAAACGAAAAAAATATTATTAATGACTGAATTTTGTTTTTAATACGATTAGACGTGGCACGAGTAGAGCACAATAAATTGGAAAATAATAAATATTTCTTTAAATAAAAACGGCATTGACTTTAAATTCTTCTTAAAATGATCTTTTAATTGTGAAAGTTAAATTTAATTGTTACTTGGGCGTTGAATCTATGTCTCATAATAAAATGCTAAGCAAACGACATATTTGCAAGTGCTAAACAATAAAAGGTAGTTATTTAAATGTGAAAAAGAACGTTGGTTTGTAGAAAAAGTTCGATACCCGCCTTGACAACACTGGATCGTCTTTTACATGCGTATACAGTGCCGGGTTTAGACCTTGTGGCGCCCTAGGCAAAAAAAATCTGGCGCCCCATGATTTTTTTGGGTTGGAGGCGAAATCTTCAGAAAACACTATGTACAATACAATACAAATCTTCAGCGCCCTTAAATCATTCGGCGCCCTGGGCAGCTAACTCACTGCGCCGCCCCCTAAAATCGGCACTGTGCATATATATGGGACTCCTAACATTCGATACAAAAAGGCCCTATACAGCGCCTGATTCGTCCCAATCTTATATTATGGCTGTGAATTATGACGTCTCATCAAAACCCGATGCAGCTGTATAGTGGGTTTCAAAAAAGATGTCTATGTAAAACACTGGGAGTAAGATAGCATGACTTTTGAGGAATGACGAAGTGAGAGGGTGGGCAAGGCAGCATATACAATTTTATTTTATTTATTTCTTTCAGAAACATTACAAATACAAATATATTTAATATGATCCTGAAATAAGATATAATACATGAGAAACAATAAGGTATTTACTATTATAAACAATAATTATTAAAAAGTTCTACAGCTCGCTAAGCAGAAGACTCCACGAAATTACTTTGATAAATAAATTCGTGGAGCTTATGTCAAAACTGGGCTTATCTCAAGTGGAATATATCAATATTCGAGGCGATATGGTTGAACAGTCTGATCACTCTCCCAAGAGGCATAGTCTCTGGCAAGTTAGTATTACCTCTAGGAAGAACAAACAATCTGTGCCTCCTTATCCTTAAATAATTGTCAGAGACAAAAAAAACGATTTCTAACAAAATATCTGGATTCCGGAACCCGCCGCGCACTAGCCGAAAGAAATGCATACTCAAGCACACATCTCTTCTAGTTCTCAACTCATTGTATACCAACATACCCCGTATAAAGTAAGATATAATGTACTTGACGGAGCTACGGGAGGCAGAGTTGCTATGGGATGAGGCGACGACCATGACGGCTGACAAGATCTTTGTGGCGTAAGAATGCGAAGACGTGGGAATGATGATGATTAATAAGTGAATTTAGTTCAAAATTCAAGTTTATTTTTTACAAAAATGAAATCATATATAATAGCTCTATAGAAAATAAATAATTTCATAATATGACTTCATGTTTTGTCCAAAAGATCACACAAACACGACTAAACCTATCAGAGATTAAAGTTTATTTGTTATTTCATGACGACCATTTGAAATGGAGAAGGATTTATTATAAAAAAAAAAATTGATATGAAATTATTTGTAATTTCACTTTATTTCTAATGTGTTCAAACCTGAATAAATCCATACACATTTTCGACTTATTATTATATTTTATTATGTTCAACATCCCATAATACAGGCTTTCGATTTCAATCGATGTCTATAAACAACGGGATTTTTCCGCGTAAGAAGCTGATACGGAAGATGTATTTTCCAATCTAGAATTCAGGCTTTGTTTAATTTTTCGCAGAGGGTAACGGGGGGATAAATCTCGGTCTGTAAGAGAGCGGGGGCGAGGAACGGAACGGCACGTGACGGTTGTCTCAAATGAGAGAGAACAAAAATGGAAACCGACCGTGATAATTTACCGAGTACGTGACCGGTGTGTGCACAGACCTTACCTCGGAATACATATCAAGGTTAAGTTAGGCCATTCAAAGTATAGTGTGGTGGATTAAAAAACCTATAGAGACTATCACTGTTCGGTCATCAAATCAATATTAAAAAATTGAATCCTCTTAACACGACCAATGAGCATCCTATTCCATAACTGGAGTATATACTAACCGACGGGTACAGAGCTCAATGGTCAAAGCGTTATCTTTGCAAGCAAAAGGTCGTGGATTCGATCCCCGACGCAGGTTAAAAAAAAGGTTTGTAATCGATTTCTGAGTTCTAAAATACCCCCGGTTGGTGAATTTGATCCCTCGTCCGTAAAATGCCAGTCACAGCCTATTAATGAAAATTGGTGGTATGCGAATGTCGTCCCGTGAAGACCACTTATTAATAGTAAATTTCTGTCATATTAAGGATGTTTGCTGATTATATATAATCAGCAAAAACTGCCTCGTCTGTATAGGTTTTTGAGTATGTGCTAGAGGCGGAAGCCATGCTGTTTTGAGAATCAAGCCGTCATCTCTGTTGATGTTGATGGGGTGTCTTTTGATTTCAATGGCTTCCCTTACTAGGCGTGCATGTTTTCCTTGCGTTCGAGCCACGATTTCGGGTTCGAATGAAAACTTATGTCCCGTGTCAGCCAGATGCTCTGCCAGTGCTGACGCCATTGGGTGGCCTAGTCTGCACGATCTCTCATGTCCGCTTACTCTTTTCGCAATGGTTCGTGATGTTTGTCCGATGTACACCGTGGGGTGTACATCGGACTGTAATTTGTAAATTCCATCGCTCTCTAAAGGAAATTTGTCCTTGACCGGTCTGAGACAGTCCCGGTTCTTTGACGACGCCATGTGTATAGTTTTTATTCCAAAGTGTTGTAGGACCCAGGCGACTTTTTCAGTTGTACCTTGCGTGTATGGCAACCTAAGAAGTTATTTTCGTAAATTATCTTTGGTTGGAAACCACTTGTATGAAGGTAGTAAGTACGAAGGTTATGTTGGCCATTTTCATTTCTTCGTTGCCCCGCGTTACAGCATATAATAGGCGGGCAATTCCTCGACAGCAAACATCTCGGCCCTTTTGTTCAAATACAAAGTTTCAAGAAATGCTTGTTGTTTCAAGATCCCAACCTCAACAGCTTATATAAAAGGTCAGCGGCGTAAATAATCCAAAGAGACCCAAATCAGGATAGAAAACAAATCGATTTCAAACTTAATTGTATTTTTTTTCTTATGTAATATGTAATTGTCTTATCTTTTAAAGATTATTTAAAGATTTTTATGTACTGTACAATATTACGTGTTGTTACATTTGCCAGGCGGCATAGTCCAGAGGTAAGAGCGTTTATTTGTCTTTTAGACGCTGACGGTTCAAAACCCGACCGAGCTTAATTTTTTGGATTGCCTTGGGTTGTTCAACCCCTTGTAGGGTTGAACCACTCCAAGTACAAAAAAAAAGACAGACTTCGGGGCGTCGTGCTGATCATCCTAGAGATCTATGCTCGGAATATCGCTAAAAGATAAAATCCGAAACGAGGAAATACGCAGAAGAACTCAAGTAGTGGATGCTGCCCAACGAATAGGCACACTCAAGTGGCAATGGGCAGGACATATCTGTCGAAGAGACATCGGTCGATGGGGGAAGAAAAGTATTGGAATGGCCCCCAAGAACTGGCAATCGAAGCATTGGCCGACCCCCTGCAAGATGCACTGACGACATAAGAAGAATAGCGGGAGTGACCTGGATGTGGAAGACGGAGGATCAAAGAGGACTCATCCGGGAGGCTTACGTTCAAAAGTGGACGGATACAGGCTGATGATGATGATGAATTTCAAAACATACGAGTATTGTAACGACATAAATCATCGAATCCTCGTTATATACGTTATCTGTGTGAATACACAATCGTTCAATACGTGAAACAGTGTGAATGCTACCAATACAGATAATACCTTTAACATAATGAAACTGAAACAAATTTAAAGCTCATCTAATGTTGTTTTATGTCTTCGATTTCGCGTGGGTTCGCTCGTTTCTGATGCAATGAACTTCATGGTGTTCGTGTACCGACCATCATCCGTCTCGGAATTAGCTGGGCTCGGTGAGATTTATTTGCAAAAGAAATCTGTACCGCAGAAATCAAAGGTGAGGTCTTCACAAAGCCTGCCTTAATTGTATTAGCGAGGAATTCTCCAAGAGAAAGGTGAACGATAAACAACCTAACGTATTAGTGAGACGGAGAATTGTAATTGTATTATTTGTTTTTTTCTTCTTCAACTAATTCGCTATCTTTATTGTATTTTTTCGTATTCACTCCGTAGTTTGCGGCATATTGTCGACACAATTTTCAGAACCCTGAGATTATTTAATGTTTTAACTTCTACGTTCCAGAAAAGTACACCCGTGCTCGTAGCCATCCATTGTTTTTGATCCCAGTTGATACTTGTGGAGCTTCGAGCACTCAATTTAGTGCAATGGCAATGGCGCTCCTAAAAGGCCTACCAGCACACCTCGATTCTTTTCTTACATCCTTTTCCTCTTTTGTCGATGGTATTGTTCTCCTAGATCTCTGTGATCTTTGACACATGTCATCTTCTTCTTCTTTTATGTTTTTTTTATTTATATGTATTGTATATTTATGTATACTCTGTTTCTTATTATTTTGTACCTTGAAACATCGGTTCTGTGAAAAATAAATAAATATAAATAAATCATCATCAGCCTGTCACTGTTTAACGTAGGCCTCCCGCATGAGTATTCATTCTCTTCGACCCTCCGACTTCCGCATCCAGAACACTCTCGCTATTCTTCTGATATCGTCAGTCCATCGTACAGCGGGTCCGCCAACGCTTCGTTTGCCATGTCTTGGACGTCACTCCAGCACTTTTCTTTTCCATTAATCGCACTTAAGTGTAGTGTTAGGTAGTATATATTGAGGGTAAAGAAATTAAAGATAATCTTAAATTACCTAATTTTTAATTCCTCAGTTATCTTTTTCAAGTAAAAATAATAAAAAACCTCCATATCTATAAGTTGAATAATCTAGCAACTACGGATGTGGGACTGTGACTATTTATGGACTACATCAGGTGGTGAAATCAACCAAGTTAGCTAGGATGAGGAAACAGTGAAATGGAAATCGATTTACGTACAGTTGGCTTAGCGACAGTAGAATGTATCACAGTTAACCTACATTTCAGAACACACAAAAAATTATTATTTTTCACATTTTTAACATTTCGCGGAAAATTCTATTTTGGGCGAGGCTATTTGACATTGACAGTTCAAAATAAAAGTAAACAAAATGATGGACTGCTTATTTGTTATTTGAAAAAAGACAGACGACAGTACCACAAAGAGTGATAACCACACAGAGATCATAGTTTAGAACAAGTTTGAGACCAAGTATTAAAGATGCACCGAAAAAACGCCGAATACATAATGTAATCGTCCGTGTATTTGATATGAAATTAAAAAAGGATATACTTTTTAATAAGGCAGGATTAGGTGGGTAGTGTTATACTTAATCTGCCATATTTAATAAAGTAAAGGAGATTCATGAAAATATAAAGGCTTTGAAGGTATACCAAAGCCATTGAGGGCGGCTTTAAGTGAACATACGCTATGTACGAGTACTTAGAGCAGATATGCAAGAAAATGACGAAATTAAGTGAATAATTAAACTATACTGAATGCAGTATTAGAATGGCTGTGATGTTTTGTGGATGCTGCATGCTGCACACTGGATACACTGACTTGATTATATGACATGATTAGGATAAATCATTTTCTTACCATAACAATAATCGTGGGTTTACTCCCCGACAAAGATTAAAATAATAAATAATGGTCTTATATAGTCAGATAATTTTGACAATTATTTAGTAGAAAGAAGCTGTAAAATGATGCTCAAAAAGTTGCGTAAATGAACTTTTTTTTGATATGATATGATATAATGTTAAATGATTAAAATCAGGATAATATGCGCAACGATTACAATGTATCATACATTGCACTAATAGCCGTAATTGGAGTGATATTGCGTGACACGGACAGTAATGATAGGCTTCCTGGTGAAAGTTTGTGGTGTCCATATGCTTCAATGCGGAATTGGAAATGGAATAAATATATATGCAAGTGTATCTAAAAGGTCACACCTCACATTCGGCATTACAATTTACTATATAAGTGGTATGTACCCAGTACGTCAGCGATACGAATCTAAGGAGCTTTAAGCTCTACTGTACACGCTTGTGACATCCCCCGACAACTCGCAGCGCCTGTAATTATTGCGGTGTGTTTGACTGAGCTTATAACATCTGCAAGGCAGGAGTTCCACTACTCATTAACCACCAAAGCGCCCGGTAATCGTCAAGACGTTTTACACCGCCAGTGTTTTATACACCTCAGCGCCTGATGACGCTGTCATCATAGAATACTCCACTGCAGATCTTGCAGAACATTATCGACAGGTTGCAAAAAAACTCTCTACGACTGAGAATGCTAATCCTAAACGAGAGTGGGAGAAGCTCAAAGTTGCGTATAACAATTAATATCGCCAACTTATGCAACTCCTTAGATTTTGTAGCGCATCTGACATGTTTGCGGAGGGCAGAGTCCATTCATTCCCAGCATTATTGCGTCACCGTGTTGCCGGCTTTTGCAGCAGGATAAGGAAGTCCAACAACACCATAATCATTGCTGCTTCTGAATGGCTCAAGTCCTCCCAGACCCATCGCTGGATGGAGATGATACACCATGTTAATTTACATTTATTATTTTGTATGTACTATATAAATATATATGTATGTAAAAATATGGCAGATTGGGTTTTGTACAACCCACCAAATCCTGCTGGAATAAAAGCTTTTATTATTATTATCAATTGATGCAAAGAAGACCCAGTTATTGTGTAAAAGCGCCAGTCGAGACGCAGACTCACCAGCGCGGCTCAGATCATTAAGTTTCAGATATCTCGACGTTTTTTGAGGCCCCAAGGGTCGGTTGCCTTATAACAGCACTTTTTGGAAGTTATCATACCAACAGAAAACGTGGATGTAAAAGTAATAGAGGTTTTAAATTATTAGTGAAAGTACACATTTTGAATCTGGTCGAGACTCTTTGACGCTCAGTCAGGACGACTGGACGTTGGACGCGTGAAACCAATTTGTGGAGATCGCAAGTGTATATTGATTTGTTTTTCGAAGAAACCCAGATTGTTTGAATGAAGAAACACACATACTGTAAGGGAATGCTAGATCTTACTAAACATGCTCCTCTCTAAAAAGGTAGTTATTCAGTCGCGTGGTGGCAGAATGAGGAGCAGATTAACAATGCAAATAATTTTTCTCAAGCCATTGACATATATATTTCGATAACTTAACAAACTTCTGGCCTGGACCTACTCACAGCATTCAGGCCGGGCCAACAACGATCTCGCTGCCGTCGGCTCACGACTGATTGACTGCGCGCCGTGGTCGGTCACACCCAGCGCCGCAAGTGGCGATCTATATAACTAACGTCACTCCCATGACCAGACTTGTCCAAAATGCCGATATGGCGATACATACATGTACGACAAGCAAACAAAAATAAGAGATGAAAGATTGTGTATCGAGGGTTTCGGTAACAGTCAGCAAGGGCTTTATCATGCTCAATACATTAACTTTAATGAATCAACAAGTGATAATAATAACAATAATTTGTGTCCATTAGTATGTAATTATATCGTCTTTTATTTAAATAAGCTTTTTTATACTTCTCATTCTGATATCTTGTTATAAAATATATTAATATGGATTAGTAAACAAGCAGTTTATTCTTTATTCTTATACAAATGAATACCTAAATGAAATGATAAAGATAATCATTGACAAATTTTATGACACTTGACTTTTTTAAAACAGCTAAGCAACATTTATTGTCTTTGTAAAGTAATTTTGAAAATTGTTTCGGTTTTATATTAAAATGTCAGTGATATGCTTTGTGTAATCGAAACTTTGGTCGTTAGTCGCAATTTCGTTATGCTTGCTTGTTTTCACTTATGTCGTAACCGAACGTCAACAAAGTTACTTAGAAAGAATGCAACTAACGGATACCACCCAAGGACGAGTACTTATAGTCATAATGTCTAACTTTAACTAAGCACTCCACAAACTAACTAACACTTTAAACTTATACAATAAAAAGGGGTTTCAACTAATTTACCATACAACATAATATAAAAAAGCTTGTGAATAAATGTTGACTGATTGAATAATAAAAATAATAATATACATACTCTGAATATATACTACAGAGACATCTATCGTTATACGATGTTAACAATGGTATAAATCCATGAAGTTGCTAGTTGAAGTGCTACATTAGGGGCGTGGAATCTAAAAGCAGGCCTTTACCACAAAATAAAGGTCGCCCAAAATGCAATGGAAGAGGTCCATGCTTGGAGTGTCTTCAAAAGATAGAATCCGAAATGAGGACTTAAGGAAACTTGTGAAGTGGACACTATGTAAATAATCAACGCACTCTAATAATTAATGTATTAAGAACTAACATCAGCATAATGTAGCCCATGCTAACTGGTACCGAAAGCCTCGATATACAATCTTTCGTCTCTTATTTCTGTTCGATTATCATACATTTATGTGTCGCCATATTGGCAAGTCCGCTGACGGGTGTGTTAGTTATATACATCGCCACTCGGGCGCTGGGCGAAAGCGGCAGCGCCAACAATGCGATTCTGAAAAAGTCTTTGTTTTGCTGACCTGCTCCTTATCATGCCCTTATGCGACTGAATAACAACCTTTTGAATGAGAGGAAGATGTTAGAAAGTATATATGAGAAAACATATTTAGTAATATTACATTACGTAATACAAAAATATAACATATTATGATTTTTACTTACAATCATGAAAATAAAGGTAACATAACGTAGAAAATATATTCAAAAAGATTTTTTAAGGGTTTGGGATCAATGTATGTAGTATTTTGGTAACTTTGTAGTAAAGGAAAAAAAGAAACAGCAGCTGAATAGATAAATACACTATAAGGGTGAGAAAAAGAGTTTGTTTATTGGTATAGCGTCCATGATATATTGTACTGTAAAGTGCGAGCATAAAGCCTAGGATATTTCTTATTTCTGATACTCCAAAGGTAAGCTTTTTTCTCACTAGTACGTGTACATACTAAATTGTTTCTAACGATTATAAGAAAACTTTCAATCTGAGCAATGCTATTTCGATATTTTATTTTCATTGAAGTAATGAATAAGTATTGTGGCTTTTGGGTTTAGCCGTGTGTGACAAATTTCTTGTTACCAATATTTCGACTGCCATTGCAGGGATCATCTTCAGGATTGATGACTTAGTTGTGAGTTGGACTCAGGAGGTAGTTTAGCCGTTAGCTTAACGTACCTCCACGAGGGTCATTGTTATCTCCATGGCAACTAACATACTCAATTTAACACACACTGCTAAACCCAAAAGTAGCAATATCAAATCTGGCCGTGAAAACTTAAGAAGTTATTTAATAAATAAGTAGATAAAAAAAACAAGGAGCGGGCTCAGGTAAGATTAAATGTATGTTTGAAATGAATTGTGATATAACAATATCATGTATACTAATGTACAAATAGGAGACAGATAGGGTTGCAAGGACGAAGAAAAAAAATATAATTGAGAAAGGCTACGAGCTAGTCGAAACTGCAGTCTCCTATACAAAGAACTTATCTTACGTGATCCATGTTAAAACAAGGTAAAAAAATGAATATTTATAACATTATTTGCGTTCTTTAAGTCGATTCAGAATTGTTTGAAAAATAATTTGACAAATGATCTTTTTAATGCACCGTTGTCCCATCACAGCACGCTCAAAAATCATTTTATCACTGAAAAAAATCACAGTCTAGATGTTTTGTAAGCTTGTAAATAGTTTATTTTCCTTGGCCCCGTATCGCTGATCTCCTTCTTCCTATAATAAATATCGGAATATTTTACAGAACAGTGGGTCCCATGTGCCAAATATTTACGTCCGCGAGTATTTCTTTCTGCGCCTGTCACTTCGCAGAGATGTGTCTACATAAATAATTTAATAAGCGGATCGACATCGCGGGCCGTGTGACGCGTATGAGTGACGCTAGAATAGAACGCTCGGATACTACTCTCTTTTCTCCCTAGCCTCGCCATTTCCCACCATCTGGGGTTGGCTATCTTTGTACACAATCACCATGTCTCATCGCTTTTAGTCCTTTGCCATATCTTGAATTTCAGCACACCTTTAATTTATTCAGTTCACCACGAAGTCTCTTTTTCTATGTGGAGTCTCCCCTTTGATGTGCCTAGTTTTCTCGAAGCCAAACTCAAACAAAGACATTTGAAGTGATTTCAAATCTCATTGATGCTCCTTTCAGGATGGCTGAAATGGACGTCAAAATGCTCCAATACTACTGATATTAAATACGTAGGACCAAATGGTACTAAAAGTCCTTACTAGCAACATTGTGTCGCGACAAAGTGGTGAAAGACAAAGGCTCTTCCTAAAAACGGTGTCCAAAACGCTAAACACAACTATTTGTATTAAACCTTTAAAGTAATTGTTATAATCAAACTCTTTATCTTAGATTCATACAGTCAGGTACGATCAAAGTCCAAAACAAAAAGTATCGAAGAATTTGCGGTGTACGAAATTATTTGTCATCCCAATAATCTGCCACTCTATGTGGTTTGAAGTGATCAAGGTCCAAAAACCGTATCGACAAATGTGCAGTGCATGACATCAAATTCAAACTCCTGTTATAAATTAGGGTATAAAAGGGGACTCGCATTAAATAAATAAGTAACACCTCAACTCCGGTCTTTGGTCTTATCCTCAGTGCCGGAAAATTGGTATTCCGGCATCACCATATAAGCTGACGCTGTAATTTTGGGATCGATACCTCGGTCCCGGAACAAACAGCAAATGAGAAATCACTTAACAGACAAAGGAGCTACGGATTTTTCCGCACTCATGAGAAAGCGTCTCCGGACAGAAGAGTCACCTTTTAATTAAAATTCTTCATTGTTAATAATGCACTATATCTTCTCAGATATCTTTATTTTGCAGGAATTGGAGTATTGGTATTCGTACGATTCAAATTCGTATGAAAACGCTTCTAAAGTGCGAGTAGCCTAAGGGTTGTAGTGGACATTTATTTTATGTTAGCTCTTGAAAACTTCGCGAGAATTCACACACTCGTCAAAGTTTCTTGCAAAGTAATGGACAAAGTTATCCGAAGTAAGCCTGAGGCAAAGGAAAGTAGCACAAAGTTATCGTCAACATTCTTTCTTTCAATAATTTCGCTAGTTAGAGGTTGTACTACGAATATATTTGGAATATCGTGAATGTGGACAAGTAGGGTAAACAAGACAAGGGAATTACCGAAAGATCATGGCGTTCAAATTGTGTGAAATTTGAGAGGTTGAGAATTTGATACCAGGCCAAGCTTACACTAAAAACAATTGTTTTTCAAATTCTCATATTTATCGTTCAAATCCATTCAGGTAGTAGACGAAAGTCTACACGTAAAGACTACTAATTCACAGGGAGTCCATTAAAGAGAAAATCGCTGTTATTTTCGATGATTATTTCCTCAATATCCAACTAAGATTTATTTACCACCATTTGAAAGTATTTTCCAATGAGTATACATATACAAATATTTGTCAACTGTTGATTATTAAAATCATATAATATAAATTATAAGTTCAAATCTCACGTCACGACTGTTTTCAGTTTTGAAGCAGCTCCTGAACCATAAATGCATCTTTACCTGGAACAAAAAAAAAGATTAAAATATAAAAAAATACCAAGTGAAATACTTTATTTATTTGCACAACCAAAGTTCTAAAAATATTTGTGATTACAATATTACAAATTATGAAATATGACAAAACGATATTTATTAAAAAATAAAAAATATGTGAATATATAAGTCATTTTTAAAGTAAAAAAAACAATGTTTTTGCTACATTACCATTATTACTACTTCCATTCGTACTTCTTTTTTAGTTTAATAACTTTCAATGATCTTCATTAAATAAATAATTGTATTTAAGCTCATTGTTTTATTATAAGCAATATACAATTTCGATACATAACTTAAGAAACTTATTACAATTGAACGTGTGAAAAGTAATCTAATTATATACATCCTGTTTCAATTTCGGGCATTCACTTTGAGATTCATTTATTTCACCTAGGACGGATAGCAAAACAAGCTAGTATAAAAAATATATTAAATATTTATGTATTAAATAGTTTTATTTAAATATTAAATAAAAACCATGTAAGGTTATAATAATAAGAAATACGGAAGACACTAAGGCTTTTATTAATAAGTCTGCATTAAAAAAAAATAAGCTTCAGAATAGCATACACTTTTTTTAAATTTTGTTTTGTGGTTTTATGGGCTTAGAGATCGTAGGGCAAAGGTAGAATAAGTACGATTAGGTAAAATTGACTGTTTTAAGCCGATCAATCGCTGGCTAAAAACAGATGGAGACTAATCTCTCTGTAATACTGTGAGCATCTCTCTAGATAATCTTCACAGTTTGTAACGAGGTGCGCTATTCATCTTCACTCTTCCGAGCTCTGATCCATGCTAAGTGCAGCGCTTAGAAGGAAATCCCTTACGTTCAAAGGGCTGTACGTTCTTTCAAAAACTACGTCTTACTAAAATACGAGCACTTCAGTGTTTTTAGCACCCCAGTAAAGTGCGATATCGCTACTTTCTACAAATACAGGACTCTTCTACCGTAGTATGAAATTTTTGCAAAAGTTTATCAATCTTTAACTGTGTACGTAACAACAAAACTTACAAAACTTTAATTAGAGCAAATTTATTGTTGTTGATTTTGTATGTTTTTACATTAAAAAATGAATTTTGGTAAAACAATAATTAACCTGTTAACCGGACAAGATATATAAATACGTCAAACGTAAACAATATCGGGTACGAGCAAGACATATGAATACGTTCTTAGAATATACGTTGCGCCCTGGAAACAGCCTATATGTTCTGTTCGTCAAAAAAAAAAATTTTTACGATTTAAAAATAATTGCATCTTAAATGCATTGTTTGTGCATTTAATATATATTTTATGAAAAAAAATAAAAGTCATTTGAATATATTTGTTTGTAATTTTGTATTTTTCATTGTGCTTTATGTATAAATAGACAAAATATATACATTTAAAAGTCTTTTCATTTAAATTAATCATAAACAAAAAAAATAAAAATGTGAAATTACGTTTCCACCGGGTGTGACGTATTGATACGTCCTAGGGAAAGAAAAGTTCGCGCCCATTGTATGTTGTAAAATTAAAAAGATGCTTTCCCGGTTAACAGGTTAATAAGAATTTCTTCCATCAAGTGATACAGACCTCAATGTGATCCATATTAAAACAAGGTGAAAATTAGCATAAGGAACATTACTACATTGTTAGATAGGTCATTAAATAAGATGTTGAGGCACTAGAGAAAGTTAAATTTAAAATTCTAGATATTTTATTAGGTTATTAAAGATTATTCCAGCGCTAAACGTGATTTTTTTTTTATCAATTATAAAAAGTTTTTTTTTAAATAATGTTCATTCGGAGTTGCATGTAGTTTGAACCCACGATTTTAAGCATGGTAAACTTATGCTTTACATATATGACATCCTAGTGATTCACGCATCAATCTAAAACATACATGCTTCAGTTATAATATAGAAAATTGAGGAGCATTATTCATATTGAACAATGAAGCAGTGTAACAAAGAAAAACAGAATTTGCATAATAAAAAAATAACAAACATTTTCTGGTTTACACAGGAATATTAAACAAGCGATCAGAATGTTTTTCCACAAAGTGCGATGCCAAGTACCTCCGCTGCATCGAAAATATTCGCGTTTAAAAATGCAATGCTCGTAAATGCAATCGATAAAATAACGTTTTACTATAATGCGAGCACTGAATTTTCATCGAAGTTTCATCGAAGTAAGCCGAAGTAGGGAAAGCGAAGTAGCACGAATTATCATTCTACAAATCTACCCGTAGTTTTAGTTCGCGGAAACTCCGGGTTAACGTCAATAGGTGTTCAGCTATTAATAACGTTTGATGTTTTGACAAAGAGAATTACTTTGCACATTTAAAAAAAATGTACAATATATTAACCCTTTCGTTACGGCTCGGTGGAATACAAATTGTATAGTTAGAACGGCGATTTTTTAATAAAGAAAATACAGCGGTTAGGAAAAATTCTCACAATAACAACTAAGTACTTATATTCAGTTTTAAACTTAAAAAACCAGAATATTTTTCGGTGTTTTTATATTTTCTGGGTTATATTAAAGACGCCGAGGGTCAAATAAAAGTTTGGGAACGTAAATTGAGAAGAATAGTTTCGTGCGTAAGTCGTATTATCATATTTTTGAATGCGCCCCTTTTTGTTGGACATAAACGTGGCGAATAAAATGGAAATATTTTTGA
Source organism: Glossosoma conforme (assembly GCA_022606575.1). NCBI lineage: Eukaryota > Metazoa > Arthropoda > Insecta > Trichoptera > Glossosomatidae > Glossosoma > Glossosoma conforme. The sequence continues at coordinate 1,474,074 of JAGTXR010000101.1, read as the reverse complement.
TGTGAAAAGGACAAGATACATACATTATTTATTATGAGTTACGAATATCGTATTGTAATATCTTGACGTACAGGCAATCTTACAAACATACAACAGGAAATAAATGACATCAGAGAAAAAATGTGCCATAGAGAGAGGGTTAAAATACACGGCCAAAAGTTTGATATGATAAGGTTTGCTGACGACATTGCTCTGATTGCTGAAACTGAAGACGAAATCACTGAAGCGCTGATAGCCATATACTGAGCTAAAGAGGATTGCAGAGGATCGAAAAGAGTGGAGATCGAGATGTAAGATTTTGTTGCTGCAAACCAATCCACCGGATTGATAGTACGAAGAAGACAGGTCACTGAGAGCGGTGGCCCACAGTAAGAGATCCCTACCCGTCACGGAGCTTTTATCAACTTCGAGCGCAATATCTGAAACTCGGAGAGTACGACGATTTGACTTTGTGAAGAATGACAAAGTGAGTGAGCTGGCAAGATTTTCTTTAATCGGTCAAAAGACAATAATTGACCTGTCTGGGACATGTTTTTCAGCATTTTATTCAGGCCCAGGGCTCTCGGCGGCGTGAAAGATATTTATTAATATATAATTATATAACACCTTGAATAATAGCAGGTACATACAAGGAGTCGTATATTTATTTAATAATATGCATATTTCGTACACGCACAGATTCACAACAAGTAAACATATGAATAATTATTTTAACAATATATTATATAGAGAAATATAAATGATGGATATAGGATTTGGATCGTAGACAATATACCCAAGTCTAGTTCGTTACACTAACGCTATACAATGTAAAATTTCACTATCTGGTTGAATGAATATAATGGACACTTATTAAATGTAATGTTAGATTAGTTATCGTTAATTATACGTATTTTTAATTAATTGCACCCGTTCTAATTCAAAATAAAGAAATCAAATACAGATTTCTTGTAAAATTAAAAGGTAAATCAATATATTACGAATATATAATAGAAAAGCATTATATAAGCTTCAAAATTTATGAATATCTAAACATATTTATCGTAATATTGTTTCGTTTTCTTTCTTAAACTAATAAGTACAGATTACCTTCTTGGGTATTAAATCTGAATAAAGTTGGCCAATACATCACGCTGAGAATTATACTCCAATATAGAGCCTCAGGTGCAAGTATGTAAGCTCAGTAAATGAAAATAAACGTAAAATGCATTAATTTTTAAAAAATATTACCATCAGTAGCCAACAAAGATATCCCACCTGTGGTATGTTTTTCATTGCGATTTGTTTTTTATAAAGAGGCTTAGTGCTGTGTTTGAAGTAAATGTCATCCAACGTTATTAGACTATATCCCGGTAAAACGCAATTCTTAAACCTTAATGAATAAGCTACATCAGCTAGTACTCCTGCTAGTACCTACATACACTCAAAATCGACAGGCTTGTTGGACATTCATATATATTGTAGTTAAATGCTTTAAAAAAAAATCTTATATTCCAACATCATATGTGTTCCGGAACCGAGATCGCGGTCCCGAAATTACAGCATCAGTTAAATGATGACGCCGGAATACCAAGGTTCCGGCACTGAGGATAAGTCCAAAGACCAGAGTTGAATTGGTACTGATTTATTTGATAACATATCCCCTTTCATATCTTAGTGTACAACATGAGTAAGCATTTTGTATTTTATAAAATTAATATAAATAAATTGATTTTCATACACCGCAAATTCCTAGATACCTGTTGTTTTGGACCTTGATCCCTTCAATTTACATAGAGTGGCAGAATATTGTGATGGTCAATGCCCTGTGTCGTACCCGACTGAATGAATCAAAAATTCGAGCTAAGACAGAGAATTTGATTATAATTTGACAATTAATACTTTAAATACTTTTGGAAGTTTTATACAAAATAATTGTGTTCAAATAACGTTTTGAACAAATGTGACTGTACACAGTCTGGATATCTTCATGAAATATTTTAATATACACATGAAATTCCCCTAATATTTACACAAACATAATAAAATGAAATGTCAATTGAAAGCTCATAAATTGATTAAATATAAAAAATAAAAATATTTTTTCAAGGATTGAACTCATTAATGCAAGCATGGCGGTTGAGCGAATCTTCACTCTTGCATATAACCCTCAACGATTAAGTTGGGCTATATATTCTGGTTGGGATTATGCAGTCTGAGATGCACTTTCGTTCAGTAAGTGGCTATATACGTAATACGCATTCAAGACTGAAATTCAACCGTATTATGTAAACGCAGGTGAAAAATAAATGGAAAATTTTAAGACGCCATATTTTGTACAATTATTTAAGCTTTTGTGCTTTTTTAAGAGGCACTTCAACAGGAACACCGACATTAAAAATGTTATAAGATATTTTAGTTTCCATTGTAAGATCACTATAACTTCTAAAAGGTTAAGTCGTATAAGGTTTTCCTTCAATTCCTTGGTTATGCCATCTTTCAACTTGGAATAAATGTTTATTAACTTTTTCGCATCGGTTGTCGGCATATGCCGTCAAAGATTCCTCGACCGTTGACATCAGTTGACGTTATTTCATGACTTTCGGTACTCATTTTGACATCAACGGTAGGAAATTGGAAGTGCAATCATTCCCTTTATCGACCTACATGTATTCTTTACAGGAATCTGTAAAGCATGTAAATAAATATCGTTAGGTTTCGGCACAGGAGCGATTTTTCTATAAACCACATGTGTCAATGCCACTACATGTATGTAGTTACATAATGAACGTATGATTAAATATAATAGTTTTTAATGGATCATCTGATAGCTAAAGGATAGAATAACCAATGTGATATATGAAAATAGGTCAGATAAGTACATTTATGCTTCAAATACTAGTTTTGAGCGTTAAAAATGGTTTGAAAAATTTACGCTGTATTGACAGTATAATTTGTATTCCACCGAGCCGTAGAGAAAGGGTTAAAATTTAAAATTAAAAACACCCAAATGTTCCTAGGTAGAATATTTTCCATCTCTTTTAACCAGGATCTCATCATGAATACCATAGATAATATGAAATCTGAGTGCAGATACGCCTTGGGATGAGACAGGGATAAGAGCTGAACTGTTTGCCGGCAATTTATGGCAACCATATGCCCCAAGAGAGGAGCGAATATGAAAGAAAATTGGCGCTCAGTTTGTTATTGGCAAAAAACACAAAATGACAAATAAATGTATAGAAGTATATTTTTATTTATATTTAATAGTTAAAATTCTATATAAGTATTTTAGTATGTTGCTAGGTAGACCTTCGGGTGCAGATATGTCTAAGGACATTTTTTTTTTAATTTCTGTGTTCGAACGAGAAACACTTTCAACAAGCTGTTATAACAGCTTTAAACGTTAACCGCTTTGAACACAAGTACGCTGCCAAAGTAGAAAATAATTGCGCCTCTTGTTCAATTACGAATCGAGAATATTCCGTACAAAGAGAACAAAAAAGTCTCATAACATGTTATTCCTTGATTTCTAAGAAATATAACAAAAATATATTGATAGAACGCAATTTGTCACCTTGATTTTTTTCTTTTACAAATAAAATAATTATGTCGTCCTCGGAATCGGCGCTACCTTGACGGTATTAAAGACACATAATCGCTTCACTTACGTTGTGTAAAAACATATGTACTCGTACAATATATAAGAAAACCAGCATAATAAAAAAAATGTAAAATTGATCAGTCAACGTAAAAGAAAAATATTTTGAATTTAAAACGGTTGTCAATCAACGGAATGATTTATTCAATTTTAAATCAAATAACCAAATTTTTTATAAAATAATTTTTTATAAATTTTCTCGTCAAAGAGAAAGATTTATTAAATAAAATATAATATGTGTTTTCTTTTTGGATGCTAAACGGAATAAATAATAACTGATGCGTATACCTTATTGGATAATCAAAAATCCTTGTCGGAATCGTAATTAAGATGGATAAGCCGATAAGTCGCGACAAATAAAAGGCAATAACAAGACAATTTGGTAGTTTCAGTCAATCGGAAAATCGTATTGTGTTGTAAGGTACTTAAGATAAATAATCCGTGAACGATTGTAAAGAAATAACAGAAATTTAAAAATGGAAGATGCATGAAAAGATAATAAATTATGTATTCGTTGACATCAGCATGATATAGCCCTTGCTAACTGGTACCGAAAACCTCGATATAAAATCTTTCGTCTCTTATTTCTGTTCGCTTGTCGTATATGTATGTGTCGCCATTTTAGCATTTTGTACAAGTCCGGTCACGGGAGTGAAGTTTGTTATAGAGATCGCCACTTGCGGCGCGGTGGTTGTGTCAGTTGTGTACCGACGGCAACGAAGTCGCATTGTGGTTGGCCCGGCCTGAATGCTGTGGTCCGGGCCAGAAGATTGTAAAGTTATCGAAATATATATGTCAATGTGCTTCACAAAAAGTATTTTTGTTGTTAATCTGCTCCTCATCCTGCCACTACGCAATTCAATAACAAACTTAGAGAGGAGTATGTTATCGTATATCAACACATTTTTTTTCATTAATATTTAACAAATAATATACACTTCAAAGTAAGAGTAGAAAGGTTTATAAATTATGCTTTACAAACTCTTTGTCGATTAAAATGTTAATCTTTAATAAAGTCTAAGAAGAACTTTGTGCACAAAGTGTTTCAAACTTTATCAATGGGTAACGTAAGCACTTTAACATTTCGTATTCATTAGTTAAAGTAACTAAACACAAACCGTGAAACATTATAAAATGATACGGTCATTAGATAACGTTTAAATTATTTATGTCTTTTTATCTACCTACAGTCATATAATTAATTAATAATAAAACATTTAAAAATAACACTATTAAAAGATAATTTTATGGCATAATTATTTGTATAATAATTAATTAAAATAAATTAAAAAATTAAAAATGTGTTCTTTCATATTTTGAAACACGTTTAATTTTTTTTATACATTCAGTACCTTAAAAACATAATGTTTACAACACTACCGATAACACCTGCATGTGATATATAATCTTAAAATTGCATAGACCATATGATCCAATAACCAAACGTTTGCCACAGGGGAACATAAATAAAAGTTTCTATCTCTTCTTAGAAGGCAATTCACTACAAATGTGTTCGGTGGAACTTTAGTAAAAGTGAGTTGGAACTATGACATGGAGTCAGTGCATCTTTAGTGGTAGTGTGGTAGTCGTGTGCTATAAAAAAGGAGCGGATATTGAGATAATGTGTGGAAATAAATCAACTGAAATTTAAAAAAAAAAAAACAATTTTTACGGAAATGTGATTTACGTTTTTCAGTAAAGTGAGATATTTGCTGCTGAGAGTGACACCGGATCGTCATTTTTTATTGTTGAAACTTTTTTTGGAAACTTTTTAAATCTTACCTAACGATGGAAATTTATCAAGGCATCTTAACGAAAATGCAAATACGAATTTTTTTTCCGATGGCATTATATAACGTAAACTTATAATTAGGCTTAATCGTTTCATAGAACCAGACAGTCTAAGGCCTCGAGAGTGGTCAATCGTAGAATCTCCTTAAGAATCTGATTAAAAAATCACCCAAAAATATGTTTCGGATACTGCAACTATGTCCTCTAAAGTTCTCGGAGTTCTACCGTGGAGACCGTTGAGATTCGGGAACCATATATGTTGCTAGGAAGACCTTCGGACGCAGAAATTACTTAGGACGAGGCATGCCAACTGACAGAACTGAATGGAGGCAATATGCGGAGACCATATGTTACTAGCAACGTCGAACTAATCAAACAAGCTCTTTAAAAAGTGCTGATAAAATAATATTGAAATATGCCTTGATGCTGTAACTGCCTTTTCTTGAAGCCCTTCGACTCTTGTTCTACAGATCGTCAATATTATGCAGTCTGCACTCGATGGTACTGTTGGTGTGTAGATGATTTATACTTATACCTGTAAATGTCAAATATTACGAGTAAATTAAGTATAAAGCCGGTCTCGCTTCCAAAAAACTATGTGTATTATATAGATCACTGAGGTATTTCAACGATAAACAACTTGTTCTTCTATTTAAAGGACAAATCCGACCTATCCATAAATACGGCAGTCACCTTTGGATTGGAGCTCCAAAATACCTTATAAAGTTAATTGACACAGTTCAAAGAAAAGCAATTATTTTGATAAACAATGACACTCTTACGTCTAATCAGCAATCATTGGAACACTGGCGTAAGATTGGTTCACTTAGTCTTTTCTACCGTTATTACCACGGTCACTGCACTTCGGAACTTAAAGAACTAATTACACCTGCATCTATCTACAATCGACAAATTCGTCTTACACTTGCCAAACATCCATACACGGTTAATGTGTGTCGACCAAAAACTGCCAGTTTCCAAAGTTCTTTCCTTATGCCACTGGTAAGCTTTGGAATGCTCTTCCAGCGCCTGTGTTGACCCCCTGCAAGATGCACTGACGACATAAGAAGAATAGTGGAATCGGAAGTAGGAAACACAGACCCTGAAAGAGCATTTCAAAGCTTACCAGTGGCTTTAAGGAATGAACCTACTTCCTTCAATCTGGAACTCTTCAAAAACAAATAAATATACACTTGCATTCTCCCTAGCCCACACACAAACACGAACACAACACACGTTTCCCGCATGCAGCATCCAGCCTCCCTGGCTGAGCGTCATAGAGTTCACTGGTCTTGACCGGCTGTGCTCTCCTGAATACGATTACTTAAAAAATACTTTTTTGTAGCATATGTTCCAGGTATGTAACGGATATAGAAGAAAACAATCAGCCACATGAAGCATGTAAAAATGTGTAAAGTATCTCCTTCATTCTTGTTTATTGTGCAGTGTCTTATGTATTTCAAGAAATAATATATGTCAAGGTTTCAGTATACCAAGTTTTTTGGCTCACAGATAATGTTTTTACTGAGTCCTGAAAAACTTTTCTCCTTCAAACAATGATTTTTTTAACGACCTCGTCAATCGCGTCGACTTCTACGTCTCAAAAGCTCTAGACTTGATTACGAACATCACTTTGTGACATTTAACTGTGCGATAATTTGTAGCGATGTTTCATTGGTTTTTTACGGTGAAAAAAAAAAACATCATGCTGAAAGTCACGAAAACTTTTTTCAGCATTGACAGTAAAAATATCAATATTACTGTTATATGAACAACTTCATTTTTTTTTCGAATTTTAAGGTTAAGCACCGACAGATAAATCCACCGTATCACATGACTTGATACAAAACACATAATATGACGGAAAGCATGTTTCTGGTTTTTGCGTGTGATGGTCATTGCTACACTCGTTGAAAAAATATATTGTCTAATGTTTGAAATGGCAATATATATATAATCGTGTCAGAAGCAACAGGGTCAGATACTGTCTGCCCAGAAGTGGGCGACGTCGATGGCGTTACTCCTGGCCATCATCAGGTCTTCCTGGGTGCAGCTACTCGGACACAGCGCACACTCTAGAAGGTTGAGCAGGGTCTGCTCTAGGACGCAGTCACATTCAGTCGGTCCGCTGTAAAACTGCCAGGCTTTCATTTGTGTCCTTGTCTTGGATACTCCGGTCCAAAGTCTGTAATATATATAATCGTGTCGGAAGCAACAGGGTCAGATCCTGTCTGCCCATTAGTGGGCGACGTCGATGGCGTTTCTTCTGGCCACCATCAGGTCTTCCTGGGTGCAGCTATTCGGGCACAGCGCACACTCCAGAAGGTGTGACAGGGTCTGCTCCACGCCGCAGTCACATTCAGTCAGTCCGCTGTAAAACTGCCAGGCTTTCATTTGTGTCCTCGTCTTGCATACTCCGGTCCGAAGTCTGTTAATCCATATATTCCACCCCTGGTCGTGTCCAGGGGCTAGGTCCTTTTTCGGGGCAATTAAAGTATTCCCCTCAGTTGCTCTTCTCCCCATATTCAGCCGCAGGGTGGCCTCAGGTATCACCAGTTCCGTTGTCGACTGTAGAAAACTTCTTCTTGATTTGAGCTGTGTGGTTTTCTTTTGATACCCAAACATAGGGTGGAGGGTGTCGTTTATTATTATTTACGTTACACTTGTATACATATAACAAAATTTACTGTATAAATCGGCCTTTATATCAATGGTTTAAACTTTAAAGCATAGATATCTTACATACATAGAGTCGAAGAAGTCAAAATTATAGTTAAGTTTCGTAGTAATAGTTCTAGTTAAATACTTTACTGTTTGTTGGTGCTTAGAACACTGCATCATTCGCTATGGATCTGTAAATACGCGGATATTATTGATACAAATAAAATATACGTTTACGCATCAAAGTACATTTATAATCAAATTTTATACGTCCGTCCAAAGCCAATAGATACAAAAATGTGAAGAAAATAAAACATTAAAGAATCATAGAAAAAGCGAAAAAATTATACGATAAATCCGCGATGGAAGCGAATATCATTTAAAATTCATTCAATTTTCCAGTCGCTTTTAATTCCGCCGGAAAAAGCAGCCGCGGAATTAAGTTGTCGTAGAATAAAACAAACTCCAGTTTTATCTCTCCACTAAAACGCTTAATGAAATATTATCATCAGCTACGCTCTGAATGTCTGCGGCAGAAGTACGCGGCACTAAAATCAAACGCCAAGTGTAAGGATATATATCATCGCACTAGAGCCATGCAGGGAAGGCTATACCATAAGGCATTTACCGGTAAGTAATCTAAATATGTTTATTTTGACGGTTGACATCAGCATGGTATAGCCCTTGCTGACTGGTACCGAAAACCTCGATATACAATCTTTCGTCTCTTCATTCTGTTCGCTTGTCGTACATGTATGTGTCGCCATACTGGCATTTTGGACTAGTTATATAGACCGCCACTTATAACGCCGGTGTGACAGCCCATCACGGGCGCGCCAGTCGTGTGCCGCCTGTCGGTGAGAGCATATTGTATTCTGGCCCGGCCGAATGCTGTGACTAGGTTCAAGCCATAAGTTTGTAAAGTTTATCCTAAATATATGTCACTGTGCTTCTGAAAAAGTCTGTGTTATTAAAATGCTCCTCATCGTGCCCTCACGCGACGGAGTAACACCTTTTTAAAGACAGGAGGATGTTAATACATAATAGAAACTGAAGAAGCTTAGTGGCGGCAATCTGTGGTGATCATAAGTTCTATATATGGAATGGATATGGGAAGAAATATTAGCCTGACGTTCACGAGACCTTGACTGCTCGAACCTAAAAAACGGTGTAACACATAATATGGGTGATTTTTCTATTAACTGATTAAAAACATTACCGATAAGATTTAGTATTGAAAAAAAAAGCGGGAATTGGATTCCCTGATGTTTCTAGACGTTCTTTTCTTTTCGTACAAAAACTATGGCTGGAAAAGCCTTTCTAAAGTCTGTCACGTTATTTTGCGTTAATGGTTTTATTATAAATATTAATCATTTGTTTGCGTGTTTCCATTTTTTTAAGCCGAATATGTTTCGCGCTCGGGAAATAACAAAAAAAAAAAACACAAATAAAATAAGAAATTTACAAAATATCGAATACCTTGTTGTTTCTTTTGCGTAATACAAGTCACACTTTGTTTATGATCACTATAATAGTTTTTAAAAATATTAATTCATTATTTTTATATGTTTTCTTTTTTAATATTAATATATTTTTATTTTGAATAACCTTATAAGATTATCACTTTTACAGGTGATGATATAATTTTTAAAATGCACAAAAAACCTTGAAAACGACATATATAATACGTAGACACCCGTATTTTTAGCATTTTGCAATAGATGCGAAATAAATGTTAACATTCGGAATAGATGCTAGTAAATGCGAATTTCAGAAAATACGCAATTATATGCTAAAATCATCACTTTTTGCGAAATTTTACGTTTTTAAATAAATATTCATTAAGTTAAACTATGTTAACTGATTATTATTAATAATTAGTCAACTTAATTAAATTCGGTTATCGCTGGATAGGTTTTTCCTAAATTTTTCTGTAAAAGAAATTTGTAAATGTAACTTAGACGATTCCTGAATTCTTTGACCCTATTTTAATATTATTATGTTTAATATATATTTGTAAGTATTAAAAAGTTTTTTTTTTAAATGTATGGAAATTATTAATTATTTGCATCTTGTAAAAATAGATGCTAAAAAGATATTAAATAAATGCTAAAACCAGCTTTCAATGCTCTAAAACGCTAAAATCCACGCTTAAATGCTCCGAAATGCTAAAATGTAAATTTATATGTTCCAAAACGCTAAAAATAGTTGCTTAAAATACAGGTCTCTAATAATACGCAATAAAAAGCTTTTTTATGATATTAAAATGATATTAAAAGAATGTTAAGTTATAAAAATACATATAACGAGAAATAAGCGAGACGACATCATGTATAAAAAAATAATATATATATCATAAAGATCTAGCATAATATTACTTTAAAAATTCATAGAAAAAAACTACGACACTCAAATTAACTATTTGACAATTAACTAAACCTAATCGTTTTCGTTTAAGTACATCGAGTATAATAACATATCAAAGTGAATGCTAAAAATATAAGGTCATAAAAATAAAGTATCAAAGAGTAGTAGTAGAAAAGAAGAGTTATAAAACCAATGCTTTGATCAAAAGTTCAAAAATTATCGTGATAATGAAATTGGCAAGCGAATCAGGCACTTGTAGCATTTTTATTATTTCTCACCGAATAGTCAGCGAATTTAACTTCCGACCGCCAGAGCTTTCGAGCTTTCCGCGTACACTAACCGTAAAATGAATGCTTTGTGTTTATGCCTCTATGGTCTACAATCGCGTGCGTGGTTTTTTTTAACTTATTCTGCCGCATACGAAGGCCAGGGTCATTTTTTTATATTGACAAACGTGAATTTCGAAACACACTCGAGTCGATACGAGCAAAGAGGTTGTATGGAAAGTTTGTAATGTGGTTACTGGTGTATAGTAAATTTGCAACATTAATGAATCACCGTAACCGTAAATATGCAGAAAGGTGATTTGCCGTAGCAGAAATCAACTCCGCATCCCAAAGTTATACAATATATTAATGCACGCTAATATGTCTAGCATTTCTTTGTTATCAGATACAAGAGAATATCCAAAAGGACAATGATGACATCTCATCTGTTGATTCTATAAGTCTTGACATTCTTAGGTTTGACTTAGCGCTGCATATGGAGTGTTGATCCACCAACATTATAGATGACAACTTGGCATTCATTCTCTTTGACATAATGGGTGATTTTTCCGAGACAACTTTCGTCTACCACCAATATTTGATATATATGATACGACTAGAGTTTTACGGCTCTTGTGTGATCAAATTCACATTAAGTATTAGAGTTTAGAAGTAGATAAGAATCCATTTTTAATATTGAATTTTGTCGCGGATCGAACCCACGACGTAAGGAAATGCTTTACCCCTTCTCTATAAATCATGTGATTTTAGAGAAAATGTAAATTTTGTATACTATGGAAACCGTTATTCAAATAGATAATATGAATAAATAAGTAATAGGTTCAGAGAATTAAATGATGTGATATCAACGAAATATGTTTTTAAGGAGATCGTGTCAAAAACATTGGTTCTAGGATGGTTTAAAGATGAAATTATAGACAAGGTTTTTTTCATACAAAGTTAATATTTTATTATTTAAATTTTTTGTAGTACGCCTATAACCTTTGCACTAGTCCCGCTTAATTTAATATTTTCGATAGTTTTGTATATAAATATGTATAAGTTATACTTTTACTCTGTTATACATGCTCATATATTAATGTGTTATAATAAAAACTTTAATATTTACTCTGTAATGTCATTTCAAGAGCTTTTTTAGATAAATAAATGTTAATTAAGGCATTCAGCATGTTTTTATTTGATAAATATTTGCGCATGCTTTCAAGGTCACTCAGAACTCTAATCAAAGCTTTCTTCACACGCAAACAGAGTGAAAAGAAGCTTTTAAAATTGCTTATAACTACAAAAATGTGTAAGCAAGTATATAAATGTGGAAGTATAAAAGCGGAATACTGTTATTTTTTTTAAATTTATTTCAATTGAAAAATATAATATTTTATTTTGATTATCCTTGCCATATTTAATTAAAATAGGTTAAGATTTTCTAACAAGAGACGTCTTGTAAATACACAGTTTAGTAAAGCCGCATGTAATACTGCAATATAAGAAGTGCATTTACGGAACGATTACGAGCGAGACGTTGCACTACGTGAACTTGGCCAAACGTTTCAGGCCGCCACGTTTACGTTGCACTCGAATTTTACAATTAAGTTGTGAAAGTGAGTTTGATCAAAATATTTGAAAATAAAAGATAATTCTAATTAGTTTAAGGATTACAGTGGCCACGGGTGAAGACTCAAGTAAATTTATTGAAATAATATTTTTATTTGAACCAAATGAACGTAAAATCCAACAGCTTAAAAAAATCTATACATTGCGTTTTCAAATGTAATCTAAAGATTTTAAAATCGATAGAAAATTACGAACATGAGACAATAATTTTCAATATAGTATGATTAGGTTGGGTAAAATAAAATTGTCATTTTTATCATTAACAAAAAATGCAATGTCATAGATAACTAGTAATGATGTAACTCGTATACTTTTTCACAGTATGTTTTGATCGGCATGTTATTACCTAACAAAAACCTCATCAGGTCAAGCTAGTTAGGACACTCTATTGTCCTGGAGGTAGGAAATGCTCTCCAAAGGCGGATGAACCTTTATGGTCAACGGCATTAGAATGTGAAAATGAAGGGAAAAATACCACATCAAAAGTCCAAAAGACATCCCATGTATCAGCAAAAATAATCGCATCATGAACGAGATGCAAGATTTTGTTGCTGCAAACCAATTCACCGGATTGATACTACGAAGAAAAACATCTTGTAGTTTTTTTATCCATTGGCGTAACATAGCCAAGGAACACAACCCAATGTACAGAAATAAAACATGAATATATAATATATATTTAAATATATATATATAGTTTATAATATCTCGATGAAAGTTTTTCTAGCACTCCTCGTAATATGAATGTAAATTTCATATTTCATACGAGGGCAAAACTACGAATATGCACGCGATAGAGGCAATCGATACTTTTTTTATATAAACATATACATGAGAATGCCGTTAGACAGTGATGCAATGATCTTATCTTGGATTCCGTGATGCTTGCCATTTTTACAGGTTCGCTTAACGCTGCATTTTAAATAAATGTCAATTAAAAAAAATATATTGCGACATCTACACATCTTCCACAAATGAAAGTGATTACTTTATAAAGAGAATCACAGCGGTATTCACGAAACGACCTTTTTCTATCATTTAGTTTGATTGAACTGGACTTTATTTTCAGCGATAAGCCATATTTAACCTGTTCGCATCGGTACCCGATATATGCCGTGTAAGATTCCCCTACCGTTGAAATCGGTACCCGTGATATATCGTTTTGATACTTTCTTAGAATAGTTTTTTATGCATCATCCGATAGCTAAAGGATACAAGAACCTATGTGATATATGAAAATAGACAAGATAAGTACGTTTATCCTTCAAATACTAATTTTATAATTGACAGTATAATTTGTATTCCACCGAGCCGTAATGAAAATGAATAAATATTACAAGCTCAGCGCTGAACGTTGACCCACCAACGACATATGAATGCATTGCGATATTCAAACATCGTCTTTTTTTATGTGAATCACTTTGTATAGGTGTTCACTGTACAAGCAATTCTAGTAAGTAAACTGAAAAGTATTTTTACGGGAAAGTGATTAGTCTCACCCCATCTAATAGTTGTATTTATAAATAATATATTGTTTTAAACTACAGCTTTAAAATATATTTTAGTTTAATCGGATACCGAACCTGCGATAACAACGACATAACAGTTGGACATTTTAACCTTTCATTTAAGTTTTTTGACATCTTCTATTTATCCACAAGGATTTTTGTTTAAAATATGAATATCCCCGATATTGAATTTCATTTTAAATTTCAGAATTAATTTCAATTTTCAAGCTCATAAATACAAACTTACGAAAAAGGTGCGGAATAGCGTCCTTAATCTTTCCCGTACGTTGACCCCCGAGGGTCAAACATCTTATATGAAAATAAATGTCAGTATGTTAGTTCTTATATTGTGCGCTGCCGTACTATGCGTTCATGCGATTGCGATTAAACTCACAGGAGTTATAGCGTGTATAGCCGCCACTTTTTCATTTAAAAAAGCACACAAAAAACTGTTCCGGGAAAACAGGAATGAGAGGCGTGAGCATACCCTCGCGTTCCTATTACATGATCACTCATTTATCTGAAATATAACACGGGTGTTAATATTTCCAATAAAATAATAGTATATTACTAACCATTACTAAAGATCTGTATTAACGGAAATATACATGTATCTTATGATGCGCCATTTTTAAAAATAATACGTATTAATAACATGATGTGTCTTAATTTTTTAACTGTGGCTTAAATCGAAGCGTCCGCCATTTATTCCTCTTCGAATAATATAAAAAAAGACAAATGTCATATTAGATGGTATTTGCTAGATTATTAAATAAATTTTGATGAAATTTTGAATTTGATGGTAATAATGTTACACTTATATAATACGTATAAAAAAAACTTGCCCCACTTTCGCACATCTTATGAATAATTCAAAGGATAGAAGTATGTATAAAAAGTAAGTCACTTAATATTTAACAATATCTTGTATGCAATACTCATATTTATAAAGTAATCGTATTTCTGAACATCTTACCACATTTTACATGCATTACACATTTTCTTAGAGTCTGCAATAAAACAGGTTATACCTAGTTGAGCAAACTAAATAAAAATCAAGAATATATTTCATTTATAGAGCTATACCCGCCGGCGTATATACATATATACGTTGGTGGGTATAGATCAATAGTCAAAGCGTTCGCTTTGCAAGCCAAAGGTCGGGGGTTCAATCCCCGACGGAGATTAAAAAAAATAATCGGCTTCTGAGCTCTAAAATAGCTCCCGGTTGGTGTTAATTTGATCCCTCAACCGTAAAATGCTAGTCGTAGCCTATTAATTAAAATTTCATTCATAGTAAATTCCTGTAACAATAAGAATGATGCGTGAATCTCGGGCTGTAGTCTATGACGCTGGTGGATCAAAACTCCACATACAGCGCTTATCCATATGCAACATGGTAAGCGTCATAGAATTCCACAGATGAGACTTCAGAATTACTTTCATCATATGTCGGTATTTTCCTGTATGTGTTTACATAAAAATAAATTACTTTCATATCTATATATCTTTTATTTTTTATTATTAATATTGTATTTAATATGTATATAGCTGGTAATGTAATAGATTTGAGAAACTTTAAATTTCTATTAATGATTATTATTTGTTTTATTTTAAATAATAACATATTGAGAACCTCTTGGTTTCGTGACTTTCACGTGCTTGTAATGTAGGGTACAATACACCTCGGAATAATCGCCTTCGTCAGTTTCAGTTTTTATCGCAAATCGATTGAGTTTTCGGCGAAAATGTGAACTCTCATACCCGTAATTATGGTGATGGGGTTGTTACGTTTTACGCATTTTTGGCAGTAACACGCCAACTTTTGTATCGCGTCGAGCTTTCGATTTTAAATTAATAAATACAACAAGAGTTTACAACGTGATTTTGACTGAAAATCAATTGACACACATACAGGTCCACAGAAAATACCATTTTATATGATATCTCTGTCATCAATAAATTGGAGAAAAATAAACAGCACACGCGGAAATTCGACAGAACATGATACGAGTTTGCGGGTTATGGCTATATATTATGTTAGCTTTATGCCTTTTATCAGAGTATGGATATTGCGTGTAGAAAGGACTTATAGTGTATGTTTATACTCGTAGGTTGGGAAAATTATATGTATATATATATATATATAAAAGTCGTAAATTTTAAACATACCAGAGGCGTTTGGAAATGAATTATTGTACATTACTTGTTATTAAACAGTATACTCGAGTTATAGTAAACAAAAAGGCTGCCGGTTATTGGTGATTGTTAAAAAAGGTAAGGTTTTGAATTTTCAGAAGAGAATCAGCCGTGATAAAGCTGCAAAAAGGCTTCTTGAACCACCTTTACGACTGTTTTTTAAGGGATGGAGGTTAAACGTAAGAGCGTTTCTTACATGAATGACATTATAGCTAACCTTACATGAATAGTGAAAGTAATGCGTATTTTACGATCGGTTTTACTGTGCTGCCATGTATAATGGCGTCACAAATTAAATCATGCGCATTAGTCTCATAATTAACCGCCTAAATCACATGCTTGGTACAAGTACTTCTTTGTACTTCATCGTTACCAACGATCGTGATCCAAAACAGCACCCCCTGTTCCATTACAGTCCCGTCAGTTTTCCGATAGACTTTTTTCTGTTTCTCGAACGGAAGAGAAATTTGAAAATAAACACTGGAAGATCGCGGAAAACATGCAAAATCATGTAATAACTTTTCCGAGAGACATTTCTATCGAGGACTTCCATGGCGCCTTTCGTTAGTGTATTGATGCAGGGGGGGAGTAATTTGAAGAATTTTCAGCATTATTTGGACAGGTCCGATCGATTAATTTATTTTTTCTAATAAAATATACATAACTTTTGCAATGGACTATGTATATCCGTAAAATAATTACCGATATCAATAAAATGGAGTCCCACATCTGGATATTCCAATATGTGATGCCTCAGTTTCATCTGCTTCAGATAAGAAGCGGTTATGAAGGAAATGTTTCTTACCTGAAAAAAATAAAAAAATAAATTTTAAAAATGCAATACACAATTTACTAACTTTCGAAATATCGAGAACAAGCGACTTTATTTCTCAATGATGAAGTTGGTAATTTGTTTAATGGTCGGCGTGGTGTTCAATGAACATGAGTATTTTGTTTGTGGTTCGAAGTCGTACATCTACTTCTTATTTAGCCTTGCCATTTCCCATCATCTGGGTCAGCTTTCCTTGTGCACATTCGCCATGTCTGTCTATCCTGCATCCTTACATTCTCGGTCAAACACAGAGTTTTCAGATCCTTGTTTACAGTTGCAGTCCAGGTTGCCTGTGGTCTTCAGGTCTTTTTCTCAGCGTGGGTATGTTAAGGGCTCTCTTCACCATGTGGTCCTCATCTATCCGTGTCACATGCCCATACCATCTTAGGCGGTTTTCCCTTATCTTTTCAGGTATGGGGACCACCCGAAATGAACCCGAATATGCTCGTATAATTATATATATATATAAATTTATAAGTCGTACATTCACTGTTGAAAGAAAATGTCCTACAGTATATTTGTAAAGTATACGTATCGGTATATGTACGTAAACCTCTCGTTGATAGTTAATATATGTTTTTATAAGGCAGAATTGGCATAGCAACGATACGGTTTCATTGAAAAACAACGCGGTCAAATAGAAACTGAGTGTCAAACGCCCACAAACAGTCGGAGAAACAAAAGGAGAGGCCGGAAAATGGCATGGTAACAGGTCCAATTACGAATTCTAAGAACGCAATTATTACACAACTTTGTTTGTATAGCTTTACCATTAAAACGGAAATTAAGCATGAATTTATTATTATTTCCAAAAATTAAAAACTTAAATTATTATAAATATTAAAAAATATTATTAAAGTATACTGTAAGGTATAGTAACGAATTTACTTAGAGACTTCGTCGTTTGTATAATATATTGGTTTATAACTTTAAATACATTATATTACATTAAAATATATTATATACATATTTTTTTTTAATGTAAACACCTACAGGAGAATACCGACAGATGGTGATAGTAATTTTTTTAAGTCTCATCTGTGGAATTCTATGACGCTTACCATGGTATATATGGCTATACGCTGCATGTGGAGTGTTGATACGCCAACGTCATAGACTACAGCCCGAGATTCACGCATCATCCTTTATTATTACAGGAATCTACTATGAATGGGTGGTCTTCACGGGACGACTTTCGTCTACCACCAGTTTTAATTGATAGGCTAAGACTGACATTTTACGGGTGATGGATCAAATTCACACCAACCGGGGTATTTTCGAGCACAGAAATCGATTAAAAATCCATTTTTTTAATCTCCGTCAGGGAGCGAACCCACGACCTTTGCCTTGCAAAGCAATTCT
Source organism: Glossosoma conforme (assembly GCA_022606575.1). Classification (NCBI taxonomy): domain Eukaryota; kingdom Metazoa; phylum Arthropoda; class Insecta; order Trichoptera; family Glossosomatidae; genus Glossosoma; species Glossosoma conforme. The sequence goes on along the minus strand of JAGTXR010000101.1, from coordinate 1,455,816 downwards.
TTACCATTGAGCTATGACTGCCGGCAAATTTTTATTTACCGGCAAACAAAACATATTTATATATACATCAATTTAAAATTAAAAAATAATATTTTTAGCTAAATAACAAAATATTGTGTTAAGTTTATGTAGGAGTACTTGGACATTTAATAACAAATTAGTTGAAATACAAAAAAAAATGTTCAAAAATGTAATGCTTTTAAACAATTGCGACATTAAATGAACGTTATTTATTTGCGAAAATGAAACATATATTTTGTTCACCATGGGTCTTGCGTATATACTCAGTTTTGTAAAAAAAAATCGTAACGAACATCTAAGCAAAATGAAGTCGAATCCTTGTAAAAAAAAAACAAATAGGTATAAATACCCTACCCGGAGTTAATTATGAGCCTATGTATCAGGTGAAAAATATTATTCCGCGATTAACCATCAGTCTAGATCACGGGTATGCCTTTTTCGCAATGAATGTGTTAGATTGAGATTTCACCATAAATAATAAATACATGCCTATGCATCTTATAAAATAAATTTGACTAATTATGCGGATACATCTGTTTTTATTGTTATATATATCATTACAAGTACTGGTACTTCACATTAGTATCTTCTTGCTGCTTGTTACGTGAATACACACAAACTTTTCAGTTTCAGTGCGGTGAAATGTCAAAAGTAAGCCTCGATTTGATGCAACATCATTGTCAAACGGAAAACCTTATCGCACCGTAACTTCTAATAATATACATGTACAGCGGTTTACATAACGTAAACGAAAGCTTCGATTCACGTCATCGCACGTAAAGTATTGATAATTCGAACGAGCGGCACGTAAATTTCTGCAACAGTTCGATTTACGTGACATCATTAAAAGTTTTGCAAATATAACATTATTACAATATTATTATTGCATTTTATGGGTTTTTTCGGTTTATTATCTTTAAGATGGCAAATAAATATACAATTTCTGAATACTTTTTAGATTTAAAGTCGACGTTTAACAATCTATTTTTTCACTAAAAGTAACTAAAAAATACTCTTTGAACCCTATATTGTCAACCTAAAATAAATACAATTTTTTAGGATCTATTTCATATTGATCAAATTATATAGGCATTTTTAGGTATCTTTTTCGTAGTATCAATCCGGTGGATTGGTTTTCAGCAACAGAATCTTGCATGTCGATCTCCATTCCTCTTGGTCCTCCGCAACCCTTTTCAGCTCAGCATAAGCGCTACAATTCATGTCCTCGAATACTTGCTGCAAATAATCCCGTCTATGGCGCCTTTTATAGGGCTGTTTTAGGTATATTTTAATAATATTAATTATATTTCATGTAATACAAAAAAAAACAGTGCACATTATAGTGGCTGTTGAAGAGAAATTTGGTATGCAGTATTGACATATAAACAACCAAATATTTCAAAGCTTTTTATATTATAAATTGTTCGTTTATTATTATTTTATTTTTTTGTATGTAAACGCATGCAGGAGAGTACACCCGGTCAAGATCAGTGCACTCAATGACGTTCAGCCAGGGAGGCTGGACGCTGCATGTGGGAAACGTGTGTTGTGTTCGTGTTTGTGTGCGGGCTGAGGAGATTGCAAGTGTATATTTATCTGTTTCTTAAAGAGATCCAGATTGTAGGAAGGAGGAAACACAGACGCTGGAAGAGCATTCCATAGTTTACCGGTGGCATTAAGGAAGGAGCTTTGGAAACAGCCAGTTCTTGATCGACATATATTAACCGTGTATGGATGTTCAGCAAGTGTAAGACGAGTTTATCGGCTGTGGGTGGGTGCAGGAGGAATTAGTTCTTTAAGTTCCGTTTATTAATCCAAAAAGTAAAAACTTTCCATTTTTTCATCAGAAAAAATATATATAAATATTGTCATTATAAAAATAATGACACAATGCAATGCTTATTACACAGAATACAAAATACAAAAAAATTAAAACAACAACTCGTGTCAGATAAAAGTTTTAATTAAATATCTTTTTGTAACATCCTTTTTTATTAATATTAAGAATAATCAAACGAAAATGAAAAGCTTTGCAGAATGCCTGTACATTATCCTACGAATATCTAAACGTTTTGAATATCAAACCCGTAAGAAATAACATACATTCAGATAGAATGAAGATAGCGAATTCAAACTAACCGAACTTTAATAACATTTCGAGATATTCGAAAATTTTGGTGATACCATTGAGATCAGCATGATGTAGTCCTTGTTGACTGTTACCAAAAACCTCGATATACAATCTTTCGTCTCTTATTCCTGATCGCTTGTCGTGCATTTATGTGCACCACGTTGTCATTGTGAACGGTCCGCTAACGGCTGTGGTAGCTATAAACACCACCGCTCGTGACGCGATTGAAAGCCGTGACTGAGTGCGCTTGACAAGCTTGCGTTACGGCCAGCGGTATGTTTCCGCTTGGCCGGAAGCTTGTAAAGTTTTAAGTAAATATAATCAATGTGCGTCTAAAAGAAAGTGTTTGTTTGCTGACCTGCTCCTCATCCTGCCCTCACGCGACGTATTAACACCTTTTTTGAGAGAGAATAAGATGTTACCATATACTCATATTAAACATTGCTTTACAATCATGGAATGTGTTGTATTGTTCATGATGAATTTAAGCTCAATCGAACATCAGGAAATAAGCTAGCAAAAAAATGCCGCATACTTACAAACGTACATTTAATAATATACATTTATAAACGCATTATGGAATAAGTGTTAAAAATTGCTATGTTATATAATTAATCGTAAGTTTTTGAATATTTCGTAAAATTATTAGAATACTGTGATACTAAGCAAGTGAAATGTATCGGATGCGCATCAATCACTTTGGTGTATACTTTTCGATTTACACTCACTTATAGAAAAATAGGTTCATTCAATATATGGGCCGTGCCTGAAGCGTATTACTTAAGTGGTTTATTAATATTTACACACCGATTGAGTCATAAGTACACAAATATATATAAGTCCACTCGTACATCACCCTAAATCATACCTGTCGATTTACACCTCTATTAAATACCTGTAGAATGTCACGCATAGTAGGGAAATAAGGCTATTTAAGGCTCCGTCTATTATATTTGCCCACTTCATTGAACAATAGACAAAAGCGGTAGGTAAACAGTAATACAAAAAAGCTCGTTGACGTAGTCGTAACAATACAAGTACCAACTAGAATACAGTGAAATGCTGGAAGTATTGTTTGCATTCCAGATAGAAAGATACAAGAATAAGCTGAAAATCTCACGGCATGTGTTTTAAATAAGCATTTTCTGTGTCACACGTCTATTAATATCATAATAAAAATATTGTATATCGTCCATTAAATTATTGTCATTTATTGTTAAAATAAATATTTTTTTAAACTACATTACGTCTATCGTAATTATACAGTTTTAACGAGAATCGTTAGTAAAAAAAATTAATCTAGTAATTTGCTTTATTGCATACATATTTATTTCACATATTGGAAAAAAATATAAATTTTTAATGTTGACTTAAATCAGCTGTGAAAATATAAACTAACGGTGTAAGAATATGAAATTTTACGTTAATATTTAATAAATTTTATAACTTACAAATGAGAATGATAAATTATATTATTAGGTGATTATATATTGTTCTGTGCATTTGCTTTTTTACACATATTGATACCCTAAGATTATTAAAAAAATGTAATTGCGCTTGGCATTAATGAACTATCAAACATATAACGTTATTTATATTCGTAAGAATATATATGTTGATATCCATACTTAAACATTAAGTAGATACATACTTCAATTATCATATTAAACAGACATAAATGTGGATCACTTTAAGAACTGTTTATTCACACATTTGAAAACTGAAATTCCACTTTTAATGAGAGCTTCTACAATTCTTCAAACGCATAGAATTCTACACAGCAAATTTTCTCCGATTTATTGATGAATGAAATATCATATAAGCAGGTGTTTGTTGTTAATTTTTATGTGTATCAATTATTAAATATTGATTTAATCTCCAGTGTCAAAATTATCAGAATGTATGTTAATAATATTTTCTTTCATTAAAAAAGATAAACAATTATTATTTTATTTTAATACAAGTAAAGTTAAAAATTGTTTATTAAATTCACAAACATAAAGATTGCGATTTTGATTTTAATAAGAGCTTCATCAGTCCGTCACAAGGATACATATAAATATATTATATATAACACTTGCATGCGACAAATTCAGTCATCAATAAAAGTAAATTAAGAAATCGCATTCATTCGAGTTACACGCTCAAACAAACTTTTTCCGTTAACCCAGAAACGAAAAAAACTAAAAATAAATAAAACCAACGATAACGACAGACGCCGCTGTGAGATGAGACGCTCGTTACGGGCCGGCGGGAAACGAAAGTGTTATTATATCAAGTTGTGAGCTTTCGGAATTAAAAAAGCAGTTTCCGCTTCCTGTGTGGAGTGCGCTTGAGCTTTTTCAGACTTTTTCAGCACCCGCTGCTAAAGCTCGCGACGAGCACCGATGCAGCCTCGCGGAGATGTGAACTTTCAAAGTTGAGGGGCAGCGAAAGGGCAGATCATGTCATGTGCGAAGAAAAAATGTCGTTAAACATATTGTGAAATACAGACGGCCGCATAAAAAATGTTCTTCTCAAAATTCAAATTGAATCCGGTTCAAAAGGGGACGAAATATTTATAAAATAAAGCAATAAAAAACACTATGTATTACAAAAACTAAGTAAACAAAAATTATGGATGGCTTAATTATTCAAGTTCCACCATACACATACTACAATAGTCGTTCAGCGTTTTGTCAGAGGTTCGATTCTAAGCGAAGCCTAAAATAAATATTTGTAATAAATTTATAACTATTAATTAAATATACATATACTATACATAAAATTCTTTTTTCAACGCGTCAATCCAAACACAAAAATAACGGCAGAAGCGGGATGCGAACCGCGGACCTTGGAAACCAACTATGCCCAGGTATTCATACCGCTCAGCCAACTGAGTTGTACTTACTAAAATAAATACCAAAAATAAAATATTACCAGTTGGTTTCCAAGGTCCGCGGTTCGCATTCCGCTTCTGCCGTTATTTTTGTGCTTGGATTGACGCGTTGAAAAAATAATTTTATGTATAGTATATGTATATTTAATTAATAATAATATTGTAATATAGTCAATGATCTATAAAAGTAGATTAGAATATTGAAATAATAAAATAATATTCTAATAAAAATTTAAAAATCCATATAAATTTATAACATTCATTGTCTATAGTTTATACAAGCCACCGACTTCTGTGAACTTGGTACAACATCGACGATACGTGAATGCCATGATGTAGTTAAAGTTTAAATTCATTAAAGGATCAAGACTCCACATTTACTGCTTAGATATAATAAAAATGGCAAACGTTATAGAATACTGTTCCGTCAACAGATGTATTTAACACTTTTCCTCTACCCTCCACTTCTCTTTATATCCTTAATTAACTGTATTGTATTTGGGTTTAGTTTTTGGTAAGTAGCTTCTGACGATGGTTCCATGTTACCGAAACCGATTGAGTGATTATTAATTAAAACTCAGTGGTTTCATACAAAGTGTTACATGTTCATTGTTTAATTATGACAAACCACAAAGTTACGGTGATCTAAAATTATGTCATAGAATACGAAAAAATCTACATAACATTCTGTCTATATTCTTCTATACGTTTTGACATAAATAAACACAGATTTTACTCGGAATATATGTGTTATAAAAAACGTAGCATAAAGAATAATAACATGTCTAAATATAATAAAAAAACTCAGTTAAAAAACTGAAGAAAAAGAGATGATACGTGAGTTTAATCTTAAAATTATTAACAAGAACCACAGAAGCTTTTCTAAAGTTTACAAGCGAGAAATAAGAGACATTTCGAAATACATAATTAGTAACATATATTAAAGTGAGATTTATTTTTTTTAGCTAAAGAAATATTTTTTATTTCAAAGTAAGGCACTCTCTACGACGTCTTATTTTCGATCCACCCGAGCTCGGAAGAACGAAAGCCTTGCTATTATGCGCACCTGTTACGTAGACGTTAGGTGCAAGTGAACACCCCTACTGCACCTGCCACTGCACTGCACTTGCACAACACTAGCGCAGTCACTAATGCCTGTCTCACACGCGAGCTACCTGAGCTGTCAAATGCTAGGGGCGTCGCTTTATTTTTAAAGAAATACCAAAAATACACCTGACAGACTGAAACTGTATTACAATAATCAGAATCAGCAATGTATTACTAATTATAATGTATGAAATACAAATAAGAATGATGTAATATCAATGATGCGTAACGCGAGTAAAATAATAAGTATTTTTAATAAAAATAACATTAGCAATAGAATGTTCCAAATATGTACATTATAAATATTAAAACCAATGAAATATAATAGAAACTGAAAATAAAATAAGGAAAATAAATGTTGATTCCACTCAAATTTCTTCACTTCAAGCCCCCGGCTCTTTCTATCAGACAGCAAGCAAATATTTGAATTGAAAGATGATTTGAAATAAGACAGGATAATGTTAGCTAACATAACTGAACAACATAATGAACGGCAAAGTGTGTTGTTCATATGCTCCAGGTAGGTAGCGTATTTTTTATCTGCGTAAACTCATACAGTAGAATACTAACAAATGGTAATGGAGTATAGTCATCTGTGAATTCTACGAAGCTTGACATTTTTGAGTATGGCCAAGCGCCGCATGTATAGTGTTGATCCGCCAAGGTCATAGACTACACGCTGACATTCACGCATCTCCCATTATTGCTGTTTACGTAACAATTTCTGTTTACTACCAATTTTAAATAAGAGTCCAAGACTAACATTTAACGAGTGAGGGATCAAATTTACACCAACTTTGGTATTTATAAAACTTAGAAATTGATAAAAAAAAATCTTTTAATCTCCGTCGGGGAATGAACCCTCGACTTTCGGTATGGTAAGAAAACGCTTAACCTATTAGCCATACACGACGGCAGATGGAAAGAGAAGATAATTTGATGAAATTTTTCACACATTGACATTCACCATATATTTTGTTGGAATATGTAATATCAGTAGGTGGTCGCCTTGATTTTATAGATCGGCTTGTGGTTAGGCTTATATACGAGCTTTTACACAACAAACTTCCGTTTGATTGCAACCGTCATTAAAACAGTCCCGTGTTATACAACGAGCTTAATCAAAAGCCCACAATTAAACTCTGCTGAAAATTTTTGTATCCTGAAAATTGATTGTATCGTTCATTAGGTTATCCTCTTTTTTTTAATACTTAACACATTCAAAATAAAATCACTTAATTATTACGATTATTTTTCTATCAGTTTTTTATTCGAGACAAACCTTACAAACTAAACATGTAAACCGGTTAAGCCGTTTTATAGCTCTTATTGATTTTTTGTAAAAAGAACTGAAGTAATATTTTGGAAGTTTTTCTTTTGTATTTTAATTGTATAAAAATAGTATTTTGGTAGTATTTTGGGAGTTTTTTAAATTTTATTTTGGTTGTTTTTTTTGTGTATTTTGGTAATATTGCGATAGTATTATTGTAGTATTATGGTAGTATTTTCGAAGTGTTTTACAAGTATTTTTCAGAATTTTGTAGTATTTAAGTAATATTTGGGTAGAATTTTGGTTGTATTTCAATATTATTTTAGTACCTTATTTTATTTTATATGGCTTTAGAATATTGGCAATTTGTTACTATTTAGGTAATACACCCATACTTCGCTTTACGTCCTAGATAAATTCCACGAAACTTGGCCGCAAAGCCAAAAGCCGGATAAAGAATAAATTATTCTAATACAAATTCATAAAAAATCAATGGGATCGATTGCAAATATTTAAAATACCAGTATGTAACTTGGTTTATCATTCAAAATACATTTTATCTTTTTTATTTTACATTTTAGGCTGAAATTTTAGCCCGAAAATCGAAAACGTGCCTTAATTGAAGAGGGCCGTTATAGCGAAATACCGTATAAAGAGCGTCCTATTTTTTCGGAATATTTTGATAGTAAAGAGATGTTGTGTAAAAAATGATACTGCATAAAACTGGAACCAGCATAAATAAAAATAGGTTATATACAAATTTTATAAAAAAACAATAATGTCTTTCATAACTTTTTATCACGATTTTTCCGTTATTTTAATAGTTATATAATGACTTCCAAAACTGTTAAGAGTTAGCATTCATATTTCATATTCAAGAGCGATAATATCAAAAACTGACAACTTAATGAATTGAAAAAGTTTATTTTAATACATTATCAGAGATTATGCAGGTCAATTGCAGGAAAATTCAAATAAATTAATTTCATGTTTTGCTAAGCATTTTTAAGGCTTGCTAAGCATACTTATGTGGAGTGTTAACCCGAAAACCTCAGAAGAATATATCCCAGATTCGCACATTCATAATATTTATAAGATTTCATTACTTTTCTTGAGAGAAAAAGTCTATACTAACTGAGGGTATTTAAACAAAATTATGTGAAAAAAAATAATAGATTACTGTTTTTCGCCATTAGAATAGTATTCAAAATATAAGTTTTTTTTTTGGCGCATGAAATGATTTGGTGTACATATGAGAATATCTTAAGCATGTGTATCAGAACATAAAATATATAAAAAATAACTTTTTTATATAATTAAGAATTTTCACTAAGAATTGTCAACTAAAAATTAACGATATAAATAGTATGATATCTCATAAACGTTTACTTAATTTAAGTATAATTTAAACTGCGGAAAACAAAGCCATTTCAAATAAAACGGAAAAGCTTTTAAAAGCCAGTATAAAGCGGGAGGTTAAAACTAAAAACGTATCGTGGAGCTTTTTTAATGGTAGAAATGTTCATTCCACCTAAACGTGAGGGATTAAAAACAAACTGAATTGCTATGCAATTGTACTACAGCTTTTTATGAAAACATATCATTATACGTTTATTCAGTAAAAGGAAAAGTTTATGTTATTTGAGGAGTTCTTATTGCTTTTTCGAAGCGCAATACTTAAACGACACTCAATTTTTTAAACATTATTTGAAGAATTCATTTAGCATAATATATATATTTTTTTTTAACCCCAATCACTCAAAATGCGTATATTTTATATGTGGTGGGAAAGTTCTTGCATACACGGGAGTACGGATACGCATAAGAGTATGGATACATTGTGAATTGTAAAAAAGATATTATTCAATACGAAAAAAAATATTTTCATGTACATACTCTTACAATTTATATTTATATGTACATTGAATAATAGTAAATTAACTCCTTGGTTATTAACATTGGTTTGGTAATAAACCTTATCTTGCATTTTTCCAATTTAAATGATATGATGATTATTAACATCATTTTGTATTTTTTTTTAATTGTACAGAGAACATCAGTGAAAATGCCGTCACAAAAGAGTCTCGAAGTGAAAGCATTTGGGTCGTGAGCTTTTTTCGCCTTTTTATTTCGCGTTTGAAACTTTCTGGTTTCGAGCTTTTGAAGTAACGATTCCCGCCTCGTCTGTTATCAGCCGCTGTAAAAGCTCTAAAGGTGGAAACTTGGCCCGCAGTGACTTTTGACTCAGGCATGTCAAACCAGCGGCCAAATGGAACGTTCCATGTTTTGTGTAACAAACTTTGATGCTACTTACAATTCAAATGAGAAAAATATGCTTGTAGCGCGTGATTCGAATTATTGTCAATTTTGTTTACTGTAAGTATTTTTATAATAAACCTAGTAATGAGCTCAATTAGTTTTAACTAGTACGGCAAAACGAGAGATTGAAATGACTGTGTTCAACATAATTATCTGTTAATATCGCATATAATACCACAGATTCGAAGCAAATAACTTACATATAATATGTCCATCTAATTCTGCTGACAAGTTTCACGTAACTTTTTATAATCTTTCATACAAGCCGTTCTAGTACATTCAATCTGGAGGAAACGTCTATCTCAGTATATGTTTCTCTATTAATGTTTGTCTTATATGTCCCATATATGACGTTAGATTCACTGCATAGATGTCGCACCAATCACACGGAGAACTTAAAAATATAGCGGCAACATATTGTCGTTATACAGTTCTGTCAGACACCATTATCTATACCTTTTCTGCACCCGAAGCTCCACATGGACACGATTCCCGATAGATTCTAGAGCGAAAACTCTGACTTGCACATAAAGTATATAAAGATCCAAGAAATATTCTGGTGTTTGTAAATCATCAATTTTTACTTAATTTTCTTCGTGCCAACGGTGTTAAATTGATTCAACATCAGGCAAGATCGTAGGCAACCTCTATGTTGTCCAAAATAAGTTCCTGAAAGAAGCAGCTTTTCAGGCACATGAGATTCAGTCTAGAGGTGTTCGCAGTCTCTCAGTGGTGACTCTCCTCGTTTCACGACTCCTCATTGATTCAGACTGTCTCGCGTTTTTCCGACTTCGGTCATCAGCCTGTTTTTGTATGAAGGAATCATTTTTTATAAGATCGATGACAAGCTTTGTCCTCAGGACTGGGTCATTTAATATTTCTATAAGGCAGCTCAACATAATAACACGGGATACTGATGACACTATTCAAGTACATTTCTTTCGGCTAGAGCGCGGCTTGTTCAGAAATCTTGATATTTTGTTGGAAATCGGTTTGTTTGTCCCTGACAATTATTTAACGATAAGGAGGCACAGATTGTTTGTTCTTCCTAGATGTAATACTAACCTGCCAGAGACTATGCCTCTTGGTAGAGTGATCAGACTGTTCAACCATATCGCCTTAAATATTGATATATTTCACTCGATAGATGCCCAGTTTCGACATGAGCTCCACGAATTTATTTATCAAAGTAATTTCGTGGAGTCTCCTGCTTAGCGAGCTTCGAGACTTTTTAATTAAAATAATAAGTGTTGTTAATAATCATAAATACCTATATTTATAAATTGTTTGTATTTTATCTTATTTCAGGATCGTAATTAATAAAAAAATTAATATTTCTGAAAGAAATAAAATAAATATAATTGAAACACATTCCATGTCAAATGTTCCTTAACTTCGGCTATCAAATAAGAATTAGCGTAAAAACACAGTACATGATCGCTGTTTGAAGACGTTTCAAAATAAAAAACATCCAATGATGCGTGTAAACTCGACAGTCTTATTAATAACTATTTTCGTTTAAGATGTAGTTTCCTAGGCTTGTGCTTTAGAAACTCTAAATTACGTTTGTTTTTCGAAAATTTAAATACAGATTTACGTTAACTTTTAATAATCCAAGGAGTTGGTGGTGTCTGCCTTAAGATCTTATGTGGGCAGCGTCCTTCGTAAAGACTTGATATTAGACGCCCTCTCTCGTTGACTCTGGGCCAATTTCTTCATGATGGCCGGCGATTATGATGAAACTTTAGATGACATTAACCGTGAAAGCTCTCGGCGCGAGTAAATTATGAGCCGTCGTACTGTGGCGACCTTTCCGCGCAGGTAACAAGTTTTATGGTCTCCTTTTTCATCACTCTCGCCGTTTTTAAGACGTCGAGTGAGACAATTTTCCCAACACTGGCAACACTAATAGAAAAAGTTTAAATTTACACCAAGTTATCAAGATTATAATGGCAGTTATTATTCACTTTAAGCTGTATTAATTTAATGTTTTTCGACTACGTTTTTAGGATTTACAGAAACTTTATTCGCTGTATGTATAACGCCGATTAAACATATAACATAATAAATATGTTTATGTGGCATCGTTATATTTTTAAGAAAATATAGCATTATCCGTGATAATTTATCAAAATAATTGATAATTTTTAAAAATTGACACTCATACAAATTTACAACAATTATGGCATTTCTCTCGTCGATTTCAGAGAAGAAAAAAACAGCAGACGCTGGGATTTGAACCGCGAACTATGCACCTTAGTTTTATTCTCAAGACAACGCGATCAACTAAGACTAATTCTTCCACCTAGTGAGTTAAGAAATTTAGACTTATTTATACTATTGATACAGTATTCATTTGCAACGCTTGCGGATACGCTGCATAAACATAGCAAAATTACTTTAAAATAATTAAATTTTTAATATTTATAATATATTATAGTAATCGATGTAAGAATGTAAATATTATTCCGTAATTTAAAACGAAATATAAAACAATCAATCTGTTTTTATTTTTGCTTTCACGATTTTCATGAATACATTGATTATTAAATAATGATGTCATAGTAATTGATTCAAATAAGGTATTTTGCAATAACTATATTAAATAAATTATTACTTAAAACATAAAAATAATCGATATAAAGGAGCCAGTCTCATGTTGAAACCGAAGTGTTATTTTTCTAATCTCTATACTTCTTATCAGTTTTCACAGTTTCTATGTCCCTTAACAGACTTTGGACCGGAGTATATAAGACGAGGACACAAATGAAAGCCTAGTAGTCTTACAGCGGACCGACTGAATGTGACTGCAGCGTAGAGCAGACCCTGTCACACCTTCTGGAGTGTGTGCTGTGTCCGAGTAGCTGCACCCAGGAAGACCTGACAATGTCCGGGAGTACCGCCATCGACGTCGCCCACTTCTGGGATTATATCACGATTATATATGCAGTTTTTATGAATAGTGCAACCTGTGCAACCATAACACATGATTATTTTTAGAACGTCATATTCAGGTGCTTGACAAAGTGAGTTAAGAATATATATTTATATACGAGTAATATAGGATATGAGCCAATATTGCAAAGTTAATAGCAGATACTCGAACGTCAACTTCCGTTGAGAAATATCGGAGATCCGCCTTCCGAGGTGTAGCCGTGAAATTGCAATGATTCCTTTTTCACGGAAGGGATTTCCTAGATACTTTGCTTTTTCCTTTGCTCTCTGTACGAAAACCGAGAACTCTTCCGATTTTATTAAATTTAAATACGTTTTCACGATGTAATATTCCATCAAATAATATATACTTCAACCGACTTACATAAAATTTATTTATGCATTAATAAATTATTATATTGTTTAATATTATTTTTTTAGTGTTTTTTTTTAATTACTGTGATTATTTAAAAACGATGCAAAAAGAAAGTCCCACTTAAGCAGATGTAACGCACAACAGTCCACAAAACGTGTATTTATTTGAACTTTGCTGTTACGTAATGTTTATACAACACCGAAATGGGTTCTTGGTAATCTAATAAACAGTGATATAAGTTACGTACAGCATTATGTACGGAGACAAATCTCGTACAATTTAACTCACGGAATAATACCTGTAATTAGACCGCACGTGCCGGTGTCGCATGCCAAATTATTTGCTCTCCATCCTTACCTGAAACAAAAATAAAATTTAAATTAAATTACATTCAAAGAAATTAATTTAATTTAGTATTCTTCTTCGTAGTATCAATCCGATGGATTGATTTGCAGCGACATAATCTTTCATCTAGATTACAACTCTTCTTGATGCTCTGCAATTCTCTTTAGCTCAGCATAAAAGCTACAGCTCACGTCCTTGAACACTTGCTGCAAATACTCCTGTCTAGGGCGTCCTCTGCAGTTTCTACCATCAACCATCCCTTCCACAATGTTGTGAAAAACACCATCGTGGCGCATGGTGTGACCGATCTATCGGGCTCGCCTCTGAGATGGTTTTTACTAGGTGCCTATTTTCCTTGATAATGCTGAGAGCCTCATTGATCGTGACGTGGTCTCTCCAGGATTTTCCGAGAATTCTTCTGTAAGACCACATCTCAAAAGCCTCTAGTCTTTTTTAATCACTTTCAGATCTACAGATTCCTCATCACTGGTGATGGGAATCATTTTTCCTTTTTAATAAATTTTGTGATTATGAAAATTATAATGATAAACACCTCATTCGTAGTAAGTCCGTTAAAAATTTAAAGATTCATGTATGCTGGCCAGTTTTACAATAATTTGAGTTACAGGAAAAATTAAAAATGAAATGTTTTCCTTTTTTTATTATTTATCTTATTATTATTTATTTCTATAACTTGTACGTTTCCATAAATATATATTGGCTGATGCTGGATCGTTTTTATCGATGCAATGTTGCATCACCTGTCGCTGCAATCCTTCCCAGGCCATAAAAACTATGCACCACGTGTGCCCTCTGCTGCAAGCAAGCAATCGTGTATATCGACTATAGTAGTTCTCACTATGCGATACATATCACAATTCTAGGACGTCAGAAACTACAGTCAGGTTACTTCAGACAGCTGACGGAATATTTGGCTTATTCCACACACACACACACAGCACATCCATACACGGTTAATATGTGCCAACCAAGTACTGGCAGTTTCCAAAGTTCCTCCTTTAATGCCACCGGTAAGCTTTGGAATGCTCTTCCAGCGTCTGTGTTTTCTCCTTCCTAATAGTTTGATAAACAATGACACTCTTACGTCTAACCTGCAATCAATGGAACACAGGCGTAACATTGGTTCACTTAGTCTCTTCTACCGTTATTACCACGGTCGCTGCTCTTCGGAACTAAAAAAAATAATTCCTCCTGTACCCACTAACAACCGACAAACTCGTCTTACACTTGCCGAACATCCATATACAGTTAATGTGTGTCAACTAAGAAATGGCAGTTTCCAAAGTTCCTTTTATAATACCACCAGTAAGCTTTGGAATGCTTTTCCAGCGTCTGTTTTTCCTCCTTCCTACAATCTGGATCTCTTCAAAAAACAGATAAATATACACTTGCAATTTCCCCAACCCACACACAAACACAAACACAACACACGTTTCCCGAATGCAGCGTCCAGCCTTGCTCATAGAGCGCACTGATCTTGACCGGCTGTGCTCTCCTGCAAGCATTTACATAAAAAAAGCTGTGTTTCGTGATGATGCATTGAATAAATATAAAATTAATTAAATTATTTATTATTATATTTAGTATGAAATGGGTATATTTTGAGCCTGCATAGATGGTGCATAATACACGGAGCCATTACTTCGAGGTCATATATGCCGCATGGTGCAGGAAGCTTAGGTGGATTGACATAGAGGTAGTCAACATTGGTTGATCATACGAGTACGTATTCCAATCCGGTCCCTAGCTAAAGTAAAATTGTCAACTAATATCATCGCTTTATCTTAAATAAGCTCTTCGTTCCAAAGATTAAAATATGAATACCAAACAGATTATAATTATTCCATTTATTTTTACTTGCACTGGAAGTATATAGTGCTGATAATATATATATGAGACCTGTAGTGTAAAAGGTCTTAGAATTAGAAAATATTGTTTTACTACGAAGCCACCAAAGGCGGACTAGTCAATATGAGTAACGAAGTTGCCTTATAATAAGCAGAATCTAAGTACATACTTGATGTTGTTGTCGCAAAGAAGCGAAACGTATGAAGTAATATTACATTTTATTATCATAGTCCATGGATCGGATCATGCAAATAATACAGTATTTTCTAAAAATATAAGACTTGGATTTTTTTATATCAAGTGTCACGATTTTGAATGACATCAATATAATATATTCCTCCCTATACCCCCCCCCCAGCGTCTTTAAAAAGACGCCAATTCATGGGTCCGTCACGTTTTTGCTACTTTCAGTACTCATTGTGACATCTACGGTAGGAAATTTGAAGTGCAGTTATTCCCTTTATCAACCTACATGTATTCTTTACAGGAATCTGTAAAGCATGTAAATAAATATCGTTAGGTTTCGTCACGGAAGCGATTTTTCTGTAAACCACATGTGTCAATGCCACCACATGTATAGAACTATATAATGCACGTTTGTTAATTAGAAAAGATTTTTATGCATCATCTGATAGCTAAAGGATACAAGAACCAATATGATATATGAAAATATGTCAGATAAGTACATTTATGCTTAAAATACAAGTTTTAAGCAAACAAAAATGGTTTGAAAAATTCACGCCGTATTGACAGTAAAATTTGTATTTCACCGAGCCTTAACGAAAGGGTTAAGGGATCAATCTCTTACCAAAATAATATATTGAAAAACTTTTTTTTACTTTTTTTTTCACTTAAAATGTAGAAAAAAATATATAGTTGCGTATTGTACCCTGCGAGTTACACACATGGTTAGAATATACGTCTGAAAAATAGTTGAAGAACGGAGGAGCCTATTCTATGCCAGCCTTTTTAACCGCTCTTGTAGCCCCGACGATTTCCCTGATGAAGTTTAACAGCAAGGGACCGTCAGAACTAATTCTATATAATATAATTGAAAATCAATGCGTACTCTTACAGTAAAAAAGAACTTCCTTTATATATCGAATTCGTGTACTTGACAGCTGGGAGCTTTGAATCACGCACATACACGAGCACACATACCTGTATGAGATGAGCCGAGGAACGGTATGACAGTGTGACAGAATTTGGCGCAGACTTGTCACCAAAAAAAATGTCCGCTTAAACAGCTGAAGAATCGGCGGTGGTGACGTCACCAGACGCCACGCCGCTGCCAGACGGCAATCAGTGCAACAAAATGACGTCTACCATGACTCACGGAAATAGTCTGGGAGGACGTTGGGGTTCTTTAAATAGCGCGATGTCAGTAAACTTACACATGTCGTAAAACGAATCTTTCTTTGTGACATTTTTTTACTATATTCAATTTATTCATATTTTTCCCCTTACATTACAACTTTGAACAACTCAATTCGATTATGAAGTACAATAAGAACTGGATATTTTTAATTATTATTTATTAGAATATTATTTTATTATTTCAATATTCTAATCTACTTTTATAGATCATTGACTATTTTACAATATTATAAGCAATTAAATATACATATACTATACATAAAAATCCTTAAACGAGTCAAATCATTCAGAAAAAATATCGGCGGGAGCGGGATGCGAACCGCGGACCTTTGGAACCAACCATTTTTGCCCAGGTAATTATACCGCTCGGCCACCGGCCAATTTCTTCCACCTGAGATTACTCGTCTCTGATCTTCTATATAAGTTATCATCGTATGATAGATGTCGCTATAGTATATATTCAAAGTATGTATATTTTTATTTTTTATTATTCAATCGGAATGCATTTATTCACAAGCTTAATATTATTATTTCCGGCAGTCTATTTATTTTAGTAAGTACCACTCGGGTCTCGAACCGAAACTATAGATCAAATGGATGAGAATAACTTCCGGTGGCCGAGCGGTATAATTACATGGGCAAAAATGGTTTTTCCAAAGGTCCGCGGTTCGCATCCCGCTCCCGCCGATATTTTTTCTGAATGATTTGACTCGTTTAAGGATTTTTATGTATAGTATATGTATATTTAATTGCTTATAATATTGTAAAATAGTCAATGATCTATAAAAGTAGATTAGAATATTGAAATAATAAAATAATATTCTAATAAATAATTAAAAATATTCATATGATAATATCACCTTGAGACAATATCAAGAAGGTAAAAATTATTCATCAGTAACACAGGTAAATAATTAATTGCAATGTGCGCGTCGTACTTGCAAGAAGTTATTCTCATCCATTCGATCTATAGTTTCGGTTCGAGACCCGAGTGGTACTTACTAAAATAAATAGACTGCCGGAAATAATAATATTAAGCTTGTGAATAAATGCATTCTGATTGAATAATAAAAAATAAAAATATACATACTTTAAATATATACTATAGCGACATCTATCATACGATGATAACTTATATAGAAGATCAGAGACGAGTCATCTCAGGTGGAAGAAATTGGCCCGGTGGCCGAGCGGTATAATTACCTGGGCAAAAATGGTTGGTTCCAAAGGTCCGCGGTTCGCATCCCGCTCCCGCCGATATTTTTTCTGAATGATTTGACTCGTTTAAGGATTTTTATGTATAGTATATGTATATTTAATTGCTTACAATAAGAATTAATCATAAAATAAAAAAATACAACATATACAAATAAAGGTACTTATGATTAAGTACTAAGAACAAAGCAATAAAGACAAGTAACAGAAGGTCCCAATGGTCACTAAACAGACGACGCCAACAAATTATTCCTCCAAAGAAACTCGTGGAGTTCATGCCTGAATTGGGCCTCCCTTACGTGAAATATATCAACACTACCATAGAGTACCTTGTACCATAGAGCTGTGAAATACTGTCACTAGTAAGCGTTATCAATAGCCACATCGATCACCTTATTGTTAATCGACTCGGGATTCTAAAACTCCGCCGAATGCATCAAAAAACAAGAGCATATAAGGCAGTTCTGATTTAGGTTTTTTTTACATGATTCAATGTGCAAACTACAGTTGCCAGAAGCTGGTGTGGTGAGCGCAAAGTCAATAATCTCAAAGAAGACAAATGATTAACCCGACGGTCTGAAACCATCAGGCGTAGAAAAATTAATACCGCCCATGCAAAATAATTATATATGTAATTAATATTTAATTATGTAACATTAAGGTTATCAACTGACAATACTTGGTGAAACTGCATAATTATAATTATAAATAAATTTTAATTAAAAAAAAAAAAACAATGATTATTGAAGATGGTCTCCAGGGAGCCGAAACATGTATTCAGTTAAAATAAATATGAATCAAAACTAAATATTAAAAAATATATATTTTTTAATTAAAATAATCTAAAATTATAATTATGTATGTAAAAGTAAATAAATTTAAAGTTTAAATTATTATTATTATTATTTTATTTTACATAATGTATTCTGTTATTTAATAAATTATTTCGTCTTCCGTAAAGGAAACAATGTCAACAGTGAAAAAATTATAATTAGAAATAGAAGCAAATTATTTAATTTAAATATTTTAACAAATTAATCGCTTAGCTCGAAAAAAAAAACGTATTTTTTGTCCACAGTAGTAGAAAACAATTGAGAGCTTATAAAATATTTATAATGATGTATATTTTGCGCTTGTCGGGAATAAAACCCGTGATCTCTGGCATGAAAGTCTTCCCCAGAACGTTTGAAAGATTTAAAAAGTGCTGCAGTCGTCTGAGGCGAACACCTGTTAGGTGCTCAGCTTTATTGCAGGATACGTCCAGTAATGGAACAAGACTATTATTGAATTAGATAGGTTCAGGTATGCGACGACTCTATGCAGTATGTTGCTCCCATAAAGTGGGCCATGGACGAACATAGTCCACTGCAGTGCATGAACACGTGAACACATGCGGCACGTGGAATCAGGGCTTACCGCGATCTCTGCATCCCGGGATCCCGTTAAAATATTCAAACATATCGTAATCTTTTAACGATTAAAGTGCGCCAAATAACCTTTACGTAGTACGTAATTTTTACAAGTTTTTTTTTATGTAAATACATACAGAATTTAGGACCGAGAGAAATGAAGAATGGAGAATGGAGATCGAGATGCAAGATTCTGTTGCTGCAAACCAATCCACCGGATCGATACTACGAAGAAGACATACAGAAGAATGCTGACAGATGGTGAAAGTAATTTTGACGTCTCATCTGTGGAGTTCTATGACGCTTACCATGCTGCATATGGCTAAGCGCTGCATGTGGAGTGATTGATCCGCCAACGTCATAAACTACAGCCCGAGATTTACGAATCATCCTTTATTATTACAGAAATTTACTATGAATGGGTGGTTTTCAAGAGACGACTTTCGTCTACAATTAATTTTAATTAATAGGCTATGATTGGTATTTTACGGGTGAGGCATGAAATTCACACCAACCGGGGGTATTTTAGTTAAAATTCTTTTTTTTTAATCTTCGTCGGGGATCGAACTCACGGCATTTGGTATGCAAAGCTTTGACCATTGAGCTATAGGCACTGGGAGTTACTTTATTTATAAAGTAGAAACGTAAAAATCAATATTTAAGTGCATTAATTGTATATTTGTCACGCGTTTATATACCGTTAAACTGATTGCGACGCAACTTACAAGAATTATTGCATGCACGCTTATAAAACTTCCCGTAAAAAATAAATAAATGGGAACGTATAAGAAGTATTGGGCATTCAAACAATCTAGTTTTGCGCAATATATAAAAAAAAGTTTGTGCGAAAAAAATCATCCCCAAAAAGTAATATAAATAAATATCCATTATAAATTTTTACTTTTGATAATTTAACTAATTTCAATTTTGTCAACCCTTACCCCTTAGTAGTATTATAGATTGAAATAACGCGAGCTTGTAAAAAAAAACGTGACAAAAAGCTCTTTATTTTCAGAGCTTTCGTTTTGCATTTATTTATTAACATGCACTTATAGAAATATTAAAAAATGTGGAATATTTTTTAAGCAAGTATTAAAATTACTTCCAAACTAATCGCATTATTATTTAATTTTACAGATTTACCCACTATAATGCCTGACACGAAATAATGCTTATATCTGAACTTTTTCAGGAAATGACGTAAAAGCGCGTACCAACAAAATAACAAAAATATATATCCTATAAGCAAGAATGTATAAGAGAATACCCCATCCGTGATTAAATGAACATGGTTCAAATCTAAATGTCTGCAGTTTGTTTTTCTCCGATTTGTTGTTGTAAACAAAATGGTTGTAGTTTTTTATGTATTCCAGTTTTTGAATATAGACATAAATTTATAGCGGTTTATAAATTATTAGGAGTAGAATATAGAAATATATTTTCTTAGCCTACAACAACCAGTTATGTAGAAAAGATTGTCGAAAAAAAAGAAAGCATCACAACCATAAGGAGTGTACCAATAAAAGAACTGTGCGGCTTCGAAAACCTACATATAAGGATGCGTTTAGATCAAACGAACATACAACTAGAACACGAGAATACCTACAGATGGTGATAGTAATTCTGAAGTCTTATCTGTGGAATTATATGACGCTTACCATGCTGCGTAAGGCTAAGATCCGCCAACGTCATAAACTAAAGCCCGACATTCACGCATCATCCTTATTATAACAGGAATTTACTATGAATGGGTGGTCTTCACGGAACGACTTTCGTATACCACCAAATTTAATTAATAGGCTATAACTGGCATTTTACGGGAGAGGGATCAAATTCACACCAACCGAGGGTATTTTAGACCACAGAAATCGTTTTTTTTTAATCTCCGTCGGGGATCGAACTTACGACTTTTGGCTTGCAAAGCAAACGCTTTGACCGTTGAGCTACACCCGCCGGCAAGATGATGAATTGATGCATAATATTAAAATACAATGTAAATTGTGTTTGAATAAATAACTTAATTTTAAGACCTGCGACGATTACGCTATATACGTAAGAAATTGATAGATTATGTAGATGGATTAGCGTTAGAAAACGGATTTCATACAGATACGAGTGGACTAGAGTTAGAATACAGATTTCAGTGTACGTAAAAACACTAAATATACTATTACAGTAGTATTATTTCATAAAAAAGCTTTGACAATATCAAAATACGATTATATTTTTTAATGTTGTGTAAATTTCCATGAACGTCGTAATGAAAATTCGCAAATGAATCGTTAATGCACCTATAAATAAACGCAATTAAAATTTTCACAAAGCTGCGCCGGTCGGCAATACGAGCTTTATATTGTTTACGAGCGAAACTTTTGATCAAACGAGCTTTTAACATACCGTTCATAATAATATGTTTAGAAAGTGCGCGTCAGAATTTAAATTCAATTTCAAATTTCGAAATGAATTTTACATTGAATACGCGCATTTAACAAATAAAACTTAAAATTGCTATTTGAACTGTTAAAATTGATAGCATTCACTTTGGGTAAATCGTCGAGTGGTTTTAAATTTGAATTTTAACATATTTAATTACATTTTTTTACACAAAAGCCATGATAAATAGTCATATTTCCCAGACCTTTGTTCTTATTTCCATTGGAGGAACACAAATATAGGTTGTAAGCGACTATACCTATCTGGGACAAGTAATACAACTAGGACGAAGTAACTTCTCAAAAGAAATCGACAGGCGTATACAACTGGGATGGAAAACTAAAGTACATTTATAAAGTGAAAATTCCGCAATGTCTTAAAACTAAGGCGTTTAATCAATGCATCCTCCGTTTTAACTTATGGCGTAGAGACGTGGAATCTGACAGCACGTCTTACCCATAAAATAAAGGTCACCCAGCGTGCTATGGAGAGATCCGTGCTCGGAGTGTCGCTAAAAGATAGATTCCGAAACGAGGAAATACGCAGAAGAACTAAAGAAGTGGATGTTACGCAACGAATTGGCACACTCAAGTGGCAATGGGCAGGACATATCTGTCGAAGAGACGATCGTCGATGGGGAAGAAAAGCATTGGAATGGCGCCCAAGAACTGGCAAACGAAGCATTGGCCGACCCCCTACAAGATGGACTGACGATATAAGAAGAATAGCGGGAGTGACCTGGATGCGGAAGGCGGAGGATCAAAGAGGGTGGAGACTCATGCGGGAGGCCTACGTTCAACAGTGGACGGAAACAGGCTGATAATGATGATATATTTAGAATTACACACATACTTTCATCTCTTAATCAAGTCTAAATTATCCTTATCTATTTTTTTATGTAAACGCATTCAGAAAAATACCGCCGAAATATCATCTGTGGTTACTATGTCACTTGGAATTTTAAGATTCGTACGCGCTGACCAACAATCATATCACATTGTAAGCGCGTTTTTCGTGAAATCACCTAAGTTATGCAACATTGAACGCGAACCGAAATTTGGTTGGGTTACCGCGTGTCGTTGGTTAAATCTTCCCTAAAGACTAAATAATATAGGCATCGGGAGAGTCCGACTAATCATCAACACTGCAGCTCCGCATTCATGCACTGTCCATCTCCAATTTGTGTTTTTTACTATCGACTCACGATGTCTACTTTTTTAGATTAATAAGCTATGACTGGCATTTTACCTTACGTGATTTATTAATGTCACACCAAACGTTAGTATATATATATTTTTTTTTATTTAATCAAATATAATAGGATACATTTAAGATTTTTTTGATAGTATTACATTCATTTTTTTTTATTTATTTTTTTTTGGAATTTCGCTTTCCACGCCACTTAAAGGTAGATCTTGTGTGTGGCGTGGGATTCATCTTTGATTTAAGTGTTGTATAATTTATATTATTATTTTTTACATTTTTTACATAATAACATATTTTTTTTTTTAGAATATAAAATAATATCAATAATATTTATAATTTTTTATAATCGAAGTGACAATTTCAGCATCATTTACATATATATTTCGATTCTTTAATAGCCTCGACCCATGTAAGTCTCAATTTCCACCAGGCACATTGTAATGAACTTAATATAATCAATACCTTTTTAACAATATAAATATTTTATACAATTTATATAAATTCTATACTTATTATGCTTGGATCATATACATACAATTACTACTTAGTACCTAGCTTGAATCATATACAGGGAGGTTTACATTAGTATCATTTTAATAATAGTAACATTATAATGTAATAAAAAATTATATATATATCATTTATTTCTCATTTTTGTACAATTACGTCAGATCTGATTTTTTATTTTTGAAGAACCGTTTTACCCTTTTATTCATTATTTTCATGTCACTGATCGCTTTTATTTCCGGAGGAAGATTGTTGAAATTCACTATTCCGTTGTATTTGTAACCATTCTTTGCATGTTGTGTGTTAAATTTTGGTATTAGTAGATTATGTATATACCTAGCAGAGTGATGAGTGTTCCAGTTTTCAATTCTCCTTTCTTTTATTGTCTGTAGAATAGTGTATTTTTTGGTATAATGAATCTACCGTTGGCACTTTAAATTCATTGAATAGGCTTTCTGTTGGGTATGTGGGAGGTTTTTTAATATGATTTTGATGATAAGTTTTTGTACAGTTCTAATGGGGTTGGTGATATTTAGGTATGTTCCTTCCCAGCCGACAATGCCATATTGCAGTTGAGATTGGACAATGGAGTAGTAAACCATTTTAAATCTGCTCTAGATAGGATGTTTCTGAGTCTAATGAATATGTAGATGCATTTGCGTATACGTTTCACTAGTTCGGCTGTGTGCATGTTCCATTTTAAGTTACTGTCAATTAATATACCCAGGTATTTTATTTTTTCTGTGGATTTGATCATTGAGCAGGTTTTTTCACAGTTAGAATTATTTCATCCAGGGCAATGTATAAATAATTTAGTAATAGGTGTTTTTATTTTATTTTTGTTTATGGAGAATGGGATTAGATATGTCTTTTCTGCATTTAATGTAAGTAGATTAATGTCAAACCACCTTTTGAGACAGTTAATGTCATCGTTGGCTAATTTTATTGCTTCCTTCCAGTTATTACTCTCAATTATTATTGCTGTGTCGTCAGCATATGATATTATTTTACCGTTAATATTCAGTTTGAATATATCATTAACATAGATAATAAATAGTAGTGGTCCCAATACCGTTCCTTGCGGTATTCCAAATTCACTAGTTTCTTTTTGACTCGGTATTTTATTAATTTTAACTACTTGAGGTCGTTGATATAGATAACTTTTTATCCATTCCAATGCGCTATCACTAATTCCAATGTGTTTTAATTTTGAAATTAGTTTTGGGTGGGATATGCTGTCGAATGCCTTTTTTAAATCTATGAATATACCTAGACATTTATTTGATTTATCTAATGAGTCAAGTATATAGCTTGAAAGTTTAGCAATGGCATCTTGGGTGTTTCTGTTTTCCATGAATCCGAATTGGTTTTCATTAATTAGATTATTAGAATTAATGAATTTATTTAATCTAATTTTAACTATTTTTTCGAATATACAGGTATAGACCTTATAAATTGAATAAAAATATATGTTTCGTCCAATATTGTAGGCACGACCTTTTGTATGGTAAGTAAAAGCTTAACTTCTAACCCATACTCATTGGCAAACTTATATACTATTAATTATATTACATTCTTGTTACAATGTAAATTTAGTACTTAAGCAAATACATCATCGTCTGGCGGGTCAATTACCCCATTTCCTTGTAATCTGAAATAGGGTTATTGACCCGACGCTGTGTGTCCAGACTATGAAATATTTTCTACATAACTTGCGTATAAATTTAAAGCTTCTGTGTGCGTATTGCGGGGCATTAGGATATCCCTACTATCAAAAAACCTGATTGAATTTGTTCTACCTGCGGAGAAACTTGTTTGCCGGTATCTTTGCCCTAAAGAGAGTTTTTGGTTACTTTAGCACAGAGTAAAAAATAAACGTTTGAGACTATGGCCGTGTTCAGGCTATCAAAAACAGGGTTGGCAATTCAAAGTTTACCGGTAACATTAATTTTCTTTAAGTAATCATAAATTATAAATGCACAAAAAAAAAACAAAATTCTGGAACTGAACTCTGTTGTTAGAAAGAGGGGTCCTTTACGATGCGATTCAAGGAAGGTACTTCGGCACTCTCAGGGATGCAAACTTATTGGCTACTAAAAAATGTAAGTATCTATCATTTAGGCTCGTTTTTTTTATGAGAAAATCTATCGTTCATCTCCATTTTCTTTTAACCCTTGAATTAGATTCTAATATCTTTCACTGGCTCTCTATCTTTGCAGTGGTTACAATTGTTCAGATGGGACGGCCGCTATAGTTATCAGTTGCTAATTAATCAAAATATGAATGCGTGCATCATCAAGGAGATTTAATTGCTCTCCAGTATAATGCGCGTAAGGTCTAGTAAAAATAAAAATACTTAATTATTAACGAATTAAACATTATAAGTTTAATGTCGTCAGATAATGATTTAGTCACTAGATAACGTAAAGTTTTACAAAAAAAAAACTCCATTGGCAGTCGCTAATAAGATGACATTATCAAAATATCAACAACTAAATCATATACTGCAGATTCTTAAAAAAAATACCGTTTGCATGGTTCGGTATATTCACGTACTACTCGTATACTCGTGAAATTCATAGCCTTCCAAACCTGCCTTAGACGCAATTCTTGCATTTTTTCGAAGAAAATAATAGTTTTATTTATTTACCGGTATCTGTTACTTTATACGGTTAATCGTTTTATCCGGTATATATTTGCGAATCCTGATCGTCTGCTCGTGAAATTCTCAGTCTCTGAAAATACCTGATCCTTGCCTAAGGCGCGATTCTCGCCTGGCTATAAACTGGAACGTAGGGCATTAACATCAAGCTGAATCTCTATCATCCAGTTGATCTCGAAGAGGAGATTGCACTTTGCCAATTTGCGGTGAAATTAATAAATAAATACGAAAGGTAAACGATCGTAAAGGTTTGGGTTTAATGTATCGAATAAAGAAGAAGTTTTAATTACCTGTATTAGAGCTAGTAGTATTATAACATGTATTTCAAGTCTGCTGGTAGTATTATATAATATCGATAATATTATATGCAAGTGAATGAATTGAAATTGAAATGTAAATATAAATGCATGAACAATATTTTAAGGATTTTTAAAGCAGATGCCTGCGTAGAATACTGAGGGTACGATATTTTGTATGAGTGGGGAATGATAAAGTGAGAAAGCAAACTAATATTTACTAATAATAAGGTGAATTTTATAATAAAATTAACTTTTTTAGGTCCACGGTATTATAGCAACGTTTTGTATTAGCTACATAAAACATAGTAATTGATATAGAGGAAAGAATGTTTAAGTATTTGTTTTAAACATATAGACTGTACAAATCAATAAGGTAAATAAGTTAACGTTTTAAAATAAAAAGCAAATAAAAAAAATCTTTTCTTAAACTATTAGGAATCCAGGTATAAAATATAAATTATATGTTGGTTATACGAATAAAAAATAAACTTCATATGAAGGCAATTTATTGCTTATGAGATGATTAGCTCAACTCAGTTCTTAGGAATTCGTTTCAGTGAACATTTTTGGGTTTTATTTGAATATACTTCGATGTTGAAGCCTATATGGTCTGCTTTTTACCGGCTTCTTCAACATTCAAAGAATAATTTTCTTTTCCGCGTTTTCAGAAACTTTTCAGCCGACTAATATTTAAATTTCACGCTATTAAATAACAACTATTTACAAAAATCAAATATGAATTTCTCAATTCCGGACGTATGAGTTAGTTTTTTTTTATTAAGTTGTATTCATTATTTATGCATAATAAAATTTAAAAAGCTGCGTGGGTATACTGCACATCAACACAAGACTATACGATGAAAACAAAAATAAATACGATAGCAACTATTCCACTTTTCTATGTAGTTCGAACAGCAACGAAACGTTAGAACTCGCCGACAGTTCAGGAATGGCTGCCGTTCTTTAGCGATAATTTAAAAATAAAATAAAAATCCCTGGAGGGTTTTCTTTTCTAAAAACCACTTCTTCACTGAGGGTTAAAAAACAACAATGATATAAAAGTAAGCAATTGAAATGTTTATGATTATTCTACAATATATTTAATTTTATAATTGATTTCATATTTTAGATAAATTTTCTATAATGAAAGTATAACATTGCGTAGGCGTTGTTTCAGAAGCATTAAAAATATTCATAAACCGATTAAAATTTATATCTTAGTGCCTATAATGAAATGTTAATTAAGTTTGAATTTATCCATTCGATTGGACATTCTCATCCTTTAATGTTTTGTAGCGACGTCGGAGTAGTTACAAATACTCGTTAAAAATATTGAAGCATCAAACGTGGAAGCGATCAGAGAACATAAAAACACGAAAAGGTTATCGCAAAAAGTAATCTGATGGCAATTAAAAAAAAAACTAAACTAATTTCAGATTCGTAAAATGTGTACCTCAATTTAATTCGATTGTAAATTATACACCAGGCGTTGCAATCCATGCCAAAAAAAACTTTTCCCTACTAGAAATGTATTTTTCAAGCGAACATCGTATATTCATTTTATATTTAAGTAACATCAGCATGATGTAGCCCTTGCTGACTGGTACCGAAAACCTCGATATATAATCATTCGTCTCTTATTTCTGTTGGCTTGTCATTTATTTGTCCGCCATTTGGACCTAGTTATATAGACCGCCGCTAGTAGAGTTGGGCAAGAGCCATCACACCGCAGTAGTTGTGTCCCGCTCTTCGGCGAGAGCATATTGTATAGTGGCTCGGCCTACTGCTGTGACTAGGTCCAGGCCACAAGCTTGTAAAGTTTATTATAAATATATGTCAATGTGCTTCTGAAAAAGTTTTTGTTTTGCTGACCTGCTCCTCATCATGCGCTCACGCGACTAAATAACACCTTTTTTAAAGAGAAGAGGATGTCATAAGGTATTTGCGTTGAGAACATGGTACAAGTTTCAATTCTTCACCTAGGTTGAACATACGTCGCCACAATTTTCCACCATGATGATATGTCGGCTGCCTGTATTATCGTGACGTTTCAAGTTAGCTCAGCATTGCGAATCGTAGCCGAGTGCATTGAATTTATCATTTTCCACGCATTTTTAAGACAACATGAACCCGAAGGCAGCTGTAATTTATGCTCTCCAACAGACACGAAAATCAAGTTCCAGCTCTAGATAAAAAGCAACTGGGTCCGCTTCTTAACCTCACCATTCCTCACAAAACCATTAATAATCCTTTTTACTAAATTTAAACAATTAATTCAAATTAGATATATCACTTTGCAATATCCGTCATTATATTATTTCTGTCATTCTTATTTTCCTTCTTTTTTATTTTTCACAAAGTTCTCTATTGGGTGTTATAATTTAGAATCAATAATGCACTAAGCACATGAGGAGTTTACCAGTACTAATCGCTTAAAATAAATTTATATAGGAAAATGTTTTTTTTTTAAGTTTAAACACTACAAAAATACTTACACGAGTATTAGTTTTGCCAACAAAATCATTCACTTCCCTTCTAGGACGATATTGGGAGAATAGTAGAAGTAACCTTGATCCAAACTGTAGAATCGATGGAAGTAGAAAAGAAGAATCGGAGGAAGACTTATCGATGAAATCCTACGTCCAGTAGTGGACAAAACTCCACACTCAGAAATAATTTAATACAAATTTTTTTTCGTCATTACTTGCTATTAATTACGTGTATTGCTTACTTAAAACATAATACGTGTTACATTATATTTTGATGTTCCCTAATCTTGGACTTAATAATAAATGCTGTTATCCGATACTCCAGTATCGGATTTATCAAAAGAGTTACTTGTTTACACTTTAACGAAAACGTGTCAGAGTACACATATTTATATATATGTGTTGCAGAAAGCTGATACTCGTAATAACGAAGATTTAATCCTTAATTTAAGGAAAATGTTACAATAAAAACTCTATGTGTTTATTTCCCCAAAGAAAGTAAGTGATTAAACCGAATCTAACTTTTCCAAAAACAATTTATATAGTAGTATTAAAAAAAAAACATTCAGCTTCACCTAAGACGTGACAAGGTGTAAAAAGAATAGGAATCTGAAATGAATAGCTAAATATTATTAATTTTTCAGTCGCAGCATTGATTTCGCGAGTATTTTGACACTCTTTTTTGCATGATATACATAATGGTGTCATTATGTATAATATGTTATATGTAATATATACATAATAGACTGAAAAAGTAAAATAATGTATTTAGTTTTTTTTTCAAATTATATATCAAATATTACATAATTTAATATATTTGAGAAATTATTGCTTCAGTTTATTTTAATTTAATTTTTTGTGTAGTCTTTCAATTAAGCCTTTCTTTACTAAACATCTGACCGACTGAATGTGACTGCGGCGTGGAGCAGACCCTGTCACACCTTTTGGAGTGAGCGCTGTGTCCGAGTAGCTGCACCCAGGAAGACCTGATGATGGCCGGGAGTAACGTCATCGACGTCACCCACTTCTCGGCAGACAGGATCTAACCCTGTTGTTTCCGACACGATTATATACTTAATTGTTTTTTTTTTTGTAAGCATATATCATAATGTATTTTAAGCAAGAGTGCAATGTGTCTGTAATTTTTGAGTGCATTTATAGGAGTAATTAATATTGATAGTTTAGAAGTCGAAGGTATATAGGTAATGGCGTTAGACAAAAAAGAAGTAAGCCAATTATTTGTTTGTGTTTCATGGATTGGAGATTAGACGCAAGTGCTTAAACCTGAGTTTCACAAACTTTTTAGATATGCTGACTATTATATATTATATATGCAGTGTAACCTGTGGACCAGCTTCATTGTACACATAGTAACTTATATAAAAAGAACTGGGAAACAAATGGGAAACAAGCTTTGTTGTATGTGGACCAGCATTTATTTAGTTCTACGCTTTTATTTATTAGGCAGCTCCCTTTCTTTGAACTATGTATATATAATATATGAAGCATGCTTCTCGGCAACTTTACGATGCTACTGGTTTAACAACGGCCATTTGTTAAACTAACAAAACACAAATGACTAAATACTCATAACATCAGAAACAAAACGCATAAACCTAAACATAAATATCTCCCAATATAAAATAAGAAAGGCAAAATACATGTAAAAAAAGTACTACCGGCATCAACTTTACGACGCTGAGTTATACGAGTACGCGACGCAGTTATTCACATTTCGGTTTCCATTCAAACAATGGTCGTTTTCGTATACAATAATTATTAATCATTCAAATTTAATTTAATTTTGGATTTCTCCGAAAGAGGACGTAGCCCCTGGACACGACCAGGGGTGGAATATACCCTTAACAGTATTGATGGTAATAAAATACATCTAGTTTCGCGTATTTGTCCAGGCGGAGAATGGTCGTGTGGACACGCGGTGTATATAGGGCAGAGCAAAGGTGCAACGCTCGAGGTTCGAATGCCGCGTCTGCCGATATTTTTTCTGAATGAATTGATGCGTAAAAAATTGATGTAGAATGGTATGTGTGTATTTAATTTTCATAAGAATGTCGTTGCTAATTAATAATGTAAGTATTTATTAAAAAAATAAAACACTCTATTGTCTTGTCTCTATAAAACCTCTGTATGTAGTACTTGGAACTAGACACAGTTAAAAAAAATAAAGTACACTATTTATTATTGATACTTGTTTAATTTATACCGATTTTTGTTTATTTAGATTTTTTCGATCGATATTTCTTGGTGAAATTACATAATATCAGATATAAAATAAAAGATTCTTTAGAATTTATTTCACATTTTTTTTTGACGACATTTTTCAGCCAGGTCGGATGGCCATTTTCAAGTCAATTAGTAAAATTTTTGTTGGCTCTATATAAAGCAAAGGAGTGAGCGAAAAGGTGTATATGAATTGTGTGATGTGTATATGTGGTTTTAGGAAATCATTTATGTATAAGGGATTCTTATTTCTTACGACAGTAATGTTTGTTTGTATCAGATTTCATGTGGGAATGCGCTGGCCAATAAAATCCTCCAGAAAAATACGTTTACTTGTTACCATGAGTTTCAAGCAGCAAACCCTGTTCCAGAACATTGAAGTGGTCTCTTCTCGATAATTATATCTGATTACTTTAAATACACGCAACAACCGTTGCTTCCATATTACCAATAATTGTATCTTTTTTTATGTAATCGCATGAAGGAGAGCACAGCCGGTCAAGACCAGAGCACTATGACCCTCAGCCAGAAAGGCTGAACGCTGCATGCAGGAAACGTGTGCTGTGTTCGTGTTTGTGTGTGGGTCGGGGAGATTTCAAGTGTATATTTATCTGTTTTTTGAAGAGATCCAGATTGTAGGAAGGAGGAAACTGAGTCGCTGGAATAGCATTCCAAAGCTAACACGGTGGCATTAAGGAAGGAATTTTGGAAAGTGTCAGTTCTTATGTATGGATGTTCTGCAAGTGTAAGTGGAGTTTGTCGGTTGTGGGTGAGTGCAGGAGGAATTAGCTCATTAAGTTCCGAAGAGCAGCGACCGTGGAAATAACGGTAGAAAATAATAAGTGAATTAATCTTACGCATGTGTTCTATTGATTGCAGGTTAGACGTTAGAGTGTCATTGTTTATCAAACGAATTGCTCTTTTTTGAACTAAGTCAGTTAAGTTTAGAAGGTATTTTGGGGATCCAATCCAAAGGTGACTGCCGTATTCAAAGATAGGTCAGATTTGTCCTTTATATAAAGTCTATAAAAAAGAAGAAGTTGTTTATCGTTGAAATACCGACGTGACCTATATAATACGCCTAGTTTTTTGGAAGCGAATATCTACTTCTTATGAACTACAAAATGCTTGTTATGTGTGAAAAAGCTTGAGCGCCGACCGTCGACAGCAAAAAGCTCTAGGAAAGTTTGGGCGCCGGGTTAATTCGTGTCCAATTATAGAAATTGTGAAAATAAACTGCTTTTGCCAACGAACAAAGTAATGTGGCGCCAAGGGGCTTCTGACGTTCCACTGCAGTGGGCCAAGCACACGAGAACACACTAGACCAGCGGTTCTTAAACGTTACTCCATGATGATGTTCCAGGTGCTCAAGGTGCGCAAAGGACATAATCGATTTATCGGCGCTTAATTTTATGTAGTACTATTAATATATATAGAGATTCTTAACATTCATTGCATATATGGATCACGTTCAGTTGCGTTTAATTTGCAGGGTATCACGCGCGACATTTTTATAATACATTTTGATTCCTGATAATATAAAGGATTATTCCATGGAATTTCATTGGTGATTTGGAGGTTTTATATGAATAAGTGTCCCGTGGCATGAAATATTTGGGAAGCCCTGCACTAGACCATTGATTTTGTCGAGAAGGAAAAAGCTCGACCCATATAAACAAGATAAATTGACCAAATACACCTAGTTGTACCATCCTCAAATGGCAATTTTAAGAATTTTGTAAAGCGTTAAAACAGTAATACAATATATACGTTTTAACATCCTCCTCTCTCTCAAAAAAGGTGTTATTACGTCGCTTGATGGCAGGATCAGGAGCAGATTGATAATACAGACTTTTTATAAAGCACATTGACATATATTTATGATAAACTTTACAGGCTACCGGCCAGGCGGAATGACATGCCGGCCGGCCGTACTGCGACCTTCTCGGCCGTCAGCACACAACTGACCCGTGCGGCCCGTGGTCGGTCACCGGCGCCGTAAGTGACAATCTATATAACGAACGTCAATATGGCAACACACAGTCATGTCTGACAAGCGAACAGAAATAAGAGACGAAAGATTGTACATCGAGGTTTTCGGTACGAGTCAGCAATATAATAAGCCCTGAAACGGATATATAAAGGCAAAAACTTAACATTCTTATTATAAACGAGTATATTATATGTACGCTCCATAGGAGGACAATGTGATCGCTACAATATGACGAAAAATTTCGTCAGCGACCATAATTTTTGCACCTTTTCCAACTGAAGAGACGCCGATTACATGGATTATTAAAATACGCAGCGCTCACGACGAGTTTGGCAATGATAAACACTTCAAATAAAGGTAGGTATTTAAGTGTGAATTCATGTTTTTTCCAGTATAAATCTACCAACGACAACAACAATAATACAATACAAGCTTGGTTCTTTCCGATCGACGAAGTGAACCAACACTGAAAAATCACACCCAACTAATAATTTAGTGCTAATAATATATTTAGCATTCAATTTGAGATCCATTTCAATATTAAATAAATAAATATTTCATACCTTCCTCAGAGAGTAAATATTAAAAGAAGTAATAAAATATTTACCCATTTAATACACTTTTATTATAAATAGTAAAATACCCTTTAATATTTAGAATTTAAAACTAGAGTACACAGATTTTTCATACAAAAAACAGCATTTTATTACTAAGGCTTATTTTTTTAGGAGCGTAATGCGCTTTACATAATTTAGTTTTTTTTTGCTTTGTTAAAAAAATAAAATATATAACATATCATCACGGCGTTGTTAACGTAACATAAGAATGAGAATTTATAAAAAAAATCTACACTTTTATTTTCTTCGTGTAAGGAACCCGTGGACTGTAATAATATTTTCATACGTTTTATTACATTTCTCTGGATAGAATTAAATGATAAATAAATAATTAACAATATTACGACTAGTGGCATTCGTTGAAAGTGTTTTTTTTTACAAAGTTGATTTGTATCATGAAAATCTGAAGAGTTTTATGTTGTACGTTCTCTTTCTCTAGTAGTAAATTTTTTTAAACTTATGTGCTTTGCAATTTTTTTTTTTAATGAGGACCAAGACATTTTCCAGCGTGGAATCTGCATACCTGAAAGATGGGAGAAGGTCGCTGCCGATGGACAGTATTTTGAATGATCTGAGTCTGATAGTTTTCTAAGAATAAACTGTTGATTTTTATTTAAAAAACGCGATCGAAGAGTAACGGTAAGCTCTCCGAAATGATCCCTGATGTCAGCAAAACCTCCATTGACAAGATTTTGACAGATCATCTAGGGTATGCTAAGGTTTGCGCGAGGTGGGTGCCAAGAATGATGACCGAAGACGCCACCAACGAGCTCATCGCAAAATTTGGATGGGGTTTTGTCAAACACCCACCCTAGAGCCCAAACTTAGCGCCAAGTCACTACCATCTCTTTCCTGACATGAAAAAACCCCTGGGTGGAACGCATATTGGCGATAGAGAAAAACTGGAAGAAGCGGTCCTCAGGTATCTGCGTGGCTTGGCGGCAGATTTTTTTACTCGGGCATTCAAAAGCTCGTATACCGCATGCAAAAATGCATTGATCTTAGTGGCGACTATGTAGAAAAATAGGTAAAATTCTGAACTTTCCAAAACTACGCATTTATGGAATGAAACATGTTTTACAGTGTAAAAAATCACTGGGAATCTTATATTACGGATAACCCTCGTATAAACTAGTGAACACGTCACACTGCTGAAATATTAAATTTAACGAATTTGATCCTTCACCATTTCAAACATTTAGGTTTAAAAAGTTTGATTAAAACGAAATTACTTTGCGGAAGATCAGTTTTCTACTAGCAGTATCCTTCAGCTAGTGTTTAACGTGAAAAAAATATATTTCAAATAATAATATATTCTGTATTATATTTCCATTGTTTGAAACTAAATCGCACTATGCGTGTGAGTCGGCCTTCTGTCCTGACCTTCGCAAGAGCCTCCAAAAGACGACGCTCACATATAAGCGTCTCTGTCTCCCGCGGTGGAAGTTTACCGATCTGTCGCAGTCCTGCCGTAGCCGAGCGCGGGTGCGAGCGAGACGGGCGCATGTTTCACAAAAGACGGGGCGGCGCTTGAAGCGGTACGACGCTCGCGCGAGAACATCTGCACAGCGAGACGTCAGTAGGAAACAATTTGTGGGCTATTTTGCAAACTGAAAGGGCGGCAGGTTTTTGGGGGCGCCAATTTAAAAAAATATATTAAATATGTGAAAAAATATATATGATGGCGTGTCACTGGATGGGCCCTGAAAATGAGAGACTCCAGCTCACAGAGCACCGGCCCTGAAAATGAGAGTCTCCAGCTCTGGCGACAAATCGCACCAGAGGATTTCATTGCTCCAAAAGGAAGGCCTTCCAGTTGGCGAGAATCTTGACTGGAGGACCTGGAAATCCCTGAACAGATTAAGAACCGGAGTTGGTAGAACAAAGGACAACCTCGAGCGGTGGGGAATTCTTCGACAGGGAGAGCCACTATTGTGCGACTGCGGAGACCTGCAGACCGCCTCACACCTGAGATCCTGCTCCATGTGCCCAACAAGCTGCACACCTCAAGACCTAATGCTAGGCAACACACGGGCTATCGATGTTACCAGATACTGGACAGAAATAATTTGACGTCACTGACACGAAGAAGAAGACTGGATAGGTGACCGTTTGGGAATAACGCATTACTTGAATTGAGCGACTAAATTGTCTAGGAATCATCGGACTAATAATTCTACCTTTTTAAAAAAAAATTAAAATAACCCCAGATCACCGTAAGCGCACCCGTGCGCGCTTCGCAATATTCTAAAGATGTATTTCAAAATGAATTCCGATTTCCTCACAACGAAATGTGGCAATGAAGTGGTTAAAAATACCCAAATGTGCCTTTGATACTCCACAAGTTACCTATGATATTGTCTTGAAAGTTGTGTATATACTTAGGGTGCAGAAATATCTTGGGACAATCCATGGACAATGGAGACTGAGATAACTTCGTGTTGGCAACTTGTGATCATATCCTCTAAATATGGAACGATTTTGGAGAAAATAGTTTTTTTTTAAATTGAAATAAGTAATATTTTTGACTAAGT
This sequence comes from Glossosoma conforme, assembly GCA_022606575.1. Taxonomy (NCBI): domain Eukaryota; kingdom Metazoa; phylum Arthropoda; class Insecta; order Trichoptera; family Glossosomatidae; genus Glossosoma; species Glossosoma conforme. The sequence continues at coordinate 1,419,584 of JAGTXR010000101.1, read as the reverse complement.
TCAATTTTAATAAAGTAAACAATTAAAATACTTTCTCTTACGTAAGCACAAATTATATCCGCTCATTGGGCAGAGCAAAGGGTCGCCACGAATTACTGCCACACAATTTCATCTGCATCATTTTCATTAATCCATAGTTTCAACTATCTAAGTGGTCTCTCTATAAGCTCTCGCATAAGCTATTTTATACAAGCTTTTTTAACTAAGCATACCGACCCGTTCACCTTATTCTGACTAAATTATTTAAATTTTTATATGACAAAGAAAAAACATTTTTTCAAACAATTTACAGAAGAATTTACACATTTACAGAAGAATTCCTGGAATTTCATGGAAAGACCACATCACGAACAATGAGGTTCTCAGAGTAATCAAGGAAGATAGGCACCTAGTAAGAACCATCTCAGAGAGGCGAGCCCCATAGATCGGTCACATCATGCGCCACGATGGTCTTCTTCACGATATTGTGAAGGGGGCGGTTGAGAGTAGAAACTGTAGAGGGCGCCCTAGACGGGAGTATTTGCAACAAGTCTTCGAGGACATGAGATGTAGCTCTTATGCTGAGCTGAAGAGGGTTGCGGATGATCGAGAGGAGTGAAGATCGAAATGCAAGATTCTGCTGCTGCAAACCAATCCACCGGATTGATACTACTACTACGAAGAAGTAATATGCAGATTATTTGTTTAATTTGACCTGGCAACACTGAGAGGTTTCATTTACAATTGTGCTTACAATCAGCTGATTGCCTGGAGGCAGCCCTGACTTCGCATTAGTTTCAGAACGTTCCAAGTCCCATGGAGGCTCTATACGACTTTTGGCACTAAGGTTTCGTCGTCTCGGGGGAAACAATAAAATGAACCAAATTACAGACCACTAAAGTGCCAAGAAACAATATTTCCACCGACCTCAGAAACTAGCCATAAAATAAATTATTTCGGTCACATTTCGACATGTTTTACATGCTTTTATTTAATTTGCTACATTTGCGGGTTCTTCTAAGGGTACGATGGTGTGACTTTATGAAATGCTCACTATATTGCGAAGAATCTATACTTTCAGCGACTTTGAATTAGTCATGAGGTAAATTATTTAAAATTTATATTATTTGCTAATTTAAAGACACTGATATCAGCTTGATAAAGCTCTTTTAGGTTGATGCCAAAAAGCCTCGAAAAACGATCTTTTATCTCTTATTTTTTTTCACTCGCCTGACATGCAAATCTAGTAATGTTAGTATTCAATTATGTAAAATTACACGGCGTTTGCATACGCCATTTTATTTGTTATGACAGTTGCACTATTTCATGTTGGTGCAGCTGTCATCTTTAATTTGCTTTTTTGCCGTGATTGCATTGGCGGCGCTAGATGTCACAGTGTTCCAGCAGTTGTCAGTTAACTTTTAACGACGAAAAATCAAGTCTTGAAATAAAAATAAATGCGAATTGTGCTTCAAAAAAAGGTTCTATGTGTTGTTAATCTGCTCCTGCATCCTTCCTCCACGTGGCCACGTGACGAACCCGCGACTTGTCGTCTTTTTAAAGACGGGGGATGTCAACACGATAGTACAACTTTACGAGGAAAACTTAATAAAATTGTGAAGAAATTACGAGTATATTTGCAAACCTTGGATCAGTCATGAAATAATTTGTTTCACCCGTGTTATCAAAGTTTTTAAGCATAATTTAAACGATTTTTTTCAACGTTTGCGGGTTGTAAGATGGTGTGACTTTAAAAATAATTCCCTGTAAATCGCACAAAACAAGAATAATTTCAGCGACTTCTGAAATTGTCATAAAATAATTGTATTGTCTATAGCCATGTTTTCAACAAATTTCTGCTGTTATATTTAAGGATAAGGAGGCACAGATTGTTTGTTCTTCCTAGAAGTAATACTAACCTGCCAGAGACTACGCCTCTTGGGAGAGTGATCAGACTGTTCAACCATATCGCCACGAATATTAATATATTATATATTCCACTTGACGGAAGCCCAGTTTCGACATTAGCTCCACGAATTTATTTATCAAAGTAATTTCGTGGAGTCTTCTTTTTAGCGAGCTTCGGGACTTTTTGATAATTATTGTTAACAATAGTAAATACCTTATTGTTTCTCTTGTAGTATATCTTATTTCAGGATCGTATTAAATATATTTGTAATGTTTGTGAAAGAAAAATAAAATAAATTGAATTGAAATTTAAATTGAATTTATTATGCATTGTTTTGGCTCCCGAGCCACGTAATTTGTGACAAAAATAATTAATGAGTAACTTATTTCCGTCGTGTTTGACAAGTTCGGACAAGCTTTTTCAGGACCATAACACTTACTATTTGTCGCAGTCGGTAAAATATTTTTTAGTACATACGAATACATAGCGAAACGGACGCCATCAACTAAATGGGTCATTGTTTCAATTATTATTTATGTCATAATATATTATTTTATTTAAATGATTTGAATATTTTTGGCATTCAGTTTGAGGTCCGTTAAGCCCTTTCGTTACAGCTCAGTGGAATACAAATAATACTGTCCATACGGCATGAATTTTTCAAACCATTTTTAGTTTAAAACTAGTTTTTGATCTATAAATTTACTTCCTATTTTCATATATCACATTAGTTCTTCTATCCTTTAGCTATCAGATGATGCATAAAAAACTATTTTATTTAACAAACGTTCATTACGTAACTCCATATGGTGGCATTGACACATGCGGCTTACAGAAAAATCGCTCCTGTGACGAAACCTAACGATATTTATTTACATGCTTGATGATGATGTCAACATGCATGATGTCAACGGTAAGGGAATCTTAGACGGCATATATCGACAACCGATGCGAAAGGGGTAAAATATTACAAAGATAAATAATTCAATCTCGTTTCAATATTTAATTAGACGTTGATCAAAACCAGCTTAGTACGTTTGTGTATTTGAAGAACTTAAGCAGCTCTCATTGAAAGCGAAACCGCGGTCTTCAAGTATGTGAATTAACAGTGATCCATATTAAAACAATCTTGCCTTTACAACATCGACCATCATCTTCGGCAGATGTCTTTTTATTTTTTAAGAACATATTCAAAAGGTATCGTATGAAAACATTTTAATTATAATTATAATTAATGCGTTGCTTTATAATGTTGTGAATTTACATTTTACAAGAACTTAAATAATTTGAGCTTATGTGAAAATTATGAAAAAATAAAAGCAGGTGCAAAGCGAAAACTTTTACTCAGCGAATACCGTTCAACAATATTTTTTCTGACTACAACCGTATTGACATCAGCATGATGTAGCCCTTGCTGGCTGGTACCGAAAACCTCGATATACGATCATTCGTCTCTTATTTCTGGTCGCTTGTCGTGCATTTATGTGACGCCATGTTGTCATTTTGGACGGGTCCGCTAACGGATGTGTTAGTTGGAAACACCGCCGCTCGTGGAGCGGGCGAGAGCCCATATCGAGCGCGGAGATCAGTTGTCGAGCGTGGAGATCAGTTGGGTCCTGACGGCCGAGAAGGTCGCGTTACGGCCGGCGCCATGTAATTCCGCCTAGCCTTAAGCTTGTAAAGTTTTGACGTAAATATATGTCAATGTGCTTCTGAAAAAGTCTTTGTTTTGCTGCCCTGCTCCTCATCATGCCCTCACGCGACGTTATAACTCCTTTTGAGAGAGAGAGACTCTAAACTTAATTGACTCAGTTCAAAGAAGAGCAATTCGTTTGATAAACAATGACACCCTTACGTCTAAAGAACTAATTCCTCCTGCACCCACTCACAGCCGACAAACTCGTCTTACACTTGCCGAACATCCATACACGGTTAATATATGTCGACTAAGAACTGGCAGCTTCCAAAGTTCCTTCCTTAATGCCACGGGTAAGCTATGGAATGCTCTTCCAGCGTCTGTGTTTCCTCCTTCCTACAATCTGGATCTCTTCAAGAAACAGATAAATATACACTTGCAATCTCCCCAACCCACACACAAACACGAACACAACACACGTTTCCCGCATGCAGCGTCCAGCCTCCCTGGCTGAGCGTCATAGAATGCACTGGTCTTGACCGGTTGTGCTATCCTGCATGCGTTTACATAAAAAAAAAAGAAAAAAAAAGAGGATGTTAGTATTTATAGTCATTGTTTAACAATTGTATCATTAAAATAAAGTCATGACAGATTTGCTAGTGATAAATCATAATAAACAATAATTAATTCATTGCAGGTATTTAAATATGAATTTATTTAATGTTTTATTTGGATGTTATGATAAAAAAATAAAGATCTTTTGCTAATAGTATAAAAATACAATTTATTTTTTAATACTTGGGGATCGAACCCATGACTTTTCACATGACATGCTCGTCGAGAGTATTATCCTTTTCATGAAATATTGAGCTTTCACTGCCTTTGCGAGATGCATGAACGTATTGTTGCGTGAAAACGTAGCTCAGAGCGTCAGACATCAAAGGTTTTCTATGTAAAGAAGTTTTCTCGGTTATGAAAGCCTTTGTGTGGAAACGCACTAAATCCCTGGGGAGTCTATGTCTCCAGGAGACAGGGTTTCCACATTCACCAACAAGCTTTGCCGACGGGTATAGCTCAATGGTCAAAGCGTTTACTTTGAAAGCCAACGGTCGTGGGATCGATCCCCGACGGAGATTAAAAAAAATAAAAAAACGATTTCTGAGCTCTAAGATATCTTCGGTTGGTGTGAATCGATCCCTCACCCGTAAATTGCCAGTCATAGCATATTAATTAAAATTGGTGGTAGACGAAAGTCGTCCTGTGAAGACCACCCATTCATAGTGAATTCCTGTACGTGTACTAAAGAAATATTTCGGTGTTCAATGGGTTCATCGGGGTTTTTTAAGGAGATCGGATGATAACCCCGACGATGCCGAGGCCTGGATATTTTTTCTGTCCTTATGGAGTGACTCAGCCCTATTCTCAATCAAACTCGGTCAAGTTTGGAACCAATAGCGCCTGAATGACAAACAAACGCTCTTACCACTGGACTATGCCGCCCGGCTTTAGCCTAATACCACAATTGAATTCAGTGCAGTGAATATAATTAAAAAATATTTAAAATGTATTTTTTTTAAATAAATGAATCAAAAAATAAATTTTAAAATTAATAATTTCATTAGGTTTTGTGGTGACCCTATGTGTATGTGGTGGCAGAACTTCATAGACGGAGACGTCATTCTTTTCGAACAAAGAATACAATGACAACATTCAGGCTTTGAGAAAAAAAACCACGTATGTTTTCAGTGACTAATAACGGTGCTTATCCTGTCAAGACCTGCAGATATATTAGGACTGATTATTCAAGTCTAGAAGTAATTTATCAAAAAAACGGCGCTTAGAGAAACATTACATGAAAACATATCCTATAACAATATAAAACATTTTGATAGTAATGGAAGGTTTCATATGTAAATCATAAGATGCTTGCCATTTTAGGGATGGCTATATTGAGTATAAGAAGAATAGCGGGAGTGACCTGGATGCGGAAGGCGGAGGATCGAAGAGGATAGAGACTCATGCGGGAGGCCTACGTTCAACAGTGGACGGACACAGGCTGATGATGATGATATATTGAGTATAATGTTATCATCATTATACTGCAGTTTGACATTCACACATCATGCTAAATGTCAACGATTAATTTAAGGACTCACTGTGAATGATGGTGAACACGAGATGACTTTTATCTACAAGTCATATTTTTTTATTCATATGTTATGGACAGGATATTTACGGGATTTTATTTTAAGAGTTATTGCAAATAAATAATTTTTATTTTCAGTTTCGTAAAGATATATGCGATATCTTGGTGTGTTCACTGAGAGCAGTGGCATAAAAAGCTCGTTTACCGACTTGCAAGCGTTGGTCTTTACCAACTTCGTGCTTAATATCTGAGAATCAAACAAAATGCCTACTTTACACAGCCTGTATTAAAATCACTATTTTTATCAAAAGTCACAGCAGTTAATAGTGGATTTTAAGAATAAGGTCAAATACAAATTAACTTCAAAGGGTACAATGACACGAATTTCAGAGGAATAATAACAGATAGGAATTCAAAGAAAGATGGTGGATCCAGCTAAAAAAAAGTTACCTGGATACCACACGAGAGCAAAAGCATTAGTTGTCTTTTTTCAAGTCTGCGGGCCCTCTAACTTTACATATAATGTACTTAGAGTATCTCCAAAATGGAGGGCTGATTTGGGACGAAGAGACAAATCTAAAGGCCGACCACTTTACAGTGGTAATTTATGGAAATTATTTGGAAAAAAAATACGAAATTTCTTAATTATTCCATGGTCATAAATAATTACTTTGATGTGAATATTTAAAATTAATTTCAGTAACCAGGTGAGATGTGCCGCCAAACTTTTCAGTTTACAGATTGGATTACACGTAATAATATATTAAAACATTTAGCAACAGTTACGAAGCAAGAGAGAGATAACCGAACTTGTAATGTCGATTCCGCGAACTTACAACTGCTCTTCGCAAAGACAGCGCGAATTTCAGGCTTCTGAAAATAGCATTGCAGATTATTTTTTGCAAAAATGTAGCACAAAGTAACAATCGAGAAACAAAGCTCACTATAAACATTTCTATTTTATAAATATAAGTATGAAAAATATGTAAATTATAATATGCACTATGTGTAAAATAATTATAGCACATTTTAAGCGCGGTTCTAATTAGATCACTGATGTTTTAAAAACATTGAATGAGGACCAAAATTTGTTCTTTTTTAATTAACACAAAATATATAAAAAAATGGTTGCTCGCACAACCCTGCAAATTACACACAAAGCTAAACCATATACAAAGAGCCAAATATAAATAGATAATAATATTTTTGATATTGGCCTTGATAACTGCGCGCGATATCTTGACAATATACTTGATGTTGTTAAGCATCAAGGAACTTTTAAATCCAAGCAATAGTTCCGGAAAGACCTTTCAAGAAATTAAAAAAACTCTCAGATGAAAATACAGAACATGTCTTCTGTTTACGTGGATGATGCACTCCGTCAGAGAACTTGGATGGGTTGCCACGTGTTACTTGCTGTGTGTTATTGGTAAGTAAAACTTCACCTTAGGAGCGACATGGTACAAGCCTCATGAGCGTCAAGTTATTAATCATTTAATATCTTGAAAAAACCAATTAGCAAATCATCCAAAATGTGACTCGGATACTACATCTGCCTTTTTATCAAATATTTGCCCTGGAAAACGTCAGGAACCGTTTGTTCCCAGGCACACCTTTAGGTTTAAATGTCTTAAAACAAGACATAGACAGTAATAACTAAGTGGCAGCAATTTGTAATGACCTATGTTGCAAATATATAATATATATGCAAGGAAAAAAAACAATCATGTATATACGCAACTTGGTTATGGTTAAGTGTTACTGTGTGTTAATCGACTTACGGCAACAAGTTAACGTTTAGTATAAAAGTTAACCAACGACCATACCACGTTGAAACACAGTTTCTCGTTAACCTGTTTGCATCGGTAGCCGATATATGCCGTCTAAGATTCCCCTACCATTGACATCGGTAGCCGTGATATATCGTTTTGCTACTCTCTTAGAATGGTTTTTATGCATCATCTGATAACTAAAGGATACAAGAACCAATGTGATATTTGAAAATAGACCAGATAAGTACATTATGCTTCAAATACTAGTTTTATAATTGACAGTATAATTTGTATTCCACCGAGCCGTAATGAAAGGGTTAAGGAACATTTGGCGCAATTTTCAGTCAAAAAATTAGTAAATCCCATAACAACGGAATTGAAATAAAAAGACTAACTATTTAATATGGATACCTAATAATCACGTGTTACATTATATTTAGACCGTAATAATATTACATGAAACATTGTACATTATCGAGATAACACGTGAAGTGCCCACTCATCTAACTAAATAAAGCACAAATAGCTTATTTATATAATATTGCGTAAACGATATCTGATAATAATTTTTTCGTGGCCTTTTCTGGGCATAACAAAATTGGCTTTCAGGAATATTTAACTGAAATCCTGAAATATAATAATACTATGTAAGATGCGGAGAATCGCCAGAAATAATTATGCTGAAAAAAGTTCTTTTTAACAGAGTTTACATCATAAATCTTATTTCTTATGAAAAGTTCTGCCTATTGCACAGTTTTATTAAGGTAGCAGAGACGTATAATATCATATCAATTTAAACGATTCTGAAGCCATTATATACATTCGCCGGCGGGTATAGTTCAATGTTCAAAGCGTTTGCTTTGTAAGCCAAAGGTCGTGAGTTCGATCCCCGAAGGAGATTAAGAAAAAAGTATTTTTAATCGATTTCTGGGCTCTAAAATAATTGTTGGTGTGAATTTGATCCCTCACCCGTAAAATACCAGTCATAGTATATTAATCAAAATTGGTGGTATACGAAAGTCGTCCCGTGAAGACCACCCATTCATAGTAAATTCCTATAATAATAAGGATGATGCGTGAATCTCGGGCTATAGTCTATGACATCAACATTCCACATGCAGCGCTTAGTCATATCCACCAAAGTAAGCATCATAGAATTCCACAGATGAGATTTCAAAATTACTATCACCATTTGTCGGTATTCTCCTGTATGTGCTTACATAAAAAAAACTGAGAAAGTTTGTTTATTTATACATAAGGCTATATCCAAGTGAAAGAGCTCGACTTTTATTTGAGAGTTCGCTGATTCAATCCCTAACGAATACATATTTATTACGAGTTCTTGAGACAGACTTGAAGACAGAAAAACAACTGTATCCTTCTTTGTAGCATCGATCCGGTGGTTTAGTCAAAATCACAAAATCTTGCATCTCGATCTTCTGCAACTCTCTTTACCTCATCATAAGAGCTAAAGAAGGTTGAGAAAATATAAATAATACAAAAATACACTCACTGATCGATGATATTAATCCATATATGTATACTGCGTTTAACTTAAACAAGAGCCTTCGTTGTATAGCCATACCTGCAACAAAAAGAAAAAAAACATTTTAAATATTAGTTTATATTGTATTGGATGAAAAGAAAAATTATTTCTAGTAGAAGACTTGTGAAAGACATACAAAATAGTTACCTGGAGGACCAAAATGCTGTTGATAATTTTATTTTTTAAATGAAGCATAATGGAGCGTAAATAGTCAAGGGTCGAAAATATTTAACCTTATATACGAGTATTATTTTTAAGTAATAGGATATTGTGTTTCATAAAATGATTGCATCGGATCCTGCTAAAAAAAAACAACCTTCGTAAATTGTATCAGAGGTGATGGTGTATGGCAATAGTCTGGTGAATTGTTCATCGTTCCTCGGTTGTGTGATTTCCCACCGGGCGAAATTAAAAACACAAGCAAATCCGATTACAACGTACGCGACATCGCGACTATTTACGTCACGTTATTTTACGATACATGTGTGATACTGGACTTCCCCTCTTCATATTCCCTCGCCCACCAGAGAACAATAAGATCTCCGTGATGACGCGCTTTTTCAGATTATGTTAGTTATACCGGTATATACCATTGAGCTATACCCGGTGGGTATAGCTCAATGGTATATACCTTCTTTTGTACGGCCTTTTTTTGTATTTCTTGTACATCTCGAAACTTTGTTGCCGGTCTCGGAAGTGCATATAAAATTTGCTTATTTTATTTACTTTATAATATTTACGTACTTCGGTGCGTAAACCAAATATTTTATTTTTATTAATAATAACCGGGAATTCCCAGATCCAATGCGAATGATGCAGCTTTCTAAGCACCGACAACGTGTTGCCGGCGGTCATAGTTTTGCCGGCGGTCATAGCGTTTGCTTTGCAAGTCAAAGGTCGTGGGTTCGATCCCCGACGGAGATTTAAAAAAAAGGTCTTCATCGATTTCTGAGCTCTAAAATACCCCCGGTTGGTGTGAATTTGATCCATCACCCGTAAAATGCCAGTCATAGCCTATTAATCAAAATTGGTGGTAGACGAAAGTCGTCCCGTGAAGACAACCCATTTATAGTAAATTCCTGTAATAATAAGGATGATGCGTGAATCTCGGGCTGTAGTCTATGACGTTGGCGGATCAACACTCCACATGCAGCGCTTAGCCATATGCACCATGGTTAGCGTCATAGAATTCCACAGATCATCCGTCGGTATTCTCCTGTATTGCGCTCTTTGAAGTGGTCCAGCCGGCATCAGGTCCGGTCAGATACCAGGGTCCGTCTGCAAGAGTGCAGACGCAAGTAATGATTCTTAACTGATGTCTGCTTTTTGTAGAATCCATTTCCGAACCTTATCGTTTCCTTATCCATTCCCACGTATTTCGTGGTTAGCAACGTGTTACCAAAGAAGGCAATTCGAGACTCGCTGTAGTATACTAACTTCGCAGCCTTAGACTGAGGTCTATTTGACATCTAACTGATGCACTTAGAATCATGGGAAGGCCTTCAGCCACTCTCTAACAAGTAGCTTTTTGCGTGCGTCCAGTAACGAGTCCCCATCTGGGTCTCCAAAAACAGGACGGGACAGGGAGGGTTTTCACCAAGCGGGTGTATGTGTTTACATAAAAAAAAAATGTTATCTTTAAATTTACGATAAACAAATCTCACAAAATATGTCTCGGATACTAAGGTTGTTCAAATCGTTATTTCGAACATAACTGTGTTGTACTAAGCATCCAAAAGTCCTTAAAGTAATTGTTATAATCAACTCTTTATCTTAGATTCATTCAGTCAGATACGACACAGGGCATTTTTGCCACTATGTAAATTAAGGGGATCAATCTCCAAACAACAAGTATCGAGGAATTTGCGGTGTACGAAATTCCATGTATTAATATTAACAAAGAATGCTTACGCATCGATACGGAGCATTGACCATCCCAATAATCTGCCACTATATGTGGATTGAAGGGATCAAGGTCCAAAAACGCCATCGAAGAATGTGTGGTGTATGACATTCAATAGATTAATATTAATTTTATAAATGCTTACTCATGTTGTAAATTAGGGTATAAAAAGAGGTCTCGTATCAAATTAATTAGTATCAACTCAACTCCGGTCTTTGGATTTATCCTCAGTGTCGGAACATTGGTATTCCGGCATAAACATTTAAGCTGATGCTGTAATTTCGGGACCGCTACCTCGGTTCCGGAACAAAGGTTGCTGTCTCCTTAAGTCAAGAGGCAGCCGTAAGCCATGTAGGATCACAGGTGAAACTCCAGGTGTAGAGATGACTTGGGATAGGGCATGCATTATGATGTCCGACACTTGAAGATGCTCTACACTCCGATATTGTGTTATCGTGAATCCCTATTCCGTGTAAAGTTTAAACGTGAGTGGAATACCTCTCGATATTGATTTTCTTTACACATATTTCCAGTTCCGCGCTCGCATCTGTTACTTATTACTGACGAAACAAACATATTTCAAAACCCATTATCGTCACGTGATGTTCCAACCCGTCGCGACGTTCAGGCCATTTCACTCCCCGACGCGATATTATATATTTCTCTCGATGCACATACATACATATACGTGAAAAAATTATATACATTCCATCCTCCGATGAATTCGCATGACCTACTGAAGAAAACCATCAGTTCAGCCTTACACGAACAGTCAGAGAGCCGCCTTAACCCATTATATCCCACCGTAAACGCTTGTTTGCACTTGTTATATTATAAAATTACTCGTGATTACACATTTTGAAACTACCTGATGTAGTGAACGATGAAAAAAAAATTGGTAATAATACGTAGTTTAATGTATCTTAGTCCTAACTATGACTCACGATTATAATGACACAAATTTGTCATTATGACTGAAATGACAAAAAATCTTTAATGTCTAAGAGCACCTACATACCCAGAGGTCCAAAAGGGAACATAGACGGTACCCGGGAGTCTCCAGGGTAAGAGCCCGCGAATTTGCATAGACTACGGCTGGAGTACCAGAGAAATATTTGGGTGTCTAATAATCAGCGTTTTTAAGGAGATCGGAAGATCAAACCGACGCTCTCGAGGCCTGGACATTTTTATGTTTTGTCCCAACCTTACCGGGGGCATGTATAGAGCTGAGTTTTTTAAAAATCAAGCTTGTTCGGGATTTAAAACGACATCGTCTGAACGATAAATAAACTCTTTAACCACTAGACAACGGCAGAAATATATTGTTGAATAAAAAAACTTTATACAGATATATTATGATACTTCTTAGAAAAAAAAGGGATTGAATTTCGATGAATGTTTCCAAGTACTGTCTGTATTGATTTCGTATTTTTCCTCTTCTGCTTACGAGGAAACATCTTTATTTTATTTTATACTAGTTTATTTTGTATTTGTGCAGACTTTGAAGTACGTATTACGAAACCTATTCACTTGTACTCGTAATATTTCAACATAAGTAATACGCTTATATTGAGCTTAAATTCTCAACTCGGCTCGAAAGCTGTGAAATAATAATATTTTACCGTGAATTGAATAATTCAACACGTACTCGTTCAAGAGAATACGTTCGTCAACATTGGTTGACGTAATACATTAGTTTTGAATTAAAATCAATCAAACAAATTCAATACATTAACATTAATTGTATGTAGTAATACTGTCTTGGTTTTGCAAAGCTTCGCTTAGAATGGTTTCAAATTTATACTAAATATACGATATATTTTTTATCAAATAAGCTTCCAAAATGGAAAGTATATAAATAACGAATCTTAACCAAGAACTGTCATATTAAAAATAAGATCTTTTCATCTTTCATCGAATTCATTGCACAGTCGACAGTGCCTTGAAGTATCAATCTCGAATAAAGTCAAATATTACGAGTCAATTAAGTATAGAGCCGGTCTCGCTCACACAATCAGATAATTAAAAAAATCATAAATATAAAATTAAAATAATTAAGCTGATTTAAATATTATGTTATATGGCTAATTGACAAACCGCGCGATCGATCGTCATGACATTTTAAAAACGTTTTAAAAAAATCATTAAGTGACCGGTGCAAAAATAAAATATAAATAAGTACGTTAACTTCTTACGTTTTCACGGCCAGATTTGATGTTGTTTGCTTTTGGGTTTAGCCGTGTGTGGCGAATTACTTCTTTCCAATATTTCGACCGCCATTGCAAGGGTCATCTTCAGGGTTAATTACTTAGTGAGTGTAGTATAGTGACTAAGTCATCAACCCTGAAGAAGACCCCTGCAATGGCGGTCGAAATATTGGAATGAATTAATTCGCCACAAACGACTAAACCCAAAAGCCACAATATCATAAATAACTACGTTTTAAGATTGATAGTATGTTTGATGCGTAATAATGCTTGCCGGGAAACGCTAGTAATTAATAAAAGAAAATAAAATGTCAACGACTGTATTATTTACTACCTATTCGCAGTGACATCTAACATTATCAAGGACTTTCGCTCACATACCAAAGAGAAAACATAAAAACGTAGCGAAATAACGTTCTGCTTTGAATTAACACAACTAGCAACGTAGGCAGTACACACGTATCACGTAAATATAATTAGAAATATTATCTCGGTACTTAAAACACATGTAGTATGCGTCCTTGAAACATTATAGGGTGAAACATTCGCATTATTTATTCGTAAGTTGGTACCAACTTGGTGGGGTCTCGTTTTCACATTTGCTTATCTGATTGATGGAATGTTTTCAAATTACGTACAATTTATTCTAAGGTTTCACACAATGTCTTCTCTATAATAAATATCCAACTTCATTATTAATAAATAACGGCGATTTATTTATTGAAGGATCCACAGTGGCACAAGCGGGATGATTTTTTTCTACCGGTAATAATTTATTAATTTTCCTCTCTTTTTTAAAATGTAACCTTTTATAATAATACACCAATAGAGGAACTAAAACATCATCTATAAAAATAAGCATTATATTACTGGCATCTCAAAGCAAGAAAAAACATCGTTTCCTGCATACCTGTATTATGCTTTTTTACTATCGTAATTGGTAGAAATGCTATTTAAGCAAGAAAATAAATGTGTTTAGATAAGATTTATTTACAAAACGCAAGTGCAAAAACGAGTATTCATGATTTTGATTTGGCAATTGATATGTTGAAGATGCACCACGTTTTTGAAAGCCAGTTGAAGACGCAATAAACTTGTTAACTGATGCAACACCCGAATAACAAATCATCATACCAATGACACATTTTGTTTATGGAATTCGGCCGTTTGTTATCATTTGAAAGGCTTAAGGTTACAACGTCGGTATATTTTTATATCAATGTTTATTTAATAAATTTTATATGTAATCTCCAGACTACCGTAACGACGTATTGTTTTCTTGCAATAACAATGTCTGCAACAAAACAATCGACAAACATTCTTTTATTTTATAATATATCAATTACACTGCACATGATACGGTGCTGCAGTTTTAAACCCTTTCATTACGGCTCGGTGGAATACAAATTATACTGTCATTTATGAAAGTACTATTTGAAGCATAAATGTACTTTTTCATATATTTTCATATATCACGTTGGTTCTTGTATCCTTTAGCTATCAGATGATGCATAAAAAACTATTCTAAGAAAGTAGCCAAACGATTTATCATGGCTACCGATGTCAACGGTAGGGGAATCTTACACGGCATATATCGGGTACCGATGCGAACAGGTTAAAGTCGTGTGTCACTGTTGCATTATTATTTTGTATTATTTCAATCAATATTACTTATTTACTAGCCAAGAGTTCGCTGGGGTTACCTCAAATTTTTAAAAATAAAAATACGAGTATTTCGATCTCGTCAGATGCCTGCCAGAGATTGGACTGAATTATTTACGGGTTCGATCCATTAGAATGCTGAAGGCAGACGATCGAAGAGGATGGAGATTCATGCGGAAGGCCCACGTTCAACAGTGGACGGACACAGGCTGATGATGATGATGTAGGGTCTTGGGGTGAAGCGTCTAATCGTTACATAATATTACCAATTACAAAAAATTATCATTATAACACGCTAAGCTCACGACGGATTTGCCAGATATATACTAAAAATTTAAAACCTTAGTGACGTTCAACGAAATGAGCAACATCTGGCACTCGCAGCTATATTCGATTAAAACAAAGTGGCATATTACCCATTTTACACGGTTGTGAATCCTGGCATTTTACCATAAGAAAATGAGATCGTATGATATGTTTTGAGGTCAGATTCTTGCGTCATATGTTGTAGTTACGATGGTTTGACTTAGTGAGTATTGACTAAATAAAGTAGCCGACACGGCAGCGTTACAATCTGCACTTACTCAAGAGGAAAAGGATGGAGAAATGTGCATAAGATGCCTCAGGAGAGCATAAACTATGGTGTCTTTTATTTAGATCATGGGATTCTCCCCGATTTGGAGTTTCGGGAGTTTTTCTGTTAATCTGGAATGAGAGTGTTAACTTCCTCTATATTTAATGTTGAATACGAATAAAATGTGTATGTTACATAATTTAATACATTGTAATTTTTATGTAAAGACATACAGGAGAATACCGACAGATGGTGATAGTAATTCTGAAGTCTCATCTGTGGAATTCTATGACTCTTACGGATTGTTGATCCGCCAGCGTCATAGACTACAGCCCGAGATTCACGCATCATTCTTATTATTAAAGAAATTTACTATAAATGGGTAGTCTTCACGGGACGATTTTCGCCTACCACCAAATTTAATAAATAGGCTATGACTGGAATTTTACGGGTGAGGGATTAAATTCACAACAAACGTGGTATTTTAGAGCTTAGAAATCAATTGAAAATCCTTTTTTTTAATCTTTGTCGGGGATCGAACCCACTACTTTTGGCTTGCAAAGCAGACGCTTTGAGCATTGAGCTATACCCGCCGGCATGAGTAATAACTATAGAATCACAAAATGGTATGAAAAATCAAACGAATAATAAAATAAATTATATTATTATGTATTGTGTAGTACGATTTCATACGGATTTTCAATTTATTTATTTTTTCCTCAATTTTTCGAAAGCCAGTGGTTAACTTAGGATAACACCATTCGATTAATCTAGAAAGCGGATATGAAATAACTACTTGTACTTGTGGTATACATATTTTTTGTGTATAACTTGATTGATAGGTAAGCACACGTCGTCATGTAGAAAAGCAATCGAATTGGCAGCACTTTTTGTTCAATCCATACAAAAAAAAAAGGTTACCAACCCGGTTATAAATTTAAACTGACGCGCAGTAAGAAAGCATTATTCTCACGTGCCTGTCAGATTGTCAAAAGTGCGTAACCCGTGGAGTAAAAAAAAAACAATATATTTCCCCGTCGGCCGTAACTCATTAAAGGTCAACCCCACCTGTTTTGTTTTAAGCCGAACAAAGAGCCGCGCAATGTTTTCGTGCGAAATCGCGAATAATGTTGTTGTAAAGCGGGGGGTTTGGAAACCTAGAGCTTTTATCAAAAGCCCGGTTGGCAACCCCTGCCTGCCTTGAATACAATGCAACATGCGAGGGCAGTTCATAGAGGCACTTACTTTTTGAAAGAAATATAAGTTTCAGTGACGTGCTAAGATATCATAAAAAGTCATGAAATAAGTCAATTAGTCAATGACAAATAAAGTTGAATATTTAAGGACGATTTCTTTATATGTTTTGATTGGTCAGTGATGCATTTATATTCACCTTCAGAACTAAATTAAACAAATCCATTATTATTTAAAAAAAGGGCATATTTGAAATATGTATAGAATGACCCACAACTCAAAACGTGTCGTAAAAAAAATTTTGACGAAGGAATGGCGGAATACGAAACAAAATTATATTCAATAGAGTATTCGGATAATTGCGCATGTCGCACTGAAGCGACGTGTTTTTTTCAGGGCGTGGGATAAATCCGCACCTCGCACTTAAGAGCCGTGCACGGTGGTGCGGATATATCCGTCGATGTTCTCAGATATTGGCCACAAAGAAGAAGATCTAATTAGGGTTAATATTCGAGCATAGTATATAATAGTATATTAAATTGTTGTTCTGCATCTAACATTGAGGATGGTGGTAAAGCGTTAACTTTGGTGTGATTTTTTAAAAATAAATAAAAGATAAAAAGCACAATCGAGTTAAACTGTTAATCTCTATGATTCTCTGCCAAAACGGCTGGACGCTACATGCGGTAAATATCTATTTTTAGTATGTGTGCGGATTGGTAAGATTGAAAGTGTATATTGATCAGTTTCTTAAGATTATTAAGATTATACAATTGACAAGTACATAATTGATTTCCTACACATTTTCTACAAAGTTCTAATTTTTAATTTTATATGATTTGTTGCCATTTGATTAAAAAGAAAACTGAATATTGAAAAAAAGCGGACTTCATGATCTACCCTAGTCGCACCCTAAAGTTTCGAAGCAGGTGATTCAGCAGACGCTCGAAATTACAAGTCTATAAACTTTTTTCACAAAAAAAAAAAACGAATCCATGGTCAAAGAATTGTTGATTTGCGTTTCTGTTTAAAAATATAAATAACAGCCTTTTTAATTTAACAAACCATTGAAATTCAAATAATTGTCAACGATCACGTGTAGTATCAAAGGATTTTTTAAGCGTTTTGTTTTTCAAGATTTTTTAGCATATTTCAGTCATTATTCACTTTAAGAAATTTTGCTTGTGGACGCAACACGGCCCAACCGCATAAATACTCATGATAATAAAGCGCAAAATGAAAACTGGATTAGATATGTTGATAAATATTCGACGCATGCCTTAATAGTCTCTTAGTTGACAGTAATTAAATATACACATACTATAATGCAACAAATTCTTTTTATACGCATCAATTCGTTCAGAAAAAATATCGGCAGAGGCGGGATGCGAACCAGCGAACTTTGGAACCAGCCATTTGTTTAAGTTCAATACCCTTGACCACACGACCATCGACTGCCCGAATCGATGAGTCGAAAATCTTACATTTATAACATTGTTACCAATGTTACCATCGTATAACGATAGATTTCTCTATAGTATTTATTCAGAGTGTGTATATTATTATTTTTTATTATTCAACCAGTCCGTATTTATTCACAAGTTTTTTAGTAGATTAGAATATTGAAATAATAAAATAATATTCTAATAATTGATTTAAAAAGTCCATATCTTAGTTGACAGTTTATATCTGACACATAGAAAAGGGATAAAGTATTTGACAACGTAAAATAACGTATTATGAAAAAACATATTTTTTGAACTTGCATCCAAAGGAAATTGAAATAACAATAAATTACAACCTACTGTGTAAGTAATATAAATAATTATATTATTAACGATACAATGTAAGCTTCCTTCGTCACATTTGATAAAATGTAATGATGGCCTGTTAAATTGCACGAATTAATAATGTTTATTTGTATCTAAAATTATCGGTAAACACCGGAACGGAATCTGCAAACTCATCGAAATAATATAAAGACGTAAATCAACTTTCGATTGCGACTCAATCAATGTCGATTGAAATAAATAAACAAACACGCAATGTAAATACAATGTTTCTTATATGTTACGTTGTTTGACAAATCAAATAAACAAAGTCATTCATTTATTCATCAACGAATAAAATAATGCATTTCATTTTAAAAAGGAAAAAATATAATTATTTAAAATGTATTTATTACATACATACTCGTCCTTGCAAGAACAAAGTATTAGGGTAACATAATTTAATAAAGGTTAATTAAAACTATTCACGTTCACATTTTTTTTATACAAATTTGCGTGTTTGAAACACACTTATATTGAAGTACACTCGTATATTATGATTATCGCTTACATTGTATGGAAATCAACTGAAAAATTGTTAAATACCACAACATTGAGAAGAAAAAGAATATAATTAAAATTTTAGTACATTTTCCTCACATACAAATTAGGAGTAACAGGATAGCAGAATAATGAGACGATAAAATTTATCGCGTTTCCACATGAAACTAATGTGTTGCAATAAAGAACAATATTAATTATTTTTATAAACTTTGCAATTTACTAACTATTAACTAAGTAGTCGTATTTACTATGATGACTATATTCATTCTGCCGGGTGTATTTTATTGACTAAATAATTGAATGCGGCATATTTCCTATATGCATGTATATGAAATATGTGTCATACTGTTATGCAGTCAATAAGTATGTAATACAATAGTCAGCAATAATATTAATTACCAGAGCTTCATCAATGATAGAAGGTAAATAAAATGAGTATTTTTAATCAATGTGGAAGCATTATATTAAAGGATAAAATTGAGTTATTTGAAATAATTTAAGCAATAAAATAAAATTGTTAGGCCGCATCCTAGGTATTTACTCATCGTCGATAAGTATACTTTTGGTAAAATTCTATTTGATTATCAACAGACTCACTGTCAATAGGTGATGTACACGTGTTGACTTTTTTCGTACGACATATTGTGAATCACTACTTAGATCGCAAGAATATTTATGTGTATGAAAAGAAGCACAGACGAATTATTTTCATTTATTTTTAATTAATAAATCTTAACAATTAATGTTTTTTTTCATAGTTATTATACTAAATAATAGTGATTAAAGGTTGCATAAGTATTTTCGTTACAAACTAAAAGGAACGTAAGTCTACAAGGGTCCGTTCTATAGTTTATTGACTTTAACACAAAAAAGTAAATATCAAAAGATGAGTGGATAATAATGATGTTTTTTTTTGATTTCTATGTTTATTATTTAAGGTTCTCTGAAAAAAAAATGCACTGCCTTTTTGGTGTACGCCGTTAAATTAAAAATAATTTGAAAGACGTTATTACACAAATAGTTTATACAATAAAACAGACATTTCATGAACCAATTTCATTGATATTTTTATAATCAATTGAGTTTATTATTTGTCTAATTTTATAGGAAGGTAATAACTATGATTCAACACCATACTTCACGCTTTATAAGCAAGCGTGTTTCCCACTACATACACTCATAATATAACCATTTCGAATAAACCATTATTTCATTACACATACAATTACCCGATCCCCTTTTTACTCAGGGGAATACATTTCAAGGGCTACCGTAACAAAAAATTCCAAAAAAGGTAATTAGCTCGACAAAAAGAAATGTTTTAAAAACTTAATGGATTTTAAGCCTTACCGCTACCAGGAGCGAAGAATTGAGAGGAGATAATTATAATGTCATGAGTAAATGTGACATTAATAATGATTTCGAAGAAGGGAAACAAAATATATAAAATTAGCAACGCTTCGAGGTAACGGTTAGCAGAAATGACAGGAGGTAGTGAAAATGTAACATGTTTTCAGTAAACGTGTTTTATTTAACGGATTAGGGAAACCAAGGCGTGTATAAAAGATACTAAAACAGCAAAGGTTGTATAGTTATATATACCAGATTAGTGGTGACAGTAGTTGAATGGATATTTTTTGTAAGTGCATAATTTCGTAATTAAGGGTTAAAAAATATTCATCATTGTAGACTGATTAACTGCAACAGTCACCAAGTCAGCAAAAGTCATTAAAGGTTTTTAAATCTTACCCTGTATGCAGCAAAGTATCATTAAAAATAATTACAATTTAAAGGTAAAATTAACGATAGTGTAATACTCATTATCAATAAACATTTAAGTTTAAACAAAAGGAAACAAAGCTACGTTCGAAAATCACAATCAATTTTTAGCAAAAGCGTAAAAAATAAAAATAAAATTATTTGTATTACTAAATTATAAAATCAACAAAAGTAATAGGGGTAATGTACGGCTGTTTCTAATAAATGTGTAATGAATAATAATAAAGTTATTAATTTAGGTAACGAAGGTACATTTTTTGTAAGAATTTTGCAGGTTAGCATAAGTGACAGGAGATAATTAAAAAATATATTCTGGTTTCAAAAAAAAAACAGAGCGGCTAGGTGGAAAAATAATTAAACTAGTAAATTTAGAGAAACAAAGTTACGTGCGAAAATTATATATTTTTTGATTAATAAAAAGTAGGAGGATAACAGGAGCGAAGGGGGGTAATTTACACGTGCTAAATTTCTATAAATGAGAAATAAGTAATCAAAATGTTAATTAAAGCACAAAGTTGTTTTTTGTAAGCAATTACAAATAAGTTACTGGAGTCATTATTATTTTTTAAATGTATTCTGGTGCGAAAGAAACAGAGCAGCTATATGTTAGAATAATTTGAATTTGAAGAAACAAAGGTAAGTGAGAAAATTTTAATAATATTTTTTTTACGTGAAGCTACGTCGGTTAATTTAAACGTGGTTGCAATAAATGTGCAAAAAATAATACCTGGACTAACAAACGTATTTTATTTTGTAATCAGCTATCTATCAGAAGCTCGAGTTAGATTATAAGAACAATGAAACTTGTAAGTATAGCTGAAAGAAAGGTATGTTTGAAAAACAGAATTATTTTCATACATTGGTAAACTTACATTTTTCAATAAATGTGTTTTTAATAAATAATAAAATAAATACGATAGGAATGGTTTTTTTTTTCAAGCAGTTACCAGAGTAGCATACATGACAAGATAAATTTGTGAAATAAAAAAGAATTCTGATGTAAAAATGATTAAAACAATATTTTACATAAAGTGGCAACATTAGTAGTACTATAAATAACTTCTTAGGTTTTCACGGCCAGATTTGATATTGTTTCTTTTGGGTTTAGCCGTGTGTGGCGAATTTCTTTTGACCAATATTTCGACCGCCATTGCAGGGGTCTTCTTCAGGATTGATGAAGAAGTATCTTAGTAGTACTATGTTTGCAATAAATAATAAAAATATTAATTTAAATAAAAAAAAAAAAAATTGTGGGGAGTTACCAGGCTAGCATAAGTGACAGGATTATTATTTAAAAAAATAATCAGATGTAAGAATTATTAAACCAGTATTATTTTATGTAAAGTGACAACATTAATTGGCAAATACACTATGTTTCTTAAAAATAATAATTTTTAATAACAAAGGTATTTTTTGTACGCAGTTACCAGGCCAGCATAAGTGACAGGATAACTTTGTAAAAAAATGTGTTCTGATGTAAGAATGATTAAACCTGTCAATATTTTACATAAAGTGGCACGTACTATGTTTAAAATAAAATAATAAATTATTTATTTAAGTTATGAGTACAAAGGTAATTTTTTGTAGGCCATAACCAGGCCCAATAAGTGACAGGAGTTATTTTTTTTTTTTAATATATCCCGATGCGAAAAAAACGCAGCAGCTGTGGCTTTGTATGCAAGATTGTATGCGAGCGCCTGCCGGGGTAGCAGAAAGTGACAGGAGGTATATATTTTTTATCAGGCGAGTGTGAGCGATGCAGTTTTTTTTTGTGTGCGGTTTCGTGCGTACCTTTCATCCGGTGCGGAGGGGCTCGCTGGCTTAGCTCAGTGGACCGCCCTGGTGTAGTCCAGCCGTGCAGGAAGGGAGTGATTGATTTTTGTGTCGGTCGCGGGTTTGCGCGGTCTGCGGCGGTGTCCGGGCGATCGCGGGGATCTCGGCGGAGTGCTGTGGCGAAGACCGCGCTCCGCTCGGCCCGCAGCGGCACTGAGCGAGACGCCTGTCGGCCGCCGCCCGCACCCGCACCCCCGCCCCTAGCCGAACGGCGACCACGACGCAACTACTAATCAGGACAATTTTTTATTATTTTTATTATATATATATATATATTTTTAATTTTGTAACTTGTATAAGGCTCCATGGGATGGTCAATTATAATTTCACCTAACGTTTAAAAAAACAACTGCGTGTGCATGCACGGTGGCAAATATATTGACTGCTTAGTTTATTATAATGAAATGTAAATTTTAAAATGATTTATATGAAATAAAACCAATTTATTATTAAAATATTATATTATATCCAGCGTCTGTGTTTCCTACTTCCTACAATCTGGATCTCTTCAAGAAACAGATAAAAATATACTTGCAATCTCCCCAACCCACACACAAACACGAGCACAACACACGTTTCCCGAATGCAGCGTCCAGCCTCCCTAGCTGAGCGTCATAGAGTGCACTGGTCTTGACCGGGTGTGCGCTCCTGCATGCGTTTACATAAAAAAATAACATATATTATAGTTTTCATTCCGAAGACGTTCTGTAACCGGGAGGCAAGTTGAAACACTTCAAAACACTGCAAGGTCAGGCGCACAAATGAAGGATGGCAAAAATGTTTACGACTTTTCTTTATTGTTGTCGTAACACACGCTACAAGTTTAAACTTGTATAATAGTGATACACGTATTGAACACTGTCTACATGCTTAGTAAAAAAAGTCCACATAAATCATTTTAGATCGAAATTAACAAAGAAAATGGCATTCATTTGTGGTGGAAATTATATTTGTCACTGTCCTATAAAGGGTTAACGGCCTAGGCCAATACAAACGGTTTTAAATTAGAAATACAATTAAAGAAGATGGTACAACAGAATAAATATATTAAGCTAAGACAATAAATTTGGACAAAACACAAACAAGAGTAAATAAAACAGACATCACGCATATCAGTAGAAGGATCTGAGAAATGCCGACTAGTCTACATATTATCAACATAGGAGAATAGAAACCGTAGTTGGTTTTGGATGTCCTTACATGTAACAGGTTACTGCCTCTAATGAACCGGGAGGGAACATTGAGCGTAATTTCCTGCAATAATATTGAGTCATCGATAATGGAGTTCATAATTTTAAAAATAAATAGTAACACTTCACTTTAAAGTATCGAGCTTTTTAAAAAATATTTTTATTCATACAATTAATTTAACTTAATATCTGGCAACATCGATGTCTGTTAACCAGTACATATAAAAGCAAATAGAGTATGTGAAAGCTCGTTGCTTTAAAATGAACGTTTAATGGTAGCACTTCATTTTTGAGTATCGATCTTGTTATATTCCATTCGAGAGAAGCCCAGTTCAGACGTGAGCTCCACGAATTTGTTTATAGAAGTAATTTTGTGGAGTCCCCGTTCAGCGAGCTTTGGGACTTAACAGTATATTTCAGGTGTATTCATATTTTATTTCTTCTTCTTTTATTATGTATATTTATAAATGTTTTTTTTGTATGAATTCAATGTCATGTGTATTTTTTGTTTCGATCTTGATATATTTCACGCGAGGGAAGCCCATTTCAGACACAAGCTTCACGAATTTGTTTGTAAAAGTAATTTCATCGAGTCTTCTGTTAAGAGAGCTTTGGGACTGTCTAGTATTTCTGGTATGTTTCGTATTTCATTTCATTTTATATTTTTACATAATATTCAATTATAATGTTATATTTAAATTTCGTTGCTCTCCAAAGCGTATTAATGTTATTAAAATAAAAAATAAAAATCTAATTGACTTGAATCTTTTTTATTCTTTATTCCTTTTTATTCATATAATTGATTCAACTCAATATTTGACAGCATCTTTGTCTGTTAGCCAGCACATATAAGAGCAAATAGAATATGTAAACGCTCGTTTGGTAAAAACGAACCCTTAAACTTTTGAAGGCAGCGCCTTTTTGGTGGATTTGTTTATCGATTTTTGGGCAATTAATATAGACTGTAATATATTTTCTAGTAAACAAATATGACAGATGCTTATAGTTTTTAAATGCAATCCAAAATATTTTATATCCAGTTATTTAGTTAGTTAATTATGAACATTACAAGTAGAATAAAGTAGTAATATGATTCTACTCGTACCATTTCATGTAAAGCTCATGACCACTATAAATGTCATATGCAGAGAATGGGTTTAAGCAGTGGCAGTTTTACGGGGTGGCAAAGTGATAAAAAATGTGTTAGAGGCACGAAAATATTCCAACTTGCTTAAATATTAGCAATAGGAAGCGCAGGAATAAATGAGTCGCTTGCGCTGCAAGGTCTAAAGCCGTCACTGCTATTAGATATACTATTGCAACAACATTGCGGCGGCAGTTCGTAACGAACATATGCTGCAGTTAGAAGAGAGGATACTGTATAATGATGATGATGAACATAAAATATTCCATCATTTGCCTTTTATAAAAAAAGGGCGTCGCTTAATTTGTTTTTATATAATACATACAAGTTTCATCGTAATCGGTTGAAAGATATAGTAATTCATTAAAGATAAAAATTGACAATATTTTTGTTTTAATGTATGAAAAGCTCACTTTGCAGGACTGAAACGTTGAAGAGAGTTTTGTGTATATATTATATTTGAGTTTTTTGCTACAATTAGGCGAATAACTGTAGAGGGCGCCCTAACCGGGAGTATTTGCAGCAAGTATTCGAGGACATGAATTGTAGCGCTTATGCTGAGCTGAAAAGGGTTGCGGAGGACCGAGAGGAATGGAGATCGAGATGCAAGATTCTGTTGCTGCAAGCCAATCCACCGGATTGATACTACGAAGAAGAAGGCGAATAACCAAAATTATAGCATCCGAATCACGTTTTAAACATATAGACACCCCAGAAAAATTGAATTACTATCTGTTTTAACCCAAAGTTCTGCAAGCATTTGGCTGTCAAAGTGTTCAAAACAAATAAAAGTAAATGGTTAACTTAAAAGGCAACACTGATTCGTGTTCTCCTTTAGTATACAACATTACTGCAAAAGCCATGAAGCTTGAATAAAAATCAGGAATACCCAAGGCATGCGTTCATTTATCACTTTTTTTTTTAGTAAAACAGGTAATTAGTTCAACGATCCAGAAGCCTTGAACATTAGATCATAAAAAAATGCACAGCACATATTGTTATCTTGAAATTTGGCAATTATGGCATCAAAGAATGCGATGCAACTAGACTTTATTCAACCATCACTTACATAATACCCGATGAAAATTTGGTTTGTTTAATGATGCGTCCATTCAGATTATTTTACTTTATGAACAATTTTGGTTGCTGTATATTAATACTAAAGATATATATCTTGAAAAATGAGTTTATATCTTTATGCTGCAACTGTAAACGTGACCCCAAACGCCAGACAAAGGCCAGGTGGAAACGCACCGATATTTCGTAAAAGTCCGGTCACCCTGGCCTATGGCGGCCGACGTTGCGCAATTTGGCTTATTTATTCTGTGTAGCGGTCTCCCTCTACAGTCTACGTCGCTACGCCAAAGTGGCGGTTCAGACGAGAGCCCAGAGAGACCGAGCCGATACGACCTTTCGCAGCTGGCCCGTAGACCGGCTGTAGCTATGTCTACACCGCTACGCTGCGAACATAAAAGCTCGGATCCGCCGCACAAAAGCCGGCGCGATATAACTGCCGATTTTGACCGATTCCAACTGGCTAACGATCCCATCTATCCTGTACTCCTTCGTTCTATTCCCATGAGTCTATTACTTCATATGAAAGTCCCTTCAAATCAATCCGAATCTGAAGGTGTTACCCTTACCTAATGATCATTTATATAATTTTAATTCTTTGTAAGCCGATATGCTTGCAGACTAACACAGTGTACATCGTACATAGTCGACTAGTTTATCATTCAGAAACGTTCTTATTAAGCTTAATTTTTTTTTATTAAATATTGTATCTTAGTATCTTGACCAGGAATTTGATAATTCGTATCTAATTGATAAAAGATCCAATTATCAATCAAACAATAATTCAGATGAAGGAAGATTCTCTTGCAATTAAACCTAACACATAACAACCTAATTTACCATTTTCTACGTGTGTTACTAATTTAAGGCAATATCTTTTGAAATTTGCCACTTAGAATCTAGTTCTAGTTGCTTGTTATTTTTTTCTTATTAAACCACTATATTATATATTCAAACGACGGTATGTATTTTGCAATTTTTGTTGACGATTTTCTAAGAAAACTGGTGCATCGAGAATCAAAACTTGGGTTGCAGATGTGTCGAAAAACACCGGACATGATTATTTTTATTGTTATTTATGAGGCATGGAAATTACAAAAAAAGAGGATTAGTCTTAATTAAATTCATCAATAAAAAGTGGCACAAAAGAGCTAGAAAATAATTATTACTATCAGAGCCTTGTTCTGCATAATATTTTTGATATAAAATGATATAAAATATTGTAAATGGCCAACATTTTAATTAATTTCAAGCCAAAATAAAAATATGTTATTACTTTTAATTAAGGCATGTTTAATAAAGTTAATTATTTTGGGTTACGTGAAGTTTAATTAATTTTATGTATCTACTTTATGTAGAACGTGTTCAATAATACAAAAAAATAATTATTTTATATATTGATCAAAGAAATATGTATTTTGACCGGAAAAATACTTGCCATTAAAAATGCATTTAAAAACAATTTACTCGTAAACATCCTTTTGAATCCTTTTATAAAAGATGTATTTTTCTCGACAATTCGGAACTACAATATGTAATCTGCTTCGAGTTGTCAACTTTTTGAGTTGTCAATCATTCCATAATATTTGATATCGGGAATATTATATTTTTTAATATGCATAGAATTATTTTTGATTCCAGCAATCAAAACGACAGCTTCGTTTGTATTTGTAAAAGCAATCGTGGAGCAATCGCGTCTATTAAATTAATGGGGGTCTAATTATTCGTTACGCTGTGAATACTAAACACAATAATGACCAAGTTTGGGCTTATTGTTTTGAGGTTAAGGTGAAGGCCGCAGTGTAGTTATATTCTGCGTCACGGGGCTGCGCCACGGGTGTTGTGCGCCTTCTTGGCATGCGGATATGCAACCGAGGGTAATCGTGGACAGTACGTGGGAGAAATAAAAAAAAACACTAAAGAGAAGAATATTCTGGGCGTGCTTAAACTCTTCCTCTGGAAAAAAGAACTTCCGCGGACATTTGCATAATGATTAGTTTATCTACATGAGTTGTATGTTAAAATAATATTTCAATATATTTCAAATGTAACATTTATTACGTCCACATATTAGGTATTTTTACTGTAATTACCTAATCTAAATTCAGTGGCTTTTTAAACCCTTAAAAGAAGAATTTGACACGTTCGATAACCATATCGAACGTGTCAAATTCTTCAACCCTGAGGATGGCCTGTATTTATTTCTTCAGTAACTAATTCAAGGTTTTTGCAGTAATTTAATTATTAGGCAGTAAATTAAATAAACTGGCTGTAGATTGAATAAATTGGCTGTAATTTCAGTGCGAAGTTGGTCAGCTATAAAATTAAAATGTTAGTAATATACTTAATATTGCCAGTAATTAATGCAAAATGAATGAGTAATTCGCACATAAAATGGAAACCTTACCTAACCTAACGTAACCCATTATTAATTTTCATTGATATTTATTTACTGCAAAATTTATTATTTTTACTGTCATTTTTTATATGTATTACCTACCATTTTTTAAATATGTACTGGCCATTAATTGAATTTAATACTGACAAAATGAGGACCGAGAGGAATGGAGATCGAGATGCAAGATTCTGTTGCTGCAAACCAATCCACCGGATTGATACTACGAAGAAGACTGACAAAATAATAAGTTGCTCCCGAAGATGATCCTTGCATCTTGAAATATAGGAAAAAATAAAAAATTAGCCTAAGACGGCTCAATCCAATGTCATATTTTTATTATTAACCATTTACGCCTTACGGTATTGAAAATACTGCATTTAATGTGTTAAGAATCTCACAATGTACTGATTTTTTATCAATAAATTAATCATTCAAGGTTTTCAAATTATTATTTCCATGAGTTGCCAATGTTATAGACTTTATTATTTACTCAAATTAAACCGTTTAACAACAAGGAATGTAAAATATTATTTTCAATGTATCAAATAATATATTATTGCTTTGATCAATATAAGTAAACGACGTTAGAGCTTCTCTAACAAACTCGAGAAACGGATTTCAAATGAAAGAAACTATCAATTTATCAAACTCTTTCCTCCTGAGATTTCGGTCGTTTCTTTTTCCCTTACAGCTTTACCGCGTAAGTAACAGATTTGCATTAAGGTGACAGCTTTTATTCGTAGATTACCCGAGGGATATACTACTATATAATGGAAATAACTCCACAAATTCAGAAACGTATTGTGGGATCGGCGCTATGCAAAAACAACGTATCTACATAATATTACGTACCCCAAAATCAAAATATTATTCGTCCATAAATATAAGACGTAAAGACAATTGTCGACATTTTATTGTGGATATATAAATTTACTCACTACATACAGCAACAACAAATTAGTTACAAAATCTACACACAAAAACTCGATCTATTTAAAATTATGAGAGACTTAGAATAATACAAAATAGTGATGTAAAATTGGTAAGCCCATATTTTTCAAATATTTATTAATATTCTCGGGTAGTGGGGGACGGATTTTCCACCTACAAAAGCCGATTACAGTCTATAATGAGAAATATAACAAGATGGTAGGCGGAAGAAATCATTGTGTGAACAACGTTCAAGATTGAGTACCATAACACAAAAATTTGGTTTGTGAATAATACGTTACATTAAGTCGTGATAATTCAAATAAATAAATTATATTTACTAAAATACAGGCTTACATAACGGTTAAAGTACTTGAAGTATGTAAATGGTATTAGTTATTTGGGGCAAACCTGTCAAACATTACAAATTATAATAAAATAAAATAATTTAGATAAATACCTCATGGTCATGCTATTCGTATATATATTCTTGTGTATTATTGTTGGTGAGTCAACATGTAAAAAACGGAAAACGTTTCAGAATCCACAGATGAGATCTCAATAACTGTGATGGCATTTTTATGTATGAGCTTATTAAAAAAATACTTCGACTGTGAATTTGGAACCATATTTTAAGAAAATATGTATACATTGTATAATTATATCAAGTCAAGAAAAGGAATACAGAATAACTAATTTAGATTTTTTATAACGTTAAGATAATCTTACTGTTTATATTTGAATTAATATTTGTTTTGTTTGTTTATTCGTTGTTAGGTTATTTCACTCTTTAAATATTATCACTTGTCTAAATAAGTAATCATAATAATATAAATAATGTATTTTTTAATGCGCTTGAATATAATTTATGGTACGATGAAAACATTGAGGGAGCATAAAAATGTTTAAATAATTTATATTTTTAAATTCATCATACCTAAATACAATAATTTAGGAAATGAATTTTTACTGTAGTACAACACTCTGACATGTCACTCTGAAATCAACCCTTATTGCCACAAACGTCAAACATATAATAAAATATCCCTTAAAAAAAACACAATTTATCATATGATACTAATTGACATTAAATTCAATTGTATACAACGATATTAAATTTTATTTTTTGGAAGATGGTCGTATGCTGCTGTGTCCGCGGTTGTTCAAACGACTGGAGACCAAATAGTAATATTCAGTTTCACAGGTATTTTCCTTCTTGTTTTTACTAAACGAGTGTGAAATTATTTTTGGTATGTGTTTGAGAATGTTCTGCCAAATAAATTGTTTCCTAAAATAAAAATGTTCGAAAGTAAAGTAAAAAACCATGTTTTTTAATTGGATAATCATGTTGACAAATATGTTCAAAAATATTAGAATAATTTGAATTCAAAAGAAGAAAAATTATTCAAATTTGATACATTATAATATTTAGCTTTTCATTAATATTTTTAAATAATGTTTTTCGAATCTAATAATTTTTTTAAATTTAAATTGAACTAAAATCTTATTTTGACTCTCATGAACATTATTGAAATTTTAAACCTGCCAGATGGCTACACATGTTTACTAATATTCATTTAAATTGTTATAGATTTCCTTTAAAAAATGAATATCTTCTGAAGGATTGGGTGATTGCTCTGAGTCGGCCTGAGTTTATTCCAAAGAATCACACGAGAATTTGCAGCAACCATTTCTTAGAAGAAGATTACAGCTACCCTGGAAGTAAAAACCTCAAGTCAAATGCAGTACCAAGCATCTTTCATAATGTTAACTTCAAACAGATGCATGAAAATGAATTGGTAAGTAATTATATAACTAAACTTTGTGTATGGCCTAAAATATTACTGAATTTTTAAGTGAATGGACGCAGGTTTGATTCCTGGTTGTAGACAATTTACTAGTTCCAAATCATTAATTATATATTATGTATAAATAAATATTAAATATGAATTATCTTCTGTAAGCTGGTGGTGTGAATAGAGTTAACAAGTTCAAAAATTCCCTAGCATGAAGCGGGTCCAATTAATGATGTTGATGTTTTTTCTTTTAGGATATCACTGACGAAATGATTGGCTTAGCAGCCAATGAGATTGTGTCATTTGACGATGACGACAACTGTAATGTAACCCTTTCATCTCAAGACACTTTCAACTATAATTTAGTAAGTATTGTATAATCTTTACAAAATTAGGTTACTTAAAAAAATGTGTAAACATATATGTTACACCAAATTTATGAAATTGCTTTTTTTGGGAAATTAGTAATTGTATGCGGCGCTTCAGGATATGTTTTTTTTGTAATTACAATAAATTCATCTTGAAAAATATGCATATATGTTTAATCCTATGAATTATCAAATTTATAATAAACATTTTTTTTATTTAACCAGCCTAGTGACTGATGCATATTATTATGTCAAATAACTTTTGAATTTTAAGCAATTTTATAGAATCAGCGTTATATATATTTTTGTATTTATAATGTATGTAGACGTATCTAAAATCCATGAAACCCAAAGGATGTGTGTTAACAAGAAAGTAAGTTAAAGCAAATAAAAGATTATTCATAAATATATTTATACCTTTAAAAATAAAATAATATTTTTGTATTTCTAGGAACAGATTATAAACAGTGCTAATAAAGAACATGAATTTTCCGATGTTCCAAGTGTTTCAACCCAAACAACAGTATCATACAATTCCAAGAAGATTATCCCGACAAGAATGACCCTGAAACGGACGATAAAGATCCTGCAGCAGAAACTAAAAAGAAGGGATGAGAAAGTGTTGCGCATGAGGAAAATTATCCTGAGCCTGAAGAAAGAAGAGAAAGCTGCCCAGAGGATCAAGCATGTTTTGACTAAATATTTTAATGGTTTTTCAGCAGAATTGTTTAGGCATCAGTATAGAAACAACAAGGTGCAGCCGAAACAGAGGCGCTACAGTGAAGTTATGAAAGAGTTTGCATTGAAGCTGTACTTTTACTCGCCGAGGGCTTACAAATTCGTGAGAGACAATCTGCAGTTGCCACATTGTGCCACATTGAGGAAGAATAGTCGGCAAACAAACTCGCAGCCGCAAATACAAACTGAAATCACTCAGCCGCATGGACATGAGAATATGCAACTGATAGCTCAAAATGAGAACGAATGCCAATCGAATGCTGTGATTTAGATTGTGGTGATAATTTTTTTAAGATGAAAAATCAGTGAAATGCGCCCAAGGCCTACATTTTTTATTTATTTAGGTACAAAGTAGAGAGTAATATTTATTGGCCATCCAGTGTACTGTAAGCCATACAATACTTGACTTGCATTTGCAAAGGATGGAAAATGTTTAATAATATGTTTGTTGAAGTGATTTATAGAGTGATGGATGATGCAGACGCTAAGAGAGCATTCTAGAACCTACCTGTAGTAGAGATACGAGTCGAAAAACCTCTAATTTATAATATTTTAACTGTAGTATAACTATTTATAGTGTTGTTTTAAAAAGTGTTTTATATGCCAAATTGTATCTCAAGCCTGTATTATTTTTTCTATGATACTCTGTACTAGTCAATATAATAATTTATTTCCAATTCGTGTGTGTATTATTTCTAGATATATAAAAATAATTAAAATAAAAAATAAAATATTTTTTATTGGATGACAAATATATATTTGAAGCTTAGTGCTAGAAGAAAGCATCACGTTTTTACCATTTTAAGTTTGTACGAGAAGTACTTTTATATACTCCATACATCAATATTAGAAATTCTTAAGTCAATCAATGTGAAATTAATATTATATTATTTAAGGTGTATGTCCAGTGAAAGTAGCTTCTCATTTTACAATATTTAATTAACCCTTTCGTTACAGCTCGTTGAAATACAAATTATACTGTCAAAACGTCATGAGTTTTTCAACCATTTTTTTTGCTTAAAACTAGTATTTGAAGCATAAATGTACTTATCTGACCAATTTTCATATATCACATTGGTTCTTCTATCCTTAAGCTATCAGATGATGCATAAAAAACTATTATATTTAACAAACGTTCATTATGTAACTCCATACATGTGGTGGTATTGACAAATGTAGTTTACAGAAAAATCGCTCCTGTGACGAAACCTAAGGATATTTATTTACATAATACATGTAGGTTGATAAAGGGAATGACTGCACTTCCAATTTCCTATCGTAGATGTCACAATGAGTACTGAAAGTAGCAAAACGATATATCACGTCAACCGATGTCAACGGTCGGGGAATCTTTGACGGCATATGCCGACGCGAAAAGGTTAATATACTGTCTGATTATCGGCCTTGCTCTTAATGTGTTATATTTTTCATAACCACATATCATATTTTTCATTATTCACGGCAATTTTTCGTAAAAAGTAAATAATACTAAATATTTATTAGAAATAAAGGTGATATTTATATTTTTCTCTCACACTTCTAGCATTAACTCCAAGATATATAAAATTATCGTTGAAATAAGTTACATTTTGAGATTGTTGACAGACAATTCTTGGTTAAACTACTTATACCTACGCAACTAGTGTTCCATCCGAGAAAATTTATATTTGTATATTATATATGTTTTGTGCAATTAATTGTGTCTTAATACCAATCATAAATAACCTTCATAAAGCCAAAAATAGGAGAATCAATTTTATACCAATTACTTTGAGTCTTTGTACATCTATACCTACAGTGTATTGGATTAACTAGAATAAATTAATTAAACTGATATTTCAACAATGGTACACCCGTAGCATTCCCTGAAAACAATCATACAAAATAATATATTTTAGATGTTAATAAATTGTTAGGTAGTTATTTATATAAGAGCATCATTGAATAATAAAAAATGTTTAATCAAAATAAACGTTCCCTGATATTTTTTAAAGTAACATAGAAATAATGTAATAATTCTTAATGAATATAACCATTTAATTTCACGATTCATAAAAATATTACAAATAATTTTAAGACAAATTATTACAATTACACCTTAGCCACAATTGGTATTTTTGAAAAATTATTTTTTACATAGCTTTAGACGCATTAATGGGAACTTCTTATTTTTCTTAGTATCGATCCGGTGTATTGGTTTGCAGCAACAAAATCTTGCATCTCGATCTCCATTCCTCTCGGTCCTCTCGGCTTACTCTCATGACTTTGGTTTTTGTGCTGTTTATCTTCATATTGTAGTTGGAATTAAATATGTTTTCCATGGATGTCAGCGCTTCCGTGAGTTCATCTTCAGTTTTAGCAATCAGAGCAATGTCGTCAGCAAACCTAATCATATCAATCTTTTGGCCATGTATTTTAACCCCCTCTCTATGGCCCATTTTTTCCCTGATGTTATTAATTACATTTTGTATGTATACGTTGAAGAGTACAGGCGACAGAGAGCATCCTTGTCTCACCCCTTGGCGTATTTTTGCTTCCTTTTGGACATTTCCAAGTGACATTATGGCAGCTTCTTCTTTGTAAAGTGAAAATATGAGTCTTCGTTCCTTGTATTTGACTCAAATTTCTTTCATAATATCGAAGAGCCTCTCCCAATCTACTTTATCAAATGCTTTTTCAATGTCCACGAAGGCAATATATGTATCTTGGTCCACTTTTATCCTCTTCTCCAAGATCATACGCAGGGATAAGATTGCTTCTCTGGTTCCCATTCTTTTTCTGAATCCAAATTGATCGCTAGTGAGAGTCTTTTCTATTTTTGGTTCAATTCTATATAGGATTATGTTGGTCAGTATTTTGGATGCATGGGATAGAATACTGAGTGTTCGGTGTTGTTCACATTTTGTTGTTCCGGGCTTCTTCGGCAGAGTTACAATTAGACACTTTTTGAAGTCTTCTGGCGTTATTCCTGTATTGTAGATCATCTGAGTCATTGTGAACAGAGCATCTAGAGTTCTGGTTCCTGCCGACTTTATTAGTTCAGCTGGTAGGTCATCAATCCCTGGTGTTTTTCCATCTTTGAGCTTTTTTAATGCGAAGTCAAATTCTTCTCGGATAATTGGGTCTCCCAAATCATCGGCGTCTACATCAGTTTCGTTTTCTATCACACTCTCAAAGCTGGTATCATTACTTCCGTTGTATAGTGTTTCCAGGTACTGTTTCCATCTCTCCCCTATTTGTGTATCTTCAAACAGTATTTTCCCGTTGTCTGCTTCTATCGCTTTGCCTTTTCCAATTTTCATGCCAAAGAAATCTTTTACTGACGCATATGCAGTTTCAATATTTCCTTTTTTCATGTTGTCATTGATTTCTTTACATTTGCCCCCTAAAAGTACTGGAGGACTCTGCGAAATGCCTTAAGGTCACAGGTTCGATTGAAGGAAAATCCTGATCTATCTCCTTCTCGTGGTGGAGGGTGAGCGACACCAGTCGGCCAATATGGACAGGGACCGAATGTTGGCCGGAAAAAGCTAACACCCAGCTAACCTCATCAGGTCAAGCTGGTTAGGGCACTCTATTGTCCTGGAGGTAGTAAATTCCCTCCTAAGGCGGATGAACCTTTATGGTCAACGGCATTAGGATGTGGAAATAAAGGGGCAAATACCACATTAAAGGTCTTAAAGACATCCCACGTATCAGCAAAAAAAAATTATTGCATCTCAAGTAAAATTTTCCGGAGATAAAATAGTCCCCCAATCGGATCTCCGGGTGGGGACTGCTCGAGACAAAACAACCAAGACAAAACAGAAAAACCTTCAGCCAACAAGATATGCCACCTGGAATGTTCAAACATTGCTGCAGAACAGCAAACTAGACAATCTGAAATTAGAAATGCAGAAAATGAAACTGAACATTCTAGGGATAGCAGAAATGAGATGGCCAAATTGCGGAGACTTTTGGAGTGGAGAATATAGAATAATACACACAGGATGTATTGAAAATAAACCTGGCCAAGGCGGAGTAGGTATTGCACTGTGCAAGGAATGGGGACAGCGTGTGAAGGGATATGTGCAATATAATGGAAGAATTATTCTAGTCAAATTTGAAACAAAACCTGTTGATACTGTGCTAATCCAAGTATACATGCCCACCTCAAGCCACGATGACCAGGAAGTGGAAGACGTGTACACGATTCTAGACAAACTACTTCTAGATGTAAAGGCTGGAGAAAACTTGATTATATTAGGAGATTGGAACGCTGTAGTGGGAGAAGGACGGGAGGGAACAAGTGTTGGACCTTTTGGACTGGGTACAGGAAATATGAGAGGCGACCGACTGACAGAATTCTGTGCCAAACATAAGCTTATAGTCGCAAACACCTGCTTTGAACACCATCCAAGGCAAAGATACACATGGAAGGCTCCAGGAGACCGACTCAGACTCCAAATCGACTATATAATTGTAAGAGAGCGATTTAAGAATCAAATTAAAGATTGCAGAAGCTACTCCAGCCCAGATATCAACAGTGACCACAATATAGTTATTGCTAAAAGTTCTCTGAAACTAAAAAAAATATAAAACTAACTATAAATGGAACACTAAAGCCTTGAAAAACAAAGAGGTCAAAGAGGAATACACGAAAAAAACACAAGATTGCGCCACACATAATTTGAAAAATGTAAATGAAATCTGGGAGGAAATAAAAACAAAAATTAAAAATGTAGCAGAAGTCATTGGCAAAGATAGGCCTAAGGCAAGGAAAGAATGGATAACAGAGGAAATCGTTAATATGATAGAAAAAAGGAGACTACTCAAAAACAGCCCCAATGACAAGGCCCAAAGTGAATATAGAGCACTGAGAAACAGAATAAACAGAGAGTCACGAATCGCTAAGGAAGCATTCTTACAGAGAAAATGCAAATTAATATACGTTATGTTATAATCAGTAAAATAAGGACAAAATGTTTACCTCTTCACTTCTCTCTTTATTGATCATAAAACAAAATTCACATTTTTTACAGACAACCACAAACATGAGGTTTTACATAAAAGTTAATTAATATAAAAATAGACTCAATACAATGTAATCAATTTAACAAACATTTAATTTTAACAAAAACACCAAGCAGAGACAAAAGATACTTTTATTATTAGAATTTTAATACTAATGCAAAGATATGTTTAAATGTCATAAATCAAAATTTGATAATAATCATACAAAATTGTCAAGTTATTAAATTATTTATAACTGTACATCCACAAATATTAATTAAAAAATTACATAAAATGAATTTAAAAATATATGTTAAAAACAGTAGTGAAAAACATAATATAAGGAGACTGGGAAAGTATTCCTAACATTATTTTTGAATATTTAATGCGAGTAATGTAAACAATTATTATTATTGTTAAATATTTAACAATATATAAAAAACCAGACATTGATCTGAATATATTCGGCGTATTCTAAGCAAATCACTAATCTATGGATACTAATTATTCAGTCTGAATTTTATTCCCGTCAGTAAATATTTAAGTAATTGTTGGTATTTTTTTAATACATGCCTTCTGAATATTTAGGTTAAAACTAAAACACTGCAAGATTTTACTGACCACTTTGACAAATTGATGGTTGTTTTTTACAGAGAATATTTGAATTAGAAGCTGACCTAAAACACAAGTAAAATTGAGTTTGATACCTTAAAGTAAATAATTAAAAAATACAACAAACATTTAAAAAAAAGAGTGGCTTAAATGCTCTATGAATTTTTTAAATACGTATTTATTGTTAAAACGTTAAAATCAACAAAAAAAGTCAAAGCATGTAAAAAAATAAGAATTCAAAGAAATAATGAACTTAAAATACTTAACAGTGAATGTAAAATATGAACTGTTATTGTAGATTAATTATTTACTTTAAAGGTACTTTTATTATTCATTGAAACAGAAAAAAATAATTTATGGCAACATATTAAGGTTAGTTATATGGAATTTGATAAAAATTTGCTAGTATTCGAATTGTATTTATTACCAAGTGTTATTATGAATTAGACACATTTAAAAATAGTTTAAGATTATTAAATATTATATTCAAAATAAACACTTTGCATAAATAACATTTCATTTTTACAGTATCATGTTAGCTGGTAATTATCAGCCCTGTTTACAACTACCCGCATTAATACATTTTGTTTATTAATCAAGTAATGAGATAAAAAGTGGTATCTGCCATATATAATTTTGAAGCACATCATCGTGATGAATACACAATACAAAAATTAATGAAATAATTTTGTTTAAAAAAGTATAAGATCTCTAGAACACAATAGATGTTCTAGGAAAAAATAGAATAATTAATAACGAGAAAAGGGCAAGATCAGTGTCGTCCGAAAGAATCATTTCACAAGTATATGAATAAGATGATGACTGGTAGAAAATGAGCATAAAATTGACTACCTACGTTACAGAAACATTAAACAAAAAAATATTTGCTAATATTGTTGTCATAAACATTACAATGTACATTAAAATTATCAATCATTTTTATAACAACTTTCATGATAAACAAGGTCATTAAAAAAAGTTTTGATTTATAATAGATCAGTCAATTAGGGCAATGAAATTAGATGCATTATGCAGTGTACTCACTAATGTCGAGACAGTTCATCCGAAGAATCACATATAGCTAGTTTTATGATGGCCTGAGATCTCTCCTAGTTTTAGGCACAATTAATGTGGATTTTTTTTATGTTATTCGTTTAACACATGCATAAATGATTCCCGATAAGAT
The DNA here is from genome assembly GCA_022606575.1 of Glossosoma conforme. Classification (NCBI taxonomy): domain Eukaryota; kingdom Metazoa; phylum Arthropoda; class Insecta; order Trichoptera; family Glossosomatidae; genus Glossosoma; species Glossosoma conforme. Next base: position 1,380,683 of record JAGTXR010000101.1, on the reverse strand, counting down.
AGTTATTAGTAGGAAGAGTTATGATAACAATTAAAGAGCATGTATATGATGACTATTTTAAATTTGCCCACGTAGGTGGCGAGTCAGGCAATAATTCATACGACGACAAAACTGATGTTTCACAATATGGTTGTCTATTATTCTTCACGGTAAGATCTTCTCAGATGCTCGGGATCGTCCTTGTTGAGCTTCATCTGCCCCATGAGCTTGCTGAAGTCAAAGTCGGGCATCTCCAGAGGCGCCAGCGTCGGCAGTTCGCCTACCTCAAACAGCGGCTCGGGGCTCACACTGCCCGGAGAAAAGAAAAAGGGAGCCACGGTGTCTTCAGCATCCGGGATTGTCTCGAGCGATGACAGCTGATCGGGGCGCGGCACGGGGATCGGCTGCGGGGAAGGAGCTCGTCTGAGTGTCTTGTTTCGCTCACTTTCTAAAAATCTGACACGATCCCTTAAAGCGTCACGATCCGAAGTGGTGACTTCTAGCTCGATGATTAACTGGTCTACGAATGTGCGCAGCTGCTGGTTGAGAGTCTGCAGCTCTTCGATGACGACGTTGTCATTTTTAGGCTCCTTTACTGCGGAAACGACGTCCCCGCTGATGTTGTGGCAGTTAACGACGCCGCGCTCGATAGAGTTGAACTCCAAGCTGTCCGAGTCTCCGGTGTAAAAACGTTTCATAAGTATATCTACTTTGCTGTCCGCATCGTCCATTACCTTGTGAATCTGCATCTGCAGATGATTAGGAGTCACCTCTTTAAAGATATCGGCATTCACGTGTTTCTCCATTTTAAGCTTCTGTTTCTCTATTGTTCTCTTGAAAGTTTCAAACTGTTCCTTCTTGGTTAGAGCGATGTCTTTCTGTTTCCTGTGGTACTCGCACTGCAGCTTGAGCGACTCTGCGGCCTTGACAGAGGTAGTGGCGCTTAAAGCGTCTCGCAGGAGCTCAGCGGCTCGCTCGTGACACTGTATGGCTTCATCGTATCTCCGGAATCGCATGCTAGCCTCGGCTCTTCTGTGTTGTTGATGCGCCTGTCAAAGGTCAAATTTACATATAAAAATTTGCGCATCGCGTTTAGGTGTTTAAATGAATGGCATACCTACCGATAGCAACAATAATAAGTACGATACACCGTAACTCTCTCACTTCTTTAAATTTCAAATAGCCAACTTACTGCATTTAGAGGAGAGTTATCCATGAAAATAATAAAAACAATAACCACAATGTTCGCTGCGCTGAGTTGTCATTCATCACAACAAGAGCGAGTCTTGATGTTTTTTTTATTTATGGTTGTACAACACGGGCGTTTCTTAACCTTTTAATATCTACCTACATATATTGTTTTGAGTTATTGTTGAATATTGATGTTATTGTAACAAAAAAAAAAGTTAAATAATTTTAAAAAATACACAAGAATCTTCATTTAGTAAATTAATGATTGTTGTAAAATAAAATGAAAATTATGTATTTGGTATTCCAATCAATTATAAATAACTAAAAAATATTTATACCTACCAGTTATGATTTAATTTATTAACTTATAAAAATATATATCTTAATTTATAAAACGTAATGCGATTCGTAAAGATCAAATACTACAAATTAAGCTTTAGTTTTCATTGGCGGTGACGTTTGCACACCAGTTGCTTATTTATTTTTTACATCAATGTTAAACTATTTTACACCGCAGTTAAATAAAATTTTCGTCCCTTTAGGCAATATTTTAAATTATCACCATTAAAATCCTTAGATCATAAGAATTAAAATACTTAAACCCACATAATAATACCTACTAAGGAAAACTAATCAAAATATAAATGAAGATACTCACATTAAACATATATGGAATCAAAAATATTGATTAAAATATATTGATAAACTGAATATATTTTTTCCTAGCCCCATATAATTTTTAATCCCTAGCAGATAGCCCTTAAAGTGTAGAATTGTAACTATTTAATAGCATTGAAAATATAATTGAGTTGTAAGATTACAAAAAAAGGGGGCGGGGGGAGACGCTAAAGTAAAATGTCTAGATACCATAGATAAAACTCATTCAGTAGTTTATAATATTCGCATACATTTCACTATAAAAAAAGGAAAAACGTTTTTTTTGTCATAAATATTACATTGTCACCCAACTTATTTAATATTTAAGGTCTTATTTCAGCTAATCGCGAAGTTAGTATAAAATCAATTGGCAATGTTTCTACCGAATAGACATAGAAATACAAGAAAGCGTTGTAATAAAAACGTATTACATATATTCAAATGGTTTTTTAATATTTTTGATTTAGTTAAAATGTTGTCTTATTGATCGCGACACACCTATATCGGTACTACGACACACCGGTGTGCCGTGGAATACCAGTTGCAGAGTACTGTCATGAACTTTTTCGCAAAATTAAAGTACTTAACACCAATCCCTTGAAACTTAAAGTATGAATGTGCTTTATTCACCAAAAAGAGTAGAGTAGATCCTGTAACATTCAGCGATCAGAAAATCCGTAATGAGAGTTCCATTAACATTCTATAAAAAATATTTTGTTTTTATTGTGATATATTTACCAAAATAACTTATTATATATAAGAAGAGCGGCTTTTGTTTATGTTGATAAAATTAGTATAGGTAGCGAACGTTTTTACAACGTTATATCGGACGATATTTGGCACAGGGCAATAAATGTGTCATAGGGTTCTTCCTATATTGGATGGACCATAGGAGTATTAACCTGAAAAATATTATACTTCAATACCACAAGCCTATCAAGAAAAGAGTGGAACTTAGTCATTTAATTTTTATTAAGCTAGAATCTAGAGAGACGTAAACTAAATCTGTTCAAGGACTGGCCATAACATTTCTTTTATAAATCTGATAGGACATGTTTAGTTTTATCAGATTTTTACGAGAAACTTTATTTAATAAGAAAATCAATAAAAATACGTGTTTTTTGTGGTTTCGTGCATTCCGTATGAATTGTATTTTTTATGCTGTTGAATACAATACTGTGCTCAGGAATTGCTATTATTTATATATTGGATATTTCATAGTACATATTTATGTTTTAATACCGCATCCAGTTAGTAAAGCTCACATAATAATTTACATAACAACGCAGGTGACATAATTAAAACTATAAAATAGCGAATCTACAATAAGAAGCAGAGCCGCACCAAATATTAAATTGTAACAAACTAGCGTAATTAAAAAAAAATATGTTCCGTTTGTTTTAGCGATAAGCATGATATTTTGTAAGAAACGATGGAGGACTCGGCCACTAGATAAACAACATTTGAGATCTTATCTGATTTTTTACAATGACTCAGCTTCATATCCCGAAATTCATTAGTATGTGGTCGACTCTCTTATAGAATGGCAAGCGCTAAACGACTTGAACTTATGGCTTATGTTCTTCATTCCACGGAGGAAAATAAATTGTATTTTTTAAAATGCCGGGTGATTTTTTCCACTTACCATTGATATATAGACATTGCTATCTGAGCTGAAAAGGGTTGCGGAGGACCGAGAGGAATGGAGATCGAGATGCAAGATTCTGTTGCTGCAAACCAATCCACCGGATTGATACTAGGAAGAAGACCCACTCCCTAGCTGAAAAAAATTGACGCAGTTCTGTCAACTGTCATTATACTTATTTTGATGCATCATATTTTACATACTACATACGTATAGTTCTTGACATTGTACAGGACAAGCAACTGCTTAAATAGTTATAAGCTGTATTATTTGAGGCTTATTTGGAGGTTTGCTTATTAGCATTTTTAGAAGATCGAATTATTAGTTTAACGGTCCCGAGGCATGGACCATTTTATCTTACAGAGGTAGCAATCGTAAACAACTCTGTTTATTAATAATTAGCTTTATGTATAATAAATATGTAAGGGGCAGAGAAATTGTAGTGCCTTCGCCTTAATTCGGCACTGGATTTACGCCTAAAGACTAAGATACAATCGAAATGTGAATCCAGTATCGGATTGAACGTGGTCCGAGAAAGTCCCAAGCAGCTAATTATTTTTTAACATCTCTCATCAGTTTGCACCAAAATGGCTTTTGTACTTGGAAAAGCTATGAAAGCGCTGATCTTATTGACGGCATTTTGCGTTCATATGGCTTATGCAGAAGAGGATACCAAGTGTGAGCAGACCGATGGAAAGGGATTGCTGGATGGGTGCACCCTGCTGAAGGGACTAACGTTGACCAGTAGAGGAGGGACGGTACTCAACGACACCAACTGCGATGTCTTACTGCCAAAATTGGTCTTCTCCAAGGAGCCGCAAATTATATTCAAATCAGCGAAACCCGTGAGTACTACACCCGTTATTCTATAGTAAAACTTTTTGAATCATAAACGTTAGTTGGATTATTTTGAGAAAAATTTAAGTTTTGTAACTATCAAATCGTTTATGTATATGAATGCGTATCGTGCATTATTTTTCTGTAGGTTTTTGTTTTCTCTTAAAGTACAATTTTCGTTATTCTGTGTGCTGAAATAATGCTACGTTATTGCTAAAAATCACTTTTCAATAATTACATATCGCTTATGTTAACGCAATACTATTTATTCTACACCTTTGTTAAAAAATTTATTTATAAATTTATACGTAAAAAAAAGGAATCTGGAAAGATAGGTATTTTTTTTTCTATAAAAGCAATATTTTATATCCCGTTTTGACAGCACTTTGTCTATGGTTAAGATTGCAACTAGGTATATTATTTAAATTATTAAAGTTCATAAATAGTCTTTAGAATATTTGTATGAAATAAAAAGAAACTTATTATTTCTAATTACAATAAAAGCATGTGGATGTTATGTTTTTCTTGCTTTTTGTTTGTTTCTCCTGTAAAATTTGTATAATGTTGGTAACGCATTATCATGACTATTCGTACACGATGAAATATTATGTAAATTTTTCAACATTTCCATCTTATATTTAGTAACAAAATATATGAATATGGATTTGCAATGCTTTAATCAATGAAATAATTTTTGTATTGAGTAATAAAAATTATAATGCCGTTAACATGCCCTGCCCTTCCACATGAGCATATGTGCGAAATACCTAAGAGCTGTCGACCTTTATGGGCGGCTGATTTCAATAAAATCGCTTATTACATTTGTGTTATAATTTTGAGCTAATAATATTTTTTATTTTTTATTATTAAATAAAGTTGATAGTAAATTATAGAATATCTCTTGAATGACTCTTTTAGGATAAACACTATACCGTTATGGTCCTGGATCCTGACGCGAAAGATCATAAACCTGGGATGTTCTTCATGCATTTGATCAAGCAGAATATTCCGGTAAGTATATATCAAAATTTATTGTATTTTATGTAAGCTCGCAGAAGAATACTTCCGGAATTTTTTTCGTTACTTTTATTTTGTATAAAGCTTAGTATATAATGAGTATCATCTAATAAGATTTATGCCAAAAGTGATAAATGATATGGCAACCATAACAATGGAATCAAATATTTTTTTCGACTTAAAATTAAGGCCCAAAAAATAAAGCGATGTGGAAAACATTGCATAGATTATAAAATCAATTATAAATCGCATAAAGTTGAAATTTAACAATCAAATTTCGTAATTAATGGCAAGAATATAACAAGATTTCCAAAAAGAGTTCAAAAAGTATTTTTTCAATGCTTAAACAATTACAAACTGGTCAAAATATTACTAGAAAATGTCCGCTGGAAGAAAAATCGGGTCTCAAGAATTTTGAATTGATTTTAGAAAAAAAAAAACCACTGTTCGCTGACGCTTTGAAAATCGCCTACAAAATGGAGAAGAGAAAAAATAAACTCCTTACAAACCCGCCCAATGAAGATTGCTTGTAGTTCATGAAAATCGTGTTACGAATGATATGAGTATTTAAGAAGGATCATGGTAGATGTTATTTTTTTATGTATATTTTATATCTCCTGTTTTTTTTTGGCGTTTTTTCTACATGTATTTCAAGTATCGTGTTGAACTTCCTAAAAAATAAATTAAGCATTGCATAATACGGACATTTGATTGGATAATTTGCGAGTTTTGAAGGTTAATCAATTGAAATTTTTAATACAAAAACATCTCGATAAAGCAGGACCAAAGCTTTTTTATTCGAATATTGTTTATATGGCTAAATGTCAACCGATAAACTTCTCAATGGTCATAAAAACTTGCGTGCCGGGGCAACTTTCACTTTAATTTTGTAACAAATATATTTCAACACAACATTTGTGCGGACACATGTAAAATGATATTTGTTTGAACATTATTTAAATCAGCGGTCGCCAAGCTTTATGTCCTAGTGGACTTGATACCAAATTTATAATTGTCAAATCCGCGGATCACTAAATTTAACGGAAAATCGTCTTATTAAATGTGATACTATCCTTAAGGTTATCAACTGACAATACTTGGTGAAACTGCATAATTATAATTTTTTGAAGATGGTCTCCAGGGAGGCCGAAACATGTAATCAGTTTAAATAAATGTGAATCAAAACAAAATATTTTTTATTTATTAATTAAAATTAATTTAAAATTATAATAGTGATACCGTCATCGACTCTATTTTTTAAATATTTTACAGTTTGCCGGCGGGTGTAGCTCAATGGGCAAAGTGTTTGCTTTGCAATCCAAAGGTCATATCATAGGTTTGATCCCCGACGGAGGTTACAAAATAAAGGATTTTTAGTCGATTTCTGAGCTCTAAAATAACCCCGGTTGGTCTGAATTTGATCCCTCACCCGTAAAATGCCAGTCAACGTCAATTAATTAAAATTGGTGGTAGACGAAAGTTGTCCCGTGAAGACCACCCATTCATAGTAAATTCCTGTAATAATAAGGATGATGCGTGAATCTCGGGCTGCAGCTCTTTGCCATATGCACCATGGTAAGCGTCATAGAATTACACAGATGATACTTCAGAATTACTATCACCATCTGTCGGTATTCTCCTGTATGTGTTTACGTAAAAAAAAGTTTGCTTGATTTTAATTTGTAAAATTTTATTGCATTGTTTGTAATGAATGTCAAATGAATGATTTTCTGTTGACAAACAAATGCTGATACACAAATTTAAGAATTTAATTCTCAAAAAGCTCCTTATTTTCCAATTACAAAGAGATAATAGCCAATTACTCGTAAATTAACCATATTATTTTGAAAGGTTTAATTACATTTGGAAAACTTTTACTATTTAAATACGATAAGCCATAAGCTTTACATGATTTAAGACATTTTTCTTTATATGCTTGTTCGTACATGTCACTTATATTAAAGGGCAGTGATATCCTCCTTTCTTATTTGATATCGATTTACTGGATGACAGGATGCAGCATCAGGTTCACAATACAAATAACTGGTTTTCGTTTCACAATTCGCGTTTATTTGTCAAACACTTGCAACAAAAAGACCGTTGCGGCGCATGCCATTAGGCGCGCGCCATAACAGTCGCGAGCGAGCTCCAACTTTCAACTGGCGCGCTCTCATCTCGCGCTGCCAACCGTCGCTGCAGAAAAAGCGAATTCAAGATGACAGTGGTACCAACAGGAAATGGACCAACTGTCATAACAAATAAAATTGCGTGTGCAAACACCGTGTATTATTATACAATTAAAACTGACATTAGATGTGCATGTCAGGCGAGAGAACAAAAATAAGAGACAAAAGATCGATTTTCGAAGTTTTACGGCATCAGCCTAAAGAAACTATATCAAGGTGATATCAGTAGGTTAGATGAAGTAATTTTTTTGTACACCAGCGAAGTATTCTCGCGTAGCACTACTTTGGTGACCGGCGACCGCTTATTTAAACGGTTTATGATTGATTGATATTTTGGCAATCGATTATATTAATATACAATTGCAAAAATACATGTTACAAAATATGGCAACGGTATTAATTGCATTAAGGTCGATAGTACAATTTACTCATATACTAATATTACTTAATCTAAAACATAATATAATCAATAAATGTAAGTTATTTATATATATAGTAGAACTGTAAACATCACCCTTCGTAGGGTTAACAGATAATAAAGTAAGTTATGTATTTGCCAAAAATAGTTAGTTCACATCCAAATATCCCCGTAAACACCCGAATGCAAATAATGAATTCTTTCTTCTTCGTAGTATCAATCCGGTGGATTGGTTTGCAGCAACATAAACTTGCATCTCGATCTCAACTCCCCTCGATCCTCTGCATTCCTCTTCAGCTCAGCATAAGAGCTACAACTCATGTCTTCGAACACTTGCTGCAAATACTCCCGTCTAGGGCGCCCTCTACAGTTTCTACCCTCAACCATCCCTTCCACAATGTCGCGAAGAAGACCATCGTGGCGCATGATGTGACCGATCCATCGGGCTCGCCTCCCTGAGATGGTTTTTAATTTTATGGATTAATAAAAACGATACATTTTTATAATGGAGTTTTCTATCAGAATTAATGTGAGTGTTAATTGTAGGAATCTCACACGTGTTCTTTTTTTATATTACATACGTTATGGAAAAACAAAAATTTAATTACTTGAATTTAAATTTTTTAAAAATTCGAAAGAAGTTTTCCACCGTCCGTCTTTGTGTAATATAATGATAGTATATATAAAAAACAAAGAATGTAATAAAAAATTCATTTAGTAATGGAAATAATTGTTTGATTTTTGTATAATTATCTACATATTTAATTATAAGGCAGATTTATATTTTTCCATATGTTATATTTGTATCAATTTTTAGGGATCTTCTTTCGCCGAAGGAGATATCACCAAAGGAGGAGACGTTCTAAGTGAGTATTTATTAAAGAAATATAATACAATTCATTTTTACTGTGGCGAAACTAGGGTCTTTGACGCCCGGGGTGGTGCAAGAATTTTCCACCTTTCATACAAATATTAAATATTCTATGTATATATATAACCAACACGAACTCATATGCTTACATTACTAATTATTATAAAGTCACTTTATATTATATTTATTGGCGTGTTCCACTTTAAATATATATTATCAGTGCCGATTTAAGGGGGTGGCGCAGTGGGTCGACCACCCAGGGCGCCGAATAAACTAAGGGCGCTAGGGTCATCTTAGCTCCCATAGAGGGTTTCTTCTGAAAATTTCCTCTCCCACCCAAAAAAACATGGGGCGCCAGATTTTTTTTGCCCAGGGCGCTGCAAGGTTTGAAGTCGCCACTGCATATTATATGTATCGCAGAATTTCAATCCGCAAATACTCGTAATATAATTTTTAGTGTGGAAGTTATAAAAATCAAAGTATTTTATTAAACAAAAATGTTTTTTTCTTTAATTGAAATATATATTATTTAAAGTGATTATTGGTACAGGATCTTCAAACTTAATTAATCATTTCGATTGAGAAATTGTAAAAAGGGTCTTTATAGTTGTTGGTAAAGATACTTTCAGAAGAAAATACGTAAAGTTATTCATGATTGGGATAAATGCAACATTGGGAAAGGTTTCCCAGGCTTAAGAGTTATGTTTAGTCGTTGGTGGAGTCAGTAGAGAAAGTTTATAAGATATATATACGATTGCCTCATTTTATTTTCAGAGTACGTAGGTACTGGTCCGAGGGTTGGTACTGGAGACCATCGCTACATCTTCATAGCATACGAGCAGAAGACAAAGGACCTTACGCTGACTTCTCCTAAGGAGAGGGCAAACTTTGACCTCAACGACTGGATCAAAGGCTTACCACTTTGTGGTCCAGTGGCTGGGGTACGCTTCCGCACGAGATACGGATTGTGAGGAATGTGAGCTTTGAAAGCGATCTTTTGAAAACCTCCATAAAACTATATATAAAGGAATCGCATAATTTAATAATAACGTATTGAATTATAATAATTTTATTTAATATAACCGTACTGTCTTATTTTTGCGTATTTTTAACGTTTGAAAAACGTTTTTGGCTCGTAAATCAGGTTTGGTTAATTTTTTAAAATGACGGGCCTTAATTGAAATTTTAAATGTTTGGCGGGCCGCAAATAAAATACCTAATACTCGAATTTTTTGCAGCTGCCTAACAATACTTTTTTTTCGGTAGGTCAATCGAAAAAATACAAAATATAACAAGCATCTGGTTATAAGGTAGTCTGGCAAGTAGTAAAAAGGCTTGGTAAGGATAGGTTACCATAAAATTGTCATGACAATATACGTAATTACTCGATGTATGGCTTCAAAGTAAATGCACCCAATAAATAGCTTAGCGCGATACTTGGAACAAGTCAATCTATCCACTTATAACAAATAATTAGGTACCTAATAAAGATATTAAATGTATTTAATGATGTAAATATTTGAAAAACAAAATGAAACGATCCACAGAAGGATGCTCCTGATATTTTTTGTGACATAAGATCTAAATAAAATATACAAAATAAAATACTGTGTTTTTTTCATTATTTATGCATCGTTCCTTTTGCCTTGTCGGTTTTTTAAATATTATAATATACATATTGTGATAAATTCATAGTGTTGTTCATAAACCGATTTGTAGTGGTTGCAGGATACTTACCTACTAATTGGTATCGATATAAGTTGCGGCACATCACTAGTAAGATAGCGAGCGTGATAAAAATATTTCTATAAACAAGAAAAATGTATTATTCTTGCGTGGAAATATTATTTTTGTTATTTTTTGTTTAAAGAAAGCTCATCTAAACTAAATGTTTTTTTTTTTCGATAATTAATTTAATTTTCAATAAAATAAAGTTGTATGATATTATTATTGCATTTTATTAAAAAATATATATATAATATTTTTTTAACTGACTGCGAAAAATATATTCTCAAAATTATAATGAATAAAAACATATGTTTTATTTTTTTGAAACTGGACACATTTAATAATTTTATTTTGACCATACGAATAAATAATCAATTTAAAAAATAAATAACTAACGACATCTATACTTTAAAAAAAATAACGGAAAAATAGAAAAGTCACTTGCCGTGCTGCCATCTTACGTTAAGATTATTTAAAATAATAACACTTCAAATCTCTTACTGGTAAAGCTTTTAATGTTTTTACATAGAGTTCGCTAGCTGTATAGATTTTACATAATACATTTGAAAAATATTATTTAAATGTGATTTTGAACTCTCTCCTTAGGGGTTGATAAGAAATAAGAAAAATATTCAATAGCAAAATGTCAAAAATTATCACAAAGTTAATGTGAAGACGTTGGATTGATGTCGATAATACTGGAGTAACTTCACAATACGTTCTTCCATATTTCTAGGCTATGAACTGACAAACGAAGCATTGGACGACCCACTGCAAAATGGACTGACGACATAAGAAGAATAGCGGCAGTGACCTGGATGCGGAGGGCGGACGATCAAAGAGGATGGAGACTCATGCGGGAGGCTAAAGTTCAACAGTGAACGGATGCAGGCTGATGATGATGACAATGATACACCTAATATGCGCAAGGTCCTAGATGTCTATGGCTATTGTGGTAGTAACAACAAGGTTAAGATTATGTGGTACATTATACTTAAAAACTGATTGATTACTAATATCCGCTGGTTACGTTACTTTTATCATGACTTGTACTGAGCTTTAGTAGGTATAACATAGGTGGCGTGAGTCAGCTTGCCTATTAAAAAATGAATCATATGTATATTGTAAAAAAAAGCGACAGTGATGGAGAGATCTCAACTGTGTGTTCTATGACGCTTACCATTACTTTCAAGAGGACTATGCGTTAATATCAATGTTACATGACAGTTACAACGTGAACACCACTTATGTACAGCGAATCCCTTAAATGAAATTCGGACTTTCTGTCACTGATGTTAAGCAACATTAAGAGCGGTTCGTATTTGAATGGGTGACCGCCTGGGAACATCGCGTGTCGGAGGTTGGATTTAACACTTTATAAAGACAAACATAAAAAATCTCAGAAGCATAGGGCTAATTATCTTACCTGTTAATAATGATTAAAACAATGCATATAAATATGCCTCGAATCAATTTACAAACTATTGCTTTCTTTTAAGTCTAATCTCGTTCTGTAATATGTTAAAAACTATGCATAATTTGTACTCGGGCTCACGGTGCTTAGATGGCTCCAGACAAAGTAATTAGTATTGATCATATGTTCTAGTTGGGAGAAAAATCTGATTCAATTAAGATATAATCCTGTTCATCACTGTTTTGGGATATTGTACATAAGTATTTGTGGCAAAACCATATGGACACGCAACTAAGCACGAGGGCTAACGGCAGTCAGTTTCCAGAACCCGGCATATCAGGACACGCTACAGTCCTCAACACCAAAAGCCCCCGCGAACAGCCGACGAATCTCGATGTTACATCTTTTTCATCGACGATTAGTTAGCAGAACTAACATTTTTTAACCAGAATTTGATTAATCTTGGTTAACTCACAAGTCGTCCACAAACCGGATGGGGAGACTAGATAGGCGCCGGTGGAGAAGCGGACGAGTCCACTCAATTCATAATGTTATGCGGGGCCTCGGTAATGAACAAGCCGATCGCCGAAACAGTTCGGCCATCTTGTTTTACGAGTATTATTGGTAGGTATTACGAAAACTGCCGTCGAGCCGGAAATGTCTTAACTGACGAAAAGCTTTACGTAAAATACGTACATCACATACGAGTACATCGCAACAACATTGTCTTGAGAACATTATCGGTGCAGTGGCGGATTTCCCCGTAAACCTAAGAGGCGATCATTTGAGGCCTACGTATCTTGGGGCCTAAAAAGTAGATACAACTAAAATGTTTTTACATAAAAACCAAAAATATAGCGTAGGTATATAATTAAATCATATTCGCTTCTGATTGAATTTGCAAATGGCGGTTTTATCAAGTTGGTAACTGTGAAGATTCTCGTACTGCAATGAGATTTGTATCGGGTGAAGTATTTTTTTTTCTAGTTTTGTTGTTGATATTGACTTCCTAGATTTTTGTGATCTTTTAGACGTGCTATTATTTATTGCTTTATTTATATTTTCTGCTTTTATTTTTGTCTTTTCTTTTAACCCTTTCATTACGGCTAGGTTTGAATACAAATTTTACTGTCAATTATGAATTTGAAGCATAAATGTGGTCTATTTTCGTATATCACAATGGTTCTTGTATCCTTTACCTTTCAGATGATGCATAAAAAACTATTCTTAGAAAGTAGCAATACGATTTATCACGTCAACCAATGTCAACGGTCGGGGAATCTTATGACGGCATATGCCGACAACCGATGCGAAAGGGTTAAGTGATATTATGGGTGAGTTGAATCAAGTAGAAATAATGGTTACTTCGATCATTGGAGTATTTAACAAAGAAACAGTATTTAACTAAAGTGTAAACAGTTTTCAATTAATAATAAAGCAGTGCATTCGAGAATAATCTTTCATTGAAATATTCGAACGATTCTTAAATCGAAAAAAAAAGTTAAAATAAATAAATTTGTTGATGAAAAATCTTATCTTTGGTACAATTGTACATATGAATAACATTGTCGGCCATTTCGATTCAAGCTGTCACAATTTAGAATTTTAAAAATTTGACTCAATTCCGATAGGCTCAATAGGGTAAGGTCTGTATAAGCGTAAGGTTAGCGCTCGCCCACGGTGTGGCCGCGCCCTTATCTCCGAGCTGCGGTACTTTATTACCACCAGATGGTCGCAATTGGAGAGCTTAAGCCACAGTCACACTTTTATTTATACTACAAAGAAGGTTCTCTCTTTCACTATGTCGTATCCGATATATTTCAAAATCAATTATTTAGGTAAATAATTAGGGATCCTTGTATATTTTCGAGAATATAATAATTTAAGGTTAACATCTTTTGTTGTTTTAAGCTTGAATATGCTAAAAAAATAAAATATATATCAGGAAATGATCCTTCACTTTTGGCAAGCAAGCAGTACTCCTCTATGCCATACTCTCTATCTTTTAGCCTCGCCATTTCCCATCATCTGGGGTCGGCTCTCCTTGTGCACATTCGCCATGTCTATCTGTCCTGCGTTGCATTCTCGGTCAAGCCCAGAGTTTTCAGATACTTGTCTATAGTTGCAGTCCAGGTTGCCTGTGGTCTTTCAGGTCTTCTTCTCAGCGTGGGTATGTTGAGGACTTTCTTCACCATGTGGTCCTCATCTCTATGCCATACGCATCGGCTACTATCGCTTGAAAAAAAGGATACTATAGCATCCGAGGCAAATTGAAGATATTTGATATCATCGTTTTAAAGAGATCTGATTATTAAGATTACAGTTCTATTTGACTATAAAGAGCAACTCTAAATAGTTTTACTCTCCCTGAAACACGACTTTTTAAATTTGTAACGGAGATTATTCCTATTAAATTTGCGTGACTTTTTATTTAAAGAATCTTTCTATGTTGTTATTTTTGGATGAATTCCTTTTTTATATGATAAAAAAGTTATGGGAGAGTTGGTTGTATATGCTTTTGTAAAAAAATATACTAGTTTTACTTTATCTTTCACCATATGCGTTCTCAATTTGGAGCATATCACTATAAAATGTGCCTGCAAAAAAATAATAACAAAATTGAAAATGTATGTATGAAATGAATTATTAACTCATTAAGGCCCGTCTCCGTTTCACGAAGCAGTTGGATTTTATTATTTTTATCAATACCAGTAGTATCGACAAGTGGGCGAGAGGCGCGTGCTGCATCCCACACATAACAGTCTCATACGAACACTTCTCCATCTTATTAAATCACTATACTTTTCCGCCTTAAGGCCTGATGTCTATACCTACCCGTGAAACCTTGATCTACGAGCAGGATTTTTTAGTAACTGTTCGTAAAACGATTTCACGTATACGCTCTTCTATGCCTAGGCGCTAAACAGTATATTATAAACGTAGCGAACTCTTTTTTAAAATTCAAAATATACAATTTTAATAAAGCGCTTGTGGAGATTTTTAAAAAACGGTAACTTTTATATTGTACATTTTGGATTAAGCCATCACTTATTAATTCATAATTATTCAGGTTTCGGGAGGTTCGGGTAAATTATCTGATTTTACGAAATAAAAGAGTGGACTGTACTAAACTCTAATGCTTGTTAGTCTATAGTATATATAATCGTGTTGGAAATAACAGGGTCAGATCCTGTCTGTCCAGAAGTGAGCGACGTCGATGGCGTTAATCCCGGCCATCATCAGGTCTTCCTAGGTGCAGCTACTCGGACAAAGCGCACACTCCAGAAGGTGGGACAGGGTCTGCTCCACGCCGCAGTCACATTTAGTCGGTCCGCTGTAAATCTGCTAGGCTTTCATTTGTGTCCTCGTCTTTCATACTCCGGTCTATTAATAAAACATTTAGCTCATTGTGGTTGAAGCACGTAAACCAAAACCAACATTAAAATTGACTATAATTTACTGCTTTAATAGCGCGGCGTGAGTTTGGTACCTTTTTAGTTGCAGTAAAACCTCGATTTAAGAGCTTGATTTGTTCCGTAAAACTGTCAGCAAAGTCAAGTTGTTCGCAATCTGAGTCATTTATTTCCATAAAGAAAATATGTTAGTTTTGGGCTATGTTTAAATATATATATATATATATATATGTTAACTGGCAGTTGTACAGCGGACCGACTGAATGTGACTGCGTCGCGGAGCAGACCCTGTTACACCTTCTGGAATGTGCGCTGTGTCCGAGTAGCTGCACCCAGGAAGACCTGATAATGGCCGGGAGTAACGCCATCGACGTCGCCCACTTATGGGCAGACAGAATCTGATCCTGTTATTTCCGACACGATTATATATTCCTCACAAAATCAAACCATCGCACCCCCAGTATCTACGCAGGCATTTGTTCTCAAATCTCACTATACAGCTGCATTGGTTCTTTGTGAGATATATTAATATACATATAAGATTATACTAATAGATAAGAGCGAATATAATTATTTAACATTAACATATTCCATTCACTGGTTATCACAGAAAATAAAGTCTTCTCATTTAATTTTTCAAGATTGAATGGATTTCTTAAAAAGTGTTTTTTATTCAATCGTTGATTAATTAACCAGTTTTCGCTGATTGGTCATAATCATAATATGCCCAATGAAAATTCGCGGCCATGGTTTCAATACTCTTGATGTTACTCTAAGTGATTTGTGTTTTAAGGTTCTTGTTGGTATTGACATGTCATCGAGTCACACGCAAAATGCTGATAAACCAGCAATTACAGCGCAGAAATAAAATACATTAAAGACACGTTTTAATAGGCTAAGTGAGTGATACAAAAATACAACTCAGACATATTTCAAATAAAAATAACTGCGAATATTGTGAAGAGTAATTTGTAAGGGGCGAAGAATTAAGTAAACGGAAAAAACAGCCTCTATTCGTATAGTCGGTCAATAACCTGCCTTGGAAAAGCCATGCTATTGTCGCAGGAAAGCGATATTTTCAGCTATCTTTTCTTCAAACTCATAGGCCCATTTCGTATTTGAAAATACTCCTAAATACATTAAGTGTATTTAGCGAAGTATTAGGACAGCGAGGAGAGTTGGGATTATATGAAGAACATGGTCCATTTGGAAAACTTGAGTACATTTTAAATGTGAAAATTTGGTAGTTTTTTAAAATTAAGGCGTTAAAGCAATGCATCCTCCCAGTATTTATTTATGGCGCAGAGACATTGATTCTTCCAGCAAGTCTTACCCATAAAATAAAGCTCCCACAACGTGTCATGGAGAGATCCATGCTCAGATCCATGTCTCTAAAAGATATCGAGGATAACCTAAGAAGAACTCAAGTAGTGGAGGCTACCTAACGAATAGGCACACTCAAATGGAAACGGGCAGAACATATCTGTCGAAGAGACAACTGTCGATGGAAAAGAAAAGTGTTGTGGTGCCTAAGAACTTTGTAAACGAAGCGTTGGTCGACCCAACTATCAAAAAAAACAGCGGGAGTAGCCTGGATGCGGAAGGTGGAGGATCAAAGAGGATGGTGACTCTGTGGGAGGCCTACGTTTAACAGTGGACGGACACAGGCTGATGATGATGAAGAACATGGGGATTTACAGAATTTGATGGAGAAATTTGTGGTGATTGTTTGAAGCGAATGTGGAAAAAGATTTGTTGTAAAGTAAAAAGCCTCATGGCTTAAATGAGGCTGTTTTTAGGGCATGCTCTCTTGCAGTATCCGGAGAACATGTTCCATATATGATTACTTTCGTCTCGTGGTTATTATTGCTGTACGGATACAAATTAGTGTGTTTTTTCACGGGGTTGATAAGGGGTTTTGTTCTTGTGGTATTGCTACACCTGGCTTTCATTATGGATGTGCATAAATAATGGCTGCTTGAAATTACACGGCAGGGATATCAATCACGGCGCCGTGGTCCGGATTCAACTCCAACACCAGTCACATCAACTGAGACACACCGAGTGTTAAAGTGGTCGACTGCCGACGCGAGCGATCCGGGTTCGAAAGCCGACGAAGCTTTAATTTTTTTCGTACCATCATCATACCGTATTCGCTCTACTAACAAGAGCATGTGTCATTCACGAATTGCCGCAAAAAAAGCTCATTTATTCTAGTAAAATTGTTGTTGGTATTTGTTGGTATAATAGAACGGCGCTATGGGAGAAATATAACCCGTGTTTAAAAGATATTGGTTGATTAACCCGATGTTATAAACCCTACAACACCATTGAACAATCAATTCATTCAATTTACCAGACTATGTATTTATTTTAAATGAATTTATTCATAATATTGTGGTCACCGTATGCTCTAACTAGGTCCTAGGAGTTGCTTGTCACAGGAGAACATAAAATAATGCTGTTTTGGAAGCGAAAAGTTCTTTTAATTGTTGTGGATATCGCAAGTTGATATATTTTAGATATATCAACCTGTGATTTGCGGACAGCATAAATCATAATTGATATAATTTATTCTAGTACATCTTTCGACTACAGATATTAGAACTTTGGTATAGTATACAGGGATGGGATAAAGTGGTAACAGAACGGTTATTTATATCGGACTCAGTTAGTGTTGTCCAAGTGGCTCAAATTCGGAGAGCAAAATAAAAAAATGTGTAGAATATTTAATTATGATCGAAACATTAAAATCCTCGTATAATGGAAAAAAAATCAGCTTCAATCTGCATCAGTTTTTTCTCTGTTTAACAAAGCAAATTAATAATTATCATTCAACATTCATATTTTAATGCGTAGTGTAGTTGTAGTGTAGCCTTGTTGACTCACTAGAACTTCTTAAGCCATAATATGGTCAAAACACTCTGTTTGTGTTTTCTTTTATGTGTTTATTGAAAAAAAAAAACGTCACTGTAGCATAATTCAAATCAATGCAGAAATGCAACTTGTCTACAGCAATGAGCGTGATGGCTTGTTTTATTAGGCAAATGCTTAAGTGCAGCGATTTGCATTGTTCAAGACAGGATCTAATAATAGAAGTACACCTATTGAATATTTTATGATATGGCGTTTTGAGTATGCAATTACCTTGTATTAATATGAATCACTTGAGTATACTTAAGTATGGAACCGGGATCTAATGGACAATCACAATCGACTTGGTTTAATACACTTGGGAATTCAGATTTAGATATTACGTGTACATTTGAATAAACACTGATGTAATATTACATTAGAGAATATCTTTACTGTGTTCTGGATTCTAGGATACAATAAATACTGATGCTGAAATTAAGATGCTAAGATAAGCAGGCAGCGTTACAAGAGTTTAATTTTCAGCGAATTGTTCAGGATTCAATAGATTACAAATAAACTGACACCCCCGTCTTTAAAAGAACGGCAAAGTCGCGGGTTCGTCACGTGGCTGCGTGGAGGGAAGGATGCAGGGGCAGATTACCAACGAAAAGAACTTGTTTTTGAAGCACAATTCGCATTAATTTCCGATGGAGACTTGACTGCCCCGTTCGATCTTACATGACGTTAATTCCATCTTGATCGAACGGGGCTTGACTGACAACTGCCGAACACTGTGACATGCCGCGCAGCCAATTATCGCGGCAAAAAAGCAAATTAAAGATGACAGTTGCACCAACATGAAATGGAGCAACTGTCAAAACAAATAAAATAGCGTATTCAAACGCCTGCGTGGTCTTATATAATTAAAAGTAACATTATTTGATGTGCATGTCAGGCGAGCGAACAAAAATAAGAGACAAAAGATCGTTTTTCAAGGCTTAACGACATCAGCCTACTAGAGCTATATCAAGCTGAATATGTTGTTATTTTGGTATAAACTGCTTTTAAGGACTTAATGATCCAGGCATCGGAATCAGCGGGGCAATCATCTAATCATATAAAGACGTTATAAGAGGGTTGGCTGTACAGGTATATACATATGTAAGAAATAATATCTCAATTTGTACTTTATCAGTCTAAAAGAGCTATATCAAGCTGATATCAATATCAATAATATATTTGCTACGCCCAATTTGTATATAACTTTTTATGTACATTTGAGAAAAGAGTTCGTTTATATTCAGTTCATTATTACGATTTTCAGAAAAAGGAAGACAAGTGAGACGGTATGATTTATCGAATTTTTTCTACAAGCATGTATTTACAATTGATTAGATAACTTATTATTTTTTAAGTTGAAAATTCCGCAATGTCTTAATCTATGGTGTTTAATCAATGCATCTTCTAGTCATAACTTATGACGCAGACATAAAATCTAACACCAGCTTTATATTAATCCCATAATATGAAGGTCACTAATGCACGGTGGAGACATCAATGCTAGAAGTGTCGCAAAAATATCTAAATATAACAGAAATAGAAAGATCCGAAGAAGAACTTGTGTAGTGAATGCTATCAAAAGAAAAGGAAAACTTAATTGGTTAAATATATCTTTTGAAGAGATGTCAGTCACTGATAAGATGCGAATCCAAGAACTCAAAGATCAAGACTGACGGTGAATTATTATACTCGTAAATAAATTAACATCCTCCTCTCTCTCAAAAGGGGTGTTATTACGTCGCGTGAGGGCAGGATGAGGAGCAGGTCAGCAAACAAAGACTTTCTTTTAGAAGGGCATTGATTATATTTACGTTAAAACTTTACAAGCTTCCAGCCAAGCGGAAACATACCGCTAGCCGTAACGCGACCTTGTCTCGCTAAAGGGTGGGGACCGACTACCGATCTCCGCGCTCGGTCTCGGCTTTCGACCGCGCCACGAGCGGTGGTGTTTATAACTAATACACCCGTTAGCGAACCCGTCCAAAATGACAACATGGCGCACATAAATGCACGACAAGCGACCAGAAATAGGAGACGAATGATTGTATATCGAAGTTTTCGGTGACAATCAGCAAGGACTACATCATGCTGATGTCAAAATATAAAGATGCGTTTTACTTATTTAGTATTGGTGGGAATTCGTTGCTTAGGACTGAGTTGCTTGAAATGGAGTCTCACAGGCTTTGGAACTTAGTGGTCTATAGCCTCAAGCAATAGGAGTGAGTAAGCAAATTACTAATACTATTTTTTCATAGAAATAAGAAGATTTCATGTATATGCCAGTCACTTCTGGGGAACGATGCGTAACGTACGGGCTAATGTTATGAAATATTTCATACGCATATTTTACGACACATGTTTATATGTGCGTTAAAACACGTTTTTCATGATACCTAGTGAGTTTTTTTTATTACAAAATGGTGGTTGTACTATGACGAATAAAAACAGCGATTAATATTTATTTGTCAAACAAAATTACTTTACCGAGGAGTACCAACTGCTGAGAGGTTAAAGCGCTCGATTGTAAAATGGTTCGTATCCCGACTAAGTTTAATTTTAAATTTATTATTTGATTTATTTGATTTAACAATTATTTTAATATCTACTCGTATAGAGCATTATCGAAAACAGTGGCATTTATTATAATATACGAGTCTTCTTCCATCCTCTTTTTTAGTGTTTTCTTGGATTCATTATATACATTACTTATCTAAGAATACAAGGATACCTAATACGGTATATTTTATAAAATAGGATTTATAACAAATGACTAAGAAAACACCACACATTTATAGTGAGAAACGATATGTTTCGACCTCTACGAGAAGTCATTATCGTGATACTCCGCTATAAAATACGCAATTTCTTAATGACATTTTAACCTTTACGGATGGCAATACCCAGGTATACAATGGCTTATATAGCTTTAAAAATGGATTTCTCATTTAAGAAAATGTAACTACATACTCGTTTATAAAAAATGAACGAAAAATGAACTTAAACTTTCTTCTTTATTGTGATTTTTTTTCAGAATCTTAACGATACCAGATGATTACTTCAACTCTCTCTAAATAAATTACAATCCAAAAACTTATGTAGATAACACTGCAAGTATTTTAGAAACCTCAAAAATGGGAAGCACCAAGAAATTGAGAGATGAAGTATCTTTGCCATCGACTGACTGTATTTTCCAGTCTGTGTTGACATAAAAATTAAATTTTATAAATAACATAATATGAGTTTCAATTATTTCTAACGTACATTTCTTTAAGCATTAAACACAACTATTTTCATAAAAATGTTTCGACAGCCATAAAACAATCAATACGCAGCATATTATTACATTATAAATGTCTTTTATGAATAGCATGTAAATAACGTGGATATAAAAACAAACTACAAGTCATGAAATGCCAGTTAATAAATTGTTTTTATATTCATCAATTGATTCTTTTAGAACTGAGCATTTTGAAGTTAATTTCGATTGAAAAAAATACCTATTTATTGACCGCATGCTGTGAAATTAAAATGTACGGATTATTCTTTGGAATATTTATAGTCTATTTGACACGTTTTCATTGGGTACTTTACACCTAAAAACCTTTTGTGGTGAACTTCATAAATGTAAATAATAAACGCCATTCAAACAAGAGATGTTCTAAGAGTCGATAGTTTTATGAACGTAATTACACTAGAACTTTATCATGCTGGGATTGAATAGTCACATATAAGTTTTTTTTATGTAAGCACATACAGGAGAATACCGACAGATAGTGATACTGAAGTCTCATCTGTGGATTTTATAACGCTTACCATGTTACATATGGTTAAGCGCTGCATGTGGAGTGTTCATCTGCCAACGTCATAAACTACATCGCTACATTCACGCATCATCCTTATTACTACAGGAATTTACTATGAATGGGTTCTCTATTATCATGGGACGACTTTCGTCTACCACCAACTTTAATTAATAGACTGGCATTTTACGGTGTAAGGGATCTAATTCACACCTACTGAAAATATTTTAGAGCTCAGAAATTGATTGAAAATCTTTATTTTTAATCTCCGCCAGGTATCGAACCCACGACCTTTGGCTTGTCAAGCAAACGCTTTGATCATTGAGCTGTACCCGCCGGCAGCAATGGGAAGTTATGAAAAATAAATGAAATTATCTTTAACATTCAAAATGGCCTCCCGTGACTATCAACAATTGTAACAGCAGTACTAAAATAGTACACAGAGCTTCAGAAATGCAAAAAAAAAAGATGTGGCTTACAAATATTAACTCCTCCACACCATACACGTTTCATATCTGGAAAATAAAGTCACTACATATTGTCGTTATTCAGTTCTGCCACTTGCCTATGTCCATGCATTTGTAGGTTTCTGAAGGTCCTTCTGGGAACATATATGGTCCACGACAACTTCTAAGGCAGTAGCTCATGGATTTGATGACTGCAACTAAAGTATTTGAGACTTATTTTTGGTGATTTTTTAATCTGAATTTAGCAAAAAGATCGGAAGATTAGGTAGACTCTTTGGTCTTCAGGGGCTGCTGAACCCAACAATGTTATCTCTATTGAGCTTTAGTTACGACACAGATTTTTTATTTAACAAAAAATATTAGGGAATAATGGGGAATGCTTCGGTAGGGACTCAGAGAGAGAGTCACTGTTGTGCGACTGTGGAGACCTTCAGACAGCCTCAGACCTAAGATCCTGCCCCATGTGGTCTATCTGCACATCCCAAGACCTAATGCTAGGCATCACACAGTCTATCGAAGTTGACAGATGTTGGGCAGAAATAATTTCGACGTCGCGACACGAAGTAGAAGAAGATAAGCTTGAAAATTGATTTAAAATATTTTTTATATTAGATTTTGTCGGTAATCGAATCCTCGCAGTTTGGGTGACAATCGAGTGCTCTAATTGAACGGGCGTTCCTCTATAAACTAGTATTAATGACCATATAAGCAATTTAAATATTTATTTAATATCTGCCATATAAGGCAACGTCTTTCAAGTTTATCTTATGCAAATTATGCAAAGTTGAAAATACCTTATTTTTTTATATTTCAGTCCACGTTCCATGGATCTTCCCAGTCAGTAATACTCAAGCGATGGTCTTCTATCCATTAAGTCCAGATTGAAAACTTGTGGCTCAGGTGCCAAATGTGACATGTTTACAAATATCAGTATTTTTTTAACCACACCACACTATTTAAGTATTTTTTTTTTTTTTTATGTAAACACATACCGACAGATGGTGATAGTAATTTTTGAAGTCCCATCTGTCTTTCAAGAAGAGATTCACGCATCATCCTTTATTATTACAGGAATCTACTATGAATGGTCTTCACGGGACGACTTTCGTCTACCACCAATTTTAATTGATAGGCTATGACTGACATTTTACGGGTGATGGATCCAATTCACCGGGGTATTTTAGAGCTCAGAAATCGATTAAAAATCCATTTTTTTTTTTAATCTCCGTCGGGGATCGAACCCACGACCTTTGGCTTGCAAAGCAAACGCTTTACCATTGAGCTATGACCGCCGGCATAATATGAAATATTTGAGCAAAAGAACTCGAATATTTTATCGTAACCCAAAGTATAGATGCAAATATTTCTTGCCACTCTCAATCGATCTTATAAAAGAAAATGTATATTTTTTCAACCGGCAAACAAACCATGTTACATTATCGCTTTTAGTTCGAAAGCCAAAGTTAAGCAATATTTCATGCGTAACGTACATGTATGGTGACCGTTTAGGCATACTGTGTGTCATATATTTTATGCCAGCGGGTATGTCATATATTTTATGCACGTGGAATGTTGATCCGCCAACATCATAAACTACAGCCCAACATTCACGTGTTATGCGTATTATTACAAGAATTCACTAAGAATGGGTGGTCTTCACGGAACGACTTTTTTTACCACCAATTTTGATTAATGGGCTATGACTGGATGTCTCAGTAACCTAACCTAACTTATTTCGTTAACGAGACCTATGGATCTCTAGACTCTACGATCACTGGACAAAGTCTTAGGTTAGGTTAGGTTCGTAGGTAGGCGTCCAGTGCACCCCACGTCGTTACCGATGTGTCGTTGAACGAATTAATAGGTCTAAACACCGATTCGTACAGTATGCAGAATTGCCATAAAATTAAGATAGATATAATTTATACTAATAAGCTTTATTCAAATGGAGAAAATAGGCTATTACTGGCATTTTACGGGTTAGGGATCAAATTGTACGTGTATCAGTTGTTGATAAGTTTTTTTATAGTTTTGGTATCTGAAAAGGTTCACCATCCATGCAACTACAGTCCGTTGACCGTTTCATTCATAAAGTGGCGTGAATGGAGACCGCACCTCTGGATTAGAAGACTTCAGGCAGCGCGGCAAAAAACACGACCGGCGCGTTCTTCGTGCGATCTGCAAAAAAAGCTGCACGACGTGTTATGGTGAAGAGGAAACGAGTAATTTATTACGAGATTAATATTTTATGTACAGTTTTTTCGGCGTGCCAAACTGGCTGAGATCTGACATTTATTGAAAGCAATACAAACATTGC
Source organism: Glossosoma conforme (assembly GCA_022606575.1). Lineage (NCBI taxonomy): Eukaryota > Metazoa > Arthropoda > Insecta > Trichoptera > Glossosomatidae > Glossosoma > Glossosoma conforme. Next base: position 1,355,827 of record JAGTXR010000101.1, on the reverse strand, counting down.
GAAAAAATATTCGACGATATGTTTGTATTGAATTCGATGCTATCGATTTGGCGTGCCTTCATATTATTTTACGATCTTTGCTTGTACGAATTTTTCATACAAACTGCACAACAGGCGGCGGGTGTAGCTCAATGGTCAAAGCACAATATGAATTGGGTTTTAGTGAGATCCTAGGATTCGTGGCTGTATAGGAGGATGGAGTAATACAGTTACTGTTTACCTCATACACAGATGCAAAGAAACATTGGACACGAATCGAAATTAGATGAGTAAAAACTTGGAAAACAAAGCACTGAGTGCGGGGATAACTTGGGACGAGGCAAATATAAGCAAAATAAATGGAAAATCAGCAAAACCGCATTACATATATTTTTTGAGATCATAGACATAAAAGAATACGCTATTTACGAATTTGTTAAGAGTTAACCATAAACGATATTAGACGAAAAAAAGTCGCTTTATATAGATATATTACCAGCGGGTATAGCTCAATAGTCAAAGTGTTTGCTTTGCAGGCTAAAGGTCGTGTATTCGATCACCGACGGAGACTAAAGGAGAGAAAATACCCAGGTTGGTGTGACTTTGATCCCTCACCCGTAAAATGCCAGTCATAGCCTATAAATTAAAATTGATGGTACACGAAGGTCGTCCCGTGAAGACCACGCATTCATAGTAAACTCCTGTAATAATAAGGATGATGCGTGAATCTCGGACTGTAGTCTATGACGTTGGCGGCTCAACAGTCCACATACAGCGCTTAGCCTTGTGCAACGTTGTCGGTATTTTGCTGTATGTGCTTACATAAAAAATAAACAAACACGAATGTTTGTCATTATTAAGCTATTATTAAAAATATATATAAAGGATTTGGATTAGAAACGCAAGTTATGAAAGCATGAGAATTGTTATGACCTAATCATTAGCTTCTTTAGCTTCTTCTGATCCACGGATGTTTTTCGGCGGGAAACCTTCATTCTTGCATTATGGATACATTAAACTAGCTTGAGATCATGCCATCTTGGAATATTATCAAGTAACATAATTTTCTGCACGATAATTTTTTTGGAATTATTTAGTTCAGCAGATTTTTGAAGTTTCTCTCATTAACGTTGCTGTTATCAGCACATTATCTGTTCACATATTGCAATAAATTAACTTCTTCTCTTCTTCGATCATTTTGTTGCTGCAAATCAATCGGTGGATTGGTTTGCAGCAACAAAATCTTACATCTCGATCTTCACTCTTCTTGATCCTTTGCAGTTCTTTTCAGCTTAGCATAAGAGCCACAGCTTATGTCCTTGAACACTTGCTGCAAATACTCCCATATAGGGCACTTTCTGCGCTGGGGATCAGTCGCACATCAACCGAGGGTAGATGATGGTGTTGACGTTGGTGACCACTGGTTGTGTAGGTGAATGGGCAGCCCAAGAGAGCTCTGGTTGGACAGCGTCTAGTAAAATATTTTGCCTGCGGCATATTGCATCATCTCGAGAAGTTCAACGGTTTTCAAACGCCGTTTCGAAACCAATTAAAAACGCTTCATTATGTACTAAAAATTGCATGGGACCTCACCTCGCTTGACACGTGCTTAGTGCACAACTGACACCTGCAAATTTATTTTAGTTTATGCTGTAATCACATCGTTAGCGAAATTACCTAATACGTTACATAATGATAGACACGTAATATTTGAGAGACATACCTGTATATAATATGTTGATATCAGCCGATAGCTTCTTTAGGCTGATGTTGTAAAGCCTCGAAAAACGATCTTTTGTCTCTTATTTTTGTTCGCTCTCCTGACATGCACATTTAATGTTAGTTTTAATTGTATAATGATGCACGGCGTTTGAATACGCCATTTTATTTGTTATGGCAGTTGATCCGCATTCGCCATAACGGGTGACGAAAAAGCAAGTGTGTGACAAATAAGCGCGAATTGTGAAATAAAAACAAGTTCTTTGTATTGTGAACCTGATCCTACATCCTGTCATCCAGTAAATCGATATCGAACTTTAAGAGGAGGATATCAATGTATTCACCTAACGTGCCATGGAGAGATCCACGATTTACGTGTCTCTAAAAGAAAGAATCCGGAACGAGGATATCCGTAGAAGAACTCAAGTGGTGTAAGCAACCCAACAAAAAGGCAAATTCAAGATGCAATGGGCACGGGATATCTGTCGAAGAGAAGACGGTCGATGGGGAAGAAAAGTGAAAGCAGTGGCGCCCAAGAACTGACAAACGAAGCTGTGGCCGATCCCCTGCAAGATAGAAATGTCTCGGATAAACAATATGATAATCACAACCAAGCAGCAGTTTAAAAAAGCTTTTTATAATAATATGAACACCAAAAAGTAAGAAAAGAGTTTCCTGATATATTTTATGAATGAGTAGTGAAAAATGGCTAAAGATTCTATAATAAATAAGTCATCGCTTAACATCTATGTGTACAGGTATGAATTAGGTTCCAAACAGCTAGAATGACATAAAAAAACGCATAAGGACGAGAACTATAATAAAATCTATATAACTGCTTTTACTGGATGTAAAGAGAAGTTAGAAATAAGATTTCGGTCAGTTAAAAGCTATCGTATTGGGATGTTAAAGAAATCCACGACAGTCAGTAGTGACCACATCGCCGAAGAAATGCTGGCCATTAAGACTATTGTGTCAGTACTTTTTTGATCATTAAAAGCTGACCAGTAAAATGCCTATTTTAGTACGTCAGATAGTATCAGATACTTAGCACGTATTAGTAATGATTTGGGTACTAAACAGGTCAAAATCATTAATGAAACCCGTTCTCTAGTTTTACAGGCATTCAACACTGGCGCGTGCTGGACTGGCTGCTATAAAAAATCCAGATATTTGAAGATTTTTATTACTTTGTTACCTTAAATATGAAAATGTCTGAAATCGTTTGAAATTAATTACTTTGAAATTCTTAACAGATGATTTTTGATGTAACCGCATAATAATTATTGGAATTTAATTGAAAGAAATCAAAAATCGTTTTATGTCACATTATTTTTGCACTAAATAGAGAGAAAAAAGGGCATAATACACTCATTTAAGAGCCATAGAGTATTGTAAGCTGCCAATATTCTGCCTTTCATAATTTGAGTTCACGATTGCTTCGAAGACAAAAAGTATCCTTAACCCTTTCATTACGGCACCGTGGAATACAAATTAAACTGTCAATTATAAAACTAGTAAAACATAAATGTACTTATATGATATATTTTCTTCTATCCCATTGGTTCTTGTATCCTTATCCCCGCAGCTATCATACGATGCATAAAAAAATATTCTAAGAAAGTAGCAAAACGATATGTCGCGGCTACCGATGTCAACGGTAGGAGAATCTTACACGGCATATATCAGTACCGATGCGAACAGGTTAAAAGAAATCTTCTGTAGTATTAAGTATTTAAGTATACTCGTATAAATATATATTGGATTAAGGCACGTTTTTTAATGATAATTTTTAAGGAGATTGATTGATTAGTTCGATATTTTTGAGGTTCATACTACATGCTATCACTCATCCAAGTACGCTGCACACCCAATGTTGCTTAATTTCGCTAGTCGGACGTAAGTCGTAATTTAACATGTTACGGTCGTCGGTTCATCGGCTTTTTCTCTCCGATAGATTCCATCTTTTGGGCGCCACACGACCTTTTGTGGTCGCATGCTTGACAATGGCTAACCCTGCTATTTGACTGTCAGTAACCACCAATTAATATTTGATTTACAGTAATGAGCACTTAAAAAAACTCCGAAAACATCCCGCGGTTAGACGAGGCCGTAAAAAATAATATCCGCTTGTAGTGTTGAGTTAGTCACGGGACCTCCCTATCAAAATATTGATTTTGTTAGCGTCACACACGTCAGTCTATGATTTCGTAGAAAATGTAAAGTATGGACTGTTTTGTTCATGTATTTATAGAAGCAGTTGACGCAAGAGAACACAAACTTATATCGGATGGATTTAAAAAAATGACATACACTGGATACTGTATTAAGAGATGTTTTTTTTTATTTTTTATGTACTCGCATGCAGTAGAGCACACCCGTTCAAGACCAGTGTACTCTATGACGCTCAGCCAGGGAGGCTGGACGTTGCATGCGGGAAACGTGTGTTGTGTTCGTGTTTGTGTGTGGGTTGGGGAAATTGCAAGTTTATATTTATTTGTTTCTTGAAGAGATCCAGACTGTAGGAAGGAGGAAACACAAATGCTGGAAGAGCATTCCATAGCTTACCGGTGGCATTAAGGAAGGAACTTTGGAAATTGCCAGTTTTTGGTCGACACACATTAACCGTGTATGTCGGTTGTGGGTGGGTGCAGGAGGAATTAGTTCTTTAAGTTTCAAAGAGCAGCGACCGTGGTAATAACGGTAGAAAATACTAAGAGAACCAATCTTACGCCTGTGTTCCATTGATTGCAGGTTAAACGTAAGAGTGTCATTGTTTATCAAACGAATTGCTCTTCTTCGAACTGATTCAATTAAGTTTAGAAGGTATTTTGGGGCTCCAATCCAAAGGTGACTACCGTATTCAAGGATAGGTCGGCTTTGTCATTTATATAGAAAAAGAAGTTGTTTATCATTGAAATATCGACTTGATCTATATAATACACCTAGTTTTTTGGAAGCGAGACCGGCTTTACACTTAATACTTTTATGCGTAAGTAATCGTCGCGTCAAATAATTTGAAATTAAAATAATAGTTTTAAATTTTTAAATAACTACATTGTTTTAGTTGTCAGTGATCATCAATTGGCAACCGGTTTTTTTTTATATTAATTTTTATCTCCAAAGTTCCCCACCGGTGAATGAATTTATAATAAATTGTAACTATTTTTTTTCGTCAATAAACTATGTTAATTTAATTGACGCCAAGTCACACCGGATTCATTCACAGTTTTCGTTCCTTAAAAGGTGAATAATAACGTTTTAGAGAACCGCAAATGAATCACACAGGAAGTCTGAATCGCGATTCTTCGAAGAGATTAGCATTCATCTTGAGATACGAGACAATACAGCTGACTTAACCCTTTATTGCGCATTTAGAAAATAAAATAATGCTATAGTTTGTTAATATCGTCAATTGGTAAATACTTTATGTTCCTTTAAGCTCTTAGCCTAAAATCTGTAGAAAGTGAATTTCTTTAAGCGTCTATATAATTATTAAATCGAACAAATACTCGTGCTTGAATTTAAAAAAAAATAAATTATCAACTGACAATACTTGGTGAAACTGCATGATTATAATTTTAAATTAATGTTAATTTAAAAAATAATAAATTTAAAATATTTAGTTTTGTTGAGTATTCATTATTGATGATGGTTTCTAGGGAGGCCGAAACATGTAATCAGTTAAAATAAATGTTGAATCAAAACTAAATATTTTTATTTTTTTAATTAAATTTAATTTATAATTATAAAAAAGTATTAAATTGATAGATTTAAATATCATCTTTATGACATTTTTCTTATCAATATCAGAAAAAACGCGGACGCTGGGACTCGAACCACGAACCGAAAAAATACGCTCAGTACAGACTGAACATTGGGTTTTTAAACGGTTCGAGTTCGAATCCCAGCGACTACGGTATTTTTCATCTTCTGATATTAATGAGATAAATGGCATTAATATGATATTTGATGTAGAATTGTCTGTATAAATATATAAATTTAAAAAAAAATATTGGTATTAATCTTCAATTACCTGTAAAGCATTAGATTATTTAAATATATTCGAAAAAATAAAAAATATTTTTGTTTTTGAATTCTTAGGATTCAATTCACACGTTCTATTTTTTTCTACGAAAAAACAATCGTATTTACCTTGCCTTTTTATCTTTGTTTTTATCTACCCTAGTTAAAAAAATTAAAGTTCCTACTATTTTTTCCTGATTGGAGAGTATTTCATTACCTCGTAAGTTTTATTATTTTGAAATTAACAGCGAGTAGCAAGTCTAAGTAAATCACTATAATCTATTAAGAAATATTCCTTGAAGTTTTTACTGTAAGCATCTTTAATTCCCCTCCACAGATGTACACTATACAGTTTGAGTAATTGAGGTTATAAGAATTTGAAAAAAAAAGTTAAGTTTTTACAATCCTTCTAGTTGGTCATTTAACACCTTACTGTAGTTATTCAAATACAAATTTTAAACAAATATTTGATTAATTTGCATAATTTTAAAAATAAATATAGGTATGAACGCAAACATTTGTGAAGGGTTAATCTGTGTTGTGTAGTGAATGGTATCTTACAGGTCTTACCTGGTGATTAATTTCGTTTCTTTCCATCGCAGAGATTTTTTTTTGTACACCATTTTTTTCATCGACATTGTAATGTTCTTATCCCGCCCAGCTTCTCGTGGCATTAAGAGTACGCAAATGAATTTAGGGTCAAATTCTTTACGGTGCGACCTCAACGTTTTCAAACTATTATGACAAATATGTTGATACTAGAGTAGGCATGATGGTATAACGTCAAATCGCCGCATTTACATCGAAAAAAAAAAATTCAAAGCTATAATCGGCTAACTTTGGCATTGTTGAGCGTTTGTTTTGTCGTTCACCAAACCACCACAGCATGAGCATATCGTCGTCACACATAATGATATGAATAACATGGTTTCGAATAATGTGATGAATATGGAAAAATTCGACAGTAATTTATGATAGCATAACAGTAATACCCACTACCATTTCATTTGATTTATTTTGATAATTATTTTTGGTTCATAATTTAATGAATTTTTGAAGGAAATCCCTGAACAGATTAAGAAACTGGAGTTGGTAGAAAAAAGGAAGAAGAACCCCGAGCGGTGGGGAATGCTTCGGCAGAGAGATCAGGAGGTAGGAGTCACTATTGTGCGACTGTGGAGACCTGCAAACCGTCTCACACCTAAGATCCTGCTCCATGTGCCCAACAAGCTGCACATCTCAGGACCTAATGCTGGGCAACACACGGGCTATCGATGTTGCAAGATACTGGGCAAAAATAATTTGACGTCGCTGACACGAAGAAGAAAAAATGTAATGAATTATTTATTCACTTATGTCATGTCGTACTCGTACATGATTTTAATGTATTTATTTCTCAATTGCTCAATTGGACCTAGAACTCCAGATTATAAGAAATAATATAAAAAAAATGTTTCTCAAAAAAAAAAACTTGGATAAATTTTATTTTTTATTTTTATTGAAATATTGTTTTTTTTTTCACCGAAAATTTTTAATATACTTTTTACACGGTTTTAAAAGACAGTATTGTATGGAATGTATCCACCATATCTAAAGAAATGTTTTCTTAATTATGTCTAGGAAATAGCAAATTGGATTTGTTTTGACGTTGCATAAAAAAATCGTTGTATTAATTAGTAACATTTTACCAGCTTAAAAGAAAATGTTGTATGTTTGTAAATTAAATAATCATAAAACTTTATAAAAGATAAAAAAATTAAAAATATGGTATTAATTTTTACATTACATATTTATTTATCTCCTTCGTAGTATCAATCCGGTGGATTGGTTTGCAGCAACAAAATCTTGCATCTCGATCTCGAACTCCTCTCGGTCCTCCGCAACCCTCTTCAGCTAAGCATAAGAGCTACAACTCATGTCCTCAAACAGTCTCCTCTACAATTTCTATAAAATATAAATATGAAAAATATACAAATGTAGTCAAATTTGAAGCGATGTGCCGCCATAGTTAAACCTCTTGGCAATCTCATTATTTATATGATTAATAAATATGGCTTTATAATTGAATCAAGCCAAAGATGATTCAACATACCTTGTAATTTTCAGCAGTTCCTGCTGAAATTGAGTTTCACTCACATCTAATATATCAACGACCATTGCGAAAAACATTACATAACAATTGATTGAGAACAACTTTCGTATGATTACCATTGACCTTGTTTCAATGCCACGATTGAAGGTGAAATAAAAGGTCATAGGTTTTGAAACACGTAATATGCACGATCACATACAAAGTTTCACGATTTTTACAATTTTATAAGTTTAAAGAAATCAATAAATACATCAATGAGTACATCTTTGTGTGTAAGTGATACAATTGGGTGTACTCATAAATTGAATAAAAAATATTTTGTTTTCACAAGTTTTGTCGGGGATTGAACCCACGATCTCTGGCATATGGTACACAAGTTTTTTAATTTTTTACGCCATACCCGATGATATACATACCTGAAGTCTGTTAAGGTACCTCCATATATTCCACCCCTGGTCGTGTCCAGGGACTAGGTCCTCTTTCGGGGTAATCCAAATATTCCCCTCAGTTGCTCTTCTCCACATGTTCAGCCGCAGGGTGGCCTCATGTATCACCAGTTCCGTTGTCGACTGTAGAAACTTATTCTTGATTTGAGCCGTGAGGTTATCTTTTGATACCCAAACATAGGGTGGAGTGTGTCGTGGGTTGCTTTGGTGAGCTCCTTCTTGGTGGTGACTTCTCGCCGTATGTTTGGTGGGGCGATGCCTGAGAGTTGATATAGCTTTTAATTTTTGGGTAGGTTTTAGGCACCCCGTAACCACCCGGTACCCGTTGATATGCCTTACATGCTCGTATATTAAAATCATTATTCAATATTAACCTTGCATATTTTCTTTAAGATCCGGTCTTTTGATTTTGACAGCTAGTAAAGTCTAGACCTCAAATTAATGCCATGGGAGTTAAAGCGCTAGTGTCACAGAAAGCGCACAAAACACGCAGTAAGCGGTCACCCACCCAAGTACTATTCCCATCCAATGTTGCTTAGCTTCTATGATTGGACGGGACCTTTCTTTTCCTGTGGTGCTTTTCATTTCAAATGTGTGTTAACTTATCAGATAAATATATCAACAAATACAATCAATTCTGAATTAGTATTTATGAATTAATGTGCTATAAATTTACAAATTAAATGTATTGAATACAGCGTAATACTCGCAACAGGAGTAGTTATCAGTGCAATATGGTAAAGGTTTCACAAGTCTAACCAAATAATCGATTTATCTGCGAAATCATCAAGAGCGAATAGAATTTCGGTCCATTCACAGCGTCTAACAAATAGTAATGCCGTATTATCTCTCGGTCAAGATTTGCAGGAATGTTTTTGATCAATCTGTACTATTTGAATTTTTGTGAATGGGTTTCCCCCTCCACCGCAGCTCGCTAGGCCGGCTCCATTCAGCTAATGCCCCGTGGTCCATTCATGAACTGCTATTAAGAAAGTTGGCGACCTCAAGTCGAACCAGGCGTAGGCTGTACTTTGCTGTAGTTCAGATGCAGAAAACCATCGGGCATGCGCACCTTGTGGCTACAGAAAATTTTCACACCTTTACTATTAAGTTTTCTCGTATGTTTTCTGTAAGAGAATCTATATTCCTATTATTAATAGTTGCGCCGTGCAAGTTAAGCACGAGGTTGGATTATGCGTCAGACAAACAGTCAAAGAACATAGGACCCTATTCCATGTTGGCCTCGTTAACCACACTCGTAGCTCCGCCGATATCAAAAATACGAAAGAAAAACTTGGTTATTCCTCTGGAATTTGATTCTCAATATGTGGCGTTCCAAGCAATAAGCTTAGTGAAGGCGCAGCAGAGAAGAAAACAGTCGTAATGGGGTGTTGTGCTTAGTTTCCCCTCCATTTTGGCCAGTTCGTCCGCGTTTTCGTAACCCAGTGTGCTACAGTGTACACGAAGCCAAATAAAGTTGACAGAAGGACCTTTATTGTCAAGAAACTGTGCGCTATTTCATGCGTTTTACAGCTAGAGGGTTCAGAGTAGTCACGAGAGTTACCGAATTCAGTCCGTGTTTACTGTCTGACAAGGTGCTTACCGTTCATTATTGGGAGTCGTGGTTTTCAGAAAACCAAAAGAGGGCCTTTTGGATTGCATAGAGCTCAGCTTGGTCCACGGCGCAATATTCAGCGCATACGGTTAAAGTCATATGTTTCTCACCCCTGTTATAGCCAAACGATTTGAATGAAACGACCAAATTTTCGACCAAATTGCGAGAACAGACAGACCGAACACTCGGATTATCTTTGATGCGACCATGATACGTTCTTTTGGAAAAAATAATATTTGACAATTATTTATATAAATTGAAACTAATAATTTGCTGAATGCCAAAAGAATTGATCTATAGGCATTGAAAGTGATAAATACTTGTATTTTAAAAAAAAAAAAGCCGTATGGCTTGAATAATGGAAGTAACTCGTGGAAGCCTCTTCTATGTTGAAGTATAGAATTACCTCAATTAGAAGAATGTATATTATTTTGAGGCTATTGTGATGAGAAACAATCAATTATGTCCATTACAATCAATCAATTGGTTTAATAAAGCTTTGAAATATAATGCAAAATTAATTTTTAAGTTAACACTCGTGAAGATAGACAAGCCTAGATAGTAAACAAACAGGTTTAATGAAGAATTTACGGAATGGCGTATAATAATGAGAAAAAATTGTCTTGAATGTACGCAGCTCAAGAACAAGGTGCTAAGGAAAGAGTTCTCGTGTTGCCCATGATTTTATACAGTGTTTATCCACTTTTTGAGATATGCTTTAATTAAAGCATGAATCTCCCCACTTTCTGATTTTTCATCTTTCACATATGTCTTGCACTATGTTGACAAAGTCTTTTCTACTTCTTTTACTTTAATGCTAAGAATAATGACTAAACTTGCGACAATGTTGTGTTGTTCGAAATTATTTCATGATTATTAATTTAGTTGCAATACTATCAATGCGACTGTATGGTATATTTCTACCTCCGCGTTACATTTTTTATTCTACTAGCGTCATCACAGTATGGATGGCTTATAAATAGTATATTCTTTCATCAATGCTTATGATAAGACTTTAATAATGATTGTTACATTTCACATTAATATATTCAGCAAGTGGTTCTGTTAAATATTCACGTATTTCAAAAATTGACGTGAAAAACTACGTGTGTTAATTTATTCAATTATTTTATATTGGAAGCGGGGTTACCTTTATTGTTATTGATTGAGCGCTCGTTTCCTACTCTAACGTTTGGCAAACTATGAGGTAACTGTTGCTCTTATGAAACAAGGACAACAGCCTTCTGGCAAAACATACTATATGATGCAAGTATGCATTTTGACCACTATCAACATACTGGGAAATTCCCCATATTCTTAATCAATTATTCATTGTAGCTTTCAAATACATTTTCGGGCAACACCAGTAATACTTAAAGATGTTATAGGTACTTTATTGAATGCTCTGCTATAAAAATATATGTGTGAATCCCGTGATTGGTTGTCGTTATTTTTGCCTATACATATTGATTGATAAACTCAGCAAACATCATCCATATTTCCATTCAACATTATATATAATTGAATTTTTTCTTCCTTTATGGTTGTATCAAAATGCTTCCATAAATTACTCTTAGACATTGTGATCTTAAAATTTCTCGATGCTGAAGATTACATTATAAGTGTAATGTTATTTATATTTTGAGCATTCATTTTGAGATCTTAATGATAAATAGATATATATATATTTCGTACGTTGTTTTAAGATGTATCACACTGAACACTGTCTAATCATATGCGGTAAGACTGCAGTTTTATCGCCAATGAAGCAGTTCCCAATGTGTATAAGCTAGTATAATATAACTTGGATGACTAGATGTAGAAATATCATGTAGAAGGGTAGCTTTATTGACAGTTAGTAGTAAGGAAATGAAGAGATGTATTATAGGAGTATTGTGTTATACCTCCTAAGCCCAGTATTTAAGTGATCAAAAAACTCTCTTAAGCTTTAGTGTACAATCAGAGGATCAACATATCATATACAGCATTTAAGCCATCCATTAAAATGGCAAGGGTCATAGAATAACAGATGAGATATATTTATGACCAAAGAGCGTTATAATCCCGTATATGTTCACATATAAAAGTTTGCAAAATAATATAAATATCATTTTACAGTAATGGTTTCAGTAGAAAAGTAAAGGTTCTTCAAATTTGCATACAAACCCGTGTTTAATTTTTTTACAATGTATTTAAATACTTGGAACTGAAGCACGACACAATGAATGCAGTTCTTCAATTAAATGGCTACAAATAAATGCAACACACGAAGAAGAATACCGCCAAATGATGATAATTTCTTTCTTGGATACTTGATGCTTACCGAATGTAAGAGTTTAATTAAGCTTTTCTAGTTATGTTAGATGTGCTACCGTCATTAGACTGCATTTCGGTATCACGTTTAATCCGTAGATGACAATAAAGTTGTGTTTACTTTCTACGTCTAAGTAGTGCTCTCTTATTATGTCACTCGAGTTGAAACTTGTCTGCTTATTTACTAGATACAAAAATTGAAAACGTACTTTGGACCACCATGTACTACTTGTAATCACTTACGTACTCGTATACCCACCGGCAGCGTAGAAATTATAAGCACTATAGAAAAAAAATCAAAACGATGGATCGACCCAATCGTGGAAGCTACAGATTTAATAGTAAGATATATATATAATCGTGTCGGAAACAACAGGGTCAGATCCTGTCTGCCCAGAAGCGGGCGACGTCGATGGCGTTACTCCCGGCCATCATGAGGTCTTCCTGGGTGCAGCTATTCGGACGCAGCGCACACTCCAGAAGGTGTACTGAAGGTGAACATGGACTGCTCCACGCCGTAGTCACATTCAGTCGGTCCGCTGTAAAACTGCCAGGCTTTCATTTGTGTCCTAGTCTTGCATACTCCGGTCCGAAGTCTGTTAAGGGACCTCCATATATTCCACCCCTGGTGTCCAGGGGCTAGGTCCTCTTTCGAGGCAATCCAAGTAATCCCCTTAGTTGCTCTTCTTTACGTGTTCAGCCGCAGGGTGGCCTCAGGTATCATCGATTCCGTTGTCGATATTGTGTCGATATGTCGTATGTTTGGTGGGGCGATGCCCGAGAGTTGATATAGCTTTGAATAGTAAGATGAAAGGCTGCTAGCCCCAACCTATTATTATCATAATTTCTAAATAAATAAAATCCCTTAGAATTCAATGACAGTGAATTAATAATATATATATTTTTTAGCGCGGTTTGAACTCAGGATTACTAACTAGCATTGCAATAGACCGTCTTATCCGGCCACACCCATCGGCTAAAAATGCCTTACATGAGACGAATAAATAATTCTTGGAATACTAACGATGAACAATGTCATAAAAAATAATTATTATAATGAATCAAAATTCTCAACAGTTTCGTACTTTGTGTCTCATCTCCGCTAGTAAAAATATGCACAAAAATAATCAACAACATATAAACATACAAATTCGTAGCTTACAAAATCCCGTATGGCAATTCTCTCGTCAATTGATTGGAGAAAAATTTACTAAGGATTCGAACCATGGACCTCGTATATCATGACCAGTTATTTTCCCCAACGCAATGATGCCTTATATTTATTGGTTAATAAAGTATTAACAATATTGAAAAATCATTCTTGCTCAAAAAGTTTACAAAATCAATCATTTAGATGGTAAAAGAAAGCCATTTTGTGATCAACATTTTTTCTTATGAATGTTTTATGAGGCTGCAAAATAATAATGTTTCGAGAATAAAAGAAATAAAAGTTTGTATGAAACCACCGAGTTTTAATTAATAAACACCGTTTCTTAATATGTTTCCTATAAATTCACTCTGTTCAAATGTTCCGTCAACAGATGTCTCAAACACTTCTCGTTTTTCCTCCACTTATATTTGTAACCTTAATTAAATGTTCTTTATTTAGGTTTAGTTTTAAGTAAGCAACTCTTGACGAAGGTGCTATATCACCGATACCGGTAGAGTGATTATTAATTAGAACTTAGTGATTGCATATAAAGTTTTACTTGCTTCATTCTTTAAATATGACAAACCACTGAGTAACTGCGTTCTACGAGTAAATAATATTTTGGATCAATACTCCTAATTTAGAACTAAGCAGCCTTAAAATAGCGAGCATTGTCACTGTCTGGCAATATTTTCTTGTATTTATAGTAACGTAAAAGTACATTAAAAATATTTTATCCGTAGATAACACATTGTGAACTGTAGTTGTGATTGCCAATTCAAAGTTCTGTCATTATTTAGACATCTGCATGATAATACCCTTGCTGACTGGTACCGAAAACCTCGATATACAATATTTCGTCTCTTATTTTTGTTATTTGTTCGCTTGTCAGACATGAATGTGTCCGCCATATTGGAATTTTTGGACTAGTTATATAGACCGCCTCTAGTGGCGCCGGTGCGACAGCCCATCACGGGCGCATGAGTCGTGTGTCACCCGACGGCGAGAGCATATTGTATTGTGGCTCGGCCTAATGCTGTGACTAGTTTGGGCCATCAGTTTGTAAAGCTTAACGTAAATATATGTCAATTCGCTTCTGAAAAAATCTGTGCTATTAATCTACTCTTAGCCCTGCCACCACGCGACGGAGTAACAACCTTTTGAGAGAAAGGAGGATGTTAATATGAATAACTGATATGGCGTAAAAAGGTAAAAACAAAGTGTGACTTATATTTGCATATTTGATTCCGGCTGTTATTTCGTAATAAATTGTAGTAACAAAAATTGCAAAATAATATTTTAGATCTAGTAGGCGAATCACGTAGCATTAGTATTGATTTGTGATTTATCAACATTAACTGCAATCCCTAAATCAATACAAATCCTCCGATGAAAAGCAAACTGATGATCTGATCGATATTAAGCAATGATCTTGTTGTTTGTTTTAACACACCGTTTCTATTTCAATACTTTCGTAGAAGAGTGTTTTTAAATAACATATGAGCAAGAATCAATCCTTGGTCTATATACAAATGTGTGTGTTAGATTTTCATTGGTTCTTAACGGCTGCTGTGGGAAGTTCTTCAAATCAAATAGTTTCTCAGGTGTCGCAAAAAGTATGGTTGTCATGACATGCGTATTTCATTAAACGCTCAAAAGGTATGGGCTGGGAAGCAAGTTAAGGTGTACTCTGTCATGCTAGAGGTTGTGGGTTCGATCTGGAATGCAAGCGCTTCAATTTTAGACCTTATTAAGAACCGATGAAGAATAGTTCAAGGAATAAATATATCATCTGTGCTCGTGCCTGTGTCCATCCACTGTTAAGCATAGGCTTCCGGCATGAGTTTCAATAGTTTTCCTTCCTCCGACTTCTGCATTCAGACTACTACCGCTATTCTATTAATGTCGTCAGTTCATATTGCAGGAAGGGGTGATGGGTATGCTTTGTCAAAACCCTCCCTGTCCAGTCCTGATTTTGGAGATCCTGATAGAGACCCGTCACTGGCACGAAGTACTCGTACGTGAAAATGGATGAGAAAATGGTAAGGTTAGGAAATGGACTCTGCAGAATGGCAGACATCAGTTAGGAGTCATTAATTGCGTCTGGCTTCTTGTAAATGGTCGCTCAGAAGCTATCAAAGGCGGTGTAATTTCGTTTGTTAGTTGGCAGTCTGGACTATAAACCAGGCTAAACTTGAAGAGTTTAGCCTTGAAATTACCTTGACTAGTCATGAATTGACTAGTATAATGGTTTGGAATGAGCCACGGCATCTTCAGTCCTAGTATCCGACCAAAAGTCTTGGTATCCGACCGATGGTGGAGCGTATTATCAATTGATTAAGAAAAATTGCTCGTGGCTTATTTTTATGTTTCTTTTACGCTGAATATACAACGGTGACGATTTTAGTACTACAAGGACTGTCATTATATACACAAAAACTACTAAGTGGCTCGAAAAGCGTCAAGTGGTTACCACTGTTTATTGAATAACATGTTTCGTAACAAAATGTTTATGGGAGCGTGTTGCAGCATGCCCTTGAAGTGGCAGGTCGGTAAATGTCACCACATAAATTAATTTATGAAACTGGTGTGATATTGTTTTAGTGATTTTTGCATCGCAAAGCTGACATCATAGACGTTCCCATGTTGTGTTCATTAACGTGTTATTTCAATGGTTCCAAATCTTAAATAGATAAGAATTTTATACCTTGTTTTAACGTGTATCACACTGAGCACTGTTTCACTTTATGGGAGACTGCAGTTTCTTGACCTATCTGCGGCCAAAAGTTTTATCAGTTCCAATGTACACAAACGTACTGACGTGTAAATGAATATTTACTGATATATAATCGTGTTGGGAACAATAGGATCAGATCCTGTCTGCCCAGAAGTGGGCGACGTCAATGGCGTTACTCTTGGCCATCATTAGGTCTTCTTAGGTGCAGCTATTTTGACACAGCGCACATTCCAGAAGATGTGACAGGGTTTGCTCCACGCCGTAGTCACATTCAGTCGGTCCACTGTAAAACTGCCAGGCTTTCACATGTGTCCTCGTCTTGCATACTCCGGCCCGAAGTCTGTTAACATAACTCCATATATTCCACCCCTGGTTGTGTCCAGTAGGTCCTCTTTCGGAGCAATCCAAGCGTTCCCCTCAGTTGCGCCTCTCCACATGCTCAACCGCAGGGTGGCTTTTTTTATTCACTAATAAAGAAAGAGTTTCACTAGTGAGTAAATAGACGAGTTGAGTGGAGCTTAGGAGTAGGGGGTTTCAGGTGGTGTCTACGCATAATAATTTATAAAAGTGTGCTTTGAGGGAAAACAAATATTGTGTCACAGTTTATTTTATTTTAATTTACTTATTTTCAATGTAAACTTTGGATTAAATATTCATCTCAAGTTGCGAAAAAAAGATACTTATGATGTGGAGCGTTTAAAAGAAAATATTAAATGTACTCCTAGCACAGCAGCATTATTTTAAATTTGTCATCCATTTTCATAAAGTATTCCGTTTAGCATTGCTTAAGAATCACTGTGCTCATTAGCTGCATATGTTTTAATAATTATTATTTTAGCAATGTGTTTGAGCAGAGATTTTTAGAGGTAGAAGCACGTAGAACACAAGTGCGTGTTATGTTAATATTATGTAAGTGAGGCATATTTGCTTCAACGTGAAGAATGTAACATGTGTATCAAGAAGCAACAATATTTTGTACAAGAATGAATATAATGAGTTCTGATTAAATACATATCAGTATTTTTTAGCTGTTGACGTGTTTTATTTTTTTATTTATTGCCTTTTCAGTTATATAAAAATATCTGGTAATAAATAATGGTCATCAGAATAAAATTATGTATATTCTTATATTATATTAATATGAGCGACATCAGTCGGCCAATATAAACAGGGACCGAATGTTGGCCGGAAAAAGCTAACACACAGCTCACCTCATCAGGTCAAGCTGGTTAGGGAACTCTATTATCCTGGAGGTAGTAAATGCTCTCCTAAGGCGGATGAAGCTTTATGGTCAACGTCATTAACTTCTTTCCATGTATCAGCAAAAATTTATCTCAAGTAAAATTTTCCGGAGATAAAATAGTCCGCCATTCCGATCTAGAGGTGGGGACTGCTCGAGACATAACAACGAAGAAAAAGGATTCTTATAAATCAGCCTCAAAAATGGTTAATTTTACAAATATATATATTATTTTGTGAAATAATAAGTACTGTTTTATATTATGGTGTTTGTCATAGTCACGTGCTCTTCATTAATAAAAATTTAAATATTAAAGGAATGATCTCTTCGCGGCCATAATGCATCAATCAAATTTACATGACTCTTATAGGTGTAAATAAAGTGTACGGCGTTATTAATTACGTGGGATACGAATATGTACCTGTATATTATATTGTATATACTGCTGCTCAGGTATGACAAAAAGCAATGCAGAGAGTTATGGCTATCGACTGTCATACAAGCAATCCTAAGTTCGAATCTAGACGAAGTTTAGTTTAATGTTAATAAAATATTTAATGCCTGAATTATAAAACCTAAATAGCTTTTTTCATATATAGAAACTGCACATTTATGATACCTTTCATATATTTTATTTAACAAGATTATTGATGAAAGTTTTGCTCTTTCCTAGCAAGTTTCAAGTATGGCTAAGCGATTTATGTTAAATGTCGATCCAGAGACGTCATAGACTACGGATTGACATCTTGCGGGGATTCACTTATGTATGGGTGGTATTCACTGGAAAAATTTCATCTACTAAATGTTTTGATCAATAGCCTGTGACTGAAATTTTCAGAATAAAGAATCAATTACACCAATCTATTTATAGATCAATGAAACAGGTAAGATTTATTTTATTTCAATCTTCATCAGGAATCAAACCCATGCTCTTCCGTAAGCAAACCTCATATCTGAGAAAATTTAAAAAAGTAATTAAGTAAAAACCATATGCTTCAGCTAGCGAGTAGATTTGGATACTTGAAGTATGCTTGAGTAGATATGATTACTTGCTTCTATTAAGTAACAAAGGACAGTGAAATTAAAGACATCCGAAAAGACTACGAAGCTTTAAAATAAGAATACAACTGTTAAGAAGAATAATACTCACAGATGACAGTTATCTGTGGTTACTTGTGGTGTTTTCTCGTTCGTGTTACATAAATCAGTGATGTACCTGCGTACCTACTGACGCACAGGTAAGAGAATCGGGTGATTGTCGTGATAATTATCTTGATTAATTATAGCTTTCGAAAGGCACGGCTCATGACTTTTTAAGTGATAAAAAATGAGAAAATAATTTCTTAATTCCATTCGGGCTGATTATGTGATCTGTAGATTAAAAAAATATACAGTTATGTAATTCAATCAAAGATCTTACTACGAGTACGACCATTGTTCAATTATTTTTATACTTAGTATATTGAAAAAAAAATGTTAAAAATATATATATCGACAAAAATACGTGTTTTTAAAAACAAGACCCAGTTGCTATAGCATTTTGTCTTTTGAAATACATACACTCACAACATTGTCTCATATTGTTGAGGGGATTAAGAGTTTAAGATATTATGGCGTATAGGTAACTGAGAGAGGTCACCTCTCGCCATGGTGACACTAAAGACTTTTTATCATTTCTATGAATTCCATGCCTAATATATGGGACTTGAAATTACACTGCTGTATTATTATCAGCGAGTCCTAGTATAATATAATACGAGTATATAAACGACAGTGCGGCTGTATTTTAGCGTAGATTAGTGATTACAATCGGTACTCGCGGAAAGTATTAAGGATACAATGGTTTGACTTCATGAAGGATTACGAGGTATGGATGATGACTTGGTGGATTTCCATCCTAAAGTTGGTCAGGATACAATGGAGGAATTTTAATGATATAAATCCTTTAGATGGCAAAGAAGAGCATAAATTATAGTAGGCTTTTCTCCATGTCCTCAAGCTCTCGCCGTTGTGTAAAACCATCGGCAATTATAAATAAAATGTAGTCTGGAAATAAGAGCTTGTTAAACAATGACACTCTTACATCTAACCTGGTATCAATGGAACACAGGCGTAAGATTGGTTCACTTAGTATTTTCTACCTTTATTACCACGGTCTTACTTTTCGGAACTTAATCCCTCCTGTACTTACTCAAAACCGAAAAACTCGTCTTACACTTGCCGAACATTAATTGGTCGACACACGGTTAATGTGTGTCGCCTAAGAACTGGCAGATTCCAAAGTTCCTTCTTTAATGCCACTGGTAAGCTTTGAAATGCTCTTCCAGCGTCTGTGTTTCCTCCTTCCTACCATCTGGATCTCTCCAAGAAACAGATAAATATACACTTGCAATCTCCCTAACCCACACACAAACAAGAAAACAAAACACGTTTCCCGCATTCAGCGTCCAGCCTCCCTGGCTGAGCGTCATAGAGTGCGCTGGTCTTGACCGGCTGTGCTCTCCTGCATGCGCTTACATAAAAAAAACTTACATGGGATGAGGCAGAAAAAATATGGCGGCTGACAGAACAGAATTGTGAAATAGAAATTGACACAATAAGAAATTATAAAACAACAGATTAAAAAATAACGAAATGCTTACGAGTTACACAAAATGTTTTTTTTTAAAATTAACATATCACTTCAAAGCTTGAAGAATGTAAATAAAATTAAATGGGATGCATTAAAGGATGCTGTGAATAAATATGTTGCGCCACACAAAAGTGCAAAAAGAGCGGAATAAAAAAAACAATAAAAAACTACCAAAAAAGTGCCATTCAATAAATTTCGCAGCTCTCGAGTGGTGTCTCACATTAACGACTTTCTGTATAAATAAACGGTCCAATCACTCGGCGCATGTTGGGGTGACCAATCAAAGTTTTTGTTATACCTGTACACACTAGAGTACACCGCAAAATGGCAATAAAGAAATCGACAAATGTTAACCGCGTAGGAATGCTCAATAAGGGTTTTACGGGCTTAACGTTGATGAGAATATATGGATGAATTTTTTTCTTGAGATATTTTTTAAAAATTGTGGCAATAATACTTGTTGTAGAGATAAAAATACTTGGTGAACCGATTAAACTTCTGTTTTCCATAGGCTAGAAATAAAATTTTAGGCTGACATTGTACGTTATACTTCCATGGTAAGCGTTAATTGTGTTTGTTTAATGAAAGTGAAGATAGGAACATTCACTCTGTCTCCTTGATATATTGATTTTCTCCCCGCAGACTTGTGGATATAATACTTGTTGTAGAGATAAAACTACTTGGTGAAATGATTAAACGTCTGTGTTCCATGGGTTGTAAATTGTATATTAGGGTGAAATTATACGTTAGGTTGCCATGATAAGCGTGAATTGTAAAAGTGAAAATATGACCAATCACCTTGCCTCCTTGATATATTGATTTTCCGCACGCCATATATCATTAGACTTTATATTTTAAGGTGTTCATTCTTGGTTTTTATAGAGAAATAATTTGCTGTGAGTTTTGACTTTAAAGAATGACCAGCGATTACACAATGTATTCAACAGAACATCTCAATGCTGACTTTAAGCGAATAATGTTCTGAAATTTACCGATGATTTATGTTGGCTGCTTGCAATATACTAGGAACTGAAATTGTTAAAATATTTTGATAGTTCAAAATTGAAGAGTTAAAAAAATATGCTTCTTCGCGGCTTGAACCTGTTGCTGTTTGCGTGGCAGTGAAGCGCGTTGACCGCTTGGCTGTATAGTCCTTCGGCTGGGCCAAAATAAAGACAAAAGCGGATCAGGTAGAAAAAAACGACGGCATTGAGTAACCCGGAGATGTCATCTCATTAGCTGGAGTGTTGCGAGTGGATGGGACACATTTTGTATCGGAGGAAGAGTCACTGGTAAAATCAGGTGGATTTGTTGAGAGTAGAGTAACAACAGCGATAGGTTAAGTCGTCTCTTTGAACAAAATACTTGTAAATAGAAGTAGCCTCGGCCACACTCCATATGACGTGTTTATCAATCCTGAAAACGACAATCGTCATAAAATACGCAATATTTTGTGACAAAATAGCTTGACTTATCAATTGCACAATGATATTAAACTAGAAAAATGCATTATCTTGTAATTTTACATATTAAAAAAAACCTGTTTTAACATGGTCTTAGTTGAGCACTGCTTAGTTACATATTTAAAGAACAAATCGTTTTCGGATGAGGACTTTATAAGTTTTATCAATTGTTTAACGTCTTCAAATGTACAGTACGTTTATTGGTATATATATAAAGTGAGAAATTGACGAAGCTCTCATTGAGGGCAAGACCACGGTCTTCAAATTTTAACAGTACTCAAAGTGCTCGCGTTAAAACAAGATAAATTGGTAATGACTATTCAATGTTCGAAATTGATCTGAAATGGTTATAATCATAAAGTTTGATAAATATTTAATTTAAAAATAAAATTTACAGTTAGTCTCGCTCGTTGTTTGGTCCTCCGTTGTGGCAAGCACGAGTCCAAATAACTATATAATTGTTATAATCAATTCTCTCTTATAATACTCCCAAGAGGTTAAAGCGTTCTACTGTTATACAAACAAGACACAAGTTCGAATTCGTCATTTACTCAAATTTATGAGAACATGAGGACAAAATGAAATATGTCAATGGAGCGGTTTTGAGACGATTGGAACACCTTTGAAATGAATATTCGATTATTCTATATTTTGTATGTTAACATTAGAGAATATACCACCTGCTTTTTTTATTGAGATATGTTTTTTGGGGATCTTTGAAGCTTGCCATTTTCAGGATGGCTAAGTGCTGTATGCAGAGTATTGATTTGCTGAATTATTATATGTATTACTGTCTTAACCTTATTACCAAACCACTTTGTTTCTCAGCCAGAGAATATGCAGCACCAGAATGGAGTCTATCAGCTCATTGTAATCAAGTAGATACTGTCCTGAATAATGCATGCAGATTCGTCACGGGCTACCTCAAACCAACACCCATTTCAAAACTATACCCCTTGGCTGGTATCGCACCACCAAACATAAAATACAAAGTCTTATGCACCGAAGAAATGCGTAAGGCAATCAACCAACCGTCCCACTGCTTGTATAATCAGATACCCCCAACACCCATACTGAAGTCACAAAGCAGTTTTCTGAGATCCATACAACCTCTCATATCCAGCCCTCAAAATAAGAGACTCCAGCTCTGGCAACAAGTCGCATCAGAGTATTTCACTACTCCAAAGGAAGGCATTCCAACTGGTAAGAATCTTGACCGGAGTTGGAAGAACAAAGGACAATCTCGAGCGGTGGGGAATGCTTTGGCAAGGAAAGTCACTATAGTGTGACTGTGAAGACCTGCAGACTGCTTCACACCTAAGATCCTGCTCCATGTGCCCAACAAGCTGCACATTTCAAGATCTAATGCTGGGCAACATACATATCGATGTTGCCAGATACGGGGCACATATAATATGACGTCGTTGACACAAATAAGATCTTAATCTTTAAATACAATATAGGTTTTTCTATTTTAGTTAAACATGAAATGGCAAATGTCTTGAAGTCGGAACATTGAATCTTTTCATCTCCGTCTGACGGTTTTCTCCTGAATGTGTTTACATAAAAAAATAAGTTTGAAAATAATGAGCGGTAGAGTGAGGCGTGATTTAGGGTTGGCGGGACGAAGGGTAACACGGCTTGTCAACCAATCAGCGTCGGATTCGGTTATTTAAATTTAAATTTAAATGTGGAGATTCCAAACTTCGAAATTCAAGGCTGCACTGAATCTTTTGCGGACGCCTGCGTTTGCCGGAAAATTGGTGGTCTACATTTTTAAAGAACATTAAAAAAAAACCTGCCTTCATAGTACTAAATTGTACAAAATTATTTGTTTATATTTATTTTAAAGTTAACCCTTTCGTTACCGCTCGGTGGAATACAAATTATACTGTCAATACGGCGTGAATTTTTCAAACCATTTTTTTTGCTTAAAACTAGTATTTGAAGCATAAATGTACTTATCTGCCTTATTTTTATATATCACATTGGTTCTTGTATCCTTTAGCTATCAGATGATGCATAAAAACTATTATATTTAACAAAAGTTCATTATATAACTCCATACATGTAGTGGCATTGACACATGTGGTTTACAGAAAAATTGCTTCTGTGACAAAACCTAGCGATATTTATTTACATGCTTTATAGATTCCTGTAAATAATACATGTAGGTTGATAAAGGGAATGACTGTAGTTCCAATTTACTACCGTAGATGTCACAATGAGTACTGAAAGTAGCAAAACCATATATCTCTTGGTCGGCATATATCGACAACCGATGCGAAAGGGTTAAAGATAAATAACACTTTAAAGTGTTTACATCACACAATAAACTTAGTTAGATTATTTTACATTTAGTTGATTTGTAATATTCTAGTTGGAATCATTAAAATAGTGCCCATGATTATGAAAGTGGTGTAGGTCATGTTTTATTCGTTCTGAGATATGTGAAGGTTTGTGTTTCGATGTTGGTTGAAAACCAATGAAAGTGACAACTTCATGTTGCATAAAATGCCGTATTTGGATTTTTTAAATTAATGTTGGATGAAGATTATATTAATTCACAACATTGGGAACTGAAATAAATGAATAACTCGTTTTTACAATTAATTGACTTACGCCACTTTCATAATTATGGGCACATTAATAGTACATATTTGTAGTGAATTTTGAGTAACTCGTAGCTTTAGAGATTCGGTCTCGTGTATACACATTTAATGGAAACATTAAAAGAAATGTTCATTGATTATATGTTTAAACAAGAGATGATGTGATGTATGATTTGTTACCTGAGCAGTGTAATTACCTGAACTAACTGCTGATGTTTATGCCCGGAAGGCAAAAAATTTAGAATAGAAAACAACGGCTTGGAATTTTAAGAGAGTGTGATTTATAATACATATAATTATATCAATTGATTTGTTAAAGCATAGGGCTGTGTAAATAAATGTGGACCATACATTACAGTGATTTACAACCGATATAAAAATAAATAGACCGTATCCATTGAAGAGTATTTTCGTAAAATACACCTTAGGCTATCTAAAAGATTTACGACAGCTGTTTTTTCACAAAGCTCCGAATTATTATCATCATAAGCATGTGAGCGTGTGGAGGCTTCTCGCATGGGTCTCCATCTTTCTCGATCCTCCAACCTGCGAAATCAAAAATCAAAGCGATGCTTTTGATGAAGTTAGTCCATCATTTAGTAGGACAAACGGAGCGTTGGAAATCATTCTTCTTTTTCGTAGTACCAATCCGGTGGATTGGTTTGCAGCAACAAAATCTTGCATCTCGATGTTTACTTTTCTCGATCCTCTGCAATCCTTCTTTAGCTCAGCATAAGAGCTACCACTCACATCCTCGAACACTTGCTGCAAATGCTCCCGCCGAGCGCCCTCTGCAGTTTCTACCCTCTACCATCCCTTCCAAAATGTCGTGAAGAAGACCATCGTGGCGTATGATGTGAACGATCGCTTCTCTGAGATGGTTCTTACTACTTGCCTATCTTCCTTGATTATGCTGAGAACCTCATTGTTCGTAACTTGGTCTCTCCAGTAAATTCCAATAATTCTCCTGTATGACCACATGTCAAATGCCTCTAGTCTTTTTTTATCACTTTCAGATAAGCACGATGTCTCACAGCGGTACATCAAAATACTCCTTAAACAAATGTTTTGGCAAGTCGCTTGTGGAGCTGAAAATTAATATTTTTTGACTCAAGTAATTTCTTTTTTTTTATTGAACCCTAGCCTTGCTTGATATATGATCATTCAGGGAATATATAATTTTAAATACTAGATAAAGCTTAGAGCTGCTGAGCTGACTTGTGACGAAAGGAGAATCAATGTGGCTTTCATGCATATGTTCATAAAAACGACATAAATAAAGTTCTAATATATGCATTGTTTTTTGCCTACCATGCACCCAAAGCTTCACTGATTGCATAGCTTGTAAATAATGCAGCTGTAATATTCAAAGCATATTTGAGTAACTTTTATTTATAAGCACTTAAGATTATAAGCACAACACTCCCTTTACTTGAACCATTAGGTCCTAGAGAGCGACTTAATAAAATTAAAAATACATATGAAACTCATACCGGAGAATATTGCCTAATAGTGATGACGATATATTGACTGTGAATTATATATATACCTGACCAGGAAGGAGAAGATGTAAAAAAATGGACACATCACTTATGACGGTTACAGAAAAGGAATAAAGCAGCTATATTGAGATGGTGGTATTTGACAAGAGTTCTACCTAATTAAAGTATCCACTGCTTGTTTGTGGTTGGATTAAAATCATGACAACACATGTTTCATCTCTTCATTTACGCCATTGAATACCCCTGGCAACTGTGTCATCACAAACTAAAAAATACCCTCAAACTGTAATGTATACATCTAATATGAAGATAGCCATATTTAAGCTATTTCTAAGTATGCATTTTTGGTTCACCATCGTTATTAAACATTATACAACGTATAACCCACGAATGACAATGAATGGGTAGCGTTTAATTATTGTAAGAAGAGATTTTCTTTGGATAATATGTAATCTCTCTCTTTTTTATCATAGCCATTTCCCATCATCTGGGGTCGGCTCTCCTTGTACACATTCGCCATGTCTGTCTGTCCTGCGTTGCATTCTCTGTTAAACCCAGGGTTTTCAGATCCTTGTTTATAGTTGCAGTCCAGGTTGCTTGTGGTCTTCCGGGTCTTCTTCTCAGCGTGGGTATGTTGAGGGCTCTCTTCACCATGTGGTCCTCATCTCTCCGTGTCACATGCCCATACCATCTTAGGCTGTTTTCCCTTATCTTTTCAGGTATGGGGGCCACACGAAATGAACCCTGAATATGCTCATTTCGATCTCTGTCCACTCTAGTCACACCGCCCACTTACCTCAGCATCTTCATCTCTACCACATGAATCCTATCCAAGTCACGTTTCAGCGGGATCCAACACTCCGATCTGTACAGCATAGCTGGCCTTACAGCAGTTTTGTAGATTTTACCTATGATCCTAACTGGAATCTTGCTGTCACAAAACCCCAGAGAGAGACCTCCATTTCAGCCATCCTGTGTTTATTCTATGCTCCACGTCATATTCAGTTTCGGCATCCAAGAATATCACTGAGCCGAGATATTTGGATAATATGCAATGAAAAAAAAAACTGATAAGGGATTATCTCTCACACCACCATTTTGTTTTGAAATAGTCTGTAATTTTTATGCCTAAAAACTTAGATGGTATATCGAGGCTTACGATAGATGGTATATCGAGGCTTTTAGGCACCAGTCTGGAAGGACTATACTTTTTTTTTTTTTATTTAATCAAATATAATAGGATACATTTAAGATTTTTTTGATAGTATTACATTCATTTTTTTTTTTTTTTTGGAAATTCGTTTTCCACGATCGACATGATATCAGTACATTATGTACATTGTTTATAGATAGATGTTAGCATGGCAGTCAAGTGTTTTTAAACATGCCAGTTTCTTTCATCGAGTGCCTAATTACAGTGTCCAACGCTTGTTTGTGGCGGACATATTAAAATCACGATAACACGTGTCCGTCCCTCCGCTTACGCTTTAGGACACCCCTAGTCCGTGTAATGAATGGCCGAGGAATGCGAGATAAGGCGAGATCAATCTTGACTGATGGCTGATGAATTGACTGATGCTGCTTCAGAAAGTTGAGAACACCTCAGACCCAGCGCCATCCGACGATGATTAATGAAAATATGTTAATTCAAAAGATCTCGCATCCCGCTTTGGGAACATTAACGTTTTTTAACTTCATGAACCATAGTTGAGACTCGTAAGGACACTCTATCAAGACAAAGTGCTGCCTATACAGCGCCTGCTTTACTCCTATCTTTTTTTATATACAGGTGAGAATCTAAGCATTTAACATAGCCGTAAAATAGATTCTTACGTATAATACTGAGGGTACGATGGTTTGAATTTGTAAATAGTGTCAAGGAAAGCTAGCGAAAAATATGTATATCATCAAATGACAACTCTGCTAACAAGTCGCATCAGAGGATTTCATTACTCCAAAGGAAGGCCTCCCAACTGGCAAGAATCTTGAATGGTGGACCTAGAAATCCCTGAACAGATTAAAAACCGTAGTCGGTAGAACAAAGGAAAACCTCGAGCGGTGGGAAATGCTTGCAGGGAGAGTCACTATTGTGCGACTGTGGAGACCAGCAGACCGTCTCACACCTAAGATCCTGCTACATGTGCCCAACAACTGCACATCTCAGGACCTAATGCTGGGCAACAGTCGGGCTATCGATGTTGCCAGATACTGGGCAAAAATAATTAATAACTTCACTGACATGAAGATGAAGACCTTTAGATTGACAATCGAACTCTTAATTATAGGCTTGACATTGCTTAATTAATTTGGTTATAAATAAATGCAATAAACTATTCACAAAACATGTTATTTGTTCTCGATGTAATACAAAACAAGTCTATTATTATTATGTGATCAAAGCAATACGTCAAGAATTGAGAAGTTCAAATATCTATACCGGGGCTGAGAATGTACAATTATAGATAATACAGCCTTGATATAAGTAATATCTAAATCTGTTCCTGACCTATTGTATCTTTATCAATAAATTCTCCGATATGCGAAGTAGATACCTAATTGTTTTCACGTTGAAATAATATGTATAATCGTGTCGGAAACAACAAGGTCAGATCCCGTCTGCCCAGGAGTGGGCGCCTCCCCTTTATTTAAGAAAGGACGACTTCAAGTCGCCGGGATCGTTATTAGGACACGTGAAGAACAGATAAAAAGCGGATGAGCAACACACAGTCTTTTTTAGAAGCACATTGACTTATGTCATATTATATATATATATATATTGGTAACTTGACAAACTTTCGGTTCGGGGCAGAGCGTATGCTTTCAGACCCCAGCTGGATCATAACACGCTACTGATTGCGGTGGTCGCACAGCTGAACTGGCCACCGGGTGCCCGTAGTCGCTGACACCCAGCGCTTCAAGTGGCGATCTATAGAACTAGTCCGCCTAACGGCCTGTCAAATAATTACAAAATGACAACACATGCGTGTCCTACGAGCGAACAAAAATAAGAGACGAAAGAACGCATATCGAGGTTTTCGGCAGCAGTCTGCTGATATCAATACATATTTTATATGTAAAGTATACATATTTAAATTCCTTAGAAATTCGGATTGTGAAAATACATCGCAGTACAAAGATGATGTTTGAATTGTATAGAAGTAAGACATGGTGATTGTGAACTTTTCCCGAAGAAATAATAATAAATACTTTTTTATAGGGTGTTCCAATATTACTATAGCAATTCAATATCACTATTGAAAATAATTTAATTAATTAAAAAATGTTATTCATCTTTATAAAACAGATCCTGAAAAAATCTTGTAATTCTCGTGTTATTCTTTTATCAACTATTGCTTTGTGAATATTATTATATTGATATTTGAATTGATGCGTTTTTAGAAAACTTCAATGTATATATTTTAATATTAATGTCTTTAAAACAGCTAAATATTTTCCTTTATCATAAAGTGAATATCATCTTTCACTGTATTGGAGCTAAGATTGATACGATACTGATTATATATATGTGAACAAAAAATACCGGGAATTTTTTATTGAAATTTCGCGGCTAAGCGATTTGAAATATTCTTTATATTTGTATGTTGGCACTACCGCCACTGACATCTTGGCCAAAATACACGTCAAAATATTCATTAGTGTTTGAGATACCCGTCTATTTTTAAACTGTTATAGAACCACTGGACCAGCGAGCTTAATGACACATTATGTCTGAATATTTTTTTTCAAAGTGAAAAAAAAAAATTAACTTTTCAATTCGAGGTTGCGTAAGATTACATTTTGTTCAGAATTATTTTAGTTTAAGATTTGAAACGTAAAGTGTTGAAATAAATTTAATTTAATTTTGTTAATTAAATAACAATAAAATAGCTTCTTCAAGGTACAAAATGGGAAACCTTGTGTATGGAACATCCTACCTTTTTCTTCTGAAAAGTAGCAGTGTGTTTATCCCACGTGGGTGGGAGGTTAGGTGGGCGGCTCGGCGTGGGCGGACTGAAAGGTCACAACCACCTGTAGCTAGAGGGGGTAACATTAACCTAGGCCTGCTGAAATATTTATTCCGGATGTTTCTATTTCAGCTGCTCATATAAACGGGTTGAGTTTAAGCTTGCTACAGGGTACATACTGAGAGCTTTTATTTGACTTCCTAACAAATAAAGTACGCTCACTATCTTGTGGATAATTTTATAAAAGCGGTTCACATGGGATTCGAAATGAGTATTTATTTACTCACAAAGGACTATTTTAAAAGTTTTAAAACTGTTAGACAAAAAGTGATAGACGAATATCTTTCGATATTGATGAATAACCTAGTAAACTGTAAAATGAATTTTGTAATTATTTTGTCTGTGTAGTCTTCTAAAGCTTCTATAGTTTACGCGCTTTTGGACGATCCTTAAATAGCTCGTAAAAAATGATGACAACTGACAGAACTGTATGGTGGAAATTTGTTAGCGACTTTATGCTTTAGAAACATGTATATAAGTATATATTTTTTCAGTGTTTTCAGCATTCACTTTGAGATCCATTAGAAATAATAATTATTTATTTATTTATCTTGTTTTTGTCATAGATCACGTTGAGTATTCGAGTAGTACTCAACGAGTACTCAACGTGATCCATTTAAAAACAAGGTATGTGAATAAATAAAAATATTATAATTATTTATTTTCTGCGTATATTTGATAATAATGCTTAGGTGTGGCAGGGGTAAGTTGAGGAATTTTGAAAGGGGGTAAATACTTACCTTTGTCATAGCAACTTTAAGTCCAGAGAATCCAAAAAAAGCCGGTGTTTCATAGATTGGAAATTAGAAATTAGGGAGCTATTGTTTGTGAAACGTAAGATTATATTTTTTAACAATTGTACAATTGTACAATATCATTATCTTTACAAGTTTATATTTTCATACGTATTCCGAATACAGTATCCAGCCACCTTAGCTGAACGTCATAGAGTTCACTTACTTTGTCTGATTGAGCTCTTCTGCAAGTGATTACATAATAAAAAGATACTGGTCGTAATGAAATGTAGAATAAATGTTTCAAAGGAAATTTGCAAGTTGAAGCGAAAGATTTCACATACTCATAGATTTTTTAACATTAGAAAATGGCATTGAATGTGTTAGAATAGTTCAATGACATAAAAACTTCTATACTTGCCGCAGTTATATTGTTTAAGTAAACAATGTTATTGAATTAGGTAGACTTGATTCATGAACAACGGCATTCGACTGAAATAGAATTTCGCTATCAGCTTTTTCTCTTAGTACTTGTAAGTACAGTAGGAAAAATACTGGCATTTACATTAATTTTTCATTAAATATGCAGCATTTGTGGCTAATTTTTTTGTGATATTACGTTGCTTGAGAATGCGCGGATAGAGTATGAATAAAAAACATCTTAATTATTTTCATTTACAAGATAATTCCATTTATTTTTAGGTCTAGAAGACAGTTCCTTAAAAAACTGTTATTTAACTACTATTGGCTTACTGAGCGACTCACTGTTAATTTCACAAGCAAAGTTAAGTTAACAGCTACTTAAAAGTAGCCTTCTCGTCATAAATATAGAGAAAATCGTTTAACACCAGATTGATACACAAAACGAGAAATATTTTAAAAATTCGTATAAGTCTGTATGGATCCTGTTTATCGTGAATAATAAGTATTTTTATTCGGCTCATACATTAAATAAATGCAATACAATCTACAAAGTATTTCTGGTGAAAAAACAGTAGCCACTGAAGACAATTGACGTCGTATGTTTTTAAAGGTAAGTCTCCTTATTGTTATTGCCCGGACCGACAAAAAAATCATAATCATTGATATGTGGTGACGAGTTATTTTACGGGTGATTTTTGCAACCGAATAGAATCCGGAAGTAATTGGGAGCTTAAAGCTCTCACCAACCAAAAGCTTTGTGTGGGCGCATATATTTACGTACCGCCAAACCGTGATAAAGAGTGATATCCTCCTCTTCCATTTAGGACATCGGTTTACTGGATGAAGGATGCAGGATCAGGTTCACATTATAAGCAACTTGTTTCTGTTTCACGATACATGTTTATTTGTCAATAACGTCGCCCGCTAAGGGGCCGCCCTTAGGGACGGTCCTACCACGAGGACGGGCGAGTTGCGACTACTTGCCCGCTCTCACATTTCGGCGGTACCACCCGTCAAGAGGACAGTTGTACCAACTGTCAATGGACCAACTGTCATAACAATTATTTTGGCGTATGCAAACACCGCTTAACATTCGATGTAGATGTCACGCAAGCGAACCAAAATAATAGACAAAAGATCGCTTGTTGAGGCTTTGCGGCATCGGCCTTAAGGAGCTATATCCAGCTGATATATTTTTTTTTATTTAATCAAATATAATAGGATACATTTAAGATTTTTTTGATAGTATTACATTCATTTTTTTTTTTTTTTTTTTTTTTTTTTTTTTTTTTTTTTTTTTTTTTTTTTTTTTTTTTTTAAAATTCGCTTTCCGATATCAAGAGATATTATATCTAATTTGTGATGCTTAGTATATTTTGAGTGGTGAAGCCTCCATTTGATGATGTTGATCTGCCGACGTTGTAAAACTACTGTACCACAATGAATGGATGCTATTCACGAGATTTTTTTTATTACTATGTAAGCACATACAGGAGAATACTGTCATAAGGTTAAATGATTCTGAAGTCTCATCTGTGGAATTCTATAACGCTTACCATGCTGCTATGGCTAAGCGCTGTATGCGGATTGTTGATCCGCCAACATCCTAGACTACAGCTCAACATTAAAAAATGATCCTTATTATTACAGAAATTTACTTTGAATGGGTGGTCTTCAAGGGAAGACTTTCGTCAACCACCAATTTTGATGAATATACTATAACTGTCATTTTACGGGTGAGGGATCAAATTCACACTCAGAAATCGTTTACAAACATTTTTTTGTAATCTCCGTCGGGGATCGAACCCACGACCTTCGGCTTGTCAAGCAGACATATTGGAAATACCATTGATTAGTTGCCATATTTTAAT
Source organism: Glossosoma conforme (assembly GCA_022606575.1). NCBI lineage: Eukaryota > Metazoa > Arthropoda > Insecta > Trichoptera > Glossosomatidae > Glossosoma > Glossosoma conforme. The sequence continues at coordinate 1,323,248 of JAGTXR010000101.1, read as the reverse complement.
TTTTATTTCTAATACAATTCTAGAGCAAACTGTCAACATAGAGGAGGATAAACAAAAACCATCTTAGCTGACTTTCAACTATACAATGTATTTTGCTTTGCCGGGATTTGAACCCGTGACTGTTCATTTCACAATCACGCATTTGTACAATTGACCGTTTTCTTTGATTAATATTATGTTCTGTAAATAACAAAATATTTATATATTTCATAGAAATACGAATAACCCTTGACATTTACGTTTTATTCGATTCTTAGTAGTGGCTGAAAATACAAGCAAATGATTTAAAGTGATCGTATTTTATTTTCAGAATACAAAGGACACATATAAAAACCGATTTTTTGGAAAAAAAAATGGACTGATCCTCCCTTTATATCGTATTTAAGCACCCAATATCCTTAAATATTGAATCCAAGTTATTCTTATATATATTTTTTAGGATCGTCACACACTTCTAGGAATCATCATGAAATTTAAACTTTTTATTTATATTCAAAGTTTATTTACTTTTTTCTATCAATTCTAAGTTTGATGAAAAACATCTGAAAAAATGCAGCAAAATTAGACTAGAACATATGATACAGGGCGCGGCAAAAAAAGCTGACAATTTTAAATCAAAACAACGACAAAAACCGTCAGCTTTTTTTTTCCGATCCCTGTATATACAGTATCTGTATATTAAGCACACTTGTTTGCACTAAACAAAACTTCTAACCGAAAATCAATGCATAATGTTAACAGTGGTATAAATACATCAAGTTTCGCGTATCTATCCAGGCGAAAAATAGTCGTGTGGACTCGCGGTGTATAGGACAGAGTTAAGGTGCAACGCTCGAGGTTCGAATCCCGCGTCTGCCGATATTTTTTCTGAATTAATTGATGCGTAAAATGTGATGTAGAATTGTAAGTGTGTATTTAATTACAGATATAGAAATGTGCTGAAGGTTAATGAAAAAATCATTTTGCTCTCTAGAAAAAACAATTATGTGTTTCCTTAGCTTTAACAACAATTTACCGTGCTTAACCCTGTGCCAAACATTAGTTTAGCTTGCACAAAGGTTTACATACACTTGTCCTTGATTTTGCATATTACGGGTCCATTTTAAAACAAGTAATTTACATGTTTTAGTTAATTTATTGCTTGTAATTTTTCAACAGCCCAGTTGAGGTGAACCTTTGACCCGCGGGAGAACATTATGGCATGCGTGAGGCTCGTGTGCCAGTCTAATGCCCAGGGCACACATTGCAGTGGTGGCCATTTTTCAATATTCACTCATAAATTAAGCCGTAAACATAAAAATATTTATGTTTATCTTACTTTTTAAATATATATATATATATATTATTTTAATTGTAGGCATTAGAATATAGTTTGAACCACTTAAAGAAATTTACCCCTTAAATATATATTTTTTTAATAATTCAATATACATTCTAAAGAATAAATTAATTTTTGATTAATATTTAAAGGTTTTTTCCTTGATTTGATGCAAAACATTTTTTTATTTAATTAATTAAAATTACACAACGATATACAAGGCATTAAAAAAAATAGCATTCTATAAAACACGTTAGTACCATTTTTTTTTTAATTTTAACAATAAATTAAATTGACAAGTATTTATATTTGCATATTAACAGGACTGGACTTTACCCGCCTCACACCCGCATCACACCGGAGGACAGTTAAGTCTCCTCGATGATGCGCTCATTAAGTTAGCAACTGATAAGTCCAGTGAGAGTCCTCTCTGAACAATTGTGGCTACTGCACAGAAGTGCTAAAATACAAAAACCGTGAAAGAGATTAGAATCGCATTCACGGGTTGTAAAGAGATGGAGATGGAATATAGATTCTCTCACCGAAAATACGAATCTTCTTCGTAGTATCAATCCGGTGGATTGGTTTGCAGCAACAGAATCTTGCATCTCGATCTCCATTCCTCTCGGTCCTCCGCAACCCTTTTCAGCCGAAGAAGAACCATCGTGGCGCGACATGATTATCCTGAGAATTCCTTCTGTACGACCACATCTCAAAGGCCTCTAGTCTTTTTTTATCACTTTCAGATAAGCACCATGTCTCACAGCCGTACATTAAGATGCTCCAAACAAGTGTTTTGGAAATATTTGTATATAAACAGTATAATCTTTTTTTATAATAATTATTTTTACATCATTATTGCCATAAACCCTTCCCTAAAATGAGCAAACGCTCTTCATAAATTTTTCTCAGAAAGATCTATTTAATATTAAAAAACCTTTTCTTAGTTTTGTAATAAAATGATTTGACCATATTTGTCCTGTGAACACTACCCATACAAAGAGTGAGTCTCGGTAAAATAATACCGGAATTATGATATCGTTTATTGTGTCATAGAATCCACAGAGAAAATTTCAGCATAACCGTATGAAAGCATTTTCTTGCATATGTTTTGAAAGCGTATATTCAACCAAGAGGCATTGTCCCAGGCAGGTTGGTTACCTCTGGATATGAGCGGTGAGACGTTAAATTAATATTTTTTGAAATGCCTGGTAACTATCTCAGTGATTATCAATGGAGTGATATATTTAAAGAGCCGAACAATAAACAATGGCATACGGTTTTAATTGACATCCCTAGCTCGTACCTATTACGAAGAATGTATCAATTAAAAAAGAAAAACATTATTATAAATATTCAGTAACATTTAAAAAATATTGCCATGTATACATATGTCAGAGAACATTGATTTCGATGCGATGAAAAGACCCCAATTATGGATAGCGTAATTTTTCATCAAGTGAATGTTTCGACTTGTTTCAAAAATAGGGCATCTTTTTCTAAAACACGACGTTTTAGTCATCACTAGCATTGATCTTAACCTTTTCATTACGGTTCGGTTTGAATACAAATTATATTGTCAATTATAAAACTAGTATTTGAAGCATAAATAAACTTATCTGGTCTATTTTCATATATCACATTGGTTCTTGTATCCTTTTGCTATCAGATCAGATGATGCATAAAAAACTACTCTAAGAAAGTAGCAAAACGTTATATCAAGCGAAACAATGTCAACGGTCGGGGAATCTTATGACGGCATATGCCGACAACCGATGCGAAAGTGTTAATATGGAATTGCTAATTCATTGTACTGAAATAAAAATCCATTGAAAAATCAATATGTTTACAACATAATCATTGAAATAAAATACTTTGGAGTACCGAGACTGAGTGGGCAGAAGATCGGTAATTCAAACAGCAAACTAAGTAGATCAGAGTTTAATAAACTAAAAAAATAATATTAATTTTTATAATTATATAAAATACATATATGAAAAAACCGATAGAAAGAGATAAAGTAATCTCATGTGTGAATTATATTTTGCTTAAGCACTGTTAGTGTTAACCCGCCAACGTTAATTGACTGTTGTTCATTTAAGCATCGTTAAGCAAAGTTATAACTTAAATTGGTAGTTGTATTATATATAATTATTCATTATTATAATTAATGACAAATTATTCCTGTAATCATACGGCATACAGACATTGTGGACACTAAAAAAAGCACGCATTTACCATTTTTATTCGTATTTTTGGTGAGGGAATTTAAATAGATAAGGATTGCGAGTACATATTCACCTTGTTATAAAATATACCACGCAGAGCACTGTTCACTTGATGGAAGACTGCAGCTTTGCGATCTATGAAAAAAATGTGCACATTCTGAAAATTGCAGTCTTCTATTGAGTGAAACATTGCTCAGTGTGATCCTTGTTAAAACAATGTACGAAATTCTTATGTATTTGATATTAAAATAGATCTCAAAGTGAATGCTAAAAATATTAATAACATAATTTCAGAGAGAAATTTATTTTTCATCTCATAAGCTTTTACTAATGACTGCGGTTCTAATCTCTTTCATAAGTTTTTTTTCTTTAACACATTTTGTGCATGAGCTAGAATTGTTCAGAGGGAACTCTTACTGGAGTTATCAGTTGCTAACTGATAATAATACAAATAAGCGCATCACCAATGAGACTTAAATTGTCCTCCAGTATGATGCGGGTATCACGTAGATAAAGTCGTTCTTAGAGAAGAGGAATCTTTAAAAATAAACTTGGAAAACACTGCATTGTATCTAGTGAATAAATGGCATTAGATACACGCAGAAGATCTCTTTATAAGGGCAAAGGATTTATATTATGACCGACTAGAAGATGTCAGTACTCAGGTCGGTGCCTATTGTCGTGCAACTTACATCGTGATACTTATGTACGGCTATCGGCGGCTTTCGTTTCATTGACAAATAAATAAATACACGTGACGCAATAGCCAAACGATGTCCTGAGAGTAAGTAATGCTATAACTAGTACAATGTCCAACAGCGAAGCCTGCTTTGTGTGCACATATCATTTTTCATTGATTCCATTTTATCATTTGAATGCGGTTTCATATTTTATCGTATCGTTGCTGTCACAGTTCGGTATTGACCAGTGTTGCCATATCAATGGAAAGATGTTAACGCCCAACACATACACTGCGTTTTTCTCTACAAGGGAACGTTGAAGTAGTACTTAAGCGACAACAGCAGAGTGCTAAAACAATTAAATAATAATATATATAGTTACTAAATAAACTACTTGTTAACCCCTCTCTTTGTAATTACGGCATGTGTATCCAGGGATTAAATGATAACATTTTAAAGTTGTTGATACTGCTAAAAATTATTCCAGGTATAAATCAAGCTGAAAAAAAACCATATACACCATGGACTGGCCGTCTTCTACACCGAAGAATTACTAGGAATTTTTAAATTTAGCACAAAAAATTATGATTATATAATAGCTTAAGACTTTAAAATAATAAATACCCAGTAATTATATGTCTTTTTAAAATTGAAAACATGAAAATATTATTATATAATGCCTTAATACAGCGGTCGGGGAACCGGGGTAAATTACCCCAAATGGGTTAAAAATGTGTTTTTTTTAAATGAAGTTTTTCTAGTTTCCTATTTTATAAAACTTACTATTTTCATGTAACTTTTTTGTTACTTTCCGTGTAAATTAATTCAATAAATAATGTTTATTTAAATATACATTGATTGTCATCTTTTCAAAATGGGGGAAGGGGTAATATCGACTTACGCAAAAATATTTTGGGGTAACATCGACTTACGCAAAAATGTTTCGGGGTAGTGGTTAAAAAAGTTCCCCGACCGCTGCCTTAATACATTGAAAAAAACACATACCAATTAATTTTATAATGTCTTTTTTCAATTGTTTTACCCGCACACATATACAACCTGTAAATATGTGTGTACTAATGTAGGAATTAATTACTTGTCTTAACCCATATAACCTACTGCCTGTTTTTATTTTATCACTATTGATGATGCTCTCCGGGGAGGCCGAAACATGTAATCATTTATAATAAATGTGAATCAAAACTATATTTTTTTTAATTAAAATAATTTTTAAATTATAATTATGCAGTTTCACCAAGTATTGTCACTTGATAACTTGAATGTTAATAAATAGATCATTAAACAATAAAATAAAATACTTTTATATGTTATAATAATAATAATAAGCTTTTTATTCCAGCAGGATTGGGTGGATTTTGCAATACCCAATCTGCCATATTTTTAAATACATATATATTTATATAGTACATACAAAATAATAATTATATATAAATATAATAATTCATTCATGGTGGTCGCTGCAACATCTCCATCCAGCGATGGCTCAGGGAGGACTCGAGCCATTCAGAAGCAGCAATGATTATGGTGTTGTTGGACTTCCTTATCCTGGCTCCAGAGGCCAGCAACACGGTGTCGCAATAATGCTGCGAATGAATGGACTCCGCCCTCCGCAAACATGTCAGATGCGCTACAAAATCTAGGGAGTTGCATAAGTTGGCGATATGAATTATTATACGCAACTTTGAGCTTCTCCCACTCTCGTTTAGGATAGCTAGACCAGAGTTCTGAAGTATATCTCATATATAAGAGTGATACTTTTAACCTTTGCAGAAGGAACATAACAAAAAATAAATACGCATAAAAAACTGTGAGCAACTCTTTCCACAAAAACATATGCACGATTGGCTGTTGTGCATGAAAACGTATGAAGTTTTATTGATTATTGCCACAATAGCTACTTTACATTGGTCAGTGTCCTTCGATCAAATACAATACAAAAGCAATTTAACTCTGACTGGGAGGTAGGACCTATAGAGCTGCATGATGATGCAGCTTTTTATGAATTACCGACGAGTAGCATCGAATGGGTTTTAATTTATAAATATCACTTAGTTTTGCCGAGGCATATGCTCGAGTCGTGTAAACGCCTAACTGCCATGCAAGTGATTTCAAGTTCAAATCTAGGAGATCCCGATATCTAAAAATGAATTTTCGCTTTAAATATGTACTTTACTTTTCCAAATGCTGCCCATCCTATTTGTATACGCCTGTCGATTTCTTTTGAGAAGCTACTTCGTACTAGTTTTATTACTTGCCCCAGACAGGTATAGTCGTTAAATCGAAAATTCCACAGTGTCTTAAAACTAGGGCGTTTAACCAATGCATCCTCCCTGTATTAACTTATGGCGCAGAGACGTGGAATCTGACAGCAAGTCTTACCCATAAAATAAAGGTCACCCAGCGTGCTATGGAGAGATCCATGCTCGGAGAGTCACTAAAAGATAGAATCCGAAACGAGGAAATACATAGAAGAACTCAAGTAGTGGATGCTACCCAACGAATAGGCACACTCAAGTGGCAATGGGCAGGACATATCTGTCGAAGAGGCGACGGTTGATGAGGAAGAAAATTTTTGAAATGGCGCCCAAGAACTGGCAAACGAAGCATTGGCCAACCCCCTGCAAGATGGACTGATGACATAAGAATAATAGCGGGAGTGACCTGAATGCATAAGGCGGAGAATCGAAGAGGATGGAGACTCATGCGGGAGGCTTACGTTCAACAGTGGACTGATACAGGCTGATGATTACATACAGGTGGTAGTATAGCTATGTAATCTGCACTTATGATATCTTTATCACAGTCAGATTGTTTTCTTATGTGTGCGATTACATAAAAAATAAACAACAAAAACTGACCTGGTAATGAAATTAATACGTCGGATAGAGAATGGACCGTTGGCTGACAAAGGAGTCATGCTGAGAGGCATTGACCTCCATTCAGTTCGATACCTGCCGCTGCAGTGATTATTATCGGTAAGAACAACAAAAGGTGTAGTCTGGCGGTGAGCTTCACGCCGAAGCGGGAGGTCCTAATAACAATCAAGAGGAAACTTAGCATCTGCGATCTGGAGTACGCTGATGATGCAGCCATCATGGAAGACCTCGTTGCAGATCTGCAGGATGTTATCTTAAGGCTGCAAAACAACCTTAATAAGACACAAATACCAAGAAGATGCAAGTACTTCAGATTCTTCTTCTTCGTAGTATCAACCCGGTGGATTGGTTTGCAGCAACAGAATCTGGCATCTCAATCTCCATTCCTCTCCGTCTTCCGCGACCCTCTTCAGCTCAACATAAGAGCTACAACTCATGTCCTCGAACACTTGCTGCAAATACTACCATCTAGGGCGATTTCAGATTGGTTTGAAGTATATAATGGAGTGCTACAAGGCTGCATACTGATTCCGTTTTCCATCATGTTGCAGATGATTTTTATCCTTTAAAAAAAGACACCCATTCAAATTAAAGAATTTTAATCTTCCGAGTTGTGTTGCTTATGACTTCGACAGCTCAATTATTAACAAATGGAATTACGCTGCTCTTGAGCACTTCTGCGCGTCCGATTGCACGAGTGCAGACGCAAGTAATGACTAGAACTGATGTCTGCCATTCTGCAGAATCCATTTCCCAACCTTACTATTTCCTTATATATTTTCATGTATTTCGTGGTTAGCATCTTGTTACCAAAGAAGGCAATTCGAGACTCGCTGTAGTATACTAATTTCGTAGCCTTAGACTGAGTTATATTTGACATCTAACTGATGCACCCAGAATCACGGGAAGGCCTTCTCAGTAACGCCACTTCAGTAACGGGTCCCCATCTGGGTCTCCAAAAACAGGACGGGACAGGGAGGGTTTTCACAAAACTCAGCTGGTAAAGCGGTGAACGATAGAATTGTATATAACTGTGCGCATTGAAACCATAAATATTGCGTGGAATTATTTTTTTGTCGATTTTCTTCAATGGTGTTCTAATAAAGTAGTATGGTGAAATTCAGCTTTTCCGGATTGTCAAAATAACTTTTTTAAAATTCATGTATGCTAAAGTTGAATTTAAATTTGAAATTTCGTCAGAAAAAATGACTGACTTATTTAGAAAACTTAATAGGATGGAGGAAAAACGCTAAAATTAATATCTTTAACAATCTATTAAGATATTTTATTTCTTTAATTAGTACATACAATTCGGGATATTTATCCGGCTAATATGTTTTCACTATGATAGTAGATCTAGTAAAATACGTAGCATAGATTTCGATAAAAAGTTAAATTAATGCCTTAATAAAATTGAATATCGTTAAAAATATAAAAGTGAAGCACACCATGTGTCTGTACAGCGACGCTTTTTAAAATGGAGCAAAAATTGACCACCCATAACGAAAAAAATTAAAAAAAAAGTGTTTCATATTAACATCCTCCTATCTCTCAAAAATATTGTTATACAGTCGCGTGATGGCAGGATTAGGATCAGATTGAGAACACAGACTTTCAGACGAAAGATTGTATATCGAGGTTTTCAGTACCAGTCAGCAAGGGCTACATCATGCTGATGTCAATATATATATATAAGTATCGATAACCGAAGATACGAAACTGCAAAAAGCAACCTGAATTAAGTTCTCTGAAGCCATATTCAATTTAAATTGATGACTCAAGAAATGCAACAAACACAATTTATTTTTGAGGTCGACACACATGCATCATTTCATTATTTAACCAAAGCCGAGTACAATATGGTCATCTTTTCGATATCCTTTGTTGATCTTGTGTCAAGGAAAGCACTTGTTCTGCTATTATCAACGCGAACGCATCTTTGGAACGCGTCTCTTATAAATTATGGAAGCAATCTCGCCTTATGGGCATGATGTATTATAATCCTATATCAATGCATCGCAATACATTTTTACTACAGAGTATTGAAAGGGAATCTTCGTAATATTTTACTTCCATCGGATGCTTCTGAACATATTTTACAATACATCCAATAAAGATCAATTTAAAGCATACGATCATTATAAATTATGCATGTTCGTATTATTAGTTAGACATCTACAATTTTGTAATGCAATCAGGAGGACATAAATAAGATAATAATCTTTTTTTAAAAAGGCAAATATAAGCAGTGGATTTTAAAGCCCTTGTTGTGTTTAATGTCAATTATATAAAATTAATGATAAATAAGATATTATTGTTCTCCTTAGACGCCAAAACTGAATCCGACGTGGAGCAAAGAATAAACACAGGATGGATGAAATGGAGGTCTCTCTCTGGGGTTTTGTGTGACAGCAAGATTTCAGTTAGGACCAAAGGTAAAATCTACAAAACTGCTGTTAGGCCAGCTATGCTCTACATGAGAACTCCGCAACCTTTTCTCATCTACGGCACACCAAAGTACTTCTTTGGATTTTACGGCACACCAAATTTCTCACCCAGAATACCGCGGCACACCAAAATCCAAAAATAGACATTAATTTGATCAATTTCGCTTTTTTCGAAGTTCATTTAGAACTTAATAAAGCAAGTACCTCATTGTATGACTACATAAATAGGCGATAGGCGCTGGAAGCTTGAGGTCCGTTGTAAAATTATTTATTTATAATATTGCCTTTATTGATCGCGGCACACCTGTATCGGCTTACGGCCCACCAGTGTGCCGCGGAACACCGGTTGCGGAGCACTGCTCTACATGACATGACTTGGATAGGATTCATGTGGCAGAGATGAAGTTGCTGAGGTGGGCGGGCGGTGTGACTAGAGTGGACAAAGTTCAAAATGAGCATATTCGGGGTTCATTTCGGGTACCATATCTGAAAAGATAAGGAAAAACCGCCTAAGATGGTATGGACATGTGACACGGAGATATGAGGACCACGTGGTGAAGAAAGCCCTCAACATACCCACGCTGAGAAGAAGACCTGGAACATCACAGGCAACCTGGACTGCAAATGTAAACAAGGATCTGAAAACTCTGGGTTTGACCGAGAATGCGACGCAGGACAGATATGGTGAAAGGAGAACCGACCCCAGTTGATGGGAAATGGCGAGGCTTAAGAAGGAGAAATAATAAATTATTGATGTTTAGGTATTTTTTTTTTAGATTAACTGTGTGTCAAAATTAGAAAAATGTGTAACATATAATGTTTAATAAGGTTATCTGTTTGTTGTATCTAATACATTTGAATTTATTTCTGTGATATTTCTTTTAATAAAGCTTAACATTTCAGTCCATAATCAATTCATAAGAATAGTATGTAATACATAATGCGTCTAAACAAAATATTACATTCATAAACAGTTAACTATCTTATTCAAATTTTATTCATCTCTGAGAGGCATTCGTTTGGTTATTGAATATATCGAAGTGAACTTTAATATCGATGCATATCAATCACCGGGTTATCAAAGACTGTAATATATTGTTATCAGAGCATAAACCTTCCAAACTATGGCGGGGTACCGTCTAACCCCAGTATGTTTGTTTTAAAAATCATATTGAATTTACCTATTGTAATATTTGCCGGCGGGTTTAGCTCAAGGCAAAGTTCGTGGGTTCGATCACCGATGGAGATTTAAAAAAAGAAAGAGTTTTAATCGATTTCTGAGCTATAAAATATACCCCCGGTTGGTGTAAATTTGATCCCTCACCTGTAAAATGAAAGTCATAGCCTATTAATTAAAATTGGTGGTAGACGAAAGTTGTTCCGTGAAGACCACCCATTCATAGTAAATTCCTGTAATAATAAGGATGATGCGTGAATCTCGGGCTGCAGTCTATGACGTTGGCTGGCGGATCGACACTCCACATGGAGTGCTTACCCATATGCAGCATGGTAAGCGTCACAGATGAGACTACAGAATTACTATTACCATCTCTCGGTATTCTCCAGTATGTGTTTACATAATGCTTACTTTTATTTATATTCTACGCCAACACCATGCTGCCATACGACACACCAAGAGGATGGAGGTTGAATCTAAATTTAGTCAGTAAGAGCGAAGATGAGAGGCAAATAAAGATATAAGTTATATGATTTTTTTTAATTTTTATTAGAATATTATTTTATTATTTCAATATTCTAATCTACTTTTATAGATCATTGACCATATTACAATATTATTATTACTTAAATACCATAATTCTTTCAACGCAACAATCTAAGCACAAAAATAACGGCAGAAGCGGGATGCGAACAACCATGCCCAGGTCTGGGCATAGGATGGAGGTTGAATACCTGGGCAAGTCCGCGGTTCGCATCCCGTTATTTTGTGCTTAGATTGACGCGTTGAAAAAAGAATTTTATGTATAGTATATGTATATTTAAGTAATAAAGATATAAGTACTTCAGGTTCGAAGTCTATAGTGGAGTGTTACAAGGATGCATTCTGTTACCGTTTTCCTTCATCTTGTGCATCATCTTCTTTCTATAAAAGTTAGAACATCTCTGTCTTTCAATTTTTCCATAAATAATCCGTCAAGAATACAAACCATCCTTGAATCTAAATTTAGTCACTAAGAGCGAAGATGTAAAACAAGGAAAGAAATGAAAATTGTCTGTTAGTGTTAATCTGATAGACAGAAGTTGAAAATGGAGATGAATATTACAAGAAAGTAACATCGTCCTCTCTTTAAATGGTAGTTATTCAGTCGCGTGGTGGCAGGATGAGGAGCAGATTAACAACACAAAGACTTTTTCTGAAGCACATTGACATAAATATTTCGATAACTTATGGCCCGGACCTAGTCATAGCATTCAACAGGCCAGGCCAACAACAATACGATTTCGCCGACATTGGCACACGACTGAGCTTGTGATGGGCTGTCGCCCAGCACCACCAGTGTTGATCTATATAACTAACGTCACACCCGTGACCGGACTTGTCCAAAATACCAATATTGCGACACATACATGTACGACAAGCGAACAGACATAAGAGACGAAAGATTGTAGGTCGAGGTTTTCGGTAGCAGTCAACAAGAGCTATAACATGCTGATGTCAATAGGTATGAAGATTATAAGTCTAGGCGTTGTGGAATAGGAATACAGTTAATTTGGAGTGGGGTACTAATATACCCCGTTTGGTTTGAGTTTTTTTTAAAGATTTTGATACTCGGTAAGGTTAACTTCTCACTCGTTAGTGGTCTCTGCTGACCTTTTGCGATTGAAAATTTCAGAATTGAATTTATAACATTTATAAATCTAGACTCACAGACAATGTATTATGAAATAAAAACATATTACAAAAGCTTTGAATACCAAGCATCTGCATATGTTTATAATGCAGGTCATCATCAGCCTGTGTCCGTCCACTGTTGAATGTAGGCCTCCCGCATGTGTCTACATCCTCTTCGATTCTCCGCCTTCCGCATCCAGGTCACTCTCGCTATTCTTATGTCGTCAGTCTATCTTGCAGGGGTCGGCCAATGCTTCGTTTGCCAGTTCTTGGGAGCCACTCCAATACTTTTCTTCCCCATCGACCGTCGTCACTTCGACAGATATGTCCTACCCATTGCCACTTGAGTGTGCCAATTCGTTGGGTAGCATACTCTACTTGAGTTCTTCTGAATATTTTCTCGTTACGGATTCTATCTTTTAGCTACACTCCGAGCATGGATCTCTCCATAACATGCTAAGTTACCTTTATTTTATGGGTAAGACTTGCTGTTAAATTTCACGTCTCTGCACCATAAGTTACAGGGAGGATGTATTGGTTAAACGCCTTAGTTTTAAGACATTGCGGAATTTTCGCTTTAAAAATGCATTTTAGTTTTCCAAATGCTGCCCATCCCAGTTGTATACGCCTGTCGATTTCTTTTGAGAAGTTACTTCGTCCTAGTTGTATTACTTGTTCCAGATGGGTATAGTCGTTTAGAACCTTTATTTGTGTTCCTTCAATGGAAATAGGGTCAAAAGTCTGGGAAATATGACTATTTATTAGATGTTAAATTATGATGTAATTTTTTATCAGATATCCTAATTTGGGTTTAATTATTGTCAGAAATTTGGTTGACGTTCAATGATTGTGAATTCAAATATTTCAACAAAATTTACTCGCAATATAATGAACTAATACGATTTGAGTAGAAAAAATAACCTTTCTTCATCACTCAATAATGAGTGATCATTGCCATTTAAAAAAAAAGTTAATACATTGTAGTATGTTAATTTAAAATGTTTCTGAAAGGCAAAATAAACAAAATTGAAAAATTGAAATTGAAATTGAAAAATCATTGCCATTTAAAAAAAAAAGTTAATACATTGTAACTTGCCAAAACATTTGTTCGGAGCATCTTGATGTACGGCTGTGAGATATGGTGCTTATCTGAAAGTGATAAAAAGACTAGAGGCCTTTGCGGTGTGGTCATACAGATGAATTCTCGGAATTTACTAGTGAGACCACGTCACGAACAATGAGGTTCTCAGTATAATCAAGGAAGATAGGCACCTAGTTAGAACCATCTCAGAGAGGCGAGCCCGATGGATCGGTACATCATGCGACACGATGGTCTTCTTAACGGTATTGTGAAAGGGATGGTTGAGGGTAGAAAATGCAGAGGGCGCCCTAGACGGGAGTATTTGCAGCAAGTGTTCGAGGACATGAGTTGTAGCTCTTATGCTCGAGCTAAAGAGGATTGCAGAGGATCGAGAAGAGTGGAGATCAAGATGCAAGATTTTATGGCTGCCAACCAATTTACCGGATTAATACTACTAAGAAGTATGTTAGGACTAATTACCCGATTTCCTTTTAAAAAAAAAGGAAATTACCCAAAAATATGCCTCGGATACTACAGCTACCCTTTCGTCAATTACTCGGACTACTCTGAGTATACCGCCAAATGGTGATAGTGATGCTGAAGTCTCATCTGTGGATGTCTATGACGCTTACTATGGTGCATTTGGCTAAACGCTGCATGTGGAGTGATCCGCCGATGTCATAGACTACAACCCGACATTCACACATCATCCTTATAATTACAGGAATTTACTATGAATAGGTGGTCTTCACGGCAAGACTTTCGTCTATCACCAATTTTAATAAGTAGACTTTGACCAGAATTTTACGGGTGATGGATAAAATTCACACGAACCGAGGGTATTTTAGAGCTCAGGAAAGCGATAAAAAAACATTTTTATCGAACCCACGACCTTTATCTTGCCAAGCAAACGATTTGACTATTGAGCTATATCCACCGTCAAATATTTTCCCAAGTGGACCTTCAGGTACAGATACGTCCTAGAACAAGTGGATAGTGGCAGCTGACATAACGAAGTGGTGGCAATTTGTGGGGACATATGTTCGATATATAGAACGGGTATGGAAAGAAGTATGTTAAAATCACGGTATTTAATATTTTTTTTGTGACGGGTCCGCCAAATAACTTATTTTTTTTTGAAAATGGGGCGCAAAACATCGAGGGTAGCTTCGGCTGTGTGGCACGTAGCGCCGTACTGTTGAAACCAAATGTTGCCAATATCCTCCTCTTCAATTTTTTTGAACAAAAATGGACCGATAACGATCGCCATTGACTGTAACGGCCACTCCTTGCTCATTTTCGAAGAAAAATGGCCTGATTTTCAAAGTAATGTCGCAATATTTTCCAGCGTTGTTCAAGCGTATACACAACCATATTTGTTCAGAAGAAGGATAAAACTAATTATCTGTTAAATCAGACATGAGCTTAATGTTACCATTCACGAAATAAGCACTAGTTGAAAACAAAAACGTTAGATGGCGGACCCTATATGTACTTATGCTTTATCTAAGGTGTTTAACATGTGAGAATTACAATATAAAATATTATATAATATTTCATCCCAATATGGATGTAATTGACAACAGATGTAAATGCCTATGGAAAGCTCATTAACACCATCATGACTAATATCATTAGGAATATATTATTATAATGTTTTATCGACAATAAATGTAGGTAACAGTCGTTAAAAAACGGAAAATGCCGCCATCACTGCAGAAAGTTCCTTATACGGGCCTGGCCATCATCTTCTAATGGCGCTATGTTCCCATCCACGCACCTCGGGCCAAATTCAACTGGGGGAACCAACATTTCAACCATTATCGGTTTGTCTGTTCCCGATAAATATCTAAGAATAAGAAGGCACAGATTGTTCGCTCACCCAAAGAGTAACACTAACCTGCTAGAGACTATGCTTCTTGGGAGAGGGATCAGACTGTTTAACCTAATCACCTCAGATGTTGATATATTTCACGTAATGGAGGCCCAATTCAGACATGATTTCCGTATAGAAGTTATTTCGTTCTAATTGTAATACGAACAATGAGGTTCTCAGGATAATCAAAATTGAAAAGAGGACCGAGAGGAATGGAGATCGTGATGCAAGATTCTGTTGCTGCAAACCAATCCACCGGATTGATACTACTACGAAGAAGAATTGTATTATTTATCCCGGAAAGGTATATTCATTTACAACCTCTATTTGTGTTCCTGCAATGGAAATCTGGTCAAAAGTCTGGAAAATATGACTATATATCATGGCTTTAGTTTTATCCATGTTCGTTATCAGCCCAATTTTGTTCGACGTTTCATTGAGGTGGTGGCGCATGTCTTGAAGCTTGTCAGGTGATTCGGCTATAAGAACTATGTCATCTGAAAATCAGAGGTGAGAAATGTACTCTCAGTTTATATTTATTCCACAATTTGTCCAGGATAGCAGCTTAAACATATCTTCTAGGGCGTTTGTGAAGAGTTTGGGGGATATAACATCTGGTCTTATATAACACCTTTGCTAAAGTCTTTCCTTTACCCGGCTTGCTCAGGAGGTTGAGATTCATTAAAATGCATGTAATAATGATGATGTATTTATTATGTTAATAGTATAAAAAGCTTGTGAATAAATGTTGACTGAATGAATAATAAAAAATAATAATATACATACTCTGAATATATAATATAGAGACATCTAACGTTATACAATGGTAACAATGGTATAAATATATTATCTTTTGCGTATCTGTTCAGGCAGTGAAATAGTCGAGTGGACTGCGCGTTGTAAAATAATAGAGCAAATGTTACAAAGCTCGTGGTTCGAATCCTGCGTCTGCCGATATTTTTACTGAATGAATTGATGCGTATAATATTTGATGTATAATTGTATGCATTGATATCGGTTTGATATAGCTCCTTTAGGCTGATGCCGTAAAGCCTCGAAAAACGATATTTTGTCTCTTATTTTTGTTCGCTCGCCTGACATGCACATGTAACGTTAATTTTATTAATCAATATTAATTGTATAATGTTGCACGGAGTTTGCATACGCCATCTTTGTTTGTTATGACAGTTGGTCCATTTCATGTTGGCCACTGTCATATTCACTTCGCTGGTCTGCCGCGATGATTTGTCGGCGCCAGATGTCAGAGCGCGCTGACAGTCAGAATACGCGGGCAGTTGGCAGTTGAAGTTTGACTCGCCACCGTGATAACGCTCGCGCCTAAACGTGTTCGCTTTAACGGGCGACGTTTGTGATAATTAAACGCGTAATATGTGAAACAGAAACAATTGTTGTATTGTAAACCTGATCCTGCATCCTTCATCCAATAAAATATATCTTACTCACGGAGGAGGATATCAGTGTTAATTAAATTACATAGGAAAAAAATAATGATTTTCTTTTCATGCGTGGTTTGATGATGGTCACCCCGAGCACAACTAATGCACTCACTCGTAATAATTTAATATATTTATGCAAAGCATCCTGACCCCGGCATCGTTTATCATCCCGTAGTTTCTCCACACGTGAATGGCGGAGCGATGGTACCGTAACGAAGGCTCTGCTCTCCGCGTCTGTCGTGTCAGGAATTAATGCAGCACACTTCTCGAGAGATATTATTCAACGAAACAAATTAAATACCTTCAAATGCCGGCTGTCTGGGTTTGATTGTTAAATTAATGGGTAGAGCCCGCGGCAAGATCTTGTCGCTCTTATAACTCCACGTGACTTGAGGTGTGTGTAGTTTCTTATTCGTATTTTTTTTTGGAAAGTAAAAGAGGTTGATACTTTTAAATATCTTGGCTCCGAGATATCCATAGACACCAAAACTGAATCCGACGTGGAGTATAGAATAAACACAGGATGGCTGAAATGTAGGTCTCTCTGGGGTTATGTGTGACAGCAAGATTCCAGTTAGGACAAAAGGTAAAATCTAGAAAACTGCTGTAAGGCCAGCTATGCTCTACGGATCGGAGTGTTGGACCCTGCTGTAACGTGACTTGGATAGGATTCATGTGGTAGAGATGAAGATGCTGAGGGGGCGGGCGGTGTGACTAGAGTGGACAGAGTTCGGAATGAGCATATTCGGGGTTCATTTCGGGTGGCCTCCATATCTGAAAAGATAAGGGAAAACCACCTAAGATGGTATGGGCATGTGACACGGAGAGATGAGGATCACATGGTTTAGAGAGCCCTCAACATACCCACGCTGAGAAGAAGACCTGGAAGATCACAGGCAACCTGGACTGCAACTGTAAACAAGGATCTGAAAACTCTGGGTTTGACTGAGAATGAAACGCAGGACAGAAAGACATGGCGAATGTTCACAAGGAGAGCCGACCCCAGATGATGGAAAATGGTGAGGCTAAAGAAGTTTTTTTTCGCAAATCTTGGCATCTCACCAAAAGCCAATGCAGCCGTAAAATTAGTAATAAACAGATGCTTGTGTAGAATCATGGCGACTTGAGATATTTTTTTTTTATTTTTCGTATTTATTACGAATTGTCCAAGAAGGTGGTCAGGATTTATACATAGAATGTACTCAGCGGAACTGTGGAAGACAGAGCTGACTTAGAATGAGGCAACGACTATTACGGCTGACAGAGACTTGTGGCGGCAGGTTTTGAATACCATATGCTCCAGTTAAGAGAGCGGACATGGAATGATGATGATGATATTTTGACTTCTGATTGCATCTGCTTAACTTTAATATAGTCCACCTACTAAGGAAGATATAATGTATTATGTATAATTATTTTTACTATACTAAATATTATCAATATTATTAAACCGAGTAAAAAAAATACTTTTAAATTTTATATAAAAAAATCAAAAACTTCCTTGCAAACACCACATAAAATTTCATAAAAAACATGATCTTGCATGAATCTCGATGGGTCATCGTATTATGCAAAGAGCTGGACGTGGCTCAGATCCCAGTGTACATACTTTATTTTTATGCGATTAATGTATAAGAGAAATATAATATGAGGCAGTGTTTGCTCTAAATATGTATGTCTATCAGTTGCCAATCACTTACTTGGCTAATATTACGCGATATAATTAATAAATTACCCAAAAAAATCATCTAACATATATTGCTGTTTTTTTTATGTAAACACTTACAGGAGAATATCGACAGATGGTGATAGTAATTTTGAAGTCTCATCTGTGGAATTCTATGACGCTTACCATGGTGCATATGGCTAAGCGCTGCATGTGGAATGTTGATCCGCCAACGTCATAGAATACAGCCCAAGATTCACGCATTATCCTTATTATTACAGGAATTTACTATGAATGGGTGGTCTTCACGGAACAACTTTCGTCTACCACCAATTTTAATTAAAAGGCTTTGACTGGTATTTTACGGGTGAGGGATAAAATTCGCACCAACCGGGGGTATTTTAGAGTTCAGAAATCGATTAAAAATCTTTTATTTTTTAATCTCCATCGGGGATCGAACGCACGACCTTTGGCTTGCAAAGCAAACGCTTCGACCATTGAACTATATCCGCCGGTTAAAAATAAAAATGTTATGGTGGAAATACGATTATTTTACTGTTACGTTTTCACACGAGTAGCTGTGTTTTTACGTTCCCATCGCTTGCTTACAAAAAGCTATAGCACCTCACGTTCGTCTAATCCTAGGCAAAATCCAGGTAGTGTCACTTTTTCTGGGGTCTAAGCACCTGTCTGCTCATCAGTCATGTTTCCTTTGTCGAAATTATTTTCTATTTAATAGTACCCATGCAAGAACGATCCGGATCCCATGGACTTCAAAACGTATGTAAAAAGTACTAGGATGCTGTGAACGTTCAAATATTTCATGATAACCTCGCTTGTTTATTATTATATTGTTAGTGCTATCATGGAGCTGGACTATCATTGTTGCAGAGTTGCATAGAGATCTAATAACCTTTATATACCGATAGTCTATTTTGCAGCGTTGTAGTGACTCTAGAACTGCCCATGTCTCGATTGAGCCAAATGCCTTCTCGTAATCTATAAAGGCAAGGCAGAGTGGCTGATTGTATTCTTTGGTTTTTTGTATAATCTGTCGTACCGTGTGTATATGGTCAATAGTACTAGTCTTTCCTAAACCCAGCTTAATCTCGAGGTTGGAATTCATCAAAATTCGGATCCCATGGACTTCAAAACGTATGTAAAAAGTACTCGGATGGTGTGAATGTCCAAATATTTCATGATAATCTAGCTTGACTAAAATCAATAAGAGAGGCTTAGAATATCGAATAAATTCAAGGG
Source organism: Glossosoma conforme (assembly GCA_022606575.1). Lineage (NCBI taxonomy): Eukaryota > Metazoa > Arthropoda > Insecta > Trichoptera > Glossosomatidae > Glossosoma > Glossosoma conforme. The sequence continues at coordinate 1,303,487 of JAGTXR010000101.1, read as the reverse complement.
TTTTTAAAGACTTGTTCGTTTTTAAATACACCATTACACATTCGCTTCCTATCTAAAGCATATAGTCGTCACAGAATGCCACCAAAAAGATCTGTCAGCAGCCATTATACTCGACTCATTCTATCTATATCAGCTTTACCTCTAGGACCAAGTATATTATATGTACAAGTATAATTCTCGACGGCTTGAAATACCAAGCGGATAAAACCCGGGAGCTTCAAGAAAATGTATATTTAGTTTATGCTCTCCTGCGGCATCCGAAGAAAATATCTCATCCAGGTCCATCTCGTCTCTTGAATGCAAAAAAATAATGTAAAATGATGACAGATGTATAATGGCATTTGTCTATCTGACAGCTGCAGCGAGTAAGTCTGTGATACCAATAATAAAAATAAGCATTGGTCGCTTTGGATTAAGAAAAAAATGTCTTCATCAAAAGCCGTTTATCCACTGTGGAAAGTAGGGCTTCTGCATGACTCTCTATCCTTTTCGATCCTCCGTCTTTCGAATACAGGCAAAAATCTCTTTTAATAAATAAATTGTTTGACAAAATGTAATTTAACAATTAACTTTTTTGTTATGTAAGTACACAATCATTTCATACCCTTATAACGTAACGTTCAACCAACTAAGCTGGGCGTCATAGAGTCTGTGGAAAACCATACCCTCTACTAATGTGTGTTTTTGGTTTGTACACAAAATAAAACTGTTATTTTCAGCTTGTAATACTGCAAAAAATAAAAATTCATTAAATTACACTCTTTTATCGACCGTCATAGCGAACGCCCTAAGCGCGCGCGCGTTGACGGTCGTGAGTCACATTTTAACTGTCAACCCACGGCGTGGCCTGACATCTCGGCGGTGCCAACTGTCGCTGCAGAAAAAAAGCGAATTCAACATGACAGTGGTACCAACAGGAGATGGACCCACTGTCATAACAAATATTTTTGGCGTATGCAAACACCGTTTAACATTCTACAATTACTAACATTAGATGTTCATGTCATGCGAGCGAACAAAATAAGAGACCAAAGATCGTTTTTCGAGGCCTTACGGCATCAGCCTAAAAGAGTTATATCAACCTGATATCAATATATTTTTGGCTATATAATGATAGAATAATATAAAATATAAAGAAATAAATCTTAATTTATTCATCAATAAATTACTATTTAATTATACGCATTTAATATTATCATTAAGTCTTTTTATTCACTGATAGGCTCACGTTTTACCTGTCACCTGTCTTGTGGTGTAAAAATTTAAATTATTTATTGTTACTAATTAGATAGGGAATTCCTTAGGCGTGAGTCGTGATTTTAATTTCGATTGAAAAAATGTACCGGGTAATGATTAATTAACGAAAAACATGCCTTGAATATACATAAAACTGTCGAGTTTTTTTTTTCGATTTAACATTTGTGACCTGCCCGAATGTGCGATTATAGTGTAATTAAAAATAGTAATTGTAAATTAACACGTGCTTTTTTTCGCAGATGATGAAATACAATTCAAAATTATGAATTTGTAAGCAAAAATAAATTAAATGGAACTGATAATCATATTGTAGCATATTTTAACAGTAATTTTAGAACATAATTTTTATCATATGATTTTCTTAAAAATGTGTCTCAGATACTACAGCTCTTTTATCTTCAACCCCTTGAGCTCTTATGTTGAAACTCGTTGAGAACCATAAATAGTACATGTGCTCTGAGAATTTCAGGATGCTCCGGTGCCTTGGAATCTTTCTTCGTAGTATCGATCCGGTGGATTGGTTTGCAGCAACAAAATCTTGCATCTCGATCTCCACTCCTCTCGATTCTCTGCAACCCTCTTTAGCTCAACATAAGAGCTACAACTCATGTCCTCGAACACTTGCTGCAAATATTCTCGTCTAGGGCGCTCTCTGCAGTTTCTACCCTAACCATCCCTTCCACAATGTCGTGAAGAAGACCATCGTGGCGCATGATGTGACCGATCCATCGAGCTCGCCTCTCTGAGATGGTTCTTGAAATAAAGCAAGGATAATGGCAGATGGCAGTGCTATTTTGTGGCAATTAGTGGTGAAGAGTTAGGATGCGGATGAAAGTGAAGACGAAACAAAAAAAGTATGTCAAAGAGCCCACAAAGTAGGTTGTAATTGTAATATATATATAATCGTGTCGGAACCAACAGGGTCAGATCCTGTCTGCCCAGAAGTGGGTGACGTCGATAGCGATACTCCCGGCCATCATCAGGTCTTCCTGGGTGCAGCTACTCGGACACAGCGCACACTCCAGAAGGTGGGACAGGGTCTGCTCCACGCTGCAGTCACATTCAGTCGGTCCGTTGTAAAACTGCCAGACTTTCATTTACGTCCTCGTCTTGCTTACTCCGATTCGAAGTCTGTTAAGGGACCTCCATATCTGTAATGAAGTAAGGATTATGACAGCTGATTGGATTTTAAAACAGTAATTTTTTCTGTATATATTCTAACTACGATATGAATGAAAATCTTCACAAATATATAAATACTCCTAACTGGTGTGAAATTGATAATTTATTAGTCAAATGTATTGGTGCAATATCTTGTAAGTCGGAATTAATGGTAGTGATATCATCTTGATATAGCTTTTTTAGGCAAATGCCGTAAAGCCTCGAAAAACGATATTTTGTCTCTTATTTTTGTTCGCTCGTCTGACATGCACATCTAATAATGTTACTTTTAAGCTGCTCTATTTCATGTTGGTGCAACTGTCATCTTTAATTCGCTTTTTTGCCGCTATCATTGGCGACGCGACATGTCACAGTGTTTGGCAGTTGTCAATTGACTCGCGCTCGACCGGCGAAATGCCATACCGGTCGGGCGTAGAAATCCAGACTTTATTTAATATAAACGCGAATTGTGCTTCGAAAACAAGTTCTTTGTATTGTGAATCTGCTACACTTTATATTCACGTTGCAGTACCCTTGAAAAAGCGATGAAAATCTATCCTCAAAATGATACACATCGTAAATCTATAACCTTTGCCTTAATATAAAAAATCGTGACAACTGGGGTAATCGATAGGTTTCATCATAAAAGGTGAAAAAAAAAAGCTTAAATGTGTCTCGTATCTTATAGGTTAGTTTTTTTTAAGCCATATGCTTATCCTGGATAGTCCACAAGTACTATACGTATTTGTAAACTAGGATAGTTTACGTATTTTTCATAAATATACAGTTTTTGTAGCGTGCCAGCAATTTTTAGCGTCTATATGTTTCATATATGGAGAATATATGCAAATGTTTTGGATGAGCATGAGTGTGACTTTGGTTTTTGATGCTGCGTCTTCATTCTTGGGTGGTCGGTCTCATTACGGTCGGGTGTTTGTGATTTTCCAGGTGAGTTACCTGGCGCCGATTTGGTGAGAAAAAGTCGACATTATCCGCGAAGCGGCCGCTGTTAATGAGAGTAGAGGGCAGGCGATGTACGGGAGAGTGCCCCTTAATGTTGGCCCTTAATTAAGACCCAATCGACTCTCACTGAGGTGACCATGCATAAATTTAACAAATTTATATGACAACACTATTTTTTAGGCAATTAAAGTCAAGGCGTTTAACCAATGCGTCCTCCCTGAATGAACTTATGGCGCAAAGACGTGGAATCTGACAGCAAGTATTACCCATAAAGTAAAGGTCACCCAGCGTGCTATGGAGAGGTCCATGCTCGGATTGTCGCTAAAAGATATAATCCGAAACGAGGAAATACGCAGAAGAACTCAAGTAGTGGATGCTACCCAACGAATAGGCACACTCAAGTGGCAATGGGCAGGACATATCTGTCGAAGAGACTACGGTCGATGGGAAAGAAAAGTATTGGAATGGAGTCCAAGAACTGGCAAAGGAAGCATTGGTTGACCCCCTACAAGATGGACTGACGATATAAGAAGAATAGCGGGAGTGACCTGGATGCGGAAGGCGGAGGATCGAAGAGGATGGAGACTCATGCGGGAGGCCTACGTTCAACAGTGGACGAACACAGTCTGATGATGATGACTATTTTTTTATATAGCCATTAATTATTCATTTTTTATTACTAAATCCGCTCCATATATGAAGCAGTTTTATAAGGAGATAGATAAGAAAAACATGTGTTTTTCTTTTACATCTCCTTCTTTCGAGTAAATGAAGAATATGTTATGTAATTAACTGTTGTGATAAACTTGTAGTTGTCACCATTGTTTTTGCCGTATTTTCTTCTTCGAATTATCAATCCGGTGGATTGGTTTGCAGCAACAGAATCTTGCATCTCAATCTCCATTCCTCTCGGTCCCTTGCAACCCTCTTCAGCTCAGCATAAGAGCTACAATTCATGTCCTCGAACACTTGCTGCAAATATTCCCGTCTAGGCCGCCATCTACAGTTTCTACCCTCAACCATCCCCTCCACAATGTCGTGAAGAAGACCATTGTGGCGCATGATGTGACCTATCCATCGGGCTTGCCTCTCTGAGATAGTTCTTATTAGGTGCTTATCTTCCTTGATTATCCTGAGAACCTCAATGTTTGTGACGTGGTCTCTCCAGGAAATTCCGAGCCTTATTTTAAAGTCATTAAAAATATCCGATTGACAAATCATCAAAAAAATGCCTCCCACACTACAGCTCTAGTCTCTTCAAGTCCTCAAGCTCTAACTAAGAAGTTGTTAGGAATTTTGTAATTTTCATATACAGAGATGCCCTGGAAGAAGACATTTTTATGCTATGTATAGTAGGGTGTCCCAGGCTATGTATGGGAAAATTATTTTTTTCGAAATGAAATCGGCTCACCCTCTATTTTTATGTGGTTTGGTCCTAGTAACTCACATAATAAATTTGATTGCTATCGGACAATGTTTTCTGATAGCGGCTTGATGTTGAAATTTTAATATAATTTTTTGTATGAAGGCCAAAAGGAGCTTTTGAAAACTTAATGTTTATTCAGCAAATAAAACGCTGTTTTATCTCTTTCTTACAAATATTAAGTAAATATTATGTTAATATTATTATCTATTACAGAAAATTAATAAAAATGTATATAGCTTTTTATAATCAGGGTTAAGCTTTCGCGCGCCTTAGAATTCTAGTATTGACATGTTCTGATGCAAGTCGCTATCTTTTCCCGTGGTTTTAATGGCGTGAAACTTTTTTCAACAATTATTTGGACACCATTCACACAAAACGAGGGGGTGAGCCTTGAAAAAAAACGAAAGAATTTTTTTTTCACACCCTAATGTATAGTTATAAACTAATTTCTGGGACTTTGATGAATAGACACGGATTATTTTTCAATTTTTATGTCTCGTCAAATGGTCACCTTTTCGTGTCTTATGTTATAAATAAAAAATAAATACCGGACAAATCGTGCGCACCATTGATCAATGGTATATTTAGTCTCCATACCTCAGTAGTGTCCACCAAATGTATTGACCGCCCCGGGCCGGCTGGGTCAAACTAATGGACATGTTCTTTTGGATACATTACTGCTTATATGCACTTCACGTGTGCAATATTGGATTCATTATGGGAGATTATTGATTATTCGTACTTGGTGCAATATTAGATTCATTGTGGTACAATGTTGTTTATTTATTCAAACTTCATGTGTGCAATATTAGATTAATTATGGTATATTATTGATTATTCGTACTTCATTTTTGCAATATTGCATTCATTGTGTTACAATGTGTGGTACAATGTTATGGATATATTAAAATTTTATGTGTGCAATATTGGATTCATTATGGGAGATTATTGATTATTCGTATTTCATGTGTGCAATATATTGGATTCAATGTGGTACAATGTTGTTTATTTATTCAAACTTTATGTGTGCAATATTGGATTTATAAAATTGATTATTTGTACTTCATATTAACATCACTGTTTCAAAAGGTGTTATTCAGTCGAGTGAGGGCATGATGAGGAGCAGGTGAGCAAAACAAAGACTTTTTCAGATGCACATTGACATTCAGGTATATTTACAAACTTGGCCGGCCGGCCGTATGCAACCTTCTTGGCCGATAAATATATTCTATACAAACCAATTTCTAACGCCCAGGCGGACTAGCGAACAGAAATAAGAGACGAAAGATTGTAAATCGAGGATTCATTATAGTGTTTTTTCGTTTATCCGGATCTAAGATGTAAAATAAAACACATTACACTTTATTATTTACACAGAATTATTTTTTAATGGCATTTGTAATTATACATATTATTTTCTTCATTCATTTATTTATATCTGATATTATGGCATTCCACCAACAATTATCGATCAGAAAAAATCGAAATAAATGCTTATACAAATTTGCAAATTAATTGTTTAGTTTCCATTCTGTGTTACGCATCCAGCAGCAGCTGTGCGGAATACATTATAATTTTTAATACTAATTTGCATGCAACAATATTCATGCATCAGGTCAAAAAAAGCATTGTCCGTTTTCAGAAATCCAAAAAGCAATATAACATGTTCATAGGCCATTGTTTCAAACGGCCCCGGTCGGCGTGGGCTCAACTACCAGTATGATAATGCGTCGTTATGGTATTGTTTGAAACTCAAGTAAGTGGTTCGGATTCAATAAATCTCTGAAAACACGGACAAATCCACACCCATCACACCGAGAAACGAAGGAAACGTATATTATTCCACAACCGAGAAGTATTAATTGACATGAAGAAAGCTGCGCATACACTAATGCGACATCCTGTTGATTTTCTTTTATATCTTCAACCAATGTATATAGTAACATCCTCCTCTCTCTAAAAAGTACTTTATTACGTCGCTTTATATTTACGTTAAAAACATTGCAAGTTTCTGACGACGCGGGATGACATGCCGCGCGGCCGCAACGTGGACCTTGCCTCGCCAAAGGGTGGGGACCGACTGATGATCTCCGCGCTGTCCCGGCTTCCGATAGCGCCACGAGCAGTGGTATCTTTAACTAACACGCCCGTTAGCGGTACCGTCCAGAATGACAGCACGGCGCACCTAAATGCACGACAAGCGACCCGAAATAAAGAGACGAAATATCATATATCGAGGTTTTCGGTAACAGTAAGCAAGGACTACATCATGCTGATGTTAATAGAATTGAAGCTCTTAAGTTGGCTAAGCTGTGACAGTCAAAAAAAAGTTAAAATTAACTTTAATACATCGGAGAATCTCACAGTAGAAACTTCATCATATATCGTAACTTAAAAACTAACGATTTCATAATCGTATTATGGGGTATCAAGAGTTTAATTCCACAGACAAATTGCTTAACCCTTTCATTATGGCTCGGTGGAATACAAATTATACTGTCAATTATAAAACAAGTATTTGAAGCATAAATATACTTATCTGGTCTATTTTCATATACCACATTCGTTATTGTATCCTTTAGCTATCATATGATGCTTAAAAAACTATTCTAAGCAAGAAGCAAAACGATATATCACGGCTACCGATGTCAACGGTAAGGGAATCTTACACGGCATAATATATCGGCTAGTGATGCAAACAGGTTAAAAAAAACAACGGAAAAAGAGATGGGTTAGGTTAGGTTAGGTTAGTATTTGTCATATATGGTAAGTTATTGGTAGCAATCTTATAAAAAGTAGTATATTGCGATGCATAAAAGACATGGCGAACGCGGTAAATTCTATACATCTTTCCCTATATATCCTCCATATGATCCAACAAACTATAGAAATCAAATACTTCTGCGTACGAATAATTTCCTGAAATACGCAAATATTTCTTATACGAGTAGTTTTTCAAAATTTCATCAAAATTTTAGTGAAAATGCTTTCGGGAACTATGCATAGTGATATCAGCTTGATATTGCTCTTTTAGGCTGATGCCATAAAGCAGTGCTCCGCAACCGGTGTGCTGCGGCACACTGGTGTGCCGTAAGCCGATACAGGTGTGCCGCGATCAAATAAGGCAATACTATAAATAAATAATTTTACAACGGTCCTCAAGCTCCCAGCGCCTATCGCCTATCACCTATTTATGTAGACATACAATGAGGTACTTGCTTTATTAAGTTCTAAATGAACTTAAAAAAAAGTGAAATTGATCAAATGAAAATCTATTTTTGGCTTTTGGTGTGCCGCGGTGATCAAGGTGAGAACTTTGGTGTGCCGTAGAATCCAAAGAAGTACTTTGGTGTGCCGTAGATGAGAAAAGGTTGCGGAGCTCTGCCGTAAAGCCTCGAAAAACGAACTTTCAACTCTTAGTTTTGTGCGCTCGCCTGACATATGCACACCAATAATGATACTTTTAATTATATAATATTACACTGCGTTTGCATACGCAATTTTATTTTTTATGACAGTTGCTTCATTTCATGTTGGTGCAACTGTCATATTTAATTTGCTTTTTTGCCGCGATTATTGGCAGCGCTGGATGTCACAGGTTCCGGCAGTTGTCAATTAACTCGCACCCGGCCGGCGAAATGCCATACCGGTCGGGCGAAGAAATCAAGTTTTTATATAAAAATAAAGTCTTTTGCTTGATAACCTGCTTCTGTATCCTTCCTCCACGCAGCCACGTGACGAACCCGCGACATGTCGTCTTTTTAAAGACGGGGGATGTCAATAGAATATACTAGGCGGAATTTAAGAGTGAAGAGTTGACGAATCCAAAGCTACGGAAAATATTAGTAACTGAAATAAATTTATTGTGACAGCGGTAAGTTTCAGCTAGGAATCAAGAAGATGATATAGAAGTAGGCTTCTTAATAGTCTCATGTGGAACATTGGTGTAGAATCTCAATGCTCATTTTAATCGTCTTCATATAAGTTGTCTATTAATAAAGCCTCTATTAATTGAGTAACGAACGCTGCGTTTTTAAGAAATAATGTTGCCAACAAAAATATAATAGATAATTATTAACTAAGCCCCTTCGCATCGGTTGTTGGCTTATTCGGTCAAAGATTCCCCGACATCGGTTGACGTGGTATATCGTTTTGCTACTTTCAGTACTCTTTGTGACATCTACGGTAGGAAATTGGACGTGCAGTCATTCCCTTTATCAACCTACATGTATTCTTTATAGGAATCTGTAAAGCACGTCAATAAATATCACGTAATAAGCACGTAATGGGCTGTCGCCCTGCGCCACCAGTGGCGATCTATATAAGTAACGTCACACCCGTGACCAGACTTGTCCAAAATGCCAATATGGCGACACATACATGTACGACAAACGAACAGAAATAAGAGACGAGACCAAGGGCTATATCATGCTGATATCAAAAGTAATGGTTGACGACACATGAATCCTAACTGATGTCTGCTATCTGCAGAATCCATTTCCCAACCTCACCATTTTCTTATTCATTCCCACATATTTCGTGGTTAGCAACGTGTTACCAAAAAAGGCAATTCGAGACTCGCTGTAGTATACTAACTTCGCAGCCTTAGACTGAGGCCTATTTGACATCTAACTGATGCACCCAGAATCACGGGAAGGCCATCAGCCACTCTCTAACAAGTAGCTTTTTTCGTGCGTCCAGTAACGGATCCCCATCTGGGTCTCCAAAAACAGGACGGGACAGGGAGGTTTTCACCAAGCGAGGTTTGCAACACGAGTGTTGTTCTCTTGCATCTCCTGTCTCTTCGTACGTGAAGACAAAGCTCTCGCTATCAGCTGATATATTATTATCAGACTAGCAATATGCAATTACATACCCGTCTTGTCAGTTGATTTATGGCTCACATGTAGATGAACTTCACTCCTTGCATAATTCATTTCCTAGCATTTCGCACATTTTCTAGTCTATGCCCTGTCTCCCATCCTCACAGTAATATAATCCACAAAGTGTACGACAAATTAGCGTGTACTAATTGGTAAAAAAAAAACATTGTACGTAGATTTTCAAATTTGAATTTAAGTTAAGTTCTTTGAGTTAAATTTCATCGATTACTTCATCAGGTAAACGCACGCGGTTAACGAATCTAAAATGCATTACTTCGTAAATTTTTTAACACATTGAAATCTAATCACTGTTTTTCGAAACACAAGCTTTCAATTGCTTTTGTTCAGATTATTATATCGATGGTGACTACTTTTATGATCTTTCTCAATTGATCGATGAAAAAGATTAGTATGTGTATCAATTGGTTCTAAAATAATACATTGCATTTTTATTTTCAAAATAGTATAAGATTATCCAAAATAATTAATAGTATAATTGATCGAAGTCTCTTAAAAAACAATCTTTTTGTACAATAAGTGCAAAACAGTGTAAGTATATATATACTGGATTTTTAAATTTTTATTAAAATATTTTTCAATACTCTAATCTTATTTTATAGATCATTGACTATATTTCAATATTACTAGTAATTAAATACACACATACAATTACACATCAAATTTCTATAGGCATCAATTAATTCAGAAAATATCGGCAGACGCGGGATTCGAACCACGAGCCTTGCACCTTTACTCCGTTCTACACACCGCGCTATCCACACGACTATTCTCCGCCTGAGCAGATACGCGAAATCTGATGTATATATATACCATTGTTAACATCATATAACGACAGATGTCTCTGTAGTATATATTAAGAGTATGTATATTATTATTTTTATGATTGTTATTTGTATGAAAAAAAAATTGATGTGTAATTGTATGTGTATTTAATTACTAAGTATATAAACCATATAATTTTACAGCGATCACGATCTTTAAGGCAGATTAAGGGTCGTTTATAATTTTAAATGGTTTTATTATCGACCGGAAGTAAGAGATTGCCAAAAAGCGTTGAGCCGCCATTGAAGACAAAATCGGGCTAATTGTAGTATCTCTCCAAATTCCTAGTTTCCCAAAAATATGCTACGTATACTACATTTGTTTTTTCTTCAAGTCTCTCGCCCTCGAAGTCGTTGACAGACATATAAGTTCCCAAATGTATTTCGGATGGCAAGATGTCTTTTGACGAACCATGTTTACCATATGCGCCATATATGGAACGGATATGGGGAAAGAAAGCTTTGTAATAATTTAACCCGCTCAGGCACGCGCTTGATTTATTTGTCTAATAACGTAAGTGGCAGGTGACTTGCAGGCGGGCTGAGAGCAATGCATTGCGGGAAAATGCCCGCCATTATACTTCGGATTGAAGCTTATACCTTAATGGGTTCGTTGTTAGTCGGTGCCTTCACAAGCAAAAATAATATATATAATACAATAGTCTCAACAAAACAAACGTTTTTTTTAAGCTTCTAGGCGGAGTTTCGGAAAGCAGCTTTAATACGTGTTGAGACGAGGAATATTGTGGCAGACAAAATTTTATGGCGATAATAACGATCTTATTTAGGAGTAGATATAAAACTTATGTTTATGGTGTGTTTTTTTGTTAAATTGTATTATTTTAATTTAGAAGAGTAATAGTATTACAAAAGCAGTTCAACTCAATCAGTAATACACGATGTACTTAGTGGTCACCATCCAAGTACTATCCGTTCCCTGTCCAATATTTTTTTACTTTGGTGGTCGAATGAAGTACACCCGAATGTGTTAAAACATACTTATGTTACTGGTATCAATTTATCCTTGCTACATGGAGATATTAACTGAAAGCTTTATTTTTTCATTTTCATATGCAATCAAGTTGCAACAAGTTTTTTTTTAAAAACATACAGGATAATACCAACAGATGGTGATAGTGATGCCGAAGTCCCATCTGTGGAATTCTATGACGCTTACTATGCTGCATATGGCTTGGCGCTGCTTGTGGATTGTTGATCGGCCAACGTGATCACACATCATCGTTATTATTACAGGAATTTACTGTGAATGGGTGGTTTTTGCGGGACGACTTTTGTCTACACCAATTTTGATTAATAAATTATGACTGGCACAGTTGAGGGATCAAATTCACACCAATTATTAGGTATTTTAAAACTCAGAAATCGATTAAAAAACTTTTTTTTTAATCTTCGTCGGGGATAAAACCCACGACCTACAGCTTTCCAAACAAATGCTTTAACCATTGAGCCATACCCGCCGGAATTGTGATACACATCATGCAGAAGATACGACAATCTATGGGGATGAATGGTGTAGGAATGAAGCCTAAGAATCTGCAAACAGGGTGTCAATTGTCACCTGATAAATAGACTGTAAGATAAACATTTCATTGATAGTAAGAGGAGGCTGCATACAGAAAATAGATCTAGATGGATGTAGACTCATGTGGGAGGCCTATGTTTAGCAGTAAGCATACACAGGTTGATGACGTCATCGACGACGTTTGAACCGTTGCCATTCTATTATACGTTTCATTTTGTTCATAAAACTGTGAATGATGCTACCCACGTTCCTTATCTGAGTGTATTTTAATACGATGAACCAGCTTTTAGAGAGCCTTACATGATTAATTAAAAAGCACAATATTATACGTCCTTTATATTTACATTTTTTTATTTTTTTAATCAAATATAAAAAGATACATTTTTTACATAGTAATTTACATTCCAATCTTTTTTTTTTTTTTTTTTCTTTTTTTTTTTACATTCGCTTACCACACCACTTAAAGTAAGATCTTGTGTGTGGCGTGGGATATACATACATAACAAATCACGAGAATTTCATCGTGTATTAAAAAAATTAGCGCTCATCAGAATAAAAGTAATAAAAAGTCATGCTTGTTTATAGCATCAAGTATTCATAATAATTATTGATATATTAAATGCAAAGTAACCTAAGTCTGTACAAGTGCCAATACCCAGCGTTAAAGTCTCGAAATAGTAGCAAAAAAACACGTCATTAGTACATCAAATTCGATACAAAAATGACAAGTATTTTAAACTATAGGGTCCGCCAAATATTTTTTTTTTTTGAAAGTGGGGCGCAAAACATCGAGTGTAGCTTCGGCTGTGTGGCACGTAGCGCCGTCTTGTTGAGACCAAATGTTTTCAATATCCTCCTCTTCAATTTTTGTGAACAAAAATGGCCCGATAACGATCGCCATTAACTGTAACGGCCACTCCTTGCTCATTTTCGAAAAAAACTGGCTTGATTTTCAAAGTAATGTCGCAATATTTTCCAGCGTTGTTCAAGCATATACACAACCATATTCGTTTAGCGGAAAGATAAAACTAATTATCTGTCAAAGCAGACATGAGCTAAATGTTACCATTCACGAAATAAGCACTAGCTGAAAAAAAAAACGTTAGATGGCGGACCCTTTATAATGGATGCAATCGATTAATTATATTGTAAAATATCGTAGATTATTCATTTTGTTAGATTAAGGCGTCAAGTTATGGTTGCAGCTATCTTCTCGAAACAAAATGCAATAAAAAACAGCAACAATATTCTATAAAACCTTTTGTTTTGCAATAAAACATATTTAATTAATGTTTAGTCATCCACAAAAGTGGCAAGTGTCATCGTACGGCCTGAAAATATTTTTGTAGCATCGTTTAATTATCGATTATACTTCGCCAATGCTATTATCTTTTATGTGCTTACATAAAAAATACATAAAATAATGTTCAGTGGTATTAATAACGAGATATGCTCTAATGTTTATTGATCGTTCATTATTTTCTATTGATCGTCACTGATGCACAACAAATGTGACTTGATTTATTTTTACTATTTATGCAAAGATACTTGATCTGATTAAATTGCGTATTCAAATATTTTATTAAACACAAACACCTGCCAGGTATTACAGTCGTTCTTCGAGTGTTTGCAACCGGTTTTCTTCTTCCACGATATCAATAGACTATTTAGATTCAATACTTATTACAAAGAACTATAAAATCTACTGACGTCCCTAAAGAGCATAATTAATGCGATTGTAAACAAACAATAACTAAAATATGCAGGTGCCCTTAAACAGGTTATACCTAGTTGGACAGATTGAACAAATTTCAGAATTTATAGGATTTCATTTTTTGTAATCGCATGCAGGAGAACACAGCCGGTCGAGACCAGTGCAGTCAGGGAGGCTGGACGCTGCATGCGGGAAACGTGTGTTGTGTTCGTGTTTGTGTGTGGGTTGGGGAGATTGCAAATGTATATTTATCTGTTTCTTAAAGAGATCCAGATTGTAGGAACGAGGAAACACAGACGCTGGAAGAGCATTCCAAAGCTTACCGGTGGCATTAAAGAAGGAAATTTGAAAACTGCCAGTTCTTGGTCCACACACATTAACCGTGTATGGATGTTCGTCAAGTGTAAGACTAGTTTATAGGTTGTGGGTGGGTGCAGGAGGAATTAGTTCTTTAAGTTTAGAAGAGCAGCGACTGCAGTAATAACGTTGGAAAAGACTAAGTGAACCAATATTACGTCTGTGTTCCATTGATTGCAGGTTAAACGTAAGAGTGTCATTGTTTATCAAACAAATCGCTCTTCTTTGAACTGATTTTTATGATGAAATTTACTTTATATGTATTTTTAATTTTCTGTAATCACTATTTGTCACTGTATTTAAATATACATGTATGTAATAGATTAAAGAGAATTTAAATGTTAATAAGTTGTTATTAATATTAAATTATTATTATTATTAATATGTTTAATTTATATGTAAGTAATTCTTACGTCATAATAACATATTACATTATTTTATGTTAACTTTTACATAAGAATTTAGCATTTTGTTTACAAATATATGAAAACCAGTTAGATTTACGTGTGAATTGACTTAAATTATTTTTTTCAAAGACATTACAATTTGGTTGACATATTTTTACAACAATGAAAAATCAAAATGAAAAGTATGTGTAGTCGTTATTTATGTTTGGTAAGTGAAGTATAACATAAGGGATAAAGAATGATTGATGGCTGGACAGCATTTATAAATATTCTGTAAATTTAAAGAAATAGTTGGAAAAATCGTTTGTCCTAAGTTGAAATATTATGCTAATCATGTAGGTTGTATGGGTTCTTCGAAAGAGTTCCACGGGTACATTGGTGATGTATAAAATAATAATCGAATAGAAAAAAAGGAAATCAAAAAGAACAATATTCATCTAAGAAGCCGTGAAAAGAGCATAGCTTTTTATTGAATGTCAGGATTAGATATGGGAATACATTTTTCAATATGATATTTTCTCTCATTTATAAAATCACTCTCTAATTAAACCATATAACTACAACAATGTAGATCATGTATATTTAACAAGGTATTAACATCCTCCTCTCTAAAAAGGTAGTTATTCAGTCGCGTGGTGGCAGGATGAGGAGCAGATTAACAACACAAAGACTTTTTCTAAAGCACAACTTCTGACCTGGACCTAGTCACAGCATTCAGGCTGGGCCAACAACAATAAGATCTTGCCGCCGTCGGCTCACGACTAACTGGGGGCGTGGTTGGGACACTCAGCGTCGCAAGCGGCGATCTATATAACTGACGTCACACCCGTGACCAGACTTGTCCAAAATGTATATACATGTACGACAAGCGAACAGAAATAAGAGACGTAAGATTTTACATCGAGGTTTTCGGTACCAGTCAGCAATGGCTATATCATGCTGATGTCAGTATGAATTTTCAGTCACTACTATAGTGGAAAATCTAAGATTCTTTTTCAAGGATGCTTGATGAAATCTGTCTCGGAGGGCAGAGATATATTCTGCGTTATTTCACACCCTAATAAAAAAAAATCCCTACCAATCAGATGTAACTATCTGTGACTGAGTCCGATAAACAATTAACGTATTTGATAGCGCAGTACAAAATATACAAATGTGAGTAATTTTATTATGATTTCGACAAGTGGATGCTTGAGCTACCGGATACCTGCTCGCGGGTACTCGCATATAACCCCTCGTCCCGTTGCGACATAACAATTCGTTACGTCACGCGTGTGCTGGCCTTATAAGGAATCCATTGACCGCGCACCCAACGAGCCAAATAATAAAACATAGTATCAAGTAAAATGAAGTATCTATTTGAAAGTTGCAGAAAAAAGGTTCAAGAATAAGTCATTATTAGTTTTTTATGTAATCGCGTGCAGGAGAGCACAGCCAGTCAAGATCAGTGCACTCTATGACGCTCAGCCAGGGAGGCTGGACGCTGCATGCGGGAAACGTGTGTTGTGTTCGTGTTTGTGTGTGGGTTGGGGTGATTGCACATGTACTTTCTCCACCAAGAAGACTGCTATGGATCCTGTATCTTTCAATGGATGTTCTCTTCCAAAAGCAAGCTCCATCAACATCCTTAGAGTATCAATCTCAAATAATGTCAAATATTACGAGTCAGTTAAGTATAAAGCCGGTCTCGCTTCAAAAAAACTAGGTGTATTATATAGATCACTGAGGTATTTCAACGATAAACATCTTATTATTCTATATAAAGGACAAATCCGACCTATCCTTGAATACGGCAGTCACCTTTGGATTGGAGCCCTAAGTACCTTCTAAACTGAATTTGACCTGAAACTGAAAATAAAGAAGAGCAATTAATTTGATAAACAATGACACTCTTACGTCTAACCTGCAATCAATGGAACACAGGCGTGAGATTGGTTCACTTAGTCTTTCTACCGTTATTACTACGGTCGCTGCTCTTCGGAACATAAAGAACTAATTCCACCTGCACCCACCCACAACCGACAAAATCGCCTTACACTTGCCGAACATCCATACACGATTAATTTGTGTCGACCAAGAACTGTCAGCTTCCAAAGTTCCTTCTTTAATGCCACTGGTAAGCTTTGAAATGCTCTTCCAACGTCTGTGTTTCTTCCTTCCTACAATCTGGATCTCTTCAAGAAACAGATAAATATACACTTGCAATCTCCCCAACCTACACAAACATGAATTCAGCGTCCCTGGCTCAGCGTCATAGAGTGCACTGGTCTTAACCGGCTGTGCTCTTCTGCATGGGATTACATAAAAAAAGTGTGAGGTGGGTAAACTCCACTCCAGTCACTCCTTGGATGAACAAATGATTATTTTAATTCAACGAATATATTCTGATGATGCCACTACACTGTGTTACAAGTTACTATCAAGGCCAGATGGTTTATATGATGTTCGGAACTATAAATAAGATACCATGTTTTGAATATAGAGCCACAATACTTAACTCAAACATCATCTAATATTTTATCCATCAGCAGGTCAGCCTGCTTTTTTCCTCTGAAGTGCGCTTCAGTCTGAATGGTCCTCATCTGTCAGCAGCCAGAGCCATCGTCCGTGGGAATTGTCAATTGTTGACTCTTCCCACTCAAAAGCAACAGCGAGGCGCTGCCGTTTTTGGAACCAACTTTTTAAGTGGAATTCTGCTATCGGCCTTTCTTGGGCAGGGTTTTTCACATAGCGCCAACCGTTTTCCATTCAGTCATTGGCAATTTTAAAGTTAACACATATCTTCGAATAACTGCGTATTAAGTAAGCTAAGATAATTGTTATTTTTTCACCAAAAAAAATAAATATGTAAACGTTATAATGTATATTTTATATCAACTTTTATATCAGCAGTACCAACGCAATGGTCGCTGTGTGGGCGGATAGGTGGGACTGCCAGTTGGAGGGACACTGGATGCGTCTTCGCGTGGCCATCCAGCGGGGATCCGGTGCTCCACTCACTGAGTAGTAGTTGTTAAAATTGTTACATGTTATTTATTACATTGTATTTTCCTTTTATCCAATTGTAATTTTTATGGCTCTGGTGGCTGAATTAATAAAATTATTATTATATTGGAGAATATCTATATTAAGTCTTGTATCAAATTTAGCTGAAAGTAATAATAAATATTAAAATACGTATTGGTATCACTTTGAGATTCGAATAACTATGTTCGATAGGTATTGTAATTTTTACTTTCATATAGTCAATTATTAACGTTGAGGATATCAACTGACAATACTTGCTGAAACTGCATAATCATCAAAAATAAATAAAAACATTGATATCAGCTTGATACAGCTCTTTTAGGGTGATGCCATAAAGCCTCGAAAAACGATCATTTGTCTCTTATTTTTGTTCGCTCGCCTGACATGCACATTTAATAATGTTAGTTTTAATTATATATAAAATTACACGGCGTTTGCATACGCCATTTTATTTGCTATGACAGTTTCTTCATTTCATGTTGTGTCAGCTGTCCACTTTAATTTGGGTTTTTGGCGTGATTATCTTGGCGGCGCTGCATGTCACAGTGTTCTGGCAGTCGTCAGTCAAGCCCTGTTCTACTGAGACGGAGGTAACGCTAATTTGTTAATTTTTAAATGAAAATTCATACTAAAAGATGTTTACAATCTATAAATTTCTTTTCGTTTTATATTATTCTTTATTCCGAATAGATTCACGATGGCAGCGTTTCTTATGTTGCCGAATTAATTTCATATTTTGTTGTCAACCTTCATGCGTATATCAAAAATATCAACCTCTACTGCCATATTTGTACGTGAAAAAACACTCAAATAATATAAATCTAAGACAGATTTCACGGTAAAGTGCCACTATGCTCTGTATCTCAAGTGATGAGGTCATACACCACTAATTAGTCGCCTTATTCCAGGTGTTTAAACAATTAACGAGATTGTATATACCTAAGCCGCGTAATACGTCTCAATTACGAAAGCACGTTGTTGTATATTATCACAATTATGTTAAATATAATATGTTCATTCAATAAATAATGTATATAAAGATTTGCGATTAATTTCGCTTCTTATATGGACATTAAATAGAATGTAATTAAAATGCACTACATTATATATGCCGGTGGCATAGTCCTATGTTCGTTCGAAACCCGACTGCGTTTAGTGTTTTAAAATTTATTTAATAAAATCTTAGCTCGATGCATACTCTCGGTTGGGTTGAGCCACCCCTTAAGGACAAAAAAAATTCCAGACCTTTTCAAGACTTGCAGCCGCAAAAAAGGTTAAATTACCGATATTTTATTACAAAATGACAGAAGAATAGCAATTCGTTTGATAAACAATGACACTCTTACGTCTAACCTTCAATCAATGGAACACAGGTGTAATATTGGTTCACTTAGTCTTTTCTATCGTTATTAACATGATCGCGGCTCTTCGTAACTTAAAGAACTAATTCCTCCTGCACACATCCACAACTGACAAACTCGTCGTACACTTGCCGAACATCCAAACACGGTTAATGTGTGTCGACCAAGAACTGGCAGTTTCCAAAGTTCCTTCCTTAATGCCACTGGTAAGCTTTGGAATGCGCTTCCAGCGTCTGTGTTTCCTCCTTCCTACAATCTGGATCTCTTCAAGAAACAGATAAATGTACACTTGCAATCTCCCCAACCCACACACATACACGAACACAACATACGTTTCCTGCATGTAGCGTCGATGCTTATATATAGCTTCCTAGCTGAGCGTCATAGAGTGCACTGTTCTTTACCGGCTGTGCTCTTCTGCATGCGATTACATAAAAAATAAGCGTCCCCGTTGGAAATTTGAGGGTAAAATAGACGCCAACTCTCGTTTACTAAGCATTTTAAGATGTATTGTAATATAAGATGCATTGTAAGATTCATTCATCTCATATAAATACGTACAAATCACTACTAACACGATAACTTACCTGAATAAATGGCACAGGCAACATAATCACTTCAGTTTTTACGTTTCATAACTAAGATCTAACTCAAGGAAGTGCTTCTGCAGACTCAGATCTGGCTTAGATTGATGTTGCAAGCGTAATTATACCTGGATATGATATTTCTAAATGTTTCGTATCATTAGGTGTGTTATTATGAGCTATTCCACCCGCCCACGCGAACTACACGTGAGGTTCACTCTTAAACTGTTTCTTATTACATATAATAATCGTGATATCTAAATCTTTAACGATTACAAATATACGTGGCCTTTTTTGGATGCCTCTTAATACTCGGTTACCATTAAAATATTATATTATTAAATATTTATCTGTAATTAAATTTATATTTATCATCGACATGCTGCAAACAAAATTATTGCAACTGTCTTGAATATTAATGCCAAGAAGTTGCTATGTAACAACAATTGTACTAGAGATTTGAGTTTCAGATATCTTAACGTACATGTACGACAGTTATCCGTAAAATAAGGTTCCCAGTGATTTTTCACATGTTAAATTCCATGAATGCGTACATTTTTGGAAAGTTCAGACAATTACCTATTTTTCTACATAGTCAATGAATTTTGGTCGCCACTGAGGTCAATGAATTTTGCATGCGGTATACGAGCTTTTGAATCCCTGTATGAACCCAGAAATCATATACAATTTTTTTTTTCATATTTGGGAGTCACTTAACAAAATAATAAATAAACGCATTATCTGGAGTATAATGCGGTAATTGATGAAAGCAATTGCTGCCATTACAGCTCCTGCTTACTCTAAATTATTATGAGCGATTTATCAAGAATCCTTGCAATAAAATCCGTGTAATTCATTTTGTGAGTTTGTGTGCTCACAGTTTCGAGTATTAGTAGTAAATACATTTTATTATTGATGAAACACACAGTAATCTCTAAATAAAACAGTTGGGCAAGAGAAAGAAGTGTTTCTGACTAAAATGGATGATCAAATGCCGTGGGAGAGCAAAACCAATTTTTTATTAAATTCTTCTATAACGACTTGACTCTATTTGTCTTGGTCTTTAAAAGATAATTATGGACATATTTTAATTTTTCAATGAACTTGCCAAGAATTTGATTGGATATTAATACAAGTCCTTTATTGGTAAATTAAACTCCAATACGCAAAGAAAACTAAGTAAACTTAGTCTATAATATAAGACGCATTGCTTCATCCCTGGTCGGTTATTGGTGTGTACTTCGATACTAAAAAAGGTTGCCATAGCGATCGCATAATTCCTGATACAAATCAGTGGCGTAAAGCAAACCACCTATAAAGTTCGATCTCAAAGTAATCTTGCTCGGTTATTGGTGAATAGATGCAAAACTAAATTGTTGCCATGTCGATAGCGGTTGAGACTTAGCAACGTATCGTAAACCAAACCCCGCTTAGAATCGATAGATTCAAGTATACTTGGCTAGTGGTAGAGTGGTTGTTATAAAGGATGTCTTTTTAATAGTTACAACCTTCGAATTTGCGATTATTTTTATTTGTAATTAAGAGTATGTTAATAATAAATGTCTTTTTAACAAGCTTCAGCTTCTCGTCATAATGGTAGAAATTAATCAACATAACATAATTGGTGAATATTTCGTTTTACGAATATTTTTTTTTTAAATTTATTTTGACTACGATATAGTTATATTGTAAATAATTTTAGTGGCGAAATTCTCTAACCTGCGAGCAAATATAACATATACGAAAATTATAATGTATTACATTTGCAAGTTTTTTAAGTTCTAAAATATTATATTATTTTTCATAATATATGTATAATCTAGTAGAAACCATACGGTGCCTCAAAATCAGATAAATTGGCCAAGAGATAAAAGATCCTCACAAAAAAAAACAATTTAAAAACTAAATTAATGTAAAAAAAATTACAGTTCATAAAAGCAACGGCTTGAATTGTAAAGTATTTTATGACCTTGTGTAATTTTCCGAATTCACTCTTTAATTTAAGCATATCGTCGTCACGAACTGTTGCCCTAAAGTTATGTCTAATACCATGGTCTTAGTTTAACCCCATATCAGCTCTACCTTCTTCAAGTTATATTTTTAGGTACCGTCGGTTTGCTGGTGAGATACCGGATGCTTGAAGAAATGGCCGCTGCAGGTTATGCTCTTTTACGTTAATCGAAAAAAAAAACATTTCTTAAACAGATCCACGATTGTCTCTTGGCCGACTGAAGTATGGAAGGCTACTGTCACCTTGTCATTCCTAACAAGATCTTTAGGTATTCTACGAAAGCATCTGTTATCATAATACACAATTTGTGTTCCAGCTAGGAAACGGATACGAATTGATAATGATGGTTTTAAATGAAAACGAAGAGTATATATGATGTTATTTTACCATATTTGGAGTATATGGACACCGAAAATTACCTTTTCACAGTAAGCATGCTTAGATTGTCTATGCTTTGTCCTATAACACCTGTATATCCGGTGGTCCACGTGGGAACATAGATGGTTCCCGGAAGCCTTCAGTTCAAGAGTCCACGAACATGCATAGGCTGCGGTACATAGTATCAGAGAAATATTTGGGTGTTTGATAATCAGCGTTTTTTGAAGAATGTTTATGATGATCATGACATCCCGAGGGTTGGATATTTTTTTTGTACTTAAGCAGGGCTGAACTCTATCGGGGTAAGTATAAAGCTTAGATTTGTTTTTTTTTTTAAATCAAGCTTTGTCTGGTATTTTACCAAAGGCGTCTGAATGACAAACATACGCTTTACCACTGGATTATGACATCCGGAATGATTTTCAATTTTATTTATTTCTTTCTTTCAGAAAAATTACAAATACAAATATTTAATACTGTCATGAAATAATATATAATACAAACAATTTATAAATATAGGTATTTATGATTAATAACTATAATTTTAAAAGTCCCGGAGGTCGCCGAACAGAAGACTCTACGAAATTACTTTAATAAATAAATTCGTGAAACTCATGTTGAAACTGGGCTTCTCTCAAGTGGAATATATCGATATTCGAGGCGATATGGTTGAACATTCTGATCACTCTCCCAAGAGGCATAGCCTATGGCAGGTTAGTAATACTTCTAGGAAGAACAAACAATCTGTGCCTCCTTATCCTTAAATAATTGTCAGAGACAAACAAACCGATTTCCATCAAAATATTAGGGTTTTTGAACACGCCACGCAATAGCCGAAAGAAATGCATACTCAAGCACACATCTCTTCTAGTTCTCAACTCATTGTATCCCAACATACCCCGTATAAAGTTAGATGGGTACAGCCACGGATAATATAAAAAAAATCTTCTGAACTCTCTCAAAAAAATGTCGACACGTATGCGATACAGCTGGATGACGATGACTTACCAGTGAAATAATTTTCGTCAGATTTACACTTATTCGTAGCAAATGTAATTGAGACAAAATCTTTTTTTTAAGGAGATCTTAGGTACCGTCATAAGCTATATATTAGGCTTATTTTAAGCATATTTTAAAATATTATTTGAAATTATATAACAGAAGATAAACACATGGATGCCCTAGATAATCTTAGCTTATAGAAGACTATCCCAGATTGCTGTTCTCTGGAGCGGTTTTTTGTCGTGTGATGTAAAGACTTGTATTGGTTTGTAGCAGGTGAGATGCATCTTTAGAGTTGATATGGTTGAAAATTTTGTCGTTTTGCAGGGACACCCTTTAGGTTGAGTCGAGTGTTGGCAGTCTAGCTCATATTCCTTGAATGAATGGCGGCTGGTAGCGTAGTCTTGGAGATATTACGGAGACCTCGCCTACGTGGCTGGTGATGTCATGACGTGGGCGCCGCCCAGTAAGGCGATGGGCGGAGCTGAAGCCAAAGAGAGAAAGATTGTGCGAGAGGAAGGGGCAACACCAGCAATTAAAATATAAGTATAAAAAAAGCATAATTGTATTAAATGAAATTACATTATAAATAGACTGTTATATACGCTTGTAATTTAGAGCGCATCTCTATAAGACAGTTATTTAGAATATTTTATGTTGCATTCACCTATTGAATACAAATCTGAGCCCCTTTTTGCATCTAAAAATTTATGGAAAATCAAACAAATACCTATATTTGTTATGAAAGCTTTATGAGCAACAAAACGAATGGGTTTTTAAATAATTACTTCTGTTTGGCAAATGCATACGCGCCCTCTATTTGAAGTAAATATGTCCATCATTAATTGTTTGAACATTACCTGTCATTAACCACTATCACAAACTTGACCCTTTTTAAGCTAATTGTCAATGCTGGGTGTATTATTTAGTTGTTCTAATTTACTTTGTGATATATTTTTAATATCTAATTTTTTGCGTGTGTTGTTGTTTCCGTAGTAGAAGGATTGGCCGGCATTGTAAAAAACCGTTTCTGGGGGGCACCACGAAGAGGTTCCTTCTTTGCTCCCTTTAAAAGATACCACACGGCTCAAATGAAGAAGAAGTTTCCTACAATTGACAATGGAACTAGTGTGTAACTTGCAGGGTATAATACGCAACTTTATATATTTTTCTACATTTTTGTAAAAAAAGAAAAAATGGAACTGGTGATACCTGAGGCCACCCTGCGGCTGAAAATGTGGAGAAGTGCAACCGAGGGTAATACTTGGATTGCCCCGAAAGAGAACCTAGCCCCTGGACACGACCAGGGGTGGAATATATGGAGGTCGCTTAACAGACTTCGGAGTATGCAAGACGAGGACATAAATGAAAGCCTGGCAGTCTTATAGCGGACCGACTGAATGTGACTGCGGCGCAGAGCAGACCCTGTCACACCTTCTAGAGTGTGCACTGTGTCCGAGTAGCTGCATCCAGGAAGAACTGACGATGGCCGGGAGTAATGCGATCGACGTCACCCATTTCTGGGCAGATAGGATCTGACCCTGTTGTTTCCGTCACGATTATATGTATAATAATTTATTTGTACTTCGTGTATACTGTACACTTCCTTATGCCTTCAAATTTTAGCTTAGAATTGCTGAGGAAAAATACACAGTGTAAAAGAAACCGCGTACATTCTCACTTCCTTAAAAAGTACATTCCTTACGTCATACATAGTAAAACAACATCATAGAATTCGAAACGCCCGGCGCTACGTAGGGATCATAAATTAAAAAAATATAAATACAATTATTTAATGTATATCATTTATACACACATATATATATATATATATATATATTATCTGTAACAGCCCACATAGCATTTTGCATTACAAAATAAAATAAAAAAATGAATTATATTGCATTCATAACAAATCTATTGACAGACGGCTATAAAATATGAAATAATAAAGGCACGCTTAGCATAATGTATCTAGATCTTTTGTTGTCACACAAAAGATTTCTTATTGAGATGTCAGATCGACTCACAATAATATTGGGTTTGACATTTCGAATAAAAAGAGAACGTCCGTGATTTTTGTCGACCATTAGTAAAACCGCTCACTACTTACTTATCTATTGAGTGACATTCAAAAAAATTGAAATCGAAATATATCATCGGAATTTAATCATGAACGCCAGCGTAGTCCAGTGGCTGTATATCTCGACATCTAATAGATGAATTTGATGATATTTTGACATTTTATCTTCTGTCATAAGAACGTCTACGTTTAACGTATCAAAATTTGAACGCGTGTGTAAGATAAGAAACTGTTGCACGGAACTGTATCAATTTTAGTACAAAAATAAGAATTTTTATCGGGTGTATTTGTGCAATATTTGACGCAAATCTATACAAGGGTGTCTCAGCCACACTCGCAATTAAACATAATTACTAATAAGTAAATGTTTTAACATCCTCCTCTCTTTAAAAGGTTGCTATTCAGTCGCGTGGTGGCAGGGTAAGGAGCAGATTAACAACACAAAGACTTTTTCTGAAGCACATTTATATTCACGATAAAACTGCCCATCCCAGTTGTATATGCCTGTCGATTATGAATCTATATTTTTTTTTAAATAGATTTGTTAATCATATTGTAGCATATTTTAACAGTAATTTTATCTATAAAATCATTTTTATCATTAAAAAAAAAATGAAATCGAAATATATAATCGGAATTTAATCTTGAACGCCAACGTAGTCCAGTGGCTGAATATATTGACATCTAATAGATGAATCTTAAAAATGTGTCTCGGATACGACAGCTCTTTAAGCCCTTTAAGCTCTTTTATTGGAAGCCGTCGAGAACTATACATGGTGCATGTACGTGAAGATTGTAGGATGCTGAGGTGTCATGGAATTTACAAGGGTAATAGCGCCTCAGTGGCGATCTATGTAACTAGTCCATAATGCCAATATGGCGATACATACATATAAGACAAGCGAAAAGAAATAAGAGACGAAATATTGTATATCGAGGTTTTCGGTACCAGTCAGCAAGGGCTATATCATACTGATGTCAGTTCTAATAAATAACTGGAAAATACGAGTATGAGTAAAAAACATAACATTTGTATGCGCGTATTGAAATGATCTCTCTCCTCCGATCTTCAAAATTAAGCAAAATCGATTGTTCTTGATAATTGTTCATCAGATTGTTCTTGGACGAATGATCGCCTGAGAGTATTGCGTGTTTTTGGTTGGATTGAGAAAACTCTTAGGATTAAATAGTACAGGCTTGATAATGGGATCTGATGATCATCACATCTACTTAAAAATGCTGATTAACAAACGTCCAAATATGAATATGATACTACAGCGCTTTTCAATTCCAGTTCTCAGTCTTTTGTCGAGGAGTATGTACTGACTTTGAGGAGCTCTAAGTGCAGAGATGGTCTGAGAAGACGCAAGGATAGTTACTGCTAAGATCGATCGTACAATATTGTAGGACTCAAGACAAATTTTAGTAATTTTTAAAATTACTTATTGCTGCTTTATCACAAAGATATCTATCAGTATTATCAAATTGTATTGCAATACTTTGTGTGATTATCAAGTTGTAATTGAATTAAGCATTTTGAAAAATGGCAAGTGCCTTAGAATCCACATATATATTTTGCAATTCAAAGCAGTTTGTTTGGCCGACGCATTTAAATATAATATATTATTATTGGTATGCAGTATGTTTATTCTTGATTTATTTGAACAATAATGTAAAGGGATTTGTGAAAAGTGGTTGTCGTACGCGACCACCATCTGATAGTCTCGGGTTCTGTTCCTCGCTTCTCGTTTTATTGCCTCTGAAGGCAGTCACGCAGGACAGGCTTTTATTACAGCAAGAAGGGACGGAATAAAATAAATATTTCAGCCATATAAAAATCTGCCAGGTGACACTCTTTTTAAGTATAAAAATAAGGTATCAGTTATTTTTCACGAAAATACATATGGTGACTGAGAAACTAAAGTGAGTGTTTTTTATGACGCCTAAAATATGTTGATCTGTTAAAAATATTGTACGACATTTACGTGAAATTTACGCAATATCTGTTTTTAAGATGACTGACTGTAAACGGACGATCTTTGAATCACTTATAACGAATTACCAATTTTGATTTACAAATACTATTTCTATCATTTTAATGGGTGAGAGATTCTTATTAATTAGTGTTAAGAGTGATATCCTTATATCTGAATTTGATATCGATTTACTGTGTGACAGGATGCAGGATCAGGTTCACGATACAAAGAATTTGTTTTCGTTTCACAATTCGCGTTTATTTGTCAAACACTTAAAACAAAAAGACCGTTGTGGCGCACGCTGTTAGGCGCGCGCCATAATGTTTGCGAGCTAGCTCCAACTGTCAACTGACAGCGCGCTCTCGTCTCGCGCTGCCAACCGTCGCTGCAGAAAAAGCGAATTCAAGATGACAGTGGTGCCAACAGGAAATGGGCCAACTGTCATAACAAATAAAATGGCGTATGCAAACACCGTGTATTATTATACAATTAAAAATAACATTAGATGTGCATGTCAGCCGAGTGAACAAAAATAAGAGACAAAAGATCGTTTGTCGAGGCCTTACGGCATCAGCCTAAGGGAGCTAAATCAAGCTGATATCAAGAGATATTTGAAAACAATTTATTTCTTATAAATTGGATTTAAGAAACATTTTATTTTAATATTCGATGGGGATTGAACTCAAGAAAGCTTCGCATAACCCATGGCAAATGATACTGTTTTGGGATGGTTCAAAATTTAATAAATATTTTAGGTCTCGTATTACATTTGCTGGTCATTATTTCGAAGGGACAGTCGTATAAAATAATGTATTGACAGTTTATGTGCAGCCTTTAAAATATTTATGTGCTCTAAATAAGTTATTTTAAAAGGGGTATGATAGTTTAACTGAAATGCGGAAATTTAATATCGCTTAGTTCCTTAACAGACGAGAGTGATCTTGGCTTCTTATTTTTTTAAATGTAAACAGAGACAGGAGTAAGCCGACAGATAGTAATGCTAAAGTCTCATCTGTGGATTCTATAACGCTTACCATGTAACATATGGCTAAGCGCTGTATGTTAAGTGTTGTTTCGCCACCGTAATAGACTGTTTGCCATCGCATAATACATTTATTACAAGAATTCACTACGAATGGCTGGGGTTTACGTGATGATTTTTGCCTGCCACAAATTTCGATTGATAGGTTATGAGTGGCATTTTATGGGTGAGGGATCAAATTCATAGAAGATTAGAAGTCGACTATAATCCATTTGTTGAAATCTCTGTCGGGGATCAAACTCAAGACTATCGGTTTGGTAAGCAAACGATTAAACCACTAAGATTTACCCGACGACTGGGACATAATTCAAAACAACAAATAAATATTAATTTACATTTCAGTACGTTTGTGCACGTTGGAACTGATGAAGCTTTCATATATCGCGAAATTACATAATCTTTCATCAAGTGAAACAGTGCTTAGTGTGATCCATGTTAAAACATGGTATTAAATTATTATCTACGAGTATTTTAAAGTAAAATTATTAATTAACACACTTTGCTGTCATTTCGGAGAACATGATTAAATGATATTCGTTGGAATATTTTTGTCAAACTTAATCATTACTTTCAAATATTTCACAAACTCCTATTAACATCCTCCTCTCTCTCAAGAGGTTGTTATTCCATCGCGTGATGGCAGGATTAGAAGCAGATTGATAACACAGACTTTTTCAGAAGCACATCGACATATATTTATGATAAACTTTACAAGCTTGTGGCCCGGACCTAGTCACAGCATTAGTCCGAGCCACAATACAATATGCTCCCGCCATCGGGCAGTACACGACTGGCGTGATCCGGTGCCCCAAGCGGCGGCTTATATAACCAGTCCCAATATGGCGGACACATAACTGTATGACAAACGAACAGAAATAAGAGACGAAATATTGTACATCGAGGTTTTCGGTGCCGGACAGCAAGGGCTACATCATGCTGATGTCACGATACATAAAACGTACAAGAATATAATTACGATGTAATAAAGAGATTGTAAACAAAGCATGTAAATATGAAAGCAGAGTGAATAATAACAAATTAACAGTACGATTACTGCTAAGCGGTCGCATTTAATATAATACTATTGTGTTGTAGTGGTTGTTTGAAGAAATCTCTCGTTCATCATGCAAATGTAGTCGAAATTAATTATCCGAAGACTTATAAGGTTTCGCCGCCCACTATTCCATACAGATTTCTGATGCTGAAAGACTATTAGTCACGTGGACTGTGGCCCGTCATCACCTTGTTTGCTTCGGATATTGCAGTTTACTAATATTTAAAGGCTATTAAAACTTAAAGAGCCTTTTATAGAGATATATATTAACAAATTATTACTAATTTATTTTGCAAATATTATTTGTCATCGGTACAGTAATTACCTTCTTTCTTCGTAGTATCAATCCGGTGGATTGGTTTGCAGCAACAGAATCTTGCATCTCGATCTCCATTCCTTTCGGTCCTCCGCAACCCTTTTCAGCAATTATTTATTTGAGTGCAAATCTTTTCCAATCGTCTTCATTGACTCTCTTTTTGTAAATAAGTGTTTAATGTTTCTCCATCTTCCCAATAAGTTTATTGATTTTGTTCTGATATACAGAACTTTTTTTAGGTTTGTAGGCACGCAAATCAGATATAAATGGTGACGTCGATGGCGTTACTCCCGGCCATAATCAGGTCATCCTGGGTGCAGCTATTCGGATACAGCGCGCACTCCAGAAGGTGTGACAGGGTCTGCTCCGCGCCACAGTCACATTCAGTCGGTCCGCTCTAAAACTGCCAGGCTTTAATTTGTGTCCTCGTCTTGCATACTCCGGTCCGAAGTCTGTTAAGGGACCTCCATATATTCCACCCCTGGTCGTGTCCAGGGGCTAGGTACTCTTTCGGGGCAATCCAAGTATTCCCCTCAGGTGCGCCTCTCCACATGTTCAGCCGGAGGGTAGCCTCTGCTATCCAGTTCCGTTGTCGACTGTAACTTCTTCTTGATTTGAGCCGTGTGGTTATCTTTTGATACCCAAACCTAGGGTGGAGTGCGTCGTGGGTTGCTTTGGTGAGTACTTGGTGGTGACTCCTTCTGGTGTGGTAAGAAATACTATAATTAAAGAAATATAAAAAAATATTAAGACACTAAAAAATAATAAAAAACTGGTATGAATTAGTTTTAAATTGTGAATTATACCTATATATTGTGTATCGTCATTGATAAATGTTTCTTCATATTTTTATTTTTCTACGAACAGTCACAACATTGTTAACAATACAACATATATCTTCTTAATATATAAATACTATACGCTCACCAGTTTTTCTAAGTAAAAATGAGTTCGTCATATTCTTATACAATGCTTAATTAACAATCCATGTTATAATCGCCATTATGGGATATCATAATAAAGGATTGCGATGGCGCTCGGATAAAGTCGTCATAAATCACGTTCAAAATAAACTCTTACCGGAGCACTGTCGACAGGTAATGTGTGCGACTGTTATGCGAGAGGTCGGCGATTTGATAACCAGCGAAGTGTAAAAAATATTTTTTAATTCAATTTATAAAATCTTAGTTTCTCAGGAATATATACTGATATCGGCTTGATATAGCTCATTTAGGCCGATGCCGAAAAGCCTCGAAAAAGTTCCTTGTTTGCTCGCCTGACATGCACATCTAATAATGTTAGTTTTAATTATATATATAAAATTACGCGGCGTTTCTATATGCCATTTTATTTGTTATGACAGTTGTTCCACTTCATGTTGGTTGAACTGTCATCTTTAATTAGCTTTTTTGCCGTGATTGTCTTGGCGGCGCTGCATGTCACAGTGTTCCAGCAGATGTAAGTTTGTCCTCGTCCGGCCCGGCGTCATGTTAGGTCGGACGAGGAAATCAAGTCTTAAATAAAAATAAATGCGATTTGCGCTTCAAAAACCAGTTCTTTGTGTTGTTAATCTGCTCCTGCATCCTTCCTCCACGCGGCCACATGACGAACTCGCGACTTGTCATATTCTTTATGACGGGGGATGTCCAATATGTACAAATTACGGCCCGTTTTCAGACGTAATATACTCTGATCTCTGACAGTGGATGGAAAATAATAATTGATAAACTTTACACAAATCTTTGTATTATGACAGTTGGTCATTGTAAAAATTGGTTTCATTATTTCCATTACATTTAGAATTGTTCAAAAATATTTAATAAAATCAGAAAACAAATTATAATATATACAATTGTTTCGAAAACAACAGGGTAAGATCCTGTCTGCCCAGAAGTGGACGACGTCGATGGCGTTACTCCCAGCCATCATCATATCTTCCTGGGTGCAGCTACACGGACTCAGCGCGCTCTCCAGAAGGTGTGACAGAGTCTACTCCACGCCGCAGTGTGTTTATTTATTTATTTATATACAGAATCGAAATTCCAATTTGTTACAAATATTTAGAATCATAAAGTATACATAGTGTTAAGGAACCCCCAAATTATTGCTGAAAGTACTGTATGTTCTGCATCTGCATTTTCAGAAAAAGAAAATAAAGGTCATACAAACTCTGTATTTTAAAAGTGTATTTGTTTGGTAAAAAATATTATTTTAATTAATATAAGTTTATCAATCATGCGATTTTATCGTGTGAAAAAGACGTAAAAGTTTTTTTAATAATTTAGTTTTGTTGACACTCTTGCAACTTTTTAAAACCTCCATAACAAAGACGTCCATCATAGTCACACGATTATATTATCTACAGGTGAAATATATCCATCACCGTTTGGGGGTATTTCATCATATGTGTTCAAATAGTAATAAAATAATATTGAGTGAATCAAATGCTTGTATGAACACTTCGAAAGGAAGTGTGCAATTCGTTTTGATTCTTGAATTGTGAGTCATTTTATTGCAAAGCCTATTTTCACTATATAATGATTGAAAATAAAAAAATTAAGACTTAGGTCAATTTTTTTTTTTGCTGTTGTAAAATAAATACAACTTATCACTAGTGAATTATGAGTGTCGCATAGTTTTTATACTTAGGTTCCGCTGAATACATTTTGTAGTAGAATTACAAATAACAAAAATAATCCATGAAATTGTACAATGTTTCACAAAAAAAAGTACCAAGAAATTATATTTAACCCTTTCGTTACGGCTCGGTGGAATACAAATTATACTGTCAATACGGCGTGAATTTTTCAAACCATTATTTTGCTTTAAACTGGTATTTGAAGCATAAATGTATTTATCTGAACTATTTTCATATATCACATTGGTGCTTCTATCCTTTAGTAATAAGATGATGCATATATTTAACAAACGTTCATTATTTAACTCCATACATATGGTGGCATTGATACATGTGGTGTACAGAAAAATCGCTCCTGTGACGAAATCTAACAATATTTATTTACATGCTTTACAGATTCCTGTAAGTAATACATGTAGATTGATAGAATGAATGACTGCACTTCCAATTTCTTACCGTAGATGTCACAATGAGTACTGAAAGTAGTGAAACTATAAATCACGTCAACCGATGTCAACGGTCGGGGAATCTTTGATGGCATATAAATCGATAACCAATGTGAAAAGGTTAAAAAAATGTTGGAAATATCTACACTGTATTATATAAAAAGTTTTTTCCGATTGGCATGTGACACGGAAGGAGATGAAGACTACATGGTGTAGAAAAACTTCAACATACCTACGCAGAGAAGAAGACCTGGAAGACCACAGGCAACCTGAACTGCAACTGTAGACAAGGATCTGAAAACTCTGGGCTTGACCGAGAATGCAACGCAGGACAGACAGACATGGCGAATGTGTACAAGGAGACCCGACTCCAAATGATGATCATGTATTTGGCTGACACGGGACATAGGTTTTCATTCGAACCCGAAGTAGTGGCTCGAGCGCAAGGAAAACATGCACGCCTAGTAAGGGAAGCCATTGAGATCAAAATACATCCCATTAATATCAACAGGGATGACTTGATTTTCAAAACAGCATGGCTTCTGCCTCTAGCACATACTCAAAAACCTATACAGACAAGCAAGTACAACCACAGTTCGACATGACGTTCGTGGAGGTACTCTTCTTAGAACATACCCACCGTACACCCGACATGACACTCGTGGAGGTACGTTAGGCTGACGGCTAAATTACCTCCTGACACCAACTCACAACAAAGTCAACAACCCTGAGAAAGACCCCTGCAATGGCGGTCGAAATATCGAATAGAAGAAATTCGCCACACACGGCTAAACCTAAAAGCCACAAATCAAATCTGGCCGTGAAAACCTAAGAAGTTATTTAAATCCAAATTTAGTTTTTAGACATTGGCATCTTTATTTTTATTGCAGTCTTGAGTTGCACATCCTGAATGCATTTATTTGGCAATTTTTATTTGTCGATGGTCCAGTGTATAATATTACAACACAATAAAATGCTGCAAAAATTCAAGGTAAAAGTGATTTTTATTGTATTTTATGCATTTCAAGAATGTGAATTTACGACTATTGGTAATAAAACAACAATCATCGATCCTTTAAGAGAGATATTGTAATCATATTTTATAAAATGTCATTTTGGCAGCATAAGTCATATATCTATCAACCTTTAATAAACTTATAATACTATATACTATATAAGATAACACAGATTATATTATATCATACTATAATAAACTGATATAATAACATCACCTCTGTTTCAAAAATGTGTTATTCCGTGGCGTGATGGCATGATTGGGAGCAGATTGATAACACAGACTTTTTCAGAAGCACATTGACATATATTTAAATAAAAAATTGACAAGCTTCTGGTTAGGTCTAGTCACAGCATAGGTCGAGCCGCAATAAAATATGCTTTCGCCAACGGGTGGGGCACTACTGGCTCTGCGGGGTCATCGGCGCTGCGGCTCTCGCCCAGCGCTCGAGTGGCGATGTATATAACCAACACACCCGTTAGCGGACCCGTCAAAAACGACAACATGGTGACACATAAATGCACGATAAGCGACCTGAAATAAGAGACGAAAGATTGTGTATCGAGGTTTTCGGTACCAGTCAGCAAGGGCTACGACATGCTGATGTCAATAGATTAGATGGAATCTATCGAGTAGAATTAATGCATCGCTTGGAGAAAAATAGTGGAAAAATTTAACTAATACATATAATGAATTGAATGAATTTCTTACTTTGAGTTATGTATCAATTCACCTCTTTTAGAGCACTAAGTTTTCAGTTAAAAAGTGTCATTCTGATATCATACATGATATCAAATTACAATTCAAAAGCATTAAGCGTAATACTGGAAGATTTAAAATATATATAATACTTTGATTTCAAAACGGCTTTTATCAGATTTCATTTAACAAAGCATTCGAATCGATGCGGAATCCATAAATAACACATATCTGACATTAATTTTATTTCATAATGAATAACGAAAAAAGCGTAATGTCTTAAATTTATGCCAAGATACGACCATTGTTGGAGATGCCACTTGGGAGCAGCACAGTAGCGGAGTCGCCTTAGAAGTGTTCACAAATTTCGTTTATAAAAACAAGTCCAGTAGTCAACGCGTTCGACTTTCATGCGAGTTGTTCTGGGCTCAAACCGCGGTGAAACTAATTTTTTTGATGATTTATTAAAGATATAAATAATTAAGTTAAAAGTGGTAAGCCCTAGTGACTAAACGCTTTTAATGTAATGCGAATACGTAATAAAATAAATTATGTTCAATATTAAAACACGCTTATAGGAATTTAAAGCAGAGATGAGCCATTTTTTTGTGTTTACAAAGCGTAAATGAATTTTAAATTTGGAATAAAATACATTAATGGAATAAAATATTTGTATTATAATATAAAGAGAGAGATATATTGATACTAAAATAAAAAAAAAAATCGACAGTCAGCAATGAATTGTAACGAAAATGACGATGATTTACGCATTTATAGGATGTAAGAACGTAAAGAATATCTTTGATAAAAATACTTCATTCCAAGAGTATGTATTTACGAGTATTTACAATGAAAGCTGTTAAATGTTATTATCCCTTAACTGATCCGACCGGAGTATGCAAGACGTGGACACAAATGAAAGCCTGACAGTGTAACAGCGGGTCGACTGAATGTGACTGAGGCGTTGAGCAGACCCTGTCACACCTTCTGGAGTGTGCGCTGTGTCCGAGTAGCTGCACCCAGGAGGACCTGATGATGGCCGGGAGTAACGCCATCGACGTCGCCTACTTCTAGGCAGACAGGATCTGACCCTGTTGTTTCCGACACGATTATATATATCGTTTGGATTCGCTTATTTAATTTTGCCGTAAAGAATCCAAAATGAGTTTAATGTATGAAAAAAACACATTGTTAATAACAACAATTAAAAATTAAGATATATAATATTTTTAAAAGCACGGTTGGTATGAAACCGATGCTTTGTCGCTTAAAAATGATACAGTATATGAGTTTAATATATTTAACATAGAAAGTATTTTTAAATATACATTGTATATTTATCAATCAATTGCTTTGCTGAACATTAGTTAAGTATCAATGCCATAATGACTAAGCATTTAGATTGAGTTTTTTTTATGTTTTTAATTTTAAGATATAGTACAGACTTCTCTTTAATCAATTATGAATGTATTTGCCGATAGTTTAACGTAATTGACGGATTACTACTAAACGTACAAATTGCACTGTTAGGCCCTCTTCAAAAATTCTCTATCTTTATCACCGTACGTTGGTATTCTCCTGTATGGGCTTACATGAAAAATAAATAAATGAAATTTATGAACCAACTCGTCGTTATCCATACAAGTTAAAAACAAGGTAAAAAACATGCTAGCTTACAGCAAACAACAAGGTATCGAATTGCAATCTCATTCATCTGTACGTCTGCCTAGTAAATTATTGGCCTAGCCGTGTGGTCTTTTTGTATCGTTGTTTTGTAAACATTTAGAGGATAATCTTGTAAGGAAGAGGAGGGATTTCAATTGAATATTTCAAAGAAGAGACTCAGAAAATGGAATATATTGTAAATTTTATTGATAAATAATGTAAAATGCAATTTTTTGGTAGATAACTTTTTTATCTCGGCGACATAGTCCAGTGGTAAGAGCGTTTGTTTATCATTTAATAGACATTCAAAACCCGACCGAGATTGTTCTTTTTAAAAATATTTCATCAAATCTAAGCTCTATACATGCCGGTAAGGTTGAACAATTATTAAAGAAAATTACCAGGCTTTGAGAGACTCCGCCTGATCATACTATCTTCTTAAAAAATAATTGAAAACTTAAATATTTTTCTGCAGCCGCAGTCTATGCAAGTTTACAGGTTCTTGCCCTGGAACTTTCCCGGGAACCATCTATGTTCCCATATGGACCTCCAGGTAAGCTTATTATTCTTGTTCTTGGACAAGCCATAGACAATCTGAGCTATAGAACTGTAAAACAACAGTTGCTGTATCCATATGCTAAAAGTATGGAGCAGATATGGTTAAAAAAGTAGTTCTAGCGGATGTAGAATAATGATGATGAGTGTCTGAGGCATATTTAAACGATTAATAATCAGCTTTTTTAATAACCCGACGCTCTGGAATATTTATCACGTAATAATATATTTTTTATTTAAATTGTTATATTACGCTTGACCAATAACATGTACAGCATTGCAAAAATAGAGTGTCTTATTATTCCCGAATATAATTCCGCTGAGATTTATTTCGTACGTTTTCAAGGGCCGATGCTTAATCTCCAGCAGCAGCTTCTCAGACTCCACCGATGACAGGGCATTGTGGAAGTTGGAGACTTGGAGATAGCTACTGTACGCTGGTCGTTGGTCAGCCTTCGAGAGGTTCGCGAAACTTGACAGCAGGCCATTTATCAACAGAGTTCATTACTTGCCGCGGATGAAGCAGAAATACACGCATTAATAAATGAACAATTTACTTTAAGTATTGTAATGAAGGGCAGCAATAAATTGTTCAAGTTGATATGAAGAAAATACATCAAGATACCAATATCGTTGTGGAATATGCCTTATAATGATAATTACGGATTGCACCGTTAAAAGACATACAGAGCACATACTTTAAAATATGAACACATACAGGAGAATACCGACAGATGGTAATAGTAATGCTGAAGTCTTATCTAAGGATTCTTTGAAACTTTATATGTTATATATGGCTAAACGCGAAGTGTGAAATGTCTGTGCACGCATCGTCCAATTACTATAGGAATTTACTATGAAAGGTTGGTGTTCACGGGACGACTTTCGTCTACCACCAATTTTACAGTAAATAAATAGGCTATGACTGGTGTTTTACGGATGAGGAATCAAATTCACACAAACCAATGCATTTTTATAGTTTAGAAAGCGATTAAAAATCTTTTTTTTTAATCTTCGTCTAGGATCGCACCCACGACACTTGGAAAGCAAACGCTTTAACCACTAAGCTATACCCGCCGGCAAATGTGTTTTTAATACGATATATTGGTAAGCCTTGGTTCTGTAAGTGAAGCTATGATATTTCTGTATTATATGAACAATTTGCGCATGATTAAAAACAGTTAAAAAAAAACATCTCAAATTGAATTGAAAAAATAAACTTCTTTCCAAAAAGAGAATCTTAGTTGTCGTAGTAGAATCATAAATTGTACGATCAAAAGCTTAGAAAAAGGCACTGCGTTACGGTTAAATTTTTACACGAAAATCTTTAATATAACATTAAAACGCTGCTGTAGGATTTAATGAATACATGAATGTATTTTTTTAAAACAATAAACTTATTTATTGAATATATGAATTGAATACGCTAATTATAATGGAACACATATTTTGTTGTTTCACAAAGCCTTTTTATTTCTGTTCTTTTTAACTGTCTCAGTTGATACCCTAGATCTATACAGTTATTACATAAAATGTACAATTACCTCCTAGCATATTGTATGACTTTCTTCAGCATGTTTCCCCTTCATAAAATTATTCAAGAAACACATTAAAAACTATTGCAAAACCTTCTGCTGGCGCTTTCATATGTGGGCTAATATTTTTATATCTTTAATGTAATGTACACATATAAAAACATATTTCATTCATAAAATACTTTTGTTAATATCATATACGAGAACTGGTGTCAATCTAAAGATAATGTTTTTAAATGTAAGCATCACTTTGATACGCTGAAATTAAAATAAAATAATTTGCATCTCATTCGACGCGTAAAAAACGAATTGAGCGT
This sequence comes from Glossosoma conforme, assembly GCA_022606575.1. Taxonomy (NCBI): domain Eukaryota; kingdom Metazoa; phylum Arthropoda; class Insecta; order Trichoptera; family Glossosomatidae; genus Glossosoma; species Glossosoma conforme. The sequence goes on along the minus strand of JAGTXR010000101.1, from coordinate 1,265,230 downwards.
CACGCAACAATCAATATTGGCATTAAAAATCATTGTTTGAAGGCATAATGATATTCATGATTTCGCTGATTTCCGTCGAGTCATCCCGAGCGAGGCGGGCAGCGAGTCGGCCAGGCGAGGTAGCGCTCTCGTCCCTGGCTAAAGCTCGCTCGCGCTATCACCCATCTCAATGTTTACTGAGCATTTAATAGAGATACCATCTAAAGAGGCACACCTTCCGCCCCTGGGTTTGGATCGGAAGAAGGAGAGGCGTGCGCTTTCAAAACAAACTGCCTTGTCTGATTTCGAATAATGTAAAGCCTTTTCTTTTGCTCGAGAGACGGAGGCTCCCTCCGCTGACAAAACATTTATTGTCAGCCTGCGCAATGAATCGCTACGTTGTTATCGCCACGGAGGTTTTAGTAATATATTTTGGGTCTTCAGATGTTTGCTGCTGGTTGTCTGAATGAGTCCCCCTCCCGCGATAAATGTGCGCTTGTATTCTTACGGATTGAGCAATTTTATTAACAGTAGAGGTTATTTTTAAGACTTTGTATGCGCCATACCGTTATGGTAATAAATAACGTCAGAGGCGTCTTTGTTGACTGAGAAAAAGCCAAAACTTGCTTGTTAAGTTTTTTTATTTTTTGTTTGACTGAACTGATTCTATACTTATTGCAAAATTACAAAAAATCTCTCATTACAATACACAAAAGCTAAGAACACTCGCTTAATACACAAAACAAATATAAACATATCTTTTCAGATTAAAGTATTTGTATTTATTTTACAGTGGACCTCTCCAATAAGTTAAAAGGTTCATGTGCATGATATGGGAAACTCACAGTACTATTTTTTTACTTGAATAAAACAAAAATAATATTATCAACGTTTTTTGACAGTATTTTACAATAAAAATTTGAAAATAATCAAAGTATACTTATAATAAATATATTTTTTATTATGAAACTAGTCCATTTTAAATATATAGTGTAGAAATAAGTAATAAAATATACAATTACTATTGCTAAAGGCACATGTTTTACGAGATGCAAAATTTATAATTTTTTAAAAGGGACAAAGACACAAGAACATTTTTTTATATGGGTTTATCTTTGATATACTTTTTAAATACAGTTATATCATGCATTAATACTTTTTAATCGTAACAAAAGAGAGTAGCATACTATATTTTACAACAATAGTATCATTAATGAAATAGAGCTTTAGAGTTGCTTATATATATTTGTATGAACTCTGTTTTTAAAAGTAGAGCAATATTGAATGTCGTGTAGTGTTTTACACTCACTTTAATGCCTTTAGATTCCTAATTGATAATGTAAGAAAAAAAGTTATCCGATGAAAATTAATATAGAATACGTACTCCAAAGCACGAGATGTGAAAATATTGACCATCATAAGATACTATAGTTGGATTTTATTTTACTATGCAAATGGATTTCCTCGTTTCGGATTCTATCTTTTAGCGACACTCCGAGCATTGATCTCTCCAAAGCATGCTGGGTTACCTTTATTTTATAGATAAGACATGCTGTTAGATTCCACGACTTTGCGCCATAAGTTAATACAGAATAACTCAAGTAGTGGATGCTACTCAACGAATAGGCAAACTCAAGTGGGATGACAAAATGAGACGACGGTCGATCGGGAAGAAAAGTATTGGAATGGCGCCCAAGAACTGGCAAACGAAGCATTGCCGACAAGATGGACTGACGAAATAAGAAATAGCGGGAGTGACCTGGATGCGGAAGGCGGAGGATCGAAGAGGTTGGAGACAAATGCGGGAGGCTTACGTTCAGCAGTGGACGGATACAGGCTGATGATGATGATGATTCGGATTTCTTTGTTTCTTTAATGCATTTATATACAACCAACTCATATAAAATACTTGGACAATTTAATCAGCATCACAAATGCTCAAATGTGTTTCAAATGCGCCGATAAATTATAACGAATTAAAACAATAATTTACACAATGCAATTTATCAAGTAAAAGATAAACAGAATTATAATTCAACTAAGTCTATCGGTACAATCATTTGAATTATAGCTTCACTTACGGGTTTTCATACCATTTATCAATACACAATGTCAAACAAACTTGATTAATTCCGTTGATAATAACGTTATTTTTTTCATATTAGACTCGTGTACGTTTTCTTTTATCTACATGTAAATTATTGGTCGCAAGTTTTGATGGGATCTGTAATCTGAAAGCATAAATCTGGATGGCCATATGGGCCGCAATAATAATTACACGCCTGCGTTCTAAACAAAGAATTCAATAAAGCATTGATTCGATAATATCGGATAAAATAATCCATTCAAAGCAGGAAAGTAATTAGGGCCCACATGTTACCGATATATTTCCGATATTACTTTCATCATCATCATCAGCCTCTGTTCGCCCACTGTTAAATGTAGGCATTCCACACGGGAAATCGTTTTTTAAATATTCGCTTACTAGGCACAGCATAAGTGCGCCGCACAATACTGTCAGTTAGCGCTTCTTCTTCGTATCATCAATCCGGTAGATTGGTTTTCAGCAACAGAATCTTGCATCTCGATCTCCATTCCTCTCGGTCCTCTGCAACCCTCTTCAGCTCAGCATAAGAGCTACAATTCATGTCCTCGAACACTTGCTGCAAATACTCCCGTCTAGACTAAAACCATCCCCTCTACAATGCCGTGAAGAAGACCATCGTGGCGCATGATGTGACCGATCCATCGGGCTCGCCTCTCTGAGATGGTTCTTACTAGGTACATATCTTCCTTGATTAAATAAACCAATTCTTGTATAAACCAAACTAAAAAAGAAAATCTTTTATTTAAAGTTTGTTGAAATTTTTGCACCACCTAAAGCCGACCACTATTTTATGTTATCTGGATGATTAAAGTGACGCTTCGGTATCATATAAATCTACCGGTAAAAAATTAAAGGTAAAAATTACCGGTAAATTAATCCTTTAACATAATGAAATATATCTGTTTTTATCGGTGCGCTCAATGTTCACTCTACGAGAGTATTCAATGAAAACACGTTTTATTTGTATGGTAAGAAGACTAGAGCTTTTGATACTGAGATTGAGATTTTTTTTCAAACCAATTGAAAAAGCTTCACAAACAAGTGATTATTAGTTTAGTGTGTTCTTAAATTATATTGCGTGAAATAATGATATTGAAACTATTAAAACAATGTATTAATTTAATAATAATAAAATATGTATTAATATCCTCCTCTCTTATATTAATATATTTTTACTGGATGACAGGTTGCAGGATCAGGTTTACAATATAAAGAACTTGTTTTAGTTTCACAATCCACGTTTATTTGTCAAACACTTGCAACAAAAAGACCGTTGTGGCACACGCCATTTAGGCGTGTCCATCACGGTCGCGAGCGTTGTTCGACTGCCAGCTCACGGCGCGCTCTCACATCTCGGCGCTGCCAACTGTCACTGCAGAAAAAAATCGAATTCAAGATGACAGTGGTACCAACAGGAAATAGGCCCACTGTCATAACAAATATTTTGGCGTATGCAAACACCGTTTAACATTATAAAATTAAAATTAAAACTAACATTAGATGTGCATGTCAGGCGAGTGAAAAAAAACAAGAGACAAAAGATCGTTTTTCGAGGCTTTACGGCATCAGCCTAAAGGAACTATATCAAACTGATATCAGTATTAATAATATATGATCATTAAAGAAGTTGTTTTATAAAGCAAGAAAAGTTTGGTTTGACCTAGAATGTATTTATATATTTTTTTATTTATATTAAATTTTTGTTCGAGCTTACGCGTCAAAAAAAAAGTTTTTTATTCGATTTCTTTAAAAAAAACAACCTACCCACTGATGAGTATTGTTTAACGTTGATTATATATTTTATATATCTATTAATACTTTCCTTTATGTTAAAGGCGTAAATACGCCTTTGAAAGTAATGAAAATAAATGATAAAAAAATATTTTCAGCAGGTTGGGTTAAATAATACCCTAATGGTGAACATGAAATGATAAAATGAACCTTTTGTGTATTATACACTTTTTATATAATCTGTTATATTATTAACATATTCGATAAAAAAAAACATTATACATATGTGTGAAAGCGTAACCGATGGGCCCTATGGCGTTTAGCTAGGACGACGGTTTAATATCTATATACAGTCCCAGTTTTAGGGGGTGGCGAAGTGGAGTCAGTGCCCCAGGGCATCGAATAAGCTAGGGGCTCCGAAGGCAATTAATCTTTCTTATATATTTTTCAATACAAAAATTTTGGGGTGCTAGAAAAAAATTGCCTTGGGGCGCCGCGTGGTCTAAAGCTGGTACTGACTATATACTGGAAACATGTGTTTGTGTGCGGAGATTGCATGTAAACATTAATTTATTTCTTGAAGAAAGTTAGCTTATATGAGTGAGGATACACAGTATTAGATGATCATTCCAGAGCTTACAGGTGGTCTATATATTTTTTTAAATTGACAGTTTTTGGTGGACTTAAATTAATCGTGTATGGATAATCAGCAAGTGAAAGAACATTGAAATTTGAAATCATAGTTCTCTCTGAAACTAAGCAATTACACTTATGCCGCTGACACACTTCTGTGGCGGCAGTTTGTGACAACTATATGCTCTAGTTAGACTCTTCTTCGTAGTATCAATCCGGTGGTTTGGTTTGCTGCAACAAAATCTTGCATCTCGATTTCCACTCCTCTCGATCCTCTGCAGTCCTCTTCAGCTCAGAATAAGAGCTTCAACTCATGTCCTCGGACACTTGCTGCTAATACTCCCGTCTAGGGCACCCTCTACAGTTTCTACCCTCAACCATCCTTTCCACAATGTCGTGAAGAAGACCATTGTTGCGCATGATGTGACCGATCTATCGGGCTCGCCTCTCTGAGATGGTTCTTACTAGGTGCCTGTCCTCCTTGATTATGCTGAGAACCTCATTGTTCATGACATGGTCTCTCCAGGAAATTCCGAGAATTCTTCTATATGACCACATCTCAAAGGCTTGTAGTCTTTTTTTATTCATTTCAGATAAGCACAATGTCTCACAGTCGTATTTCAAGATGCTCCAAACAAATGTTTTGGCAAGTTGCTTGCGTTAGGTTAAAAGCCTTGAAATAATGATGTAAAAATATGATATACTGTTGGTCATGTAGTTCTGATAACCTATCGATTTGTTAAAGTTGTTATAATCGATGTAAACAATGATATGAGAAACCTTTTCTTGTGTTGTCTGGTGCGTTGAACGCTGAAAGCTCAATCGACGAGAGTTGTACGGGGCATAGATTGTTGCATTGAATGGGCCCCTGATATGAGAAATCACTTAGGAGTGTATCGTAAATGCATCATGCCGTATCAGCTGTAAGAGATGCTCCTCCAGCGCGTGGATGCTCAGTGACGTGGATGCACAATTCAAGAATTAAAATTACGAGTATAAAATTTTTCACTTTTTTTTCAGGTTTCTAACCTTTAAACGCCCAGTGGTCCGTAGATTTGGGTGGTTCAATGGACCACTCAAATCAGGAGTGTTTATAGTTCATTTCATAATCGGATTTGATTAATTTGTAATAATAGTATTAAAATAAGTTCATGGAAGAATCTATTGTGCGACGAAACATTACAAACATTGGCCTCCTAGGGCATTGAACGATGCAAATTTGCTAACCCATATAGGACCGCTGGGCGATTCAAAGCTAATGGGTAAAAAGCCGTATCTTTTAGTTATTTATAGTATAAACTCAATTTGCACTATTTTAAATAAATAATTAAAAATTAAACGAATAAATTACTTTTTAATAAAATTGGTTTGAAATTAATTTCTTACCTGAAAAATGCCAGTCATCCCGTAAGCACCAACCATTCGTAGTGAGTACGTGCTTAAAAAATAGCAATGTGTTAATGCTGTGTTGTAGTTTTATTACGTTGATCTATTGACACTTCACATGCAGCGTTTAGTCGTCCTTTAAAATAGCAAGCACCATGTATGAGTCAATATAAATTTATAATGATATTTATCAATTTTGATTTGAAATTTGCTAAACTAGACACGAGTAAACTACCTAAGTCTAGAATATTCAAATCCAACATTTTACTGATTGATTGGAGATGTGTCATACAATATGGTATTTGCTTTATATTTGTAAGTGTATAAATTTTTGCCATTTTTGCCATTTTTCCCTTTCGGCCGTCGTTTTTCCGGTCATCAACTTATTATGAATACGTTTTCTAGGTGTTTTCATTTAGAATTGCATTGAGCATTGATATTTTTTGTAAGTATTTTTTTGTAGAAATTTTAATTTGTCTACCACGTACCGGTCAGACGTCAGGTACTACAATTTAGCTTCGAACCTTCGATCGCTTGTAGTAGACAATGGCTTTATGATGAACGGTCGGGGTCCGTGCCCGCCGGCGGCGAGCAAAGGGTCAGCGAGGCACTTCAACTCTTGCCCTTAACGCGTGGTCAGGGGTAAAGCGACGAGCAACGCGTCTTGCGTAACTTTCGTCGCTTGCCGAATCACTGAGTTGCTCCCGATAAGCTAACACAGCAAAACAAATCAAAGATTATATTACAATTCATTACTTACTACTTTAAAATCACCAACGCACTTTCTAGCATTAACTTGGGCGCAGAGACGTGCAATCAAACAGCAGGTCTAACCTCTAATAAAAGATATCCAATGTGCCATAGAGAGATCCATATTTGGAGTGTTTCTAAATGATAGAATCCAAAACGAGTATATAAAAAAAACTGAATTAGTCGGAGGGTACTCAAAGAATAAACATACTCAAGTGGTACGGGCATCGCTAAGTCGACAACCCTGAAAAAGATTCCTGCAATGGCGGTCGAAATATTGGAAATAAGTAATTCACCACACACGGCTAAACCCAAAAGCAACAATATCATTCATTGAGTTGTTTGTCATCTGTGTTTCCGTATAGTTATCGCATAATACATCGCTCGTGCAAGTATTCAGAAACTATTGTGAATATTTAGTGACACTCTATTATTATTCATTTGATGGCTGGAATACGATGCCCTGCTTAATAGACACTTAATCTTTTTAATGCCTTGCAAGTAATCCACAAGTAATTGTATAATAATTCACATGAAGGATAATTCAACTCAATTTTATATTATCAAACTTTAGTAATAATCACTTTGAGAACCACATTTGTAAAAAACTGTGTTTTAAATTAGTATCATTGGGTTTCGGGTAAAAAAGTTATATATACTAATACAATTGATGCTTAATATGTGTCAACATATATAAATAATGCACGAAGAAAAGGAGGTGAAAAAGGCTACTCATTTGAATGAAACTCAAAAAATAAAATTACAACATGATATACTTGTAGTATGCTTTAGTATAAAATATTTGATTATTTTTTACAAAGTGTGATCTATTCAAGCGGAATACTCTACACTGAGTCATTTTTAAGAAAAAAGCAATGTCTCAAACTCAAACGTTTGATGTCAAAATAATAAGTTGAACTCATTGATAAAGGTTTTAAGTAATGTTTTGAGAGAGTATTTCAAAACCTGTTTATTATTTAAATTATAAATGTTGAAGAAAACTACCAGTTTTATAAAGAATTTGAAAACCTTGAATGAAACTTGTAACTGTAGACGAAGTCTAAAAAAAAAATTTACTAACATATCGAGCACTTGACTGAAAATGCTGCACTGGAAATAATTAAATTTGCTCGTAAAGCTTTCCTCTAGTTGCGAGCAATGATTCAGGCTTCGATTTATAGACAGCTTTACCGACAGGCAATAAAGAACACTTAATAAGGTAAGGAATAGCCTTATTCTCGCCCTGTCACCCTATAGCCAACTTGCAGTGCGTTCGAGTTATATATTTTTTCAATTAATCACATGAAGGATAATACAGCCAGACTCTTTATTAAAAGTTATTTCAACTATGACAGGTGTTCAAGCGTTTTTTCTTATCCACATATAGTTTAATAAGTATACTTTGAAATGTTATTTTAAGGAACTTTCATTTTCTATACTCAAAAATAGTGTACGAATATGTTAATACTGTAATACATTACTACTCGTGTTTTAGATATAGAATATATTTTAGTTTCTACTTAGTACTACAAAAACATCAATGTTTCATTTAATATTTATGTAGCATACAATTTAAACGGTTCTTTTTTATGTCAGCAGAGTTAAAACTATGTACATATTTAGTTGGCTCTCTATGATTTTCAACTTATACGAGTGAAAAATATGTAATTTTTGTGTTTATATTGTTCCAATATAGTGTCACAAATAAATGATCTGTGAGATAAAACCCAGGATATTTCACTTGGTTAACGTACGTCTACACATTTTGAGAATGCAATAATTCACGTAGCAATCGAGACGTATTTAAAAAAATATTTTGGAGTATTTTAGTGAAACTTGTTGCGGCTTATATGCGAACAGTATTTACGATCACACAATTGATTTATTGGAGGAGAAAGAGACTTGCAATTTTTTCATTTAAAATCACATGTCAGGGAATAGTTTTACGTATCGACAAGATATACAATTTAATATTTATTCTGATTACATGATGGATGACTGCCTTTATGTGAAACCGATCTGAATTAAGTTCAGAAATATATCAGCTGAGTTTTTTATGACAATTTGTGTCAAACTTATGTTTCCTTTAAAGTGAGAACAAAAAGTTCCTAAAAAATGAATGATTAAATAACGCAATTTCTGAAGAATATACTATATATAATTAACTGAAAAAATCTTGATATGAGATATATCAAGATTTTTTTATGAAAATACTAGAAGAAGATGAATATATATTGATTTGATAATCTGGTGGAAGTATTGATTTGCCAACGTCATTTCACAAAACCAGTCCTTTTCGTTTCGTTCGCTTTTATGGAACTTATTTTACATGAATGGTGTTATGGTCAATTATAAAATTAAAAATGATAAAACGATTGCCATTTAACGGTATGCTCAGTATCACATAAATTTTATTTGGTATTACATATGTGTGAATAATACTACTAGTAATTGTTTATTTTGAACTTAAATTCATTAAGACCAAACGAGCTATTCACGTCTTCTATATTCACTTCTGTGAATTTACTAAGTGTAAAAAGTAAATTAGTATACTAAAGTTAGAGTTATTTAACTTTACGTAACAAATAATATAGCGAACTTGGTGAAAATGCAGCAAGTTTGACAGAACGTAAACAAAACCGCTTATATTAAATGTACTTAATTTACTTGTTCCAGTTCTTTGTTCGTTTGGTCTACGTGCACACTATATCATATGCTTTTGCATGTTATTCGAGCGCTTTAACGTCTCGGCCAAAGCTCTCAAGTGACTGTGCAGATTATAGTTATATCCCTTCATTGCTACGTGCCACAGAGTCCAATTGTTGTGGCGCACTTCACAATAGAGCACCGCGCAAAAGCTCAAAGCTCCGCGATCGCCCTCGGCCACGAGAGATAGGATAATTGTTTACGATTTTTACGCCGGCGATAAAAGCTCTGGACGGACTCTTCCCCGGGGCCGCCTGCTCGCCCGTCAACAGCCTCCTGGAGAGGCCGAGCCTTGGGAGCTTTTACTTGCTAGAGGTTAATTTTATGTTGAGAAGAGTAACGTTCAATATGTGGCATTTGCATATAAATGAATTTCTTCAAATGCGAACAAAGAGCTACTAATATTACTCACTAGATGATAACATATATAGCAATCGTTTGAGAATATATTTTATAACAATTAATGACTTATTTTACAAAACATCATATAACTTTATTACTAATGTTATATTAGAACTAATCAAATACTTTTCCTATTTTGAATTTTAGAATTATTATTTTTTGTATCTAAAAATTACACAATTGGAATGCATTTGTTGTTAAGAATCAATATTTGTTTCAATCAAATATAGCTACGAGTTATTGAATTTTTATTCGATATTTTGAACTTCTCTTTAATACAATTAATTAAATAAGCATATGTTCATTTTATTCTAATGATTTAATTTTTTCAATTTCTCTTTTTTTATTTTTGTTTAAAAATGCATTTATTTTTACTTTTGTTGTAGTCATACAAATATGTTTTCAGTTTGTTACTGGTGTTTTATACCATTTATGCTTTAAATAAATAAATTTTAAAGCAAAAATTCTGCAATGTCTTAAAACTAAGGCGTTTAACCAATGCATCCTCCCTGTATTTAACCTATGGCGCAGAGACGTGGAATCTAACAGCAAGTCTTACCCTTAAAATAAAGGTCACCCAGCGTGCTATGGAGAGATCCATGCTTGGAGTGTCGCTAAAAGATAGAATCCGAAACGAATAAATACGCAGAAGAACTCGAGTAGTGGATGCTACCCAACGAATAGGCAGACTGAAGTGGCATTGGGCAGGACATAACTGTCGAAGAGACGACTGTCGTTGGTGAAGTAAAGTATTGGAATGGCACCCAAGAACTGGTAAACGAAGCATTTGCTGACCCCCTGCAAGATGGACTGACGACATAAGAAGAATAGCGGGAATGACCTGGATGCGGAAGGCGGAAGATCAAGAGGATGGAGACTCATGCGGGAGGCTTACGTTCAACGATGCGAATATTTAAATATTTTGTAACGATCATTATATATCCCCTCTCCAGCTAGAATATATTATTTTTAGTTTTAACGAATTACCACCATGAATTATCACCGCGTTTGTCATATTATCATTTTATGCATTCTGTCCATAGTGTTTGACGGTCCTGCAAGATGATGAAAGCCCGAGAGCTTGAGGAAAAGGTAACTGTTGTTTATACTCTCTTGCGACGTTTTGAGAACATATCAAAGCCACCTCCATCTTCGTCTTTTGATCGATACGCTTATTGTTTTGAGAATAAAAAAACACATTTGGATTATTGAGTTAATTTTGAATTTCGAATTTTATATAATTCAAACGAAAAATACAATCTTTTTTTTTATCGGTTCATCATCATCATCATCATCAGCCTTTTGAATAATGAATAAATAATTTTCTTATATCGTCAGTCCATCTTGTAGGGGTCGGCCACGACCGTCGTCTCTTCGAAAATGAAAACTTGAGTGTGCCTATTCGTTGGGTAGCATCCACTACTTTTGGATCTCTCCATAGCACGCTGGGTGACTTTTATTTTATGGGTAAGACTTGCTGTCAGATTCCACGTCTCTGCGCCATAAGTTGAGACACATTGGTTAAACGCCTTAGTTTTATCGGTTCAACTTTACGATCAATCTAAGTAAATGTTGAAAATAGTAAAAAAAAACTTTGTGGAACACCATCATAAATGAAGATCAAAAAGGTTGTTGTAACACATTAAATGTGTCACAATTATTTTTATGTTCATTAGATTCTTTCAATAAGAATGTATCAGACCTCCCGCTTAGAACTTTAGAGGTCTTATGAACCACATTGACCGTCAAATTCAGGTTTATTGAATAAATACAAAAAAAAAATCCAAGCGTCAAAATTGGTGTCTCTGTGATTCTAATTACACAGTCCGACTCAAGGGTCCTCCTTTTATCTTCGTCCCAGATAAATTACATAGATTAGACCTTTGATTCAAAGAGTGAGGATCTGTGGTCCAGACAAGAGACCTCCGCCACCCAGAGAGATGATAGGAACAAGCCTACAATAGGACAATCAAGACATTATTCCAGTAGAGATTAGCAACATTCATACATAATAAAAATACATAAGAAACATATTTTTAATGGTCTAATTTAATGTAAATTTATTATTTGAGTAATTAATGCTTAAAATATATATTTTTTAAATTATTTACTGATATAAATAAATATACTGTAATTAAACGTTACCGAAGGGTGTGACTAAAAGGTGAAAGAATACACCTAATTAATGTAAGTCAGCGTATTTACAAATTCCTCCGTAAACTATTAGACGTACAATATTTTTCATAGATAAATAACTTCCAATTAACACCACCCATTTGCAGTAGGTCTACTATTTTTCATTATTAAAATATTTTTTTATTAACAAACAGATTAATTTTTATCATTAGATTTTTCCATGTAAAAAAAACTGTTTTACAAAAAAAAACTAAGTGATTAAAAACATCACAAATCGTATAAACTATAAATTAAGTTGCTATTGTAAATATTTTTATGCACACAAAAAGTGTATATTCTGGTTCAAACCAGCGTCATATAAAACACATTTATTTTACATTAATTTTATTTAATTCCTTAAACTAATACCTCTTTACATATCAACAAATTTACATAAGAAGGCACTAGAGTCCGATAGGCTTTATTGAGCGGACTATGATCCTCACAATGGATACCGGAAATAGAAAAAAAGTATGCTTAAAAGAAAATAGTTAACATAATTTAAAATATTGCACTAACGCCTTATTACATATTCTTGGAATAAAGAACTCCTCATCTCAACTAACAAAATAAATCCCGTAGATTCAAATTTCGTCTTTCTAATTATAACAGATTTTATTTTATGTGTTCCTAACTGAATTGTAATTGTGGCAATTTTTACCAAGATTGATACAATTAAAATGCCAAAAGGGTCCAAGAAAAAATAAAAGAAGAAATGAAAATATGAAAAAGTTATATCTAAGAACTTTAAGGTCCATTGCTTTAACGATTGGATACTAATTTAGAACAATTTATTAAAAAAGAGATTTTTTCACCGGAATTGTTCGTGTTATAAAAAAAACACAATTGTTATCGCCCATTGAAAGAAGATCGACCGATTTCAACGATGGATTCCATGTTGCTTTGTGTTCCTTTAGTTTTCAATGTTTCGACGGTCGAACAAGATTTTTTAATGTTAAATTATACAGTTGAAATCAATAAGAGGTGATACACCTTTGTAGTATTTATTGAATGCATTTTTTTGTGTTGGCAAAAGAAAAAAAAGAGCTCGGAAACTCACGATACTACTTATTTAAGCTATATCATGATTAAATTGATAGATCAGACTCAAAATAATAAAAAAAAAATTTTTATCGTTCGCTATACCATGTTTTGGAAGTATTAAAATAACTATTATTACAATGCGTTAAGTATACGATAATTTTTCCCGCAAAAATACCAAATATAATAAATGAAAATTATTTCTATCACTATTGAATACGAATTTATTAATTTTATACGTGTTCATTCAATTATCAAATAATTCAGTGGAAAATACTATATAATAGGTAATAGTATAATATAAGATAAATCTCACAGTTCAAACAGTTTTTAAAGCTCACTAAGACCGCAAAATAGTCAGGGGATACAACTCTCGTTTACTTACATAATTGTTGATTAATAGTATGTTAATTTATATGCAGCCAAGGTATACTATTATTAACAATATTAAACATAGGAATGCTATTCCAGCATCCTTAGGTGTAATTATATTCAAAATATATATATCAGTATGCATTGGTACCATCTGTAGTCTGTACAATAATCCAGATATTTCTATTAATTTCTGATTAATCTGTTTAAATTTACTGAGATATATTTCAATATTTAGTGTATGATGGAAGCCCGAAAACCCAAGAAACCAGGTAAATAAATTAATATTTATTACTAAAAAATATTGTTTGGGTTGCAGGTTTCGCGACTACGCTCGTTGAACTCTAAAGTACGGGACCCTACGGCACTGAGACTTAATTTAGTCATAAATACACATCGGCCTCAGGTATTGTACGGGGACATATAAAATGTGACCGGGGAGACATCAAGATATAAAGGGACCGATATGGGCCCGTCCCGGACGTTGCTGTATGCACGCACCGAACATAATGCCAACTTGTACATGCATCTCATCTTGAAAAGCCTTTTTCAGGGCAGAATCCAGAAAAAAATTACAACATTTATTATTTGTTTATTAAAGAATAAAATACATTTTTAAATATTTCAGTTTACCATGCCAAATTTTGAATGTATGGTTTTTAGATTGAACGAATTATTTTCCACTATCCTCCCACTACAGATAAATTCTATGTAGTTTGAGTGATTACGAATTAAAAAAATATAAAGCAAATGTTTGAAACAATGAAAACAAAATCCATTCCAAGAAATTCTATAAAAAAGCAGTGACGTAAATTGCAGTCATTTAAAAAAAACGACGTTCAAAATGTGCGTGCTACTCGTAAAAAAACTTTAATGTTTTCTCTTTTTTTTTTAATCTATAGTGTAATTTGTTGGCAATTGTTTGCCATATTTAATTAATTGTTGGTCAAATGATCCATGTATAAGCATTGACCTCTCCTGGAAAAAAAAAATCGCGTTGGTTATTATTAACATTTTTAACGACTAGATTTGCATCAATCAGACTGTAATTTTTGGAAAAAGACAACAACTTAATTTTAAAATAATCTGCTCTCTATATTGAGTTTTTTGTGGCTTTTTTTTTCGGTTCTGTGAGCCAAAAAAATACACTTAAATAAACCTTACGAAAAATTCATGAGTTCATCTCTGAATAGGAAGACAGGCCTATATGTATTGGCATGTTAATACAGAGGGGACGAAATATTTTGGCATCTTCTTGTTGGTCGTTAAAGATATAAAAATAAATCACCGCGACAGAGATTTCCCTGTTTTTATTTTAATATCAATAAGTTACGTTTTTATTACGGCGAATAAAATATAATTATTCGGCGGTCATTAAATAAACGAATTTAACACATTTCAAGCAAACTGTTTTTGAGATAAATAAGTCCATCATTTCGAGGACATGAACTGTAGCGCTTATGCTGAGCTGAAAAGGGTTGCGGAGGACCGAGAGGAATGGAGATCGAGATGCAAGATTCTGTTGCTGTAAACCAATCCACCAGATTGATACTACGAAGAAGAAGTCCATTAAGTATTCTTATAAATAAACTACAGATGAAAAAAACAATGTTTTTTATCTATAAACAGACTCAGTATACCAATCGAAGTGTTTCAAAAATTCGACACCAGATTCATTTCATCGTTGTTCGTCAGACAAAAATACTTGAGTGCTTTATAAGAATAAATATATTTATTTAGCCACTAGTGCCATAATCAAAATTTTACATTCAATAATGTCAAGCAAATACAGAAAAAATAAATATCTAAATTAAACAAAATAGAAAGAAAATTTAAATCAGCATGTACACATACACTATATTATTATTATTGTACTACTAAGTGAGAAGAGCACCGGATCCCCTCTGGATGGCAGCGTGAAGGCGCATCTAGTGCCCCTCCAACCATGAGTTCCACCTATATGTATACACAGCGATCGTTGCGACCACAGAGAAGTTCAACGCTTCCTTATTATGGCATGGAAGTCATCCACTCGCACCTCCGTCAACATGTCTTTATGCACACAAGTGCCGAAAACAAAGTTAAGAATCTGCTAAATTACTCGTAATTAAATATTTTTTATCACTGGCTTAAAAGATACGAAAGAAGAATGTAAATTAACTCACTAGTATACGAAAAAGTTTAGCTAGCAAATTTACATTTTTTTTTGTATGCGCAAAATCCGCCATTGCATAGAAAATGCGCGATATTTTTAAGACAAAGAGCTAAATGTACTAGAACACTTGCTTATGGGAAGCGGCAACTGAGATTTGATACTAAATTTAAGTCTCAAAGCAGACATGCAAAATATAATGGAATGAAAGAAATATCCCGTTGAAATGCAGGGCGAGGTCTTAAATACGTTGAGGTCAATATGGTGTCGCATCGCTCAGCAGAAAATTTCCCTGATGCAGCACCCTCATTGCTTCAGGTTGTCTCGTTATAACTTTATCCAATGGGATAGTATTATATATGATATAGTACAAAAGATTCAGTGCACCGGCCATTCCGCAATCTCGTTATAATCTCAATGGGACGAGGAGAGCGACAAAACATATCAAAGTAACGGCCTCAATCATTACTTTCATTGTCAATATCATATCTCGCGGACCACTCCAGCACTAAAATAACACATCTCAACTTGCTAGCGAGCAATGAAATCCGAGGGAACAAGATACCGGTAAGTTATTGAAAAGCTGATCGGTAAATAGTTATCACGATTGTTGAAATATTGATTCATGCAGATCACCGACACTATGCAATAGTTGATCCCGGCAGAACTTAGATGGTTTACCATGTGAAAGTATCGCATGTCATGAATTTGGTTAAGCTACTTTTATAGACAAAATGAATAAATTTTTGTAAAGTATTGGGGTTTTCATAAGAACATGTTTACTCTCTCACCTCACGAAGTCAAACCATCTAACTCCCAGTATTCTACGTAGAAATCAGTTTTTTAAACCCATTATTCGGCTGCATTGTCTTTGGTGAGATGCTAAAATTCTCAACCATTCCCGACGTTTAGCAGTGTCCGCCATTTTCTGACGCGTCACGTGACCAAAGTGCATAGACAAAACACCATCTGTGTGATCACTTTGAAACTACTTAACTGTCATTTTTGTAATTGATATCTGTCTTCGAATCTGACGTTTAAAGTACTTTTATTGTGTTGTTTACGTGTGAACTGTCATTGTTGGACTTGTGTTAAAGCGGAGGCATCCTTCAGAAGCAGACTCAAGACCCACCTTTTTACTCAGAGAGGCAAAGAAGCGCTTTTGGAATGATCATTCGGTCATAAAAGAGCGCTATACAAATACTAATATAATAATAAATAATAATAATGGGAATGATGCCAGCCCTGTAAAGATGGCATTTTGTTTTGATCGAGTAAAACTGTGAGTCCCAGATATTGCGCATGGAATTGAACGACGCTCCAGAGTTCCCAATGTGGGAAGCGAGCTTCTTCTGCAAGCCACCGTTCTAAGTAACATGTGTGCCGAGATATCTGAAACTTTCAACCCTGTCAACGTTCTGACCCGCGCTGGTTAGTGCATGATTTGCGTTTCGTCAGTCGCTGTTGGATAGCAACTGGGTCTTCTTTGCATTTATACGCCAGCTTAGTAGCATAGAGTTTGTTTGTAGCCCGGCGGTTATAGCTCAATGGTCAAAGTGTTTGCTTTGGAAGCCAAAAGTCGTGGGTTAAATCTCCGACGGAGATTAAAAAAAAAGATTTTGTATCGATTTCTGAGCTGTAAAATACCCCGGTTGTTGTGAATTTGATCCATCACCCGTAAAATTCCAGTCATAGCATATTAATTAAAATTGGTGGTAGACAAAAGTCGTCACGTGAAGATCACTTGTTCATAGTATATTCCTGTAATAATAAGGATGATGCGTGAAACTTGGGCTGTAGTCTATGACGCTGGCGGATCAATACTCCACATGCAGCCAGCACCATGATAAGCGTCATAGAATTCCACAGATTTCACTTCAGAATTACTATCACCATTTGTCGGTATTTTCTTGTATGTGTTTACATAAAAAAAGCCCGTCGATGATGTTCTACAAATCTGCAGTGGAGTATTCTATGATGACAGCATCATCAGCGTACTCCGCAGAAGTACGGTCGCATACATTGAGAGAGTTTTAAAAAATACCGGTACTTAAAAGTGTCCGATATTTGCAGCCCTCGGTGGTTGTGCTCGGCATAATAGTCTATCAAAACTCTGTGTTTCTTAATCAGAGTCCTGGCGTGCGCTGATAAGGAACACGTGTATCCTGCATCGACACGTGTTTATCGCGGGCCGTAGTATATGATTATGTGGCCGGGCCAGCCAGGCTACAAGGCGCTAATGCAATACGAGGCCGTTCCTTAAATGCGGAAAATGTAACGCAAAGTCCACAAATGATAGCAAGTTGATAGCTTTGCGATGCGCAGACGTTCAAGTGACGAAGAAACTATGGAGAATGAAAGATGTATTAAGTGGTATCAGCTGAGCGTCTACTTATAAACTATCGACAAGGAGGCTGAATGCGGAAGACAGAATCTATATGATCAAGAGGGCTGAAGATTTGTTAAAAAGACAAGGATTCATTGTAAATAGGCACTGGATGAAGTAAATTATTCAAAATAGTAACGTAATTAAACTATATCTTACATCTGTATCTATCTTTGACACTTATTTGTGATCCTAATACGTTGGCGGGTTCATTCTCTTTAAATGAAAAAGTCTCAATTCATCAAAGAAGTCTCAGGTAGATATATATTTTAGTTGCTAATAGATAATTATGTGAATGAGTGGATTATTTAATTACGTTTTGAGTGTAAAATGTATACAAAAATATACTATCCACAATACGAATTTTACATCCACTGTTTCCTTTTCTTTAGTTAAATGGTAGTATTTTCCATATGTTTTTACGTATATTTTTTTTTTATAGCTTTTTTTAAAATGAAATAAAGATGATACGTAATATGATTAGACCGAAAAATAACTGAATTCATCATTGTCTTCAGTTACCGTTATAAGGTACTGAAAATATAAAAGAAGTTGTGAATTTTCTTCCATTGAGAGACTTATCGTTGACCATGGACACGTTGTTACTGGCAAATTATATTGCAGGGCACTGGTCCAGACCGTGTGCCTTTCCAACAAGACGTATGCTGGTGCCACGAGAGCAATGAAGTACCTTACACTGAAGAAATAATTAAATAATTAATTTAACTTGTACGATTCAAGTGGACAAGATTGCCAACATTGTTGCGTTGAAATAACGAATATAAAATAAATATTTAAGCATTAAAAAATGGGTCGATGACTGGATTGCCTTAAAAGACCCAGGCTTTCTCCAGCGTAGAATCCCCATGCTACCTGAAAGATGGGAGAAGGTCGTAGCTGCTAATGGACAGTATTTTGAATGATTTGAGTCTGAAAATCTTCTTGAAATAAACTGACGCATATATATTTTAACCAATAAGAGAGAGAGAGTAGCTTTCCTGCCAGAGAACTGTATGGTGTGTAGTAGTCGATTAGACTTTGCGAATTAAAAAAAATGTATGCGATATATATATTTATATACATATATATATATATATATATGTGTGTGTTTATGATGTTTACTTTTTAAAAAATGGCTAAGCGTGCATATGTGCAAAAACGTTGAGTTTCGATCTGTTAACATCATAGCCCATTAAACTACATATAGTCTGGTATCAATGCATTATCCATTTTTTTAAATACAGAAAATATGTAGTTAACGTAAGTACGAGTAGATAAAAGTTTTTTTTTCTTTATCATGTATTTTGATTAATCGGCAATGTTCGATAGTTTTTAAAGTGAGGGACAAGTCATTCATAAACCATGGGTGTTTATAAGTAAAAATATATATTTGTGAACTATCAAAGAACTCTTAAATTGATTTCTTATTTTTATTTTCAAATTCTTGTGGATCGATTCTAGCTAAATAGGCCGACACTTTAATTTAGGAATTACATCTCTGAAATCAATTGATAACATTATTTAACACAAAAAAAATAAATACTTTATTACTTTTATAAATAATAATTGTATAAAATAAAAAAATATAACAACCATTCTAAAAATATAGTTTATTACAGTCTACACAAATAATAATATATTTCTAAAAGTAACCCTCGCGATAGCATTTCAAGTATAATAAAGTTGTATTCATTATTCGAGTTTAACTTTATCGCCGAGAGCCGGGCATAGTACTTATCGAACACGGCTGATAACAAATAAAAGAACAAGCTCTTCCCGGGACCAGGAATAAAACTGGTCTTAGTGCAACGTCTCTGTCTGTGCGGACGAGTAGATATAAGTTTTTTTTTCAATATATTTTGATATGCCTAAAAACCTTGGCATATAACCAAAATCCAATGCAGCCGTTAAAAATCTTAGAATAATGGAAGTAGGATGCTTTGACTTTGTGAGGATTGACGAGATGATGGAGCAGACAAGGTAGTCTTTCATTTTACTGTCGGTAAGGTGGTCTTGGTTAAGACATGTTATTCGAAAGCCACAGGAGGGCATAATCTATGGCTGCATTTTTAAGACCCTCGAGCTCCCGTTATCCTGAACATAATAGCGACTATTTGTGATGAAATGAATATGGAATGATATATATATATATATGTATATATATATGTATATATATATGTATATATAATCGTGTCAGAAACAACAGGGTCAGATTCTGTCTGCGCAGAAGTGGGCAACGTCGATGACGTTTCTCCCGGCCATCATCAGGTCTTCCTGGGTGCAGCTGCTCGGACACAGCGCACACTCCAGAAGGTGTGACAGAGTCTGATCCACGCCGCAGTCACATTCAGTCGACTCAGTATGGAATGATGATTTGGTCACGTTAAGTTAAATTTTGACGAATGATTATTCATGTAAGTTAAGCAGTTGGTTACCACAGTTAGCCGCCGTGTAAAGTTCTCGAATTCCTCAAGTTTAACAATCATCAAACAAGTGTATTAAAATATCTCATTTATTATATTTACAAAACTTTTCAATCTCTATAGAATTGTAACATAACGATCATTAGTGATGTTCTCTGAATGAAATCTTTCTTAATCTCTCTGGTAATAAAATACTAATCTAACTCATCAGTTAATCTTCACAGAATGTGTACAAAATAATAGACACAAATGATTTATATTCTATATATACTCGTACAAGCACCGTATTATATGGAAAGGTATGGATGGCTAAGGTTAATACAATCGGCTGACCAAGGGACCTTAAATATTCATTTTTTATAACAAGTTATACACTCTTTCTTAAAATAAAATTCCTATAAGTATTATAGTTGTGAATATGATAATTTGCTAAAATTAAGTTAAGATCATCCTCCACATTAGAGTGTCCTTTTTTTTGAAGCTTCATTTTCTATACTCTCTAAAAATGAAGTTCAAAATGAGCATTCTTACCAGTGTCGAATTAGTATTCAAATATGTTCTATAGAAATTATTTGAGAAAATCGACGCGCACTTCATCAAATCACGCACTATTTATGCGTTTTTAATACATTTAAAAGTAATAAAAAATCTTTGAAAAAATTGAGAAAAATCTACACCACATATCCATCGTCTTAAATAAATTGCAGATGATGTTCGTCCTTTAACTCAATGCGAAATACCTGGGACTATAGCGCCTGTATCATCCCTATTCTTCTTTACGGCTGTGAATCTTGGCGTCTCACCAAGATCCAATGCAGCTGATTAATGGGATTTAAGAGCAGATGCTTTCGTAGAATACTAGGGGTACGATGTTTTGACTTTCTGAGAAATGACGAGGTGAGAGATCAGATAGCCTTTTATATTACAGTCAATCAAGAGGTGAAGGTGAACCTGGCTGTGACATATACTAAAAATGCCGAAAAAGAGCATAAGCTATAGCTGTCTTTTCTTCAAGCCTTCGGTCACGGTCACGTCGTACGGAAGGCCGTCAGGAACCTTACATAGAATGCACTTGGTGGAGCTGCGGGAGGCGAAGCTAACTTGGGATGAGGTGAGGGCTATTATGGCTGACAGAGCTTGGTGGCGGCAATTCGTCAATGCCATGATGATGGTGTTCTAAATGAGAGTATTTCCAACATTGTTTGAGGACATTAACTGCACCCTGTGTACTTTGTTGAGTATTTGAAGAAAATAGATGTAGTGGAGAATTCAAGAATTTGTTGCTGCAAGCCGATCCTCACAATTGAAAATACGAAAGAGAAATATATTGATTTTTATTTCATTCATTGCAAATCGAACCCGTGACCTCTCGCATGGTAAGTGAGTTCTTTACAATAGGCCATCGTCATAATGTTTACATAAAAAATCTAATGCTGTCGTATGATAAAGCAAAGTATAAGTAGCCATTCATCGCTTCACAATTTATCTGGTAAAACTAATATTTCAATACCGTGAGTGTTATTCTATAAATTACTCTTACAAGATGTTCCTCTCGCGCCAGTGGATCGGGAAGACGCATTCAGTTGGACCACACGCGAGCCTCTCAATGGGCTTTATCATCACAGTTGTCGATGATGTGGAGATTTACAGCATCGCGGGTCCATTCCATGGAGATTGGTTTTTAATTTCACCAACTTACTAATGCTACGCAGCAATGTACCAGAACAAGCGCCATCATCCGGTTTGTTTCAATTTAAAATAAAAAAAGTAATCGCATACATGAGAATACCGACAGAATGTAAAAATAAATATGAGTGGAAGTAAATTTTACTATTTGTTTGCATTAAGGCTGACCAGTGCCGGTTCTAGGGGGTGGTGCAGTGGGTCGGCGGCCTAGGGCCCCGAATGAACTGGGGCACAGAGGGAGGCCTAACTTGCTTAGATTTTACTTTTACACCTTTTCAAAAAAAAAAACATTTTCTTCTTCCACGCAAGAAAAAAAAATGACAGAGGTTGCCAGATGTTTTTTTACCCTAGAGCGCCGTAGGCTCTAAAGCTGGCACTAAGGCTGACTATGCGATATACAGAACGATAACAGGGCATTCAATTTACTTATATATGTACTGGGTTCTTGCAATGCTTAAGATGTATATTTTGGGTTATCAGTTGATATACCGACCGTTGACATCGGTAGCCTTGATATATTGTTTTGCTACTATCTTAGAAAAGTTTTTTATGCATCATCTGATAGCTAAAGGATACAACAACCAATCTGATATATGAAAATAGACCTGGCAAGTACATTTATGCTTCAAATACTAGTTTTATAATTGACAGTAAAATTAGTATTCAAATCGAGCCGTAATGAAAGGGTTAAGGCTTGCATATTTTCAGTAGACCAGGTGGATACGTATGACTGAATGAATGAACCAATTCAGGAGCGCAAAAGAGTAGAATATTATCAAGAAAGAAGAATATTAATTTAAAAAGGGCTGTTTAGATATTTGAGCATGCATGACAATCGGTCGTCTTTTCCCACTGGACCATGCTCTTCTGCTAATATGCCAGCAACAAACTTTATAAGACGACCATAAAGGTGTTTTATGACCGTTTTAATTTGGTGTTTGCTTTGGGTTGTAAAGCCACAAAGCGGACCAACCACTTCGCCTGAGTGGAGACATAATTATGGCCGCGCTTAATAGACTTTCTATGATGCTTGGGGTCTTTTATGATTGCTTAAAAACACTATCAATGTGACTCTTAATCTATCAAGTCATAATAATTTAACTCTTCAATATCCGCTCCCTTGATGAAGCATATGTTGGCAACAATAAGTTCTCCGTAAATCCATAAATATCTGTTAGTTGACATCTTGCAAAAAATCATCATCATCGTCATCCTGTTTCCGCCCACTGTTGAACGAAAGCCTCCCGCATGAGTCTCCATCCTCTTCGATCCTCCGCCTTCCGCATCCAGGTCACTCCCGCTATTCTTCTTATGTCGTCAGTCCATCTTGCAAGGGGTCGGCCAGTGCTTCATTTGCCGCCATTCTAATAATTTTCTTCCCCATCGACCGTCGTCTCTTCGACAGATATGTCCTGCCCATTGCTACTTGAGTGTGCCTATTCGTTGGGTAGCATCCACTATTTGAGTTCTTCTGCGTATTTCCTAGTTTAGGATTCTATCTTTTAGCGACACTCCGAGCATGGATCTCTGCATAGCACGCTGTGTGATCTTTATTTTATGGGTAAGACTTGCTGTCAGATTCCACGTCTCTGCGCCATAAGTTTATATAGGGAGAATAGATTGGTTAAACGTCTTAGTTTTAAGACATTGCGGAATTTTCGCATTGAATATGGTAGAGATATAAATTATTCAATTAAAAATATATGTTGAAAATCTGAATAAAAATTTAATACTTGTTTTAATAAACAAGTAAAGAAGAAATCGTTAATGTTAAAAATATAAGGCTAATTTGTTTTTTTTATTTATTACTTCTATTAATCATTGTTTATTTTGCCACCTGAGAGTTTTTATTTCGCAGGTGTCTGCCTTCAAATACTTATAAATCTTAAGCATAAACCTTTATACAAATTAAAAATGAGGTGTATCACATTTCAATGCGACAAGTATGTATTAAATGAATTTATGGTGATTTTATAAGAAATCAACCTATTTCCAGAACATTAACATAATAATACGATTTCAAATATTAAAAAAAAAACCAGATATGTTTGTAGATACAATTTTGGATAAGTAATAATGAGCTGTACTGTAACACAAGAACTACCGAGTTTGACTCCTGCTGATGTTGAAAAAAAAAAGAACTTCAAAATCATATTTATTTTGCGAGTAAACTTAACATTTCTGCCATCTTCTATTATCTTAACCTGGTCCTGTCGTCTATTTGCAGTCAATGCTCTGTCTTAGTTATACTAAGTTATACTATGTATAACTTATAGATGAGAACAATGGTGCCGTAAATAAAGGTGATGTAGTATCAGATTTTTTTAAGCAATATATTTTATAAAATTGGACGTTTTCTTAAACGCCGATGTCATGAAAATTTGCGAATTTGTAGTTCTAAGAGGCTAGTCAGCCATATAAAGAAAATATTGGATGTGTTTGGTAAGGTGTATTGACAGAACGCCAGCACCAAAATTGATTTGCAGTATTTTAATCCAGCAATTTTGATGTTGAAGATGCACCACTTTCAGGAAGGCTAGTATAAGATGATGAAGACAGAATACAAGCATTAATTGATGCAATCCTTGAACAAAGACTTTCAAATTCATTGAAAGCTTAAATTTATGAAATTTAACAATCAAATATCGTGATCACCTTAAAAAAACCTAGTTTTGAAATGATGATTAATGTATTGCTGAAAAAACATTATTCCTTCCCGAACAACCAAGTTCTCTAACATGCATCCTCATGGATGTGTTAACTTAAGAAAAAATATTTACATAATTGTAAAATTTACATTTTTAAAACCCAAAGACGTACGTCTCCAAAACGTGAATAAATAAAATCATTTGGAATAATGGGATTCGAACCCATTACAATTGATTATATTGTAAACTTTTACGACTGTTCTCCATCACCCATAAATTCAATATGAGATAAAAAGGCAGTTCATTCAAACATTACTAAGGTGACTATTCTTTTTTAAGTATTATTTTTTTCTTTACATGAAACATAAAAGTCATAACAACTTGCAGCCACTAGAGTCTGTCGACCTCTAAGGCTGACTGTGAATTGGTGGTATTTACGTGATGAAATCAAAATGTTGCAAAAGCTAGTTATTGCTATGATTAAGTTTTGTAAGTATATATTGATAAAAAACGTATTAAATAAGTATAGACTCTTGATAAACAAGCCAAGCTAAGGTCCATTCTCTATTTTATAGAACAGATATGTTTAGTTATAGAATCCATAGTGTGCATTAGCCGCAATTGTTCAGATTCCCAATAGACATCAGAAGCTGACTGATCATAATCTCAATGGGCGTATCATCAAGGATGCTTTGTTGTTCTTCGGTGTAAGATAGGTAAAGTTATGACAAGATATGACTACTATAACCCATTGTCGATATTTTCATGTATATATGATTTATTAATATTGATAATATAGCTGCTATAAATTAACGATATATAGTTCAGATTTTTTCTTCGCTGAACTTTTTACAATGGCTTTCAAGGGTGACGAAATTGCTTTACGACGCCTTCAATAAAAACATATGAAATATATGCTCTCTTGCGGCATCTACGAAAATAATGATCTTATTATTTTCGCTGTATCATGCTGATGATCATGGGCCAGGCATAGTCTTTGTTTTAAGAAGATTAACCCGACGCTCCATTCAATAAGAACAAATTAAATTTAATTTAATTAGTGGTCACCGTATTAACATAATAGAAAGAGTGTGTATTGACACTATTTAACGACACAAATATTCCAGAATTTACTTGCAGTTGTTTTCGATTATTCGATTTTAATGCTGTGACCATTAATGCGCCTTAAAATATGTGGTATCCGAAGTTAGATATAATAAATTCCAATACATCAGTGATTTCCACACAGAAAGAAGCAAAATAAACTGCGATTTATTTGAAACCATGTTGGGAATTTATAATTCAGATCAGTTTCATTTATTTATGTAAATTTTTGTATTTATTTTTATCGGTTTTTTTTTCCTCAAAACGTAGATACTTTAATTAATACATTTAAAATTTTATAAAATAATCTAGGATAAAATAAAAATAAAAGTGCTTATAATGTATTTAATTATAATGTTATAAATTAATAATTTTAAAAAGCATTGCAGTATTATTTTTTCGTAAGATTTTTCTGATTCATTAATAAAATAGATTGCAGAATTTGAATTATAACCTGATTTATAAAGTTTGCAACCCTATCTCTCTCCCTCTCTTAGAATTACCTGTAAGACACAGCCCTACCCCCTCTCCTACAAAAAATTGGTAAGACCACTTCAAAAGTACTATCGTAGCTCAGTTATTTCTGAACAAGAGAAGGATTGAGAATGGCTACGAGTTAGTCGAAACTGCAGTCTCCTAATAGAGAACTCATCTTAAGTAATCCATGTAAAAACAAAGTAAATAAATAAATATTTATAATTTATAATGGATCTCAAAGTGAATGCTGAAAAAAATGAAAAAATATATAAAACTGTACAAACATTGTAATGTAATATATATATTTTTTTAATATTAATAAATTAATAATGTTTGAGTAAAAATTTACATTTTTAATATCTAATGATAATAATATATGTAAAATCATTATTAACTATGCCCAGATTGAAATTTATCCCAAGGCCTTAAACATTAACCAAGACATATATAGTACACAAACAAAGAAAAAAAGGTCATATTCCATTACCAAGTGTTCTATTAACACTTTGTATCATGTCGTAATATTATTTCAAAAATAATATGACTTGATTTTTTCCAATGGCATTTCTCCTGCCATTCGTTACCCGGCTATAGATTAGCCTCTTATACAAGATTTTAAATACAGGCCAGTCATGTTAGACTTATAAATGCTCGGAAGGTCAGCATAATAATTGACTAAAGTGTATGCTTATTTATTTTGAAACTTAATCGTATTTTTCAGATGGCTTTATTAATCTGTATGATCATAGGACATCAGATTTTTTTTATAATTTTGTTGAAAATTATTTTTCTGATAATACTTAGTTAATACACTTAGTTCTGCCAAACTTGCATTTTCAATAACATTAAGGTTAATACTTGGTAAAACTGCATAATTATAATATGAAATTTGTTTTAATTAAGAAATTAACAAATTAAAAATATTTAGTTTTGATTCACATTTATTTTAAACGATTACATGTTTAGGCCTCCCTGGAGACTAATTTACTGAAAATGCAAGCTTAGCCTAGGTAATATTTAATATTATGTTCGCTTAATGAATAATGGAAACAAAATTAAATGCATAGGTGTAAATCACTGGAAATTTATGAAAAACGTTTGCTTAAAAGAGGATACAAAAAATGTTGACAGTAATATATGCATTTTGTCATAAATGAACCGATTGAACGTAAATCGATATATTTATATATTTACCGATTTGGCATTAGTGGGCGATGTCGATGGCGTTACTCCCGGCCATCATCAGGTCTTTCTGGATGCAGCTACTCGGACACAGCGCACACTCCAGAAGGTGTGACAGGGTCTGCTCCACGCCGCAGTCACATTCAGTCAGTCCGCTATAAAACTGCCAGGCTTTTATCTGTGTTCTCATCTTGCATACTCCGGTCCGAAGTCTGTTAATTGATTTCCATATATTCCACCCCTGGTCATATCCAGGGGCTAGGTCCTCTTTCGGGGCAATCCAAGTATTATCTTATTATTATTATCCATATATAAGTGTCAACATAACATTTAATGCATGTTTTAAGCTTATTTTGTTATTAGTTAGTATTTTATGTATTATATCAAAACGTCACGATTTATAATCCATGGCAGTCAAGCAAAGAAGTTTCTGCGTGTTGCTTCTAAAATTTCAGTAAATTGTTAATTTTTTAGACATGTTTTTGAAATTTGACTGGTCTGACATGGGATCGTATTCGCCGTGAGATTCTACGGGTCTGTCCAGTTTTATCGCTCTAAAATCACCTGAGTTAGTTTGGTACGGCGCGTGCGAGATAAATCACCGGTGGAGCGAACGCTTCGGACATCCAAGCCGAGCAGTCCGGGAATTAGACGAGTCAAGTGGACGCGTCTTGGTACGCGTAATGACCATTATATGTATCGAATAAATACCGGGAAAGCGGTTGGGTAACGTTTATATTTTACGCCACAGAACCACCTGCAACAGCGCCAGTCCAGTTCAACGTAGATTTGGTTTTGTCATCGATATCCATTGCATGCCGCTTGTTTAATGACTGACGATACTGGAAGATCTTTTTTTTGAAGAGGAAGCAACAAATGAAGATATTGAAGTAAATTTCTATGCCTGTATTTTTAAACATATTGGCCTTTATCGAATGTCTATTTATAAATCTATTCCGAGATAATGAAATTTAAGTCTTGAGATCTGATATTTTTTTATGTAAACACACGCAGAAGAATACCGACAGATGGTAATAGTAAATCTGAAGTCTCATCTGTGGAATTCTATGACGCTTACCATGGTGCATATGACTAAGCGCTGCATGTGGATTGTTGATCCGCCAACATCACTGACTACAGTCCGTGATTCACGCATCATCCTTATTATTACATGAATTTACTATGAATGGGTGGTCTTCACGGTATGACTTTCGCTTACCACCAATTTTAATTAATACGCTATGACTGGCATTTTACGGGTGAGGGATCAAATTTACACCAACCGGGTGTGAATTTGGAGCTCAGAAAAAAATTAGATTAAAAACTTTTTTTTCTTTCATCTCCTTCGGGGATGGAACCCACGTCCTTTGGCTTGCAAAGCGAAAGCAATGCTTTGACCATTGAGCTATACCCGCCGGTGTTATTATGATTATAAATTATTATAAATTTCACTCGTGTTTTTTATTAAACTGAATTTAAGATATTTCGATATGTGATTAATTAATAATATAACATGAATTATTATTAAAATATGAAAGTTATTATCATTATAATTGTCAGGTTTATATTTCCACAAGTAATAAATAAATGGTAAGCATGATACTACAGTCACTCCTCTTCCAAGCATTCGGGCTTCTTCTATGAAAGTATATATATTTCTAAATAGACCTTTAGGTCCAGATATGTTCTAGATTCTAGAACAAATAATGTACAGTGACAGCTTACCGCAATAAGTGACGGCAAACTGTGGTGACTACATGTTCCAAATAAGGAACGGATATGGAGAAGAACAAATAAATTTATTTTAAGACACAAGGTAGTGAAGTGGTGCAGTGGTCAACGTCATTTTTAATGGACAAGCCTTCTATATAGTGTTAGGGATTGGAATCTCACGTATATTGTCAATTTTTTTATGATTGAACGTTGAAACAAAAGTCATATAATATTGATATATTTATAATCGTGTCGGAAACAACAGGGTCAGATCCTCTCTGCCCAGATGTGGGCGACGTCAATGGCGTTACTCCCGGCCATCATCAGGTCTTCCTGGGTGCAGCTATTCGGGCACAGCGCACACTCCAGAAGGTGTGACAGGGTCTGCTCCACGCCACAGTCACATTCAGTCGGTCCGCTGTAAAACTGCCAGGCTGTTGTTTCCGACACGATTATATACATTTGTTTATTAAAATCGATTAAATTTTTTTAAACGAAAATGTTGATTAGCTTAATATCCAAAATTGAAATTGAATTGAATTTTAAATTAAATACATACTATTATTACTACTATGTGATTTCGTTGATTACTGTCAGTCAATAAACATAATATACATATTTATTGAAATGTTGTATTATTTCGGTTCGCAAAAAGAGATTTCCAGTATGCGCTTTTGAAAAATACAATATATTATTCGTATGGAGTCTCGCCTGAAGCCTTTGGCTGAAAAGATCCATAACTTTGCTGGAGAGCGTTGTTAACAACCTGCATGACAAGGGCCGACACCTGAGATATTGTTATATATAGGAGAAAATTGATTTTCTATTAGTACGAAAATGTAAATCTTCATCTCCCAGTCTCTCAAGTCGCGGGAATTTATCGCGTACTTAAATTATAATAAGTAATCATTGCTTAGTTCTTACTCGGTGGGGAAAAGTGAATAGTTAGATCACTTATAAGTAAGCATATTTTGCTGAAAGGTTAAGGAGCTTTACTGCTATGCGATAAGTTGTGGGTTCGCTCAATAATATAAATTAACAAATTTAATAAATTGGCAGTAATTATTTAGCAAACGATCAGTAATAAATACCTAAAAAGTGAAGTAAGAAATAATCATTTGGCAGTAGAAAAATATCAATCGGCAATAGAAAAATGATAAATTCGTAGGAAATAATAAATTAATGGTAATTAAAAAAAGGTTGGGCTTACCCAACATTACCTTAGTAATGTTTCCATTCTACGGGTGAAATATTAATTCCTTTTACATTAATTTTTACCAATATTGAATATGTTCTTCTTCGCAGTAGTATCAATCCGGTGGATTGGTTTGCAGCAACAGAATCTTGCATCTCGATCTCCACTCCTCTCGGTCCTCCGCAACCCTCTTCAGCTCAGCATAAGAGCTACAACTCATGTCCTCGAACACTTGCGGCAAATGCTCTTGTCTAGGGCGCCCTCTACAGTTTCTACCCTCAACTATCCACTCCACAATGTCGTGAAGAAGACCATCATGGCGCATGATATGAATATTACAGAGAACTTAATGGTAGCAATTCGTGCCGACCATATTGGTCAGAAATATATGTAAAAGAAAAATAAAATCGTTAAATAATTATTAATCAATACTTTAGGAATTTTCTTTTTAAGATCCATTGAAATATATATCATTTGAAATCATTACTATAATGATGTTTGTAAGCAAGCGTGTAAAATAAAATTACTTATTTTATAAGCAACAATTACTCCACCTGACCCATTTTAAGAAGGTAATCTTGGATAAATATTTATTCTGTATACTTTAGAATAGCTTTCTATGTCAAAATAAAGTTTTCAACAAAATACCTCTTAGTTGTACAAAAACTCGCGGTTAATTAATCATGCTTTCGTGTGTCCCTTATAAATCAATGATGAGAATTAATTCAATTAAATCTGTGACGTTTTTCTCGTTTGATTTCCGGAGAACACGCGAGATGAACGTCGGGCGATCGGAATTCCGACAGATCGTTCGACTCGTCGCGCGATAAATTTGAAAGATCGCTCCGGGGAATGTTGTCGGACCAGCGGGCGAAATAAAACTGTCAAATATACGTGACAAACTGAAATAGAGCGTGCTACCATGACGGACATAGGTGAGCCGATTTTAACCCTTTTGGCCTTACAATGAAATACGCATTCAAAAAGGGCATTATGGGTTGTTTATCTACGTTTATTTGAGATTGAGCAGCGACTTAAGGCCAATTGGTTTATGATTCGAGAGTTTTAGGGCATTAATAAATATTCACAATCTACGTGGCAATCTAAAACCACATTTAAACCAAGCATACGAATGGTAATTTTATACCAGTTATTCAATATTTGTGCAATAAATTAATTTGTCTCTGAAACGAGGATATCCGTAATAGAACTCAAGTAGTGAAGGCTACCCAAAGCATATAGTAGGCACACTTAAGTGCAGGGGTAACAATGGGCAGGACATATCTGTCGAAGAGACAACGGTTGATGTGCAGAAAAGCAGAAAAGCGTTCAAGAGTTGACAAACTGCGCGTCGGCAAGATGAACAAGGCATCAGAAGAAGAGCGGTAGTAGCCTGGGTACGGAGGGTGGAGGATCGAGAAAGATGGATAGACTCTTGCAGGAGGCCTACGTTCAACAGTGGACGGATAAATGCTGATATAGGTGATTAAAACGTTTTAATATTGTATACATAAAGTAAACACAATTGTTGTTGATATATTTATTGTTACAAACGTATTATAATTAAATACATAATCGTGTCGGAAGCAACAGGGTCAGATCCTGACTGCCCAGAAGTAGGTGACGTTGATGGCGTTACTCCCAGCCATCATCAGGTCTTCCTGGGTGTGTCACTTACTACTCGAACACAGCGCACACTCCAGAAAGTGTGACGGGGTCTGCTCCACGCTGCAGTCACATTCAGTCGGTCCGCTGTAAAACTGCCAAACTTTCATTTGTGTCCTTGTCTTGCATACTCAGGTCCAAAGTCTGTTAAGGGACCTCCATATATTCCACCCCTGGTCATGTCCAGGGGCTAGGTCCTCTTTCGGGGCAATCCAAGTATTCCCCTTAGTTGCGTTTCTCCACATGTTCAGCCGCAGGGTGGCCCCAGCTATCACCAGGTATCTCAATGGAGAAAAGAAGGAACCTCCGCGTAGTGCCCCCTGAAAACGGTTATTTACAATGCCGGCCAATCCTTCTACTACGAAAACAACAAGCCCGCAAAAGTGCAGAAGAACCTAAAACGGCTCTTCTCAGAGCCAAAACTGACAATTATTACCATCAACACTTATAATTATATATAGCCAAATACCAAGTAAAATAGATTATGTAGTGGATACAAATAAAAAAATGTATTATACGTGAATAAATTAGAATCAATAGTTAAGCAATAATATTTTGAAGTTACACTTTTAATCTGTATCAAAAGTACAAAGCTCTAATAATGCGTTCGTAAATGACTAATTCCTTTATTGAATTGAATTCAGATTTCCAAGAAATTACGGAGTAAGCTGCGCATTCGAACAGATAAATGTTTGTATTGACAGCGTTCGTAGATTTCACGGAAATCACTTAAACTTCATGCAATTTAAATGGCCCCGACCGGCAATAAATTCGACACTCGCCCTCGGCAGCCTTAAGGCTCCGTGGCAAGCCATCAATCGATGATATCGTATATAGTTATTGAGAGACGCAAATGGTTTGGCAAAGTGGTTAGGTCGCTAGACTGTTGTTCAATCGCGGATTCGAATCGTGTCATAGTTTCATGTAAAAAATCAAATAAATAAGAAAACATTATTTTTAACATATATCTCGTCGATTGACTGTTAAATAAAGATTAAGCGGATTCATGTACACTTAAAAATTAATCACCAAGAAATGATTGCTTTCTAAACAAAGTTAGTTAAATAATATTTCGTCATTAATATATTTTTATCATTCAGTTTGTGATCCATATAAATATTAAATATATAAGAATTTCTTGCCTTGTTTTAACATGGATCACACTGAGCACTGTTTCACTTGATGAAAATGTATTGTACGTTTGCGCACGTTGGCACAGATAAAGCTTTCATAGAGGGCGAAACTGCAGTTTTCCATCAAGAGAAACAGTTCTCAGTGTGATCCATGTTATTACAAGGTATGAAATTTTACTTAAAACAATATTTTATTTTGAGTATCATAACTTGTGGATATGGCTAAGAGGTTTAGCGTTTGCTTATCACATTAACATATTAAAAAGTTCGTGTATTCGATCTTCAATGAAGAATTTTTAAATACATACTCGTATCTATGTTTTAAAAATATGGCCGATTATTGTGAATTTGGTCCTTCACCTGCAAAATACTAGATATCATATATATGATAAGTCATATCTTATTTATCGAAATTCATGCGAGACATAAGTCATTCCGTGAACACCTTCATTTCATAGCCCCTGTTAAAAGAGATATTAGTCTAATGACATTGGCGGATCAATTCTACACACGCAGTGTTCAGGTATACCTAAAAATAGCATAAATTAAACAATTTACAGATAACCATCTGTTTGTCGGCTTTCACTTGTATGTGCTAACTATAAAAATACGTCGATGCGTGAATGTCGGGCTGTATGGTAACGCTGATGTACACTTCACAGAAATAGCTTGACAATTCTAAAAATGGCAATACTCTGAGTCGTGAGATGAAATACTGTCTTCTCTGTTTGACGGCATTTTTCTTTGTGTGCTTACACAAATGTGTATATATATAAATAGTTATTGAAGGACATAAACCAATGGCTCGCGTCTCGTACGTGCAGCCAAGGCTCAAGACTTGCACGAGAGCCTTAGCGCGTCGAATTACTTATGAAAATAACTCAAGTCTCCTCGTTGACAAATAAACGAAATGGAGCAATGGACAGTTTGTTCCAAGCCTTTAAAACATTTAAGTTTCGTAAGTAAATACTATACTAAGGCACGCATTCCTTCTCTTTAGTAATGTATTTATCAGTCAATTCTTATCATTACGTAAATCTTTTATTAAACTAAAGCAAACATTATATTTCCTAGATTGTCGTACGAAAATAGCCGGACTTAAAAACGTTTTTCGTCTTATTTGTGGTGCTCTTCATAACTATTAACTAAAAATAACTTGAATGCTTCAAGATTAACGTTCCATAAAGGTATATACCCGTAGACGTCCATTATTTTAAATTACTTTCTTCATGTAAGTAATAAGTTTCTTAGATTTGTGTCATTTTCATTATCTATTGTGTCATTCTTCCATAATACAATACTAGTTTTTTTTCTAACTTTTTGTATTTATGTGTACTTTCGGTTTGTCTAACAATCTATTATATATATATATTATATTACTTGTATTTGACGTATTCTTGCTGTTTTAAACCGTTAAGCGCAAATACAGGATATTTTCTTGCAGAGGCTTGTAATATCCGGCAATACTGAAAGTCATTAATCAAATATTGCCAAATAGATGAATAAAACAAGTTAAAAGTGTCACAGAAATAATAGTTCTTCTGAATGCCGTGAATGGTTGAAATAAAGATAGTGTGAAATGCACATTTGGAACTGTTGCCAGTGAGTCACAAAAAAGAACAATAAATGTGATAACAAAGATTAAGAAGTGGGTCATAAATGTACTATGGTTATTATGTAGATGAATTAATTTAAATATCACGAAAAATAAGAACGTTGAAAAAGAAGATTAAATAAAGACAGTGCAGAATACGATGGCAAAGATATTTGGCGAAACCGTAGTTCCAAAATGTATAAAAAAGCATAGAATTATAAATAATATAATCATAATAGAAACATACATCATATAAAGACATAAAAAAGAAGATATCAGGTGTCAAAGATCACATAGATCTAGGAAAACAATACCATCGACAAAAAAGGAAAAAGGTTGATGAAAAGGAACAAGGTGTGCTAGTAGGATATTTAGAAGTGCCATTGCAGTTGTACTAAAATGAGTGCTCGGAGTTTTATATAATTCATTTAAAATTGAATGGGCAAAAGTGTACCATCCGAGACTCTTGGGTTTCTTGGCAGCCAGGACGACCTTCCTCACGCAGCTCAAGCAGCAGCAGCAGCTCCTCCTGACGCAAATGACGCGATGATGAACGAATGCTAAACATGCGATCTGCGACACTTTTTTCATCCAGTTTTTGTATCGAGCGATCCGCCGCTTGCCCAGAACTTGAAACTCTTGTACTTTTGTTTGCGTCCGATAAATAAGAATTAATGCGCTCCGAAGGCCCGTTTAAATACCGCATTTTAATATTTTTTTATACGTAAATGCTCAGTAGAGAACTGCTCAAATGGATTGTGTTTAATAAGCTTAGAGTAATTAAATACACATAAAATTATACATCAAATTTTTAAACGCATCAATTCATTCAGAAAAATATCGGCAGACGCGGGATTCGTAAAACGAGCCTTGCAACCTTTGCCCCGTTCTACACACCGCGCAATCCAAACGACTATTCTCTGCCTGAGCAGATACGCGAAATCTGATGTATATATATACCATTTTAAACATTATATGTTTAATAAGCTTATTGGCAATCAAATAAACAAATGTGATTTTTTAAAGGTAGATACAATTTTTCAGTCAAAAATAATTAGCGAGTCTTGGGTCCTACATAAATATCACTCATAATTCATATATACTTTTATGTCTTGTGACAGTCTCGTGTAGCAGTCTCCATTTAACAGTCTACACAATGTAAGATGGAAGGCTGTTATGTCCATTCCTTCATATATTATATCCAAGACACATCTTAAAAAAAAAAGATTTCACGGTATTCAGTGAGTTGCCAAGATTAGCGATCAATAATAAAACACAATCACTCTTCTTTCTTTAGCCTTGCCATTTCCTATCATCTGGGGTCAGCTCTCCTTGTGCACATTCGACATATCTGTCTGTCCTGCGTTGCATTCTCAGAGTTTTCAGATCCTTGCTTACAGTTGCAGTCCAGGTTGCCTGTGGTCTTCCAGGTCTTCTTCTCAGCGAGGGTATGTTGATGGCTCTCTTCACCATGTAGTCCTCATCTCTCAAAAAAAATAAAAATATATTCACTGTATATTTATATGGTAAGTTTTACATATTTATGATAATCTAATCTCAAACCGTAAGTGCTTGCGTGTCAATCGGGCTATTCTCTTCTCGGCAAATCGCGTTTGGTAAAAGGCTTCTTCTTAATTTTACACGGGTTCTGAAACAAGAATGCGCTGTATTGCCTTGCACATGTGTCATATAAAGGATTAAGTGCTTGTTTCGAAGCTTTATGATGCTGACCAGTGCATGTAAAATGCTACTCAGCGAAGCATTCCTGCAACAATTTGATCGAATATTAACATTCATTTTGCACGACATGCCTATCGTTTATTTTTTAACACCTCTTAACTGTTGTAAAGCTAAACAGCCCTCGCCCGGAAGAACTCGAAAAGCTTCAAAGCAAATTGAAAAAAATATCAAGATCCTAGTCCATTATTTTATACAAACGATTAGAATAATGCAATTTTTTTTTTTATGTAAACACAATTAATTCTGATTTCTCATCTGTGGAATTCTCTGATGCTTACCATGGTGTATATGGCTAATAGCTGCATGTGGAGTGTTGATCCGCCGACGTCATAGACTACAGCCTGAGATTCACGCATCATCCTTATTACTACAGGAATTTAGTATGAATCGGTGGTCCTCACCGGACGACTTTCGTCTACCACCAATTTTAATTAATAGGCTATGACTGGCATTTTACGGGTCGTGGATCAAATTCACACCAACCGGAGGTATTTTAGAGCTCAGAAATCGTTTTTTTTTAATGTCCGTCGGTGATTCGAACCACGAGCTTTACAACCTTTGCTCTATTCTTTTACACCGCGCAGTCCACTTGACTATTCCTCGCGAGTTGATATGCGAAGATTGATGTATTTACAAAATTGTTACCATCGTATAACGATATTTTTTATGTAAGCACATACAGGAGAATACCAACAGATGGTGATAATAATTCTGAAGTTTCATCTGTGGAATTCTATGACGCGTACCATAGTGTAAATGGCTAAACGCTGCATGCGGAGTGTTGATCCGCCAACGTCATAGACTACAGCCCGAGATTCACGCATCATCCTTTATTATTACACGAATTTACTATGAATGGGTGGTCTTCACGGGACGACTTTCGTCTATCACCAATTTTATTTGATAGGCTATGACTGGCATTTTACGGATGAGGGATCAAACTCACACCAACCGGGGGTATTTTAGAGCTCATAAATCGATTAAAAATACTTTTTGTTTTAATCTCCGTCGGGGATCGAACCCACGACCTTTGGCTTGCAAAGGAAACGCTTTGACCATTGAGCTATGCTTGACGGCCTTAAATTATGTCCAAAATTGTACACTGTATAGGAACTCTTTAACTAGGAAAATACTACCATAAGTGAATATTGTACTAATTATTAGTAATTTTACTTACGGCATACGTTCATCCGGGGTTCAAGTTGATTTTGTGTTAAAAAGTTCCATCTTTACGTCTGTGTTACTGCATTACCTTTAATAGTCGAGCGCCTAACATTACCGTCTTTAAGCGATCGCAGTAAATGTCACTCATAGCGGTTGTTCTTTTTAGTGAGACCATAAAACATATTGCCCTAATAACAAACTATTAAGAGGCACCGTGATCTCATTTCCCGGACGTGGACACTTACACTGGCTGGATTCCTTGTATAATTAATTATTACATCCACAATAAAATGCAAGAGGACTTTAGTATAAACTATCAAATAAATTGTATTTATTAGATGATTGATCTTTATTTCTCTAAAGCGTTTGAACATAAGCATTTGATGTATACATCCAAAAGTTTATTCGCTCTCCAAAAGAGTAACACTAACCTGCCAAAAACTATGCCTTTTAGGAAAGGGATCAGACTGTTTAACCAAATCGTCTCGGATATTGATATATTTCACGTAAGGGAGGCCCAATTCAAACATGACCTCCACGAGTTTCAATATCTGGCGGCCATATTTTAAAGCTGTGGAAATGATACGAATACAATATCTGTATTACAATTTAATTGAAAATATAACACAGCCATTCAAGATGTAAGGTGCCCAGGGATTTAGATTTCCAGACAAATATATGAGAATTAAACTTGCAGTGGTAAACCTTTTTACAAATACAGTTACGTTGACGAATTTATGTACAATTTTATCAATGTTTCCAACATTCACTTTGAAATCCATTATCAATACTAAATATTTATTTAATTACCTTGTTTTTACATGGATCACGTAAGATGTGGTCTCTGTTTAGGAGACTGCAGTTTCGACTAACTCGTAGCATTCCTCAATCCATCACTTGTCAAGAGGCAGCTGAGCTACATTGTATTTCATAAATGGTCAACCCCATTTTATGTAGGAGAGAGGGTAGGCTTGTGTCTATCAGGGAATGATAAGAGAAGGAGACATGTAGGGTTACAAGGATGAAGAAAAGAAAATAAAAGAAAACAAAAAACAAATCATTATTAAAAAAATAATACCTTAATCATTCTATTCGTCTTTTAACAACTGTTTTTAAATGTAAATTTTAAGAGTATTTCTATCTAATATTCTTCTTTAGCCTCGCCATTTCCCATCATCTGGAGTTGGCTCTCCTTGTGCACATTCGCTATGTCTCTCTGTCTGTCCTGCGTTGCGTTCTCGGTCAAGCCCAGAGTTTTCAGATCCTTGTCTACAGTTGCAGTCCAGGTTGCCTGTGGTCTTCCAGGTCTTTTTTGGGTATGTTGAGGGTTTTCTTCACAATGCGGTCCTCATATCTCCTAGTATTTCTATTTAATATTTAATCAAAATAATAATATTTCTATGAATATTAAACGAGACTCTTAAAATAATGATCACGAATAAATAATTGTACACCGGATGATATCATTAAGCATCTCAAGAGCCGTATTTTTAGTTAGAAATTTCAGCACTGGCCACCATATTAGGAGTCTACGGGGCTATTTACAAATTTTGATAGTTCTTCGTGGGTGAAGCCAGCCGACGTTTACCGCAATTATGATGAAATAGGCTCTGCTATTAAACTGAATACTTTAATTATCATCTGAGAGGACCTAATGTCAAAGAGTTCGGCAAAGTGGTAAAGCAATATGCTGTAATGCAACGATTCATAAGCTCAAAATCTTATGAAAGTTAATAAATATTATTAATTTGTACTCATAATTAGGAATGTTGCACAATTCATGTTTCATTCGTTTTGAGATATTTATTTGAAATATTTATTTGAGATGCAAGATTATGTTACTGCAAACCAATCCACCGGATTTATACTACGATGAAGATAATTTTGCGTTTTATTATTGGTGAAAAATCTATATAAATGAAAAATGCATTTGGCACTAAATGCTATATTTAAATTTAAAAATATATGTTGGATGAAGATTATATTAATTTAAGACAATAAGCAATAAATAAACATTTTGTTTAACTATGCTAATCATGGGCACATTTATGTCTGACCAACAACAGAAGCATATTACGCGGTTCTATTAAGATCACTGAAGTTAAGTATAGAAAGCGGACCAAAACATGAATGGTTTATCGTTATACCATTGGTCGGATTGAGCTGCCTTTAAGGTCAAATTTTATAATTCGGAAACATCTAAGCTTATGAAAAAGAGTCAAGTAATATGGTGTAAGCTGTGAATTTGTATGTGTATCAATTGTTGAATATTTATTGAAATATTTAGTGGTTAATAAAAGTATTAGAATATTGAAATACATTCTTACCCCTAAACTTTTGAAATAGATGTAAGGTATTCTATATTATCAAATAATATCGCAATCATCAAATTTATTAAACATAATATGTATTTTTTTGGCTACAATTTATATTATACTAAGGAATATTGTCAAACACTTGTATTCTCTTACTCCTTATTATTACTCCTTCAGGTATGCGTATAATAAAATATATGTGAAATTATGATTAAAAGTACGTGGACAACTCATAAATCGACATGGTTACAATGTATAATTTCTTTAATCGTGGCGATTAAGATGGTACGCTGGAACTGAGTCGATATTTAAGTTTCTTGTTAGATTTTAAGACTGAGATTGAGCTCGACTCGTGCACCTGAGACGGCGCCTATGGAATGATTGATTCATACACATTATACATTAACACTTTCTGACCCAAGATATTGGTAATACTTGTATGTATTAACATCCTCCTCTCTCTCAAAAGGGTGTTATTCCGTCGCGTGAGGGCATGGTGAGGAGCAGGTCAGCAAAACAAAGACTTTTTTAGAAGCACATTGACGTTTATTTACGATAAAACTTTACAAGCTTGTGGCCCGGACCTAGGCTCAGCAGTAGGCTGAGCCACAGTACAATATGCTCTCGCCGAAGGGCGGTAGGCAACTGATCTCCGCGCTCGGTATGGACGGTGTATATAACTAATGCCAATATGGCAGACACATCCCTGCTTGACAAGCGAACAGAAATAGAGACGAAAGATTGTTTATTAAGGTTTTCGGTACCAGTCAGCAAGGGCTATATCATGCTGATGTCAGTATCAAACAATGTTTTTACCACTTTTTATTCTGTATCCCTCCCAAACTGGAATTCAATGGAATATTTATAATCTTTATCGTTTGATATAGAAATATGATGAAATTCATCACGATCACGTTGAACACCTGTTAATGAATGAAATTAAGTTTTTCACTCACTAAGTGTTCGATGTAAATAATAACTATATCTTTTGTTTCATAGTCGCCTTAGTTCGCCAAGTGGCCACTAAAGGTGTTCGAAGCAATGACTGTCACTACCACCGAGTCACTTTCTGCCCGGACACCGTTAGGTACACATCGTTGTTTGTGGCTCGGGTAGAATACCGAAGTTTGTCAGTTTTGTGTTAAAAATAAATGCCAATGTGCTTCTCGACAAATTCTTTGATTTGTGACTTACTCTTCAGCCATCCATCCACGCGTCCCGATGACGATCCCGAATTAAAAATCTGTTATTTTGGTTAGGTTAGGTTAGATTTGTTAAAATCACTATTTTTCTTAATCGCTATAAGAGTAGTATTCAATATTAACCTTAAACTGTCTCCGTGCAACATACCTTTTTTTATGTATCTACAGTAAGTAATAAGAAAAAGGGAAAGATATTATTATTTAGTAATTTATTCCATACTATTTTAATTGCAATCAATCATTAGCGTGTGACCACAGTCGCAGCTCTAGTTTTCCTTCGTGCTGAGAGTGTTGCGCGACACGCATTCTGCTGGCGTGTCGCCAAGCGGGACAGCTCGTTCGCAAAAAGGGAACAAGAAGACGTGCAGATCGGTGCGGAGCGTGCGGAGCGGCGTGCACTTTATCGCTTGGTATGGCCGACGCGTGCCCGCGGACGACAGGCGCGATCGCGACGTGCAACTGAGGCCAGGGCTTCACAATCAATTATAGAAAAAATATAAATATCGCAGCAAAATGGTGAAATCGGAGAAACCAATTCCTTAAGAAAAATGAACAACAGACGAAAGACCTTAAAAGTTCAACTCTATGAGGTGATTTCTCTAAATAATATAAGTGATTTTATTAAATCTAACTTAACTGAATTAACCTCACCAAGAGTTTAACTGAGGGAATGCTTGGATTACCCCGAAAGAGGACCTAGCCCCTGGACACTACTATGTATGGAATATATGGAGGTCTCTTAAAAGACGAGGACCGGAGTATGCAAGACGAGGACACAAATGAAAGCATGACAGTTTTACAGCGGACTGATTGAATGTGACTGTGGCATGGAGCAGACCCTGTCATACCTTCTGGAGTGTGTGCTGTGTAACGCCATCGACGTCTCCCACTTCTGGGGAGACAGGATCTGACCCTGTTGTTTCCGACACGATTATAAATATATATTTGTAATAATATGTGTTGACGCAAGCGAAACATGGGTACCCCTGAATAAGTCCATCTTTAACTGTAAAATCTTCTTAAAATGCATGTTTCCGATATTGCCATAGCTGTCTAGCGGAATTATCTGACGTGTATTGACATAAATAAAAAAACAGGGATTGTGATTCTTCACTTGACATCTTCTGGTATAACTCACTGTCCACGCATTACAATACCAAATAATGTCCCCTGCCAAGGAAACTCTCATCAGCATGGCTCGCAAGCTCCGTCTTTGTTTACAAATAAAGATACACGGTGTGACTCAATCCGACAAATAGCGTCCTAATATGGACAATAAACTATGGGCTCGCTATCAAAAGGGCTCGCACGTGGCTTGAATTAAGGAAACATAAATTAAAGTAGTTTGTAAATCTGTTATTAGGACATTTAAAAAAAGGCATTCATTTAAAAACAACAACCAAAATTTTCATTGGTTACGGTTAGGTTAGGAGATTTTATTGAATTAGAGCAATACATTTGATAAAAAATGACACTCTCGCCATTTTCTGAAAGATTTATTATGATGACTGAAACATCTCCAAAATGTTTTCAGTCAATTTATAGAAAAATAGTAGATTAAAAAATAAAAAAAAAAAAAATCAAAGCTCCGCAAGCAACTTGCCAAAAAAATTGTTTAGAGCATCTTGATGTACGGCTGTGAGACATGGTGCTTATCTGAAAGTGATAAAAAAAGACTAGAGCCCTTTGAGATGTGGTCATACAGAAAAATTCTCGGAATTTCCTGGAGAGACCACGTCACGAACGAACCAGGTTCTCAGCGTAATCAAGGAAGATGGCACCTAGTAAGAACCATCTCAGAGAGGCGAGCCCGATGGATCGGTCACATCATGCGCCACGGTGGTTTTTTTCACAACATTGTGGAAGGGATGGTTGATGGTAGAAACTGTAGAGGACGCCCTAGACGGGAGTATTTGCAACAAGTGTCCGAGGACATGAGTTGTAGATCTTATGCTGAGCTAAAGAAGATTGCAGATAATAGAGAAGATTGGAGATCGAGATGCAAGATTTTGCAGCTGCAAACCAATCCACCGGTTTGATACTACGAAGAAGAAGAATTGATAGAATCGCTGACCATTTGAAGGGTATATGATGTGGATAAGAAGGCGCTTAAAAATTGAATATTTGAAAAATAAAATCAGTATATTAGAATAAAGTACAGAAAAGTATTTATATTTATTAATTTTATTTTATTATAATGTAAAAAATACGAACAATCTTTTGGAAGTTACTCGTCAATATTAAATTCCTTTAAATTAATTAATGTAGCCAACAAAGCACCTTTTTTATGTGAAACTATAAAGTAAGATAAAAAATACTTAACTTTATAAAAATCCACATTAAAACATATGTTAAAATCTAACTTCATAAAATATTCAAAAATGCCTCACAGTTAATGCTACAAATATTATAAATATTATTATATCGTTTAGTAAAGTATTCTTCACGACGTGGAAAATCAATTTTATCAACCTCTAACCTGAAGAGGATTTGAAGCCGTAAATATTTATTTTACGACATTACCTTTTGTTGAAGAATAAAAGACACCAGCTTTTAGATAAACCAGTTGGAAAGTTTTTTATAAAGCAATGAACTTGATTTTCAATTAGGTCTTGCACTTGACTATTAAAATATGTAAATCTATTAGAATACCATAACTTTCGCATCAAGTATTACCAAAAATCCACGAAAATTTATAGTTGATAATCCGCAGAAAATATATATCCATCACTGTTTATCGGTATTGTCATTTTATTTATTTACTAAACACAGAGCAATAAATATGTCAAATTAATACATCTGATATACCAATGATATCAAGTCACTCGTAAATGAAAGGGTCAATAAAGGGTGAGAAACAATAACTACAATGAAACATTAACGTTTAAAGAAGAGCATATTACCATTTTTCATATATCAGTGGAAATCATGTGTGAAAAAAAGAAAAAAAGCATTAAGATAAGTTGGAAAACTATATAAAAGTGCCATTACAGTTACTTTGTAATGAGTGCGAAAAACTCTATAAACCAACTGGAATGAAGAACACTCGAATATAGTATCATAATTATGAGCACTGGTGTATTTAGCTACAATGTAAATAATAAGCATGTTTCAACAACTGTTTTGATTGTCAATATCGCAAATGGTAACAAACTTGCACATATATTTTTTTGAACCGAGTACTGCGCTTGTGAGATGCACTTATTGGAGTTAACGCGTGCGAAAAAGGCTGAGTATAGTGCTGAGCCAGGAGTAAATTTGTAAGCAGTCCCTTGCCATACGTTATCGTCATAGATGCCGACAATAGCCGGCAGAACTCGCTGCAGATGCGCCGCATAACCTATCGTAAGCATATTAAATGTACCATCACTTATAACTAGAATATCAAGTGCCACGTGAGCTACGGTTGGAATAGTAAACGTGAATCATGAAAGACATCTTGAGGCCGTTAAGCATTTTTTAAAAGTAAATATATGTACAGAAGATTACTTCAAGACTGTATTTTATGTATACATTTAAACTATGGCCAATATATCATTATCATCAGCCTGTATCCGTCTACTGTTGAACGTAGGTCTGCCGCATGAGTCTCCATCATCTTAACGATGTCGTCAATGGATTCGAATAGCAGGTATTACCCATAAAATAAAGATCACTCAATGCGCTATGGAGAGATCTATACTAAGAGTGTCTTTAAAAGATAGAATCAAAAACTATGATATCCGAAGAAGAACACATATAGTAGAAGCTACCGAATGAATAGGCACACTGAAATGGCAATGGGCACGACATATCTGTAGAA
Source organism: Glossosoma conforme (assembly GCA_022606575.1). Lineage (NCBI taxonomy): Eukaryota > Metazoa > Arthropoda > Insecta > Trichoptera > Glossosomatidae > Glossosoma > Glossosoma conforme. Next base: position 1,220,367 of record JAGTXR010000101.1, on the reverse strand, counting down.
GAGGCTATGGTCGATGGAGTACAGAAGTGTTGGAGTGGCGGCCAAAAATTGACCAAAAACTCTCCAAATTTTTTTTTTCCAATTTATTTATTTATTTCTTCCAGAAACATTACAAATATAAATATTTAATGCAATTCTGAAATAGGATATAATAGAAAAAATATATAAAATAATACAATAATAATACAATAATTTGAAAGTCCCGGAGCTCGCTAAACAGAAGACTCCACGAAATTACTTTGATTAATAAATTCCTTGAGCTCATGTCGAAAGTGGGCTTTTCTCAAATGGAATATATCAATGTTCGAGGCGATATGGTTGAACAGTCTGATCACTCTCCCAAAAGGCATAGTCTCTGGTAGGTTAGTATAACCTCTAGGAAGAGCAAGCAATCTGTGCCTCCTTATCCTTAAATAATTGTCAGGGACAAACAAATAGAGAACAAACAAAATATCAGGATTTCTGAACACGCTGCGCACTAGGTGAAAGAAATGAATACTTACTACTAAAAGAGCGTTCGTCGATCCCCTACAAGACGGACTGACAACATTAGAAGAATAGCGAAAATAACCTGGACGCGGAGGGTAGAGGATCAAGAATGATAGATGTGGGAGACCTACGCTTAACAGTGGACGGACACAGGCTGATGAAGATGATATGTGTATGATACAAAAATGCGTATGATTTGATTTGCATTTTTCTTCGTCATGTGATGCATCCTGATTACATGTACAACATTGTTAAGCATCGTTGCAGTCCTGCTGGCAAGTATGGCTGGAGGGTGTCTTTCCTCCCCGACACGTGCATTCCTCGATGTCTCGTGCTGCGGAGCTGTTCCCAGGAAGTTGATTTATTGCGCCCGCATCTTCGCCTCAACGCGGCCGATAATTTATAGTTCCTTTATTAAACGCGTACAGAAGGTGCTGTGAAATGCACCTTATTCAATTTTTACTGCTTTATTAATAGCGTGTAATATAAAATCTTCAATTTCCTCTGCATTACAAGATTAAAATATATATAATTAACTCGACACAAAATAAAATGCAAATATAAATTAAAGGAAATTCATTACGTTAACATATTCTCATTTCAACAACTGAAACGCTTATAAATTAACAGCAAATGATATTTATCTCCAAAATTTAAGAAATATAAACGGTGAACGTAGAGATTCGAACCGCGAACCTTATTCGTTTCTTTGATTTTTTGGTTCTGAATCGCAATGATCCGCCGATTTTTTAATATGTTGATAAAAAAATGATTCAATTAAATGTGCTTGATGAATCATCAAGTAGTTACATATGTATTGACACGTGTATCTTATGCTCTTCTGGAGCAACTCAAAAAAATCTGGTAGTTAATGAATCCTTATAAGATAGCGACAGTTCAGCTATTGCTTAAAATGATTGTCATACGGTGAGTATTTAATTTTGAATCCAACATTCATTTGTAGAGTTTAATTTTTTCCATCAATGCCAGTTAAAAAAAGGTTATTTGTTAACTTTTAGGCAATGCCAAAATAGTTAATAAAAATTATACTTAAATCATTCTCATCTTCATCGTTGCAACACTATCCGTCTCCCCTCATATCATTCCCTTAGAGACACCCCCATCCCCTCTTCTAAATTAAAGTGTCCGACCTCATACGAAATGTACATACAGCTCAGTTGTCTCTTGACAGTGATAGATGGAACTAGGTTACGAGTTAGTTGAAACTGTAGTCTTTTAAACAGAGGTCATACTCGACGTCATCCATGTTAAAAACAAAGTAAATAAATAAATGTTATTTATAAAATAAATTTGTATGTAATATATTATATTTTGTCAGATAAATAATTAATTATCAAGGTTTTCTGTTATTAAAACCTAATATTTGTAGTTTCAATGATTACTCTGAGCGCTATTTAGTTGTTTGAATTGATATTGAAATCTTGTAATCATATATTTGTTTTAAATATGACACTATCATAGTCATCTTTGAGTGTTCGCTCAGTGCCGGTTTTAGGGGGTGGCGAAGTGGGTCGGTGACCTATGGTGTCGAATGAGCTTAGGGCGCCGCGGGCAAGCAATCTTTCTTAGATTTTTATAAATCTAAACAATTAGAGGTGCTAGAAATAAAATGCCCTAGGGCGACAAAGGGTCTAAAGGCGATACTGTGTTCGCTCTCCTAACTGGAACATATGGTCCTCACAAACTGCTCACGTACATTAAATCAAACATATTTCCATAATTTTTTTATAGCGGTGTTTTGCTCGTGTGGCTCCATTAATATTTATAAACTAGAAAATCTTTTAGAAATCACATGTTGTTGAACAGATCTTATAAAACAAGCGTACTCACTACGAGTACATTTAATTTTAAAATGTAAGAAATTTTGGATCCAACTGATTCTCACGTGTGTTTGAAATATGATTGTGATCATTAAAGGTTTTAGAAGGTACGGTATAGTACAGCGGCTAGTTTCGTATTATTTATTGTGAAATTGGCTACAAGCTTTGCATGTAAGGCGACCGTGATTAGTCTGCGGTTCGAACTGTGAGAGTGGAGCACCGTACATTGTACAACATCCACACGATTTTACTCAATTCGAATGTACTACTTCCTATGCATCCTGAATTTTTTTTAAAAATATTTCCCACAGATGGTTGATGCATAATTTGCGATCTTACCGGATACGTTCTGATATCAGCTTAATACAACTCCTTTAGGCTGATGCCGTAAAGACTCGAAAAACGATATTTTGTCTCTTATTTTTGTTCGCTCGCCCGACATGCACATCTAATGTTAGTTTTAATTGTATAATAATACACGGTGCTTGCATACGCCATTTTATTTGTTATGACAGTTGGCCCATTTCCTGTTAGTACCACTGTCATCTTGAATTCGCTTTTTGTGCCGCGACGGTTGGCAGCGCTGATATGTCAGAGCGCGCCGTAAGTTGGAGCTCGCTCGCGACCGTTATGGCGCACGTCTAATAGCGTTCGCCATAATGGGTGGACGAAAAAGCAAGTGCAAAAAAACAAATAAACGCGAATTGTGAAACGTAAACCAGTTCTTTGTATTGTGAACCTGATCCTGCATCCTGTCATCCAGTAAATCGATATCAAATTCCGAGAGGAGGATACAAGTTCCATAAGATCACCATGAATTACCGCCACTTTGTTAGTTGCCATTGTCCTTCATCTCAAAAAAATATTGTACGCGAAAGTCTACCTGGGCACATAAATTACCTGGTTCCCTTCGACGATTTGAAGAGAGGCTAATATCAGAGGCATATTTTGGGTGATTTGGAATACGATTTTTTTCAATACATCAAATGATTATCTCGAAGCTCTCGAGACCAAAACTCTTTAGTATTAAAGAGCTGCTTAATCCAATCAACGATACGCTTTAAACAACGGGCCCATCCAACTTTTGGTCCACGTCAAATGTTGCTCAACTTCGATGATCCAACGACATAACGATGTGCTATTGTCGTTGGACAATGTGATATACTATGCAAGTCATTTAATACAAACAATTTTCTAGATAAATCCTTCTACAGTGTGTGTATGTATTAACAAATTTGTTTTTTTTTTTAATTGTATCTGAGTTTATTCTTAAATATTGAAAGCTTAGTCTGTTGATGAAGAAATGGGTGTCTACTGCACAAGGCAGATAGACCTGAAGAGTAGTCCTCCAGCAACACGGTTACCATGCTGCAGTGTTATACCGTGTTGTGTCACTAACCCGGTAGATAGATAGTGCATGTCATAACACGGCAACATGGCTGGCGTGTGAAAACCAAAATTGCCCAGCGCTTCGCCGTGATCTGCATACCATTATCGACCAACTCGCGAAGAAGCAGATAGAGGAAACCACACTCAATGGGAACAGTTGTTAGAAAAGACACATAGTGTGTGTAAATTATGTGACTGGCTGTGTTACACTCTTGAATTGTAACTTGGTGCATCTTCAGTATGATTGATTAATTCCATTATTATTATATTATCAGTATTTTTATAGCGTTTTTTTATAGTCCAAGCTTAAGTTCTTCCAAGTTATTTAGTTACTGACATATATAAAGACTAGAGGCCTTTGAGATGTGGTCATACAGAATAATTCTCGTAATTTCCTGGAGACACCACGTCACGAACAATGAGGTTCTCAGGATAATCAAGGAAGATAGGCACTTAATAAGAACCATCACAGAGAGGCGAGCCCGATGGATCGGTCACGTCATGCGCCACGATGGTCTTCTTCACGACATTGTGTAGGGGATGGTTGAGGGTAGAAACTGTAGATGGCGCCCTAGACGGGAGTATTTGCAGCAAGTGTTAGAGGATATGAATTGTAGCTCTTATGCTGAGCTGAAGAGGGTTGCATAGAGGACCGAAAGTAATGGAGATCGAGATGCAAGATTCTGTTGCTGCAAACCAATCCACCGGATTGATACTACGAAGAAGACCGGCATATAGAGTGTTGATCACATCAATTTTTACAATGACTCACTGAGTGGGTGTTAACGACTAGCTTTCTTTAAAATCAATTTTGATTTAAAGACTACGAGTCATATTTTACAGGTGAGGTATTTAATTCATACTAACCGAGGCATAAAGGTAAAGTGATAAAGCTGGGAATTTCCTAGCACCAATATTTTGAATGCCATTGCAGGGGTCTTTTTCAGGGTTGACGACTTTGTAATGAAGAAGACCCCTGCAATGGCGGTCGAAATATTGGAGCTGAAAAATTCGCTACGCACGATTAAACCCAAAAGTCACAATTTCAAATGCGACCGTGTAAATCTATAAAGTTATATAAGTGATAGAATACATATGTAAATTGATTGAAAACTATTTTTTTTTTGTAATTTTCGGCAGGAAACAAACCTCTGACATTTGATTTTGTTAGCAAAAGCTTTACCCTAAAGACATACCTTTCGGTACAGAACAAGAGTTAAAAAACAATCACAGGTGAATGCATTCGTATATTCTGCATGAGTCCTCCATCTGATCTCCTCTGACTTTGAAAAGCAGCCTCCTCTCTGTTATTATTTTGATATTGCTAATCCGTCTAGCAAGAAGTAATTCTAAATTTGCTGGTTTTTAGACGCTAATTAAAAAAAACTTATCCATAGACCGTCCTACGTTCTTCAGATGTCACATATAAACTTTGATGGCCGACTCTTTTGGTAGCGTCTTATATCAAATATCTTCTTTAGATATACTCTTTTTGGATTCTGTTATATCTTTTGAAGACACCGAGCATGGCTCTCCATGCTTGAGTGTCACGTCTGGGAAACTCTAAATCACCGGCGACGTGCTGTAAGACTGATGGCTGATGAAGCTGCGGTACCAAGCTTGCTCAACGTGGATCATCTTCATCTTCCACGTATGAAATTATGCGAAAACATTAGTAGCATATATTATACAAGTACAATATAATACAAGTTATCTCAATAGGGAAGAAAGAGTATTCAGAGCGCTCTACTTTCATGCAACCATTTACTGGTGTAGTCACCGTGGAGCTTAAAATAAAATAAATAAATTTATTTATCGTTTTATTAGATTTTATTTTGGATTAATATTTATTATTATCAGCTTGTTTAAAACCTCTAATGACTTTTAGTTGTAGTTATTTAATTCTACAAATTCATGTCATTACGTTAATTTCCGTAAATAGTAGGCAAGATTGGAATAATTTTGGCGAATTACCATTCCATAATAATAAAAAAATCTCAAATATGACAAACGTTTTAAACCATTTATTACGGCTCGGTGGAATACAAATTATAATTTCAATTAAAAAACTAATATTTGAAGCTTAAATGTACTTATCAGGTCTATTTTCATATATCACATAGGTTCTTGCATCCTTTAGCTATCAAATTATGCATAAAAAACTATTCTAAGAAAGTAGCAAAACGATATATCACAGCTACCGATGTCAACGGTGGGGGAGTCTAACACGGCATATATCGGGCACCGTTGCGAAAAAGTTAAATATCACATGAGATTTTTCATTCACGATCTTTACTAGTGGTTTTCAACCGATGTGATATTCCCAACCAGCCGAATTGGAATTTAAAAATCTTTTATTATACTAAGTCATTTATCCAAGTTTTTTTCTTAAGTTATTTAGTAAAAGGTAAAAAAGATTTATGAAAAATGTAAATACATACAGAAGCTTACCACTAAATCATAGATGGGCAACCGCCGGCCCGCGGAGCTATTTTGTCCGGCCCTGATTCATCTCGGCGAAGTAATTGAGAAATACATTAGTTAAAATAATGCAGATGACACGGGCGCTTGCAGTGATTCGGGGAAGCTCGTATACGCACCGAAGGATTACGAGCGGGGCCCACCCCCTCCGCGCTACATAATATAATAATATATATTATTATCGCAATGCATCCGATGGTTTGTGTTTCGGCAAAGTTCGTAGGCACGAAATATCCCGAGTGCAGCACACTAATTCCGTCCCCCTCCGCGCCGCATTCCCCTTATTTAGTGTTCACGCGACTTCTGGTCTGGTTTGTTCTGTTTACTGGTGAGTTCTGGCGTAGAAGACAGTTTTGTTTGTCAGTTCTGAATATTGTTTTTAAATTTGTGACAATGTCAGGGGTTATGTCGAAAAAAAGAAAAGTTGATGCAGAGTGTCGAAAATTTCAAGACAAGTGGACGGAGGATTATTTCTTTATCCTGAATAAAGGAATGCCCGTATGTTTGCTGTGTAAGGAGTCCGTCATCATCATCATCATCATCAGCCTGTGTCCGTCCACTGTTGAACGTAGGCCTCCCGCATGAGTCTCCATCCTCTTCGATCCTCCGCCTTCCGCATCCAGGTCACTCCCGCTATTCTTCTTATATCGTCAGTCCATCTTGTAGGGGGTCGGCCAATGCTTCGTTTGCCAGTTCTTGGGCGTCCGTATCCGTCAACAAAGAATTCAACTTAAAGAGACATTTTACTTCGAGGCATGCGGATCACCAACAAATAAATGAACAAATTCGAAAAGATATGATACAGAAGTTGAAGAAGAACTTGGATACCCAGCAACAAATGTTCAAAAAGCAAATAACGCAGCACGATAGCGTTGTTAAAGCCAGCTTTGTTGTAAGCGAAAAAATTGCAAAGCATTCTAAGTCATTTGGTGAAGGAGAATTTATTAAAGAGTGTCTGCTCGACGTTTCAAGTATAATCTGTCCCGAAAGAAAAAGACTTTGAGAGAATATCTTTGTCGAGACGTACTGTTGTCCGACGTATAGAAATGATGGCTGATGATATCAAAAAAGTTTGAAAGAGGTGATTACTGGATTCGAAGCATTTTCAATTGCTTTGGATGAGAGCACAGATGCCTCTGATACAGCACAATTAGCAATATTTATCAGAGGAGTTGACGTGGACTTCAAAATCACAGAAGAATTATTAGCTCTTCAGCCGTTAAAAGGAACGACTACCGGTGAAGATATATTTGAAGCAGTCAACATAGTCTTCGAAAGCTTTGGGATTAAATGGAGTGCACTATCTGGCATATGTACTGATGGTGCCCCTGCAATGGTTGGCTTACGGAAAGGATTTATTGGAGTTGTTAATGAAAGAGCAATAGAATTACAGATCCAGCCGGAAAATTTAACAAATTTTCATTGTATTATCCACCAGTAAAATTTGTGCGCAAAATCGATGAAATTCAAGAATGTTATGGATGTAGTAGTAGCAAGCATTAATTTTATTAAGTCACGTGCACTTAATCACCGCCAGTTTAAGGTGTTTTTGGAAGACCTATTTGCAGACTATGAAGATGTGTCTTATTACTGTGAAGTAAGGTGGTTGAGTAAAGGAAACATGTTGAAACGATTCTATGATTTGAGACAAGACATTGCAGATTTTATGGACATAAGAGGAAACACAATCAACCAAATAAAAGATAATCAATGGGTGTGTGATTTAGCATTCCTTGTAGATGTCACAGGATACCTAAATGATCTTAATTTAAAACTACAAAAACAGGGACAATTGGTTCATGAACTGCATAGCCATGTCAAAGTTTTTTGTAATAAGCTTAGATTTTTGAAAAATCAGATAAGAGGTAAAAATTGTTACCATTTTCCTAATCTATCAAGGCATACAAACATCACATATAATTCTTATGGAGATGAACTGAAGGCACTAATAGAGCAATTTGATACGAGGTTTGCCGACTTCCAAAACAAAGACTCAACATTCGCTATATTTGCTCGTCCGATGGATGCTGATGTAAATAATGTGCCAGCAAATTTACAGATGGAACTTATTGAGCTTCAGGGGATTTAGCGCTAAAATCACAATTTGACAAAGTTACTTTGACGGATTTTTATAAATTATATTTGGTGGAAGAAAATTATACAAACTTACGTAGATTTGCAAGAAACATCATTTGTCTTTTGGCAGCACGTATACATGCGAACAATTTTTTCGAGGATGAAGTACACCAAATCGAAAATTCGAACGAGGATAACAGATGAAAATCTCGAAAATTCGATGAGATTATCATTAAGCAATATCAACGCCAATATTGATAGTTTCGTAATTCAAGTACAAAGTCAATCGTCACATTAAATTTTATAAGCAATTATTGTCGTTCATTATATAAATAAATAAAATATGCAAGAAGTAGCAATGTGTTTTATTTAATTTAATATTACCTTAATATTGTTAATAATTTGGTCCGGCCCTTGACACGGAGACAGAATGATAATGTGGCCCCAGACCTAGGAAAGGTTGCCCATGCCTGCACTAAATGATAATTATTAAATTATTTCTAAGAAAATGCATGTCATTTTGAAGATGTATTAGTAAAGGGAGTTTTGATTTGCCGATGTCATATGATAAAAATCTGTGATATTTTATTTATTCTTTGACTTAGTATCAATGGGAACTATTTTTATCCAAAGCTTATTTTTGTTAAGCATTATATAACACGACTTTCTACAACCGAGGGAACAAACTCACAAAAAATAAGATTTGAATAAACTTTTTTAAAATTTAGATTTAAGTTCTTGTAAATTCTTTCATAATCTTTATTTTTATGTTCGGAGATAGTTATATTGTCAATGGGCACTATTTTTATCCAAAGCTTATTTTGTTCAATGTTCTTTTCTTAAATCTACGACTTTCTACAATCTAGGGAACAAACTCACACGAAAATAGGATTCTAATAAAAAAAATATAAAGTTTAGATTTCGGTTCTTTTAAATTCATTCATAACTTTAATTTGTATGTTCGGGGATAGAGCTCTTGTCTATTGCATGACCTTATTTATTTGGGTTATTCAATATTACCTTATGCAATATCAATATTGTTTGCAGAATATACCTCGCTATGACCAGCGCTATCCTTTTTTTACTTCATATCAGGTAATAATGACGTCAGCTAATGAAGTTATGTGATGGCACTTTAGTTACGCAACAAACGGTGCGTCATGCGTGGAAAACATTGCGTCAAAGCCTTTGTTTTGAATGAAAATATCCAGATTTGTCAAGTGCTTAACAACTGGCTCGATGCTCGATATGTGTTTGTTTTTATATGTAATCACATGCTGGAGAATACTGCCAGACAACGATAAAGATATCTTATCTTATTTAGTGTATTCGTGAGTGCATTATTTATTGGAAAAAGGCACGTATAAAGACTAAATCATTACATATTAATTAATGTATTAAGAAACAACTTACCTTATGCCTGGTATAAGGTAAGTCGTCGTCTTCTTCTTTTTCTTCTTCTTCTTCGTGTCAGCGACGTCAAATTATTTCTGCCCAGTATCGATACTAAATCGATAGCCCGTGTGCTGCCTAGCATTAGGTCTTGAGGTGTGCAGCTTGTTGGGCATATGGAGCAGGACCTTAGGTGTAAGGCGGTCTGCAGGTCTCCGCAGTCACACAATAGTGGCTCTCCTGCGGAAGAATTCCCCACCGCTCGAGGTTGACCTTTGCTCTATCAACTCCGGTTGTTAATCTGTTCAGGGATTTCCAGGTCCGCCAGTCAAGGTTCTAATGAGGTAAGTGAATAAATATTATACCTGGATTGGACAAAAAACTGCCCAAAAAGGAAGATAAGACGCACCTTAGAAATAATAATAAAAACCGGAATGCAAAATATTTTTCATTGTCAACTCTTTTAGCATTATCTTTTAAACCACCACTTCAACAAACTTAGTTATGTGATTCTGATTTACAAGAAAATTTGCCTTTAACTGATACCACACCGTCCGATATTACGAGTAATAAAACTTTTATTAAGTAAGCTGTTACTATCTGAGAGTTATTATAGTTCTGGCGATAGGTGTCAGTTAAGTATGCGAATTTCTTTGTATTCGCTCCTTACCTTGAAATTCCTCATCAAGTCTAACTATTGTATATTCAATTTTCAACGAAAGCACATGTTTTCAAAACTTATTATGTGTATTATTTAAAAATATCATAAATATTACCTTAAAATATAGGACTATTTAAGCTGAGATCTAACGTGAGACTTTTCGCATTGCAGTCGAGCGATGTTTCCTTTAGGCATATTTCATTGAGACTGGTTCGATATGCGATACGAGTTTGAAGTACCGAATTAAAGCGATTTGTTGTTATCATTCAAAATAAATCCCATAATACTGACGCAATGTTATCCAATACTTGATATTGCTCAGAAAATTTACTGCGGGAAACGCGCTTTATATTTATTTTCATTATATTTACGCATAAGTGTTTTTTTTACACCGTCCATTTCTGTGATGCATTTAAAACAACTTCATGATGCAATGTCGACCTAGAATGAAACGAAGATTTTGTGACAATTTTATTTTCTTAACTTAGAGATAAGATTAAAATATTATTTATGTACGAGTGTAATGAATATGTAATCTTTTTTTTTTTATTTTTCTACATTCTATGTATAGTTCACGACTTTTATATGATATAAATATAAATATGATTTTATATAATATATTTTGTATGTGATATAAATTTGATGTGAGATAAAAAATAAGATAAAAAACTTATGTCTTGAAGGATTTATGAACAAGAGACTAAGACATGAGAATAAAATTGTACTTAGAATAATGTTTTTTATTCAAATATAAATGAATTTAAAGCAATAAGTATCTAGTTAATGCTTGCCACGAGCCACTAGACGTATCTATATGGCATAGACTAACACGTCTTCGCCGTTAGTTAATAATAAAAATATAACGAAATTTCAATTACTTTTTTGATGTATGGAGATGAATGGTATCAAGTGTCGATATTTATTGATTCAATTTAAAAACGTATCATTTATTCATTTAGAATGGAAAGCCGCGGACCCTGGGCGATATTTAAGACCTCTCAGAATGTTTATAAATTGGACCTTGTACTCGAGAATAAACTAAATTAAAGTCGAAATTCAAATAGATATATGTTTTTTTTTATTCTATAATATTAAAATAAATTATTTCCTTGTCTTATAGATGCTTAGAAATAAAATTAGTCGACTATTACGCAATCATTTGCTGATTCAAATTCCCTTGAAAGTTAAAACAAATGTGACACGTAAATTAAATGAAGGAATTATTAAAAAATAAAGTTTTTTTATTTATTTATTGATATTTTGTTAATCAAGTTATTAAAAATTATGAAAAAAATATCACAAAACACTCATGAAATATACAAGTTAAATACAAAAGTGAACGAAGAAAACTAAAATAAAAAACACGAAAAGGTCACAGAGATTTTAAAAACTAATGCCATCGACAAAATCGGAAAATTATATAAAAAAAGTTCACAGTGTGCTTGTGGTTCACTTAAAATTTATTTATATAAATTCATAAACTATTTTAACATTAGAGATCTCGTTTAATTATTTGTGAAACTGAATTCGCATCTAATAAATTTCGTTGATTAAACGAGTCGGTAAATCAGTCGCAATTTGATGAAAAATATATAATTTCTAGAAGATCGTACCTGCTACTTTGAGCAAACAGTTAAGCGCCTTATCCTCTTGGCCAGTTTGAATTATATTGTAAATTATTACCTAATCAGAGAGACTTATTGCATTCGTTATTTGTTATTTTTAATCGAATCTAAAAAAAATACTGGGTGATGTGTGAATACCGAGATATCTGTACATCTAACAACAATCTACGAGTACACTAATGACGTTTGCGGATGAATACGTCATATGCGGTGTATAATATCTAACTCGAAATGGCAAACGTTATATAATCCACAGATCCACATCTCTCTATCTCCGTCTGGCAGTATAGTCTTGTATCCGTTTAAATAAAATAAAATATTGAATAATATACACAGTAGTTAAATTTTTACTGGAACAATGTTTCAATGTAAAAAAGTTAAAAAAAAAACAAACTTTTTTTCACATTAAATGAAGTAAATAAAACTACGAGTATAATTATGCAGTTTCACGAGTATTGTCAGTATATAACCTTAACATATGGAAATGAATCAACAAAAGACAGCAATTATTTGACAGTTAATAAGTGTTCTATCTAAGCTCGTACAGTGCTTTATTTTATTAGTAATGTATAAAAAATAAAATAAACCTTTAAAAAGCATGGATAAGTGATTGGTTGTAGACGAAAAAAAATTATCAGCGATGTGCAACCTTTTTAAAGGTCTCTTTGATGACGAACTTTCAGCGTAGCTTCTTTTAATAACATGTCATCATTTCGGACATTGATGACGCATATTGACAGCGCTGTCATTGGGAAAGAGATGACCAAATGATCCATCGCACTGTCAAGTGTTTGCGCATTCGAATCCCGTGCAACAAGATCGCCGATAAGTGGGCGCCCGTTTTTTCGTCCCCTACCTGTAATAATTGACAGGTGAGATAATAAATTTGAAATCATGCCTTCTGAATTTGTAGCAACAGTAAACACTTTTTATTTAATTAAAATTATATTATTTATATTTCTTGCGTCCACATAGAGATTCATTGTGAACGTTACAAAATAAGATATTTTAGGTTTTACAAAATTATAGATCACGTTAATTAACGCTTAGAGAGATGAAACCATGGTGTCATGCACTCTGTACACTTCCTTAGAAATCATTGATACATTTTTTTAAATGCTCTATAATGATAGTCAAATTACTTTAAGTGGTAGTTGATATAGATGTACATAATATGTATTATGCATTAAATAATGTTACATTTAAATAAATCAAATAAGTTAGTAAGGTGTACAGACTTTTACGGCCTTGAACACAAAAGAATTATACATTAAAAATATAAATACTTCCAAAATAGATAACGTTCGGAATACTTTCATCTACAGTATAAAAACTAACCCAAAAATAAATTTTCTTACAAACTAATATCAAGTTTTTAATACTAAATTAACGTTTTTTGTTTACCCTTATTATTGAAAATATTAAAAGTTGCATACTTAACTTAAATACATAAGATCAAATACACGTTTTAAGAGTACTGGCAAAGCTGTCGTACACTTATCTTATATTGTATTAATAAATTATTATCAGCTATACATTGTATCCAACTCTACATTTTATAATGTAACTTGTTTTCATAAGAATATACTGAGTACATACTGGTAAATATATTTCAGTAGATTCATAAACGTAGTTTGTTTTTTGAAGGATTCTTTGTTTTTTTATGTAAGCACGTACAGGAGAATGCCAACAGATGGTGATAGTAATTCTGAAGGCTCATCTGTGGAATTCTATGATTCTTATCATGCTGCATATGGCTAAGCGCTGCATGTGGAGTGTTGATCCGCCAACGTCATAGACTACATACCGAGATTCACGCATCATCCTTAATTATTACAGGGATTTACTATGAATGGGTGATTTTAACGAGACGACCTCTGTCTATCACTTATTTTGATTAATAGGCTATGACCTGCATTTTACGGGTGAGGGATCAAATTCACACCAACCGGGGGTATTTTAGAGCTCATAAATCGATTAATAATATATATATTTTTAGCCTCTGTTGGGGATCGAACCCACGGCCTAAGACTTGCAAAGCTAACGCTTTGACCATTGAGCTATACCCGCCGGTGTTTGTTATGTAACGGTTTCATGTGGATCAAATCAAAGATATCTGGCATGATCGTCAAGTGCTTTAAGCTCTCTGTCGAACCATTTGGTGAATGCGTACAAAAGCTCGCTCCGGGAATGCGCCCAAGATAATTTATGATTATTATATTTGCGGTCTTCCCAATTACTACCGCGGCCCGCGGCGGAGCCTCCGAGAGGTTGTTCGGCGATTGGGTGGAGTAACAAGCTCGCCAGTGATAATGCAGAAAAGTTCTCTTAACGGGCACTCGAGCTTTTTGCAAGCATTGTTGCTATGTTATCATTGTAAGTACTCCCATTAAGAGTGACAAAATGACTAAAAAAAGTCAATTTGAATGCCGAAAAATGTATTGCTCTTGAATGGGGACCGCTATCGAACACCACGTGGAATTAGATAGCTACTGTTTCTTAAGAACAAATAGTCTAGGCCTAAATAACATAGGGTTAACTATCATCTCATCTCAGGGAAAATTCATTAATTAGTAATTGAGCGTTGGATACTGTTCGTTGTCTTAAATTTTGGATCCTGGACATTTGTCATTTTGGAAATCGTCAGGAAGTAAACATAGTATTTACTTGGCTTTGGGAGCAGATAACATGAGATAATGATAATGGCAGATGACAGAATTATGGAGTGAAATTTTATGACGTTCATATGCTCCAGGTTTATATGATTTCTAGACTTTTACATTGCATCAACTAGTATTCACATTATCAAATGTAACTTTGTATGAAAATCATAATGTAACTTGCTTATAGTAGCAATAATTCAATGCAATAAATCATATTAATTACTGTGCGTATTTTGCATTATGCTGATTTTTATGTCTCGTAAAAAGCACTTGGTTTTATTTTATTCAAGAAAATTTATTCCATTTGAAATCCTGTCACACATGATATTAGTATTCAAACGTGGTAATAGGAAATGTCAAACCGGTAGTTTACAATTTATTTACGAGAAAATGACATTTGTATATATCAGGACTTAGCCGCAATGGAGACGTGTCAAAACTAGATCAAATTAAGAGTGCCATGTTGAGATGTTGAAACACTAAACTGTCATGAGAACGGTCACGGGTTCGATCCTTAGTAAAGCTTATGAAGAAAAAATGATTTTTAAGTATTGAATAAGCAATTCATTTTTCTATAAATTTTGGCATGAATGACAAGTAAATACGAAAGCCTTGAATTTCACAGTTGATCAAGAGACTGAGATATACCTGATTGTGTCATGTTCTTTTTCGGATGCCACAGAAGAGCAAAAACTAAATGTGTATTTTATTAAGTCTTTGATGTCTTGCGAGACTTTGAAGGCCCTCTATAACTGTAATATTTTAGTATTTAGTATGATATCCATTACAATATACTATAAGTAAACTTAAATGGACAGATATAATTCTACATTATAAATGTAGAACCTTCATAGATCGCGATACTGCAGTCTTCGAGGAAGTGAAATAGTGCTCAGTATGATGCATGTCAAAACAAGGTATGAAATACTTATCTATTAAACCCTTTAGAACTATTCACTGTATGTAATCAGTGGAGCTTCGGAGAACAATATAAATGGAGATTATCGAATTCAGTAGCGTCGTAAGAACGTACATTATACAGGTAAAGTGTCTCGATTTCCATTTGTCAATATTTTCCATATGTTTTTACGTAAAAAAGTGAGACTTCATAAATACGTACTTACTGCAAATCGAGTTTAATATCATTACAGTAAGAAGTATTACCGTGATTTGCAGAGTTTGCATAATGAGTTGATTATATTTTATCAATATGTATTTAACTGCATGCTTGTAAATATAATTATCAGTTTATTTATCATATAATTAAATGTGATTAAAATAACAAGTTAACATTATTAAATTATTTAGTTTTGATTATTAAGTGGTGCAAGCAATCATCGATTGATAATTTTTTTTTTTTTTATTATTATTAATTATCAAAAAAACCGTACGAAATTTTTAAATTAATTAAATAATATTAATCTATATACATTAAGCCTAAAAAAACTTTGATGCAAAACAGATTTAATTAAATAAAAAACATAATTTAAAATATTTTTTAATTAAAAATTAATAAATTTAAAATATTTAGTTTTGATTCACATTTAATTTAAATGATTACATGTTTCGGCGTCGGTGGACCCTAAATAAATGTGAATCAAACTAATTACATTTATTTTTTAATTAAAATTAATTTAAAATTACAATTATGCATTTTCACCAAGTATTGACAGTTGATAACCTTAATGTTAAATAAAAAACAAGTTCGCCATTGCCGTTGTACTAAATTGAGTGCTCGAAATTCCACAAGTATCAACTGGGATCAAAAACAATAGATGGCTATGAGCACGGGTGCTCTTATCTGGAACATAGACGTTAAAACATTCAAGAATCCCAGGGTTGTAAATTGCACCGCGAAGAAAAAGGAATGGATGTTTGAGAGCGTTAATTTTCCTCCGGGACTCTAACGAATGAAAAGAAAGCATCCCTAGAAGAAAAGGACAGATTAATGCAGGTAACATCATTTTATTTCGGAAATTTTTGCCGTCCATATGCTCCAGCTAGAGATCGGATATGTGAGTATAATATAATTGCCGTAGCCCGTCGTTCCGCTCGTAAACCCTTGCACTCGTAATTCAGGCGTCGGACGTATTTACATATTTATTTACAGCAGAGCGCCTGTAACATGCCCATAAATGATGTTATAACGCGCAAATAATGTATTCGGAGTGACACGGCTTATCGCACTTTGGTGCTGAAACCATAAACTTTGAATCTGCTGTTTAATTTTGGCAGTGGCAATGACTTAACACCTGTTTTTGTAAGCGTTGTATCCATGTGGAGTTCTCTGGTGGTCTCCAACAGGTAAATAAAAAAATGTTCGCGGGGCCGATAATTTCGAGTTAATTTAATCACTGCGAGAATTGATGAAAAAAATGTGAATCTCTTAACGGAAAATTCTATAATTTGCCAATGGTTTCCGCTCTGTTATTTATTTCTTTTGCAGAACCGTAGTTTCAAGATGTAGAAAAAGTAACCATGGAATAATAAATAATAGTCACAAGAGAAACATATAAAAAACATTATATTAGAAGAAAATGAAAAGTGTCCAAGATCACAGAGATCTAGTAAAACAATACCATCGACAAAATAGGAAAAGGCGATCTAGGAGTTATGTCAGTTGCCATTATCCATGCCATGCTCAAAAGCATCTTATCATGCGAACTTTTTTAATGTAAGCACATACAGGAGAATACTGACAGATGGTGATAGTAATTCTGAAGTCTCATCTGTGGAATTCTATCACGCTTACTATTGTGCATATGGCTAAGCGCTGCATACGGAGTGTTGATCTGCCAACGTCATAGACTACAGCCCGAGATTCACGCATCATCCCTATTATTGCAGGAATTTACTATGAATGGGTGGTCTTTACGAGACGACTTTCGTCTACCACTAATTTTATTTAATATGCTATGACTGGCATTTTACCGGTGAAGGATCAAATTCACCAACCGGGAGTATTTTAGAGTTTAGAAATGGATTAAATATTCTTATTTTTTATTTTTCATATCCGTCTGGGATCGAACCCAAGACCTTTGGCTTGCAAAGCAGACGCTTTGACCATTGAGCTATAGGTCCTTCTGGGAGCACCTGTTGTATACGAAGCATATTTTGTATGATTCGTTTATGGGAAATTTTAAGTTGATCAGTTGATTAGCCCTACGATTGATTAGTCCTAAGCGGCTGCTTAACTTAACCAACGCCACGCTGTAAGTAAGAGGAGTTAATCCATCAAAATTTTGGTCAGCGTGCAATGTTGCTTTATTTTGTTAATCTACAATTTCTTACGTGTATCATTGTCATTGGTGCAATGATCGAAACTGTACAAAAGAGACATTCAGGTAGACATTAGGTAACAAGTCGACTTGAACTTTCAGTAACAAATATCTCTGTGTGTCGAATCGTTGTCCTCGCTCTCATTAGGAGTGTAATCTAAAATGCATTGCTGTGCTCGTATATCATCCTAATCCTGGATGTGGACCCGCAAACCGGTGGACCAGCAAGTCAGGATGCCAAAGGCGATCGCTTTGATACTGCCTCTAACTAAAACACAGTATTTAACCATTTATTCATAACTATAGTGATAATAATAATTTTCTTTAGTCAGCCACCAGAGCCATAAAAATTTCATTCATATAAAAAGAAAATACGAGGTAATAAATAACATTAAACAATTTCAACATCTACTACTCCTCAGTGAGTGGAGCACCGGATCCCCGCTGGATGGCCACGTGAAGGCGCGTCCAGTGCCCCTTCAACTACATGCAATAATGCAAGATTTGATATAATTTTCGCGTCAAACAAGCACATAATTAACTACATAACCTCATAGATATCAAATAGTTTCGCACTTGAGATTAGTTTCACAACTTAACCAAAACTGTAATTATTATTTATTTTATATTATTATTAAGGAATTTTACAGCACGTTATTTCGTTATCATACGAGTATATAATAAATGGAAATCATAGCATAATTTAAAATGTATTCCAAAATAAACATTGCCAAATTAATTTGTGAACAATCGGGTCAATTTTTCGTCCTGAAGTTGTTTAAGGTATGTCTGCATTACGGTTCCTGTAGGTCCAATTAAAACGCTGTAGAAATATTAAGGCCAAAGAAGTTTATTATTAAATAACTTCGTTGGTTTTCGTAGGCTTTACCCAAAATCCACAATTCCAGGTTTATTATAATGCCCCGTTCTCTTCATCTTGAAAAACCGTAGATTATTAAAAGTATTATACTCGTATGTAAGTTTGAGCATAGAGCAGGGTTGAAATTAGTATAGAATCTCTTAGCTAGACGTGACCTTAGGTAAACTGTATTAAATGTATCGTATGTTCCAAGATAGGAGTGAATATGGTAGAGATTCGAATCATTTTACTTGTAAGTTCTAAGCTTCAATATCCAATACATTTGATGTTACTATTGAAATCACACTTTACATACCACCATAGATTAAAGTGTAATTTTGTATTGCGCAATGCTCTTCCTGTATATGTATATTTCTCATTAATCAAACTGGACCATTAAAAAAAAACAGTTTCAAAATATGCATATAATCTCCTCAACACTTACTAGAAATGTAGAAAATAATTATTTTTGTATGCAGCATACAGCTTCCTACTACTGTGATTCATTTAAATTGCAATAGTGAGATCTTATTTGAACTTAGTTTCCCTCACATGGAATATGTCATTTTTCAAAGCAATTTGGTTGAAGACGCTGGTCCATCATCCCATCAGGCATCGTTTTTGGAAGATTAGCGTTGCTTCTTAAGAAGAAGAACAGTCATTCAGATTGTTTCGTCACACATTAAGTGTCATTATTTCTTAATGAAAAGAAAGCCTATGATGATATTTTTCATAACGTTTTCCATGTTTCTTATGAAAGCTGATCTCGGTCCGGTGTTTCTTGCTGGAGGCTGCTGGGCTCCGATTGTGATTTATCCTTTGAGCGTGTTGCGCTTCTCATCATAATTCATGCTCTGGCCAGAGAGCAGCGGCTGTGGATCTGGTCCTGGCGGTAGGGATGCTGGGCGAAAATTACAAGAAAAACACTGGTTCAAGTCCCTTATAATTCGCATTTAAAAAAACCGCCAAAAAATAATGTACCAGTTATATCTACTTATAAAGCTATAGAGCGTAATATTTAATTTTCGCAAAAACTTAACGTTTTCTAACGCATCGTTTTTCCGATAAAAAAACATAAGCATAGTAACTTTTAACCCTTTCGTTGCGGCTCGGTGGAATACAAATTATACTGTCAATTATAAAACTAGTAATTGAAGCATAAATTTACTTATCTGGTATATTTTAATGTATCACATTAGTTCTTGTATCCTTTAGCTGTCAGATGATGCATTAAATCTATTGTAAGAAAGTAGCAAAACAATATATCACCGCTACCGATATCAACGGTAGGAGAATCTTACACGGCATATATCGGGTACCGATGCAAACAGGTTAAAATAATAATTTTGTATTTTTTTAATGAAACAATTTTCTCATAATTTGAAATTTTTTTCACTAAAAAATGTTTATGATTCAAAACTGTATACAGATAAGAAAAAACGATTTTTTCGATCGATAATTCTTGGTAGAATTCCATAATATCAAAATTAAAATTAAGCATTTTATCCAGTAATAAAAAAATGTGGAATATTTTTGAAGTAATCTTTTATTTTTATTTCGACAGAGCATAAATTATTTTATTTCAAATTTTTCGAAAATTTCTTATGTCGTCAGTCCATCTTGCAGGGAGTCGGCCAATGCTCCGTTTGCCAGTTTTAAGGCGCCATTCCAATACTTTTCTTCCCATCGACCGTCGTCTCTTCGACAGATATGTCTTGCCCATTGCCACTTGAGTGTGCCTATTCGTTGGGTAGCATCCACTACTTGAGTTCTTCTGCGTATTTCCTCGTTTCGGATTCTATCTTTTAGCGACACTCCTTATTACAAATTATTTAATTTAATTTTTTGTACATTAATTTATAAATCTTTTACGACCATAAAAGATATCAAAACATTATCGTACTTAAAAACAACAATGAAAAGAATAAGAAATACAAAACATAAATAAAAAATACATGCAACTTATTAATGCAGTCTAAATGAAGTTATTTGCATGCGTTGAAATTAATGCTCCCGATGCGCTTATGAATGCATCAAACCGATACTGCATTAAACGCGAAATTACATAAACAATCGTTAAAAATACCACAAAGTAAGACATAAATATTAATCAGGTTCACAATCAGTCGGCTGCCTTAGTCCTGGATCGCGCGGCAACTCCTGGAGTATTAATCCTCATTTAGCTGCAGTAATTCTGGTCTACAGCAGTAATGCGAGCCTCATGATCAGGAGTAGATATTTTTGTATTTCAGCACATGTAGAAGAGTACCAACAGAGGTTCTAGCCCATCAGTGGACTCTATGATGTTCAGTTAACGCTCGATAAATCTTCTTCAAGTCTTCTTATGTATGTGTTAATGAGACTAACGTTTTTGGGCTACTATACGAGTATTTTGTACCAAAATACAAAAGTGAATTTAGTATTATGTAGAGTGAAGGAAATTGAACCTTGCTGAAGGTCGGAAAATGTTAAAATATTTTTTAAATTTACCAAAATGATAATTGAAAAATATTTTCAAAACATGTTTGGATTTGTATCACACTGAGTAACTCTTAACTGCTTAAATAAGACCGCAGTTTAAAAAACGTTCACTGAAAAGACACTAAGCAATCACTATATTTTGTCATTACATACCATCTAGTTTTATTCTCATAATAAGGTGTTTTTTTTTTTACTAAGTGTAAGTAATCAATATTTCACCAACTCGGCTAATGCGCTTACATTTTGTATTGTAATCTTAAACTTTCATTATTAATCTTTAGTTCGCTGGGATATGAACGCCTTGACTGATCATGGTAGTCTACCGCTTTAACATCTGGGCGATATTCTTCGGTAGATCTGGACCATTCATCGTCCGTCTGCTGCAAATGAGATTTCTGCAATTCAAGAGTAGGGGAGCGAATCGAGAATTTTAGCATTCGTCATGTATATTATTTATTACTATGTAATTGATTACATGTACATTTTTTAAACATTTATACTACCGAATCTCTACAAATATTAATTAAATTCATTTATACGTTGCAACATAGTGAAATTCTTAAATCGTCATATTTTTATTTTTTATGTGAACACATACAGGAGAATACTGACAGATGGTGATAGTAATTCTGAAGTCTCATCTGTGGAATTCTATGCCGCTTAAAATGGTGCATATGGCTAAGCGCTGTATGTGGAGTCTTGACCCGCTAACGTCATAGACTACAGCCCGAGATCCACGCATCATCCTTATTATTACAGTAATTTACTATTAATGGGTGGTCTTCACGGAACAACTTTCGTCTACCACTAGTTTTAATTAATAGGCTATTACTGGCATTTTACGGGTGAAGGATCAAATTCACATTAACCGATTTTAGAGCTGAGAAATCGATTAGAAAACCATTTTTTTAATCTCCGTCAGAGATCAAATCCGAGACTTTTGGCTTGCAAAGCAAACGCTTTGACCATTGAGCTATACCCGCTGGCAAAATTAATTTGATGGAAACGTAAAATCAATGGAAGCTAATCGTTTAATCTTACTCATAAAGAAATATAATATTATAATTTATGATTGAATACTCAGTATTATATTTATTGATTTGTGGTTTTACTTACATAAATAAAAAATAACTGGTAAGTAATGTGAATTTAAGAGCTTGTATGAACGAAAATTGTAACAATTGACTATAGTAATAGGAAAA
Source organism: Glossosoma conforme (assembly GCA_022606575.1). Lineage (NCBI taxonomy): Eukaryota > Metazoa > Arthropoda > Insecta > Trichoptera > Glossosomatidae > Glossosoma > Glossosoma conforme. The sequence goes on along the minus strand of JAGTXR010000101.1, from coordinate 1,197,930 downwards.
GCTTACTTTAATCCACGACGATTTAACTAAATAAATTACATTATAATATAATCTGGTCTAAGAAAAATGTTTAAGCACCTAAAAATCACTAGAAGTAGGTACAAGCTTGAAAAAATAACAATTCAAGTAATTAAAAATTAATTATTTGGGTAATGAGTTATGCTTTACTTCTTAAAAGTGACTTAAGAATTATCTGCTTTTAATGATATATTGTTTTAATATATTTAAGATCACAAGTAGATCTTTTGTCTGGGAAAAATGGAGCCAGGCTTAAGTGATTGCGGATGTTTTTATATTACTTAATTGACGCAGTTCAAAGAAGAGCAATTCGTTTGATAAACAATGACACTCTTACGTCTAACCTGCAATCAATGGAACACAGGCGTAAGATTAATTCACTTTGTCTTTTCTACCGTTATTACCACGGTCGCTGCTCTTCGGAACTTAAAGAACTAATTCCTCCTGCACCCACCCACAACTGACAAACTCGTCTTACACTTGCCGAACATCCATACACGGTTAATCTCTGTCGACCAACAACTGGCAGTTTCCAAAGTTCCTTCTTTAATGCCACTGGTAAGCTTTGGAATGCTCTTCTAGCGTCTTTTAGCGAGCTTTCTCCTACCTACAATCTGGATCTCTTCAAGAAACAGATATATATATACACTGGTAATCTCTCAAACCCACACGTATGCAGCGTACAGCCTCCCTGGCTGAGCGTCATAGAGTGCACTGGTCTTGACCGGCTGTGCTGTCCTTCATGCGTTTACATAAAAAAAACACATCATACCCTAATGATTACATCTTCACAAGGCTGTACGTTTCTTAGTTTTATATCAATTTGAGCCATATTATCCGATCTCTCAAGTAGATGTATACTCAATATAAAATGCAAATATGTGGAGTAATTTAGATTTTAAAGTATGACGTAATGGATTAAATATGCAGGCGGGTATCATCAGAATCACCATCACCATTACTATCTGTCAGTATTCTCTTGTATAATATATACACATAAAAAGTATATTTGTCATGTTTTCAGTGCTCCCAGTGCTTGCCCAACTGTGGCTCATATACGAGGCTCCCGGCGTTGAGAGAGCTCTTACCGTAATGAGCACCCTAATGACTTATTTAAGGCGGTTAAACGTCTCTATAGTCAGTTATATCAACACGTCATCATGTAAATCAGGCTGGTACTGTAGCTGAAACTGCATAATTTCTTAACGCTTTAAATGATACAGTCTACATCTCATGCAGCCGTGTAATGAATTTTGTGAATAGCTATAGATAATTGGTAGTACAAGGAATAAAAATATGAAGGAGTAGACACCAGTACACGATATTTTTCAATGCTTTTGTCAGTCAAACGGAATTTCAAAAATAGCTGGGACTTTCAAATACCGTAAAAAGCACCCACTATGTTCTTATATACATATTTTTACCTTTTTTTTTGTCCGCTCGTCTGACATGCACATCTAATGTTAGTTTTAATTGTATAATGTTGCACGGTGTTTGCATACGCCAATTTATTTTTTATGACAGTTGGTCCATTTCCTGTTGGTACCACTGTCATCTTGAATTCGATTTTTTCGTGCAGCGACGGTTGGCAGTGCTGAGATGTCAGAGCGCGCCGTCAGTTGACAGTTGGAGCTCGCGACCGTGAGGGCATGCGCCCAACAGCTATAATATATAACAATATAATAAATGTGCTTAAAAATATTATTTTTGATTGGGCTTTACGAGGGATTCGAAAATGAAGAATCAAAGCATAATTTATTATTATTGAGTGTGTCAGGCAGTCACCTATCCAAGTAATATCCTCACCCAATGATGGTTATCTAGCAGAAAACGTCATTTTCAACGTAATATACCAGTCAGAAGTAGACATTATTAAAATTTGCAAGATTTTGTAAAATTTTCATTTCATTAACACAATATATCCAATATTTCGGCAAAGAGATTTTTGAACGTTAATTAAATCAATAAATATTCGACAATAAACGTCTAATAATAAATCAAATATAATAAACTGTGTTTAACGGGTTAACCTGCAGTTCGTTCCGATGATTCGCAAGCCTCCTGAAGGGCCCAAAGGGCCAAAAAGGCCCGCATAAGGCCTTCGCTGATTGAGGCCGAAGGGGATCGTTTGCTCCCGTAAAAGCTCACAAACTTATTTACTGATCATGCGATTCGAAAGCTGAATAAGCTGTATTAGCTCTTTTTTTTCAGTGTAATGACATACAAAAGAATACTACTGGACGTTTATAAAAAAAATATTGATTACATGTGATGCTTGTAATTTTATAGACAGCCATCGCTCTACATCGAGTATCGATTTACAGGGCTTATAGAATATAGTCCACCATTTTTGTATCATGAAAGTAACTCGATGCGAATATAAAAAGTGGATACTGCCCTGAATGATGCATGCAGAGTCGTCACAGGCTGCCTCAAACCAACACCCATTTCAAAACTATATCAAACATAAGATGCAAAAACATATGCGCCGAAGAAATGCGTAAGGCAATCAACCAACCGTCCCACTGCTTGTATAATCTGATACTCCGAACACCCAGACTGAAGTCGCGAAGCAACTTTCTGAGATCCACACAACCTCTCACACCCGGCCCTGAAAATGAGAGACTACAGTTCTGGAAACAAGTCGCCTTAGATGATTTCATTATTCCAAAGGAAAGTCTCCAACAAAGGACAACCTCGAGCGGTGGGAATGCTTCGGCTGGGAGAGTCACTATTGTGCGACTGTGGAGACCTGCAGACCGCCTCACACCTGAGGTCCTGCTCCATGTGCCCAACAAGCTGCATATCTCAGGACTTAATGCTGGGCAGCACACAGGCTATCGATGTTAGCAGATACTGGGCCAAAATAATTTGACGTCGCTGACACCGAAGAAAAAGATGCGAGTGAATGGTATTATTTTTTCGAGACTGAGGAACACGTAAATGCAAAATGCCTCCCTCAAACTCAACATCATTTAATATGATGTATCCTCCTATGTCAGCTGTGCCCCTCAACTCTTCTACATTTTATGTTAAGTTTCAAGTTACTTTTGAGAGGTTGCCGTGTCTCTCCCTCACCTTGACGTTCCTTACAAATTCAAGTCATCGTACTCGCAATTTTCTACGCATACATCTGTTCTTAAAAGTCATTATGCGGTGTCGTTTAATTTTTGAACAATACTTGTAACATATAACGGTAATTAAATGTTTTCAAATAAAATTTTTGTTAGGTTGTTTTTTAAAAGTTTTTTTTTATATTTTCTTTGTAATTCATCATTGATGTCTGTTAAATATCCAATAGGTTCTTTAAATATCAAATAGTAACGCAAGATCTAAAATTTCACTGTTCAAATGACATTAAGGCACCTTAACCATCCAGCCTAAGGATCTGCACGTAAAATTATGAGAAATCTTAAGGCTTCACAGTATCTACTGAATTAGCAAAGCACTGCTACACAAGGAGGCTGCACATATTAATGATTGTATAATTTCATTATTCAATTGAGAGAAAACACGATTATTAAAACGTTAAATAAATAAATATTATGGATAATTTGAATAATGAATAGCTTCAGAAAGTGTAAACATAATTAGCCAATAATATGGTGACAACCAACATACTGCGTACTCTATCATTACCAACACGCGTATGCTTTAAAATGGCTTACTGCCAAGAGATAATAAATTTACACAATACTTAATGTGTAAAGAAGAACTTTAATATTACATAACTTAAAGAGAACATTGTTATTTAAATGAGATTAATAGTTCTTCTTCGTAGTATCAATCCGGTGGATTGATTTGCAGCAACAGAATCTTGCATCTCGATCTCCATTCCTCTCGGTCCTCCGCAACCCTTTTCAGCTCAGCATAAGCGCTACAGTTCATGTCCTCGAATACTTGCTGCAAATACTCCCGTCTAGGGCGCCCTCTACAGTTTCTACCCTCAACCATCCCCTCCACAATATCGTGAAGAAGACCATCGTGGCGCTTGATGTGGCCGATCCATCGGGTTCGCCTCCCTGAGATGGTTCTTATTAGTTGCCTATCTTCCTTGATTATTCTGAGAACCTCATTGTTCGTGACGTGGTCTCTCCAGGAAATTCCGAGAATTCTTCTGTACGACCACATCTCAAAGGCCTCTAGTCTTTTTTTATCACTTCCAGATAAGCACCATGTCTCACAGCCGTACATTAATATGCTCCAAACAAGTGTTTTGGCAAGTTGCTTGCGGAGCCCTAAAGAAATATTCCTTGACTCAAGAATTTTGGCTTTTTTATTGAAAGCTTAGTAGTTAACTAATAGGAAATTATTTGTAAATGTAAAAAACAGTAATTATATATGACGTATTTCTATCATTGTGTTCAAAACGTTGTTTGAAGATAATTATTTTGTATAAAACATCCAAAAGTCTTCAAAATATTAATTGTTAAATTATAATCAAATTCTCTATCTTAGCTCAAATTTGTCGATTCTTACAGTCGGGTACCACAAAGGGCATTGATTATCACAAAATTCTGCCACTCTATGTAAATTGAAGGGATCAAGGTCCAAAACAACAGGTATCCAGGAATGTACGGTATATGAAAATCAATTTATTAATATTAATTTTACAAAATACAGAATGCTTACTCATGTTGTACACTAAGATATAAAAAGAGATATGTTATCAAATAAAGCAATACCAATTCAATTCCGATCTTTCAACTTATCCGCAGTGCCGGAACCTTGGTATTCCGGCGTCACCATTTGGCTGACGCTGTAATTTCAAGACCGCGATCTCGGTTCCGGAACTCAAAGCATCTAAAACGCATATGACAAAAGTGTCGACAACAGGTGCTTGAATGCACTCGCGCTCATAAAATTAATAGTACATATGATGGTTTGACTTTGTACAAAAAATGATTGCTTGGTTAACTTATTATACAGTTATGGAGCGGATCTGGAAGAATAAGAAGGACAGAAATGGGAAGTTATTACAAACGTTTAATAGTGCAGATAAATAGTGTGATGTTTAACCAAAGTAATCGTCAAAAAAAAGTCCGTCTGCAAGAATGCAGACGCAAGTAATGACACCTAACTGATGTCTGCATTCTTCAGAATCCATTACCCAAACATACCATTTCTTTATCCATTCCCACGTATTTCGTGGTTAGCAACGTGTTACCAAAGGAGGCAATTCGAGACACGCTGTAGTATACTAATTTCGCAGCCTTAGATTGAGGTCTATTTGACATTTAACTGATGCACCTAGAATCACGGGAAGGCCTTCAGCCACTCTCTAATAAGTAACTTTTTGTGTGCGGCCAGTAACGGGTCCCCATCTGGGTCTCCAAAAACACGACAGGACAGGGATGATTTTCAAGCAAGTAAACAAATAAATTTGAATTTTCGGTCGTTTTTATTAAAATGATATTGTAATTTGACAATATATAAAATAATTGAGTAGGGATATTTTATGATTTTTATAAAACAAGTGATATTTTATATGTGAATTATTAGTAAGGCATATATGTACATATTTTACATAAACACACATAGTTTAAATAACTTCTTATAGTTTACATGATAAAAAAACATGTGTGAACCAAATAAACATGTTTTTCAACTTGTACAGGCATTTCTAAATTACAGTACCTCGTAGTAGAACTCAACACACATCTCAGCAATATATATTACACAAGTATGTAAATACAACATAATCACCTACAAACTTTAAAAATGGCTGAAAAACTGAAATAATGACAGGTGCGGAAAGTTTTTGCGCCGACCTGTGCGTTAGCGCCGGAAGCGACCTCCTCAAGCTTCCGGTTCGCCGAATAATGGCACCTGTTGGCGCACGTGGGAGTGTTTCCGGTCGCGCCCGCGCACTACGAAAAGGGCATTTCGAAATTTCTCTACGCGTCTTCCACCCAGGTAAAAAATACCTGCAGCAGGGACGCGCAGAATAAATTACCTAAGATACTTAAATATTTTAATGCAATTTTTATTTTGATATACAGAGAAACGATCTATAAGGATGTTTGGCATACGAGTATAGTTGAAATATATGTAGTTATAAGTACAGTGTATTTTTTTAGTTCATAATAGTCTGTAGATAGAACAATAAATAAAAAAGTAAAATTCATCATAGAAGCTCTAGTAATTACTTTTTAAAAATGAGTAATATAATTTATGGTTGGTTAAGAAAGGATGGTGTTAAATTGGGTGATATGAATATATTAAACTTATTTTCAGTAAAGAAAACGTTTTATAATATTTACGTGATTTCATTTAGATTCTCGATAAAGATGGGCCTAAAATGATAAGTTTATTTTTATACATAGAACAAAATAAATATAAGTAAACTATGTCACCAAATATTGTTTAAATTAAAAACATTATGCACATGTATTTTAATTTTAAAATGTCGTAAAACTTAGGCGTATAACCAATGCATCCTCCCTGTATTAACTTATGGCGCAGAGACGTGGAATCTGACAGCAAGTCTTAAACATAAAATAAAGGTCACCCAGCGTGCTATGGAGAGATTTATGCTCGGAGTGTCGCTAAAAGTAAGAATCCAAAACGAGAAAATACGCAGAAGAACTCAAATAGTGGATGCTACCCAACGAATAAGCACACTCAAATGGCAATGGGCAGGATATAACTGTCAAAGAGATGACGGTCGATGGGGAAGAAAAGTATTGTAATGGCACCCAAGAACTGGCAAACGAGGCATTGGCTGACTCCCTGCAAGATGGACTGACGACATAAAAAGAATAGCGAGAGTGACCTGGATACGGAAGGCGGAGGATCTAAGAGGATGGAGAGTCATGCGGGAGGCCTACGTTCAACAGTGGGCGGATACAGGCTGATGATAATGATGATTATATATTTGTGATGACCCTAAATGTAAATGCATGTGTGAAGCGTAAGCGTGCGCGTGTGTGCGCGCCCAATAATAAAATAACAAGAGGAGTGAGTGAGTCGTACGGACAACTCTTTCCCGCATACGAGGGAAAGAGACAACCATACGATAAACGGGAACCTCTACAAAAATAACGACGGAGTTGAGATACAGAACAGATTAATGACATCATATATGAAAGCTGAGAAAATATATGTTTGTATACCTGGAATTTTTAAAGAACGGGATAGGGTTAGGAATGGCAGTTTTTTTTTTTTTTAATATTGGATGGATAGGATATGTAGTTTATAATAATTAGGCGTCTTGTATTTATATCTCGTTCGTGTAATTTTAAAGATATTTATCAGTTTCACAGTATTACTGTATTTTTTTTAAGTACATGTTGTTTTTATTCTTATATGATACTTAATGTTAGTGACATTTTTTATTGCATTGTTTCATATTTGAAAACATATTTCTTTTTAATTTGTTGAACACAAATGAAAGCCTGTCAGGCTTACAGCAGACCGACTGAATGTGACTGCGGCCGGGAGTAACGCCATCAACGTCGCCCACTTCTGGGCAGACAGGATCTCTGTTGTTTCCGACACGATTATATATATACATATAACAGATGACCTTCCACCTGCTGATTTTGCTGCATTTTATAATTTGTTCCATCTTTGGAGTATAAGTGTTCGACTAAAAAAAGTTTATTAAAATTTGACTAAAACATACCCAAAGGTCACAGAACTCTCTTTTACCCTTTATGGTCCAAGACATTGTTGCCTATTTTCAATTCTGACAGGGAACAAAAACCCAAGATGAATGTTAAATCTTCGTCCGTCTGGGCCGAGTCCAGAGCCGAGCATTGTTGTAAAATAATTAATTGTTGGGCATATTAAATTATTTGGAACGCCGCGCAATGGTTTCGGATAAAGGTTTTTTTTTCCTCACAACCCAAGTCAATGATACGGCGACCACCTTTTGTTAAGATAAACATAAACTCAGGTCGGTTTTTAAAAAAAATAAAAAACGTTATCATAACTAGATGTGGATGGCATAAGATTTATAAGAATAGAGACTCATGGGGGAGGCCTACTTTCAACAGTGGACTAACATATGCTGATGATGATTATGATAATAACTTTTCGTGGATTACATAGCCGGCGAGTATAGCTCAATGGTCAAAGCGTTTGATTTGCAAGCCAAAGATCGTGGGTTCGATCCCGACGAAGATTAAAAAAAAGGATTTCAATCGATTTCTGAGCTCTATAATACCCCCGATTGGTGTGACTTTGATCCCTCACCCGTAAAATGCTAGTGATTAAATAGCCTATTAATTAAAATTGGTGGTAGACGAAAATCGTCCCGTGAAGACCACCCATTCATTGTAAATTCCTGAAATAATAAAGGATGATGCGCGAATTTCGGGCTGCAGTACATGACGTTAGCGGATCAACACTCCACATGCAGCGCTTAGTGTGCTTCATGGTAAGCGTCATAGAATTCCACAGATGAGACTTGAGATATACTATCACCATCTTTCGGTATTCTCCTGTATGTGTTAACATAAAAAAAATGGCAACCCCATATAACAGACATATTTTTTGGCAGCTGTCATGATCTTTGCCTGGTACTAAGCAGCTCTGAGTTGTGAAACTCCGAATACATAGTACACAAGGATGCTTTTTTATGGAATTGCATACAAGCGAGAAGAGTTGATTGAATCTAGTATGTTATATTATGCTCAATTAGGTAATTTGGAAAAATAGTAAGTTTTTTTTTATGTAAACAGATACAGGAGAATACCGACAGACGGTGCTAGTAATTCTGAAGTCTCGTCTGCGGTATTCTTTGACGCTTACCATGGTGCGTATGGCTAAGCGCTGCATGTGGATTGTTGATCCTCCAACGTCATAGACTACAGCCCGAGATTCACACATCATCCTTATTATTACAGGAATTTACTATGAATGGATGTTCTTCACGGGACGATTTTTGTCTACCTCAAATTTTAATTAATAGGCTATGACTGGCATTTTACGGTTGAGGGATCAAATTCACACCAACCGGAGGTATTTAATAGCTCAGAAATCGATTATTTTGTTTTTATTTTTTTTAATCTCCTTTGGGGATCGAACCCACAACCTTTGGCTTGCCAAGCAATCGCTTTGAACATTGAGCTATACCCGCCTTTAGAAGTGTTAGAAGAAATCGCATGATTATATTTATTTGTTTTTTCTTTTATTCTCAGGAAATACATTTACAGGAAAAAGCATTCCAGAGATTACTGTTGGCGTTTAAAAAATAATTTTATAAGAATTAAAGTTTTTTTTAGTTGGCGTTTTCTTGTTCTAAATTGAAAATATAAAGGCGTAAAAAAAGAGACAAGACTGTTTGTTATGGTGGGTGTTGGAAAAACGATTTCATTGAGTTCAGAAAAACAACATTCGTGGAAGCAGCAATAGAAGAAAAAAGTCGTCGACGTGCAATTCTTCAGATTAATTTTTGCTGCCTATGAAAGTTGTCTTATTTTCAGGATGTAATCGACTTCGACGATAATCAAGGAGGATAGGCACCTAGTAAGAACCATCTCAGAGAAGCGAGCCCGATGGATCGGTCACATCATGCGCCACAATGGTCTTCTTCACGACATTGTGGACGGGATGGTTGAGGGTAGAAACTGTAGAGTGCGCGCTAGATGGGAGTATTTGCAGCAATTGTTCGAGGACATGAGTTGTAGCTCTTATGCTGAGTTGAAGAAAACTGCAGAGGATCGAGAGAAGTGGATATCGAGATGCAAGATTTTGTTCTGCAAACCAATCCACCGGATTGGTACTACGAAGACGAATCGACTAATTAAAGGCTTTGTTGATTTATCTGTTTTTAACATTACAAAGAAAGATGCTTTGCAAAGCCAAAATAATCAGTTAAAGCTCGCAAAATATAACGTTACTCTTAAAGTAATTACAGGACTCTGTAATATGATTAATTTTAGAATTTAACTCAGTCTGTTTAAGATGGTCACTCACATAGTTGATGGTATGATGTCCGCCCATTCTGGTCCGTCCCATTAGCGCAACAACCTGACGGACAGGCTGGCTATCAATGCTCGGGTTATTGATGGGTCCATCATCGGTGTTTGTTTATGTGTAATTCGTTACTCGGCTTTCGACCCTAATGATGCCATACAAATTTATTGTCCGGGATCCCACCGCAGAACATCTGAATTTAGTCTTTTTTTAATAAACTTATTCTAAGCCACACCATCATATGATTATATCCATATCTCTATTCACTCTATAAGTGCAGTAAATTAAATAATAAAGTTGACACAAACTTCCAATACATCATTTTGTCACCTAATATTACCACACCTTACTGGCAAAAACCTTAACTCGTGGACCTGGAATACTTTGAACAGATTTAAAACCAGAGTTGGTTAAACAAAGGACAACCTCGAGTGGTAGTGAATTCTTCGGCAGGGAGAGCCACTATTGTGCGACTGCGGAGACCTGCAGACCGCCTCACACCTGAGATTCTGCTCCATGTGCCCATAAATCTGCACACCTCAGGACTTAATGCTAGGCAACACATGGGCTATCGATGTTGCCAGATACTGGCCAGAAGTAATTTGACATTGCTGACACGAAGAAGAAGAAGACCGCACCTTGCCTGGAAGGCATGGACATTCAGCGAATACCATGAATTATTATTTTAAGATTATTATATTGCTGTACAGTGACCTTTAAGACAACAACCCGGGGACTTAAAGAGATAGAAACATTAGTATTTGAAATATTCGATCCAATTTTTCATATTAAAATCCCTTCTATATTGCATATTTTGGTTGATATGCAATAAAAGGTTGACTGTAGTCATTCGTGGATTACAAGCGACAATCAGAGAAATGAAAGAATTTAATTATTTGATTCTTGATGACATTCACATTGTAATCGGAAGGAAACACAGATGCTTGAAAAAACCATTCCAACGTCTACCCGTAGTGACTGCCATAATAGCTAGCCTTGTAGTCTTCTAGCTACGAATGAACTAGTGCCATTCAAAATATCTCTGAGGTTGTCTTTGTGGCGTTGAAAAAGGTTAAAAGCAGCACCACAGCTAAGCACGTTAACCCTTTTACCATAGCCATCAAACATTTGTTTGTTATTATTTGTTTAATATGAGAAAAAAAACGTAAGATCTTAAAATATTGACAAGTATAATTTGTGCTTTGATGGCATGCATTGTGATTATTCAATGCGGTTGTTAAAGGTCTATAAAATAATTGAGCATTTAACGATACGTTATTTTGATGCTGAATGAAATCAATTTTCTACTGATTGATGGATGTGTCAAAACAGAACGTGAATGCGTCAAAAATAATATTATATTAACTATGATTTAATATAAAAATATATTTATCTTATAAGGTCGTTGAGCTGTCCTGAAAGGCTTCGGGAATGTCAAAAAAATACTTGTTAGTCTTCAGAATGTCAAGTTGAGTTAGAATTAGGTGAGAGTCTTGGCAGTTCACAGAATGTAGGTAATTTATGAATGATGCAACTTAGGAGTTATATAAAAATATAAGGCTTTTCAGGTTGACAATTTAAACCATTTTGTCGAAGATCATCATATGGTGTTCATAACTTTATTTGATGCATTATTAAAGATACCTTGCGAGTTTGAAGCGAGAATTCATGGGTTTCAAGAAAATTCAGCTGTAGTATCCTAGGCAGATTTGAGTTGTTAATCATTGTTTGGATATTTTTAATTATTTATTAGAATATTATTTTATTATTTCAATATTCTAATCTACTTTTATAGATCATTGACTATATTACAATATTATAAGCAATTAAATATACATATACTATACATAAAAATCCTCAAACGAGTCAATTCATTCAGAAAAAATATCGGCGGGAGCGGGATGCGAACCGCGGACCTTTGGAACCAACCGAAATAAATAGACTGCCGGAAATAATAATATTAAGCTTGTGAATAAATGCATTCTGTTTGAATAATAAAAAAATAAAAATATACATACTTTGAATATATACTATAGCGACATCTATCATACGATGATAACTTATATAGAAGATCTGAGACGAGTCATCTCAGGTGGAAGAAATTGGCCGGTGGTCGAGCGGTATAATTACCTGGGCAAAAATGGTTGGTTCCAAAGGTCCGCGGTTCGCATCCCGCTCCCGCCGATATTTTTTCTGAATGAATTGACTCGTTTGAGGATTTTAATGTATAGTATATGTTTATTTAATTGTAAACCATTGTGTTTAGAGAGATTGGATGAATATTTTAACCCTTCCGAAGCTTGGATCATTTAATTATATTAAAGGAGCTTAACCTGACCAACGACATCCAATGTCTGCTTAAGCTCACTATCTAAGTTTCGTCTTCAATTTTGCTTGGCTTCGGTGATTAGATATAAATTGGTGTTTAAAAATGCAATTTAATATGACATATTGCTTAATATTTATGTTTGTAGAAAGTGGTGTGGAATATTTTGTTTGACAAATGGTTCAAAAAAGCTCCCTCGCATTCACGGGTGTTTGTTCAAAAAAATAAAGCTTCTCACCGTTGTTGTAAAAAAAAGCTAAAAGCTCCTTGACTGCTCTTCCTCCGGTAGCCGGGACGATCTCCGGTTGCATGGCTGGACCGCAATATAGAGGCGAGATAGCGTCATTCGTAATAAGAGTGCCTGATAATTAATTATCGCCACAATAAGGCCGAGATAAAATCGTTCGAGAGCTTTTTTCGTAGTTATCACTTTCAGCAGTAAGCCAACAGAATGTAAACTAAATGGATTTAAAGAGAAATTAAAACAAAAAGTTCAAGATCATTATTTTCAACATGTCCAGTTATGATCTGAATAAGAGAAGAGCATCATTTGCGCATTTATTCACTATAGTATTTTAGCTTTAAAAAATGAAATAGAAAGACAATGAGAAGCGTTCATTTGATACTAAGTAGAGTTCGTCTTGCATGTACAACCAATTCTTAAAAAAACATACCACTTTTTTCCAGGTGTGCTTAAGTGGTATTGTTACAACTTATATACAATCATAAATATTTATCTATTCACCTTGTTTTCAAAAAAAAGAGAAAATATTATACACGATCAGTCAAACAAATAATTGAAATCAATTTACACATCAAAATTTGTTTTATTTCAGCGTTGAATGACAGCAAGTTTTGAGTGTACTACATTTTTTTCTTAAAAGTGTTGATTAATCATTAACGAACGCCTAAAAATGCTTAAGATACTATAATTTGTTTTTCATCAAGCTTAACAGCTCTTATCTTGTAAGCAGCTTAGAACCAAGTATGTATCCAGGTAGTGCTTCTGATGTAAATATTATATAGGACAAGGCATGTATAATAGCAGCAGGTATATCTTTATGGAGAAATCTTCTTCGTAGTATCAATCCGGTGGATTGGTTTGCAGCAACAGAATCTTGCATCTCGATCTCCATTCCTCTCGGTCCTCCGCAACCCTTTTCAGCTCAGCATAAGCGCTACAATTCATGTCCTCGAATACTTGCTGTAAATACTCCCGTCTAGGGCGCCCTCTACAGTTTCTACCCTCAACCATCCCCTCCACAATATCGTGAAGAAGACCATCGTGGCGCATGATGTGACCAATCCATCGGGCTCGCCTCTCTGAGATGGTTCTTATTAGGTGCCTATCTTCCTTGATTATCCTGAGAACCTCATTGTTCGTGACGTGGTCTCTCCAGGAAATTCCGAGAATTCTTCTGTACGACCACATCTCAAAGGCCTCTAGTCTTTTTTTATCACTTTCAGATAAGCACCATGTCTCACAGCCGTACATTAAGATGCTCCAAACAAGTGTTTTGGCAAGTTGCTTGCGGAGCCCTAAAGTAATATTCTTTGACTCAAGAATTTTGGCTTTTTATTGAAAGCTAGCCTTGCTTGATGTATTCGACTGTTGACTTCTCTTTTGTTCTGGCATCCCAGGTAATCGTACTTCCAAGGTATACAAATTATTTTGCATCTTTTAGGGGTACTCCTAGCATTGATATGTTAATTTTCTGCTGCTCATTGCGGCTTACTCTCATGACTTTGGTTTTTGTGCTATTTATCTTCATATTGTAGTTGGAATTAAATATGTTTTCCATGGATGTCAGCGCTTCAGTGAGTTCATCTTCAGTTTCAGCAATCAGAGCAATGTCGTCAGCAAACCTTATCATATCATTCTTTTGGCCATGTATTTTAACCCCCTCTCTATGGCCCATTTTTTCCCTGATGTTATTAATTGCATTTTGTATGTATACGTTGAAGAGTACAGGCGACAGAGAGCATCCTTGTCTCACCCCTTGACGTATTTTTGCTTCCTTTTGGACATTTCCAAGTGATATTATGGCAGCTTCTTCTTTGTAAAGTGAAAATATGAGTCTTCGTTCTTTGTATTTGACTCCAATTTCTTTCATAATATATGAAAGAAATTGATAAAAATATTAGATACATATCTGATATAAGATAAAAAAATTACCTGGAAGCTACTCGCATGACAGTCGAGTGATTTTCAACTTCTCGGTTATACACTTTGCTTGAGAGATTTTTCGGGGGGTTTTCGATTTGCGCTATCGGAGCGTCTGGATCAAAAGATGGGACGGTCCATTTATCAGTCCCAAAGCTGTGATGCTTATCTGTGCCTTGCGTGATGACCTGAGATGAACCATCTGAGGTACTGAAGGATTGTGCCCATTCAAGCGTTTAGCTTCCTGTCATAATTGTGTCAAAAAAGTATTCGTATTTTTTTACTTGTTTTACAAATTAATCACGTTCAGTATTCTTTAATTTTTGGACCATGGTTTCAATTAAAATTTTCCTTGCATCAATATTTCCTTCCATTTTAAAAAGTATACTTATTGAATTAATATATTATTCTTCTTCGTAGTAGTATCAATCCGGTGGATTGGTTTGCAGCAACAGAATCTTGCATCTCGATCTCCATTCCTCTCGGTCCTCCGCAACCCTTTATTATTTACAACTCTTTTGTCGATGGTATTGTTCTACTTGATCTCTGTGATCTTTGACGAGTGTCATCTTCTTATTCTTTTGTGTTATTTTTGTTTTTTTATTATTTTCTCTATTTATTTTATATTTATGTATACTCTGTTTCTAAATATTTGTAAAAAATTGGAATTTCGATTCTGTATATAAATAAATAAATAATTATAATATATTACATATATTATTATAATATATTAAAATGATACGACATTGTGGAAAGGATGATTGAGGGTAGAAACTGCAGAGGGCACCCTAGACGCGAGTATTTGCAGCAAGTGTTCGAGGACATGAGTTGTAGATCTTATTCTGAGCTAAAGAGGATTGTAGAGGATCGAGAAAAGTGGAGATCGAGATGCAAAATTTTGTTGCTGCAAACCAATTCACCTGATTGATACTACGATGAAGAAGTAATGGAAATAATTGTGTTATTATTTTATAGGACCCGTTCTTCTGATATCTATCAAGAACTAAAACCATTTCATATATGAGATAAATATAAATATATTTATTATATATATAATCGTGTCGGAAACAAAAGGGTCAGAAACTGTCTGCCCAGAAGTGAGCGACGTCGATGGCGTTATACTCGGCCATCATCAAGTCTTCCTGGGTGCAGCTACTCGGACACAGCGCACACTCCAGAAGGTGTGACAGGGTCTGCTCCACGCCGCAGTCACATTTAGTCGGTCCGCTGTAAGACTGCCAGACTTTCATTTGTGTCCCCGTCTTGCATACTCCGGTCCAAAGTCTGTTAAGGGACCTCCATATATTCCACCCCTGATTATGTCAAGGGGCTAGGTCCTTTTTCGGGACAATCCAAGTATTCTCCTCAGTTGCACTTCTCCACAAGTTCAGCCGAAGGGTGGCCTCAGGTATCACGTGTAATGTATTTATCATAAAAGTTTCACGAATTTATTACCAACAAAAGCGTTATCTGTTGTTTTAAATTTGGTAAATTTTATTGGGAATAAATTAAAAAAGTAAATTGATTTAATGGTTTTTCCTGGGCATATAAATAACAGCAGTTAACCCTTTTTGTCACTATTATTTTGCGGCTATCTTCATCTTCGCTACCGTGAAGCACGCGATACGATTATTTTGCAGATATACTCGTATATGAAGGGCTCGTCGATCTTATATCGACTATATCCCTGAATGTGACAATGTAGAACTGGGAATAAGAGAGATGGTACTTACTGACACTTATATTGAGAGCTTAATTACTTTGAACTGTCAACAAAAAAAAAAAGAGGGTGCGTAAGTAAGTCTTATCACTTATCATGAAACCGCAAATTCATTAACGTACTGGTAATTTTTCCAAAATATTTCGGATGGAGCTACCGTAATTTTTGTGAATATTATGTATAGGTTGTGCTTAATGTCTAGCGACAATAGATATCGCGCGGTTTTAGTTAAATCACCGAAGTAAAGCAAAATGGATGGGTTACCTATTATTATTGCTAGACGTGTCTCTTTGGTAGGGTTAAACTGAATTTTAGGACCAAATGGTGCAGTCCTCGGAAGCGTCGATCTCCTTAAAAATTCAAATTAAAAAACACAAACAAATATGCCTTAGATTCAGATACTCTAGCAGTATTTTTTTAAGTCCATGAGGTTCTACTTTGGACGTCATTGGGAATCACATTTTTTTATGTAAGCACATACAGGAGAATACCGACAGATGGTGATAGTAATTCTGAAGTCTCATCTGTGGAATTCTTTGACGCTTACCATGCTGCATATGGCTAAGCGCTGCATGTGAAGTGTTGATCCGCAAACGTCATAGACTGCAGTCTATGACGTTGGCGGACGATAGCGGACAGCCCGAGATTCACGTATCATCCTTTATTATTACAGGAATTTACGATGAATGGGTGGTCTTCACGGGACGACTTTCGTCTGCCATCAATTTTAATTAATAGGCTATCACTGGCATTTTACAGATGAGGGATTAAATTCACACAAACCGGGGGTATTTTAGAACTCAGAAATTGATTAATTTTATTTTTTATTTATGTTTAATCTCCGTCGGGGATCGAACCCATGACCATTGGATTTCAAAGCAAACGCTTTGACCATTGAGCTACACCCGCCAGCGATGTCATATGTCTCCAAGAGGACATCCGGTGCAGAGATTTCTTAGAATGAGGCATTAGCAACTGATGAGAAGTTGTAATTTGTGGTGAACGTATGTTTCAGATGTGGAATATATGGGAAGTACTGTTTTTTGATTGCCATGTTAATTTAGCAGGAAATCATAATTGACAAAGACATTTGTGTAGTTTATTAATGGGTCTGTCACATGCCAGGTCCAGAACGTATGTAGCAGGTGAGCCGCGTGCTCATACGGGTCTTAAATTGTTTTAATGAATGGGCGGGTCAACCGGGGACAGTGGTCTGAGGATTCATGCGGGCCATAGATGACTACAGCTGCTTATAGATGTGACTAATAATAACGCAGAATCTACAAAATATCTTGTAATATTTGAATGGGACAAAACTATGAAGGTTACATACAAATCTGTATTATGCGGAGCACAAGAAAATAGTTTTGATTCTGGACAAACTCTATGACGCTCAACCGGGTCGGCTAGAACAAAGTGTAATACTTATGTACCTATCAAGGAATTGAGATATCAGATTCAAAAAAAGTAGCAGATTGTATTGTATTTGTGAACCCTTTCGCATCGATTGTCGGCATATGCCGTTAAAGATTACCCGACCGTTGACATCGGTTGACGTGATATTTCGTTTTGCTAATTTCAGTACTCATTGTGACATCTACGGTAGGAAATTGGAAGTGCAGTCATTCCTTTTCCGACCTACATATATTATTCACAGGAATCTGTAAAGCATGTAAATAACTATCGTTAGGTTTCGTCACAGGAGCGATTTTTCTGTAAGCCACATGTGTCAATGCCACCACATGTGTGGAGTTACATAATGAATGTTTGTTATATATAAAAAAAAAATATGCATCATCTGATAGCCAATGTGATTTATGAAAAAAGGTCAGATAAGTACATTTATGCTTCAAATACTAGTTTAAAGTAAAAAAACGTTTTGAAAAATTCACGCCGTTTTGACAGTATAATTTGTATTCCACCGAGCCGTAACGAAAGGGTTAAAGAAAAAGAGATCTAGAGAGCGTCAAAGAAAACATTTCCTCTCCTTAAAAAAAGAGAATAAACATTGTTCTTCTTTTGCTTTATTGTTTAGTTGCCTTCTGTTTACAAGTTTATCATGTTCTCGTTCTGAATGGCCACCTTCTTCTTCGTAGTATCAATCCGGTGGATTGGCTTGCAGCAACAGAATCTTGCATCTCGATCTCCATTCCTATCGGTCCTCCGCAACCCTTTTCAGCTCAGAATATGGCCACCTATTAGGACATAAAGTCAACATTTTTTTTTCAACCTAAAATCATGATTACCGTCATGATTCTCGTTTCGTCCAAAACAATTTTGTTAACTTAAGATCACTGAGTATATTACGAATTAAGTAAGTTCTTCAAGTAAGGCGAGAGCCCAGAGGGTTAAAAAATCGAAATATATTTTGCACTCCTGTGGGATAAGCGTCTCCTCTTAACTGACTGTAGAATTCAAGATACAAATTCGATTTGCTTAATCACAAAATCACCGTATTATACAGTTTTTTTTAAATTTATTATATAGCTGCATTAGCCAGGTAAAGTATGTACGTACCAACAGTTTGGTTCTTAATGTTTCCATTGCCTGCGGGTTAATACTTGTCACGCGACGCAGTAAATACTCTTATAAACAGTGATTTACGATTTCACAAAGGTCGTGACGGTTATATACACTAACTAATATAAGTTAGGTGGGTCTTAGACTATCATATAATTTAACTTTACTTTTGAAACGTAATTAAATTAAATCAATCAATTAAATCGCGTATTATTAAAAAATGTGCGACATTGTGTTAAGCGTCAAATTTATGCAAGATGGTTAGACAAATGCCTATCTATCAGATATAAATAAACAATTTTCAGAATTTATCCCACAATATATTTGTAGACGACATGTTTCGGCTACGTCAAGTGGCCATTTTCAAGTCAATTAGTACAGTGAGTGTTGGGCCTATATAAAGCAAAGGGTGAATGAGAAGGTAGATATGAATTGTGTGATGGGTATATGTTTAATGGAAATCATTGATGAAAACAACATAATAATATTTATAATTACAAAGGCCATTAAAGATCAATAAACATTTACATCAATAGATTAATTGCACTTAAGTAAAAATTCTAGGTGATTTTCACAAAAAATTTGGTGGATAATCTAAAAGTAGATGGGGAAGCTATACAATTCTAAGTATTGATGAGGCTGCTAATGGCGTTAGAAAGTCAGCAAAAAATTGAGCTGAAACAAAAATGTACAGAGCAGTATCAACGTTTTATTGGGTACAAAAGAGGAGAAGTAGCAAATATAATCCCTTTTTATTGTGGTGGTGGAATTTATCCCACAAATATATTGTGGGATAAATTCAAAAAATCATTTTATTTATATCTGATATTATGGAATTCCACCAAGAATTATCGATCGAAAAAATCTAAATAATAGCCTATATAATAATGTATATTTTATCGACAATATTTTGATAATAATAAATATTTTTAAATTAAATTAATGATTGTGATTACTTTTAACCGTTAATTTCGAAAGTAATGGGTGCTGATATTAATATAAAAATCGTTATCTGAAGGCTTTGCATGAAAAGTCAAGTAAAATAAAATAAAATGTGATTAATTCTCGACGTACACATTAAGGCAACAACTATCGCTTGATCTCTTCAATTAAATTGATATCGGAGCATTGGATTGATCACGTGATTAAAGAAATCAATTTTTGAAGAAGCTGATAAGGGAGCCGCTGATAGTGAAGTATTCGCTTCTGTTTGGCAGCGCCAATCCACAACAAACTAAGCATATTTTTTCAGTACCTGTGAGTCGATGATGGTGTTATCGAATTAGTAAAATAAATTTTACATGATATTTGAATAACAAGTTGATCCGTTATTAGACACTCATTTGTAAATGTATTAGCTGTGAATCGACGACTTTAATCAGTTAGCGATGACTTTGAAAATTATTTATTTCACAAATTGATAAAAAATACTTTAATTGAGAAAAACGTTAAATCTATTTCATTTTGGTTGAGCCTTTTATCTTCTTGGATAATTTTTTCGTTAATAGGTTAATAGATTTATGCTTCTTGACCAGTGCTTCGCAAAACACTGGTGCTCCGTGAGCATGTTCCAGGTGCTTACAAGCGCATAATGTTTTTTGTATGTAACATAATATTTTCTTTAGATATAAATCTAACCCCAATATTTCGAACACCGACGTTAAATTGGCTACTTTAATACCGATATAACTATGACCGATACCCTCTAAACTAAAAATAAATGATCCCTCATTTACCCACTTAACAGATAGACCTAATGGCAAACATTTCATTATTACCACCAGTAAGTTCTGCAATGTTCTTTCGAAATATTCGTTTCCGCATTTATACAACTTAAATCTTTTAAAAAAATATACAAAAAAGTATTAATCTTCCAAATCTCCACATAAAAACATCTCATTTTTTCTTGAAGCACGACAGGCCACTTTTGTGATAAAGAGCCCCTTGTTTTCAATGAATTTTGCTCTTCTATAGGTTTGTTTGATAAAATAAATGATCTTAAATGATTTTAGTGCTCAATGAACGAGTGTGTGAAGTGGTTGGCTTGAAACTGGCAAAAGAAGCGTTGGCTGACCACTTGCAAGATGGATTAAGACATCAGAGATATAGCAGGAGTAACCTGGATGCAAAGGCGGAGGATCTAAGAGGATGTAGACTCATGGGGGAGGCTTAGAATCAACAGTGGACGGACACAGGCTGGTGAAGATGATGAACAGAGTATAAAATCGCGAATACTGCTTGGCTTAATTAAAAAAAAAATACTCTATTAGAGTTAAACATTGGTCTTAATTTATTTTTTAAAATACTTTTTTTAAATGTGTAAAATAATTTCAGAGTTTTCAGCTGAAGCCGTTGTGTAGGGTAAAGCTTCAGAGCAGCCCTCGATGCACTTTCCGTGTTGGGTCCAGATCGCGCGTGCCCGCGATCTGCGCCGATACGTCAGCATAGGAAAAATAAATCAAGCGTCACGATCGTAAGTCGAAATATGTTGTTATCGTGCTGTTTATCACTGCCAGATTTCTTAGTGACCTCGCCATAAATGCGACAGGTAATTCAGATGGTGTAAAGCTATACCAAAATTACTGATACTATTCTCAAAGAGATGATAATACTTAGTAATTTGATATATTATGTTACTCACCTGTAATAATTAATATTTACTTTAAGCTTTACCCATGAAATAAAATTTTCACTGCAAGCCGTGAAGAGATCATGAAGGTACCCATGTCTGGGTTTTAGTACAACCTGGAAGTTCTAATGCAAATATTTAATCATGAAAAATGATTAAAAAATGACTTCACACTAAATAAAGGCGACTCCAGATCGTCATACAGATGCGTGTTAGATGTATGAGGAGCAGGTCACCAAAGCAAAGAACTCGTCAAGAAGCACATTGCTTTTTATTTTCGGTAAATACACGAATACTGGTATACTTCGGTCTTCTGCCCTGGACACAAACAATTATGTGTACGTGACAGTGCCCGAGCAAAAAGTGACTCGGACGACGCCTGGAGAACCGCATATCGGTCATCTGGGGAACTATATGCTCTCTCAAACAGTAGCGGCCGTCAAAATCAAATTAACAAAATGGCACCTGAAATGGAGCGTCACAAAGCTACTTAAATATAAGACTTGGACCAAAATTTTTATTAAATATGCGTGTCAGAAGTGCAAAAAAAATTAGACAAAAAATCGCATATCGAAGCTTTTCGGCACCAGCCTGCAACGACTATATCGAGATGATATCAATACTTTGTTATATATCGGCTTAAGTTGCCTTTGATTGATATTTAAGCAATTTTACTAAGATTTAAAGTTGATATCTGCTTGATATATCTCTTTTAGGCTGGCTCGAAAAACGATCTTTTGTCTCTTATTTTTGTTCGCTCGCCTGACATGCACATCTAATAAAGTTTTAATTATATAATACTACATGGAGATTGCATCCGCCATTTTATTTGTTATGACAATTGCTCCATTTCATGATGGTGCAAATGTCATCTTTAATATGCTTTTTTGCCGCGACTGTCTTGACGAAAAAGCAAGTCTTTAGTTAAAATAACAGAGATTGTGAACCAAAAACAAGTTCTTTGTATTGTCAATCTGCTCGTGCATCCTGAAACCCAGTTATTCGATAACCAACTTAGAGAGTAGGATATCAAAGTATTCTAAGAAGGAATAAGTGTTTATTGTTTATTTCTATGACGCTCAGCCAGGCTGGGCGCTGCATGCAGGTATAAGTATTAGTATGTCTATAATACTAAAAATATATCTATATAATACATTATCGGAATAAATAAACTATTCGTTTATTGGGATGTGCAAAGTAATCTTAAAGTGAGTGTCAGAATATGGATATTTTATGTAATTTTAATCGAATGAGAAATAAGGCAGTCGGAGTGGTCTTATCACTGGCGAAAATTACCGGTGTAATAAAGAGCTTATTAAAAATCTGCAGGTGCGAAAAAGCGTGCAGTTTATCGGATCAAGAGATAATGTAATTATCGAGAATAAAGTGATTCCGTGAGAGCTGGGAGATAACGTAAATATATGTAGTGCACAAGTAATATATGCAATATCTAGTGATGACTGCTTATGCTTCGAGGGTGTGGTACTAACATGCCCAGAACAATGCCTCTTTGGAGGATGATCGGTCTGTCCATGGAAGCGGAATAAGATGAAGTGGCATTAGAAATAGAAGGAAATTAACTATTTTTTTATCACATTACATAATAACATCATATAATTGCATTCTTCATACATTATACTTGTTGACATCAGCATGATATAGCCCTTGCTGACTGGTACCGAAAACCTCGATATACAATCTTTCGTCTCTTATTTCTGTTCGCTTGTCGCACATGTATGTGTCGCCATATTGACATTTTGGACAAGTCCAGTCACGGGTGTGACGTTAGTAATATTAGTTAGACAGCCCATCACGAGCGCAGTCGTGTACCGACTGTGAAAAAGGTCGTATTGCTGTTGGCCCGGCCTGTTGAATGCTGTGACTAGGTCCGGGCCATAAGTATGTAAAGTTTATCGAAATATATGTGTCAATGTGCTTCAGAAAAAGTCTGTGTATTATTAATTTGCTGCTAATCTTGCCACCACGCGACGGAGTAACACCTTTTAAAGAGAGGAGGATGTTTTTGTGTATGAACATTAAAAAAACTGTTCGATATTCTTATTATTGTAAATATACTATGATAATTAGCATTTTTGGTTTAAAATCAGCAGCTATATTTTATTATATTTAAGGCTGAAATCTGTAATCCACATGCCACTTACTCTTTACTTACTATTAGTTTTATGGGTCAGTAAAATTGTATTGCCTTGTTTATGGATCTTCATAAGTAAAACTCATTTGATATATACGAGTATATAATTTTGTAAATGTTTTATTCATGCTTCAACTGCAAAAAGAAGAGAAATTCCTGGATTGTATGTTTTTTTTGTGAACAAAGTTTTTCGTTACTTATGAACATTTGAGAATTATTTTGATGGTGATCACTTTAGAAACCACTTGCCATTTGTTAGGTTCTCTTTCTCACTAAGCACAGATCGTTCAAGCGTCGAAAGCATCAGGCTAATATTTTGATTTCCTTATTTAATATGTATATAATCGTGTCGGAAGCAATAGGATCAGATTCTGTCTGCCCAGAAGTGGGCGACGTCGTTGGCGTTACTCCCAGCCCTCATCAGGTCTTCCTGAGTGCAGCTATTCGAACACAGCTCTAGAAGGTGTGACAGGGTCTGCGCAGTCACATTCAGTCAGTTCGCTGTAAAACTGCCAGGCTTTCATTTGTATCCTCGTCTTGCATACTCCGTTCCGAAATCTGTTAAGGGACCTCTATATATTCCACCCCTGGTTGTGTCCAGGGGCTAGGTCGTCTTTCGAGGCAATCCATATATTTACCTCAGTTAATAATATTTGATTGTTAAGCGATTGAATTGTCCTCAAACACAATAACCATTCACTTTTCAAGCCTTCTCGTATTAAACATGGATAGTAACATCCTCCTCTCTCAAAAAGTCGCAGGACAGCAGCCAAAGACTTTCTTTTAGAATCACAGATTATATTTACTTTAAAAAACATTACGAGCTTTCGACCGCGCGGTATGACATGCCCACGCGGCCGCAACGCGACCTTACTTCGCCAAAAGTTGGGAACCAACTGCCAGGCCGTCCGCACTTCCGCGGCCTGTGGTCGGTCGCCAGCGCTGCCGGTGGAAAAACTATGTAACCAATGTGGCCACATACATGAAGGTATGGCAAGTGACAAAAATACAAGACGAAAGATTGTTTATCGAGGTTTTCGGTACCAGTTAGCAAGGGCTACATCGTGCTGATGTCAATAGCTTTCAGGGAACGTATAAAGTCTTTTGTACACCTGTCTAAACTATATATCCGATGCAGCCTTCTAAAAATAATAAAAAATAATAAGTAAAATAAGCAACCTTGTCGTGAGTTAATGGATAAGTCTTTTATAAAATGGCTTTATTATTTAAAATTGTCACACCCTCGCAAATGTTGTTCATTCAAACACACGTCTCAACTATGGAAGATTGTGAGAGGTTAATTATTTTGCGATGTACGTGATAAAATAATCATTTAACAGGTTGTGCAAATAATAATCTCATGGTAAAAATTTGCTTTATATAAACTGGTTCAATTAGTTACAAGTCATTACAGCGCTCCAAGAGTACTCTCATTTGGAAGAGGCGCCGACTTTATTTATTATGGTAAAATAAATATATTAAAAAATGTATAAAATGTCATATTTAATACTTTTTAAAGTCACTAAAAATATATGTTGACATCAGCATGATATAGCCCTTGCTGACTGGTACCAAAAACCTCGATATACAATCTTTCGTCTCCTATTTCTGTTCGTTTGTCATAAAAAAACTTTTTTTCGTTTAATCGACACGAATTCAGAATATTAAGATAATTTTGTACAATGTGAGAAACGATGCATCATCATCTGAAACATTGATGATGATGATTATGAGCATCAATACAGCTGACAGAACTTACTATGTACTGACATCCCCCATCTTTAAAAAGGCTACAGCCAGTCGCGGGTTCGTCATTTGGCCGTGTGAAGGAAGGATGCAGGAGCAGGTTGCAAAGCAATGACTTTGTCAGAAGCACAATTCGCATTTATTATTAATAAAGACTTGGATAAAACATCAGTGTTCTAAGATAAATTATTTCTTATTAAAATTACACGAAACATAGGTATCAAAGATCAAATTATATGATTAACGTTTTTATTATTCGTTTTACACATGTAATAAATTTTCTTTTTAGCCAGTTTCTATATATTAAAGTGATGGAATATTTGTGAAATGTAATTATAGTTATTTTCAAGACACTTAATTTATTGAATACTAGCTCATTGATGATGAAGGCCTCATTGAAAGCGAAACCGCTGTATTGAAGTGTAAATAAATAATGCTCAGCGCGATCCATATAAAGTATTTATATTTTGTAAATTTGACATGGATTTCAAATTAAAGACTAAGAATACAAATGAATAAATGTAACTGCTTCGAATATGTGCACAAACGTACAATGGAACTAATAAAGCTTTCATAGCAAAACTGCAATCTTCCATCAAGTTAAACAGTGCTCAGTGTGATCCATTTAATGTTAAAATAGATCTCAAAGTGAATGCTAAAAATATAAAATAATACATATGACGGAATCAATAAGTACAGATCGTAAGAACATTTAAAATAATACTCGTAGTAGACAATTAAGTAATTAAATCTATCCATATTTAAACAAAGTAAAAAGTATTAATCTATTTAACATACTGATATCCTCCTTTCTAAGTTAGATATCGAATTACTGTGTGACAGGATGCAGGAGAAGATTAAAAATACAAAGAAGTTGTTTTTGTTTCACAATTTACATTTATTTCTCGAGCACTTGCTTTTTCGTCCACGCTATAACGCCTAATGACGTTCGCCATAACGGTCGCGAGCGAGCTCCAACTGACGGCGGGCTCTGACATCTAGCGCTGCCAACAGTCGCGGCAGAAAAAGCGAATTAAAGATGACAATGGCACCAACATGAAATGAGTTAACTGTCATAACAAATAAAATGGTGTTTATTATTATATAACTAAAGCTAACACTATTAGATATGCATGTCCGGCGAATGAATATAAATAAGAGACAAAATATCGTTTCTCGAGGCTTTACGGCATCAGCCTAAACTAGCTATATCAAGCTGATATCAATACATAAATCAAATAGTATGAGTATAAGGGATGAGAAGTTTCTCGATCTGTTTTAATCGTAATACTGGATGACTGTGGACTGATAACAGTTTCTGATTTAAAACTGTGTACAAAAGTTTGAAAGCTGACGTAATTTTCAAGGCCATGCTTTACACTGATACGGTTATGGAAGGTAATTGTGAAATTGTTGATCGGCGCAGAGTTCCGATGAGACAATTCGCATGTTCTTGGAACGTTTCTGAAGAGATTTGTCCGTACGACCAAATATTAATAATTAATGTTGAAATAAAATAATAAATACATTTATAGCAGTCAGGCCCCAGCACGACACTTGTTTATGCAACTAATAAATGTTATTACGATCGTTCCCCTTATTTAATACATTTCAAGTAACTACAATGTCTACAACTTGAATTTAAAAAAAATAAGGATAACTCTTTATGATTTTACGTGAGTTGCTTAGATTCTAGCAGTTTGAAGACGCGGTACTGCATGTGACATTTTGTTTATTTCGACAGTTCCTTCCTGTCACGTGAGAGCGGATAGTTCGCCTCATTGGCCATTGCCAATATGTGGTCTTGTGGGTGCTGTGACCGTAAGTGCGCCGGCGAGTCACTTTCTGCCCGGGCACCGTCAGGTACACGTCGTTAATTATTTGTGGCCTGGGCAGAATATCGAAATTTTTCCATCTTTTACTTAAAATAAACGTCAATGTGATTCTCGATGACTTCTCTGACCTGCTCCTCATCCGTTCACCACGCATACCGATGACGATCCTGGCGACCTGGCGTTGTCCTTTTATTAGACAGAGGATGTAATTTTGTAAATATGTCAATTACGTTACTAAATCTACAAAATTGCATCAGTTAGCAATATTCATTTTGTACGGGACTTTAAATTTCTTCTACAGCATTTTTAGATACTTAGAACGAAAAAGTAAAATTAACTATATTTTAAGCAGAGTTTTTTAAACTGCATTGCTGTAGTGGTTGAACCTCCGAGACAGAATACCAGTTCCAACGTTTATTGCTTTTCTTTGTCTCTCCATGTCTTCAATGTCACTTTAGCGTCATATGTGAGGATGTGGCCCTAGTATTTTGCAATAGCACACACAGTCACAAGATTCCAATTATTAATTACAATACTGTATAATATCTTCATGTACGAACGACACAGATCACACTCTACAAAGCCGGTATGAGCCGATTATGGTTGATAGTCTCTTTAATAAACAAAGCATTCACGTTCAATGAGCAAAGTTTTCCAGTTATACAAATTAATAAACACGGTTGATGTCAGCGTAAATCAACACATTTATTATCATATCATCATTTGTCCGTCCACTGTTGAACGTAGGCCTTCCACGTGAGTCTCCAACCCTCCCGATCGTTCGCCTTCATCAAACCAATCCCTTTTTTCTTCTGATGTCGTCAATTCATCTTGAATGATCGACCTGGGCGTACGTCTTGTCTATTTTCACATGAGTGTGTCTATTCTTTAGGTGGCGTCCAATACTTGACTTCTTCAGATATCATCGTAGTTTCGAATTATATTCTTTTACAGATATTTGAAGCATGAATCAGGCAACATTTTAATATAAATATTGTGTAATACACACTTTGTCTATTATAAAATTTTAATAATATCACAACAACGCATTGATGTGTACTCGCAATAATATCTCGATGTTGCTTTTAATTACCTTTATTTTTCACTCGAAACGAATGGTCCATAAGATCACAACATTTCAAATAATTATCAGCCCCATTGAAATGAGATAATACTTGAATAAACAGCATGATTAAAGACTGTCTGTGATTTCTCGATTATGAACATGTCCAAAATGGAAGAGGAGGATATCAGTCTCGAACAGAACAACGCATTGATGTGCTCAATAATATCTCGATGTTGAAATTAAGAATTTATTTTTCACCACAAAATGGTCCATAAGATTGAATTTCAAATAATAACAGCTTCTCAACAACGTCCAGCGCATTAATGTTCTTTCCTTTCGCATTGAATAGAGTTAAAAGTTTCAGTCGCTCTACCACTGATTGTCAGACTAAACTTATGTTAATAGTAATGTTCTATAATATCATAGCATGGGATTATTTGACGCTTATCATTTTGGAGGATGGATAAACTTTGCATGTCGAGCGTTGTTCCGCCAAAGTCATTAGACTGACACCTAAAATTCTCAGTAAATTTACGAGTATCGTAGAGTTGTTGATCTGATTTTGATTAATAATATGCTAAACAAAGCTTAAAGTGTTGTGATAAACGCTCAACATCATTGAAAACTATGTAAATTATTTTCACATTACACATGCATTAGAAGGCATGAAAATTTACGGAGCACGTTTTCTAAATTGAAGTTATTAAGAGGCTTCAAATCAAAAGTGGGTACCTCAAAGTAAAGTAAAAAAAAAATCCATCTTTATTTTTTTTATGTAATTTACTGAATTTTATTTTCGTTTGTCGTTTTTTGTATTTCAATGTAATTATACATATTTTTTTGGTTATTTTGTTGTAATTTTAGTCGCTTTTTCATGCCCGTCTCTGTTCTATATTATTTTCCCTGTTATATCATATTTGTATTGCCTGTCTTTTATTTTAGTAATCTGTTATGTCATATATGTACATAATATTTTAATGATTGTTCTCTATTCTATCAACTTCTTACCTGTCAAATAAATAAATATTTTGAGTAACAAATAATGCACAATGTATTTTGTAGAGCTATAATAAAAGCATGGCTTATGTATAGATTTGATTTCTAAAAGATTTATGGCAATAGTTTGCGGTGAACGAATGCTCTGAATGGGTAACGTGTCTGAACAACATGTGAGTGTAGAAATCAGTTACAATACTGTAGCAGTATGTTAATTATACGAATAATGAACAGTGGTGCATGAACAAAGAATTTTTGGGTTGTAATTTGTATGTATAAAGATTTCAATAGAGCAAATCACATTTCTACAGAGACTTGAATGTTGTTTGAGAGAATATTGAGAGTCTCAGTTTTGCAAGCGTTTTGCGGAAAGAGGTAAGGCTGGCTGCTCGAAAGCGACAGCAGAAAACGACTGAAACAAAGTCGTCTTGACAGGTGGTTATGATTTGCACGTGGCCGCGTGGCGTTTGATCTCCGTGGAGACTGCATACCCCGGGGCGAAGCTTGGCGCTCGGGTGAGCGAATGGGGCACAAGCAGTATGCTGCCAGAGATGAAACAGGCAATGCAATAAGCGATGCAAGGAGCGATTTAAGAATCTTATGATCTTTAAGAGACTAGAGTGAGAAACAGGGCCTTGGGCGAAGCTTGGCATGGGACCTTAGATAAACAAGAGACGTGCATGCAATTACGATATAACTAGCGATGCAATAAACGATGAACGGGTGACTTTATGGGCTGATGATCTTCAAGAAGAAAAAGCGTGAAGCAAATAACTAAGTGAAATTGGGAAAATAAGTGTTATACGAGAACAAGCATTTTTTATTTTTTATGTAAACATATACAGGAGAATACCGACTTTGTGGAATTTTATGACGCTTACCATGCTGCATATGTTCATCAAAATCATAAGCCACAGCTCGACATTCACGCATCATCCTTTTATTACTGGAATTTACCACCAATTTTAATTAATAGGCTATGCCTGGAATTTTACGGGTAAGGGATCAAATTCAACCAACCGGGGGTATTTAAGAGGTACAATTTTTTTTTTAAGTCTCCGTCCGGGATAGAACTCACAACCTTCGCCATGCCAAGCAAACGGCATTAAACAGGCGGGTATAGCTCAATGAGCTATACCCGCCAGCAAATGCTGATATCAACTCAATATAGCGCTTTCAGACTGGTGCAGAAAAGCAATATTTTGTCCTTTTTTTATTCGCTCGTCTTATACGCATGCAGATAATGTTAGTCTACGACCTCGTCTTATGAAAACTTGAATCTAAAAATTATGTAGACACTATGTAGATTTCAAGCACAGCGACTATCACGGTGCTGTTAAGTAAACAGAATTCTGTGTCCCGGGCGGTAGAACGAATTTGTCAGTCATTTCTTTTTATAAGAAAACGAGAAAAATATTATTACTTAAATATACATATACTAAACATAAAATTCTTTTTTCAACGCGTCAATCCAAGCACAAAAATAACGGCAGAAGCGGGATGCGAACCGCGGACCTTGGAAACCAACTATGCCCAGGTATTCATACCGCTCGGCGAATCGCGCCATTGCTATGCCCAGACTGACTGCGATGAAACTAGTATTTATATCATTGTTATTATCGTACGACAGATGTCGCCATAGTATATATTCAAAGTATGTATATTTTTATTATTATTCTATCAGTATTCATATGACGACCTGCTCATCACCCATCCACCTCGCATCCCAATGACGAACCCTCGATTTAGAGTTTCTTTAGTTAGACGGAGTATGTTAATGATATTATCGATGCAACTATAAGTGAGCCTAGCAATGAAATAAGCGACGCAACGACCGACTTCAAATATATGATTATCTGAAAAAAAAAATTGATTGTTAAATTCAAACAGTAATACTGACATTCTTCACAACATTGTGGAAGGGATGGTTGTGGGTAGAAAATGCAGAGGGTGCCTTAGACGGAAGTATTTGCAGCAAGTTTTCGAGGATATGAGTTGTGGCTCTTATACTTAGCTGAAGAGGGTTGCAGAGGATCGAGAAGAGTAGAGATTGAGATGCAATAATTTATTCCTGCAAACCAATCCACATTTATACATTTATAAAAGGGAAATGGGTACAATTGTTACAGTAATATGTGAAAACGAAACCCAAGACTTTATTGTCTAATGATTTTGAAAAGTTTGTCGGTAATTATCTGTGAATCAGGAGTCGGTATCTAAATTGCGAAGATTTCTTATTCTTTCATCGCCTGGTTGCATGCTCATCGCTTGCGCACCTGTATCACGTTTACGCTTGTCACAAACTATTTTATACGCCGACCTACCGTAAGTAATTACTACTTTTAATCGAAGGAGACCGCGGAATATTCAAATCGTTCGCGGATCCATGAATAAAATGCGAGAGCAAAATCAGACCGGGCACTTTAACGACCTTAAGATCTCGAAGTAGTAAATTCACTATAATTATTTTACCTTCGATATCAAATTGTTTTTTATTACTTATTTGTCATTGTTTATTAATACACTAGTAGAACTACAAATTTCTCTATTTCATAGAGGTGAAATTATTACTTGAAGGAATAAAATGGACGTCGTTGGGTATCGCTTACTATGTTTAATAAAGAAAAATTAATTTACCAAAATGACTACACTGACACCAATTACAAATATTGATTGGATACAAGAATAAATGATTACAAAATTCTGGGTTTTGACGTTACTTATCGCGTTTATCGACTGTTTTTATGTAATCGCATGCAGGAGAGCACAGCCGGTCAAGACCAGTGCACTCTATGACGCTCAGCCAGGGAGGCTGGTCGCTGCATGCGAAAAACGTGTGTTGTGTTCGTGTTTGTTTGTGGGTTGCGGTGATTGCAAGTGTATATTAATCTTTTTCTTGAAGAGATCCAGATTGTAGGAAGGAGGATAAACAGACGCTGAAAGAGCATTCCAAAGCTTATCGGTGCCATTAAAGAAGGAACTTTGAAACTGCCAGTTGTTGGTCGACACATATACCGTGTTTAATAAATAAATGAATTTTAATAAATATATTATTTTAAAGAAAAAAATGTACATGTCTCTCCATTTTATTTCCTTTTTTACTTAACAAAAGATTACTTGCATTTTTTTAGTTTCTACAAATAGAACGGACTTTCCTTTGAAAAACTTTGTAGTGTAAAAGAAGTGTTTTTTTTTGAAAATATGGAAAGTTCTAAGTACCCAAAAAAATCTACAGTTTCAGTCAACAGTTTTTTTATAGTTTTAACTTATTAATTTTACAATATTTTTACTCGCACAATGTCTCTTTTAGATTGATAACAATATTGTAAAATTTATAAAATGAGCTCTTCGAATATTTACGCACATTGTTTAAGGATCTTTATCTCTTGAATGACGATGCAATATTATCCAAAACGTGAAATACCAATCCGTTATTATGAGACTACGCGAATTACGTTAAGCGGCCGTTAGTGGTCGACCTCATAAGATGTTTTTGTTAAAGCAGTGTGCCTCGAAGGCGCCAGCACTTCCAGCCTTCGATACCCACCAAGCAAAGCTTACTGAAGGGTTTGATCGATAGATTAAAGCTCTCGGCTCTAAAGCGAGCATCCCAGGGTTTAATTTATTTCTAAAAAACACAACGCTTGTAATTATGTATTAATTTAATGGAACACTGATTTAAAAACCGCTTAAAAGTATGTCGTGTTATATAAGTGAAAATGAAAGTTAGTTTATTCATTAACATCCTCCTCTCTTTATAAAAGGTTGTTATTCAGTCGGGTGGTAGCAGGATGAGGAAAGATTAACAACACAAAGAGTTTTTCTGAAGCACATTGACATATATATTTCGATAACTTTACAAACTTATGGTCCGGACCTAGACACAGCTTTCAGTCCAGACCACAATACAATATGATCTCGCCGACGTCTTCGCACACGACTTTCTGCCGTGCGGCGCCGTGGTCAGTCACACAGCGCCGCCAGTTACGATCAATGTAACTAGTCCTAACGACATTACAAAATGACGACAAGCGAACAGAAATAAGAGTCGAAAGATTGTGTATCGAGGTTTTATTTACCAGTCAGCAAGGTCTATATCAGGCTGATATCATCATAAAAAAATATATACTGTAATCTTTAGATGAAGCAAATACATGCGCCACATAAGTGACAGTTGTTCTCAATCTATTGCAACCGTGTCTCTCGTTCTTTTTAATGGCAATGAAGTATTACATCCAATATATTTGATTTAGAGAACATAAGGCTCCGCAGAGAATTAGGTGTACGATGGTTTGACTGAAAAAAAATATGCCAGCGATTATGACATATTTTCATCGTATAGATTAAATTGTTTAGGAGGATTGCAAGGTTCTAGAAAAATTAGAGTCAATCGAACAATATAAACAATAATAAATATATTTACATGCTTCACAGTTTTTTTTAAATTTAAATATAATGATATGAAAAAAGGGAATTTTTATTGTCGTCTTGAGGTATTCTTCTTCATGTGTCTAAACAAAAAAAAATTCCGGCTGCCTGCATTACCCCGGGGTCTGCCGATACACGCCCGCTCATTACGCCCCTCGTAAATCATTAATTTTCACATTTTCGCAAGTCATTTTGCACATTTTAAGTCGCTTTGGTTTATGACTTCAGCCATCACGCGGGTCTCGACTTGAAATTATAATATTTTGCAAGCCACAATAAATTAACGACAATAAACGTTTGGTGCTTTATTATTATGCAGGTGAAAGTACTTTAATAATCAGATTAAGCAGGTTTTGTTTTATTAATGACATCGAATTATTTTAAACTAAAATTTTAAATTGCAACCAACATTTGAATGAACAGGCATTTTCAATATGCAATCCCGAGTGGTACTTACTAAAATAAATAGACTGTCGGAAAGCAATAATATTAAGCTTGTGAATAAATGTTGACTGATTGAATAATAAAAAATAATAATATACACACTGTGAATATATACTATAGAGACATCTATCGTTATATGATGGTTACAATGGTACAAATACAACTTATTCCACGCAACAGTTCGGGCAGTAGATGGTCGAGCGGTGTACGGTAATGAACTTGAGCAACGGTTGGTTCCAAAGCTCGCAGGTTCGCATCCCGCTTCTGCCGATATTTTTATGAACGAATTGATGCGTATAAAAGAATTTTATGTATAGTATGTGTATATTTAATTACTAATATTCAATATTGACTTACTTTTGAGAGCAAGAATCAAGTAATTTTACTCTTTAATTTTTCAGTTATCGCTACATACTCTTACATGCTTGATGTAATATTATTTGATATTCAACATAAATTAAAAATAAATACCTTATGAAATGTTACCGAAATCGAGATAAAATCAGTTGACAGCTTAATTTGTATAAATCGACGTAAATATCGTATCATCATTATGCGTTTCACCTTTAATATCGCATGTCGATTCTTATCAATGAAATCAAAATTAAGTGATGATTTTTTGTGACGTGTCGATTCATCAAATTACGTTTTATATGCCCACATCATATAGTAGGCGTATAAAAGTTAAAGTTATTAGTTAATACTAGTAGATCAGAAGTAAGCAGTTATTTTTAAAAACCACAAATAAATTGTGAAAAGCTTTTTCCTGGATAATTATTTACTTCTTTGTAGATAATTTATGATTCACTTGCCATTTTAAAACGGTGATTCTACATACATTTTTTGTCGATTATCATAAGCTATATATTTCTTATTTGTAGTCAAAATTGAAGTTGAGTGAAAACAAGAAACGAAACATATTTGCCTGGTTAAATATGAATTTCAGGTTATTTTTTTAGACGATAACTCATGAGGTACACGTATATTTTTATGACTGTTTTCTGGTATTTAAAAAAATAAAATATTTATAAAATATTTTAATAATATTATTTTAAAACGGCGTGGTTTGAATTGGCTTGGCGAGAAGCCATTAACAAGTAAGACATAGTTAAAACCTGAACTAATGAGCAATGCTGCAATGATAAACAATATATAATATCATTTTTACGTTGTTTAAGTATGCATCACGTCGAGCACTATTTATAAACTTAATGGTAGAGTGCAGTTTCGTTTTCAATGAGAATTTATTCAGTTTTCCACATATATTAACGTTCGACAGTATGTGAATAATCAGTACTCAACGTGATCCATCTCTAAATAAATCCGAAACAAGAATATCCGAAGAATAAATAATGTTTTGGATGCTACCCAAATAATAGGCACACTCTTGTAACAATGGACAGTATGACTACATATATGTCGAAGATATGACAGTTGATGCGGAAGAAAAGTGTGTGAGTTACTTACAAAAACTGGCAAACGAAGCGTTGGCCGACCACCTGCGAAATGGACTGACAACATCCGAAGAAATGCGGTAGGTGCCTAGACACGGAAGGCGTATGAGCGAGAAGGATGGAGACTCATGCGGGAGGCCTAATTTAAGCAGAGGACGGACACAGGCTGATGATGATGACATCTAAGATCCTGCCGCATGTGCCCGAATGGCTATTCATTTAAATAATATTGGTTGGCCAGCACAACATCGACGTTACCAAATATATATAACTGATTATATTTGGCGTAACTTTTTTTTATGTAAACGCATGCAGAAGAGCACAGCCGGTCAATACCAGTGCACTCTATGACGCTCAGCCAGGAAGGCTGGACGCTGCATGCAGGAAACGTGTGTTGTGTTCGTCTTTGTGTGTGGGTTGAGGAGATCGCAAGTGTATATTTATATGTTTCTTGAAGAGATCCAGATTGTAAGAAGAAGGAAGCACAGAAGCTGGAAGAGCATTCCAAAGCTTACCGGTGGCGTTAAGGAAAAAAACTGTGGAAACTGTTAGTTCATTGTCGACACACATTAACCGTGTATGGATGTTCGGCAAGTGTAAGATGAGTTTGTCGGTTGTGGGTGGGTGCAGGATGAATTAGTTCTTTAAGTTCCGAAGAGCAGTGACCATGGTAATAACGGTAGAAAAGACAAAGTGAACCAATCTTAGACGTAAGAGTGTCATTGTTTATCAAACGAATTGCTCTTCTTTGAACTGAGTCAATTAAGCTTAGAAGGTATTTTGGGGCTCCAATGCGAAGGTGACTTCCGTATTCAAGGACAGGTCGGATTTGTCCTTTATATAGAAGAAGATGTTGTTTATCGTCACTGACACGAAGAAGAAAGAAAAAAAAATGTTATGTGTTCATAGCGTTTAATAAAAAGTGTAATAACACGACCGTTAAAGAGTCGGGGCTAGCCCGTCAGTTAGCCCGAAAGCGGTCATTATACGAAAGCTGCAATTACCTGTTACGTGAGCATAATAACATTGTCAGTAAACAAACATTAATTCTGTAAACATTTGTGCTTCCAATCACGGAGACGGACAAATTTGAATAATAATTCATTGATCGGAGATCGCCTCTAATCCGATTATCGGACGATTTAAATTCCAATCACTTTTCGAGGATCTAAATTGACGGTCCCGCAAGTCTAAAGCTTCCAAACCTTTTCAATACGCAAAGATTTCCTTTTTCTAGTAAGCATAAGTAAGTATTGATGCATTTTTGTTAGTTTTTACAGCATTGTTTGCAATTATTCTTGTTTGAGGTGTGTCTGGTGAATATTGTTACATAATAGTTTAACCAAATCGTCTCGGATGTTGATATATTTCACGTACGGGAGGCCCAATTCAGACATGAACTCCAAGAATTTCTTTGGAGGAATGATTTGTTTGTGTCGTCTGTTTGATGAGCATTGGGACCTTCTGTTGCTTGTCTTTATTGGTTTGTTCTTATTACTTAATCATAAGTACTTATATTTGTATATATCGTATTTTTTTATTTTAGGATTGAGTTGTTCAAATTTGTGATGTTTCTGTAAGGAAAAAAAACTCCAATATAGCAAAATCTGGTCAACAGATTTTTGAACCAGTTTTTGCTATTTATATTGACGCTAACTGCAGATAGAATCGGTTTAAGTAAATAATCTATTAGTTATTAAGTAAGGTGATGTCTGAAAGACTTACATTATATGTTGAACGTTAATTTCAGTACTTTCACAAAGGTAGTAGATTCCAATTTATCGATATATGTAAAAGACGGCTAACTCACAAGTCCTCTAGTTCACTTTCAGGCTCTAAATAGTCTAAATTATATGAAAAATGACTTGTAAATTGAGGTAGTTTCGTGGAGATTACAAAAATGTGATGATATACACTCCGATGGATGGGAAGTCTTAACTGGAATTGTATCGCAGGGATCAGGATTAATGTTAAGACACTATTTTATTTAATAAGTAAGATGTATGAAAACAAAAATTCTTCTCGAAATAAATGCATATAAATAAAAAGTAAAGTAATCACATTCTCTGGGACTGTTAGTTTCTCTCGTTAGAAAGATTTTCGATGCAGTTCGAGGGAATCGTCTCAGCCCTATCGGCAGGCAGACTTTGTGGCCACTAAAAAAAAATTTTAGTGGCCATAAAGCCACGCATTTACAATTTGTGTTCGTATTTTCGGTGAGAGAATTTATCTTCCATCGCTATCTCTTTACAACCCGTGAATGCGACTCTAATCTCTTTCACGAGTTCTTTCTTTTAGCACTTCTGTGCAGTGGCCACAATTGTTCAGAGGAGACTACCACTGGGCTCTTCAGTTGCTAACTGATTATAATTTGAATGAGCGCGTCATCAAGGAGACTTAACTGTCCTCCGGTGTGATGCGGGTGTGAGGCGGGTAAAGTCCAGTCCAGTAAAGTTATCAATAATTATGTTTTTACTACAACGAGTAGAAACATTACAATATTGAAGAAAATAATTCACCAAGCTTTTTATTATGGGTAAATGGAGTTCAGAGAAACTCACAATTGGATTTTTGATTCAAAGACAGAACAAATTATTTGTTTAAACAGAAAAAAATGAAAATCTGTGAAATACGAGTACTGTCTCTATAGATTTTGCCCAGTTGTATTATTGCGTATCTAGTTTTTGACGTAATTTATATTTATTTTTAATAAATAAACAATCATTACTTGAACACCAGCCACACGTTCTATATTGATGGACTTCTAAGACACTTTGATGACGTTATCTGTCGTATAAATCACAGTATTGGTATCTTCAGCGGCGAGGTGTGTAATTTGGGGCACTTTTCTATGCGCGCTTCACGGATAGGAGAGATGAATTGATGTTCCTGTCCGATATGGTCCAAAACAGGCTCCGAATTTAGAGTGGCTGCTTAGAAGTCCAACAATTAGGGATGACCCGGGGCCAGTAGCGCGGATGCTGTCGAGGGACCGTGATGAGTTCATAAATCAAGTCCCTAAACGCACGACGGACCTCAAGTTTGGGATTTTCGTTAAAGAAAAAAATTAATCGTTTCGATTCCGTTTATTTTAAATCAACATCGCCTTAGAGATAGTGAAGGTATGCGGATAAACTGTTGAAGTGATTTATCACAGAAATGTATGCGAATAAGGAAGTTTATTAAAAATATATTTACAAACACATTTCAAAAAGTCAAAAATCCTTACAATTATTTATAATATTAATTATTATAATTAATACGTTATTGGTGTGCACACCCTAAAAAAAATTACATTATCAGATAATTAATAAATTTAGTAAATAAAACTTTTGAGTTTCCTTTTATTTCTTTAGGAGTACAGGCTGTTGTTACTCATGTGTGTTCATATCACATTTTTTATGGTCGTTTTGTAGCTGAAATTCTCAGTGGTATTTCGTAAGCTGCTATGCTCACCAATCATTCAGAATACTTTCTTTCAACATAATCTCTCCATTACCAACTTCTTGATCTTTTCGCTAACATTTTCGACGCCGGAAGCCTTGCTTATTTCAGATTATGTTATTTTATTATTAATCGTTAGTAATATGTCGAACAAGCTTATAGAAACTTAGTAAACTGTTACTGATTTACAAGAAAACTTGTCCTTTTTCACTGAAATCACACAGTCTGATACTAAAAGTAATAAAACTTCTATGAAGAAATGTTTCATCACCCCAATGTTAGTGGCGGAGATTAAAACAAAAAATATTTTTTAATCAATTTCTAAGCTGTATGAATTACCTATTCGTATGAATTAGTTCAAATTTCGTATACCCCCAGTATTTTATAAACTCTGCTTTAAAAACTCACGTATTGCTTTTAAAACCCATGTTATATTATAAATACATGGATTAGCCATTGTGGTTAGACGTCACAAGATTTGTAGTAGTAGAAGAATGAAGACGCTGTATTTTATATATCGATTGCTCTTAGTTATTTGTAATTTTTTATTTTGATTTTTTTTACTAGGTACATTTTGATAATTTGAATATTGATCTTCATATTATAAAACCAATTGTATTATTATTTTGATTGTTCTTACTAAATATATTTTATAGATTCATCTTATTAGAAACAATTGTGATATTATTTTGATTTTATTTTCATAGCTCTATTTTATGTATTTATCGTAATAGGACCAATAGTAATATTATATAGATTTTTCTTACTAGGCATATTTCATATATTTATCTTCATATTATAGAACCAATTGATTTATTATTTTGATTTTTATTACTTTACATATATATTTTATACGCGCCCAAATTCTGTCACATTACTCCAATACTACACCGACTGCACTGGTTGAGAGTTTCGGCTAGAATCCAGTACAAACTATGCCTCTTAGCTTACAAGGCACTCAACGGAACTGCACCGGGCTATCTGACAGAACTTATCAAGCCTTCACAAATGGCCTGAAACTCACTACCGGAAAGCATAAGAGAGCTTAAAGCGGAGGCATCCTTCAGAAGCAGACTCAAGACCCACCTTTTTACTCAGAGAGGCAAAGAAGCGTTTTTGGAATGATTATTCGGTCATATAAGAGCGCTATAGAAATATAATAATAATAATTTATAGATTTATTTTAATGGATACTAATAGTATTTTTATTTTTCTTGCTAGGTATATTTTATAGATTAATCTTAATAGAAACAATTGCAATATTATTTTGATTTTATTAGCTATATTTGATAATATTTATTTATCATAATATCAACAATAGTAAAAAAAAATATTTTTCTTACTACGTATATTTTGAAACCGATAAGTAAGAGAAGCTATCCCATCTTGTAAGCATTTAGTATGATTGGATAGCTTCCCTAACCTATCGAAATATAACTAGTAACATAATTGTTACATTTCTTTTTGGAAATCGAAATCATCAGGACTTTGCGTCTTTTGAAATGCGAACAAAGCGCGCTGACGACTGAACCACCGCGGGCCGCGCATATAGTGACGAAATAAGCATTTAAATATAATAAATTAAAATCTCACCCCATTTTATTAAGCGCTGTGTCATTACGGTGAAATATGAAGTTAGCCGAGACGCGAACCATAAGAGATTTTTGCCTGATTTAAATTTAATTGTTCTCTTACAACTAAAACTTTATTTTATGTATTTTTAAATGAAAATAAACCATTTTCGCCGCGTACTTAGATAAGTGTACAAAAATGTACTTTTGATGTATAAATTTTGGTTGCCTCTGCGATATGACGTTAGATTTAAGAATAAACCGGACAAGGTATTGGAGTAAGCATTCAAAATTGGCGAGCTATTAATAAAACTTATTAAACAATCAACAATCATAAAAAAAATATATCAAAACTTCAACAATAATACGCTATCAGAAATCATTGTCCGACAGCAATAAAATTTATTATACTAGTTATTACAACTAAATGACATAAAAATAAAGGAAAAATAAGTTCGAAATGAGCCGAACTCATTTCTAAAAAAAAAATGCCCTTATAGCCTGGGACACCCTTTTATTTTTTATTTACATTGTTCGTAAAACGCGCTTCAACCAAAGTTTTCTTTATCAATCCACTGTTTTGGTTCACATTTAATATTGCTTAGCTTCGATGATCAAACGAGAACCACGTTCACAACGTGCTATTGTTGTGTGGTGCTAATCATATTCGCAAGACAGTCGTTGAGTAATTCGCAGCAGTCAGTCCGCTAATCGCGCAGGACTTGTTCAAGCGGTGCAGATTAATGGCGGCCGTTTGTATCGACATGCGATTGTTGCGCGCATGCGCGACCACGACATTAATCTTGACCGAGGTGCGCGCGCGACGTGCGCAGCCGACTCATTAGCTGATTTATTAGCACGCTGCGTGCCTCAACTATTAGTGATGATATGCCGTATTATACACAAATGACTCGAGTTTTATTAACATGGGTGGATTAGGTGTATTTTTAAATATATGATAATAAAATTGTTGAATTCTACACCGTCGCCAGAGCCAGAGTCTCTCATTTTCAGGGCCGGATGTGAGAGGTTGTGTGGATTTCAGAAAGCTACTTCGCGACTTTACTCTGGGTGTTGTGGGGTATCTGATTATACAAGCAGTGGGACGGTTGGTTGATTTCCTTACGCATTTCTTCGTCGCATATGACTTTGCGTCTTATGTTTGGTGGTGCGATACCAGCCAAGGGGTACCAATGAACTGGAGTTAGTAGAACAAAGCACAACCTTGAGCGCTGGGGTATTCTTCGGCAGGGAGAGCCACTATTGTGCGACTGCGTAGACCTGCAGACCGCCTCACACCTAAGATTCTGCACCATGTGCCCAACAAGCTGCACACCTCAAGACCTAATGCTAGGCAACATACGGGCTATCGATGTTGCCAGATACACTGATACACAGAAGAAGGCAAGAAGTATCATCGATCGTGAAAACTATTCTCAATTAAGCAGAGAAAATAAAACGACGACAAGTAAGTGATTTGAACTTGAAACTATACTAATCAAAGGCAGCGTTTCATCAACCTTGCCACCTTAGTCCTCAAAATCTATGTAAATTTTAGATCTACTTAATACATTATCAGGGATCAGATTGTTTATCTAACTAAATCGCGTCGTATGTTGATATATTTCATGAAGGGAAGCCCAATTCAGATATGGACTCCACGAGTTTCTTTGGAGGAATAATTTGTTGGCGTCGTCTGTTTGATGAGCATTGGGACCTTCTGTTGCTTGTCTTTATTTTATTGTTTTTAGTACTTAATCATAAGTACCTATATTTGTATATATTGTATTTATTTTATTTTTGGATTAATTCTTAGTGTACTTCAGAAATGAATTGAGTTGTTCAAATTTATAATGTTTCTGTAAGGGAAAAAAATAAATAAACTAACAAAATAAATTGAAAATTACTCAATTGATTCCGTTCTGAGATCTCAAAATGCACTGTTTCATCCCACGTGCTAGTTTTTGTAAAGTACCATTTAAATACATATTATCTGCTTAAATATTTTTTATTATTGTTATGGTACACAATTTTTTCTTTTAAATCTGTTGCTAGTTATCGTTTAAACCAAGCAATTTCTGATACCAAAAAAATTATAATATGTATTTGATAATTATCATTTTCCAGATATCATTGATGTCAAGCTTTAGAAAGTCTTCTCAACACCTTTCAAATCGATGTCATAGATTGCTCTGCTGCACTGGAACCGTCAATAGCTGTTTATTTGCTGCGGTTTAGGAAGGTTTCTTAAACCGTGTTCCGCGGAACACTGAATGTAGACTAAGAACTTTTCACCTGTTTGCTTCATCCCTGTCTACAAATTAGCTTACAGCCAGACTTGACAGGACTTAACTGGCCTCACACCCGCATCACACCGGAGGACAGTTAAGTCTCCTTGATTATGCGCTTATTCAGTTTATGATCAGTTAGCAACTGATAAGTCCAGTGGGAGTCCCCTCCGAACAATTGTGGCCACTGTACAGAAGTGCTAAAAGAAATAACCCGTGAAAGAGATTAGAATCGCAAGATAGATTATCTCACCGAAAATACGAGCAAAGATTGTAAATGGATGGAATTTTTTTTTAGTGACCACAAAGTTTGGATGCCCGATAGG
Organism: Glossosoma conforme; assembly: GCA_022606575.1. Lineage (NCBI taxonomy): Eukaryota > Metazoa > Arthropoda > Insecta > Trichoptera > Glossosomatidae > Glossosoma > Glossosoma conforme. The sequence goes on along the minus strand of JAGTXR010000101.1, from coordinate 1,154,879 downwards.
GCCAAGGCGATTCCCTCGAACTGCATCGAAAATTACTCCTCTTTCTTACAAGACAGTCTCAGAGAATGTGCTCTGAGGTATGGAAGGGGACGCCACAGGAGCAACTACGGTTTGAAACTAAATTAAATGAGCATAATCTGTCATTAAAAGCTTCGTGCCCGGTCATTAGTTGGGTTGATCAGTGATCAGGGCTTGTCCATTTAGCAGTTAGTCTAAAGTGGCTTACAAACTATTGAAATGATCTTACATTCAAAAGATTTTACCTTGCTTGAATATGCATCATGTTAATGATTATTATTCACTTAATGGTCCGTGGCCGTGCATTCATTGAGAACTTTGTCAGTTTTCCACATGCCCAAACATAATAACGTTAAATATATTTATTAATTTAATATTGGATATTGATCTTAAGGTAAACGTTACAAATATAAATAGAATATATAAATGAACACACTAAATATTTCTAAGTATTATAACTATACGCTGTACTAAGACTACGCCATGGAAGCAGACTTCTTTAAATATTCGACGCTTAGTAGACACGCCACAGTATCTCAGTATCATAAAGTTCCACCGAATATACCACATCACTTTTTCCATCATTGAATGAAAAACGACGTGCAAAAAAATATATATTTATAAAATTTATAACATTTTTTGTTTGCAAACAACATGTTTTGGCTTGGGCAAGACGATATTATCATTATATTTACTTAATAATGTTGAAGTCAAAACGTGTTGTTGGAAAGAAAACTAAATTTATTTTAGTTCATCGCTTTTCTTTCAGTATGTAAAGTTAAAGCTGCGGTAATATTTTCCGTGGAATTTGTAAGCATTGGAATTTTGCTTAAAATTATCCATCGAAATACTCTTAACTTATAGATGTGTATGTATGGCAGGAATACTTTGAGATACGCTGGATTAGAGCATTTCTATTAATAGTCGAAGGCCTATGGTTTGTGGGAGGAGAAAATGCATTTAAATAATGTAATGTGCGTCTGTCGACTTGAAATAATAATTATTCTGAAAGTAAGAACATTCAGAGCCAGGCCACTCGTAGCGGTATGAGTAACACAGCTTTAGTACTCAGTTGAGTTAACTAGTTAGTAATTAAGTTAATCCGACTTAGGATAAAACAAGCATCTCAGAAATTGCAAATTTACATATCACCAAAGCGGCAAAAATTGATTTTATTATAATATAGCAATCTTATTAAGTAATTTGTATAAGTGTCTGCAGAAATTAAGTAAGACTTGGTACTTCGACCATAGTTGCTAAGCAGCATAATCAAAGATTGACTTTTTGCATCAATTACTCATATAAATACTAAAATATTGGTAAGTCTGATTATTATATTATTAAATTTCACTGATTTGACAGGTGGAATCAAATTCACTGCAGTAAGTAGTTGGTAAGATAAAAAATAATAGCAGTTCATCCCAAAAAACCCACAAAAAACTTTCAGCGGGTATTTGAGTGTGAATTCACGTTTCAGAATCTAGTTTTAAAATTTTCAAGAATGCAGGTACACAGCAAGTATTAAAATCATAATATTAAAAATACATATTTATTTATTTACCTTGTTCTTACGTGGAACACGTTGGATATAGCCTCTGTTAAGGGGATTGTATTCATCCTTGCAACACTATATGTCTCCCTCTCTTATCATTTACCTGATAGACACACTTCCTACCCCCTCTCCTACATAAAAGTGATTGACCACTTACGAAAGTATTATGCAGCTGAGTTACCTCTTGACAGTGATGGATTGAGGGAGGCTACGAGTAAATTTAAACTGCAGTCTCCTAAACAGAGGTCATACCCAATGTAATCCATGTAAAAACAAGGTAAATAAATAAACATTTATTTTGTATAATAGATCTCGTGAATGTCAATCAAATGATTGCTGAAAACATTGAAAAAAAATATTTTTAAAATTTATTTTACGAAAAAAAGAACACTTTTAGTTATTTCATAAAGTTCATTTCATTAAGTGTAACCCACCCATAAAGACACAAAGTCTTTCATAAATGTGGATGACTTAGGTTTGGCAGCGCTAGCAGTAACGTTTGAAAAAGTTGAGGACATCCTAAGCCAGGGACTCAACGAGATGTCCCATACTACGAAACCAACCATCTCAAACCTAACCCATCAAAGACACAAGTCTGCTGTTTCCACCTTAGCAACAGGGAAGCTAACAGAAAGCTTCGTGTCACGTGGGAAGGTAGAGTACTAGAAAATAGCGACCATCAAAAATACCTCGGAGTCACTCTAGATCGCACCCTCACCTTCAGGCGTCATTGCAGCAAACACCAAACAGAAAGTTGCAACAAGGAACAACCTCATCCGCAAACTGACCAACACTCACTGGGGAGCCCAACCACCCCTTCTTCGTACCTCAGCTTTAGCACTTTGTTTCTCAGCCGGAGAATATGCGGCACCAGTGTGGGGTCGATCAGCCCACTGTAATCAAGTGGATACTGCCCTGAATGATGCATGCAGAGTCGTCACAGGCTGTCTCAAACCAACACCCATTTCTAAACTATACCCCTTGGCTGGTATCGCACCACCAAACATAAGACGCAAAGTCATATGCGCTGAAGAAATGCGTAAGGAAATCAACCAACCGTCCCACTACTTGTATAATCAGATACCCCCAACACCAAGATTGAAGTCTCGAAGCAGCTTTCTGAAATCCACACAACCTCTCACATCCGGCACTGAAAATGAGAGACTCCAACTCTGGCAACAAATCGCACCAGAGGATTTCATTACTCCAAAGGAAGGCCTCCCAACTGGCAAGAGCCTTGACTGGCAGACCTGGAAATCCCTAAACAGATTAAGAACCGGAGTTGGTAGAACAAAGGACAACCTCGAGCAGTGGGGAATGCTTCGGCAGGGAGAGTCACTATTGTGCGACTGTGGAGACCTGCAGACCGCCTCACACCTAAGATGCTGCTCCATGTGCCCAACAAGTTGCACATCTCAGGACCTAATGCTGTGCAACACACCAGCTATCGATGTTCCCAGATATTGGGAAAAAATAATTTGACGTCGCTGACATAAAGAAGAAGAGAGAAGATTAAGTATATGATTAATCACACAAATGGGGGTATACAAAAATAATTCTTTGCTGTAAAATTTAAATAAGAAATACAATATTTTTTTTTTTTATATATATATTTTAATATATTTAAATATAATATAGTCACCATTATAATGTACTCGTATATAAATAAGTATTTTATTGTCTATTTAAGTTCCTGGTAAAATTAAAATAACACTTAAGCACTGCTCAGCAGCACTATTTTATATTCTAACTAAATAGGATGTGGAAATGTATATATTATAAGTAGATTAAATTTAGTATGTCCTTTTATTGCCGTAAGATAACATAAATTTATTTTATTAAATTATTTGCGCAAATCATCTGATACTATTAATCGAGATATCGCGTGAAATCTAACGCGAGGAATGTTTTGTCGTAAAGTAAAAGTAATAGGACGAGTCATACGGGATGGGAGTTATTTAATGCGAATTCTCAAATTGTAATAAACTCTAAATAGCGCATAAATAGCGTAAGGCGTTCTCTTTGTTAGGCCATTGCTCGTGTGACGTCTGGTAGGACTCCACCTAAAGCGAATGCTGGACTTATGTGAATGGAATACCTCGACACATAGACCTAAAACATTATATATTTAATCAATTACAGTGCATACCTGTGATTCGAGTAGATTAAGGAAAATATCTATTATATTATGTACGAACAAAAGGACACTTCATTAATACACGAGACTGTAAAAGTTGCACCAAAATAGAGCAATACAGGCCAATACCTGTATTGCTCTATCATTCTGTCATGTATCATTCTGTCATTAATCATTATGTATGTAAAAAATAACTTAGGCTTCAAATTAACATAAAGAATGATTTAAAATCTCAAGACATGTTTTTTAGTCGATTTTTATTATTTTCACATTTTATAAAAAGTTTATTCCAGTTAATTTTCATATTTTCTATTCTGTGTATGAATAAACTGGTTTTTATTTAAATTTAGAACACGTGTTATGCTCAAATGAAAAATTATTGGAATTCACTTATAATTGCAACATTTAGGTACAACTATAAAATATTGACATCTTATCCATTTATTATCAAAATAAACAAATTTGAAACCAAAATAATAACACGTATCATATTAAATTGTAAGCACTCGTCTTTATTATTAATTACTAATTGTATATATTTGGTATTTAATCTGTTTTTGTTATATTATTCAATGTTATTTGTTTTGCTTTATTTATATACACCTATTGTTATTCTCATTTTTTTAGTAAAATCCATTTTATACCGTTTATATACTTAATAAAATAATTAATATTTTCATATACACAATAAAAAAATAATGCCTCGATCAGTAAATTTGTTACTTAACAATTTCATTCCTTAGAATCCTTGATTGAATAACTATAATTTCTTTCTTTACCTTGTTTTTACATGGATCACGCTGGGTATGGCCGAAGGATACAAAATAGTAGAAACTGCAGTCTCCTAAACAGAGGCCATACCCAACGTGATGCATCTAAAAACAAGGAAAATAAATAAATACTTATAATAGATCTCAAATTGAAAGCTTATAACATTGAAAAAAAATGCTAGTGTTTTTATCAGAAACCATATAAACCGACAATCTATTTTTTCGTGCACTTTATGGGGTTCAACTGAACTATAAACTATACGTCAATAACTGTATATTTATAATGCTATACGTCAACTAGTGACAAAAAAATCATACCTTGTTTTAATATGGTTCACACTGAATACTGATTCACTTGATGGAAAACCACAGTTTCACGATCTATGAAACCTTCATCAGTTCCACTGTACGTTTGAATACATTCGAACTTATTAAACTTTCATAGATTGCAAAACTGCAGTCTTCCATCAAGTACAACATTATTCAGTCTGATCCATAATAAAACAAGGTGCGAATTTTTCATCTTTTTAAAAAGTTAATCACTTGTGTGCTGTTGAATCGTACATACAGATTTAGATTTTAACGTGAATAATAAAGAAGTTAGAACTGTTTTAAAATATATGTGTTATTTTCGAATTTTATAGCATTTCTGTGCTGTGGCTTACTCATGTAATTAGCAAGTCCAGCTTAGGAATTAATATAATATACAATGTTCTGGTCCACGAAAGCTCGACACTTACTTTATTGTAAATTGTCTCGCTAGAGAGTGTAACTCAACTTGCATAATTGCAGATTGGAGCAAATAATACAGTCTTGGCCGGCGAAGGAATGGTCGCTTATCAGGCAAATTTGACACCGAGATATATGCGGTGCATTGTCTCCGGCGATGAATTCCTCACTCGGCGCCAGACGGAGCAAAGCACAACCGAAAGCTCAGCAATTCGAATTATCGGATCAGTGGCGTAAACGTCATCTCATACAAACCAAACCTATACGATTATGTACTCTTAGTTTTGTAAGAGCATACGGTCAACACACGGCGGCGTTCCAGGACAACGCGAATCAAAGAGCACGAAAAAAGCGTTTGTAGTGTAACTACAGCCGCCATATCCTATAATCAAGAAAATTTTGCATTATCCCTGATAATTTAAGTAAAACAAATTTTATTTTAGCTCTTGGAAGTAAAAATACGGGTACAGAAAAATAACAGTAGGTACAAGCTTATATTTATTTGGAACAAACATGTGAACTTACCTTTATTTTAAACATCAATTACTTAAATTTTGCAAATACTCGTGGATCATACAATATTTTGTTGGGAATACTCTCAAGTCAGCTACCCAAGTACTAAAGCACTTACGATATATGTAGATATACATTTTTATTGGTTGTCCAAGAGTATTTCTTCTTCTTCGTAGTATCAATCCGGTGGATTGGTTTGCAGCAACAAAATCTTGCACCTCGATCTCCATTCCTATCGATCCTCTGCAGTCCTCTTCAGTTCAGCATAAGAGCTACAACTCATGTCCTGAAACACTTGCTGCAAATACTCCCGTCTAGGGCGCCCTCTGCAGTTTCTTCCCTCAACCATCCCTTCCACAATGCCGTGAAGAAGACCATCGTGGCGCATGATGTGACTATGTGACGATGTGGCTCGCCTCTATAATATGGTTCTTACTACCACTCCTTGATTAAATATTATCTAATTTTAAAAAATGCGCAAGACTCTGTCTACGCCAATGTTTCAATTTATGATAATAGTATATCGCTGCCTCTAATCTGAATACTCGTTAAGGCGAATAAGTGTCCGCTTTCTATTTCCCAGCAATAATAATAATGTTTTACAAATTGAATTCTCCCGCCTGTGATTTAGCGTTGACAAAATATTCCGTTTCGGTATTGAAATGACCGAGTGTCGTACCGAGAAATGCAGTTTGAATGCAGTCCCCGGCACGCATCATTAGCGGCCGCTTTGTGATGCATTGGGCGGTCAATTTCTCTATCGGTAAGCTGACAAAGTTATTGCGAGTCAATAAAATGCGGTTTGCGAATAATGGTTGAGTTAAAAAATGCTACATTTCTGAGTTACATAAAATAACTTGATTAGTGTTACTAACATTTAACGTATTCTAACATTGCTTTACGCAAACATAGTGAACCCTCCTATAATACGCTTTTTACATTTGTTTCCATTAGTTTTTTTTTTTAATTTTTGAGGTTTTTTCTATAGTGTTTGCGGAGATTTTTAGATAACGGTTCATTTTGTGTTGTTTTTTTTGGTTGAACCGCCGCTTAGAACTAGATGACCCAGGCTTTAGGAGCATCGGGCTAATTATCCAATTTTGTGAAAACGTTATGATATCATGGTTTTATTCATAAAAATTCAAACTTGATGCCTGACTGTTTAACTAAAAATAACACAAATGAAAGCCTGGCAGTTTTACAGTGGACCGACTGAATGTGACTGCGGCGTGGAGCAGACCCTGTCCCACCTTCTGGAGTGTGCGCTGTGTCCGAGTAGCTGCACCCAGAAAGACCTGATGATGGCCGGGAGTAACGCCATCGATATCAACCACCGATGCCAAATCGGTATATATATACATATATATAAATATATCGATTAACTGTCAATCGGTTAATTTATGACAAAATGCATATATTACTGTCAACATTTTTTGTATCCTCTTTTAAGGAAACTTTTTTCATCAATTTACACCTTCTTCTTCGTAGTATCAATCCGGTGGATTGGTTTGCAGCAACAGAATCTTGCATCTCGATCTCCATTCCTCTCGGTCCTCCGCAACCCTTTTCAGCTCAGCATAAGCGCTACAATTTTACACCTATGCATTTAATTTTGTTTCCATTATTCATTAAACGAACATAATATAAAATATTACCTAGGCTAAGCTTGCATTTTCAGTAAGTTAGTCTCCAGGGAGGCCGAGTAGCTGCACCCAGGAGGACCTGATGATGGCCGGGAGTATCGCCATCGACGTCGCCCAGACAGGATCTGACCCTGTTGCTTCCGACACGATTACATGTAATGCAAATTTCATAATTTAAAGGCTGTTATAAAATTTTGAGACGCGTTTAATACGGCGTGTTATTATTACTTTGTGTAATCTCTATGCCAAATGAAATTATTGTAATTAATTACGTATCTGCGCCATATCATTTAATTGCAATTTAAGCACCCACTCACTTGTAATAAACCTGTTTTTACTACTGTACCACAGGTTCCGAAACACAGGCTCGAAACACATTACCTTAAAACTTTTCATTTACACATGGCGCTTGTAATAAAATGTATTTAATAACTAGTGTTATAATTTTATTTATTTTTATTTAACAGAACCGCAGTTCCAAGGTTCAAAGAGTAAGAAACATGTCAAAGATCACAGAGATCTAGGAGAACAATACCATCGACGAAAGAGGAAAAGGATGTAAGAAAAGGATCGAGGTGTGCTGGTAGGCTGTTTAGGAGCGCTATTGCCATTGTAATATATTGAGTGCTCGAAGGTCCACAAGTATCAACTGAGATAAAAAATAACGGATGGCTACGAGCACTGGTGTACTTGTCTGGAACGTAGAAGTTACAACATTCAAGAATCCCAGGTTTGTGAATTGCGCCGCGAAGAAGAAGGAATGAATGTTTAAAAGAAGCAATTTTCCTCCGGGACTCTAACGAATAGAAAGAAAGCATCCCTAGAAAGAAAAGAATTGGATAATGTTCGGTATTGATTGAATTAAATGGAAAGTTACCGTAAATATAAAAATAGAGATATCGGAGATTTTTTTTATGAATTTTTTCGAGCATGATAATGTATTTGGATTTATTGGGATTCCAACCTAAGCTCCCATATTCCAAAACAGATAGAAAAAGTAAAATCAATATTACATATCAATTATAAAATATGTACGTGTTAATTTCTTGACTCGATTATGTGGCGCATGCGGCCTTGCGCTCATTAAATTAAATGACTCGTTGTAATCATTACCAAACCATAAACGCTCCCTTAACTAGAGAATATGTCAATAACCAACTGCCGTAAAAAAGTTCTGCCAGCCGATATAGACTTCGCCTCATCCCATGTTTACTTCGGCTCCCGCAGCTCCGCCGAGTACTTTCTATGTTTAGTTCCCGAGAGCTTTTCAGGACGGCGTGAGCCTGGGAGCTGAAAAATAAAAGGCAGTTGTGGTTTATGCTCTCCTGTAGTATTATTAAAACCTGTCCCAAACAAGTGCACTTCATTGTAATATCCGATATAATTCATAGCTTATCTAAGCACATACAGGAGAATACCGACAGATGGTGATAGTAATTCTGAAGTCTCATCTGCGGAATTATATGACGCTTACTATGGTGCATACGGCTAATCACTGCATGTGGAGTGTTGATCCGCCAACGTCATAGGCTACAGCCCGAGATTCACGCATCATCCTTATTATTAGAGTTATTTACTTTGAATGGGTGGTCTTCACGGGATGACTTTCGTCTACCACCAATTTTAATCAATATGCTATGACTGGCATTTTACGGGTGAGAGATCAAATGAGAGATCAGAAAAAAACTTTTTTTTTTAATCTCCGTCGGGGATTGAACCCACGACCTAAGTCTTGCAAAGCAAACGCCTTGACCATTGAGTTGTACTCGCTGGCAATGCGGATCCGATTACATGTTTGCATACATGCATGCTACTCAAGTGCTCTTACCACTTGGCCATGTTCATATTAATTGATGGATATTTTAAATTCCGTTGCAATGATGATGCGCCATATTTACTTACGAAAGATACTCACGGCTATAAGAGGCTAACTTTGGCTTTGTAAAGCATCTTTTTAATTATGCCAAAGTCAAGTTGTCGGACTGAAACGTTATATCAAGCAAAATTTAGTAAACATTGCTGTACAGTCCCTATTATGCCCTAATCAATGACAATCATATTACTTACACTTAGTTATTTTACATACTTGATACATAAATTTATAGAAAAAGCGTCCCACGAGTATTTGAGAAACGCTGCTTTACAGCTTAACTAACTTAAGCCTCAAACTAGATTTAATTTTTTCCATTGAGTAGTTTCTTGTCAAAATTACGATGGTTGGATTCGCATTTTTTATATTAACAGACTGATGCAAAAAAACATTGATTTTCTAATTCATAAAAACAGTGTTTAAGTAATGGTTTTATTTGCCAAGATCAGAATTAACTATTCTAAAAGAAACCGCAAACGTTCATTAACATAAATTAACATTTTCCGTATAGGCAAACGATTATTTTTTAAGTTGTAGTTTTTAATCGATTTGCCTCACATATCCTTATAAGGCGATCGTCATAGAAAAAATAAGCGCCCATCTAACTCGTTGACTGAGGAGATTTTTTTATATTTATGGCGGGTTTTTACATGTCATAACTCATGTTTATATTACCTCCGAAAACTAAATATACTTATATAAAGACTTATTTAATATCAAATAAGGACGTAGTCCTATCGTATATTGAATAAATAATTGTGAAAATATTCACGTAATCCAAAGCTTATCATCATCATCATCAGTCTGTATCCGTCCACTGTTGGACGTAATTCTCCCGCATAAGTCTCTATACCTTCCGCATGCCTTCCGTATCCAGGCCACTCCCGCTATTCTTCTTATGTCGTCAGTCCATATTGCAGTGGGTCGGCCAATGCTTCGTTCGCCAGTTCTTGGGAGCCATTTAAATACTTTTCTTCCCCATCGATCTCTTCGATAGATATGTCCAGCCCATTCTCACTTGAGTGTGCCTATTCGTTGGGTAGCATCCACTACTTGAGTTCTTCTGCGGATATCCTCGTTTCGGATTCTTATATGGTCTACTGAATTATTTTTTTGTTTAAATTTTTTTTTAGCTTTAATATTGACTGCTAGGAACTAGGTATATATTTTACTAGGTAGACCTCTGGGAGGCAAAGCTTTCATAAGATGAGGTGAGGACCACGGCGGATGGCTAAGTTTAGTGGCGGCAGTTCGTTACGACCATATGCTCCAATTAGGTAGCAGGTTTGTGAAGATGATTATGACATATATATATATTTTAAATATGACTTTGATTTATGATTAAATACTCACTGTACATTATGTGCCCGTGACTATGAATGTTGCTTAAGTCATGTTTCTTTCGTTTTGAAATAGTTTAAGATTTTCGTTTTGATATCGGTAGAAAACCAATGAAAGTGAAAAAAATACTCTTTTATATTTTTTTAATTTAAACTGTGATGTAAACTATATTAATTTACAGTGATGTGAACTAAAATAAATAAATAACTTTTTTTTTCATTTTATTGACGTACGCCACTTTCATTATTATATGTAAAATTATAATGCATTATTTAAAAATATAATATACTCTAAATACTTGTTAATTTTTTGTTTACTCATATTAAATAACGTAATTAACAAACAAAAACATATTGAAAAATTTAAGAACGAAATAATTATGTGTAAATATAAAAAAATGGATTCTAGAAACAGCGTAGGTGTAAAAATCACATGTATAGAGTAACGAACGGAAAATAATCTTGCAATCATACAAGTGGGAGGTGAAAATTTCTTCATCAAGTTTGTACGATGCATACAAGTAAACACATAACAAAACCGAACAAAGCAACATCAAGAAAAATACCATCTGCTCGAAAAGCTCTCGAAACGAGTGAAAATTGCAGTGCACTTTGCCGGTGATTACATGCACGAAAGCCCTTGTTTACAATCACGTACACTTACGTGATTACGTGAGCGAGCTTTAAGAACCGGAAATTAGCGCAAATTCCTACTTAGTTCTTGGCCCCGCCCATTTGTCCGCGGGCAGTTTCGCTAACACTGCGCATTAAGCGCAATTTTTCCATTCCAGCGCCATTTAAGTAAGTAATTGTAGGACTTACGCGGCTCAGAATTCGAAGTCGTTCACAGGTGTGCAATATTGTACATGCAATTTTTTATTTTGTATTTAAAAGTTTTCTTTTATTTGTACCTACTTCTTCTTCGTAGTATCAATCCGGTGGATTGGCTTGCAGCAACAAAATCTTGCATCTCGATATCCACTCCTCTCGATCCTCTGCAGACCTCTTCAACTCAGCATAATAGCTACAACTCATGTCCTCGAACACTTGCTGCAAATACTCCCGTCTAGGGCGCCCTCTACAGTTTCTACCCACAACCATCACTTCTACAATGTCATGAAGAAGACCATCGTGGCCTATCCGTCGGGCTCGCCTCTCTGAGATGGTTTTTATTAGGTGCCATCTTCTTGTACCTACTATATTATTAATATTTATTTATTGATCTTCTCAAATCCTTACCACGTATAGTAAATATGGTCGCGACAAAATACCACTACTTTTTTGGGTTGTTTTTCAGTCGTCAGTATCCCACCCCAACACCTGAATTTTCACATGGAAACGTATATTTTTCCCAAAGACTTGTAGGACATCAAGTCGGAGACTTGATGAGACATAGCCTGGGGATTTATTTATCGTTTTTTTTTAAATCAAATATATAACCAAATGCTCCCTGAACTATTTGGTGGCAGCTCTATATTAATTTTAATCAAGTATTTTTTCTCATCAATAGATTTCCATACTTCTACACTCTGTACTAGAACAATGGTTTTTCTCCTTCAAAACAATACATGTGGTAAAATTAATAATTTGACTTTTATTTTACATCTTAAATCATTTTTGTTGTTATGTTTATTTGTTTTTTTTTTGCTATTTTTTTATTGATGTATGAGTATATATAACATTGTGGCACATCGCAATTTCGTGGCTCATTGTGTTTTTAGTTAATGTTAAATAAATGTTTAATTACGCTTTTTTTAACTACTAAATTGTATTTTTATTTAGATTAATATAACATACTGAAGGAGGTATTATTTTGGAACCTGATGTGTTTATTACTTCGTTTTTATTTATGTATAACGTACGAAAGAGCTATTGCCAATATTTCTTCAAAATACGAGTATTATAATTCGACGCTACAGTATAGTTTATTACTGTAGCGTCGAACTGATCATCAGATCTCCTATAAAAAACACTGATCATTAAACACCCAAATATATATATGTATATATAAAAAAAAATCCCAAATATTTTTCCGGTACTACAGTCGCAGTCTATACAAGTTCATGGGCTCTTGCCCTGGAGGCTCCTGAAAACCATCCATATTCCCATGTGGACCCTCGAGTACAGGAGTTCCGGGATAATTTGAGCTTACAGAACTGTAAAAACAGCAATTTGCGGTATCCATATGCTCCAAATAATGGTAAAATAAATAATCAAATAAGTTCAATACTGACGATTGCTCAAAAACATGTCAACACAGAAACATATTTATTATACAAACCTGTTAAGAGCAATCAATCAAATAATATATTTTTAATACGAGTAGGCTTTAATGTCTCCGATTAACGTTAAATTTTATAATACGTCACGTAATTTTAAACATTTCCAAGCCGCCATCACATCGCATACATTATAGCAATAATTCTTCTCGGAAAAAAATCAACTACCGTCCGCATAGATACATCGTATTAAGCCGTGCGCCTTAGAAATTACACGTAATTTAATCTTTCCGAAAAACTCGACGATCGGGCCGATCCATCAAATGCGCGAGTTGTAAATTACTGGCACCTGACTGGGAGATGATAGGTGCCGAAGTGTTGGCTGGTGTTGAGATGGTGGAGCGGATATCGCGGGCGGGGCAGCATTCGTCAGGCGTCGGACGGCAGCGAGGCCTGGCGAATGTTTGGGACCAGCCCGGTCTCTTGTTGAGTGCGAGCGATCTAGTTTTCAAATCTAGGGCCACCAAAATGATATTATATTGATTTCAATTAATTCATTTTTGGCTTTGACACTTTGAAATCGGCATATAATAAGCTAATTGTAAGACTTTGCTGAAATATGTTCATAGTTATAATGGTATTGCACTTTAAATGAAACAAAAGGATTCGAAAATTGCATTATAAGAATAATTAAAAATATTATTTGGCTTGCTTCATTGGAATTAAAGAATTTGTTTTTAGCGGATAGCGTACCATCGAGACGTTGCAATGCAGAAGTATATTCCTTTTAGGTTCATTGGAGAATCATAGAAATATTTTCTTCTTCTTCCATATCTGCTTCCTACATGAAATATGTAGTCGCTTACATTGCTATCCATACAGTTATCTCAACTTCTTAATACTTGTCTTGCCCAAATCATCTATAGTTTGCAATAGAAACTCTCCGGGGTACATTCAATGTATATATTCGATAGTCTCTAGGCATCTTAAAGATAAAGCATATGTTGTCATAATTGGCACCTAGTAAGAACCATCTCAGAGAGGCGCGCCCAATGGATCGGTCACATCATGCGTCACGATGGTCTTCTTCGCGACATTGTGGAAGGGATGGTTGAGGGTAGAAACTGTAGAGGGCGCCCTAGACGGAAGTATTTGCAGCAAGTGTTGGAGGACATGAGTTGTAGCTCTTATGCTGAGCTGAAGAGGACTGAAGAGGATCGAGAGGAGATCGAGGTGCAAGATTTTGTTACGTCAAACGAATCCACCGGATTGATACTACGAAGAAGAATATACTATATAAGGCATTTTAAAGAGGAAGCGAGGAAGGAATATGTTGTCATAATTGGGCGTAAGATTATCAGATATTTAGGATACTGGGTGATTATACTGTTTGATCCGAAAAGATGATTCAAATTGAGTAAGTACTGCGGCTTACCACAACTAGTGCTATATTTGCTCCTAAGAGATGTACATTAAGCTTAATTTGAATTAGCATGTGATGTTTATATAAGGTGTTGAGAAGACCAAAGAAATGACTGCAATTTTGTTTTTTTTCAGGGTAAAATTGTCCGATATTTGGAAGAAGCATAAAAAATCATAGAGAAGATTTGAAGCTTTATTCGACGTATATTATTACGCATATTATTTAAGTTAAAACCCGTGAAATTGTAAGACTATTACCATTATCTATCTGTACATTTGGAAGAGTAATAATAAAACATCGTGGGTAAGAAAACATGTGACATATTATTTAGTTAACATTTTCAATGTATAGTATATAGTCGTGCATAAGCTACTACAAGACATGAGTATTGCCCTCCGACCTTTGTATCACCGACTTCATTCAAACAAGTTTCATTCATTTACAGTCACCATTGATGCATTACCACATCTCAGTCAGTAGAGGGCCCTGCCCGGGCTGAGGCGGGCAGTCCGCCCACATTTTTTGTTACAGCCTTTGATTGATTTATGCATCGGAGAGCGCGCGTCGGCTGATGGGCGCGCGTGCCCGCTTGTCACGTGCCACGCGCGCCCGCTCGTCACGTGCCGCGCGCGTGGTAAGATCACTAGCATCAATACAAAGATACACGCATGCATCTTTATAAAGACATGCACGTTAATCAATAAATACAAGTAAATTAAAAAAAAATACGTAGGACAAAGTAAATACATGCAGGTTTGTTATAACACTATACTTCAAGAGTATACTTTTTATTTCTCGCTTATACCCACGGATAGCATTCGACCTATACGCTAAATCATACTCAACCCTCATCTTACACATTACTACAGAAGTATGAGTATGTACGAGTATAAAAATCTTCTTCTATATATAGGACAAATCCGATCTATCCTTGAATACGGCAGTCACTTTTGGATTGGAGCCCTAAAATATCTTCTAAACTTAATTGACTCAGTTCAAAGAAGAGCAATTCGTTTGATAAACAATGAAACTCTTACTTCTAACCTGCAAGCAATGGAACACAGTAGTAAGAGTGGTTCACTTAGTCTTTTCTACCGTTATTACAGCGGTCGCTGCTCTTCGGAACTTAGAGAACTAATTCCTCCTGCACCCACCCACAACCGACAAACTCGTCTTTACACGGTTAATGTGTGTCGACCAAGAACTGGCAGTTTTCAAAGTTCCTTCCTTAATGCCATCGGTAAGCTTTGTAATGCTCTTCTAGCGTATGTGTTTCCTCCTTCCTACAATCTGGATCTCTTCAAGAAACAGATAAATATACACTTGCAATCCTCCCAACCTACACACAAACACGAACACAACATACGTTTCCCGCGTGCAGCGTCCAGCCTCCCTGGCTGAGCGTCACAGAGTGCATTAGTCTTGACCGTCTGTGCTCTCCTGCATGCGATTACATAAAAAATATATGCGTTTCGGTCATCTGCGAGCGAAAACAACACGGCGATACGATAGTTTATATTTCTTGCTCACACTTGCGAATATCGTACGGGGGATACGCCGCATTTCCAAGCTCCTCTGCGGCTCCGTTCGAGTATTTATATTTTTCCTGTTGTCATTTTAGGTCAGATATTTTTTATATACACAGATTTTTTTGAAAGGTCACATTAATTTAACATGCTATTTATGTGGCGAAAGAGATTTCGGGATATTGGCACATCATATTAAAATGTTATTAAAAATCAAGTGGAGACGTGCATTAATATCGTATGATTATTTACTCAAATAATGCAAAAAAAATACGATAAATACAAGTAGTAGGTAGCCATTATAAAAGACAAAAATGGCGTCTAGCTAAGATTAATTATAGTTATTAAAGGAAAAAAACCGTTCTGTGCCAACGTCTCAAGGTTAACTAATTTGATTAATAAAAAAATACGTAATGTCTACCTCTCACTAGTATTGAGAATCGTAAAAAAGATTTGAAAAAAAAAACTTGATTAATAATTCCTTTTACGCTTCTTTGGATTCAAGTGGTCCTGGTTTTGGTATCGTCTGGCTAGCCATCCGATCGTTTTAAAAATGCTTATCATATAATATCTATCTTCTCTTTTCAATTTCAATTATTTTTTTCACTTACACAAACATTACAAATTAAAAAAAATACTGAAGTACAATCAAGATTAATATATAAATATAGGTACTTAAGATTAAGTACAAAGAACAAAGCAATAAAGACAAGCAACAGAAGGTCCCAATGCTCATCAAACAGACGACGCCAATAAATCCTTCCTCCAAAGAAACTCGTGGAGTTCATGCCTGAATCAGGCCTCCCTTACGTGAAATATATCAACATCTGAGGCGAGAACAGTCTGATCCCTCTCCCAAGAGGCATAGTCTCTGGCAGGCTTTGGTAGAGCGAGCAATCTGTGCCTCCTTTGTCCTTCAAGGTACATAATATAGTCCTGGAAAGTTGTAAAGAACAATATTTTGTACCGATTAAAACTGTGGTTGCAGATATGACTTGATATGAACTTGTTTCCATTTTTAACGATTGCATGGTAAATTTAGGAAGCCAATATTTAAACGGGAACGTCGGGCTAAAAAAAACGATTTTAGTTTAAAAAAATACAAAACCTCCTAAAATATGCGTCAGATATTACAGGTATCCTTCTCAAAGTACTCGGACTACTGCTCTGGAGATTGTCGGGAACAATATATGTTCCCAAGTGGACGTTCAATGGTAGATATAGAAACAGGTAGTGGCAGCTGACAGAACTAGGTGACGCCAAACTGTTGTGACCAGGAAGAGAAGAAAAATAAAACATTTTATAAGCATCTTCTTCTTCGTGTCAGCGACGTCAAATTATTTTTTTCCAGTATCTGGCAACATCGATAGCTCGTGTGTTGCCCAAGCATTAGGTCCTGAGATGTGCAGCTTGTTGGGCACATGGAACAGCATCTTAGGTGTGAGGCAGTCTGCAGGTCTCCACAGTCGCACAATAGTGTCTCTCCCTGCCGAAGCATTCCCCACCGCTCGAGGTTGTGCTTTGTTCTACCAACTCCGGATCTTAATCTGTTCAGGGATTTCCAGGTCCGCCAGTCATGGTTTTTGCCAATTGGGAGGCCTTCCTTTGGAGTGATGAAATCCTCTGGTGCGATTTGTTGCCCGAGCTGGAGTCTCTCGTTTTCAGGGCCGGATGTAAGAGGTTGTGTGGATTTCAGAAAGCTGCTTCACAACTTCAATCTTGGTGTTGGGGTTGATGTTATAAGCATTAAATATATAGTTAGAAATGGCTACATAAAAGAGTAAGATAACCAACATTACATTTTAATTTCACTTTTAAATAAGTGAGTTTTATTGTACATGCCCTTATTACGTTTTTATCAATTAGTTAATAGAGCAATGATTTTATTCATTTTTGCAGCAAGGGAAACGCAGATAAGGCTTATTCTATTTTGCATCATGTAAACGCGAATGGCTGAGAGATGTTTATTCATTTTTGTTTTGAATAATGCGAATGGAATACAATTTTATTCATTTTTGTATCAAATAAAAACGACCCGCTGGTCGCCGCGCCCACTTACTATGGCACGGGCCACGAAGCCGGGCACAGCAGACTGAGGAGTCTGTCAGATCGGTCTCCAAAGCCTAAATGCTGCAACAGTTAAGGTGCCTCCATACAACGATGACGTTAATATAAACATTTAAAAAGTTTCATTTTAATGATTGATAAATCCACAATAACGTAATGTAAGTCAATGAATTTTTTTGTTTAAAATTAAACTTTACTTATGTATTATTTAATTAACCTTGATATAAATAAAGGTTAATTAACTATTAATTATGCTACGTAAACATCCCGTTCATAAATTGTTTCCAATGCATACATGTTCCTCTAGATCAATACACAGAAACACAGCATAAATATTGTAATAAATTGTGAACTAAAAAACTGTTCGGTAAAAAAATACACAACTATGATGTTATGTTATACTATTTTTAACAGTGGTTCTAATAGTTCTGGTAACGAATCATTCCTGCAGGATTAACTGGCAAAAACTTTGATATACAAATGTAGTACATTAGTATCTACAGTTTCTTGGATCTGAATAAAAACTATTGTTTTTCTATTTAACTAGTTATTTTACTCTGGATTTTTTTCCTCTTAAGGCTCCAGTCCTGTCTAGCAGCAAACCGTAGCAAAATATTTAATTACTCCAAAAATGCAGCCGTAGAAGTCTATTTGACATCTAACTGATGCACCTAGAATCACGGGAAGGCCTTTAGCCACTCTCTAACAAGTAGTTTTTTGCGTGCGTCCAGTAACAGGTCCAAAACCAGGATGGTACAGGGAAGGATTTCACCAAGTGTGTACTCCAAAAAAGAAGTCTAATAAAATATGATATATAGCTCACGAAAATAAGCAGCAACCTATTATACTCGTTCATACCAATCGATATAAAAGATCTCACTCCAAGTGACCTATTAACAACTAAGTGATAACAAGCTTAAACGTATGATTTCAGTGTCGAACTTGGATATATATCTGGTTTTTTGACTTCTTGTCGTCAGTTGATGATGGTTATTTCCTATATGTAATATTGGTTTTAATAATGTTGTTCCGTTGGAGCCTGCAAGATGGACCCAAAAATGCTGTATCATGTTCAGACCACATCTGAGCCGAGAGACTAAACACCGGAAATATTAAGAGAATAAATAAAATAAATGTGTCTATAATACGCTGGGTACGTTTGGGTAATCCTTTTTTATACTCGAATATATCAACCCGTTTTATATTGTAACCGCACACATGGTCGCTGAATTATTTATATTACATTTTATAATATTTATATTATTCATTTTACAAACGAGATTATGGAAAGGTTGAAGAACTATTTTTAAAAATATATTTTAAGAACTTAACTGTTTTTTAAATGCGTTATTATAATATATAAATCAAATAGGCATATGACACTGAGAGATGAAGACCACATGGTGAAAAAAGCCCTCAAAATACCCACAATGATGAGAAGACCTGGAAGACCACAGGCAACCTGGACTGCAACTGTAGACAAGGATTTGAAAACTCTGGGCATGACCGAGAATGCAGCGGAGGATGGCGAATGTTTACAAGGAGAGCCGACAATACATGACGGGAAATGGTGAGACTAAAGAGAAGAAGATTATGATGTATAAATCACGTAATTTTTTACATTCCGACTTTCGAATCTAAATATTGCTCAAAAGTATCGTTTAGTTATTTACGTAAATAAAGGGATTTTCTCTCAATTAAAGTCATTAGCTCTAAAACATTTGATAGAAAACAATTCGATAAATGGCTAAAAGATATTTTGCTTCACGAAAAGTTGAATACTTGTGCACTTTACTTTATTCAGAAAAATTAATGTCATTAAAAATGATGAATCTTAAGGTGTGTGCGATTCGACAAATATTATTAGACCAAGTGTCTGTCAGACAAATTGTTTTCAGAAGTGTTATCATTTAATACACTTAATATAATTAATAAATAATGAATGTACTTTTTATATTAAGCATTTTGACAGTTATAGTAAATCGAAAATTGGCGTTTTTAAGACGATTGCTTTGTAAGTAACCATGTAAGTTGAGGACAATATTGTCAGAAAATTAAAAGATTAAACTTTTTATGCTGTGACGCTTACCACTTGAATGATGTTTAACTGTGTATATGAACTGTCATTAGACTGAAGCCCGACTTTTTATTAATTTTTATTTAATTACTCACTGAGAATGAGTGGTGTTCGCGTGATGATTCTCGTTCACCGCTAATTTTCGTCAACAGTATTTTTAAATTTTGAAGTAACAATATCACATCATGCAAAGATATTTAATCTTTAAAAAATATATAAAAGCTTATCGATTTAATAAAAATATTTTTTTTTTCATAAATTATTCAAATTTGGAATTAAATTTATAAATATTTGGCTTTGGTAAAGATTTTAATGGAATTTAAGAAATTAAATGCTCTTTTTTTAGATCTGTTTAATTCTAAAAGAATTAGAGAATATTTCTGTGATTTTTGGAACATTTATCAATTGCTTTTAGAATGAATATTTCACATAGGCATAAAATAAAAATATAATTAGTTTCGGAAATAGTTAGTTAGTGTAAAATGAGTTAATGACTAAGCGGTTTCATTCATGAATCAAAAACTAAAGCCTTGGTTATTTAATGCCTTCTTAATGAAGGTATACCTGTTCTTGTACCAAAGATGACATAACCCGCCATAGGAATATTAATTTAAGATTGGAATAGATTTTAATCGAAAAGCACAGTAAAAGTTTAATTCCTGATTTATAAATAATCGCTTTTCTTTTGCCCAAAGCCGAAACTAGTTAGGCCATAGGTTCTCAATGTGGAAAAAAACTCACACGGATGTATTATTGGAAGGAAATCGGACCTCAAATGAAATAGGCTGAGATCTAAAAGAATGGTTAATAATTATACTTTCATCGCTCATACGAGTATTTTTGACTTTACGTAATAAAATATTTAATAAATATTATTAATACAAATTGTCCAATACGTGTGTATTTTAACGAGAAAATACTGAAAATTTTGAATTGTAATTCACTTATTTTCTCTATAGCAAGCACAGTTTTGTAGAGGATAGGGAGTACGAAAATTCAAGTGGTTGTACTAGTTCCTTCAACATACTAAAAAAGTGTAGTGAAATAGTGTAAAAGCAAGTTCTTCTATGTCGCCATTCACCTGCGTATGCTTACATACAAGTATAATAATTTTACTGGCGTTAGAAGCTGTATAGATTTGATCACACATTTAATGGCTTAATCAGATGTTTCTTAGAAGAAAGCAAGATAAGATCACAGTTTTTTAATTAGTCATTAAGAATTATTCTCGATGGATTAACGAACGGTCAATCTGGTTGCCTAATCAGCGACCTTACACGAAACCAAGGTGTAAATGAACTTAATGACAATTTAGTAATTTTTGAAATCTTATATTTGTATACTAGTATAAACACATACAGGAGAATACCGTCTTAGGTTTTCACGGCCAGATTTGATATTGAGACTTATGGGTTAAGCCGTGTGTGCCGAACTTCCTTCAACCAATATTTCGACCGCCAATGCAGGGGTCTTCTTCAGGATTGATGATTTTTTTACTTGTGAGTTGGTTTATTCAGATTATCTCTTTACGAGCGTTATTGATTTATATATCCATGGCAACTACATACTTAAGTTTCATTGCGGAGAATCGTAGGTATGTTCTCAGAATATGGTAGTTATGTTCTAAGAATACGGTCGATATGTTCTAAGAATTGTATCTCCACGAACGTCATGTTGGACTGTGGTCGTCCTTGTTTGTCTGTACAAGTTTTAGAGTATGTGCTATAGGTGGAAGCCATGCTATTTTGAGAATAAAGCCGTCATCCCTGTTGATGTTGGTGGGATGTCTTTTGATTTCAATGACTTCCCTTACTAGGCGTGCATATTTTCCTTCGTGTTCGAGCCACGATTTCGGGTTCGAACGAAAACTTATGTCCCGTTTTATGGCGGTCGAAATATTGGTTGAAAGAAGTTCGCCACACACTGCTAAACCCAAAAGCCACAATATCAGGAGAATACCTCTTTACGGTGAGGAAGAAATTTCATCATTTGATTATTATAACGCTTGCCATTTTTGAGGTTGACTATCTACGTCCTACAGTAAGCACTAAAGTATAGTCCTCCATTTACGCATAGTCGGTTTTTACGAAAATTTACTTTGAATGACACTTAGAATGATAGAAATTGAACTAATGAGTAACTCTTTATGAACAGTCGCCAATTTAATTGATAATAGATTATGACAAGCATTTTTGCATGTTAGGGATCAGTCGAACAACAACCAATTGACGTGGATGTACTCGTAAGTAAAGCATTATCGAAGAGTCATAAATGTCGTCAAAATAAGGTCAAAGGTCGAAACATGTCGTCAAAAATAAAATTGCTTAATTTATTTATAAGAATCCACTTTCAGTTATATTGTATAAATTATATAATTCAACCAAAGATCGCGATCGAAAAAAAATATATGATGGTTTTTAGGCAAAAAAATGTGTAAATACAAATTTAACACTGTACGCATATCATTACATATCCGCTTCCCTAATTAGAGAATATGGTCGTCACAAACTGCCGCCATAAAGCTGTAAGCTTCATGGTTCTCGCCTCATCAAATATCAGTTACGCATCACGGAGCTTTATCAAATACATTATATGTAAAGTTCCTAGAGTCTATAAGAAAATTTTACTGTTATAACGTTTAGTCTGACCTCACAAAGCGTGTCATGCGTCTTTGGCAGGGAGTTGTCGAATACCAAAGACGTTCTCCGTCAAATGCTTCAGAAGAAACGCGTGCATTTAGATATATATTTTTTACAATATATTCTTCATTTTTGGAGCATATGGACACCACAAATTGTACAATAGTTTCAGTTCTATAAGCTTAGGTTGTCAATGTCTTGTCCCAGTCTATAGCCATCTGTATGCACAGAGGTCCACATGGGAACATAGATGATTTCGGAGATCCTCCAGGGCAAGAGCCCGAGAGCTTGCACAGAACTGCGGCTGTGGTACCAGAGAAATATTTGTGTGTTCAAGGACACTCCCGAGGCCTGGACATTTTTTTTGTGTTTAAGAGGTAGCTCAATCCTACCGAGGGCATTATATATGCAGTATAGGAGGTTACACTTTATTTTAAAATCAAGCTCAGTCCCGGGTTTTGAACCTGGTTAGCGCCTGGATGACAAACAAATTATCTTACCTCTGGACTATGCCGCCCGGCATATTCCAAATAAATTATAAAAAATTTTTTCGCCGGAAATCGAACTTGAGACCTATCGCATAAAGTCGAGCGTTTTTGACATCAGCATTTAGTTATTTTCACAAACGTTCCTTTGATTTAACGTCCAGTGGGACGTTTTCAGTGGAAGTCGAGACCGATGGCCCGATAGTGTTGGTCCGGCGTAAAACTGACATCGCCCGAAGAGATTATCATCTGTTATTCCACATGCAGCTTCATTTTAATTAAAATTCCTACTGGACATTAAACCTGTCGTCAAATAACGTGTCGCTGCCTGGTCAGGTGCAGGCTATCTGTGTCAATACATCTCTCTGTCCTCACCCAAACCAAAGGGTATGTTCAAACTTTAAACCACTTAACTGTCATACTAGAAATCGCAGATTTCATTTTCAGAGTATTTATCGAGTGCTTTGCGAAGCTTACAATAAACAAGAGAATAAATAATTTTGAAATATTTTGATGTCACCACCATTATTATCATTCTTAGGTATTATTTGACCACTAATGACACATTATTTTTTTAGCAGCAATTATCCATCTTGTAATAAGTAAACCCAGAAATCAATTTGGGAACATTTATGAATTCCTACAGGGTCTAGATTGAGTCCGGGGGCTTGAAGATAGCATGCAAGGCATATTACAATATTTTAATTATATTTTTTAAGATGATTAGCTCTGTTCACAGGGTTATTTTAAAATGTTTTTTATGTTTCGTTTATTATTTTAAATCAAAAATCAGGAAAGCTTAACTAAGATATACAGGTAATTATTTAATTTGATAACCCCTAAGTGCATTTATTAAATTAATATATTTTTCAACCATTTTTAAAAAAGCTTTTTCTGTTGTATTAAATAAATAATTTTGTTAAAAAATATTCACAATTATATAATACTTTTATTAATATTAATTGATTGAATGATTGGATTGTGATTGGTTCGATAGCAATACAAAAATATAATTTCATTTCTTTGTTTACAGAATTATAACAAAGATTAGATTGTTAAATGTCTTCAAACGTATTTATTTCTTAAGTTAGCAGCCAAACTAATCCTGCAATACGCGGTGTACTTAAGCAGTCACTATTATAGTAAGTTCCATGTCTAATGTTGTGAATATTCACTCCCAAAAGGACATTCGTCCTACAAAATAGAACAGTTGTGGTCTAAATTTGTTTGCCTTTAAGCATTTTTGTTGTTTGGATCTAAAAAATCACCCAGAAACTTGTTCATTTTAAGACGTTAAAAGATTTAACTCATTATTTTAAACATTAGTTCTGAAGCTTTCATTACCTGCGTGAATTTTACAGTACGAAATAATGGCATAGTATTTTTGAATAAATTGATACTCAGGTAACTAAGTAGATGTCAATTAACATTGCCTCGAAGTCGTCTTCTTGGCAGATGGTGTACTAAGGCATCCTTGTTGACGAGGTTGCGATTGCAAGAACAGTTTTGTGGCCTATTTTTTATAATCACAAAAAATGTTTGAAAACGATGCTAAGGGGCAGCCTTCCTAGTACCACACAAGACTTTCTTCAGTATGATTTGTTATCAAATTAGTATTTGCATTACGTATACAGTTGTGAACATCGACATCTCAACCAAAAATCAATGCGTTTTTCTAAATAGGTGACAGAATTTACTTTAATAAATTATGCAATCCATATGCGTAGAATACTAGATAGTTTTCATTTGCGAGGAATGACGAGGTAAGGAAGCGGACGAGACAACCTCGTATACTACAGTTAGGTTAAGAGACGAATGTGAACCTGGCTGTAACATGTACTTGCTCGAATGCCACAGTAGAACATACTCTACTATGTCTTGAAAGGTCATCGGAAGTTATACTGTGGCAACACCATACGGATGTGAGACTTACCACGAAGATGCGTGTGAACAAAGGCTGCCAACAAACCAGTCATTTTCCAGGATCCGGCACATATACGAGACTCGTAGACACCAGTCCTCGACACCAAAAAACCCAAAATACAGCTGAAGCATCGCGATGCTACATCTTCTCCATTGACGATTAGTTAGTAGAAGTAACAGTGCACATGCTAACAAATTTAGTAAAGTTAGTCGAACGTCTGTATGGTGTTCCTACGATACATATAATGTACTCGAGGGAGGTGTAGCTGACATAGGATATGGCTAGGACCATGGCGGCACACAGAACTTCATGGTGGCAGTTCGTCACGATCATTTGCTACAGTTAGAGAAAAGAAAAAAAATGATTTTGAAATATGCGTTTCATGAGATATTTTTTTGCATTACTAAATATTATACATTTAATTTACTGTGTTTGTAAGCTTACAGAAATCACTGGCCGTGTTAGTTCTTGTGTGCGTTTCACAGCGATGCGCCATGTCCGACATTACATTACAGGAGGAATAACATTCCCCGGGCGTTGATTATGAGACAAGCGAATACATTAAAATAAAATTACACTTAAGGCTCGCCCCCTAATGGCTTCGATTAAAATTTGATAGGAGTCTGAGTTCTGGACCAAGCATCACGCGAGACCCTCACCTCATACAGGAGACCATAAGAGAAATCTTGGCTTCCTCATAAGAGCATATAATCACACGTAGATTTGAAACGCCGCTAGCTAGACTTTTTATGCAAAATTTAAGTGCATCATCTCAATCTTTTATGAGTACTTGAATTAATGCGTATCATTTGAAATTTCAAACAAGTTTGGATGAGAAACAGTTGCAATGAGCTCTGTCAACGTTTTGTATGAAAATACATTTAATCAGGTATCTTTGTTGCTTTCTAAATGAATATGATAAAAATCGAGAGCTACGTAGACACGTGCAGTAGACCAATCTGATGATGAACTTTGTAATAAAATAAAACAAATCAATTCAACGACTTCTTATCCATATTTATATCTCATATATATTAACTTTAAACGTTCTAATATTAATTGATACATACATACAATTCTGCATAAAGAAAAATTATGATATGAAATCCGTAGACGCTGGGAATCTATTAAAAATATCGCTAAAGATCAGTTATTTATAAGGTATTATAATATTGTAGTATATTCTAAAAAAAAAACTGTATTCTAATACGAACTCAACATTTCTCTTTTTGTCATCATTCTAATTTTTCGCATTCGTATCTTCTTCTTCTTATGCTACTTATCTACGATGTTGTCCAGTCCAACTGAACTTTACTCGTCCTGACACCAATCTCATTAAAGATACGCTAATTCATATTGCTTTCAGTTAGCAGCTGATAAGTTCACCGATGGTCCCCTCTACAGGCAATTGCAGCTTGAAAGAGTATCCTCCTAGGAGCACCGCATGTCGTTATAAAGGTCAAGCCCCCTTTTAGGACAAAATGATCTATTTTTTTAAAGCGCCGGTTTAAGCATCCAATCCCATTTTTAAATACGCTTATTGGGAAATACCTTTAAGTATTCCTTATTTACAATAGTTGCCATCTTCTATCATATAACATTTCAATTTCAATTATTTTTATTTCCTTTAATAACATTACAAAATATTTATATTTTAATTCATTATTAAAGTAATTACAAGTGTGGCATTTTAAATGTATTGACATATTTAGTGTCAATGACCTCACACTCAGAACTAGTGTCGGGATACTCACGCAAATAGTTGGACTTGCAACAACCAAAAACCATGTCATAAGTATATCATGTTTGACACTTTAGTTAGTATGTACTCAGTATGTCTTTGTTTTCAGAGATAACTTAACGAGACAATAATAATTGTCAACAAAACTATTGACATAACTGTTGCGCTAATTGATAGCAGCCATATGCTTCAGCAGGAAGCCAGTATGGATAAAAGATACTTGTATATTATTATTACTAAGTATCACAATTTAGTATACTTAAAGACGATTACGGCGATGAATAATGGCCTTGTCACATCGGGAGTTCTCGTTTTGTACGAGATACCAGAAGGAACAAAAAACAGCGCACTAAATTTAATAAGCAGGACAAAACCCGCGTGTGATAGGGCCGTCCTTTGAGACGACAAGTTGAGATTGTAAGCCAAGAATTAATTATCAGCTTCTTGTGTCGTTGAGTCAATATTTAGTATTAATTAAATACACTGCAGAGACTGAAATCATTTTTTATTTTATGTATGTTTTTTTATATTTTAATGTGGCAACAGCTGTTTGTAAAATATGTTTGAATGTTTCTACTAAAAATGTCACGGCTTAAATTCGTTCACTGCACCGTAAATTAACACGTATTTCTGTAGTCATTATTATTTTATTGGGGTAATAAAAATACTTGATTGGGAATTCCGATGCACAGAAGTCCTTTGATCAGTTTCCATCTTTGACGAAGGTGGATGCGGGAGGTGCCAGGATTGCGAGATCGGAGAATCAGGCAACGAATGGGTGGTTGATTAAAATGGATGAGAATTTAGAAGAGGCAAGAGATGGATCACCAAAAAAGATAAAACATAATCAAACGGCAGCGCCTGATTCCGGTTGAGAATCAATAACTTCAGTAATGTCAAGTCAAAGCTTTACTATATATATTATTATTATACATATATAATCGTGTCGGAAACAACAGGGTCAGATCCTGTCTGCCCAGAAGTGGGCGACGTCGATGGCGTTACTTCTGGCCATCATCAGGTCTTCCTGGGTGCAGCCACTCGGGCACAGCGCACACTCCAGAAGGTGTGACAGGGTCTGCTCCACGCCGCAGTCACATTCAGTCGGTCCGCTATGAAGCTGCCAGGCTTTCATTTGTGTCTTAGTCTTTCATACTCCGGTCCGAAGTCTTTTAAGGGACATCCATATATTCCACCCCTGATTGTATCCAGGGGCTAGGTCCTCTTTCGGGGCAATTCAAGCAATCCCCTAAGTTGCGTCTCTCCACATGCTCAGCCGCAGGGTGGCCTCAAGTATCACCAGTTTCATTGTCGACTGTAGGAAACTTCTTCTTGATTTGAGCCGTGTGGTTATCTTTTGATACCCCAAACATAGGATGGAGTGTCATGGGTTGTTTTGGAGAGCAATATGTTACTAATATTACGCTATAATTTTATCAGATACGCAGACGAGATGTCATGGGTTCGATCCTCAACGAAGATGAAAATAAAGTTTACGAAACCTTTTTTGAATAAATATTCAAATAAGTTTTACATACTTCTTTTATATTGCTTACAAACCTTATCCGCTCTCCAGCTGATGAAGCATGGTTATCACGAAATGCCACTACAGAGGTGTCTCAGTCCCCATAGTCCTTGCCTCAAAGTTTTTCCACTGTGTATTAAATACAGAATGGCGCAAAATTAATCATGTTAAAATATAATGATGTTATAATTTTTGCAACTAGCGAAGTACGTCAATGATATTTGACATTTGTGAACTACATGTGGCATTAAGGAAGGAACTTTGGAAACTGCCAATTCTTGGTTGACACACATTAACCGATTATGGTAGTTGTAGTATAATTATATTTTAATAAATATTGGCAATTAAAAAACATGCCCCGTTAAGATCTACCTCCATAGTTTATGGATAATACAGGCGCATTATTTAAAAGATAAGAAGAAATATATCATCAAATTGAAGTTACGCTGCCGAAGATTGAGGCTTAACTCGTGGCACAAGTTCAGCATCCGATGACTATTTATTTAAAGTGGTTAATTAATGTTTAACATTATCCCGTTTAAAGAAGTTATGGAAGCTGGGTCGCTTTTATTTTTTTACCCACCGGTGTTAATCGAGTGACGATATCGCGAGGACGGGACATTTTTTCTCTGTCCGAGTAGCAGTGCTGCCAGCCTTAAAAATATACACAGATTTTATTTAAATATAAAATACAAAAATAAATTCAACACTTCATTATACCGCAGTATTGCTTAATTCATGTAAGGCTGGTTAAGAAAGCTGCTACTATTAGCAGTCAATCAGTTTGGTGTGAGTACGAAATTCATTACAATAGCCATTTATTTGCTAAAGTGCTACTGCCATCGGCTGGCAAGCATATATAAGTAAATTAATCAAATGCGGCAGACAGGTAGTTTTCGGTACTATTTTCGTTCTTTTGTTATATGAATACGGAGAATGATGAGATACACACTGTTACCGAGAATTACTATTTAACATTCGGTCGGATCGGCTAGTCGTTTCTTGGAATGACGTTATATATAATCGGATCAGAAGCAACAGGGTCAGATCCTGTCTGCCCATAATTGGGCGACGTCGATGGCGTTACTTCCGACCATCATCAGGTCTTCCTGGGTGCAGCTACTCGAACACAATGCACACTCCAGAAGGTGTGACGTCAGTCGGTCAGCTGGAAAACTACCAGGCTTTCATGTGTGTCCTCGTCTTGCATAATATGGTCCGAAGTCTGTTAAGGGACCTCCATATATTCCACCATTATCCATATATTATCAAAAGATAACCACACGGCTCAAATCAAGTAGAAGTTTCCGACAGTCGACAACGGAAATGGTGATACCCGAAGCCACCCTGCGGCTAAGCATGTGGAGAAGCGAAACTGAGGGTAATACTTGGATTGCCCTGAAATAGGACCTAGCCCCTGGACACAACCATGGGTGGAATATATGGAATGACGTTTAAACTAGTATAATAACAATAAATTATGTTATAATTTATTGTTATTATACTAGTTTGTTATGAAGAGTACGTTGTACTCTTCTTAACAAACCACATGTAACTATGTATTCATTCGGTGAACGACCAAACAGTAATATTTTATTTAATTTTTTAAATACAAAGGCAACGTTTAATCATATATGTATTTAAATGTATTATTCATTCAGGGACCATTGTGGGAATTTTAAATAAAGCATAAATCAATAGAAAATAAAATCGGTTAAGATTAACAATAATAATTTTCTTCCATATCCACTACATATTCAGCATCATATAGTCATATCGCTACCATGTTATGCCTACATGAATAATAAACATATACACTTTTTCCAAGTTAGCTACGTATTATAAAACTGTATCTTATACACGATATAACCCGTTTTCCCGCTCTTATTTATAAAATCAAAGCTGTTTTTATGCACTCGGTAGTTGCATTTTTTTTAAATGTTGGCAATAGAAAATAATAATAAATAAAACATCAAAGCTTCTTAGGGAGCTTCACGCAGGTTGACCCTAGCAGACCGTATTAATCATGCGAGCTTTGACACGATAAACATTATCTCAGAAAGCTCACATTGTCGTCCAGAAACTAAAAGCTCTATCCTTGTAAGGTATTACTTATTACGTGACCATTTCACTAAGGCTCTCGACAGCCGTTACTAACATGTTGAAAAGTGTGGCCAAGTGATTCAGGCGGTTTATTGTCATACAAACAGTCTCGGGTTCATTCTACAAACATGCAAAACGTTTCATTAATATGCAACGCACTAAAACGAAACTATTTATCAGTATTTTCTGATGTTGTGTATAAGATTGAGAGAAAATATTTTTTTTCGCGAGTATAGTCAATACAAATGACTATGCCTTGTTCTTAGTCATCTCAACACTAAGAGATTCAATTGGGAAGATTTTTACTAGAAAACTACAGCTGAAGTATCAAAGGCATATGTATATGTTAATGATGCTTAGAATTAAAGATTATTTGGTCCTGAATAGTGGTTCTACCTAATCAACGACATGCTGTAGGCACAATGTGGTAAACCATCCAAAATTCAGTCCGCATTCAACGTTGTTTAACAACAATAATCTAACGAAAATCGCACATTATTATCATTAATATTGCAAGCGTTTATAATATAATTCGATATCACAACATCATCGTCTGGTGGTATTCTCCTGTATGCATTTACAAAAAAAATGCCTTGGAAAAGTGATGATAATATATTATATTTTAAACTTGACAAATAAAAGTCTTCGTTGTAAACTACTTGAAGGGTTGATTGATAATAAAATAGGTGCCACACCACAGAGTCCACAATTCACATAAACGATAATTTTTTTTAGTTATTTTATTTGGGCCGACTGGATTAAAGGCATTAGATGATTTGATGAGTTGGATTAATCACTAAGACGGCCTCAAAGGTAACGGACATGATTAGGATATTTTTTTAATACAGTGAGGACAAATATTACAACAAAACTTCAACTCGTTAAACCCAGGCCTTAGAACCATCCAATAAATCACCAAATCATCAAAACACGATCAACAAACATTCACATATTCTTTTCGAGACTACAGTTGCTTTTCACTAAACCATCTTGTTCTCATCATTCTGGAAAATCGGGAACTACTTATTTGCACGAAACTTACTTGGCAAATTTTCGGGCGTATGTATGCCTTGATTCTAAAAATTACGAATACATAAGGATCATCGCTAGCGACTTATAATGTTGGATAAACTCGCAGAAAGGAAGAATAAGATACGTGAAAACTGTTGGTATAAGATAATATTGTATACTTTTTCAGGGCATATATTTCCTATTGTAATAAATTGACCCGTTCAAACAATTTAGAGTTATCTGAAAATTCAACATTTTTATTTTATACATATAACTGAATTGTGTTTTTTTTTGTTTTCCGAATTATAAATGATTTTTAAATTGCAATAATTAATAGCAAATACATTTCATCAAAGAGAGGTAGAAATTTTGTGTTACTGCAACGTAGAAGGCATCGGAAAGCTATCTTTGACAAATGTACTGAAGTACACGTATTTTTTTCGTGTATTTTGCAAGCACTACGAGTATGTACTTTAGTGCACTACTGCTGCGTTGGCAGCGATGACACATCATTTAGAATTTAAGCCGCATGTGTAACTTAACGCCCTTTCCTTCCCTGTGATGTGTATCTTCTGCATAACCATCAATATCTCTGTAAATATAATAAATACAAGGCTAAAATTTTAGGTATTCCTCCATAATATATTTACGCATTGATAAAATAGTAATACTTATAATAATCAGAATTTATCGGGTACATCGAAGGTACGGTCGGAGGTATTTTGTGAAATTCGGAAAAAAAATCGCGCTGTGAGTGCCTCGACCTTGGGTCTTGACGATGTGCGGGAAGTGCGACACTATATTCGCATCTCAGTCTTTCATACTTCACTGTAAAGAAAGAGGGAAGAAAGTGGGTTGGGCCATTCCGGCCACTACCACGACTAGCGGCAGTAGCTCTCGACCTTGAAACCAGATTGGACCTACGGCCATTCCAATAGTTTTTAATATTCTCAGCCAATAAATCTCAAGTATTTGTAATTTTTGACTTCAATCATACTTAATTAAGGGGATTATCTATGAATGTTCTTATTTTTCCGATTTAAAATTTCTGATTTTTTTAAATGTGTACTGACTACCCAACACCGCGCGTTCAAAAAACACGCGTGACATTAAGCATGAGCGTTTTATTTAATTTAAAAAATAACTTATCTGTCGCACCACGAACTCTCATTGGCCCTTCAAGCTAAACATCCAGTGATAATTATTACAGTGGCTCTCGGGAGCAATCTCGAGGTCGAGTCTCTCTCTTCGTTTTGTGGTCCGAATGGATGGCCATGGGGAAAGCCGATGACAGCCGCGGCTTCGTTATCTAAATTTCTCGATTGGAACGTTTTCAGAAGCGGTTTCCTCGCCGGCTAATTGCCCAAATGTAACACCGCTCGCCCTCGATGCGACACATCATGTACTCCTATTCCCGTATAAACACATACAAGAGAGTACCGCTCGACAATGCTGAAGGTTCTAACTAAACTGGATATTTTCACCTCACACTTGCATCACATAATGAAATCCCCTTGATAATGCCCTAATACAGATATTTTCATTTCTCGTCTCATTCGCCTTCTTCTTCTTCTTCGACATCATATTTGTTAAGCATAATATCAGCAACATCGATTTTCTGTCTGTTGCCTAGCAAAATACCATATGAAGAATAACTAGTCATACACCTGCGGCATGATATAAGATGTGTGCATTCTGAAAATCTCCACAATTACACATTTAACATAGTTCATACTTAGCACTGTTTCACTTATTGAAAGACTGCAGTTTTACCAACAATAAAAGCATCATTAGTTCCAACGTGTATAACCATAAGCTTATACGCGTTGAAACTGATGAATCCTTAATTTATGGCGAAACTGTAGTACTAAACAAAGTATGAAATACTTATCTCATCATCATCATCATACCATATCCGCTATCTAACAGGAGCATATTTCATTTGGAAGGATAATTAACACTGGAGCATAATTAATTAACTAAGCTTCTTTGCGGATTCGAATCCGAATTGGTCGCGCGAGAATTGAGCGTTTATGCCGATCGTTTCTACCCCACGGCAACTCGAAAGGCAAATAAGTTATTCCACAAGAATTTCAAATTAGATCATTAGTAGACCTTAAGGTGACCGTCGCAGGTTAAGGTAATATATTCCAAGTGTAAGTATTCACCCAAAGTGACATACTCTGTTACGGTTGATTAAATATAATACATTTATTTATTTAACCAATAGATTCAAATCTACTTAGCTTGAACTTAAAGATTAAAAATACGAGTATTGAAGTTCGTATGTTCACATTTTATTTTACAGTTAACCTTAAATAGCATCTTGATTTACGTATATTTATAATACTCGTAGTTTGATTATTATCAAAGACATTGTTCTTAATCTTTATTTAAAATTCAACCTGCTTATATAAGCTTTTCACTTGAACTACGTACAATACGTATAGTAAATAATCATTAATTAACGTATCGTAAATATTCAAATTTATAAATTATTATGTGAAATATCTTGAACTGGTTAGCACGAAAAACTATATTTTGCCTATTATATATTATTGAGAGAAAAAATGTTTTCGTCGTATGTAAAATGCATCGTAAAAGCTTTTGGATACAATTCAAGGAAATAAAAATATAATAATAATTCCATAGCATTCAGATGAAATTCGATCTTGCGACCTCCCGCTTTGAATAAAATGCCAAAGGATATTACTGACACGTACAGAATAAATGGTCAAAGGGTTACAACTCGACTGTTATGCGAGAGATTGCGGGTATGATTCTCAGCATACTTGAGATAAATTTGATTTCTCAATCAATTTTTAAGTTATTTAGTGTACTTGAAATGTCCATCTCCGATTGTTAATCATGTTTAGTGGTCGATGAATAACAAATAAAAATAATAATTTATCATACAAAAACCTTTGCTTATTTGATTTCGTTAAAGCAGTAGATTGTAGCCATTTTGAAGTACTTGCTACATGTATTGTTATTTATTTCATAACATGAGCAATAAATGTGAAGGATTATTTTATCATAATGTTGATTGAAATTAAATATAAAATATATTAAACGATTATAAATTAAATGCATTATTACATTTACAAATAAATGATACTCTTATTTAGAGTTTTACTGATAATCTTTTTTATGTAAACACATACAGGAGAACACCGACAGATGATGATAGTAATTCTGAAGTCTCGTCTGTGGAATTCTATGACGCTTACCATGGTGCAAATGGCTAAGTGCTGCATGTGGAGTGTTGATCCGCCAATGTCATACACTACAGCCCGAGATTCATGCATAATCCTTATTATTATAGGAATTTACTATGAATTAGTGGTCTTCACGGGACGACATTCGTCTAACACCAATATTAATTAAAATACTATGACTAGCATTTTACGGGTGAGGGATCAAATTCACACTAACCAGCGGTATTTTATCTGTCAACTAATCGGCTCTTATAGCAAAAATTTGATTGAAAATTTTGCAATATACTTTTCTTTACATTTTTGACACATTTTTTTTAGTCGCAAACGCTTATTACAAATTAACTCCAAGTAATTATTGGAGTACTAGTGTTCCGCTGATCAACAGTTGAAACCTTCACGTTATAGAATTAATACTCCACGAGCAGTGCAAAACTATCCTTAAAATAGCAAACGTTTTAGTTTCAACACATCTCTCCATCACCATCTGATGGTATTCTCCCGTTTGCGCTTACAAGAAAAAAAAATCTATTTATAAGAATATATTAAACTGTAAAAAAAAGCATTACAGTATTTGCCAAATTCTTTGTTAGGACAGGATAAACAAATCAGGCTCCTGTAGGAACTTAGGGCAGTAAAGCGTCGGACAAGTCATGATATTCGTATCAAAGTCAAGCTTACCGACTAAGGCTTACATACGGCAGGCCGATTATTATCAAAGCACACATTTTGTTACCAACGTGTTTCTTTTGGAGGCTATCCCATGGTGATTCACATTTTTGGTAAGTGCCAGTAAAGTAGCACTTTTACAGCACCTGTATTACCCCGCACTTCTATACTGCTGCGAATCCCAGCACTTCACTATAATCCAATGATGCTATTTTGAAGAACATATGACTGCGTAGTATTTTGTATCCCTCACATCATTGTACCCTTAAAATATCCTTCAGTATTACGGGAATACTCTGCGAGGAATGATGAGAGCAGAGTATTCTTATTATATTCTATGAAGAGAGCAGACTCAACAGTCTTCCATTATCATTCTGGCAAAAAAACGTAAGTGGGTTGTCTGAGATACTATTTCGCAAAGTGTGTGCCACGGTACACGGTTAAAAACATTTTATTTCAATCTTGCTGAGATGCTACCGTGAGTGTCCAATCCTTTACACATCACAAGATAAGCGAATGGCCATTTAGAGATCTACCGACTCACGTAAAAAGCTCGGGTAAAGCTACCGTAAGATGCTCGCTGAAACTTGGTAATTAAAGCTAGCGTTGATTAAGGTGCCTTCTGATTGGAACACATACAGCACTCCTCCAGAGCTTTATCGGAAGCATTCGTTCTTACGACATCGGCACACCTCAAAGGAAGCGGCATCACACGGCAGCCGCCATTACCTGCACCAGACAAGAAGAACGCTGACTAGATTTCGTTTTTATTTTTACCTTTAATCATATGTTGACGTAAGTTTAAAAAGCAGCAGGGATATTTATAAAGAACATATCTTCCTGCAGGCTCCAATGAACCAAACTTATTAAAACCAATATATATATAATTTGATTAATCTATCTAGAATTAGGTTTGATTTTTTTAAAATTGATTTAGTATAAATCACGCTCTACACATGACCCCTGTAAGGTTAAGCTACCCCTAAAGACAATTAAAAAACCAAGGCGATGCCATGAAGTGCTATATCATGTTCTTGAGCTGACGTTCAAGCAGTTCAAATGTGCTCTGCCCTCTTCAAAATTATAGAACACTTTTAATTAAATATTAAAACAACCAACGATCGTGATTATTTTTTGAAATGGATAACCTGTTATGCGTCATTGTTTTCAAGGTGGTGTATTGTGTAATTTATTATAAGTTACACTATCATCACGATGATAGTGTAACTTATAATACTGAGTTACTATTACTACTGTTACTACTGATGTCTTTCCACCACTGAATAAAGGATATATATTTTTTGTCCTAGATCAATCAATATTTTTTGTTTAGTAAAAGATGGAAATATTTTAACTCTTTCCTTCAACTCTTTCCTTAAGCTCACAATTGTGAGTGTAGTCTCGGTAACTAATAATTAAAGCTTGTGAATAAATGTTGACTGATTGAATCTTAATAAAATAATAATATACATACTCTTATATGATGTCACAATGGTATAAATACATCAATTTTCGCGTATATATCCAGGCATAGAATGGTCCTGTGGACAATGCGGTGTATAAGACGGAGCCAAGGTGCAACGTTCGAGGTTCGAATCCCTCGTCTGCCGATAATTTTTCTGAATGAATTGATGCGTACAATTTTATGTACAATTGTGTGTGTGTGTACTTAAATATTGATTGTGTATTGCGATAATTTATAAGACTATTATATTTTTCTCTAGAATCAATCTGTCATGAATCAGCAGAAATCTATAGTCCTGATTATGTTTGATCAGATGGATTAAGATTATGATGGATTCCTTTATAAATTCCATTTACTCGTATCATATTGAACGAGGCGCCTCGTACGTTTATTTACATAAAATTCCCGAAGGCATAGCCAAGAAATTGGTGTGCTCAACTGTGACGTGAGCGGTCACGGGTTTTATCTCTGGTAAAAATTTACGTTAATAATATTTGTTATAAATATTTATGGTATGAAAATAAATAAAACAAAAAAAAAAATACATTCTGTTGGAATGCAACTGTACAATTATACGTCAAATTTTTTATACGCATCAATTCATTCAGAAAAATATCAGCAGACGCGGGATTCGAACCACGAGCCATGGAACTAACTTTGCTTCGTTCATTTTACACCGCCCAGTCCAATCGACTGCTTGTCATGCGAAAGAAATGTATTTTACTATTGTTACCATCGTATAACGATAAATGTCTCTATAGTATATAATCAGAGTATGCATATTATTATTTTTTTATTATTCAATCAGTCAACATTTATTCACAAGCTTTTTATATTATTACTTTCCGACAATCTTGTCAGTCTCTCCGATGCGTGAATAATAATGTGGAAAACGAAATTATTTTAATGTTAAAAAAATAACGCCCTTAAAAGATTGCATTGGAAACAAACGGTTGTGAAAACATAATTGACGGCGGGTATAGCTTAGTTATAAAGGCATTTGATTACCAAACCGAAGATCGTTGATTTCCGATAGAGATTAATAAAAAAACGTCTACCCTATATATCATGCTGTAATTTATTTTTTATTAGAAACAAATTAACATCCATCATTATAAAATTTAAAATCGCTGTCTGGTAGTATTCTACTTTATGTGTTGAAAATTATATTTAAATAAAATCTAATAACTCCCCTATATGATATCGTATGAGGCGCCTCATGTATTTGTTAGTATAAAATTTTCCCACGTGCGTCCCGAGCTTAACCCGCGGGCAACTCTGTTAGGGATCCGAAGGCTCGTACGCCTGGCAAAGCTCGCTCGTTCCAGGCTTCTTCGGTCAACGTCTAATTAAATGCATTGTTAAGACTGCGAAGCACCTGATTCTTTAATATCAACTCTGAAACGAGAATACGCTGTTATTAGAATATGTTATTTTTTGCGTTGTGTTCTTTTTGTGATGCACAAACCATGTTTAAGCAAATAACAATGCTCATTTTCAATTAACCCTTTCACATCGGTTGTCGGCATATGCCGTCATAATATTCCCCGACCGTTGACATCGGTTGACGTGATTTATCGTTTTGCTACTTTTTTAGAAAAGTCTTTTATGCATCATCTGATAGCTAAAGGATACAAGAACCAATGTGATATATGAAAATAGAACAGATAAATACATTTATGCTTCAAGTACTAGTTTTATAATTGACAGTATAATTTGTATTCAAACCGAGCCGTAATGAAAGGGTTAAGAACGTGATATTTGAAAAAATAATTCAAACAACAGTTAAAGAACCATGAACAATACAACAATTTAAAATGAGTCCGCTTCTCACTAAAAATTTTATAAAAATAGTTATAAGATTTTTATTATAAGTTATCTCTTAACTATTTGAAACTGTCCCTAAAAGAGAACTTTTGTTACGTGATCCATGTGAAAACAAGGTAAATAAATAAATAAAATTAGTTATAAGATTATTAGAATTTGCTTTTTGGAATAATTTACTAACATTCATATATAATTGTTTTTTTTTGCAATTTGTTCTTTATTCAAAACGCTTCAGTATTTATTAATTTTCACAACAGTATTCAGAACAACGAGTGTAAAATAGTAAAAATAAACTTGTCTTTAATATAAAATTGATGTAAATTATCAACTAAATATTTAGTAACTTTCTGTGAAAAATAAAACGTCGATCACTTACTATTATAGGTTAGATTATTTTTATAGCAAGCTACGCTAAGAAACCAAAGCACATTTTTTTTCTACTGTAAAGTTCTCGTTTATTTAATTATCTGAACATGAATCAAAACAAAAATCATCCTTTTTCAATACTTTGGGCTATCATTGTTCTTGAAATATGTCAAGAACCATTTAAAAAATTGACTTTGGCGACCTGCTAAGAGACGACGATCTTGGCAGCCAACAAAATTTTTTAGTGATATTTTGTAAGGACTATACTTTTATAAACATGTTTTATTTAAGTAAGTAGCGAATACACAATATGAACAAAAAAAAATTTAACTAGTTAAATTTGTCATAAAAATAATTTATATTTTATGGGTAAAAACTTGGTAATTTTTATTTAATTGTTAACAGCAATTTAAATTACATGTTCTGTCAAAACCTCTAGCATATTATAATGTTAAGTAGAGTTGTTTGTTTTGAATTAAAATGAAAGAAAATAGAAATTCATGAACTGTTATTGGTTACAGTTCAATAATGAGGCGGTTACAAAAAAACAACAAACTGGGATTATTTTATTGCCAGCAACATATTACGCGATGCAATTTGTTGCAAGAGCAATAAAAGCAACAACTTGAGTCGACAAGGACTTCTGTTTTGCTTTGTGCGAGGATAATCCCGGTGTACAAATTTGCACAAAGTCATTTAATTTAACATTTAACGATCTTGAGTTTGTTAAGTAAGGTAAATAGAAAACATGCACGAAGACGTTGATTCTTATCCTGAATTCACTACTGTGTGCGTTTGTGTAGGTAAATGTTAATAAACATAATGTAAGGTAATAGTCCATTATATTTGTGTTTAAATAAACATTTTATATAAGTAACGTATGTATTTTTGCTCAGCGAAAATAGATCCTACTGTCGCTGGGCAAGTAGAACCTCTTACAATCCGATAATCGGTTCTCTATAAATCACCGAAGTTAAGCAACATTTTTCGCGGACCAAAACATGGATACACCGCCTATTGCTAACTGCGTGTTGTTGGTTGGGTAAAGCCACTCCTTAGGACTAAATGACCTCAGGTTGAGTCGTACTAATTATCAGTCTCCTGAATTTTTTTTAACCTTTTACTCAAAAATACGAGTATGCTTCAGATCTACAATGCCGTCACTTCAAATTCTACGGTTTTGACATCCCCCGTCTTTAAAAACGTCGGTTCGTCAAGTGGCCCAGTGAAGGAAGGATGCAGGATGCAGGAGCAGATTAAAACACAAAGAACTTGTTTTCAAAGCATAATTCGCATTTATTTTTAATAACGACTTGATTTCTTCGTCTGACCGGTATGGCGTTTCGCCGGCTAGACAATCGCGGCAAAAATCAAATTAAAGATGACAGTTGCAGCAACATGAAATGACGCAACTGTCATAACAGTTTCTTCTTCAATTTTTCTTGACCATATGTTTCAATTAAAGTTCGAAGATTAGGAGAAAAAAGAATCATGAAAAATAATTAGCCCACAGTTTTGACTAAGCTGTTCAATTTTTTAACAGTAACAAAAAATAATGTTTTTTTTTATTCAATTTAAATATGAAAGCAGCTCTCCATTAAGAATACATGATTATCAAAAATCACTGGTAAATAGTTGATATTAATTAGTTACACCAAATAAATTGTGATTGACCAACCAATTGACGTGATTTTTTTTATTGACATCTTTCTTATCCCTTTCTTTCTCACATTTCTCTTATTATCTATTATAAGTCCTTTTTTAGAACCACAGATTCTATAGTTTTCAAATTCCTTTTCAAACTTAAGTATTCTGAAGAAACAATTTCTTATATTTTATTGACGATTAAAAAAATTAGATGTATCATTTAAAATAGTTTTCTAAAATCATAAATTTAACAACTTTCTAGAAGACGTAGACGGTGAATATTTATTTATATAATATTTAATACTTCTAACAAAAAAGAGCATGTAATTTATATAACATAAATAATATCTGTTTATAACAACTTAGACATTCTTTGAAAAATATAATAGTCAATCGATAAATAATCTGAATGTGTTCAACCGGGGTGGTGCATTGTGGTATAGGCAAATACCACATTTGAAATGATGGTGTGACAACAATGGCGAAAAATACGAGTCTTTAAAATAGTGGTTCTTAACCTGATGATGACAATATATCTATTTAAATTAATAATTTAAAATATTTATAAATATTTTATATTAAAGAAGAAATAATTAATAATCAGACAAACGTCCTACAAAATTCACCAATTTTATAAATGTCTATGTTAATAATAAACTAATTACCTAAAAAAGTAAAATAAATATTGGATACGAATAATAGTAAATAAAAATAATATCTTAATTATTATCATCTTTATCCTTGCAACACTATCCGTCTCTCTCTCTTATCATTTCCTCATAGAAACACTCCTCTACATAAATGTGTTAGACCACTTACGAAATTATCATGCAGCGTAGTTGTCTCTGAAGAGACCACGTCACGAATAATGAAGTTCTCAGCATAATCAAAGAAGATAGGCACCTAGTAAGAAACATCTCAGAGAGGCGAGCCCGATGGATCGGTCACATCATGCGCCACGATGGTCTTCTTCACTACATTGTGGATGGGATGGTTGAGGGTAGAAACTGTAGAGGGCGCCCTAGGCGGGGGTGTTTGCAGCAATTGTTCGAGGATAAGAGTTGTAGCTCTTACAGGCCGTGACAATATTACCTATGTACTCTTACTTATTTTGTGAATCTATTTAATTAAATCTTGTTCATTTAGAAAACTGTTTGCTTAACCTCTCCTCCCCGGTGATGTCTATCGACTACACATTGCT
Source organism: Glossosoma conforme (assembly GCA_022606575.1). NCBI lineage: Eukaryota > Metazoa > Arthropoda > Insecta > Trichoptera > Glossosomatidae > Glossosoma > Glossosoma conforme. The sequence goes on along the minus strand of JAGTXR010000101.1, from coordinate 1,113,177 downwards.
TGTAATAACTTAAATATCTCTGTAAATATAATACACACAGGGTTCAGGTTTTAGGTATTCCTCCTTAATACATTTACGAATTGAAAAAAAAAATATTTATAATAATAGGCACTCATCGGGAGCAGGAAATATTTTTCTAAAATCCGGAATAAATTCACCACTACACTCAAGACGCGTCAACTGTCATGTATTCATTCGACCTGTCGGAAGCGTGTGCAAAAATAAAAATTAAAATACCCAGATACGTCGGCATCTATACTCCTCACTCTCGCTGACGTACTAATATGAGTGAGCGAGACGGGAAACCTCGGTTGGTCGGCTAGTTCGAAATGATTTCGATACGCGTCGGCTCATCGATATGTCGACAGGCTAAGTAGTGTTAGTAGCTCTCGAAAGTTAACGCGCCAAGGTGCGTCTGGCCGTTTGAGGTCTTCGTCTGATGTTTTTTATGTTTTTAGCTATTAAATGTCAATTATTACTGCTTATTGACATCAACTATTATAAAATTAAGCGATATCTTTGAATATTTTAATTTTTTCGAATTTCTACTGATTTTATTCACTTTAAATCAGAATGTGTAACGAGTACACACCATCGGAACGCGCGGAAGTTTTTAACATAGTAAGGCGAGGGTTAAAATGCAATGGGGAGCTGTATCATAATGAATGTATTGAAATCAAATTATTTATACATACAACTCAATTTTGGGTTGGGAATTGATAATAAACCTTCTCTTGTAAAACTAAGAAGTGTTCTTCTTCGTCTTCGTAGTATCAATCCGGTGAATTGGTTTGCAGCAACAGAATCTTGCATCTCGATCTCCATTCCTCTCGGTCCTCCGCAACCCTTTTCAGCTCAGCATAAGCGCTACAATTCATGTCCTCGAACACTTGCTGCAAATACTCCCATCTAGGGCGCCCTCCACAGTTTCTACCCTCAACCATCCCCTCCACAATGTCGTGAAGAAGACCATCGTGGCGCATGATGTGACCGATCCATCGGGCTCGCCTCTCTGAGATGGTTCTTACTAGATGCCTATCTTCCTTAATTATCCTGAGAACCTCATTGTTCGTGATGTGGTTTCTCCAGGAAATTCCGAGAATTCTTCTGTATGACCACATCTCAAAGGTCTCTGGTGTAGGTAAATGTGAATAAACATAATGTAATGTAATAGTCTAATGTATTTGTGTTTAAATAAGAATTTTAATACATATGTAACGTATGTATTTTGTGAAAGTATTGTTTGAAGTTTTCTATTGCATCAAAAAAGTTGAGAGCCGCTGCATTAAAAGTTATTTGATGATTTTGAAAGGTCTATTTTATGTGTTCACGTAAGTCTTCTAGCGCCACACACGCGGGTTAGGTCCTGCCGTACGGCGATAATGAAAAGATGGTCGCACATAAAAGTCGTCATATTTTCGTGAAATTATTACCATATTGTGTATCAAGATAATAAAAAGAATCCCGTCCGCTTCTGTAAATATTTACCCGCCTCTAGTGGCAGCTCGAGACAACGGCTACCGAGATATCTTAAGAACAGATTGTTCAAAAATATACCCATTTCAAATAATAAAATTTAAATTATTAATTTTTTATCAGTCACTTTGTGATCCTTATCATGTTTTTTTAAACGGATCACACTGTTTTACTTGATGGAAGACTGCAGGTATACGTTCGTTCTATGAAAGCTTCATCAGTTTAGCGTTTGTGCACGTTCTTTTTTTATTTTATTTTATTTTATTTTATTTTATTTTATTTTATTTTATTTTATTTTATTTTATTTTATTTTATTTTATTTTATTTTATTTTATTTTATTTTATTTTATTTTATTTTATTTTATTTTATTTTATTTTATTTTATTTTATTTTATTTTATTTTATTTTATTTTATTTTATTTTATTTTATTTTATTTTATTTTATTTTATTTTATTTTATTTTATTTTATTTTATTTTATTAACGGCCTAGGCCAATACATACGGTTTTAAAATAGAAAATACAATAAATGAAATGGTAAAACAGAACAATATAATAGCTAAGACAATACATTTAGACAAAACATGAACATGAGTAAAAAAAAACAGATCTAGTACATTAGCAGAGGGATCTGCGAAATGCTGGAAGGTCCACCCCGAAAAAGTCCAAGTCACTAGAGGAGTTAACCAGTCTACACATTCTTAACATAGGAGAATAGAATCCGTAGTTGGTTTTGGATGTCCTTACATGTAGCAGGTCACTGCCTCTAGTGAACCGGGAGGGAACATTGAACGTAACGTACGTTTTTAGTCAGTAACTGATTGATACTAGTAATTAAATTCTCACATACAATTATACATCAAATTTTAAACGCATTAATTCACTCAGAAAAAATATCGGCAGACGCGGGATTCGAACCACGAGCCTTGCAACCTTTGCTCTATTCTACACACCGCGAATCTACACGACCATTCTCCGCCTGAGCAGATACGCGAAACCTGATGCATACATATGCCATTGTTAACATCATATAACGACAGATGTCTCTGTAGTATATATTCAGACTATTTATATTATTATTTTTTATTATTCAATCAGTCAACATTTATTCACAAGCTTTTTATATTATTATTAGTTGATACTAATTGACAGCGATACGTCGATATTACAAGTCTGTGAATAAGCTGTGCTTAATAACCACATTCCACATAAAAACAAGGTTATAAAGTTTAAATACATTTATATTTAGTGCATTTAAACATACATATTTAAAAATATTATATATATAACTATAGATTTGCCGAGCGGCATAGTTCAGTGGTAAGTTTTTTGTCATTCAAACGCTGTCGGTTCAAAATTAGAACGAGCTTATTTTTTTAAATTTCTTTTAATTGAATCTAAGTTTTACACATGCCCGCAGTAGAAGTAAGCCAACCCTTAAAGACAAAAAAACAGACTTCGGAAGTGACCGGCTGATCATCCAATCTCCTTTAAAAACCCTAATCATTGAACACCCAAATATTTATCTGGTACTATAGCCGTAGTCTAATCAAGTTCGCGGGCTCTTGCCCTGTGGGCTTCTAGGAACCATCTAAGATACCGTGTGGACCTCTGGTGATACAAATGTTCTGGGATAATGTATAGGCAATCTGAGCTTTCAAAACTCGCAATTTGCGGTGTCCATATGCTCCAAATATGGAGCGGATACGGTAAAAAAAAAATTTAAGACTATAATCGCGCGACGCAAAACCGGGCAAAATCAATGGTAGTACCAACGAATCCATCAGCCGCTGTTGCCTTCAAACTATCATAAAGAAAATACATTTATTGTGGGTAGTCTTAATTTTATGTAAATCGACACGATTTAAATAACAACTAAAATATTTAAGTTTCTGTTAAATATTTTGTGCACCCGGTATTTACAATCACGTGAACATAACTGAAATAAAATAACATAAATTGTTTATTTTTGTTGAAGAGTATAAGCCTTGGTTATTTCACATATCCCCTCGCGAGTAGAACCCGACAGTGAAAACTTTATGTTCGAGAATGCTATAGTTGGATACAAATTATTCGGCAGTTAACTCGATCCCGACCTTTTAAACTTTACTGCTTACTGATGAGTATCGTTTACTGCAAAAATATTTTTTGAACTCGAGAGTACAAAACATCTTAGTTCATTTAGAAACTATATTCGTTTTGATTGTGTACTTGAGTGTTAATATATTACAAACATTGGTTCTTATAATTCCCGTTCAATTGTGAAAAAAAATACTCCCGTGAAATCCTTGAAGATACAAGTATGAGAGTATTTTCAATCACTTTGTTCAATATTAGAAATCATAAATTTGATATTGCTACTCTCAAAAATGATGCGTTCGATTGAAAATTGAAATGAGTGACATACTTGTTCTAACCACTTATTCTTATTTATAAAACAATGATAGTGAAAAAACGATTTGCATTAAAAAATAGTTACATAAATATGACATAAAACTATTATAAAATTTCAACGATAAGCTATTTTTACAAAAAGTTTACTTTTAACCATTCTGTACACTAGTACCAGATATACGATATATGTATGTGTTATAATTTTTTATGAAGAGAGTTTTATTAGATGATAGATATATGATATTAGATGACGCGATTTTTACTCTTATTTTTATATATGATTACTTAAAATCAATGTAGTGTATTTTGTAACCGTTTTACAATAACTTACTAGTTGGAGCTTAGAGTCCTTACAAATTCCTGCCTTTAAGTTTTGTCAGTCCGTGTTCTGGAAACTATGCATATACACGTAATACAAGTTTATAAGGCTGAATATAGCATTTAGATGTAACTCAACACAAAGCAATGATCGTGATACCTGACAATACAAAACGACAGTACTTTTTTTTCTAGAAAGTGAATATAGAAGTAGATTTTTTTCACATACTCATTTTAACTATTGTCTTCAATTGATGGTCAAGTGAATCTTCTTTACCTGTGATTGGTGATCTCTCGAGCTGCCTAATTATGACCAGATGGCATGATGGCTTACCCCGATGATGCCCTGTCGCTAGAGGCCGTACAGCCTACCTGGTGACACTGACTGGATCGCTTATGTCGAAGGGTACGGCTGAGTGGTTAAAATAACCAACTTTGACGCGAGAAGACACAGGTTCAATTGATTCAGAAATCGGCTCCATATTTAGAGCAAATGTCACAAACCGCTACCAAAATTTTCCATCAGCCACTAAGCACCTCGCCTCATTACATCAGTTTTACCTCCTGGAACTGTACCGAGAAATTTATGCGTTTGTTACGGTTTTTTAGAAAGCAAGAAGAAAATGTAGTTTTACTTAAGATTTCTTGCAGTATCTGTTGAATATGTCGTAGTCAAGTTCAGAGCTGTATGTTGTTGTAACATAAAGCCTGGCTGTTGTGGCTTATAATGTTATTCATACGGTGGCCATAAGACCCATAATAAGAAAGTATATGGTAGATGTAGACAGTTAATATTACTCAAATACTGATAGAAAATGAATATTTATATGTACACATTACTGTAATATTTTATTAATAAAACAGACTATTAAACGGGAAACTACATCTTGTAAGCGCTGTCCATTCACTGGTATTTTGTTGTCATACAAAAAAGACGCGGTAATGCCGTAATATAATTTGATAATTTTTATCAAAAATACTTACTATAACGTTCGTTATCATTTACAATCGAACGAATTGATAATTTTCTACATTGTACTTTATAAATAAAGGACCTTTGATGTCTACAATTTCATACTCCATTATTTTTAAGCTTTTTCATATTATACTTTTTCAAATAGTAAAGCTTATTACAATTGGAAGTTCAAAGTAGTTCCTTGATTTCTTAAATCAGGAAGCAAGATATATCTCAAATATTTTTATTTTATCACCTTCATGCAGTGTTCTTTTGTATGTTTAAAATAAAAAATATGTTAAGAGTCTCGCCCAGCCGAAAAACATGGAGCATCCGGTGGATTCATCACGCATGCGTATTGCCGTAAAAGCTCTCGAGAAAATACCCGATACGGGAGTGTTAGTTTTATGAAGAGAGATGAAATTTCTTATTTCGGAATTAGACATCAACGCAGGGGCCCAAACCCGAAACTTTTTAAAATTATATTTTAGCTCAGTTTGTTTCATTAATATTCAGTTATAAATACAGTCATAAACTGCTTGAAATTTAATTTTTAATAAGCTTCGTTTTATGTAAGTTATATACACAATTGACAAAGTTATTCGACATGTTAGTCGGCCATTTCGGATATTTTTTAGGCTTACTTTGCAAAAACTATTTCAAGCTTTCACAAAATATTGAAAGCTGAGTGGATAGACTAGAGATAGCTTTACATAAAATTTCCATTCCCTTAGATATTGGTGTTTGTTTAGCCCGTAATATCGTGATTATATATTTTTGAAACTAATAGTAGAGATTTCTATAAATTATGAAATAAAAGTTATAAAATAGAACAATTTTATTTGACAACTTAATGGTTTCTTTTCTTCTCAATACCAATAATAAAAAATGACAAATATCTGATTTAAAAAATCGGTTTTTAAGATACCCGTGAAATGTGATTTTCAGCTTTTAACTTGTATCTCAAATTTAAATGGAGATATAAGTATATTGTGGCTTTTGGATTTAGCCGTGTATGACGATTTTATTCATACCATCATTTCGACCACCATTGCAGGAAAATTGAATATGTTAGTTGCCATGGATATAATAATGACGCTTATGGAGGTACGTTAGGCTAACGGCTAAGCTACATCTTGACACCAACTCACAACAAAGTCATCAATCCTGAAGAAAATCCCTGCAATCGCGGTCGAAATATTAGTAAGAAAAATTCGCCAAACACGGCTAGACCCAAAAGCCATAATATCAAATCTGGCCGTGAAAAACCTAAGACAGTTATTTGAGATATAAGTATTACAATATTATCTGTTTAAATCATTAAAAGCCTCGTTTGAAGATATATTCATTGATTTATTATATCATATGTAACCTACGTTTGTTAAATTGTTTAAAAGTAAATTCAATCGTTCAATTAATTTTCTATCAACCGAGAGATCAAGAAATTTATTAAACAAAAAGCTATCGAATATCATAAAGTTGACGATGCCTCGACCCTTACACACTCAAGCTCCGCTTCGACATTAAGAGCCTAACATAATTTATTTGTTTACATCGCATACTTGAAGTAATCAAAGCGAAAGTTGACGTATTCTCTTCATTCTTTCGCGAATTTAGATAGTTTCGCGGCGAGGAGGCGGTTTGTGTTTGTCGGGCGTCTGTTGGGTGGGACGCCTGGCCGCTGTGTCGTGAAATGCACGTCATCTGGATGCCGTTGCTTGGGCTGCAGGTAAAAACGTATTGAGATTTTTGTATGACGAAGGTGGTGGTCGAGCTTTGTGAGCCGCCGTATCAAGTATCTCCTGCGGGCCGAGCTCGCGGGTGCCTGCCTTCGATAGCCCGACGAATCTTTACGCAATATTATATTTAATGTATTATATTTTATATCAAATAAATAGGACAGTGTGATGATGTTTTTTTATTTTTATTATTTTAATAATTGAGTTATATTTTTAAGAAAATAATATAACTATATTATTTAAAATATAATATTACTATATTATTTAGGATATAATAGAGGTATACTTCCAAGGTATAAAAACTCTTTTGCATCTTTTAGGGTTACTCGTAGTACGATCACCTGGCATGGCAGAACAAAAAGAGAAGTCAACAGGCGCATACATCAAGCAAGGTAAGCGTTCGAATAAAAAAACAAAAAATCTTGAGTCAAAAAATATTACTTTAAAGCTCCGCAAGCAACTTGCCAAAACATTTGCTTGGAGCATATGAGACATGGTGCTTATCTTAAAGTGATAAAAAAAAGACAAGAGGCCTTTCAGATGTGGCCATACAAAAGAATTCTTGGAATATTCTGAAAAAAACACGTAACGAACAATGAGGTTCTCAGCACAATCAAGGAAGATAGGCATCTAATTAAAACTAACTCAGAGAGGCGAGCCCGATGGATCGGTCACATCATGCGCCACGATGGTCTTCTTTGCGAGATTGTGGAAGGGATGGTTGAGGGTAGAAACTGTAGAGGGCACCCTAGATGGTATTATTTGCAGCAATTGTTCGAGGACATGAGTTGTAGCTCTGAACTAAAGAGGATTGCAGAAGATCAAGAAGAGTGGAGATCGAGATGCAAGATTTTGTTGCTACAAACCAATCCACCGCATTGATACTACGAAGAAGATTACATATATATCATCCTCAAAAATAACAAGCATCATATATATAACAAATATTACTAATATATATTAAACTGGATATAAGAAGACTAATTATTCATCTTTATGTGTTAAAAAATAATAATATGAAAAGCATATTAAGCGCTTTTTTTTAAATAACTGAAGTGTTGCTTGGTAGTTAAGTCAGAAAACTTTATGCATAAAATTATAAATATATCAGTATATATTATGTACTTTGTTTTCCGTGGTAAATATTGAAGGTTTTATCCACTGTGCTCCGGAGCTGAACCGGGTCGCCGTTCGTTGCGTGTAATCCCTTTGAATGGCTCTATCTTTTATGAATATTTATTTTACCTTTTACTAAAAATAATTCACTTGTTTTATTATTGAAGCGAGTCTCCGATCCTTCGATTTTTTTTATCATATCCCTCCACCATTTTGGTCCTTCAATAAGAATGACATGACTTTTATAAAGCATTTACCTATGACCCTGTGTTCCTTGAAAATATTTATTTCCTTGGTAAATTAAGTTTTATTTTTAAAATCCGACCTCCAAAAATTAAAGACTCTTCCACCCGCTTACTACAAATATATAAGTACACAAGTGACATTTGTACATCCCAATTTAAGCAGCTTTTACTTATTCGATCAAGACAAACTGACGCATAAACAGCACATGTGTTACCTCAGTGCCGGCTTTTTCAGCGCGCCCTAGGACATTTTTTTCTAGCGTCTCATATTGTTTATATTTTATAAAATCTAAGAAGGATTGGTTTCCCTTGGCGCCCTTAGCTTGTTTGACGCCCTGGGGCACCGACCCACTTCGCTACCCCCTAAAACCGGCACTGTGTTACCCCCATTCATTTATATATAGCTGTGAATTCTGGTCTCACCAAACGCTAATGAAAGCATATAATACGCTTAGGGAACAAATAATAACTTAAAATATTTGGGGAATGGTGGTTTGACTGTGTAAGGAATGGCGAGGTGAAAGGGCGAACATGGGATACACTAATCTACTTTCAGTAATAAATGAAACTGCTTACCACAGGAGGACATAAGCAGCATCTGCATTTTTAGTTCTTTCAGACCGTCACTAACTACTTACAGTTAAAACATGAACTTGACGGAGCTCTGGGAGCCAAGGCTTGTACGGAGAAACGAGGTTAATACCATAGCGGTTGGCAGAACTTTAAGGCAACAATTAGTGAGGACTATATACTTCAACTTAGGCGCGAATGTAGAAGAAAGTAAAAAGGAAAACTGCACTCAGTCTGACCTCGGTCTGTCGTCAAATTTGAAGACCGTCGCAGAATGGTACATAACCAATTCATTGAATATAAGTAGAAATAAAATGAATTGTGATAAATACAATTAATTTTTGATATCGGGTATAGCTCAACGGTCAAAGCGTTTGCTTTGCAACCCAAAGTTCGTGGGTTCAAACCCCGGCGGAGATTTGAAAAAAAAAAGGATTCCTTATCTATTTCTGAGCTCTAAAATACCCCCGGTTGGTGTGAATTTGATCCCTCACCCGTAAAATGCCAGAAATAGCCTATTAATTAAAATTGGTAGTAGGCGAAACTTGTCCCGTGAAAACTTCTCATTCATAGTAAATTCCTGTAATAATAAGGATGATGCGTAAATCTCGGGCTGTAGGGTCATAGAACGATGGCAGATCAACACTCCACATACAGCGCTTAGCCATATGCACTATGGTAAGCGTCATAGAATTCCACAGGTGAGACTTCAGAATTACTATTACCATCTATCGATATTCTCTGTATGTGTTTACAGAATTTAAAAAAGAGATGAACTGTAGTGACCGTATTTTCTAAATTAGAAAGAATAAGCGTAATGATATGGTAAATCTCTGTTTACATATAAAAAGTTATATCAAATAGCGGCGTTTACGTCTTTCAGATATCATCTAATTCCTGCCTCCACCTGCTATTCAATAATTATTTTTTATAGTCCTATAAGACCAAATGAATTAACTTCCAATATCAATAACTCTATTTTATTGGTTCAATCGTTCAAAAAACGGTGTTTTCAAAACGAAACGATTGAATTTATGTGTGAAAAATGTCCATCGGAATTTATTCTTCGTACCGCGTGTGGAAAAAAATCAGTCTCGATATTTTATAATGGTGTTCTATCGGACAAGATCATTCAGGCATGTTTCAACACGAGAGAGAGATATTATGTTACAGAAAACACGACATATAAATAAAAATATGGTGAAAGGTAACATTCATTTTTTAAGAAAACACGTTTTTCAGAACGAAGTGTTTCGAAAGATACTCGCAGCATAACTTTAAGCGAATTAATAATATATACGTATAGTTACTTGCTCGAGTTTTTTAACTGAGTTAATCTTGTTATATTTATTAATGAGACATCAAAATGCCTTGAAAATAAATCGACAGGTGTATAGAAATAGAACATTTGGAAAACTGACGACACAAATGGGAATTCTGCACCATAGACTGCAGACATTCTGAATTAAAAATAACTGTTGCATGTTCTATTGGGTTACTAGAGTTGTCTGATATACAATATATAGTTGTATTTTTTTTATGTTAAAACATACAGGAGAATAACGACAGATGGTATTAGTAATTCTGAAGTCTCATCTGTGGAATTATATTACGGTTACCATAGTGCATGTGGCTAAGTGCTGCGTATGGAGTGTTGATCCGCCAACGCCAAAGAATACAGCCCGATTTTCACGCATCATCCTTATTATTACAGGAATTTACTATGAACGGGTGGTCTTCGCGAGACGACTTTCGTCTACCACCAATTTTGATTAATAGGCTTTGACTCGCATTTTACGGGTGAGGGATCAATTCACGCCAATTGGGAGTAATTTTACAGCTCAGAAATCGATTAAGAATCCTTTTTGGGGTAATTTTCGTCGGGGATCCAACCCACGACCTTTGGCTTGCAAAGCAAATGCTTTGACCATTGAGCTATACCCGCCGTCAAAGTTAACCCATACAATAGTTGTGGTAAGAATATGACTAATTATGTTAAGGGGACCAGTGTTTAGCTCGAAGCATTATGATCTCATTTTTACATTCATTTTAAATTCATTCGGTTTCTGTAATATTTTCGTTTTTTAAGAGATGACAAAAATTAGGACCAACTAATTTTTAATCGGATTAAATAGTGTGATTCCATTTCGCTACGGAACTTAAAATTTGAAACTCAATTAAGTACACTTTTATTTTTAATTATATGTATAAATTTAATGAAGAATAATACAGAAATCTGAAAAAAAATCACAATTCATTTATGCCTGACATAGTCGTATTTAGGAATTTAGCAGAATTATACGATAAGCGTTCATGAACCAAAGTCATGAAATTGCATTAAGATAGACACACCCCCACACCCCCCCTCCTACAAAAAATGGGTTAGATCACTTATAAGTACAACGCAGCTCAGTTATCTCTTAACTAGAGAAGGATTTAGAAAGGCTACGAGTTAGTTGAAACTGCAGTCTCCTAATAGAGAACTTTTGTTACGTGATCCACGTGAAAACAAGGTAAATAAATAAATAAATATTTATGCATTAAGATATTCACACTTTTAATATGCTTTTCTTAAAATTATTTTGTAATAATAGTGAAGGCAAAAACGGCCGTCCTGTTCTTACGACAATTCTGACCAATCAAAACATCTCATCTAAAAAAGCATTAAATATTCAAATCTTTCCAAAATCTCCGACGTTCATTTTCTCCATAATTCGATATTTGTATGAAATTTTAAACTTGCGAGCAACAGCGCAAACTTCACACTTCATGGATCAATCTAATACCTGAATGCCGTAAAGTATTCATTGCAGTTATATTAATAACTAGCTGACCTGGTGAACTTTGTTTCACCCGAAAGGCAATAAATGAGCAGATTTTGGATTTTATTAAGTTGAATTTTTCGGTACATATGATTTCATATATTTGGTCTGGTTGAATTCTATTGCAGTAATCGACGAAACTTCAGCAAGTAGTTGTCAGCATTTCGACGAATCGTCAAACGATATGCGTTATAATTCATCGACATTAGATTCTTGGTAGTTTCTTCACCTGAAATTAAGACAATAGAATTTTAATTTTGTATGTAAAGTTAACATCCATATTTGTGGCATAATTATAAAGGGGTGAAGATAAATGATTTTAAATCGTTTGCCGGTTATTTGTCCAATTTTCTCGAAAAAAACATCTTAATCTTTAAGTCTGTTATTTTCCTGGTAATAAGCAGTGTAATTGGTCATTTATTGGAAACCTAAAGCAAAACCAAGCACTGAAAAATGTATGTCATGACGGAATCAAAACTATGATATTGATTATATATATATTGATTACTCACCATTCAATGGATTTTTCATTTTGATATTGAAATAATATCCATCTTCTTCTTGCCAAAACATCAGTGGGTATTGCAACGTGTCATATGAACGACGTGTTTCAGATATCTGTTGTAGTTGCCCAGTATCACGACGTGTGTACCAGATAGTCGTTTATCCGCTCTGATCACGACTTTGTAGACCTCGATCAAGTTCTTCCTCCATATTGTCATTGAAGTATATTTGTACAAATTTATGCTGTGCATCTTTGTGAGGTTGGAATGATCCGATTCGATGGTGAATCTGTCCTTGTATCTACAGAATCAAAAGCAAAGACAATATTACTGATTTATAAACACTTTTTTTTAAGAATTAGCATACATAATTCAAAGCAATAAGTGTAGTATGTTATTCTGTTAATTAGATTGTGTGTAAGTACAAAACTAAATAAATAAATACCTTGAATGTCGGATTAAATCCTCGTCCATTCTAGAGTTCGTGCAAACGGATCGCTTTGGCATATCGTAAAGAGACTTGTCAATGTTGTCGCTGGAGGTGTCTCAGCACGTTGAACAACATTTGAAGCCGTGAATATACCCAATGACCATTCTCCAGATGCACCGCCAAATGCACAACAGCAGTATGAAGTTCGTGATAAGGGATTGCGAATATACGCCAAATCGCTTTGTACCAAACTTGAAAGCGCGCAATTTCATCGTTGGTATTCGAGGTTAGGATGCCAAAAACCACCAAATCACTGCCTTACATTCGTAATGTTTCAATCCCTAGTTCCATGATGGCTTTTTCGTGAAAGATTCGATCGTTTTGGTAGCAAATATCGGCACAATAAGCTAACAGAAACTCGAAAGTTCTTGAAACAAAACGTCAACCGATAGACTTCAAAATATCTATGTAACCATAGACAATAATAATATCAGTTGTCAGATTCCTTGCCTTTCGTTATAACATTTTTTACAAATAAAAGATTAAACTGATATTTTAACTCATATTTATTTTGTTTTTGACTTTTTTTCCTGTCTTTTGTTTTTTTTTGTTTCAAAATATTCCGTACCTTACGTAGGTACCTACTTACAATACCTACTTTTGCGTCATTTTTAGTTATGGCGTTGGCTATAGCAACACTTTCTTCAACTGACATCTGTCAAATGACAATAGTCTTGTTTGAAAACATGTTTACGTAAATGTTCAATATTTTTTCTTAATCATATAAATTTTGAGTATATTTTAATTTTTTTTAGGGTTCTAAGCTACATTTCCATCAATTTTCAGCCAAGTCGGTTCAGCAGTTTTTGAGTTAAATAATAAAAAATAAAAATAACACAATAGAATAAGAAGATGCCTTTCCATTTGCTTTTTGTTATAACATTTTAACAAATAAAATATTAAACTGATATTTTCACTAATATTTATTTTGTTTTTGTCTTTTTTTCCTGCCTTTTGTTTTCTTTTTGTTTCAAAATATTCCGTACCTTACGGTACTTCAATACCTACTATTGCGTCATTTTTAGTTATGTTGCTGGCCTATGGCAGCACCGTCTCAACTGACAGCTGTCATGTTAGTCTTGTATGAAAACATGTTTACGTAAATGTTCAATATTTTTTCTTAATCAAATCAATTTTGAGTATCCCATGGACGTTTTTGGGTTCTAAGCTACCTTTCCACTAATTTTCAGCCAAGTCGGTTAGGCCGTTCTTGAGTTATAAAAACAAATATAACCCGACTTTCTTTTATATATATAGAGATTAAATTGATTATTTCTACTCATATATAAATTTTGGTTAATGATTAACTTCATCTCATCCATTATTCCACAATTTACCTTTTGTCATAGTAAAGGTTCGTCAATCATGGAAGAAGTCGAAGGGTTTCTGACTATGTGAGGATATATTTATTATAATGTAATAATAACCTGCCAGAGACTATGCCTCTTGGGAGAGTAATCAGACTGTTCAACCATATCACCTTGAATATTGAATTATTCCACTTGAGAGGTGCCCAGTTTCGACATGAGCTCCACGAATTTATTTATCAAAGTAATTTCGTGGAGTCTTCAGTTTAGCGAGCTTCGGAACTTTTTAATAATTGTTGTCAGTAATCATAAGTAGCTATATTAATAAATTGTTTCTCTTCTATTATATCTTGTTTAAGCATTGTATTAAATAAAATTTGTAATGTTTCTCAAAGAAAAAAAATAAAGAAAAAAAATATCAATTTATGAATTGAAAATTTTATCGAGTTTCGAAGAGTATTGTTTTGCATGGCAGTTGAAAGCCCATGTAATCAAAACATCAATTTCGTTATATTTGAGTATAATAAATTATAGTACATGACTACGTAGTTGTTCAATCAGGTATAGCTTTACAAGAAGTGTCAATATGTCAGCAAATTTACTACGGATTATTAAGATCACGTATCAATCTTAATTTACCTGTGGCCGAGGTATTATGGACCGCTTGGTGACAGATTAACACTACACCTTAATTATGGAGACCAGGCAACGTTAAATTTAACTCGATAATAATAAACGTTAATTTCATGATGAAGCCATCATAGAAATTTCGGATATTGCTTAAAAAAAACTCATTTCAGGGAACGCTCACAGAAAGTATACTAATAAGTTGAAAAGCATTACAAATATTTGATTATTTGATTTGTTTGTGAAGTTTTATGTCTTATTTATAATATATATTTTTATTAGAATATAGGTTGGCATGCGCAGGCTTATGGATTGTATCGTATTTTACGTACGAATCCATGCGTCTGCCGCGCTCTATCCTACATGTAGGCTCTATCGGTACTCTAACCTGAGATTGCTTGTACGACAATGCAGTACCTTAACCGTTTGGACATGCCTCTTGGAATGTTTAGGAATACACCTGTAATATTATCTGAAAAATGTAAAATTACAGTTGTTTATTATTCATCACTGCAAGTAAATATTTTTACATCATAAAGTTACCTTTAATACCTCGATGAAACGCTTTGCGTGAGACAAAATCTTCTATTGGACGTACTTCTCAACATTTTAGGTATCTGGTATACCTGAGACTTAAGAGTAAAATAATACACGTTTTTTAAATAATTAAAAATAGCCTATTTCACAAATATTTTGTTAGACAGATAAGTAAACTATTCTACGATTTCTTCAGTCTATTCGTGAAAAATATTATTTTCGAATTTAAGCTGCTTTTGGATATTAAATTTTCTGTTTTTAATTTTTTAAATTAGTTATTTGTGGAGTTAAATTAATTAAGTTATGTGTGAATGTAGTATAGTTACTGTTATAAACTAATTGCTATTTTTTGACATTGATTTTACTTACTTCAAATTTTGAGATTGATAACACATGTCGTAATATCAAAGTTAAACCAAAATGGTGACTTGAATGTTTCTATAATTTCAGATATAAATAAAATATTTTTTAGAATTTATCTCACAATATATTTTTTGACGACATGTTTCAGCCAGGTCGAATGGCCATTTTCAAGTCAGTTAGTAAAGTGAGTGTTGGCTCTATATAAAGCAAAGAGTGAGTGAAAAGGTGGATTTGAATTGTGTGATGCGTATAGAGTGTTTTGGAAATCGATTAATGTATAAGGGATTCCCTTATACATTAAATTGAAAATGGCCATTGGACCTGGCTGAAACATGTCGTCAATAAATATATTGTTGGATAAATTCTACAAATGATTTTAATTATTTCTGATGTTATTGAATTCCACCAAGAAATATCGATCGAAAAAATCGAAAGACTTTTTATGATTGTTGTACATACGGTGAAACTGCATACTTGTAATTATATTTCGTTATTTCAATTATATTTCAAAAAATTAAAATTAATAACTAAACGCATAATATTTATAACAAACAAGGAATTATTTTATCCCTAAGAAGACATTGTCAACAGTAGCGTAATAATTTTTTACAAGACACAATTATGTATTATTGTTGTAAGTTGTTAATTTACAACAATAAAAATGAATTAATAAATTAGTTAATTTAATTATTTTATTTATTTATAATCCCTTAATCAGCTGATTAGTGGAAACAGATCTTTCTGCCCCCTTCTCTCCATTAATAGGAGTCTCCGGGCAATTTTTTTTATTTATTTCTTATGTCTTATTTAAATTAAGTTCTTTGTTTTTTCTTTTGTTTTTAAGTGTAATTTAAGATTAAATTATAAGTTTTTATTATCTAAGTATTTTATTAATTAAAATTACAAAGCATAAATAGTGTTAAAATAAACCAATATGCATAAAATTATAAGCTATTTATTGTACATTCGTGTCTTTTATGTTATTACTTTTAAGTAAAAAGATACAAAAACATCTGTAAACTTAATATAAATATTTATATATTAATGTATTATGTAAACTATTTATGATAAAATAAATAAATAAAATAAATAAAAAAATATATACCTGTATATACACGTATTATTTAAAAAAATATTTTAGAGATTATAACATCTCATAAAACATTTTGAATATCTCTTGGCACATTTAATTTGCATACATTGCTTGGAAAAAATAATACAATCCCTTTATAAAATATTACATGAATAAGAATTACGATTGGTTTATTTCAGTGAACTAATAATGTTGCTTTTTATTTCATTTATATTAATAGGTTTTGATATAATAAAAGGACCTTTTTCGAATCTTCTACGATCTGGATCTTTAAAGTTTGAGGAAACCTGAATCACCAAGTTTTATCTGTCGGTATCAAAAATGCCTTGGGTTCTATACCGAATTCAGTGCGTTCCTCAGTTAGTTATTAATTATTATGAATTCGAAGCGGTTCAGAGCCGCCGCGGGCTTTGAACCCTTGACCCCAGGCTCCACGGCGCTCCGCGGTACCACCTCCGAGCCCCCGAGGTACGACGACTACACGCCCGCCAGAATAAGACGTTATTTACCGCGTTAGATAAATAATCTACAGATATTGCCCAAATTACGAGCCGTTAAAAATTAACCAGAGTTATGAAGACGTTTCGTTAATATTCGGCCAAGATTAATTGTGTCTAATGCGGTGCTTGAAAAGTGCTTGGGAAATATATTAATCAATAGTAAAATGTATTAGTAGAAAATTATATATTTAATTAAGACATCTTAATGCTTAAGTGCTTAATTTTTAGGTAATTTTAACTTTCTGAACGATTCATCAGTTAAGTAGATAAAAATATACAGTGATAAAGATGATAATAATGTGAATTTAATTTATAAATTTTATGATCGGTTAAAACCAAGGAAATTAAATTAGTCGGAGTGTCGCTAAAAGATTGAATCCGAAACGAAGAAATACGAAGAAGAACTCAAGAAGTGGATGCTACCCAACGAATAGACACACTCAAGCGGCAATGGGCAGGACATATCTGTGGAAGAGATGACGGTTGATGGGGAAGAAAAATATTGGAATGGCGCCCAAGAACTGACAAACGAAGCATTGGCCGACCCCCTGCAAAATGGACTGACGGCATATGAAGAATAGCGGAAGTAACCTGGATGCGGAAGGCGGAGGATCGAAGAGGATGGAAATTCATGCGGGAGGCTTACATTCAACAGTGGATGGATACAGGCTGATGATGATGATGATATAAATATTTGAATAATTGAATATATTCTAAGTATCTATAAAAACCATTTTATGCGGCGCAAAACATAATCGAATATTCCAGAAACAGTTTCATTCAAGCACACGCAAAATAAAAATTTAACAACTTTATTACATGCCCATTATTGGTTTTAATTAATTACTCATAATTTTAAGCATTCATACAAAATATGAATAATTTTGGATATCTTGCCATTTCTTTGTAAAACAATTATATTCGTATTATAACAACAATGAGGTTCTCAGCATTATTGAGGAAGACATGCACATAGTAAGAACCACCTCAGAGGGGCGAGCCGATGGATCGGTCACATCATGCGCCACGGTGGTCTTCTTCACGACATTGTAGAAGGTATGGTTGAGGGTAGAAACTTCAGAGGGTGCCCTAGACGGGAGTATTTGCAGCAAGTGTTTGAAGATATGAGTAGCAGCTCTTATGATGAGCTAAAGAATGTTGCAAAAGAACAAGAAGAGTAGAGACTGATATGCAAGATTTTGTTGCTGCAAACCAACTCACCAAATTGATATTACAACACTTTTTAGCAACGTAAATTCACTTAGCATACATATTTTGTATAAAACATTAGTTATTCAGAATATATTTTTTTTAAATTTGAGGGATTTCGTTGATTAAAAGAAGTAGTTACTTATAAGCATAACGATGTGCATGGGCTGCCATGTAGGAATGATTAATAGGTTTTGGCCCTCCATTCGATACTATGACCTTCATTATCACCTGACAATATTTGGTGAAACAGCATAATTATAATTTTAAATTAATTTAAATTAAAAAATTAACAAATTAAAAATATTTAAATTTTGATTTACATTTATTTTACACGATTACATGTTTCGGCCTCCCCGAAGACCATCTTCAATAATGTGAATCAAAACTAAATATATTTAATTTGTTAATTTTTTAATTAAAATTAATTTCAGATTACAACTATGACTTCCATTCAAGTTGGCTAGAAACTGGGTGTGGAAATGATTTGTCACTGTGTGCGTGATATTTATATGACAATCAATACAAGCACATACAAACCACATATACTGATTTTAATATATATATGAATTAATGCTTTAATTTTTATCTGGCGACCAAGCTTGCTTATAAATTTGCATAAGCAAGTTGTCTTGCGAGGCCTTGTACGTACTGGGCCGAGTACCGGGCGAGCCGACTGGTGATTAGCATACTGGGCTGAGGGGTTATCAATTACCAGTGTCATTGTTTTGTCTGCAGTGTTAACATATAATTTTAATTGATGGACCCAATATGGCGCCAATCCGCTACGAGACAATTCAATGTGGCAAACTTAATTGCTCAATAATTACCTGCGATTATTATTTTCGTTGCAAAATATATATATTTTATATAAAGTACGTATAATGAGAGTAGATAGTTGGGTCGCTCTATGATAGACAAGAGTCAATACGATTTTATAGATATATATTAATTTATTCCTTAGCATACTAATCAAACTCCTTAAAAGTGCCTGTTTTTTATGTAAGCACATACAGGAGAATGCCGACAGATGGTGATGGTAATTCTAAAGTCTCATCTGTGGAATTCTATGACGATTACCATGGTGCATATGGCTAAGTGCTGCATGTGGAGTTTTGATCTGCCAACGTCATAGACTACACCCCGAGATTCACGCATCATCCTTATTATTACAGGAGTTTACTATGAATGGGTGGTCTTCACAGAACGACTTTCGTCTACAACCAATTATAATTAATAGGCTATGACTGGCTTTTTACGGATGAAGGATCAAATTCACACCTACTGTGGTTATTTTAGAGCTCAAAAATTTATTTGAAATCCATTTTTTAATTTTTTTAATCTTCGTCAGGGATCGAACCCATGACATTTGGCTTTCAAAGCAAACGCTTTGACCATTGAACTATACCCGCCGGCCAACTATACTCCAGAAAAGTACTGATATGGGACGAAAAAAAATGGTTGCAATTTTTATATGCAAATATTCTGTCAACGGTAAACTGCCATTAAAAAATCCACTCAGAGTGCATGTTCGTATTTTTTGCATTGCACATTTTAAGATCGTATCTGTCGCTATTTTTCTAATCGCCCGATGCATTTGAACAATAAATCTTGTTTTTTTGTGGTCTTGCTTAACATTCAATTGTTCTAATGATAACAAACAAAACGGGCTGGCATTTTATGCATTAAAGGTTGACTAAAATATATTTAGGCCTTTATATAATGTAGACCGTTAGTAGAGTAAAGTAAAGTCCTCTTAGTAGAGTAAAGTACAGAAAGTATATAAATAAATTTTATTGTTCGTAGTATCAATTCGGTGGATTGGTTTGCAGCAACAAAGTCTTGCATCTCGATCTCCACTCTTCTCGATACTCTGCAATCCTCTTTAGCCCTGTATAAGAGCTAAAGAGGATTAAAGTGTCCTCGAACACTTGCTGGAAATACTCTCATCAAGGGCGCCCTCTGCAGTTTCTACCCTCAACCACAATGTCGTGAAGAAGACCATCATGGCGTACGATGTGACCGATGGTTCTTACTAAGTGCCTATCTTCCTTGATTATATGTTATACAAGTAAATTTATATAAAATGAATTTTCTTTTATAATTTTGCAGCTAAACGAAACATTATTTCCATTAAAAAATGTATAAGTTGTATGATTGATAACCCTAGATGCAAGTGTGTATTTCTTAAAACCAGGCGCCTCGCTATCTTTGATCTCGGGTCACTTTTTTTTAAGTAATGAACATATTCATTTGAAAATATGCCCACTAATAATTGTACGGTGCCTGAGATTATTATAGTGATCTTGTTCGAGAAAAAGGTACAGGTCGTAATTGCTATTCGGTTATGGGTAAGAGCAGTTCAACTATAATTCAACCCTTTTATACCCAAAACATTAAGCGACAAGTAACATATATTCCGTTAAAGTATAAGCATTTACTATGAGATCCATTATTAAATAGATAAGAATTTCATACCTAGTTTAAATATGGATCACATTACTCAATGTGATCTATTTACCAAATATATCACCCGTTATTAGGGGATTTAGTTGACTTTTTTTATGTAAGCACATACAGGAGAATACCGACAGATGGTGATAGTAATTCTGAATTCTCAACTGTGGAATTCTATGACGCTCACCATGGTGCATATGGCTAAGCGCTGCATATGGAGTGTTGATCCGCCAACGTCATAGACTACATACAGCACTATACGGCCCGAGATTCGCGCATCACCCTTTAATTATTACAAGAATTTACTATGAATGGGTGGTTTTCACAGGACGACTTTCGTCAACCACCAATTTTAATTAATAGGCTATGAATAGCATTTAACAGGTGAGGGATAAAATGCACACCAATCAGGGATATTTTAGAGCTGAGAAATCGATTAAAAATCCTTTATTTTTAATTTCAGTCAGGGATCGAACCCACGATCTTTGGCTTGCATAGGAAACGCTTTGACCATTGAGATATACCCGCCGGCAAATTCGATTCATGCGAATGATTGTGGAGTTCATATTTTGTGGTAAAATGATTAAACTGAGAAGGTTTCAAGGGGTTAAGTGCGTCATTGTGATCATTATGGGGCGTGCTGTATAAAAGTCACTTGGAATTTTATAAAAAAGAAATAACACGCGTCTCAACATTTGAATGCCGCAAATGCGTTGCCGGTCCAGACGAAGAGAGCATGGATAATTTTTAATGTTATAAATAAGAGAGGAGGATTAAAAAAACGTGTGAGAAAATCGATTGCTCACGTTATAATAAAATTTAAAAAATGGATCAAAAATGTACGAATATTTCAATTGTAAAATGCTTAGCGAAACAATAATTCGACCAGTATTTTTGACAGTTATGTAAATTATTTACATGATCAACCATAGCCATACAATCGTTCTCGTGTTTCCTAATTTTGTATCTACGTGTTGAGAATAAACATATATCTATTTCCATTTCTGTAACATATGGTCTTCACAAATTTCCGCCATTTATTTTTGTCAAATGCCGTTGTGCAAGACATATATGCACCCAAAAGTCCACCAGTAACGAATGCGGTAACTGATAACCTCCGGGCGGGAGCCTGGTGTCTTAAAAGAGATGTCAGATTCATTACACGATCATATAAAATAAGTGTAAAACCTTAGAATGAGACAAAATTTAATTAATTTTGCATTTGTTTTTAAAATATTTATTAAAATGACCTATTGTAGGGCATATATTTTTATACGAATTTGATTTCTACAAATATTTGAAACAATTTAAAAAAACGACAAAACTATGTTTATATATGCTAAGACACAAGTATGATAACGTTAGGTCAACTGTTGACATCAGCATGATATAGCATTTGCTGACTAGTACAAAAAACCTCGATATAAAATTTTTCGTCTCTTATTTCTGTTCGCTTGTCGACATGTGTGTGTCACCATATTGGCATTTTGGGCTACTTACGGAGATTGTCACTTGTACCGCTGTACGACAGCCCATCACAAGCGAGCCAGTTGCGTGTCGACCGTCGAGGGCGCATTACGACCGGCCCGGCATCATTCCGCCTGGACCGAAAGTTTGTAAAGCTTATCGTAAATATATGTCAATGTGCTTCAGAAAAGAGTAACATCTTTTGAAGGAAAGGAGGATGTTACTATGTAATCAAATCTATAGATTGATGCATAAATCCGCCACAAATTGCCATCACACAGTTCTGTCACCTGACATCCATGCCACGATCAAAGTCATCTCTGCACTTGGAGAACCACTTGAGTACATGTTTCTTGACATATTTCAAAGCGAGAGTTTTGAAATTTTATTTAACTACAACTCTAAATTACCCTTTTAAAGTAGTAAATATGATCTTTGAACTTTTGCGGTTTTATATTTTATGCAAAAACCATTAAATCATACCTGAAAATCAATAGGACGTAAAAAGGAACAATATTGAATTAATAATCTATCGAAGCCTGTTATTACATTCGATAGTGATCTACTCGTATGGGATACTATAAAAAATAACGCGGTTGTTTATGTTTATTTCATCATAATAATTATTGGAAATGCTAATAGTCCCACCCAAGTCGATGGTCGTTATTTTTGATAACACAACTTTATTTCTGCCAATAAATATTTTCAATGTATTCACCGGTGTTGTGATACTTTGGACACACTTTTGGTTATAACGCATAAATTTTGCGAAAAATATTAATTTAATGTCATGTATTTTCGATTTATGTTCATCAGAATAAGATATATTTATAATTTTAAATATAAATTTAAAAATATTTTACCAACGTTATCGTTGAGTTTGAACATTTTATGTTTATAAATATTTTAAATAACAACCTTCTTACATTTTCACGGCCAGATTTGATATTGTGGCTTTTAGGCTTAGCCGTGTGTGGCGAATTTCTTCTTAGCAATATTTCGAGTATTTCAGTTGCCATGGAGATAACAATGACGCTCGTGGATGTACGTTGGGCTGACGGCTAAACTACCTCCTGACACCAACTCATAACAAAAAAGTCATCAATCCTGGAGAAGACCCCTGCAATGACGGTCGAAATATTGGTAAGAAGAAATTGGCCTCAAACGGCTAAACCCAAAAGTCAAAATATATAAATACACAAAAAAAAAATATATAATGTATCCAAACGCAGTATGTGACAAAGATGCTTAGTGTCTTTGTTCGTGTTTGAATTGAGATATATATGTCGTTATTAATCGGTTACGTACAAAATTTAAATATACTCAATCGATTTATAAATGTAAAGCAATTTCAAAAAACAATTTCAAATATAAAATATAAAAAAATGTTCTTATCAGATATTTGACGAGTAAGTAAATGATATGAAGTTTATTGTACAAAAGCGATCACTAGAGAAAGTTCAGAAGAACATTGCCATTATAATACGAAACATAGGCATTCGGTATAACTTAAGGATTCGAAGTATATGGGTAATACAGGCGCTATATTTGTGATACTTTGTTTTCATCGAGTATAGCTGCAAGTCAGCCATGTAGAGATCCAAGCTATGGAGAGATTCATACTCGGAGTGTCTCTAAAAGATAGAATCCGAAATGAGGGATATACGAAGAAGAACTTAAGATGTGGAGGCTACCCAACGAATAGTAACACTCAAGTGATAATGGCAATGGGCAGGACATATCTATCGAAAAGACGACAATGGATGGGGAAGAAAAGTATAAAGGGAGTACAAGAACTGGCGAACAAAGCGTTGGTCGATCCCTTGCAATATGGACTGACAACATCAGAAGAATAGCTGGAGTGGCCTGGATGCGGAAGGTAGAGGATAGAAGAGGATTGAGACGCATGCGGGAAGCCTACTTTTAACAGTGGTCGGATACGGGCTGATGGTGAGCTGCAAGTCCCAGATATTGTGCATGGCTGTATAAAATTCTCCAGGGTTTTCAAGGCAGAAAGCTAGTTTTAGGTTAACACAAGCAATCTTCTCGACAGACGCCGTTGCATAGCAAGTGATTCTTCTTTGGATCAATTCGCATGCCCATTCAGAGAGGTTCTACGTAAGGTTAGGTCGTTATTATGTGTAGCTTTAGCAGATGGTACACCTTATGATTGCCGAATAATTTTAAGAGTTGCAGTTCGGTAAAGTTCAGTCGCTCATCAGGTTGTAAATCGCAGGTAACAGCGTTCATTACAAACAAACGCGGAGCGCCGGTGCGCCGCCCGCCGCGCGTGCCCGAGAACATCCGGAACAGAGCACGGTACCTCTTATATCACCTGCTCATCAACCAACCACTGCACTATATTGCGTAATAATCTTATACCAAAAGTAAGAGTGAAGTCACAAAGTAACGTTTTGTTAGAATAGGTCTTGTAGGTCTTAAAAGCCTCTTTGCAATTGAGAGATACGCATATTTATAAATATATCACTCATAAAAATAAATTGATACGCACATACAAATCTACATCATATTTCATATTTTATGACATTTTTATCATAAATTTCGGCAAAAAAGAAACGACAGACGTTGGAATTCGAACCACGAAATATACTTTACACAATTCTATTCTATACACAGCGCGATCAACATAACCAATTGTTCCGCCTAAAGATTCCAAAAGTTTTTGACGTATTATTATTATTGACTGTAAATTGAAAGTTTGTATTTTTAAATGGTTAAGATTCGATCAAACTTTATTTATGCTTATTCACAAGCATTTTGTTAACTTTAGACGAGTCCCGGAGGGTACGCTAAATAAAAAGATTGTCGGTAAAAAATATATTATTTTATTTTATTAACGGCCTAGGCCAATACATACGGTTTTAAAATAGAAAATACAATAAATGAAATGGTAAAACAGAACAATATAATAGCTAAGACAATACATTTAGACAAAACATGAACATGAGTAAAAAAAACAGATCTAGTACATTAGTAGAGGGATCTGCGAAATGCTGGAAGGTCCACCCCGAAAAAGTCCAAGTCACTAGAGGAGTTAACCAGTCTACACATTCTTAACATAGGAGAATAGAATCCGTAGTTGGTTTTGGATGTCCTCACATGTAGCAGGTCACTGTCTCTAGTGAACCGGGAGGGAACATTGAACGTAATTTCCTGCAATAATGTCGAGTCATCGATTATGGAGTTCATAATTTTAAAAATAAACAGCTTAATTTTATAATGCTTGTGAATAAAGAAAATCGTGATATGGAATGGATAAAGGAAGAAGAATTGTCTTACACAATAATACGATTATTACAAGAAAATGAGATAGAGTCTTGCTGATTTTAATTGGTTGGTAAGAGACGGTGCTATAGAGGTGAATAGCAATACTTTTTGAATGCACGCGGCGCCCTGCTTCGTTAGTGATCTTTACCAGGTTGGTAACGGCAGACTAAAATAATTCCCGCGACTGATTTATCCCTCCCTTCACAGGAATGTGGTCCAAATTCATCCGACAGATGCTATCATATTTATTAATAAATAAATCTCAAAAAAAATATATTTTTAAATTCTACATCTCCAAAAGAAGATCATCGTACTAAGTTCTTCTTCGTAGTATCAACCCGGTGGATTGGTTTGCAGCAACAGAATCTTGCATCTCGATCTCCATTCCTCTCGGTTCTCCGCAACCCTTTTCAGCTCAGCATAAGCGCTACAATTCATGTCCTCGAATACTTGCTGCAAATACTCCCATCTAGGGCGCCCTCTACAGTTTCTACCCTCAACCACAATATCGTGAAGAAGACCATCGTGGCGCATGATGTGACCAATCCATCGGGCTCGCCTCTCTGAGATGGTTCTTATTAGGTGCCTAATAAGTTAGGTACTAAGTTAGGTGGAGCTATTTTCTAGATTTCGCCACAGGCAGAATTAATTTTTGGCAAATATTTGCTTTATGAGTATCACTTAAAGCCGAAAAGACTTAGGAGATGCATGATATTTAACAAAAATAAAACGCATTTTTATTTAAAACAGGCTTTTTATCTATTTTACGAGTATATTGATCATTCGTGGCTTGTACAACGCTCTTATTTATATTTTCAAATTTTTTAAGGCAATTAAGCTTTTTTTATATCTTCGGAAGAGGGAGCATTTTTTGTAATAAAAATGGGTGTTTGGTTTTTTTAAATTTGAATATTTTTCGACTCTCAATTCCTTAGATATATAAAAAAAAATCTGTTATATTTACATTCTTTATTTACTTTTATTAGATTTTCTATTCCTTTGTTATATTGTCTTTATATTTTGAATGTATTGAACCCTGAAATTTTGTTCGAAATCGCTCGTATGTCCCAAATAAATATCTGAGAATAAGGAGGCACAGATTGTTCGCTCTCCTAAAGAGTAACATTAACCTGCCAGAGACTATGCCTCTTGGGAGAGGGATCAGATTGTTCAACCAAATCGCCTCGGATGTTGATATATTTCACGTAAATACCAATTCAGGCATGAACTCCACGAGTTTCTTTGGAGGAATGATTTCTTGGCGTCGTCGTAGTGTGATGAGCATTGGGACCTTCTCTTGCTTGTCTTTATTGCTTTTTTCTAAGTACTTAATCATAAGTAGCTATATTTGTTTATTAATCTTGATTGTACTTCAGTAACGATTTGATTATTTTTAAATTTGTAAATTGAAATTGAAATGTATTGTGAAATTCAAATAAAACCATTACTATACGTAACTATTGTGTTATGTAACTAAGTTGTGTCTGTAATTAAATAAATAAGGCTGAAATTTCGTTAATAAACAAAATATCTTATCCAAAACCTATTATTTTATGAATGTTATTTCAGAGAACTCCATATTTTATATTAATATAATCTCTGTTATCCTTCAATTGTGACGCTTAATACCTGTAAGTTTCTCCCAAAGAAAGGATTGAGGTTGTATGTTAATAATTAAGGCATATAATACCTTTGTACCTCTGACCTTTGCCTGAAGTCAATGGATTCTTAAATGATTTATCTGAAGCGAGGGCTATTGTTTTTGGAACCCTAATACCTGCTTTTATCCTCAGCCTTCAGGTTTTTTTTTGTGGGTATCGAGTTTGATACGTTCCGGGAACAGACTTTGTAAACAAATGATGCTGATAAAGCTATAATTAAAACATATTTTTTATCGCTCTGCCATGGAAAATAAATCAATAAAATAGAACCGTAGACGAACAATCAATAACTTGACGCCCATAAACGGTCCAGACATCCAGAAACTAGACACTCCTATTGTATTCAAAATGGTTCAATACTAAATTTCAAGAAGGAATATTCGACAAAAGTATGATATATATTACGAATATTTGGGCAAACATGATTTATGAAACGTCCAGCTATAAAATCCCGCCGTTATAACAAGTCCCAAAATTTTCTGTTCATCTCATATTGACGCCATCATTAGTCCTCTATTATCACTAAATTATATTAAATATTAGTAGAAATTTTACGTATTTTTGTAGGTTCAAAACGATAGAGTTGAGAGGGGCATATTTTTTGAAATCTAAAAAAGAATATAAACAAATCTATGATATAAAACATTGAATCTTCTCAATATCACTATTTTGGACTCCATCGGGAAATGTTAATATAATAATGTCTATGTTCTCGGAAAATGTATTTGTTTCAAATCTTATATTAAACGTGGTGAGGATCAATTATTATGGTGGAAATTCATAGATAAATATATTGTTGTGAGGAAGGTCAAGAATCGAAGAGGATGGAGATTAATGCGGAACGTTTGAAAGTGAACGGACATAAGCTGATGAAGATAATGATAATGATGATATGTGGACACATTTTCACAAGTGAATAAACATATCATATAATTTATTAAAATTTCTTGCATATTGAACACGCTAAAGCATTTCGTTTTACCAATTTAAAATGAACTACGATAGCCGCTTGACAATGTCCTAATTGGTACTTATCTAACCTACAGAGTCTGTCTAAGCAGGCACCAACTATGGTGAAGCTGAACCGATGGTCGATGGCTGATGATGGACTAATCGATCGTCTCGGAGTCCCATCACTAACTTCGACGATAGCACTGGTGGCAGGCAATTACTTATCATCGGCTTCCTTTCCACGTGGCTCCGATCTGGGCACACGTCCATACGAGAATAGCGTGGGACGAACATGATGTAATGATGCCAACAAAGGCGTAGTTATCACAAAAGCTATTAAAAATCACACTTTCAATTAATGTCACATTTTGATTCTAAATCTGCTTCTTAGGTTCATCCTTATAAAGTTAGTGAGATCCACACGACCTCTCACATCTGGCCCTGAAAATTAAAGACTCTAGCTCTGGCAACAAATCGCATCAGGAGGAGGATTTCATTACTCCACGACCTGGAAATTCCTGAACTTTTTAAGAACCGAACTTGGTAGAACAAAGGACAACCTCAAGCGGTGGTGAATGCTTCGGCAGGGAGAGACACTATTGTGCGACTGTGGAGACCTGCAGACCTCCTCACACCTAAGATCCTCCTCCATGTACCCAACAAGCTGCACATCTCAGGACATAATGCTGGGCAACACACGGGTTGTTTCCAGATACTGGGAAAAAATACTTTGACGTCGCTGATACGAAGAAGAAGAAGAATAAAGTTTGTGAATTAAACCCGTATCCTACAGTAAATGTAAACAAACAAAACGCGAATGTGAACGTGAGTAAGCGCTTCTTTTTAACTACAATTTTGTTGAATTATCGCTTATTTTTTCTCAAACAGACTACTCTTTTTATGCTTCACAAAAAAAATCTTCCCCATTTACCCATTGAAATTAAAATAATAATTCATCAATTAAGGAATTTGCCCAATATTAAAAAATACTGAGTTACTCCACACGTTAATGGAGTACTTGTCCTTAGTTTAGAGTCATGACAATTTACTTAAATATTTATGATTAACGATACAATGAAGATGGCTAAGTTTGTACTCATCCCATTGTCCAGCCAATTAATAATCCATGTGTTAGCAGTTTGCTGGAGCATATTCTGAAGAATTGTCTAATATTTGATTCAATTGAAGAAGATCTTTAACAGCTTTATGAACAATAAATATGGACTTGTTGTTTAAGTTTATTTAATTTGTGTAGAGCCTATCTAATCTTTCCTTCAACAAAGAAGTTAAATAGTTCACCGTTTATCGTTTACAATATATTTGATAATACACCAACGTTTGTTAAGCCAATCCTTTTTATTCATTTTTACGGAAATGTGGTCTCTTAATAGTGTTTTCGGAATTGCTCCTAAAGTGTGCAGCACAAGTTGACTGACCAGTGACACCTGAAGATCCAAAAATGTGTACGCCTATGGTATGGTGCCTTGATGCCTTTGAAAGACTGTGTGTAAGCATTGTTAATAGCAATAATAGCGTCTCTTTACACATGATTTTTTGGTCCGCGCTGACTCCACGAGTCATTAATCAATCCAACCTATTTGTTCTCGACCACAATATTCTTTATACGACTACAATATACTTTATACGTTGTATAAGAATAATGCACATGTGCACAATAAACTAGCTGATTTTTTTATGTAAACACACATAAGAGAATACAATTAAACGGTGGTGTAATCTATGTGAATTATTATATATATTATATACAATATAATAATTATTATTTTGTATCTAAAATGTATCTATGTATCTAAAAATATGGCAGATTGGGTATTGCACAACCCACGCAATCCTACTGGAATAAAAAAATTTATTATTATTATTATTATTATTATTTGAAATAAGACTCATTTAAGATTGATTATATCCCCCCTACAAAAAAATCGCCCTAAATTTATCCTTTACTAGAATTATGTGTTTGGTTATTGATCATTTGTACCTTATGGTAACGGTAGCTAAAATACTGCATCAAAAAGCTGTTACATATGTATTCCTTGTATCCCTATTTTGCTATAATTTGGTGAACACTTAATGAATAACATCCACCAATGAAATATGAATCTCTGTCAATAAGTTATCGTCTGTCAATAAGTTAAGCTTGTCGTAAGTCTTAGAAATGAATATCTAGCGGTAGATTTTAAGTGTAAATTTAGGCTAAAAAATGGCGATCTTTATTGACGACCGTGTATGGTCGAATAAAATGACTCTTGCATTAAAATGAAAAATCAATGTGAAATTCAATTATTCAGAATTTATTTTAAATATTTAAAAATATAATTTAATTACTTTGAGTAACCATGGCATTGAAAAAAAGTCATTTCAAGAAAAAGACTTTAAAAAAATAAATGTTGAATTATTACCAGTCAAATAATTAATATATCATAATACTCACGTTTTAATAACCAAGTTCCAAAGAAGTAGATTTTTCGTTTCTCATAAGTTTGATTGAGTTTTAGACCTTTCTCATTTCTGGATTTTCTTTTTATGAAGGACATTGAATAAAGCCTTAATTTTTTTAGGATATTATTGAATATATTTACTTACGATACCTGAGTTATAAGAATCTACAAGTGTTCGCATATCAGTCGAGCGCCTTACCTCTCAGCCTTATCCCACATCTGATATGAAAAGATATTGACTTGCACAAATTCATTCTTTGGGCCATTAATGTATTAATTACTAGGAAATCAGCGGCTTGAATCAATGTGATTAATTAATTATTAATAATGCTCTTGCGAGCAATGATACTTGTTTTCTTTGAAGAAGCTGTTTATATTGTTAGCAGACAATAAAAAACTTCGGCAATAACAACATTGGAAACCTAATCAACGATTGAGATTTGTACATATTTCCTGACTTAATGACAAGATAAGTAAATATAATTATTATTCATAATTATTTTTAAAATTGCTTTTATTTTATAACTTCGGCACTATAATTTATAACAGATTATTAAATGTTATGAAACACATTTATGGCATTTTTAGAGTAATTCTTTTGAATCGAAAAAAGCATTGATTTTGTCTTCAACGGTATTCTATGAAATCAAGAACCCGATTGTAAGGTTTTCTAGACATTTTAATGACTTTTTGTTCCACTGCATCAAATGATAACATTTAAAAATATAAACCAGAGCTACTATTGAATCCTATAGACCAGTGCTCCTTACCTTTTATACACCTTCGGCACACGAAAGTTTATCCTTGGTATTCCAAGGCAAAACCAAATTATTATATTTTAACGGCGGCAAACCAAAAGTTACAAGAAAAGATAGTATTATCAATTTTACGTATTTTTTGTTAATTTACGATATTTAATGTTAAATTTTTACACAGCATACTACGCAGTAGTATATCTGACTATACATACTCTATTTATATAGACTGTTCAACCAAATCACCGGGTTGTTTATATATATCACGTAAGGCCAATTCAGGCATGAGCTCCACGAGTTTCTTTGGAGAAATGGTTTGTTGGCATCGTCTGTTTGATGAGCATTGGGACCTTCTGTTGCTTGTCTTTATTGCTTTGTTTTTAGTACTTAATCATAAGTACCTATATTTGTATATTAACCTTGATTGTACAAGTACTTCAGTAACGATTTGATTTTTTTAAATTTGTAATATTCTGTAGTGATTTTTTTTTTATCAAAATTGAAATTAAAATTGTTCTCTATACAAGAAGGGGACAAGCAAAACCTCTGCAGCACTGGTGGTAATTTATTGATCTAGATCACTGCTAAAGAATAATGTCATCCTTCAAAATTTTCATCAAAGTTTTTGTTGTCGTTGAAATTTGTTGGTGAATATGTTTTTATTTAAAAAAAAATGTCATAAGCGCTTTAAAGACAATTCCATGTGCCAATTTAATAAGATTTATAAATAATTCAGGGGCAATAAAAGAAATCGGAAATTATTTTCATTGCACTCTATCAAGAGCTTTTAATTTATATGGAGAGCTTCTGTACTTTATCGTTCCTGAAATAAATCAACACCGCACATTGTATCGCAGCGGTGTGATTAGTTCATGTGTTATTGAGTTCAATTAATTTATTATTTTCATTTCTCCGAAAGCAATTATTGAGGTTGTTTACCGACTCATCTGACAGCTTTGAAACAACTCATGAAAGCTTTTCAGAACGGGGCTTCCCAATCTTTTCTTCCACCAGACCTCGTTGGATATTTTCTTTAACCTTTTTCTTAACTAGTGAATATTTCACACCAATGTAATAAGTAATATTAGTAGTATATGTTATTACACCGAATTTAAGTGTTAATTTGGTTAAATTAGGTTTATAATTTTTACAACAATTTTTTTAGGTGACAACTACCAGAGTGCAAACATGTTTTTTTTTATGTAAGCACATACAGCAGAGTACAGACAAATGGTGATATTAATTCTGAAGTCTCATCTGTGGGATACTGAATGACGCTTACCATGCCGCATATGGCTAAGCGATGTATGTGAAGTGTTGATCCGCCAACGTCATAGACTACAGCCCGAGATTCACGCATTATTCTTATTATTACAGGAATTTACTATGAATGGGTAGTCTTCACGGGACGACTTTCGTCTACCACCAATTTTAATTGATAGGGTATGACTGTCATTTTACATATGAGGGATCAAATACACACCAACTGGCAGTTTTTTAAAGCTCAGAAATTGATTAAAATTCTTTTTTTTGTAAATCTCCGTCGGGGATCGAACCTTTGGCTTGCAAAGCATACGCTTTGACCATTGACCTATACCCGCCGACAACATGTTTACACGTCAAACAAATGTGACTAACTTAATTTAAATGAATAGCTTAGATTCGATCTTAGAAGTATCGATGCCCTGGAAGGCCGTCGGTAATTATAAATACTCGTAAAATATACTTGGCGGAGCTGCGGGAGGCAGAGCTGACATAGTATGAGGCGAGGACCATGATGCCTGAAAGAGATTTGTAGCTTATGTTTCAGACGACCATATTCTCCAGTAAGAGGAGTGGAAATGGTATGAAGATGAAGACTTAGGTTAGATCCCTCCTGTAGCGACAATTCACTCTATTTCAAACACCAACAGGGGAAGTGTAGAACAAAAGGGGGAGAGTTTAGTCGAAGAGCTTAGTAGAATCCAACACTACTCTTCGAATCAGTATTCTATTAAGATTCTGTTCTCCTATTGGAAAAAAAGGATAGGTTAGGTAAGGTAAAATTAATTTTTCATAGAGACAGATATATTTGACTACAATAAATAGCTTTCTCTAAATACCTCATATTTATTTATTTTATTTTATTTTATTTTATTTTATTTTATTTTATTTTATTTTATTTTATTTTATTTTATTTTATTTTATTTTATTTTATTTTATTTTATTTTATTTTATTTAATTTTTTCATTTTATTTTATTTTTTTTTTATTTTTTTTTTTTTATTTTTTTTTTATTTTATTTTTTTTTTTTATTTTATTTTATTTTATTTTATTTTATTTTATTTTATTTTATTTTATTTTATTTTATTTTATTTTATTTTATTTTATTTTATTTTATTTTATTTTATTTTATTTTATTTTATTTTATTTTATTTTATTTTATTTTATTTTATTTTATTTTATTTTATTTTATTTTAATTTATTTCATTTTATTTTATTAACGGCCTAGGCCAATACATACGGTTTTAAAATAGAAAATACAATAAATGAAATGGTAAAACAGAACAATATAATAGCTAAGACAATACATTTAGACAAAACATGAACATGAATAAAAAAAACAGATATAGTACATTAGTAGAGGGATCTGCGAAATGCTGGAAGGTCCACCCCGAAAAAGTCACTAGAGGAGTTAACCAGTCTACACATTCTTAACATAGGAGAATAGAATCCGTAGTTGGTTTTGTCCCATGTAGCAGGTCACTGCCTCTAGTGAACAGGGATGAATATTGTTATTTTAATAAATGTTAAGTCATTAAATATTCGGTGAAATCATTTTTTGTAAATGAAATGAAAGAAAAACTATAAATATTTAGAAATTCATTAAAATAGTAAGAGTATTATTTAAAATGCACAAAAGAATTTGGTGTCAGAACAGTCAGTTGCATTTTTTTTATTTTCTAATTTTTTCCTTTAATATTTTAGATTTTTTTGTTTTGAGCTCACAATTATAAACAAACATATTTAAACAACTCACTTCATTTTTATTATCTTAACGCTTTATCATATTGACAGCAGCATGATACAGCCCTTGCTGAATGGTACCGAAAACCTCGACATACAATCTTTCGTCTCTGATTTCTGTTCGCTCCTCGTACATGTATGTCTCGCCATATTGGCATTTTGGACTAGTTACGTATATCTTCACTTGTGGCGCTGTGCGACAGCCCATCGCGAGTGCGCTCAGTTGTGTGCCGACGGCCGAGAAGGTCGCATTATTGCCGGCCCGGCATGTCATTCCACCTGGGCCGGAAGTTTGTAAAGTTATCGAAATATATATGCGAATGTGCTTCAGAAAAAGTCTGTTTGATATTAATCTGCTCCTCATCCTGCCATCACGAGATTGAATAACAACCTTTTGAAAAGAGGAGGATGTTAATATATATATTTTTCATAATTCTTAATAATATTTTTATTTAACTTTCGAATAACGATCTCCTTTTTACAACACCATTTGAGAACCCCTGCTGTAAAGTAATGACTACGCATGCCGTGTATAGCAAAAGATGAGTTTTGAAATAAACAATATATTGCTTTTGTTTAAGACTATGCCATGACCATTCATGGAACGTTATTATTTAAACTTGATTGTTTTTATGTAACTAACTTCTAATGAAACATGTGAAGTAAAATTACTGAGGTATTATATTTCTTTGAATGAAAGATTTTACACAAGGTAAATAAGTACCTACGTTTTTGCTGAGTAATCAAAAAAAAAATAAAATAACAATCAAACGTAAATTGAAGCATATGTTATCAGTATACCAAAGCTAATATATATATATAATCGTGTCGGAAACTACAGGGTCAGATCCTGTCTGCCCAGAAGTGGGCGACGTCGATGGAGTTACTCCCGGCCATCATCCGGTCTTCCTGGGTGCAGCTACTCGGATACAGCGCACATTCCAGAAGGTGTGACAGGGTCTGCTTCGCGCCGCAGTCACATTCAGTCGGTCCGCTGTAAAACTGCCAGGCTTTTATTTGTGTCCTCGTCTTGCATACTCCGGTCCGAAGTCTGTCTAATCTACAGCTGGACTTTACCCGCCTCACACCCGCATCACACCGGAGGACAGTTAAGGCTCCTTGATGACGCACTCATTCAGATTTGATCAACTGATCAGTCCAGTCGGAGTCCCCGCTGAACAATTGTGGCCACTGCACAGAAGTGCTAAAAGAAAGAACCCGTGAAAGAGATTAAAATCGCATTCATGGTCTGTAAAGAGATGGAGATGGAAGATAGTTTCTCTCACCGAAAATACGAGCAAAGATTGTAAATGCGTGGAAATTGTTTTTAGTGGCCACAAAGTCTGCATGCCCGATAGGGCCGAGGCGATTCCAATTGTAAAACTGCATCGAAAACGACTCCTCTTTCTAATGAGAGGAACTGACAGTCCCAGTGAATGTGCTCTGAGGTCTGGAAAGGGGCGCCACAGGGGCAACTAGGGTTTGAAACTTAAATTAAATGAGTGTTATATGTCATTAAAAGCGCCATGCCCGGTAATTAGTTGAGTAGACCAGTAATCAGGGCTTATCCAATTAGCAGTTAGTCTAAAGTAAATGTCCGGAAAGAACAGAAAGGTAGTCCTACCTTTGTCGGAAGATAACCAACGTTTTTGCCATGCAGCCGTAAGGGCATCAGCACAAAGCTTTTTTATGGGTATGCAAGAAACGCTGGGCTGTAGTACGGTATCTCCGATCTTAGACGCACAACCGTGACGCAGGTTGTATAAAGCAGCCCGTCGCTGCACCTCCTGATCCAGAGGGGCAATCCCTAGTAGAACCGGGAGGGCCTCTGTCGAACATGTTTTATAGACTTTGGCCATAGCCATGAGAGGAAACCTCTGCCCGCGAAGTAGAGTGGTACGCATAAGTTGACGGCGGTTACAAGAGTCCACCCAGCAACTAGCTCCGTAGCAGACGGAGCTCAAATAAATGGAGTTGTAGTACAGCTTAGCC
The DNA here is from genome assembly GCA_022606575.1 of Glossosoma conforme. Lineage (NCBI taxonomy): Eukaryota > Metazoa > Arthropoda > Insecta > Trichoptera > Glossosomatidae > Glossosoma > Glossosoma conforme. The sequence continues at coordinate 1,076,879 of JAGTXR010000101.1, read as the reverse complement.
GTACGGAAAGATACTCCCCAACTGGCTTTGGCGAGGCCTGCAGCCTTCTGAAAGCTTACCTTGGCGCTAGCCAGGGAAGACTTGACGTGCTCAAAGAACGTTCTCTTTTCGTCCAGTATGATGCCTAAGCATTTGATGCTAGACTTAACCGGAATATTGATAAAGTTTACTTTTATTGACGGTTTTATTGACCGATCCACAGATAATCAGCATTAAATACTGCTTGAAATATCACTAGCCCATCCTATTTAATACATCACAATCTAAATTATATCATATTCAGTGGTTCCCCAAAATAATGAGTACGATAACTGCTTCTAAATTGTAGCATATAGGTCAACACAATCTCAGAACTGTGCATAGATGCCGGAGAATGATTTGATAAGAAAATCGGGTTATTAGACTAACGTTTATATTTTCGAGTATATTAAACATTGAGCGGCAATTTAAATATTTCATAAAATTAATTCCTTACTTACCCATTTCATAATTAATTATATAAGCTAACAATTTTCAGTAAAAAGTAAATAATTAATTTTCTACCGCCTGGTAACCTCTGAACAAACAATAGAAAGTGACACTGTTTGTTAGTACTACGCAAATATAATAGAATAATTAATTAAATTAGAATATTTTGGTGTTTTTATTTGGATGGTTTCATCATCTTCTTCTTTCCATAACCATTCCATATATATATATAAATATAGAACATATGGTCACAATAAATTTCCGCCATTTGCACTTGAAGGTACACTAGGGAACATATATGGTTCCTGAAAACTTCCAGAGCAGAAGTCAGAGTATTTAAAAAAGGACAGCTGGCGGGTAAAGCTCATTTGGCGGCGGGTATAGGTCAATGGTCAAAGCATTTGCTTCCTAGACAATGGTCGTGGGTTCGATCCCCGACGGAAAAAATAAATAAATAATTAAATTGATTTCTGAGCTCTAAAATACCCTCGGTTGGTGTGAATTTGATCCCTCACCCGTAAAATGCCAGTCATACCATATTAATTAAAATTGGTGGTAGACGAAAGTCGTCTCGTGAAGACCATCCATTCATGGTAATTTCCTGTAATAATAAGGATAATGCGTGAATCTCGGGCTGTAGTCTATGACGGTGGCGGATCAATATTCCACAAGCAGCGCTCAGTCATATGCACCATAGTCAGCGTCATAGAATTCCACAGATGAGATATAAAAATTACTATTACCATCTGTCCTTATTCTCCTGTATGTGTTTACTTAAAAAAAACTGTTGTATCCGAGGCGTATTTTTTGATGATTTGTTAATCTACTTTTTAATGTAATCGGTGGATTAGCCCGACGGTTCCGAGGCCTGGAGTATTTTGTCTTAAAAGGCGGCTCAACTGACATTGAATTGTCATAGGGAGTAAATAGTGATCTTTTAGGATATTTTTTCTATTGTAGCTTTTATAATAATATCTGAAAATGTATTGTTATTTATAGTGTAATACAATTTATTTTTGGAATAAGCGTTGCTATATCTGAATCATCTTCGGAATAAAAGATTATTGTAAATGAAATCCAATGAATGTTCTAAAAAACACGTGTAGATCAAATAATTCTTAAGGAGATTACTCAATTTGCATGTGGGTAAAGGTTCGCCAACGCTCTTAATCTATAAACGATAGAAACGAAAAACACATATATTTTCTATTATATGCTGCAGACTGGGAAAAAATAAGTTCTATCTGATCTATTTTTAAATTTAATATTTTCGCTTGAAATTTCTAAATTTGTTAAATCGAAGGTTGGTAAAAAAATCTTCTAATATTGATAAAATAATACTTTATGGATAAGTTATGAAAATTATATATTCCGCATATCGTCAAGAACTTGGAAACTTAAAAAATAGGCATGCAGACATGAGTTTACCTGCCTAAAGGACAATAACTATTGTAACGATACGCCTGTTCAAATAAGTGGCAGTTAGCAATTGTTGAATACATCAATGGTCACATTTAACTACAAATAAATCATAAAATAAATAATCTGCCAAAGAAATTAAAATAATCGTAAAAAAAAATTATTGCTTTATTTTTCAAAATCGAGGAATGTTTTACTAACTATTAAAAAAAAAGATTTTTAATCGATTTCTGAGCTCTAAAGTACCCCGGTTGGTGTGAATTTGATCCCACACCCGTAAAAATGCCAGTCATAGTCTATTAATTAAAATTCGTGGTAGACGAAAGTCGTCCCGTGAAGACCACCCATTTAAAGAAAAAAATCCTGTAATAATAAGGATGATGCTTGAATCTCGGACTGTAGTCTATGACGTTGACAGATCAACACTCCACATGCAGCGCTTAGCCATATGCACTATAGAAAGCGACATAGAATTCCACAGATGAGACATCAAAATTACTATTACCATCTATTGGTATTCTCCTGTATGTGTGTACAATTTTTCGTGAAAGAATCTTTTTTCACGCTCAATGGTTTCAACCAGTTTCGACATCAACCGAGACAAATATTCATTGTTTATAAATCACGCACATTAACATTGTTTATTAGGTAGTTTGTGTGTTTCTCAAAAAAACATCAGCTCAGAAATTAACGATACAATTAACGGTATTGATTAATGGCGCAGTGGAAACATGGAGAGTCACGTCTCCCGTCGTGGACCACGGTAGTCGCAGATGGACCTCACAGGCGGGGCCCCAATGACCATATCCGGTGGTCAAATAGGCTCTTAACTCGTAAACAAAACAAATATTTTTGTATTGTGAGGCTGCAAGACAATAATTCACCGTTCCCGTCCGAAATTAAATGACCAAAAAGCAGAGCCGGAATCCGTACTTAATATAATTTTTCGTATTTCCATAGTCGTTATACTCGAATATATATATAAGATAGACATTCAGTCAGCACAAATTGTCGCCACTCAGTTTTGTCATTTGATATTGTTAGAGACCCGTATTTTTAGCATTTTGAAATAGATGCGAAATAGATGCTAAAATTCGGAATAGATGCTAATAAATGCGAATTTCATAGAATATGCAAAAAGATGCTTAAACCTCAATTTGCTAGTTTTATGAAATGAATTTCGCCGTTATAAATATAAAATTATAGATTTTTACATTCCTATCTTTTATGTACACATTTTACATCGCCTATGGCAATATTTTTACACTGGTAACATTGCCCATACTATCCTTTCGCACACTTATTATGGGATAAAATTGACTACATAAAACGGAGCCTACAAAATCATATTAATGAAGTTTTTTTTGTTGAAACAAAACTAAATAATTTCACTCACTAGTGAAACAATAAAAAAGGATTTGGAATATTATTTAACTGAAACTGCTTAAAAAAGTCTTCTTAAACTTGAGTCTCATTTAGTGATAAATAAGACAAATTTATATAACGAGACATTGAGTCAACTTTTTAATTCATAATTAGCAAAATGAACCATTAATGTTAAACAAGAACTTGCCATTATTCAATTTAATAACAGAATCTCAATGTATAGAAGGATATCAAAATTTTGGAAATTGTAAAAAGTGATTTAAAACCAGATATTTTACCACTACGAATATTGGCCACAAAAGTTAAGTCTATTTTTTTTAGTTGTGCTGCTATTAAATTGTTGATGTTGAAAAATTATTCAGCAAATATTATTTAATAGTAATTGATCACCGCACTAATCTAAAAAAAAACATCCATTGAAGCATGCTCCATGATTTATTTTAAGAAATAATAGTTAGATATTATTGTTTGTAAGATAAAATTCAATAGTGTACATTGTAACCTTTTTTATTTATATTATGGAGACTAAATAAACAACATAATTAAACTCTCCGTTAACGGCTTCTTCTCAAATTTCCTACAAATGAACTTGGTCTGTTAGAGTTCATTCCTGAAAATTTCAATAATTAAATGTATATTTTGTGATTGTCCTATTTTTGTATTATTTTGTTAGTCTTAGTCTTGTATGTTTAGTAATTATTTATAATATTTATGCATGTTTGTCAATGTTTTAATTTTAAAAACGTTAAAACCTAGTTGAATTGATAATTATTTGATATTTGTGTCATACAAAAATAGATGCTAAAATAGATGCTAAAATAGATGCTAAAATCCACGTTTTTAAATGCTCCATAGCGCTAATTTTGAAAAAAATAGATGCTAAAAATACGGGTCTCTAGATATTGTCCATTAACATCCTTCTCTCTGTAAAAGGTAGTTATTCAGTCACGTGGTGACAGGATGACGAGCAGGTTAACAAGACAAAGACTTTTTCCAAAGCACATTGAAATAAATTGAATATATTTCGATAAGTTTAAAAACTTCCGGCCCAGGTGGAATAACATGCCGGGCCGGCCATAATACGTACTTCTGACTGTCGGCACACAACTGAGCGCGCTCGTAATGGGCTGTCGCCTAGCATTCGTGGCATATTCTTAGCTGCTTTGTATTAGAATTTATTAAGAATTCTGGTGATTTGCTTGGAGTTCCCAAAGCCAGGAACATTTTGTCCCAAGGAGCGGCTCAACCCGGACATTGGATGATTATTCTAATACAATTATGTGAATTTAAATTTGAAGGAAAAAATACATTTTAAGGATACGCATAGTTTTTGATTTTATTTTTTCTATTATAAAAATGTATTATAATAAATAAACTGTCGTATTCGCTTCTTCACCTAATTGTTTCTTGTAAAGTCAAAACATCGTACCCTCAATATTTTACGTATACACCTGTTCTCAAAACAATACAGAAAGTCAATACATTTGCAGCATTATTGTTAACCCTTTCATTACGGCTCGGTGGAATACAAATTATACTATCAATTATAAAACTAGTATTTGAAGCATAAACGTACTTATCTGGTCTATTTTCATATATCACATTGGTTCTTGTATCCTTTAGCTATCAAATGATGCATAAAAATGATTCTAAGACAGTAGCAAAATGATATAACACGGCTACCGATGTCAACCTTAGGGGAATCTTAGACGGCATATATTGGCTACCAATGCGAAAGAGTTGCATGTTAAGGATGTATCACAACACCAGCAACCTGGCTGACGATGTCAATTATTTCACCTTGAATATTATGTATCTATTAATTAAATATACATATACTATACATAAAATTCTTTTTTCAACGCGTCAATGCAAGCACAAAAATAACGGCAGAAGCGGGATGCGAACCGCGGACCTTGGAAACCAACTATGCCCAGGTATTCATACCGCTCAGCCAACTGGGCCATTGCTATGCCTAGCCCGACTCGCGTTGAAACTAGTATTTATATCATTGTTATCATCGTACGATAGATGTCGCTATAGTATATATTCAAAGTATGTATATTTTTATTTTTTATTATTCAATCAGTCATCATTTATTCACAGGCTTAATATTATTACTTTCCGACAGTCTATTTATTTTAGTAAGAGTCTGTCTAGGCATAGCAATGGCCCAGTTGGCTGAGCGGTATGAATACCTGGGCATAGTTGGTTTCCAAGGTCCGCGGTTCGTATCCCGCTTCTGCCGTTATTTTTGTGCTTGGATTGACGCGTTGAAAAAATAATTTTATGTATGGTATATGTATATTTAATTATTGATAATATTCTAATATAGTCAGTGATCTATAAAAGTAGATTAGAATATTGAAATAATAAAATAATATTCTAATAAAAATTAAAAAAAATCATTTAATAATGCCTTGAGACAATATCAAGAATGTAAAATTATTCATCAGTAACACAGGTAAATGATTGGTTATAAAGTTATTTGGCGGACCCGTTAAATGTATAAACCCAATATACTGCTGTATTAGCTTTTGTTGAGGTCTCAAGATTCACATCCGTATAAAAGATAAAAATCTACCATCAGGAAAAAGGGTGTGATATAGGTCAACTGTGGTTTAAACGTCTTGCTCCGACTCTGGCTTATCGTCTTCAGGAAGAGCATTGCACCGCCACCGGTTGCTCTTTGTTATTAATTGCATTAAAGGAGCAATCCACTCTGGTGGTCTCAACAAGCAGGGAGTCCCCGTGATCATTTGATACACCGAGCACAAAATGTGATGGAGGAGTCACTTCAGTAGCTACGATGGAATTATCAAATTGTAAGACCAGATCGAGTATACAATAGATATTTAAAGATTGATTTATTACAAAAAAAAAGTAATAAACAATTTAATTATATTTTTAATACATTAGTATTTTACGTTAGATAGATACCACTGGACCTCCAGAAAGACCACGTAAAAATGGCGCGACAGCTTGAAAATTCGTGTATCTAAAACGTAAATAACAGGACGCAGTCTTGGAAAGTGCAGAAAAAGGTGATGATGAAGGAGAAAAGTTTATTAATTTTCCATTTACTATTCCCAAATACATTTTTATAAAATTGTCCCAATATAATTATGACAGCTGCTATAATATGAACCTTGTGTCGACCTATTTATTAAATACTATTTATTATATATTTTTCTTCGTAGTATCAATCCGGTGGATTGGTTTGCAGCAACATAATCTTGCATCTCGATCTCCATTCCTCTCGGTCAAACTTTACTTGAGATGCGATATTTTTTTTGCTGATACATGGGATGTCTTCAAGACCTTTAATGTGGTATTTTCCCCTTTATTTCCACATCTTAATGCCGATGACCATAAAGGTTCATCCGCCTTAGGAGAGCATTTACTACCTCCAGGACAATAGAATGCCCTAACCAGCTTGACCTCATGAGGTTAGCTGGGTGTTAGCTTATTCCGGCCAACATTCGGTCCCTGTCTATATTGGCCGACTGATGTCGCTCACCCCCCACCACGAGAAGGAGATAGATAATAGATTATATATTAAAACAGGTAAATCCTCGGAAATCCTCCTGTAATGTACTATTTATTAAAACAGGGAAATCCTCGGAAACCTAATGTTTCTCATCCAATCTTATTAAAATGCTGATTAACAAACATGCAATATGTATCGGAAACTGTCGTCTCTTTAAGTCCCCGTGATTTTCGCCATAAAAGATATTGGGAACCATATATGTTTAGAGGTAGATCTCGGGGGCGGAGATGTTTTAGAACGATATATGGATAATTTAATAAACTTGCCCTATTTGGTGGAAATTTGTGAAAAGGTATATGCTTAAAATATACATCAAATTTAAGAAAAAAACACTATTACGAGTATATGTAAATTCTTTTTTCAAATTAGAATCAATGCATGTATACCAAATAAGCGAAGAATTGCAATTATCTACATACTTTTTTTAAAGATGTTGTTCTTAGGAGTGGCTTAACTTGCATATTTTCCGTCTTTAACTTGACTTGATATGAATCTGTGAAGTGATTGCATAGTGGGATTACTATATAAGACAAATCATTATTAATACAAAATTCGTAATGCTATTTATTATATTACAACACGTTTTTTTGCAATTCAATATCCCGTGTATCCTCCAACAGATTGTTTTCAGTTTTGATATACTTCTCCGAGCACGCACAATCTTTGGACGATGATAATTAATCACCACAGAAGTACATCACTCACACAGTGACGAGTACCACAGAACACGTATTGAAAACTAATATTTTTTACTCTGATAATTCCTGCTAGATTAATTTGGCACTGTTAATGAATTGTAAATTTGAACGTACCATAAGAGAATTTTAATAAGTAATTGATTTATAAAAAAACACTGCTGCTACAAAGCTTAGTTATTCATTTTCTATTAAAAAAATTGTGGAATGGTATGATATTGAGTAAAATGCTCTTTAGTAAAAGTTAGAAGCCGCTGATTCAAACCCCCTGGAACATAAAAAAATAAATTATTTAATATATTTAATCAATAGTCATGAAATTTCCTGTCTAATTAACTATGTTTTAAATTATACATAACGCCCAAAAGATATACATAATATGTAAGACGTAGTTTAATTATAAAGTGTATTTTTATAAATGGCATCAAAGACCTTTTAAGTCGGCTTATAGAATATGTTTTTGATCTTCTATGATTTATGCAACGATGAAAAATAACACAAAAATCTGACTAATTATTTATAACCGCGTTCATGTTGATAACAGATATCATCCATTTCTCCAGATCTCCACGGATAAGGCTGCACACAAGTTGTTGTGATATCTACATTATTACCATTTAGTCTATTAACAGATGTATGTTCCCTTGGAGGTAGCCAACAAATAACGAAATATCTGCATACGTATTCCATTAGTTGTTTCAAACGACACCGACAAAATCTGGTAGCCATCGAGATGTTAACAATTTTGATCTACGGCATATACAAAAAGAATATAGTAATTTATACATCACATACTTCAAGAACAGGGGTACCGAACAATATATGTATTATATTATCGTGTCGGAAACAACAGGGTCAGATCCTGTCTGCCCAGAAGTGGGAGACGCGATGGCGTTACTCCCGGCCATCATCAGGTCTTCATGGCTGCGGCTAGCTACTCGGACACAGCGCACACTTCAGAAGGTGCGACAGGATCTGCTCCACGCCGTAGTTACATTCAGTCGGTCCGCTGTAAAACTGTCAGGCTTTGATTTTTGTCCTCGTCTTGCTGAAGTCTGTTAAGGGACCTCTATATATTTCACCCCTGGTTGTGTCAAGGGGTTAGGTCCTCTTTCGGGGCAATCCAAGTATTCTCCTCAGTTACGCTTCTGCACATGTTCAGGCCGCAGGATGGCCTCAGGCATCACTAGTTCCGTTGTTAACTGTAGGAAACTTCTTCTTGATTTGAGCCGTGTGGTTATCTTTTGATACCCAAACATAGGGTGGAGTGTGTCGTGGGTTGCTTTGGAGAGCTCCTTCTTGGTGGTGACTTCTCGCCGTATGTTTGGTGGGGCGACGCCCGAGAGTCGATAGATGCAAGAATCACAATTCATCTAGTGTCTATTACTATATCGGCCTACAACATTTCAATGATTGGAAAAAACAAGTATTGCCTTTTATTTCGGTTGCTATAGCTAGAGATTTAGAAGAGATTTGGACTTTTTGTTTTTAGTTGAATATTGATAGCAATACAGACTCAATATTATTACCGTTTTTGAGTAAATATAATGAACAAAAATAAAAAAGAAAATGAACATCTTTATACTCAATTTATCATCATTTCTTTAGTGAGTTACATCAAAAATAGATGATGTGGTTATGATCTTCTTCTCCGTGTCAGCGACGTCAAATTATTTTTGCACAGTATCTGGCAACATCGATAGCCCGTGTGATGCCCAGCATTAGGTCTTGATATGTGCAGCTTACTGGGCACATGGAGTAGGATCTAAGGTGTGAGGTGGTCTGCAGGTCTCCACATTCGGACAATAGTGACTCTCCATGCCGAAGCATTCTCCACCGCTCGAGGTTGTCTTTTGTTCTACCAAGTCCGGTTCTTAATCGGTTCAAGGATTTCCAGGTCTGCCAGTCAAGGTTCTTGCCAGTTGGAAAGCCTTCCTTTGGAGTAATGAAATTCTCTAATGCGACTTGTTGCCAGAGCTGAAGTCTGAAGCGGTTATGATGGGATATAGATTAATATTGTAAGAAGAGCAACACTTCTACATACATGGATTAGCCAATCAAAATATTAAGCGTAATAGAATCCTCAGATAAGATGTCCATTACAATCTGGCTATATTCTCTTCCATATATAACAAACAAAAATACAAGCCTCGGTTTTACGATTATTCCATACATGCGAACCATACTTTTGTCCAAAAGTACGTTTTTAACGAAGCAATTTGTCTGTTAAACTTGATCAATAATATATTTTAATTTTATCAAAATACAAATTTTAGTGTCCGCAATATAATAAGTACAGTTATGTTAGCAAATTTTTCACGAAGAAAAAACTTATGGTAAATTGTGTCGTATGATCTGAAAATAATTTAGAGTTTGTAAAATGATTAAAGGTTAAATAACTTCTTAGGTTTTCACGGCCAGACTTGATATTTTGTCTTTTGGATTTAGCCGTGTGTGGCGAACTTCCTTCAACCAATATTTCGACCGCCATTTCAGGGGTCTTCTTCAGGATTGATGATTTATTTAGTTTTGAGTAGGTTTATTCAGATTATCTTTTTTGATCAAAGGTTGATGACAACTGGTTCAGGAGGTCTCTGAACATTGATCTTTCGAAAATCTGCCGTCTTGTTGCCTTTTTTATGTTCTTATCTTTTTTGTATCCGAAATGGTCATTCGGTCTATTAAGATTCCTCTTGGATCTGTTCGCCCTATGGCTAGCAATAATTACAAATTGATGATTTATAATCGGTGGCTACCGAAAGGGGCGGCAGGTGGCGGGGGGCGGAAGTCTGTTAAAAATATTTGACGCACATGGAAAAATACCGACAATCGGTTAGAAGAAATCTCGTCTGTATATTCAACAATGCAAGAGAATAGCTGTGTGCTGTGCCAGTTTCGTTATATCTAAGCTCATAAAGCTTTGTGTTTATACCTTTTTTGTATCATTTGCAAAAAGTATTGGACATCTTCAAGAAATTTATTTTGGAAATATAACTCCTATGAGAATTCACATTAATTATTACTCTACACGCATTTATTGACGCCCCATTGATTTTTATGGAATAATTTCAATCAGCCTCTTGTTAGAAAGAACTTTTTAAATATTTTCCATGTCCTTTTAATTATAAACTAATTGTGTGATCCTAACCTTTCTCAAGGCTTTTTTTTATTCAGGTCTTCGGTGCATTAACCTAAGCTAACTAATCTAACCAAACCTAACTCTGAAATGAACCGTCACTTAACTTTTCAGTAACTAAAAGACAATTGCGTTAAGCTGCTTTTAAGGCCATAGTCCAAGCTTTGGGAACTTCGGAATAATCGTTCAATCGCGTTAAATAATCAGAATGACAAATCGATCAAAAACATGCCTGGTATTCATCGAAAATCGCATATGTTTCCGGGGAAAGCTTTGAGTACAGAGATGTCGTGGTACAAGGCATGAACAGCATTTTACAATGTTACTAGAAGAGAACCGAATACAAAACGGATATAGGAAATAAAAAAATAAATAAACATAATCTGAAAGAACGCATCGTCAAAGCAACTTTATATTAGTCTGATATTATGTGATGCAGGTGTGATGTGATAAAAATTAGTCTAATTCTAATAAACACAGAAGAAAAAACTGAAAAATCCATGTCGAACTTACGACCAATAGTATGACAGTCTACAATCTTAACCTCTAAGCCATACTCTTTTGTTAGATAATCGGCGGCTACCTAGGAGGCAGTGGGTGGTGGGGGGTGGACCTCTAATGATTATTGATTGTTGCAGGTAATGCAGTGGCTGAGCAACAGGTATTTAAATATAAACGTATGATTAAGTGGAATTTTATTTGAATCTAGAGTGCTTCTGGTCTGTAGAAGAACTACCTACCAGAGATATAAAACTTTATTTTCAATACTCGAAGAAAACATTTTTTTCAGAAAAAATAAAATTCTCATAATATTCTCGTATCAGCCAATCTGCTTTGAAAATGTGTTAAACAAATACCCAAATATACATTTTATACTAGAGTTTACTTTATAATCTTCAAGCCGTTGGTTTGTCGTCTTGCTGGGAGCTTACATAGTATGTACTCGGCGAAGGTTATGGATATGCTTGGGACAAAGTAAAGTAGAATCGTCGTTTTTTGACAAAATAAATTATTCGTCAATTTTAAATGTAATAATCAAAAAAAATAAAAAAAATATGGAAGAAAAAACAATAAAATTATAAAAAAAACATTCTCAAAATATCAATGTATAAAATTCCAAAAAAATGTCATTCCAACTACATTTATTTTTATTTTTAATGTCAACGTGAATTATGGAACGAAAAAATAAAATTTACTAAACACAGACGGGAATTCGTTTTTTTTGTATAAAAAAATGTAAAGTGGTTGTACAACTATTGATACTTATATTGTTAGCTGAAAATCGTTGGTAAAAAAAATATTTTAATGATTTCATTTTAAAAATAAAATGAATATCGTATATCATTCAAATGCATCCTCAATATTGTTCAGAATAAAGGGTAAAACGAGTTCAATAAACGATTAAATATTAATAGTTTTATTTTAAATATTGAATTGACAATTTAAAATAATTTAATACGATAAACTATGCATATTATTTAATAATTAATTAAATATTTAATTAATTCAGCAGTAATATTAAAGATTTGTATACGGCTCAAGCGATGATAATGACCGAGCGCGCGTAATTGATAAGCGTTCAATATTCATTTACACAGCGACACATTTTAATTTTTAATTATTGAATTAACGTCATTTAATTCAAATATATTTTTTACGTTTACACACATTTTACCGGCGAGGAATGCCCACAGCGGAGAGAACCCCTCCGGCGTGCTTCAAGACCACAATTATCATTAGATGTAAATGCCAGATGGTCCACATGTATCAGAGTATTCATTCAACAGGTATTCGTCTGTCATCCGGAGCGGCTCGTACTAAATGTATACAATTAAAAATTTAATGGCCTCATTAACAACATACATTCAAAAACAATTAATCTACACCGGCCCGATACAGTGCGGACAATTTGTTACTGAAAATACTTGAAGAAATCAGCGGCGCATCCAAACATTCCGACATGTTATCTTGGCAGTACCTGTTTTAAATTAATTAATATGTATCATCATCATCATCATCAGCCTGTGTCCGTCCACTGTTGAACGTAGGCCTCCCGGATGAGTCTCCATCCTCTTCGATCCTCCGCCTTCCGCATCCAAATCACTCCCGCTATTCTTCTTATATCGTCAGTCCATCTTGTAGGGGGTCAGCCAATGCTTCGTTTGCCAGTTCTTGGGCGCCATTCCAATACCTTTCTTCCCCATTGACCATCTCTTTGACATATGCATACATTGTACTATTAAACTAAGTGATTTTATGTACATACTGTGTTTTATTTTTTTATTTTGCACCATATCCGTTCTATAGTTGTAGTATGCCTTTACTACGAAAAGCTGTCATTTTTTATGTAAGCACATACAGGATAATACCGATAGATGGTAATAGTAAGTCTGAAATCTCATCTGTGGAATTCTATGACGCTTACCGGCACGTATGGAGCATATGGCTAAGCGCTGCATGTGGAGTGTTAATACACCAATGTCATAGACTACAACCTGAAATTCACGAATCATCCTTATTTTTACAAGAATTTACTATGTAATGGGCGATCTTCACGGGACGACTTTCGTTTCTCACCAATTTTAATATATAGACTATGATTGACATTTTACAGGTGAGGGATCAAATTCACACCAACCTGGGATATTTTGGAGCTTATAAATAAATTTAAAATCCTTTTTTTTTAATCTTCGTCGGTGATCGAACCCACGACCTTTAGCTTGCAAAGCAAACGCTTTGATTATTGAGCTTTAGCCGCCGGCAATATATGTCATTCTCTGCTGTGATAATTCTAAGCTTGCATCTTGAAGTTTCACCAATAAATTTTATACTAAGGGCTTTTCTTCTGCTCAGAAAACGGATTTTTTTTGCCTAATATCGTCTTGGATTAACTCTTCACAAATTCTTAAATAGCGTTTTCTTTTATGTCTATGATCTCAAAAAATAAATGAAAGGCGGTTTTGCTGATTTGCCATTAACTTTGCTTATATTTGCCTCGTCCCAAGTTATCCCTGCACTCGGTGCTTTGTTTTCCATGTTTCTCTTACTCATCTTACTCATCTAACTACGATACGTGTCCAATGTTTCTCTGCATCTGTGTATGAGGTAAGCAGTAACTGTATTACTTCATCCTCCTATACGTCAACGAATCCTAGGATCTCACTACAACTCAATTCGGCTGTATTATGGGTTGGAAAAATAGGTGTTTGCGTTGAATATTGAGTGAAAGTTGGTTTCATTTTGTGAGGAATGATAAGTTGAGGAAGCGAACATGGCAGCCTCCCATCGTGCAGTCGGTTAAGAGATACCTGGCTAGAAAATGTTATTAAGATGCTAGACAATGTTATTAAGATGCTATTATCGAAGGCCGTCGAAAACTATGATGCAGAATGTACTCTATCTCACATATAGCTCTGTGAGATAGAGCTGACAGTGTCCATGTGACACTGGACCCCATAAAATTATGCATTGACTCTTAGTTAAATGTCTGGATTCGCAACAGTCTTACATGTTGTTTCATTAAAATAATTGAATTTTGCCGCACCTTTATTTCAAATGAACCCTTTCATTACTTAATAAAACAAAAAAGTATATAGCGGCAGTATTCATACATATTTACTATGTATCAATAATAGCCACCGGTAATGTAGCCCCGGGCTACTTCGCAAAGTTAATCTAAGACTATCTATGTTCTTTGTTATTTTAATGTATTATTAGAGTTGATATAAATTGACATCCCCCGTCCTTTAAAGGTCGACAAGTCACGGGTTCGCTACGTGGCCGCGAGGAGGAAGGACGCAGGAGCAGAATAACAACATAAAGAACTTGTTATTGAAGCACAATTCGCATTTATTTTTAATAAATATTTGATTTCCTCGTCTGACCGGTATGGCGTTTCGCCTGCAGACGAGAGTTAACCGACAACTGCCGGAACACTGTGACATGCATCGCCGCCAATGATTGTGGCAAAAAAGCAAATAAAGATGACAGTTGCACCAACATGAAATGGAGCAACTGTATGCAAACGCCATGTAATATTATATAATTAAAACTAACATTATTGGTGTGCGTGTCAGGCGAGCGAACAAAAATAAGGGACAAAAGATCATTTTTCGAGGCTTTACGGCATCAGTCTAAAAGAGCTATATCAAGCTGATATCATTATTATTTTTTTTAATTAACTACAATGGTGAATACTGAGTACTATGCAGCGTTTTATCATACATGGGACACGTTTTTTGGATGCATAAACCATAGATGTATTTTTTATCAAACTACGGAGCTCTCGTCAATGTAAAAGACCGAATCGAAGATCTAATCGATTCACAGGATGCATTTTAAACGTACTGTGAGTTTTTTTTGTCAGAAAATAAAAATTAATCTGTAAAAAGGGTATTTGTTATCAAGTTATCACATACTTCTCTTCTGATAATAATTAAGCCCATCACACTCCAGGAGACAGGATCGCATTCTTTGATGCTTCATCAGCGAAAAGATCACAAGGAGATTACCGTCCTAAGTCCCGGCTGAGAGTCAAGAGATATCTGAACCATCGACCGGCCAATTGATTCGGTGTCGGAATAAAGAAGCCGAAACGAATAAGTAAAAATTAATTTGAAACATAACAAATGTGACTTATATTTAAATTTAATCTCTTTTTACGGAGTGCTGGCTTAACCGCCCTGTAACCGCTTTGGTTTTAAAATGACTGACCCAGGTGATGAACCACGCATATGCGTAACTATTAAATTAATCACACTTATTGTACGAAGCAGGTTGTATATATATTCATAAGTATTCATGTTTTTTTTCACGACAAATATTCCGAATCACGGTTGTTGCAAGAATTCATGGTAGTTGTATTATTTTATTGAATAATAATACCTTGTCACACCTTCTGGAGTGTGCGCTTTGTCCGAGTGGCTGCACCCATGAAGACCTGATAATGGCCGGGGTGGCCCCGTTGACGTCACCCACTTCTGGGCAGACAGGATCTTACCCTGTTGTTTCCGACAAGATTATATATATATTGAATAATATTATTGTTCACACTACATTAAGAATCAAGTTTAAATCCAATCCATTTAAATATTTAAAAACGTAGAAATACTTTATTTCTTAATATTATTCACAAACTAACATTGTAATAAATTAAAATCAATAGTTTGGTATGATTTTATACAATTATTGTCAATTTTCTCTATATAAATAATAGTAATGTATTAATGTATTAATAATCAACCATTAGATAAGAAAAAATGATCTGAATGAATGAAGCTTTTTGTAACTACAAATTATTCATCTTGGATATTGTTATTTTTTTAATTTACTTTTAAAAATGTGTCTTGAGAGATGCATTGCTTTCAGTCAAAACAATATAAAATTTAATAAAATATGTTTCCTAAGCAATAAATGTAAGATTTTAATTAAAAGGATTCCCTTTAATCCGTAGTAAACAGGAATAAAATAAAGTTTTTAATATTTTCTTTATGAAAAAATAAACGAAATAAAAGTAAATTAGTTATCTTTATAAGGATGTATAAAATTACTGTCTACAGATTTTCATTTTATGTACAACATTTTTTTAAATTATTGTTCTTATTACGCTTTTACCTATTACATTATTTTTGCGTTGTTTCAAAATACGTATTTTTTATAGGCATTAAACACGTCATTGTGTCAAATGCATCAGCTAAAATACGGCGTCAATAAAATTACTTAACAAACATTAAAAAAAAAACTTTAAAAACAATTTATTATTTAATCGTTTTTTTATTAATTAATTTATATGGTAATCACTATTCTCGATATCTGTTAGCACTGATTACAATCAGCCTCACTTGAAACGTATAGCATTCCCCTTTCGATATCTTGTAATCGAACCAATCTGGAAATATATAAATTTGGTGATACTAATCTAACGTGCCGTATTGTCGCTTAACGGTCGTCTCTATTAATTTAACAGTTTATACCAGGTAGGTTCACCTATTCATTTGCCGAAGAAATGTCATTTCATACATTTAAAATTAAGTAAAGTGAAAAAAGGTTAAAAACGTATACTCGTTGATACCAACTCGATAAGCTTTCAGGCTGTTGCCGAAAAGCTTCGATATGTGATCTTATGTCTCTTATTTTTGTTCGCTCGTTTGACACACACGTATGAAAATGTAAGTCTATGTTGTTTTATTTTGATGATTGAAAAAAAAAGTCTCATTGAAAACACGTTTTTGTTCCATCATTGTATTTTTCCATAGGATTCAATAGCTTCGAAATCCAAACACATGTTCTATTAAATTAAATTTGTAATGTAAAAAAATTACATTTGTTAAATATATCATAATATTTTCATTTGCTTATAAGCTACGGATAAATATATATGATTAGAAAATTTGAAACTTGTTTAAACTTATTACAAAAAGAATATGCTGAATAAAACTGAACCTTAGAAATAAAACAATAACACTGAAAAAACAATAGCATAAAAAAATAATTGCGCAGCATCAATAGCGCCAGGTTAATAAATAAGGCTGTATTGTTAAATAGATAAAAAAAAGGCTACAAAAAATATTTGAATTAATCATAAATGTTAATTATTAAAGTAAATAGTATTTTTCTGACAGGTACATTTTTAGATAGGTATATTCATATTGCGCTAATTGATTTAATTACACCGATATAATAAAAGTTACACTTAAATTATTGTCTTTACTCTAAATATTTCAATAAACTTGATTGTAATGATAAATTTGATAAATTTACGCGTTATAATTTCTAAGCTGCCATAATATCACTTGGAAATGTCCAAAAGGAAGCAAAAATACGTCAAGGGGTGAGACAAGGATGCTCTCTGTCGCCTGTACTCTTCAACGTATACATACAAAATGCAATTAATAACATCAGGGAAAAAACGGGCCATAGAGTGGGGGTTAAAATACATGGCCAAAAGATTGATATGATAAGGTTTGCTGACGACATTGCTCTGATTGCTGAAACTGAAGATGAACTCACTGAAGCGCTGACATCCATGGAAAACATATTTAATTCCAACTACAATATGAAGATAAGCAGCACAAAAACCAAAGTCATGAGAGTAAGCCGCAATGAGCAGCAGAAAATTAACATATCAATGCTAGGAGTACCCCTAAAAGATGCAAAAGAATTTGTATACCTTGGAAGTACGATCACCTGGGATGGCAGAACAAAAAGAGAAGTCAACAGTCGAATACATCAAGCAAGGCTAGCTTTCAATAAAAAAGCCAAAATTCTTGAGTCAAAGAATATTACTTTAGGGTTCCGCAAGCAACTTGCCAAAACACTTGTTTGGAGCATCTTAATGTACAGCTGTGAGACATGGTGCTTATCTGAAAGTGATAAAAAAGACTAGAGGCCTTTGAGATGTGGTCGTACAGAAGAATTCTCGGAATTTCCTGGAGAGACCACGTCACGAACAATGAGGTTCTCAGGATAATCAAGGAAGATAGGCACCTAATAAGAACCATCTCAGAGAGGCGAGCCCGATGGATTGGTCACATCATGCGACACGATGGTCTTCTTCACGATATTGTGGAGGGGATGGTTGAGGATAGAAACTGTAGAGGGCGCCCTAGACGGGAGTATTTACAGCAAGTATTCGAGGACATGAATTGTAGCGCTTATGCTGAGCTGAAAAGGGTTGCGGAGGACCGAGAGGAATGGAGATCGAGATGCAAGATTCTGTTGCTGCAAACCAATCCACCGGATTGATACTACGAAGAAGAATTTCTAAGTTTATGTTTTATTTATATTTGTTGATATGAGACATTGTACACTCGGTACTCTCAAAACCATCGAGGTCAAGCAACATTGGACATAGATCGTATATTGATTGGGTTACCTCCTATTGCTTACCGCGTGCATTTGGTTGGCTTGAGCCGCCCATTAAGAGTATTTGGTTCATATCTTGTCGGCGCCGGGTTATTAATCAGAGGTCCTTTCCGATTGTGAAATAAAACAAAATATGTCTCGGATACTACAGGTGTCGTCTAATCAAGACCCGGACTACTGCGATTGAGGTTTTTAGTAAGCATATATTTTACCAGTTGACAAATCGGATGCAGAGATGTCTTTAGACATGACGTATAGAATGGCAAATGAGAATACTTATATGCGACATAAAAATGTTTTGAATCGTATATTTTCATTAATTAATTATAAAACTATTAATTCTTATGAATAATTAATAATATATATTGTTGAGATATTGGTTTATAAGGCGGGATAAAAATGTTTTGTATGTTATTACCTTACTTGTAATTTATACCCATCATTTTGCTCCATTATATACGAGTACATCTTTTGAACATATCGATTGACCACACTTTCACCAACACATATGAAATGTATAAATAATACATTCGTACGCAGATAAGTTACTTGTACGAAAATAAATTTTCACGAAAGCCCTGAACTTTGACATTCACACTGTCGAAAATAAACACAAAGTACTATTTTGTTCTGAATTCAGTACCAATATACGTCCTTTATTCACTAGACACGTGTCTGAAGCAAGTTGATATACCGAGCTAGGGGAATATCAGAAGGTAACATGTTGTTCTAAAATATATTGCTTATACGTTATTATTTCAATAAGCACAAGTCAAAAATAAGTTGAAGGACGTAGTTTCATGAATTACACAATGTCGTATGATATTCTGAATTCACTACAAGATACGCTCTTTTTTCACTAAGCTAGCATCCATATCAAGTTGTATCAAAGCTTTCCGTAGGGACAAAAGTAATATTTTGAAATCGGTCGCCATCGAAACTTTTGTGAAAATTAAATCTAAATATATTTTACATTTGGTTGTGGTTAGGAGTATTTATTATGTTAAATGTTTCACGTATTTTTGCAAAAGGTTTATATATCTAAAGTCATAAGTCAGAGATATATCCAAGAACTGGCAAACGAAGCTTTGGCCGAACTCCTGCAAAATGGACTGATTACATCAGAAGAAAAGCGGGAGTGGCATGGATGTGGAAGGCGGAGGATCATAGAGGATGGAGGCTCATGTTGTCATGTCGTGGAGTGCTACTACAAGCGAGCTATAAATTACGAAACGATTACAAGTAACAATATTATTTCAGACGGATTTATACCACGTAAATTGGCAGCCGCTGAACTTACTTTTGAGAAAATATGAAAAGAGAGAGTATTGCATAGATGTGATGACTGCCTTCGCTTTACAATCACGGATGAGGCTGAAAATATTTTAAATGCCTTCCAACAAAAGTGATCTTGGTGTGATTATAACGAATTAAAAAGTAACTCAATCTTTACTTACTAAATAATCTAACTTTATACAAAGTAAAAATATAAATTGTTTTCACACTTAAGTGACGCGTTTTGTATAAAAAATATATATGTTATTATAATATATATATAAATATAAATTTATAGCTTTTGGGTCGAGTCATTTGTGGTGACTACTTTTAGCATGTAATTATCACAATTGCAGAGATTATCATCAGGTGATAACCGAAAATCATTTACCATACACGACTTATCTTAAATGACATCAATTCCATTGATTAATATAGTCGAATAAAGGGCTCATTGTATCGATCAACGTCTCACATTTTTATAATCATATTAGAGGGAATATTATTTCATAATATTATACAAGTATTAACATACTCATTGAGATTTTTAAATTGAACACAAAAATGTAATATTATAAAATGGCTTAATACATTAAGACAACACATAACACTTGATTTTATAACGTCTTTTTTCAATGGACTTGACCCGCACACATATACAATCTGTATTATTTTTTTAATTTAATCATTATTGAAGATTGTCTCTAGAGAGGCTGAAACATGTAATCGCTTAAAATAAATATAAATAAAAACTAAATATTTTTAATTTTTTAATTTCTTAATTGAAATTAATTTTCAAATTATAACTCATTGAGGATATAATAATATTTATTCAAATTTAATAGATTGTATATTAACTTATGTATAGCATAAAACATAAGGATAATTTTCATGACGTCGTATATAATATCGTGTATTGAAATTAAGGAAGCAATTAATACAATACATGTAACTAACTATTGCAGGAAATGTTATTCAAGAAGAGAAACTCAGTTTAATCTGAGCAATTAATAAGAAAACTCCTTTGCAATTAAGCATCAAGAAATAACACGACTATTCCATGCTGGATACATTAATTAAATATGTAACTACATATCGAGCAATCAGTATTCGAAGTACAGTATTTTTAAATAATCTATAATTATGATGTTTAGTATTTTTTTTTTTATTGTATCGTGATGATAATTGTAGCTCTGATGACTATAGCAAATTGTAACGTTATCTTTGTTAGATAATCCAATTTAAGTAACATTGGATGAAAAACGAAAGATGAATGTGTTACCGTATGTTGCTTACCTGGTATTGTTGGTTGCTTAAGTTGGCCCCTTAGAACCAAATGATTCAGGCATCAAATAGATATTTCATATCACGCAATTCGATTTACATTTATTTTTATAAAGAAAGAAAAAACTTACGTTATTATATAATTACATCATTAAAATTATAACAATCCATTAAGAAATGCCGTTCAAAATATGTAGGAACATGTTTATATGTTGGAAGCTTGAAAAAAAATACTGAATGATTTTATTGACGGAAATTTTTTAACTTTCTCTGGTGTTATGCTTGGTAGAAGTAATCGTTAGCCTTTTTTGCGGGATAATAGGCTCCAGAAAGTGGTGCGTACAAAAACTAAATTTTAATACAATTAAATGAATCAGTTCCAACAATCAAGAAATTATTTTTAAATGTGCAAAGTAAATCGCCTAATAAAGTAACGGTATCGTTCAAGACATCGCGTAAGGAACCGTTGGTTAAATAACAGGATTAATTTATTGTAGCAAAATCATTAAATAATATAGTCGTACAAAAAGTATGAAAAAATGTAACCGGAACTATAAATTAAAAAAACCTATTCTTAAAATCTTGCTACAGTAGCCAGAAATATAAAAAATAATTTTTGTGGCTGCTTTTTATCTTCGAACGCGCACCTTTTTTATTTATACCTTTCAGATAGACATATTTAATAACAATAAAAAACAATTTAATTACTTTGTGTAGTAGCCACCGATGAGTTTTAATAAACGCCGCATCTAATATGCGCACTAATGATAAACGCCTGATACGTAAAAAAGCTCAAAGGCTGTAGCGCGATCTGATTCCAATCTTTCGGTCTAATCATAATGAGCCCCCAGGCTGTGGCGGCCGTCTCTTCAGAAGAAGCCTCGGCCTCCGGCGTCAGGGGAGACCACTGATTTACAGACGACTGAAAAAAAGCCTCCATCCGGCTAATGAAATATTTAAAAAAGGACGGGTGTTATGTTTCAATACGTGTGAGCTTTTTTTGTGAACATGAATGCGCGAATTGTAAGGTTGCGGAGTGCGCAGTCAGTGACGTTTTTTTGTACGAATTGTACAATTTTACAAATTAGTACAAAAGCATAGGAAGTATATGCCACTAAATTACAAAAATACAAAAGAACAGTAAATTGTGGATGTGGCATATAAAGCGTTTATAGTTAAATTAAGTATACAACAAACGATTTTTTTAATGTCTTAACACCCTTCTCTTTCTCAAAAAGGTGTTAATACGTCGCGTGATTGCAGGATATGGGGCAGGTCATCAGGCATTGAAATCTAGTGATTCTGCTCTAGAAGTTGACGTGAGTCATATACTCGTTTATATAGTATGTTCCCAGATGAACCTATTAGTGAATGTATTGGTAATCTGAGAACCTAGCACAACCCAAGTACTCGTAGCAGAAACTTTTTAGAGCGTATGTTGCAGATTCGAAACGGATGTGGTAAGAAGAAAATTACCAAGTCACGAGCATTTTTGTTTAATTAATACGATTTTTCGTCAAAAAAAAACGTAATTCATGAGCCAAAACATTTTTTCAACTCTTTTTCATCTCTCCCTTTCTTCGAGTGTACAACAACTTTAAGGAAATTAAGTTATTTATAATGTCTTTATCACTGTTCTCTTCACGTTTTTTTTTCATAATTACGAACATAAACGTGACATGGAGTGGCTCTTGACACGGCGCGAGACTCGTTCGAAAAAAAAGCTCCCGTTTCAAGTAGCCTTTTTCCACCTGCACTCGTGTAATTTAAAAGCTCTCTTGTGAATTCGGCGCCACAAAGGCAGAAGTAATGAATCGCAGCAATTACTTCAGTGGCTGGCGGTCAGCCTGTTATTCACTCTGACACCTCACGGTATTTATGTTATCACAACGAGTATTAAATAATAATAAATTGTTTATTTTTATTAACAAAAAATATATACAAAAACATCCTTACATTATTTTTCACGTAGCTGCTTCATTAAAATCGATTTGTTTTAAAATAACTAATGAGATACTGCAATAAGTATACAATAATTTTTTTAGAAACAGATTTTGGAAATATATTTTAAATAAACTTTTTAAGAAATAAATCAAAATTTCAGCATTCACTTACAAACCGAATTTGATTAAGTAATTTATTGTATGTATTCGTTGCTTAAGACAATTATTTTAGACTCCGGGAACGTCAGATTAAGTAACTGATCTTCTTCAAAATGTTGATTAATAAAGCACCTAACTATGTCTCTTATACTACAGCAGCAGTCTTTTTCAGTCCCTTCGCTCCCGCTCTCAAGGTCGGAGGGAATCATTCAGGTAGATCTCACCCTAGAGACGTTCCGAACCATATTTGTTGACAGGTAGACCCTTGCGTGCAAAGATATCTCGGAACAAGGCATGAAAATATCAGCAGACATAACTGCTTGCGAAATCTGTGATGAGATTTTTTTATTATATAAGCACATACAGGAGAATACCGACAGATGGTGATAGAAATTCTGAAGTCTCATATGTGGAATTCTATGACGCTTACGATAGTGCATATGGCTAAGCGGTGCATGTGGAGTGTTGATCCGCCAACGTCATATACTACAGCCCAATTTACTATGAATGGGTGGTCTTCACCGGACGACTTTCGTCTACCACCAATTTTAATTAATAGGCTATGACTGATACTTTACAGGTGAAGGATAAAATTCATTCCAACTGGGGTATTTTATAGCTCAGAAATCGATTAAAAATCCTTTTTTTTAATCTCCGTCGGGGATCGAACCCATGACCTTTGACTTGCTAAGCAAACGCTTTGACCATTGAGATATACCTGTCTAAAATTTAACAAATGCACAGTAGATTTGAAAAAATATACTAGTTTATTTTGCTCAGAAACAAGTTCAGTAAAACATAATACTTTTAATTAAATTGTCTACATTTTAGTTTACAATGTCTTATCTGCAAACGATCAATCTTTACAATATTTCTGATATTTCACATTTAAATTTATATATTTTTGTACCAATCTTCAGGTTTACTAAAAAATGCCACCTAGACTAAGAATATACTCGTTAGCCCACTCAGTCCAAAGACAGTAAATTTATACAAATAAATCACAAATTCAATAAGAAAAATCATTTATTCTAAAACCAAACAATAGTCACCCAAAAATAGTACAATTATTGTCTCAAATACAAAAATTGATTATGCAAAGGTTCAAACTAAAAATACTGTAGTATTCGTATCATATTTCCTATTCTGATTTATTCCGTGCGGTTTGGTAGAGAATTTAGTAGCTCGACATTAACGCGAGTTGACACGGGTTCAAATCCCACCATCTTTTGGAATTAGCTTAACAGCCGGCAAATATGATCACCGTAATTGTTTACCATTCAATTCAAATCATCTACCATAAATATTTTTTGTAAGCTTTACTGTTAAACTAAGACTAAATATTTTATCCCATAAATACCACCTTTTTATAGTGAATAACTTAATTTAACTTTTTTTAAGAGGAAAATGCATGAGTATACTAAATCTTCGTAAACACTTTAAAATCTTGACAAAAAATAGGTGATTTTTACATGAATTATTAATTTATTTCTTCAAATTCCTTTGTCAAACTCTAGTATGAGTGTGTGTCTCACACCTGCAAAGTGCCTGTCACAGCCAATTCATCAAATAAAGTGGTAGGCTTATGTTATCTCTTTAACACCGATAACAATAAAACAAAACAGTGTCGTGTGTGATGGCTGTCTTATGGTGTTGGTGGATCATCGTATTTTTAGCCATCTACAATATTTGACAAATGACATAAAATTCATAAACTAATTATATTCATCGCCATTTGGCAGTATTATATTATATAAGAACCGTTGAATATAAAAATAAAACGTAATACCATGTTCTGGCTTTCCATTGTTCGAAAACAAATAGAGACGTTATTCAAAGTTTGTAATTGTAGGGTTCTAATATTGCCTATTAATTATACTACTCATAAACGTCAAACAGCTATTATGACTGTATTATTGATTATATTGTGTGCTCATATATAAGAACGCTATAATTTTATGTTTAATAGACACACATTTATCAGAATACCACTAGATCTAATTATTGATCTTCTATTTTTATTTTTGTAATTTTGCTTTTTTGTGTTCGAATTACAGTATTAAATCTTTAAACTAATAAAAAAATTCAGTAAATTCCTTTCTTAGACAGTTTTTGGACATTTATAAAAGTTTTGATTGAGTTTATTTGACGGTAATATGTTTTTCATCCCATATCCGTTCCAAACTTGGAACATATGACAACTGCGAATTACCGCCGCAAATTATCTCTACACCTGAAGGTCTACCTGGGAATGCCAGGGACACGATGACACAATTGTTGTAGTTCCAAGGCATATTTTAGGTGATTGGTAATCGGATTTTTAAGGAGATCTATCTTTAGCATGACTCTCTTAAAGCCAAAACCATTTAATTCTAGTCTGTTCAAGCCAAAACGATAAAACTTATTAAGCATTAATTGTGTAGTGAATTTACAACTGTTTATTTAAGAATATTTTATGTTATTGAAATACGTAAATTTTCGTGTATTTAACGAAGCAATGAAAGTTTTTTTTTGTTTTTCACAAAAAGAAATGTAAATTTTGAATCCAAAAATAAATGGCCAAGAACATATGTTAGCAATAATATTTTAACGTAGATAGTCTCCTGACATCAGAATAATAAAGAAAGGCAGATAAATACGGAAGGTTGCCTATCGAAACGGATGTATAATCTTGTCGGAGGCCTACGTTCAACAATGTACTGACGGTTGATAATGATAAAAATAATATTTTTTCTACAACTCAAGTTTATTTATTTTGTTTTGATATAACGCTAAATTTTCTAAATAAAGTTAAAATTACACACTCAAAATCCCTGACTAGTGAAAAATTCATATGAATTAAAACTCGAAACACATTGAAGTCTAGTGTTTTAATGCATAGGCATACTCGTAGTACACAATACAATACGCGTGCGCTGCGTAGTTGAACTAAGACATTAACAATTACTGAAAGAATAGGATGGACAATTACTTGAATGGATATGCTAGTAATTGTATTGTAGTCTATGAATGCAGTGTGTGAGGAAATAAATTGAATATTAAATCTCTAAATGAGACATTACTTTGTTTTCAACTTCATAAATATTCATTCAAAATTACTATCAACTGGCAAGAGGTTGTAAGATTTCATTCGTGGTTATTTAATGTTTTTTTTTAATCAAATGACACAATAAAAATAGCAGATTTTTTAAAAGTTGCTATAGAAATAGTCATGTAAATATCTCATTACATTAGGGTGGCTCTATAACAACTCTACATTGGCAATTTGTGGCAAAAATATGATCCATCTAGGGAAAAACAGGATTTAACAAATCATTATTTATTAGTAAAGAAAAATATTCCTGACGATTATATCATTATTATGTCAGTATTTGTATGGCGTTTTTTATGACCAAATGGTCATTCCAAAAGCGCTTCTTTGCCTCTCTGAGTAAAAAGGTGAGTCTTGAGTGTGCTTCTGAAGGATGCCTCCGCTCTCTTATGTTCTCATGCTTTCCGGCAGCAAGTTCCAGGCCATTGGTGCCGCGTAGCTGAAAGCGCGATTGCCAAAGACCATGCTAAGACTACCTCCCGTCAGCTGCAGCGTTCTTCTATTTGCTCTGGCTGATCTGAGTGTTTCCCCACACGCGCTTATCTCCGAAGGCTTTATCAGTTCTATCAAATAGCCGGGTGCCTTATAAGCTAAGAGGGATAGTTTGTACTGGATTCTAGCTGGAACTCTCAACCAATTGACGGTGCGCTCGTTCAGATTATTTTGGGGATGGCTTTGATTAATTGTTGACTATATATATTGCTACAAAGTTGTTGCATGTCTTTATTTTCAAAACAAATGTATTACTTGTTTACAACAACAGCATTTTTTTATAAATTCAAGATCTTAATGCTTGTATCAAATACAAGAACAGGAATCATGAGTTTCTACAACTTTTTATATTCCACATGTTTCAAGTCGTCCACTTTAATGGGACAGGGGGTTATTTATAACGGAAATGATTTATATGTAAGTCAGTGTGTAAATTGGGCTGCAGGAAACATTTGCATATGGCAGTGCTTCTCAACTGGAACTTAAAAATTAAAAGGCTTAAAAATATGTGTGTCCAGTAAAAAATACTTTAAAGTACATGGTTATTCTATTAAGATAATGAAATACTTTTAATATCAACTGAAAATTTTAAAAGCTTAGTAGGATTGCTTAATAAATTTTGTGGCTACTGTAGGAATTAAATATTAATTATCAGGTCAGAATTTAAAATAAGTCTATCGTGGGTTAAAAAGAAATTTGTATGTTTTAAGATAACATCGTTATTTCAATTAATACAATTATTTGAATAGTCAAAAAATTCAATTCGTTCAAATATCCGTTAACCAAATTTCCGGTAGCATGTTGTGTGTTAGTGAAAAGGTGCAGTGGGAAACAATTAAGAAAGTTCACAAATTAGTGAACTGGATTTTAGCAATAGAATAACGTTAGTGAAACATTTATGCTCTATTAATATGAGTTTAGACTTATAATACCTTTATTCATCAGACGCGCACTACTGTCTTTTTCTTTCCGTTATTTGCTTTAGTTATCTGCTCCTCATCCGTTCATCACGCGTTCTATAATGACAATCCCGGCGATCTGGAGTCGCCTTTATAAGAACGAGACAGGTCAAAATATTGAGCAATTCCGGATACAATGCCCTAGTATTCAATTATGAATAAACGTATTAAAAGAGTTATTATACAGAATGACAATATAATTCAGATAAGAGTTAATATTTCTCTAATACAAATATTATACTAATAAAGTATATGAATTTAAAAAATAAATAAACATATAATAATGTCACCTTGAGACAACATCAAGAAGGTAAAATTGTTCGTCAGTAACACAGGTGAATGACTGGTTGTAAAAGAAGTTGCTTCTCATCCATTCAATCTATAGTTCGGTTCGAGACCCAAGTGTTACTTACTAAAATAAATAGACTGTCGGAAAGTAATAATATTAAGCTTGTGAATAAATGTTGACTGATTGAATAATAAAAAATAATAATATACACACTCTGAATATATACAATAGAGACACCTATCGTTATATGATGGTAACAACGGTATAAATACAAATTATTCGGCGCAACGGTTCGGGCAGAAGATGGTCGAGTGGTCTAGGGTAATGAACTTGAGCAATGGTTGGTTCCAAGGCTCGCTGGTTCGCATCCCGCTTCTGCCGATATTTTTTCTGAACGAACTGATGCGTATAAAGAATTTTATGAATAGTATGTGTATATTTAATTACTTATTATATTAATAAAGCTTTATTTGTAACATAAAAGCTTGAGCACCTGCAGTACACTGCATTCGAAAGGAGGCTGTGGGGCGGGCAGCGTCGTGTTATTTATTTATTTATTCCCGCGTTTCGTTTGGCTCCATACAATCGACGTCATTCAATGATAATTGTCTTTTTCCTTCGCATTATTAAATATGTAATGCAGCC
This sequence comes from Glossosoma conforme, assembly GCA_022606575.1. Taxonomy (NCBI): domain Eukaryota; kingdom Metazoa; phylum Arthropoda; class Insecta; order Trichoptera; family Glossosomatidae; genus Glossosoma; species Glossosoma conforme. The sequence goes on along the minus strand of JAGTXR010000101.1, from coordinate 1,048,225 downwards.
GCGAACAATGCACCGGTCCCCGTGCACCGGCCCGGGCCGAGCGGCCGCCAGCCCCGCCCGGACTATTGTCTCACAGAGATGCACTTTTTTAAGCCACAGTATCGACATAGTACTAAAACGCATAACGCGAATGCTGTTTACACTTGTTTATTCAACGCTTGTAATGAGGTATGCCGATTTTTCACGTTGCAACAATACATATTATGCAAGGAATCGATACCGGTATATTGATATCTGCATAATAGCAATTTAAAGGCCACGACGCTTAATTTATAGAGAAGTAATGGCAGCTAATAGCATTTTTTAATACGCTTGGGTGTGTAAGTACTTTAAGCGAATAGATATTGAGTCTAATTGTATAGTTGTTTATTTTTACTTTAAAAAATAAATATTCATATTAAAACACTTATTTTATTAACTGAAAATACTTGATGAAACTGCGATATTTTAATTTTAAATTATTTTAAATTTAAGAATTAACGAATTAAAAGTATGAACACATAATATACTTTTACTTAAAATTATATTCATTCTAATGTCGATAAATATTTTGATTTTTTAGTAAAATTTGAGTCACTCAGAATGCTGAGTATTTTTATTTGATAAGGCTATAAATTTATTGCACTTAAAGTTGAAAATCACTTACAGCATTGATTGTTAAGTAAAGTAGCGTTTTAAGAACGAATGATCAAGACCTTTCGAGTGTCGTGCTAATCATCCGGTCTACTATAAAACTTCTATTTTCTATACAGATACTACAACCTCAGCATCCGGGTTCCTGTTCTAAGAGTTATCGGGAAACAAATAGGTTCAGACGGTATTCAAAATCTGATTTGGAGCCATTCACTTTTTCTACATATCCACTGTTTTAAGCTCATGTCTTCAACTAAAAGTCCAGTGATTTAACTATAAATACGATTTACAACGGCAATTCAAGAACGCGGAAGTATCCGGAGCTTATGAAACAATTTTTTTTTTCAAGAATAGGGGGCTTACTCCAGTTTCTAAGGCCTAAAGAGCAACTCAAGCACAGGATAATTTAATTACAGTTTATTTCCGTTACCAAATATCATCATCAGGCTGTATCCATCCACTGTTGAACGTAAGCCTACCGCATGAGTCTCCATCCTCTTCAATCCTCCGCCTTCCGCATCCAGGTCAATTCCACTATTCTTGTTATATCGTCAGTCCATCTTGCAAGGGGTCGGCCAATGCTTCGTTTGCCAGTTCTTGGGTGCCACAATATCAATGTTGGCAAAATGCATTGTCCAACCAGAGCAATCAAGTGCACAATATCATCGTTGATTTGCGCTGCTCAATTTATCGCACCCCACTGATCATTTCAATGACTAAAGTGGCTTGGAGTGTGCCAAACACTTGACAGGAATAGTCCTCAAACAACAGGCGTCCGTATCATCTCTGATGGTACAATTTGATGATTAAAGAACATGCTAGAGAAAAACGTAAAAAAGTGAAAGAAAAATATCTTCATTGGATTATGGAGGTGGGCGGGCAGTGTGACTAGAGTGGACAAAGTTCATAATGAGCATATTCGGGGTTCATTTCAGGTGGCCCCCATACCTGAAAAGATAAAGGAAAACCGCCTAAGATGGTATGGGCATGTGACACGGAGAGATGAGGACCACATGGTGAAGAGAGCCCTCAACATATCCACGCTGAGAAGAAGACCTGGACGATCACAGGCAACCTGGACTGCAACTGTAAACAAGGATCTGAAAACATTGGGATTAATTGAGAATGCAACGCAGAACAGACTGACATGACGAATTTGCACAAGAAGAGTCAACCCTAGATGATGGAAAATGGTGAGGGTAAAAAAGATCATCATTGGATTATGGTCGGATTTCCCAGTCAAATTGCTCTTTCAGAACACATTTTTCTATCGTGATCTTTCCAACACTGCCTTCTTGAAACTTCCCATCACACGGCATTTTTTGACCTCGTAAGCCTTTCTTTTTTCAGAATTTAAACTTTGCTTCGGATTGTCAGTCCTGTAATGTATTCGAGAGATCTGTACATCTTTATTTAAGTGACATTATTTTTACAAAAATACAAACATTTTTTTATTTTAATTACAATGTTCGCTTAGATCAATATCTGTATAGGCAAATTTTTGTTAAACAAAATTTCCATTTGGCCAAATACCCGTTAACCGTATTATTTGTGACAAAATGTCAGAGAGGCTTTCATCTTGGTGGTGTTTTGCTTCATGCTTTTTTTGTATATATTATAAACACATACAGAAGAATACCAACAGATGGTGATAGTAATTCTGTAGTCTCATCTGTGGAATTCTATGTCGCTTACCATATAGCTAAGCGCTGCATGTGGAGTCCAAAGTCATAGACTACAGCCCGAGATTCACGCATCATCCTAAAAAGACCTCCCATTCATAGTAAATTCCTCTAATAATAAGTTATTAGAGGAATTTACTATGAAAGGGAGGTCTTTACGGGACGACTTTCGTCTACCACCAATTTTAATTAATAGGCTATGACTGGCGTTTTATACTGAAGGATCAAATTCACACCATCCGGGGGTATTTTAGAGCTCAGAAATCGTTTTTTTTAATCTCTGTCGGGGATTAAACCCACGAACTTTGGTTTGTAAAGCAAACGCTTTGACCATTGAGCTAAAGCCGCTGGCAAAATATGTCAATTTTATAAAAAAGTCAAATAAATCATAAAAAAACATGCCAAATGAAATACAACCATTTTTCCACGAGTTGCGTATAATAATACTCTTCTTTCCAGCAACAGAATTTGACATTCCTAGCGTTGAATTAGAAATTTAATTTGCTGGGATTGTACTCGTATCTCAGGACTCTTTGCATGCAAGTCGACCGATATACAACTACGCCATTATGATGCAGGCGAAGTAGCTTCCTCGGGATCTGATTAACGCATCCGATGAGACAAAGTGTGGGAGGACAGGGTGCACGCGACCGGCGACGCGACTAACGACGCGACGACCGAGCGTGACTGCTCTTAATTGTGAGCAACCTGGCCAAAATGATAATTGTCAGCGATTTTCCGCGAATCGGTAGTTATTTCAGACACGTTGCACGTGAGTGAACGAAGGCCAAAGATGCAACATTAAATAAAAAATGAAAATCATTAAGGAACAATGGTTTTAACATTATTTTTGCGAATGCGAATGTCAACATTTTACCAATGCAGCCGTATAATGAGTTTCGAAAGCAGACATTAGGGTGCAATGGTTTGACTATGTGAGTAATGAGCGTTGAGCCCACAAGGCAGCCTTCCATACAACAGTTTGTTAACCCTTAAACTTAAGCTTCAAGCTAAACTTTATCAGCATGTACATAGTTTTCTTCATAAAGCAGTTTTTTACGCGATGCTTTCTTGTAGAAAAGCTATGTGATCGTATGTTCACGCTATTCCTAACTATTGACAACTTATTTTGTATAAAACATCAGGTCAAAACAAAGGTACTTGGTAACTGTTTCCGTTGCCGCGGTTGCAAAATAAGTTAAGGAGGGGGGAATGAAAATGATGACGATGAATTAAAAATATGACGACACTTGCACAGGTAAGCAGCATGTCTATGATAAAAAAATTAAGATCGTAGTATTTTTTTCTTTGACTTCTTTTAATAAAATAAAACGCCTGAAAGATATAAGTTGTCAAGTAAATCTTTTATTATTTTGTTTTCTTTTTAAATAAGGAAGCGTTGCGCATCTCCATGGGCGCGCGTTCGCGGCAGTCCCAACGCAATGGTCGCTGTGTGGGCGGATAGGTGGAACTCACGGTTGGAGGGGCACTGGATGCGCCTTCACGTGGCCATCCAGAGTGGATCCGGTACTCCACTCACTGATTAGTACAATAATAATTTTGTGTTCTATGTGTTGAATTTAAATTTTGATGTTTTCTGTATTTGCTTGGAATTATTGTTTGTAAGAAAATGATTATAGCACTAGTGGCTAAATAAATTAATTTAATTTTTATTATTAAAGGTTAGCCTTGTAAGATTGACAGTCATTACTGATTCTGTTAGACTTTTTTATGTCACATATCTCGATCGCTTGAACCGTGTTTGAATGTCAGTCATCAAGGACTGTCACCAGCCTCGATGACCGACGTCTCTGGCCAAAGATGGCTCGTGCCGGACGCTGACTAACGCTGTAATCGGTCGCTACAGAAATAGCTTGCAGGCACGCGCCAGGGCGAGGGGCGTCCAGCTGGACCGGATGTGACAGATGACGATTTACGAGACGTGGTTTTAATATACGTAATCACGTCCATTAAAGTGACATTACACTTTGAACCTCCATATACGAATATATAAAAAGCAGACGTAACATCGTGTTATATGATATTTATATCATTACAGTAATGAGAGTAAAATAAACAGCAGAGACTGGGATTCATTGCTTAACAATGTTCATTTCATTGTTCATCGCTAGCCCGTAGCCATTTGCTACGCTCACAGAGTCAAGAAATCATCACTTTTTTTTATTATCGTTACGTTTTATTTTTAGATAACGCTTCTACAATATTAAATATAATATAAAGGTCTAATAAATCAATATATTCAGTTCTTATTGCGATGATTTGATGTATGCTGTGAATTGATATGCGTATTAATTGTTGCTAAAATATTGATATATTTTATTGGTTTATAAAACATTAAAATATTTTCTTTATCAAAATAAAACTTTTTCAGCTATTAGAAAACAGTCAACCCTACTACAATATAAATAGTCTCTTCCATAGTGTACGTTTTGGGAGGTTGTCGGAAGCCTTATATATATTTCTATGTAACCTTCGAGTGCTGAGATGTCTTAGACAAGGCATAAACAGTGAAAACTGGAATAACTGAGTCACGAAAATTTAAGGGATATGTAACGAATATGGGCTGAAAAGACTAACATGCTATACCGTAGTTCCTGTATCTACGCTTAACGAGTCTTGACTCTTGCTTTATATTCAATATGATTAAAATAAATACCAGAAAGTGGTCAAATAGCCGACGGAAAGTTATCGTAGAAAATACAGTCGAAAAGCTATGGACAATAACTGCAAAGGACAAGAATGTTATAGAAGGTGCTGTAGGAGGCCTATGCCAAAAGGCACAAACACAATTTTTATGCATGTAAAATACCGCTCATAAGCTGACATTCCAAATTAAATCAAAAAGACAGTAGTCATCGTTTCTTATTTATAACATTGTTGAAACGTTGGTTACCAAAACAGACTTTACACTTACGAAATTTCCACTTGAATATTAACAGTACGTAAAAGCAACAGGTCACATAAAGTATTAGTAAAGAATCTAGTCCACGAGATATAGTTTGGTTAAGAACATACCGTTTGAAGGGACATTTGTCACTTTCTGAACTAGGACTCGATTATTGTACTAACTCAGATAATATTGCCTCTAGCTGTAAAATAACATTTTATTATTACGTGAGACAACAAACGATTTGTTTAACTACTGTCGATGCATTGAATAGATAACAAAGTGATTGTAATAAGCACCTTACCGCAGATTCTAGTTTTGATAACTTTTACACGGATTTGAAAAATTCACTGCTGACCATTGAACTGAGTCTCGTATGTGACTTCTCATTCTTAATTAGACATTTGTCATTATCAACTATTTTTATATTGCGATCAAATATTGAATCCGTATTAAAAAATACTAAAAGTTATTGTTAAAGGGAGGAAAATTAGGTTCTGATATAACATTTTAGAGAAAACGTTGTTTATAAATACGAATGTTAATTACGTTTTTGATTAACTTTTTAGACCTTGGCATTACAAATTATTATGAACTACCGAATTCAATAAATTCAATCTTTCAACAATGTCACGAGTTTTTTTTTTTTTGTAATCTTCATTGCATTTTTATCAGCTTCTACTAGCCTTTCAGAATGTGGTACAAATTAAACATAAAAATAGCCTTCTAGAAATTTTACAAACCAGTTTCGCACTAGCTCTATGTCAATGCATCTACTTCCTAATGTATTGCTTTAATTTTTTCTCGCTTTACAATCATTTTTACATTTTTCACAATAAAAATATAAAATATGCTGCTTTTTTTATAATTGAAATGGTATCACCAAAAAAAATAATGAATCAAACTTCTTCATAAGCGATCCTTTCTATAACAGTTATCTAAATATAATGCAGCGTATGTGTACAATTTGTTGTAAAATTAAGTCTTCTTTTGCGAAAAAAATACTTTCATTCTAATAATAAAAAAATACTTGTTTTAACATGGATCACGTAATATTTTTCAAATGATTCTTTAAAGATCCATTTAAAAACAAGGTAAATAAATAAACATTAAATTTTTTAATGAATCTTAAAGTGAATGCTGAAAACATTGAAAAAATACTTTCATTCTATATTTTTGTGCAATTAATATATGACGTCAAATAAAAAGGCCTTGAGTGCATTTTGCAAGTAATATTCAGTCTAAAAATAATTTTCTTAATATGATATTATGCAGATTGAAGAAAACAATAAAGAAGTTGATGTCTTCGCCTGATCTATTCTCGTCCGTCTTCAGCACTCGTGGTCCTTCAGTCCTGCCTGGTGCATTACCTCATCCAGTTGGTCATTCATTCATTGCTTCTGCGCACAAACTGATATTATTTGATCACAGTATCCGACCGAGCCGGGGTCAGTTAAAACAATTTACAATATAATTTATGGGGTCAAATTAGACGCCTTACAACAGAGGTTCCCAAAAATTTGTTAATAATGGACCAAATTGAAATAAACAATATTTAAATATTTTTGTACATCTTCCAATCAGATATATACATGATTTTTTCTGATGCTTTTAAGAATAGTAATTAAAATCGATAAATAATATACGTTTAAAAAGCGTGTAAGATGTAAGAAGATTTGTTTTTCTAGATTGCAAAAAAGAGTTTTATATTGAACTCGAGTATTCTGGAATTTTTATTTGTGACATGTTACGTGAGTAATTATTTTGTTCGTGAAACTCTTTGATCTTTGAGGATGTGAATTTTTACGCCTTTTACAAGTATCTACTAAAAATCAAAATTTTCAAACTTTATCCCATTATTATTTATTACAGTACAATGAGTAAACAGCAATATTTAGGAAAAAAAAACATAATAATAAATATCTTCTACTGATCCAATTGCTATATCAACGAAAGGAGAGCCAGTTTAATTTAGATATTTCAGATAATTATATTCATTTATGTATATAACTGATTCAAGTCGTTGTTACGCCAAGATCATTTTTATTTATCATTATAATTTAAAGTAGTTAGCTTATAAAGCTTTCGAAAAAAACTCAAATATTATATATAACAATATATAATGACCAAACAAAAAACATGAACTGTATGTAGACTGTAGTGCAGTTTTCGAGCTTCGGAATAATTAAGTGACTTTCTTCTATAAACCTTGAACTAATTAATAAAATATGTAACATGAATCGTTTTGACCAAATGCTTTAATTAAGGATTGGTTGTCGCAAGATAATACATATCACAGCTTTCTTTGTTTGTTTGATACAAAGAAAGAACTTAATCACGTCATTCTAAAGCTCATCGATAACAACAATATAAGCTGTTATATAAGATATATCTGGTAGGGCAGTTTTTTTTTTAAATATATTTTTGCTACTCAAAACAGATTTGTGTGGCCCGCGGGCCGCACTTGGCGAGCACCTAGTTTAAAACGACGGGGAGAATCATCACGTTCGCTCGCCTGACCACTTCACGCTCGGACATCGGTACACTTAATATGCAATTCTACAGCATCACGATTACCATTACTTATTATAGGATCATCTACAACAAACAAACATATATATTATCGCTGTATTTTTTTTTTCGAACAGCTTCATTAAGCCTACAATATTTTAGCAATTGCAGATATAAATATAAACGTGTGTTAATATGAATATAAAATTTTATTTTTCAAATATCTGAAACAAATGTACAATACAAATTGTTGAAACTCAGTTCTATCAATTGAAATTGTCCGTGTGTCGTCCCACAAAGTTTCTGCACCTAAAGGTCCACCTTGATACATAATGCAACAACCTCAATGATAGAAAACAACGGCTGTATCTGAAGTACATTGTAGTTGATTTCTTAATCAAATTTTGGTGATCGGATGATTTCCCTAAAGATGATTCCACTTGACGACTGGACCATTTGGTCCTTAAGGGTGGCTTACCCCAACCAGCAAAATGCTGCTAGAAAATAGCAACCTAATTTTGGTCCGCGTCCAATGTTGCTCAACTTCGGTGATCTTACGTAAGCCGCTCTTACTATTACATTTGTATTATCATTCGTCATCAATGCTCAAATAAGTCACCAGTACAAGAAACCAAATATTTTTTTTAAACAAATCTTCAACTTTATCCCATTTTATAGTACTCTGAGCAGGCTGAAACATTGTGGTTATAGACATACGAGTATATTAACAGCTGTTTAATTCATTAATAATATCAACATATACTATATAGGTCCAAATTGATTAAACATTTTTCAATAAAACAATTCTGAATCAACAAATCGCTGTACTTTTCAGTATTTTTATATTTCATTAAGTTTATATTCCTTAATTTAATTAAATGTTTATTTAAAATATTTACATATTAAAATGTGTCCTTCGAAAATATTACTATTTGTAAGAGCATTCTACATCGTTTAAATATTTAAAAAATAAGATGTTCCGTAACTGATGTCGCGGTCCCGAAATTACAGCATCAGCTAAATGGTGGTCCCAGAATAAGTCCAAAAACCGGAGTTGAGTTGGTACTAATTTATATAATACAAGACCCCTTTTTATACCCCAATTTAAAGCTTGAGTAAGCATTTATGAAAGTAATATTAATTCATTGAATGTCATACACTGCACATTCCTCGATACCGTTTTTGGACCTTGATCCCTTCAATTTGTATAGAGTAGCTAAATGCCCTGTGTCGTACCTGACTGAATGAACTGATAAAGATTTGATTATAACAATTACTTTTGACAATTACAAAGACTTTCGGATGTTTAATACAACACAGTTAGTTATGTTCAAAATGGCGTATTAAAAATAAGACTCTTAAAACTTATTCGTACTTTTCTCGAGCAGCTTGACTCTCATAGTTGTCGATTTTAACGAGCTTAGCAAGAAATAATCAACTTCTTGATTTAAAATATTTTTCATGTCAAAATAGCCGTGTCAATGACAGACCACACTTTCTTAAAGTCCAATTAAAATATTAATACTGTTATTGTAATCAAGCTTTGATTTATTTACCTTTTGTATATTTTCCTTTTAAATCCGCCGCTCGATACGCGGAGTGCAGTTGCAGTACCGGGTGTAGTGGCGCATGTCCTTGCGGACATATTTCAATATAAGTTATTGCGCTTATTATTGGTATCATATCCATTGAGATAACTGCGGCGGCTTCCAACGGGGCGAAAAGAAACGGCCCGCTTGGGTCGTGCCAATTGCGAACATTGTTACCCAGAACGATCAAAGATTGTGAAGTAGGAACGCCATTGTAAAAACTAAGGTAAGCGAAGTTATTGAAGCGGGCGTGGGTAAAACACGAGCAAACGAGCATTTGTACATATTTCAACCCTCTCGTTCGAATTTGCGTGTTATAAATGGCAATGTGAGACTGCGTAATAAACAATGAGGTTCTCATGATAATCAAGGAAGATAGGCACCTAATAAGAACCATCTCTAAGAGGCGAGCCCGATGGATCGGTCACATCATGCGCCACGATGGTCTTCTTCACGACATTGTGGAGGGGATGGTTGAGGGTAGAAACTGTAGAGGACGCCCTAAACGGGAGTATTTGCAGCAAGTGTTCGAGGACATGAATTGTAGCTCTTATGCTGAGCTGAAGAGGGTTGCGGAGGACCGTGAGGTGTGGAAATCGAGATGCAAGATTATGTTGCTGCAAACCAATCCAGCGGATTGATACTACGAAGAAGAAATGGTAAAACCGTGTTCTAGCGTTGCTTATCAATCAAGGCTAGAAATGTTGTACGAATTTTATATAAACCTATAAGACTGAATCAAATAATTTGTACGAAACCACTGAGTTGTTATACTCAGTAATAATCACTCTACTGGTTTTGGTGATATGGCACCATCGTCAGGAGCAACAATGATCAATAATTAAAACTCTGTGGTTTCATACAAAGTTTTACTTGTTGTATTCTTTGAATGTGACAAACCACAAAGTTTCTTTGCTCTTCGAGTATGTGAAACAAAACCGAATTCACCAATGACCAAATGACCATTCTTGCCTGTGCTTAAGCTCTATGTTCGTTTGGTTAAGACCTCATTAATATTTAGGCATATTAACTATTTGTAAAAAGTTTCAGAGAGTTCCATATTCTTTCTAGAGTCATATTTCTAATAATTCAAATTATAATCTCCTCGAACGAGCGAACAAAATTATGGACATTTTAATATTGCTTTACAGATCAGTTACTACTACCTTATAATTCTTTCGTCATTCTTAAATCAGAATTTTTAATCAATAAATGTTATATATATTATATATATTAGATTATTTGTAATGCTAAAACATTTGTATTTTAAATAAAAATCAGTAGATTAAGAACCCTATGTTGTGTACAGGATTAAGTATTAAGATGAAAAATTGTAATACTGTACATCACATTAATACATTGAAAGTATAAGTTATACCTTCTAGTTTGGTATTTTTTGATTGCTGATTTATGAATCGACATGATTCAAATCCACATTCAGTGCGATGAGACTCGGCTCCTCCATAGTTTTCTTTCCGTAGCGTTGTTTAATGACTCGACCACAGTTTTGGAGCAGTGATAAATGTGGCACACCGGCCTTTGATTGGCCTCAAGTATGATACTGTCTTATTAGCGAGACGAGGCAAGATAAGCTGCGACCAGGAGTCGAGATGCTAGAGGGTCCAGAGCACTGCTTCCACAACGTTCCGACCATCCAATCATCACCGGTAACTGTGTGAAAGTGTAAAAAAAACCACTTCTGGTCACATATAGATTTTTCTTCGTGTCAGCGACGTCAATTTTTTTTAGCTCATCTGTCAAAATCGATGCCCCGTGAGCTGCAAGGCAATGTGGTTTTGGGATGTGTAGCTAGTCGGTCAAATGGGGCAGGATATTAAGCGTGAGGCGTTATATAGGTCTCCACAGTCGCACAACAGTAACTTTCCCTGCCAAAATATTTTTTACCGCTCAAGGTTATTCTTTGCTCTATAAACTGTGGTTTTTAATCTGTTCAGGAATTTTTAGATCCGCAAGTCAAGGCTCTTACCAATTGGATCGCTTTCTCTTGGAGTAATGAAATCTTCAGTCTAGGTGTTGGGGGTAGATGGTTAGACAATTGAATTAAAGAAATTTAATGGAAAAAAGTGTGGTATTGTCATATAAGCGAGATGTGGGGAGATACTATAATAGAGATAGAGGTACGATAAATATAAGATTTCAACGGAAAGAAAATTCTGGATGGTTCAGTCTACTGCTTACTTGGATCCTCAGATATTTAATCAAAAATAATTTATCGGACATTTGTTTTTTTTTTATTTTTATAATTATTGTAATGATAATTGTATGAATATTAATGATGTACTTAAAAGTTATTTCACTCACATATTTCAAGTAATAATTATTTGTTTTAATAAATGCATTGTATTAATTGCAGTAATTAAAATTATGTTAGAAAAACTCATGTATTGGATCCTACCCAACGAAGAGGCCCACTGAAATGGAAATGGGCAGGACATATCTGTCGATGGGGAAGAAAAGTATTGGAATGGCGCTCGAGAACTTGCAAACGAAGTATTGGCCGACACCCTGCAAGATGGACTGATGACATAAGAAGAATAGCGAGAGTGAACTTGATGCGGAAGGCGGAGGATCGAAGAGGATGGAGACTCGTGCGGGAGGCTTACGTTCAACAGTGGACGGATACAGGCAGATGATGATGGCGATGATCAAATGCTTCTTTTTTTTCATCAAAAATATCACGTCTTAATGTTATAATGCATTCATCTTAAATTTGACAGCGTTTTTTTTTTATTTTTTTTTTTATTTTATTAGTAAGAAAATAAGAAAACGTGACTTACATGGTCAGTAATGATACAAGTAATTCATTTTTAAGAAAATAATTTACTAATAAATTTCCTATGCATTAGAGGAGGAATAAGTTTTATATTTTGAAAAAAAAAATACCCTCTTGTTCACTATAAGTGGAAACCACTTACAGGTATATAGTAAGACTAGGGATGATGATAATTGGCCCAAGAGAAAGCACTTGTAGTTTGAGAGACTCTGCTTTACTTGAATCAGACAGTTCAATATCATAATATTATTGCAGCCGCATTACAAAACAAAATAAACACATTATTAATATAAGTCCCCGATGCGAAGAAATAATTATATTATGTTGTACATATTGCGAAGTAATCTTTGGAAAACCATATTTACGGCGCCTGAAACAGACTCATTTCGAGAGATAAATACTGAATGGTACTTAATCAAGGAACCGTCAGTGATAACATAAGAATTTTAAGCTATGGGACGATGGAATCAATATGTTATCTCTTAGGTGCATCAGAAGATAAGGCAGTCAACTTTGAAGTAAAGAAATCTAATGTTGTAATTCTGATAAACAATTTTTTTTAATTTGCTTAAGCATACATAGCAACAAAAAACGGTTCATTCTTGTGATATGACGGTCCTTCGGAATTAAAATGCTATAATTGTCTATTTATATTTGTTGAGAGATTAAAAAAATGTAACTTATTTGACTTTTTAAGAGTCTGTCCGGGATCGAACCCACGACCTTTGGCTTGCAAAGCAAACGCTTTGACCATTGAGCTATACCATATATATATATATATATATCGTGGACTAATTATTAACCTTGATTGTACATGAATTTAAATTGCTCAACGTGTTCCACATTAAAACAAGATAAATATATTTTTATTTTTAATATTGCAAATGTGTTTTTAAGTGAATATTCAACAGTTATCGTCATATAAGAAGTAAGCGTCAATAAACAGTAATAATAATCTTATAATGATCTTGTATAAAGTGACATCACATAAAGTTTTTTGCAGTACTCATTACGCTTATTATAATAAGCGCAATATAATGCAAATAATCAAATCACCGTCTTGCTGTTTTGACATTAAAAATATTATCTCTTAGATCTTTGATTTCTATCGACAATAAAAACGTCTATTTAAATTATTTTCCCATCAATGTTTAAAGGGTGGTAAATTACTACGTTTATGGTCATTGTATTGATATCTGACATTAAAATGGATCACGATACTAGATGTCAATTTCCTAGTTTATTCTCGTTTGACTTTTTGTTCTACACACAGTCAAACCTTCGCACACCTAATATTCTGCGTAATAATCTGTTCACGAAGTTCAATATATGGATTTTTAGATCGAAAAATTCACTACCGTATGGAAGCAAGAATATATTCTGGGTGATTTGATGTTCGATTCGATTAATTACACACATGATTACAAGAAATTGCATATTTTTTAATGCAAAAGCATCCATGAGATCATAACTGGTTGAAATTATTGTACTCTATGATGCTCAGTTGAGACACCTAGACGTTAAGTATGAGAAACATATGTTGTTTATTTATATGAATTGTTATTATTTAGTATATACGTAATTGTTTCTAGAAGATATTCATATTGTAGGAGGAAACACTGATACTGAAAAAGCTCTTCAGAGTTTTAACGAGGCATTTTGGAAGCTGATATTTCTTCGTCAACATACATTAACCCTTAACGAATGTTTAGCAAGACAATTCTGTCGATATTGAGTAAGTGCAGAGGGTTCAAAAAAGCAGCGGCCATGATAATACTGATAGAAAAGACTACGTGCCTGTGTTTCAAAGATCAGAGATTAAATGTAAGTGTGTCATTATTTATTAATAAAAATGCTCTTTTTAAAACTCATTTTCAAAACATCAAAAAACTACCGTATTCGAGATCACGGTAGATTTTTCATTTTTATGTAAGTAATTATTTGTTGTATGAAGTTGAAATCCTTTTATATTTAATAAGTAAAATATTAATTTATACAACAATGGAAGATATTTATATTATTTGGGTTTGTTGATACATTGTATAACATCTGAATATTAATAATATTTTCTAGAAACACATTATACTCAAACGTCACCAGAGTGTGTTTCCATTTAAAAAATCACCTCAATAATAAAACATCTCACAGAAAAACGCTGTTTAATTTGGTTCGTCCCCGGTCATTAATCAATGTAATCTTCCTCTGGCACGTAGCTGAATGTAACTAAAATATCCCAAGCTATTAACGGAAAAACTTCAAAAGAGTACATTAAATACGTCGAATCTTGAAAGCAGAGTGCGAGGAAAACGCGAAAATTATTTGAATGTATTCGAAATGTTCATCTCTTCAGAGTTGCTAAGCTCTTGCTCGCGGTGACAAATTAAGTGTAACGACACGAAAAATATGATTTTACAAACTGACTAATTCTCGTTCTGACGTTTGACAGGATGTTCGACTCTATTTCGGAATCGGATCAAACTATTGCAGCATCGTATCAATGCTGAAAAAATCTAGATAGAGGCGTCTTTATGATGTATGATATCCGAAAAAGATTCCACTTCCGCTTTAGTATTAGAAACCGATTTGTGTATATTTATTAATATTGAATATAAATAATACATCATGTAGTTTTTATCTATTTAAGGATTGGCATAGAGTGAATCTAACATACAATGCGGTCCTGAAAAGTCTTGGAAATGATGCTGAGTTGTAAAAAAAGAAGTGGGGATCGTGGAAGGTATCAGAAGTTAATGGTTGTTTATTTTTGTCAATTTGTGTCAAACCTGTGTCCTATTCACCAAAAAGATTAATAAAGTCTACTTATACTCACAATACACTAACCCACAATTAAATTTCAAAATGAATTTATTTTACGGTAAGGTTTTAGAATTAATACAATCGAATGAAATTACATCAAAATCGAGTAATGCAATTTACTATTCACTCCAACTTAAATTGATTAATTATTTGTTATATTTCATGAATTTATTCTAAAGTCATTTAAATACGAATTGATATAATTTCTAGAAATATAACCAAAACCAGACTATTAAAATCTAAAAAGATATTCACTTCACTTACCTAATACAATATTTACATTTGCTTATTGTTGTGAGACGAAGTTCAAATGACAAAAAACACAACTTTAATTTTCTTAGATAATAGTTTGTTGTCATTTAAGAATGATACGTGAATGCAAGGCTATGTTCTAATACCACATTATGAACAAAATTTCTAATTTTTCAACATCTAGTGCTATTGCAAACCTTCTGTGCATTTAAGAAAGATAAGGAAATCTTTTTCTTCTTCGTGTCAGCGACGTCAAATTATTTCTGGCCATTATCTATTAACATCGATAAACCGTGTGTTTGCCTTGCATAAGGTCTTAAGGTGTGCAGCTTGTTGAGCACATGGAGCAGGATCTTAGGTTTGAGGTGGTCTGCAGGTCTCCGCAGTCACACAATAATGACTCTCCCTGCTGAAGCATTCCCCAACGCTCGAGGCTTTCCTTTGTTCTACCAAGTCAGGTTCTTAATCTTTTCAGGGATTTCCAGGTCCACCTTTCCAGGAGGCCTTCCTTTGGAGTAATGAAATCCTCTGATGCGACTTGACGCCAGAGCTGGAGTCTCTCATTTTCGGGGCCGAATGTGAGAAGTTGTGTTTCAACCCGGTGACAACAAAACATATGGAAATTTATAAGTAGTATATTAATAAAATTATAAAAAAAAAAAAAATGACTTTTTGCTAAAAATTACATAAATAAAAACGTAGCGCAGATTATAATTCTGCAGAAAATATAATAAATCTCATTATACTCTTGTATAACTATTGTAGAAATTTCGCTGAAATTTCAGCTGAAGTGTCTGAAAAGTGTATATTTTCGCGACTGTTTTGTATCTAAGAATAGCCGTGGATTATCTCGCCTCGGAATGCGACGTCGCTTATCAGAGCCGTCTATTAATAGTCCCCGTAACAGACAGCGATTACAATTGGCCGGGTGGCCCCGAGCCTCTGACGGGACGAAAAAAGACCAAACGGCGCGCCAAACGCTCATTACCCGCTTTTGGCGCGCGAAAAGACCATCGCAACTTTGTTTCTGTGCAAAGGTCTTTGGCCTGTTCAGTAAACTACATTATGGCCCTCAAAAACTATAAAAATAATCATCAGTACCACATCCGCTTTCTAACTGGAACATATAATTGTCTCAAACTATTGTCACATTGCGGGAGTGCCCTGAATGCGGAAGGTGGAGGATTGAGAAAGACGGAGAATCATGCGGGAAGCCTAAATTCAACAGTGGACAGACACAGGCTGATGATGATGATAATCTTCGCAAAGCTCTTCTAGCTGTCATGGTTTCCAACTCGCCTCATTCCAGCTTTGAACTCGCACCTTCAAGTACATTGTATGTATAGTTCCGAATCGTTGAGAGCCCGTGGGTTAAAGAAAAGGCAGATGATTTTTATAACCCTCTACGGCATTCTAAGAACATTCCGAACAAAGTTAAATCACTATACACCCAGTAAACTACGCAAGAACTTGTTGTTTAAATAAATTATACGGCTGCATTGACTGTAATTCATAGCCTTGTCGAAGGACAGTGGTAATTCAGAGTATCGCACTGAAAATTACAGATAATTTTCGACTATGCAAAAATTGACAATAAAAACATCAGTCTATTTCATTTCAGCCTCGTTAATAACGGGCGTAAGCTCGATGATATCTTTAATGTAATTCAACAGCAACGGACCGTCTTGAATGAGGAGTAATTTACAGAAATTTTACTAAGAAATATCTCAAAATCTAAGCAATTACACACAATGCATCTCATAATGTCTTGAATTATGTGCTTCAAAAGTAAATAAACTATTTTTTCGGGACCACGTGGATATATAGTACGTTATAAGAAATTAAGCCGCTAAAAAAATTCCTAATTATATTTTGTACCCAGTAAAAACCTTGAGTAAGACAGAAGTCTAAGAAGTTTTCATTTTTCCATCATATGATATACGCAATGAAGGTAAAGAAACAGGGCGGAAATTACTTGAAAAATAGTAATGTTGTTAAATTAACAGACTTACAAACATATAACTTTCAACGATTAAGTCACATTTTATGTAAATTGTTTTATAAAACAAACATAACGAAAATAACACTGTATTATTTATTTTCGATCGAAGGCACGAATGCTATGTTCTACAGATTGCTTATTCTACAACAATGTTCTTTATTATTTTACTACTTGCATAGCTTTTATGTCATTGGATTGTGATAACAGAATACCATTTCCTTGAGAGTTAGAACCGTAACAAGATAAGTGGCAACAGCATTCAATATGGCACGCCCCTTCTCATATACCACAACCAGTGTATCTAACAAACCAGGGCTGGTCTAAGATGTAGGCTTCAGATTTTACAAAGGCTTTTTACAGTTGCTGGTCTCTCTACAATTATACTCTTCGCAGTAACACACGCTTAATACCAAATTGTATGACTCTGTGGTAATTCAAATTAATTATATTTGAATTAATCGATTTTTCATCCATATTATTATCCCGTCAAATCCCGTCAAAAAATAAACACTTATTATATGCTTCGCCGTTTATGTTTTTACGAATTAATTCGTGAGATTAATTTCATTTATTTCGGTTTTGGTTTACTTTGAATTAGTTTATGTATCAACTGTTGAAGAACAATTTATCACGCTTTGATTATTTCAGGAGTTTAGGAACACGTCCTCACAAAAAAATAATGCAGTCGATTGACTTAAACTGTATAAAATGTTGAGGTGAGAAAGCGGACTACAGTCGTCAAGGGCGAAGGTGGACCAGGTTTAAGACTTGTATTACCTATGCCACTGTTCTCAAACCTCCTTGTTACACTTTTAGACCGGAAAATAAGAAAAAAAAAAAACGCTGGTCACTAATATTGAAACTAAACAAAATATTTTTATTTCCAGTTAGATAATTAGAATAAGACAATCATAATCAAGGTTTGCATTATATAATAGAGGATGCCCTAGACGGTAAAATTTGCAGCAAGTGTTCCAGGAGATGCGTTGTAGCTCTGATGCTGACCTGAAGAGGGTTGCGGAGGATCGAGAGGAGCGAAGCGATCTTGCATGAAATCTTGCATCAGAGTCTTGCATCAAAATCTTGCATGTCGATACATGCAAGATTTTGTTGCTGCAAACCTATCCACCGGATTGATACTACGAAGAAGGAATCAAGGTTAATGCAAAATAAACGTTTGTTTAATATTTATTAAATCTTTTATTGTGACAGATGAACACATGTATCTGTGACGTGTCGCATCATCCATTTTTTTAATTTAACAATAACTCGTACTTAAATAACATGTAAGCATGGAAGTGATTTTTGTTGATAATTGTATGGTAAATTTGGCACACTGTTTGCGACACAGCGAAAAATATTAACGGCCCAGTTATGGGCCGTACGCCACGGGTAGGAGAACACTGACTTGCCGCAGGAGAGCATAAGCTACAGATAAGTTTTCTTCAAGCCTCCGAGCTGTCTACTGCTAATACTATACTTGAATGTACTCGGTGAAACTGCGAGAGGTAGAGTTGACATGGGATAAGGCGAGGACCAAGGCAACTGACAGAGCTTTGTGGCGGTGACTTGTGATGACGATATGCTTCAGTTAGGGGAGCAGAAATGGTGATGATAATGATAATGAGGAACGCGTTGTGCGGATCTGGATTTTTAGATGTGAAATAAGTGCGAATGGCAATGGTTAAGTTGACAGTTATTACGATGCATGGGCTGCACAGCGCTGAAAATGATCGGCGCCCACGGCTTTAGCTGAACACTCTCAAATGGCGTTGGCGGACTAATAATAACCCAGCCCCACCCTACACCTAGACACCTGACTATCAAACTCGAAATAAACGAGTGGACCGTCACATTGCGCAGACTTGTGTTACGAAAAATTAAACACCGTGGAAAAGCTTTAATATATATTAATTTTTTTATCAAAAAGAAAACGCAGATGTTTCACAGGGCTCACGGTGAACAGTTTAAAGAGAAAGCATCACCAGCATGTGTGACATATTTGTGTGTTTTTGATCAGGACTTATATGAAGATTAACAATACAAGTTAACTCCCAAAGAATTTAATTATCTTCCATAATGAAATTAACTCTTTTCATACCATATTCGTTCGATACTTTGATCATATGGATACTACAAATTGTCGCCACTTAGTTCTGTTAGTTGCCACTTCTATGATTTTTCAAGAGTCTAGGGATTTGAACAGACTATGTCAGCAGTAGTCGAGGCATATTTAGTAATTATAAATTTTAAGATGGATGATAACCCGGATGCTCCTTAGATCTGAACCGTTAAATACTGGGGGCGGCGCAGATTCACTAACGCCACGCAGTAAGCAACAAGCCATAACACATATGAATATTAAATTTATATTATATATTGAAAATATAAAAGTCAATCAACTTAAAAGCAAGGTATTTTAACATGATCATGGCCATATGAGTCAATTTTTAAATAAAGAGGCAATCTGGTATGTGGAATGTTAAAAAATAACTTAAATTTGGATGAATTAGAATATCCCAGTGCTTAAAAATCTATGTCAAAAAGTTAAAAATAAAAGCTTTAAACAGCGAAACGAGGCGACAAGTAAATTGTAGGAATAATCTCTGTCGTTATTGCGTGAGTTGAAAAAGCTCTCTTCAGAGCTTTTGAAATTTTCACAGAAATACCTGTGAATAATTTACTTGTTCGTGAAATGTGTCACCGACGGACGGACTGAGCGAGAACTCATTTAGGAGATTCCTGGGAATTTCAGATGCGATATTTTTTTGTTTCTTTTAAATTCATTGAAATAGCTTTTAAATTTTGTTGCATTTCACATAGTGCATCATTAGTTATTTTATAATTTAAATGCATTTTAAATACAGTTTAAATTTAAATTTGTAATACGATTCGTTAAATGGCAAGTCTGGAAAGTAACCTCTACAGAACTTTAAAACGAATATGGATTTTACATAATAGTGATGCAGATTACTTCGACTAATGTGTGATTGGCATATTGTACATAGCATACATAAAAAGATGGCCTTTGTATTCGAATTTCGGGATCTAGTTAAGATATTATAAATTTTGAAATTTTATAATTAAAAATACACAAGAGAATACTATTCGAGGGTTTTGCTCTTCAATATTTTTCCATATCTCTTTGTAACTTAAAAAGTCCTAAATTATCTAAGAAATAAATCACTGAAGACCAATAAAGCGTGCAAGTAGCGTTAACAAATTAACTTAATATTATAAATTACATACATTCAATTAAAAACCTCTATTCGAGCTGATCAAAAAAAAACTTGCAAAAAATATATTTAATATTCTTAGCTAAATATGAACCACTCAAGAAAGATCGAGGACTCAAACGCAACAAATTACAAAAGCAACAGCTTGCATAATTTATGATTGCAGTGCGCACTGCAAAAGTTAATAGTCTCTTCGGCAGAGGCTGAAATTTGACGATCAGGTTTTAAGGGTAAGGCCATAAGGCTTCAGAGGTCGATCTTTTGGCGCCAGCGGATACTCAGACCCTCGCAACGGCAGACCAGCCAGTTGGTCAGGAGTTCTGTTGATAGTAGACTGCGACCTCCGAGGTAGTTTTTTTAAATCACTTAAATGAGAACACCGCCAGACGCCTCATCAAAAATCTTATTTTTGACGATTATAATTATTTTGCGCGATATTTAAAGTTCAAAACGAAATTTGCGATTCACGCGTCAGTAGCTGACGAGCTTCAATCAGGCATTCGAATTATAGGAAGATTTTAAAATAACTTCTGGAAATTTGTGGTGCAACGATATGAGTGGTTGGATTATCTACACTATACAGCAAGCAGTGCAAGAGAAAGCAAAAAAATAAACTTAGTGTAAGGATAAAAAGCGCGTAAACGCAATGCTATTTAATTAAACAATATTTTTAAATGGTAGTGATAATGATATATTTGCCACAGTTGAAATTAAGTCTTAAAACTATTTTTTTTATGTCAGCAGACATTTTTATTATGATGGACTGAAGATATAATTTAAATATTTAGAATGAAAAAAGCATAGGACCGATAAAGATGAAACTCTAATTTCATCAAAATTTAATCACATTACTATGATAATAACGAAGCTTTTTGAACAGTCTTTCCGCCAACGTCATTCAACAGCAAATTGGCATTAATTAATAAGACTATAAATAATAGATAGTGTATGCAAAAATTATTATATTTAATTATAACAGAATGGAAATAATCAAACTGACATATTTATGTGTCACGTGTATTCAGGCAAAAAATTCGGTCCTTGATGAACTACATTGTTAAACAACGTGTCTTTGGAGATACTCGATGATGGATGTATTCAATCGAATGGCAAAAACGAGGCCTGCTGCACGCACACATTCTTATTTGGTTAGTGGAAAGAATTCAACCATACCAAATAGAATAATAAATGATATCATATGTGCCGAAAAATTTTACTTAATAAAATCCAAAATCTGCTCATTTATTACCTCTCAGGTGGAACAAAGTTCGCCGGGTCAGCTAGTTAATTATAAAAAAACAAATATATTTTTACAAAAATAAGCTTCACGGGATTATAACTAAGAACTGCTTGCGAGGCAGACGAGCACTTTAACCACTGAGATTCATCTCTCTTTGGATTCAAGCTGTTTTAAGAGTACATTTCGGTGAAGAGAATAATGACCGATTAAAGCCGAACATATGGTGCTTGATAAGGTTAATATGGCATTGTTTTATGAGCGATTATTTATAATTGTGTTATGGAAGAAGGGTTAGAATATTTTTCCAAAATCTAGTAGTAATAAAATTAAGCATATATGCATCATCGGTTTACAAATGATTATGTTGTACCTTTATTAATTATTATAATTAACCGGCGGGTATAGCTCAATGGTCAAACCGTTTGTTTTGCAAGTCAAAGGTCGTGGGTTCCATCCCCGACAGAGATTAAAAGAAAAAATATTTTTAATCGATTTCTGAGCTCTCAAATATCCCCTGGTTGGTGTGAATTTCATCCCTCACCCGTAAAATGCCAGTCATAGCCTATTAATTTAAATTGGTGGCATATGAAAGTCGTCCCGTTAAGACTACCCATTCATAGAAAATTCTTGGAATATTAAGGATGATGCGTGAATCTCGGGCTACAGTCTTTGACGTTGGTGGATCAACAATACACATGCAGCGCTTAGCTATATACAGAATGGTAAGCATAATAGAATACCACAGATAAGACTTCAGAATTACTATCACCACCTGTCGGTATTCTCCTGTATGTGTTTACATAATTTTTTTTTATCAAATATTGAGACCATATTGGTTAAGTTTGTGCTAAGATTATGTTAGGTTATGTTAAGTTAGGTTACGATTGGTCAGATTACTTATTTTTTTAAGGTAAATAATAATAATAGATTTGTTAGTTTTAACACCATTCGGAAATTGTGAATAATGTCTTTTAAGAATATGATCTTCGTTTTCATAAATAATAAAATATCGACACATAGGCTAATGATAATATCATTTAGTCTCTAAATTAAGCAAACAAAATAACGTATTACATTCAAACATAATATAAATTAAATAAACTAAATTAAATAGTTTTATTGCTGACCGAAAAATACTGCGATCACACCGAGCGCATATAAAATTCTCAATATACACCTGTCCCTAGTGCTTAAGTCTCATTTATTAAGAGTCCAGCAGTTAGCGAACGAATTAGTGACCGCTCCGATTCATAAATTAAGCAAAGCATCACTTAGTCTTTTGAGCATCGAATAAAAATTTATGCGACTTTTTATATTTCAACACCGACTGTGAGAGGAATGCGCGGAATCCATGGCGCGGCAAACAAACACTAAAGAATAAGGCAGTTCAAATTCTAAAACTAAAAACGAATGCCGATCGCAGTATTGTATTAGCTCGATGAATTCTTCAGGGGTAGAAAAACCTGATTAAAACGATACATGTGGAATGTCAAGCATTAAAACTATATCGTTATTGACTGTTATAAATACAAACAAACGTAATATTACAGGTTTGCCTCACTTTAAATAGAGGCAATGTTTTTGAGAAAAATTGAAGATCAAAATTTTTTAGAGATCTTGGCACATCACTTTAATCTAATGCCGCAGAAGAATGGGTTTTGAAAACAGGTACCTAAGTTTTAGAGGAATACCTAGGTTAGGGAGCGGACAAGGCAGCCTTCTTTATTATATTAATATTAAGGCTATCAACTGACAATACTTGGTAAAACTGCATAATTATAATTTTAAATTAATTTGAATTAAAAAATATATAAATTAAAAATATTTAGTTTTGATTCACATTTATTTTAACTGATAACATGTTTCGGCCTCCCTGGAGACCATCTTCAATAATGAATCACGTAATCAGTCAAATGTGAATCTAAACTAAATGTTTTTAATTTATTAATTTTGTAATTTAAATAAATTAAAAATTCTATATTACACTAAACAATATAATTCATCTTGTTCTCTTCTGAGATCTTTTTTTCAGCTCAGCATGAGACGCAATTCAAGTCTTTAAACAATTGTTGCAAATACTCTCGTCCAGGGCGCTTCTGTAATGTTTACCCTCTACCATATTTTATATATTGTATCTTCAAAGATTCATAGCGCACAATGTGGAATTATCTATTGAACTCAACCTTTTTACGAGCATATGATTTTATTAGGTTATTCCCTTATTTAATTTTACTATAAGCTTAGTCATTCATGTGGTACGATCTCTCCAATAAATTCTTTATATTCAATATATGGTTAGCATCTCACATCAAAGTCTATCCTACATTTTTGGTGAAGCATTATGTCAAGCAGCCATACATTAAAATGATGTACATTTGTTTTAATAATTCTTGTGAATCTTAATTGATTTGTTTGAACTAAGAATCATTGATTAACGGAATTTTCTCATTTTCAGCATTCTTGGCTCCCAAAATTTTTTAATGTCACTTCTAAAATTGAAAAATTTGTATTTATCATCAGTTTATTGTTCTTTTGATACACAATTTGATTTAATATTTTGTTATGATGTTATTATAAGCCCGCATTCCTTAATCAGAAATATACAACCTTAAAATTTAAAACGTTAGTATAGGAACGTCTTTGGTATTAAGATGTGTGATCGTGAAGGGATCGTCTTATGTATGCGTTTCTTTGCTCAGCGTGAGACTATTCACCCACAAAGCGAGAAATTTCAAATGTAATTATCCTAATTAAAATCAGGGCTTAAATACCATTTAATTGCCATGAAAGTCTATAATCTACATATCTACTCGTAAAATAGATGAGGGGTAAATAATATTCAATCAATTGTAAGCATTAAATTTAATTGTTATTTAATTTATTGTCCAGTGCTTTAACCATATTTATTTGTTTTATTCCCTAAGAATAAGTTTTTACCAACAAAAAAAGTAATATAAAATAATAAAAAAAAAAAACAAAATAGTGAAAATAAATACACACATTTTCGGCTTAATTTGGTTCCCCAAGATTACCTAAATGAAAGTTACACTTCGAATCTTGATGTATAAGACTTATTCGATGCCGAGAAAAAAGTATATACGTCGTACGTCTTTAGATGTTTTTTATTCAATTAATATTTCAGAGATCCAAATCTAATATTAAGTCTCGTACGTTACATATTCTCTTCTAGTGATATGACTGCAGCTTGTACGAAGCCTTTCCATCAGGTACGGTCGCGGTAATGTAGTGCAGGTAATGCATATAATTTGTTGATATTTTTCATTATCCTCGGCGGCGGTAATTTGCAAGTGTCAGCCTGCTTGGAGAACCTTTATTTCACGTAAACGCTTACAGGAGAATGCCGCCAAAGGGCAATGAATATACTTACTTCGCAGCCTTAGACTGAGGTCTATTTTACATTTAACTGATGCACCTTAGATCACAGGAAGGCCTTCAGCCACTCTCTAGCAAGTAGCTTTTAGCGTGCGTCCAGTAACAGGACGGGACAGGGAGGGTTTCACCAAGCGAGATCACATATGTGGAGAAACTACAGATGTTATCTATAGAATATGACATTCACTATTTTACTAATGAAGGGATGGTAAAGGACTGATTGCTTAATGTTGATCTTCTAACAATATTTTATTATCATTTAAAGAGACTCACTTTGAATGCTTAACATTTACGTGATTTTTTTTATCTACTTTAATTAATAAGCAGACTCTAAACGCATAAAGGGTTAACTCTTACACTTAATAGATGGATAATTTCTCGGATACTTTGCCTCGAATACTACAGTTATCTTCTCTTTAAGCCCCTATACTAGAACTCATGTTTAACTGTTCTTTTGAAACTATACACTATGCGGATCTCCTGATATACAGGTAACCTGAAACGAGGCCAAAATAATTAGAGTTTACGAAACTAGTAGTTATGTAGCGCATGCTATGACTGAAGAGTAAATATGGAAGATTTTTTGTTTTAAAATAATATTGATTTTGAATCGTAGAACCCGTGATATATCAGTCGTTTGTTTTAACCTCTTGGTCGTACCCTTCGGCGACCCACGTATGCCTCTCTTACCTGAGCTATAAACTAATCAATTTCACACAGCGAGCTAGCCCTCTAAGTGTACGCTCTCAAAGAGCGATTTTAATGTGAAATCACTTAAACATAATACGGGGAAGTTACAAAGATGACCGCAGATCTATGGGTTGCTATCTGCTGTGGATCTATTGCGATAGACTGGATATAATAAGCGGTGCATTAATATACGTGCCATATATTCCAATAGAAACGATATAGCTTTAATTGCTGGTAAGGGCCAACTAAACATTGAATACATATTATAAAAAAAACGGTAAGCTGATTCAACTCATTCATTCATTTTTTGTGTCAACTTTTTAAAGCATTACAATATGGTTAATACGATTTTAGAAAACAATAACAAAGAAATATTTAAACAAAAACAAATCAAATAATATACTCCACCATATTATTCGTACTTCCACAAACAAATTCGTTTATTTCGTTTTTAAGGGGACCCTAAAAAATCGATAAATGCGGGAAACAAAAATAGAAAACCCTTCTAATGCGTAATAATAATGAAAAAATCTTTAAAAAATCATTAATTTATGTATCATATATATAAAATTATTATTTAAGAAGTCCATAATGCTATGTTGCTTCCTTGAAGTTTGTTTCACTTCTATTGTATCAAAACCTCATCACACTCGCATACTATTCACAATATACGATAACGTCAAGCAGGGATTCCCCCAACGACACATACAAAATAGGTACAACACATGGGAATCACGTTTAAGAGCAAACACGCTGACGTGACTGCCTATCAACATAGCATGACTCAAACTTCAACGCCGTGTTTCGTGTTTCCATTTTGTAATAATTACGAATATTTATTAAGAAATTTTGCAAAACAACTGTTAATTGGGATAACATTTGTGTGGAGACTATAATGCTTAGATGACACTGGTATATCGAGGAAAATTATAAGCCATGGAACAGTTAACGCAGGATTATCTAACATTGTTTCTCATGGGTATATGCTGACACCATGAAAAAGGACTAATTAAGCAGAAAAACGATAAGAGCGAGAACAAAATAACGGGGTTCCACGTTTTCTTAATACATAAATAACATTAAATAATATTTTTTTTATATAGATGATGAAAATAAATGTTTAATCACATGAAATATACTAATTAAATTATGATATTCATCTTTTAGGGTAGAGCTATCAAACATAAGTACTATACATAGTTTCAAAGCGCCTATAAGACGACAGCACAAGGATTTTCAATATTTTGCCATTCATAATTTGCAATAAGATTTGATGAATGATACAATAATTTATTAATTTTATTCGAAAAAAAACATCTCAAAACAATTAGTTAAATAAAGATATTAAAAGTCAATTGTTCTTCCTAAAAGTAATATTAACCTGCCTGAGACAATGCCTCTTGGGAGATTGATCACAACTTTTCAAGCATATCGCCTCGAATATTGATATATTCCACTTGGGAGAAGCCCAGTTTCGACATGAACTCCACGAATTTATTTATGACAGTAATTTCGTGGAGTCTTCTTAAACATAAGACTCCACGAAATTAGTCGAGAAGTCTAGAAGCTCGCTAAACGTGAGCTTCTGGACTTTTTACTAATTGGTTTTAATAATTGTTGTTTATTCTCTTCTTTTCTATTACTTGAAGTACTTAATCATAAGTACATATATACTATATTGTATGTATTGTTTCTTCTACTTTCGTATACTTGAGATATTCTTTTTTGTGTCTGTTGCTTGTATTGATTTATATTGATTTTTTCATTATTTATGAACGCAATATACTAACGTTTGTAATGATTGTAAATTTAAAATAAAAAATGTATATGAAAATAATATTATAAAATCTTCATTAACACATTACGATGTTTCACTGAACATAAACCATATGTTTTTTAAAGGGAATTTAATGACTATGTTACAATGTAATACTTCGCTAAAAAATTTGCCATGTTCAGTTCTTTCGTTATTTTTATCATATATTTTTACACCCACTTAAGATGTAACTCGACAAAAAACTATGGTATCGTTAATTTTACTGAAAAATATGCTGAAAAAATAAAGAAAATAATCATGAAACTTCGTCAGCTCATCCGATGTTCAATTTCAGACATAAAGTACCTACGAGTACTTTGCTTCCCACTGATTTTCAGAATAAAGCCTTATTATTTTGTTTTCTTAAGCAAGTTTTTTGCCCAGGAGTAAATCGGGGTAAATTCATTGATATTTTTTATTTATTTATATTGACATCCTCCTGTCTAAGTTCGTTATTGAATTGCATGGTGGCGGAATGAGGAGCATTAGAACAACACACAGACTTTTCCAGAAGCACATATATTTTCATGATAAACTTTACAAACTTCCGGCCCTAGCGGAATAACATGCCGGGCCAGCCATTATACGACCTCGTCGCGGTCGACACACAACTGATTGGGCACCGGGCGCTGTGGTCGGTGACACCCAGCGCCGCGGCGATCTATAATAACTAGTTCTCCTAATGGCATTACAAAATGACAACAAACCTCCGAAACAATCGGAACTATCTGCTGCTAGGGAATCTCTGGTGGAGAAGATGAACATGTCTCTTGAAAGGGTTTCACGATGGGGCGACCTCAACCTCGGCAGTTTCAACATTTCAAAAACCCAATCATGTACTTTCTCCACCAAGAAGACTGCTATGGATCCTGTATCTTTCAACGGTTGTTCTCTTCCGAAAGCAAGCTCCATCAACATGCTTGGATTATCAATATCGAATAATGTCAAATATTACGAGTCAATTAAGTGTAAAGCCGGTCTCGCTTCCAAAAAACTAGGTGTATTATATAGATCACGTCGGTGTTTCAACGATAAACAACTTCTTCTTCTTCTATATAAAGGACAAATCCAACCTATCCTTGAATACGGCAGTCACCTTTGGATTGGAGCCCCAAAATACCTTCTAAACTTAATTGACTCAGTTCAAAGAAGAGCAATTCGTTTGATAAACAATGACACCCTTACGTCTAATCTACAATCAATGGAACACAGACGTAAGGTTGGTTCTCTTAGTCTTTTCTACCGTTATTACCACGGTCGCTGCTCTTCGGAACTTAAAGAACTAATTCCTCCTGCACCCACTCACAGCCGACAAACTCGTCTTACACTTGCCGAACATCCATACACGGTTAATATATGTCGACCAAGAACTGGCAGCTTCCAAAGTTCCTTCCTTAATGCCACCGGTAAGCTATGGAATGCTCTTCTAGCGTCTGTGTTTCCTCCTTCCTACAATCTGGATCTCTTCAAGAAACAGATAAATATACACTTGCCATCTCCCCAACCCTCACACAAACACGAACACAACACACGTTTCCCGCATGCAGCGTCCAGATTCACATTTCAATGTGTCACAGTTCAATGTGACCATATAATTTTTGTTTTTATTTAAATACAACGACAGTTATTTTCTTCTTTATGTTTTAAAAAAATACATTTTACGCATTTTAAGCTCGTAGATAACAACAAGCCTATGTAATTACGCAAAAACTCTATATCTCATACGGCTACAGTGTTGCACCTCAGGGCCCAATCGTTACGCGCATGAAGTTGTTTATAGACGCAGTGGTTCGCAATTACGAAATTAATATATACAGACCTACAAAAAATACACATAAAGCGCAGTGAATTGGTTTGGATCATCACCACACATCACATATTTGAGAACACCAACAATTCCTGACGTCGAATGTAGATGTCTCAAATCTGGATTTTAAGACGACACCCATTTTAATTCATTAATTAAGGATTGCTTATCTTTTAAAGCACCTTCCATAAATGTTTAAAAAAAATAATTTATCCAGTATTCCGGTAGTGTTTAACGTGGTTTTTAGTCTGCTGCATATTATTTGCAAAGATTAATTTTTAATGACAATTAATTTTATAGTTAAAAGATTACTTCAAGATATAGATATTAACCTTTTTAACCTTTAAGCGCCCAGTGGTTTCCATACGGGACAGCAGATTTGCGTCGTTCAATGCCCTACGGTCCCATACAGAAAGAGCTTATGGTTCATTTCACTATCGGATTACATTAATTTGTAATAATAGCATTAAAGTAAGTTCATGGAAGAATCTATTGTGCTACGAAACACTACAACATTGGCCTGCTAGGGCATTGAACGACGCAAATCTGCGGTTACGTACGGGACCTTGGGCGGATAAAGGTTGATGAATTCTTTTACTAAATACATTCATAGTCGCCATTAGAAACTCAAGACAATTCGCATACCAGTCGAGTAATTTAACCTTTCTTACTCATGAAAATTGATTAATATTATATGACATGAATTTGGTATACAAGAGATCATTTTAACACAGAAAGCGAGGTATTTGTAGAGATATTTGGAAACACCTAAATAATCTTGCTCTTCAGATCGTTTAAAAAATATTAATTATTACGCAACCAAATACTCGGATGCCCTGGATTCTACTTCAGCCTTTTCATTCAGGATACTGTCCTGAAGGACGTCGGGTGTATTTGCCAGGAATGCTGCATAATATGAACGCGACTGCTTAATATACTTCGTGCAACAAATTGGTTTTCTCCTAAAATGTGTAGGTTTTTGTTCTGGAAATGTGTTTATTGTGTATTCAACTGATACGATTTATAACAAGTATACAAATATGATAGCTGCTGACAAAAATGTGTCGTCGCAATTTTCGATAGAAAGTTGTTCTACAGTAATGAGTGGATATTAAAAGAGTAATAAGATTACTGCATATTAACGTAAAGGCAATTAATGAAGAAAGAAATAGTGCCTCAGTGGTGTATCAATTCATTGGTGTATAAAAAAATACCAAGAACATAATGTACCTTATACATTTATATAACACTGTAAGTTTCATGTATTTAAATATTTATTAGAATAATTCTTTATTTCTTTCATTATTCTAATATTCTTTTACAGATCATTGACTATATTACAATATTATAAGTAATTAAATATACACATCTATCGAGAATATAGAAATAGTCGTGAGGGCTAGGCGGTATATAAAGACCTGAGCAAAGGTGGTTTCAAGGCTCGCGGTTCGCATCCCGCTTCTGCCGATATTTTTCTGAATGAATTGTTGCGTCTAAAAAATTTGATGTATATGTAGTATGTGTATATTTAATTACTGTAAGTTTCGTCGGGATTTGAACCTGCGATAACTTGCAGGGAGTCTTACGCTTTCACACTCACAAATCTCTGTCCATCGAGTCTGTATCCAGTATCGCCGTCTCGCAGTTTTATGCTATTTTGCTACTGACATTTTCGAATCGTTTATAACTGCCCGGATTGTTTTATCGCTGTAATATTTTACTATAATACAAAAAGTAAGTATCGGTGATTTTTTTGCTGAGGTGATATTGATGACCAGAATAAAGTAATTATTCTGAATAAAAGAGCAGAATAAAAGGCTCGCCTCTCTGAGATGGTTCTTATTAGTTGCCTATCTTCCTTGATTATTCTGAGAACCTCATTGTTCGTGACGTGGTCTCTCCAGGAAATTCCGAGAATTCTTCTGTACGACCACATCTCAAAGGCATCTTAAGCGATATCATGTAAACGATATTAAAACGATATCTTTTATATAATACATATATATCATAGACTTGCGAAGTTAACAGTGAACACTTACCAAACTGTAGACTCACTTACGTAATTAACGTGCACTCATTGTCGTATATTAAAAAATAAAATAAAATAACAATATTAAAGTGAATGGTAAAATTATTATTAACAGTCCAGACAGTCAAGCAGCGGTTAAATAAAAAAAAACATCTAATATTAAATTAAATCTTCATTAATTTTGTATGCTTAAATAAAAGAAAAAATTGTATAACCTTAGAAAGAAGATTGATCTTTTCAAAAGCGCCAAATTTCCAATAGAATATTATATTTTTTGTCCTAATAAAGTCTGATTGGTAAAGCAGGTGTAACCTGCATTTCCAAAGTAAAAATACATTCATCGTAATAAATACATTATTCTGTCATATTCAATATGTATCTGTAAGCGATTGTTACCAATTTAATTATATGAATTTAATTGGTAACAATCGAATTATTTTCGATAATTATATGTAAAGGTGTGTTTCATATATCATAGAAGAGATTTATTTCACATATCTTCAATAAATACTCATCAATTAAGTAGGGTTAACTATAAACTCGTAACGACAATATGCGCACAGTTTCACCGAGAATGAAACTGCATAATTCTTTTGTAAATTCAAAGTTATTTTTTAAACCTTTCAAAATCGGAAATGTCTGAAAAAATCTTCTTAACGTAATATTGTTAATATAACAAAAAATATATTTTTAATTACTACAAACCAACGACTCGTTTCGAATTTGAAGATGAAAGGCATTCGCTATGCAAATGTGAGATATTTTGAAGCCATCGTTGTGTCTTGAACTTTCTCATGAACGTTCAAAGACAGTTATTGACGAGGTTTCTTTAATTGCAATCGCATCTGCCTTATTTATTAATGCAAGCCGTTTTGTCACGGCGCACTGATGGCGCAGCATTAATGAAGACATTACGCCGCAAGGTAAACACTCTTCTGTGCAGAGGAATCCTGGCAGAAAATACATCCCGCAGATAAATTTATCCCATTTATTCTTCTTCGTAGTATCAATCCGGTGGATTGGTTTGCAGCAACAGAATCTTGCATCTCGATCTCCATTCCTCTCGGTCCTCCGCAACCCTTTTCAGCTCAGCATAAGCGCTACAATTCATGTCCTCGAATACTTGCTGTAAATACTCCCGTCTAGGGCGCCCTCTACAGTTTCTACCCTCAACCATCCCCTCCACAATATCGTGAAGAAGACCATCGTGGCGCATGATGTGACCAATCCATCGGGCTCGCCTCTCTGAGATGGTTCTTATTAGGTGCCTATCTTCCTTGATTATCCTGAGAACCTCATTGTTCGTGACGTGGTCTCTCCAGGAAATTCCGAGAATTCTTCTGTACGACCACATCTCAAAGGCCTCTAGTCTTTTTTTATCACTTTCAGATAAGCACCATGTCTCACAGCCGTACATTAATATGCTCCAAACAAGTGTTTTGGCAAGTTGCTTGCGGAGCCCTAAAGTAATATTCTTTGACTCAAGAATTTTGGCTTTTTTATTGAAAGCTAGCCTTGCTTGATGTATTCGACTGTTGACTTCTCTTTTTGTTCTGGCATCCCAGGTAATCGTACTTCCAAGGTATACAAATTCTTTTGCATCTTTTAGGGGTACTCCTAGCATTGATATGTTAATTTTCTGCTGCTCATTGCGGCTTACTCTCATGACTTTGGTTTTTGTGCTGTTTATCTTCATATTGTAGTTGGAATTAAATATGTTTTCCATGGATGTCAGCGCTTCAGTGAGTTCATCTTCAGTTTCAGCAATCAGAGCAATGTCGTCAGCAAACCTTATCATATCAATCTTTTGGCCATGTATTTTAACCCCCTCTCTATGGCCCATTTTTTCCCTGATGTTATTAATTGCATTTCGTATGTATACGTTGAAGAGTACAGGCGACAGAGAGCATCCTTGTCTCACCCCTTGACGTATTTTTGCTTCCTTTTGGACCAGCAATTTATCCCATTTATTAAATGGGATAAATTGCAATGTATTTAAAAATATGGCAGATTGGGTATTGCACAACCCACCCAATCCTGCTGGAATAAAAACTTTATTATTATTATTATTATTATTAACTTTTTTCGATAAAATTACTAGAACACTTCACCGTGTATTCAGCAAAAAACACATTTTATATTTTAATGTCGGCTCCATTACTTGATGATCAGAACTAGTTATAACAAAAAACAAGAACTTAAATTACGACATTAATGGTTTATCCAAAAACTATTGTCACTAACTTTCTCATTCTCTTTATTACTGAGAGCTCTTACATCATGTTTTTATATGCTAACGTCCTCCTCTCTCAAAAAAAAGGTGTTATTCCGTCGCGTGAGGGCATGAAGAGGAGCAGGTCAGCAAACAAAGACTTTTTCAGAAATACATTGACATATATTTAAGTTAAAACTTTACCAGCTTCCGGCCAGGCGGAATGACATGCCATCGGTCGTAATGTGACTTTCTCACAACTACTTGCGCTCTTCGGCACTTAGACTGTTGCCCAGCGCTCAAGCGGCGATGTCTATAACTAGTGCCAAATGTCAATATAGCAGACACATTCATGTACGACAAGCGAACAGAAATGAGAGATCGTATATCGAGGTTTTCGGTACCAGTCAGCAAGGGCTACATCATGCTAATGTCAACACTATTATTTAACATAAGTTGTGATCATATCATGTTGTGACAGCAGTTCTTTTTGATCACTGTTCAAACGCAGAACGTAAATTGTGACCTTTTTATACAGCCCGTGTCACTTGATGAGAGCCGCCCCACGATAAAATGGTAGAGAGCATCGAGCTTACCATCCTATCTCTTAAACATTACTGATTTACCAACGACCTTATATACCACGGATATCAGATCTTCCATTAATTCATAGAGTAATTTATGAAAAAGAATTTTAGTACAAATTATGTTATAAGCATCTTTTCTACCAATCTCTACCGCAAATCAAGCGTAGATATTATCAGATATTTAATCTTATTAATCATGTTTGTCCAGAGTATTAGAATAGTTATCAAAATTATATTTAATTTTACATAGTCAATAGCCATTAGCAATTCAAATATAAAATCATCTCAAAGAGTTATGAAGTAAAATTATGAAATAAGACTCGATATTGATTAATGTAATGCTTTTTTATTCAGTTCATCACATTTTTGTACGTCTTTCAGTATGTATTATTTGTAATATACTTCACAAGTTAGTAATTATTGAATATGGACTCCAGGGAGCCCGAAACATGAAATCACACAAAAAAAGTAAAAAAGTATTTTTAAATTGAAATTAATATAAAATTATACACTACTCAAGCACATTTCAAAATCAAGTCTAAAAAATAATGGCGCTTTTACTCCTTTTTTGTATCCAGTTCAATTAAAATAGTATCAGCAAGCACTAACAAGGTTTTAAAATCCAATATTAGTGGCCTGAAAATATTTAATTACGTAAAACTAAACTGCAATACTTAACATACTTCAGAGCAAATAAATGATTACGGAAGTCTCAGATTTTCAACATTTACTGATTGCAATAAAGGTACAGCTATTAACCAAGTTCGGATACACTTACACGCGATTATATTGATGAAAATTTTACCGAGAGCTTGAAGTGCTCGACTGACAAGCTAGTAATCGAAGGCTCAAATCGCAATAAAGGTTGTTTATATATTTTTTTACTTTGAATTATTTGAGCTAAGCTGGAGCAGTGTAAATAATCTTTGATATTTTTATCTGAATTTTTCATCGGCCATACCTCAAAGTACTCAGTAATTCATTTTATTATCATTGCCTCATCACAAATCGTTTCCATACCTAAATCTTCGCTGAAAATATACTACCTAGTACTTCAATAATCTTCATCAGTTTTCAGAGCAGGAGTTCAAGGGATGAACAAGATGGATGTTGTAGTATTGGATACATAATTAAGCGTTCATTTATCAGTAAACTCAATGTTTCTGAGGCCTAGTAAATATCCGCTCTTAATGTTTTATTTCTCGAAAATGTTTTTGTAGTACAAATATTAATCAAAATGGATTATACCTGTATGTTCAACGAACAACTTTATCCCAAATAAAAAGATAACTTTTTTATATCGTATGATATATATATATTTTATATATATAAAAAGCGGCTTAACTGAAAACCCTGGTTAAAGAGTTATCCTGTATAACATTCGTAATTATGTTGATATAAAAAACAACAAAGCGATTCGGTTTACGAGGCTCTGGATGCTGCGCTATCTATTATATTGGCGCCCTCGTTTAATGCTTCTCATTACGAGTGATGATTTATGCAAATCTCAGAAATTGAGGTAACAGTTTTGTCACGATTTGACCGTATTATAGACGGCCATTAAAGCGGGCATTATCTCATAATACTGCTTCGTTATCTCGCAGCCATCTTTGCTGCAATTTTCGCAGTGTGTTATTTTAGATTTCAAAGGCTTGCATAAGGCCGTACGTCGTCTCCGAATTGCTGACTGTAAATTACGCGATATATTTAATTATATTATATTAATACTTTTTGAGATCTTGATATTTAAGCGTCGAGTTTATTATACGACATTTACATGAAATACATTATGATACTACTGAAGCATAATACTACATTGTTAAGTCTGAAGCATACTCTAAATAAAGTGGTTCGTAACTTATTTGGTTTATTCCCCCTTTGAGCACTTTTCAGATGTATGAGTTATAATTAATAAGCGGTTTTCATAGGAGAACAGACACTAAAGCCGTATTTTTAGCAGTCTTTGATATCTCATTATGCTGTAAAATGCTGAAATTTGGTATACGAAGGCGATTTGAGCATAAAATTTGAATGTCATTATAGGTTGACAAGATTAGTTGTAAAAGCTGCTACTGTCAGGTGATGGCTATCGGATTTTTAAGAATATAAATGTTTTTAACAACTCTGACTGCTACTTGCTGGTGCTACTGCCAGTGGCTTCCAAGCAGCATAATGTAACTGAAATTCTAGATATTCGTATGAATGTAAATATTCGTAAAAATGGCTTCTCGACGACGCCGAAACATGTTTCAAAACTTTATCATTAACCTATATCTCTCCAAAAATAACGCATATAAAGTAGATAAATGTGCAAAGCGCTCATTTAACCATCCTTACTGCCTGCCAAGTGAAAATTTCTTTAAACTTAGACTGAAATTTAGACTGTCACTTTAAAGATTCCGAAATAGAGACAGTCTAATCGAGAGCTAAAATTGATCTAAAGATTCCATTAGTTCGAAAGAGTTATGCTTCCGGAAAAACAACAGTCCACCAAAAGATATGTAATAGACTGAAGATCTTAGTCATATATTACATTTGACTTATTACAGACACATATTACAGAAGTGGGTGACGTCGATGGCGTTACTCCCGGCCATCATCAGGTTTTCCTGGGTGCAGCTACTCGGACACAGCAAACACTCCAGAAGGTGTGACAGGGTCTGATCTACGCTGCAGTCACATCAGTTGGCTTTCATTTGTGTCCTTGCCTTGCATACTCCGGTCCGAAGTCTGTTAAGGGACCTCCATATATTCCACTCCTGGTCTTGTCCAGGGCAAGGTCCTCTTTCGGGGCAATCCAAGTATTCCCCTCAGTTGCGCATCTCCACATGTTCAGCCACAGTGTGGCCTCAGGTATCACCAATTCCTTTGTCGACTCTAGGAAACTTCTTCTTGATTTGAGTCATGTGGTTATCTTTTGATACCCAAACATAGGGTGGAGTGTGTCATGTGTTGATTTTTTTATTGCATATGATAATGGAGCTATCGTCTCCACTTCTCTCTTATCAGAAACAGTGTTCTTTCACGAAATCAATCTTTATTGGTACGTTCTCGGTAAGTGATAAAAAAAATCACCACTTGATTACATTTGCATAAAAATTATCCATGTATTATTTATTAGCAGCGAGAAACAATAGACGTTTGTACACTATCGCTCGTTGGATAAACAATCTAATGTTCCGTCGAAGATTGTTAGCTCTTATCAGACATTGTTTGGGGCCCACACGCATCGTCAGAGAGGAGTATCGTATTACACCAGCTACAATATCAAATGCATTGAATAGCAGAGATTCTAAAATGTTGGAAGCAGATTTATTTCAAAAAGTTCCAAATGGCAAACACCAACACTTCGCACTAAAGAACTACGATACAATTGTTATCTTCACGTGGTTTGTCTGATCAATGATTCCACCAGTTTTTTCTTCTTAGACGCATTGTATTCTTCTTGATCGACTAAATAATAATTTTGCTTATTTAGTTCAACATTTCATAAAAAAATCTTTCTTCTTCGTAGTATCAATCCGGTTGGATTGGTTTGCAGCAACAAAATCTTGCATCTTTATCTCCACTCTTATCGATCCTCTGCAACTCTTTTTAGCCCAGCATAAGAGCCACAACTCATATCCTCGTACACTTGCCGTAAATACTCCCGTCTAGGGTGCCCTCTATAGTTTCTACCCTCAACCATTCCTTCCAGAATGTCGTGAAGAAGACCATCGTGGCGCATGATGCGACAAATCAATCGGTCTCGCCTCTCTGAGATGGTTCTCACTAGATGCCTGTCTTCCTTGATTATGCTGAGAACGTCATTGTTCGTGACGTGGTCTCTCCAGAATATTCCGAGAATTATTCTTTAAGACCTCATCTAAAAGGCCTTTTGTTTCTTTTTATTACTTTCACATAAGCACCATATGTCTCACAGCCGTACATCAAGATGCTCCAAACAAATGTTTTGGCTAGTTGCTTGCGGAGATTCAAATTAATATTTTTTGACTGAAGAAATTTTGTTTTTTTATTGAACGCCAGCCTTGATTGATGTATGCGTCTGTTGACTCCTCTTTTCGTTTTTACATCCCAGATGATCGTACTTCTAAGGTATACAACTATTTTCTATCCTTCAGGGTTACTCCTGGCCTTGATATATTAATGTTCTGCTGCTCATTGCGGCTTACTCTTATGACTTTTATTTGACTGTGTACTACATTTGTATTCTGCGTCTTAACCCCATTATATGTTTAGATTTGATTTTCATACAAATACAGAATTTGCAGCCGAATATGAGTTTATTCAATGTATAAGCAATATATTTTTGTCAACGAGTATATTTCTGAGTCTCAGATCTTGCACAAGAAGTTGATAGATGCTCGAGCCGACGCAATATGAAAAGCATACTCAATCTCTTCCGATCTTCTATTGATTACTCTTATCCAGTTGGAAGTTTTTCCATTTCTAAATCATGCATTTCCGTAATATGTCCATTAGTATAAAATATAAACTTTTGTAGCATAAAAAAATATTTAAAAAATGTTTAAGAAAAACAATATTTAACAAACTTTGCTGTACTGATTTCAGTCGATATTTGCAGTTTCTAACAAGGGTCTTGTTTAAACTTAGGATGACGCAAAAGTTTTGTACCACGTTTTGTTACAACTAATCGAAAGAGCGAAATTCGCATTTTGTTAAATAATAGATATCTTCATGAATATTGAATAGATTTTAATGATTCTAAGTATAAGGCTGTAAATCTTGGCATCTCACCATGAACCAATGAAACCTTTTAATGGGATTCGAGAGCAGATCCGTAGAATACTGGGGGTACGATGGTGAGAAATGACAAGGTGAGAAAACGAACAAGGCACCCTCTTATACTGCTGTCAATCAAGAGGCGAATGTGGACCTGGCTAAGATATATATTAAGAACAGCATAAACGATAGCAGCTTTTTTTGCAAGCCCCCGAACTCGCACCGTCCTGGCAGACCGTTGGAAACTATACATTTATTTTTTTCGGTGGAGCTGACATGAGATGAGACGAGTACCAAGGCAGTTGACAGAACTTTATGGTGGTGCCTCTTGATGTATGTATGCTCCAGTTGAAGAAGCGGACATGAACAAATGAATGAAATGAAAGTCCTGAAAGAAGGCAAGGATAGTGGTTGCTTACATTATTGTTCACCACATACTTCAGCTAAAATAGAAAAAAAAAACACATGTGATGGGGTTAATAGCAATATGTCGTATCGTAAATAATAAATGTAAAATATATGAAATGATATATTTGAATTGACGGATTAAAAAATATATTACTAATGGATATTTGAGGATATAGTTGTTCTTGGTAGCTATTCTTGGTAGGCGTTGGTATGTTCTTTTGTGAAGTTCTCTCAGTGGTCAGATGTATCAGGGAAGCAGGACGCAGGAGGTGATGTTGCAATCAAACTGTATGACCTGGTGGAGGTATCGGGTTACCGAGCACGCGGTCAGGTACGAGAGGCAGATCCAACAGATACATACTTGGAATATGCAGGAGCGCCATTAGATTACATCTTTGCTTTATTCAACAAAGTGCGCACTCCACGAAGCCAGCTCCGTCAACAATCTCAGAGCAGAAAACAGAGAAAGCAAATAATTTTTAATCGATCAAGTTCAGCGTAGAGTGTTAGTCTAGCAATACAGTCATCACAAAATCATTTTTATCGATAATATTTTGTGTATTCTTTGACAAATCATCATCAGGCTGTATCCCTCCACTGTTGAACGTAAGCCTTCCGCATGAGTCTCTATCCTCTTCGATTCTCCGCATTCCGCATCCAGGTCACTCCAGCTATTCTTTTTATGTCGTCAGTCCATCTTGCAGGGGGTCGGCCAATGCTTTGTTTGCCAGTTTTTGAGCGCCATTCCAATACTTTTCTTCCCCATCGACCGTCGTCTCTTCGACAGATATGACCGGCCCATTGCCACTTGAGTGTGCCTATTCGTTGGGTAGCATCCACTACTTGAGTTCTTCTGCGTATTTCCTCGTTTCGGATTCTATCTTTTAGTGACACTCCGAGCATGGATCTCTCCATAGCACGCTGGGTGACTTTTATTTTATGGGTGAGACTTGCTGTCAGATTCCACGTCTCTGCGCCATAAGTTAATACAGGGAGGACGCATTGGTTAAACGCCTTAGTTTTAAGGCATTGCGGTATTTTCGCTTTAAAAATGTACTTTAGTTTTCCAAATGCTGCCCATCCCAGTTGTATGCGCCTGTCGAATTCTTTTGAGAAGTTATTTCGCCCTAGTTGTATTACTTGTCCCAGATAGGTAAAGTCGTTTACAACCTCTATTTCTGTTCCTCCGATGGAAATAGGATCAAAGGTCTGTGAAATATGACTATTAATCATGGCTTTTGTTTTATCCATGTTCATTTTCAGACCAATTTTGTTCGACGCTTCATTGAGGTCGTAGAGCATGTCTTGGAGCTTGTCAGGTACTTTAGTTTTCCAAATGCTGCCCATCCCAGTTGTATAATCCTGTCGATTTCTTTTGAGAAGTTACTTCTTCATAGTTATATTACTTGTCCAAGATAGGTCGTTTACAACCTCTATTTGTGTTCCTCCAATGGAATTAGGTTCAAAAGTCTATACAACTTGACAAATATTGGAATTAAAATATATTATTTGTAGTATAAATTTCATAATTTTATTTATGACGACATGTTTCATGTTGCCACTTGAGAAAGGCACTCAATTCTTAAGCGGCTTCTTGACGAAACATTTATAACAATTGACAGCGTGAGTCTCCATTCTTCTCAATATTTTACATTTTACATCCATCTTGCACCCGATACTCTTACAACATCGTCAATTAATATTACATTAAGTCAGCCAACACTTCATTTGCCAATTCTTGAGCGCCACTACAACATTCTTCTTCGAATCGAGCATCGTATCTAACAACAGATATTTCCCTAAGTTGATAATTGGTTCAACGCATTTGTATTAGATGGATTTTTACAGATTTTTTTATTTTTAACTCTACTTC
Organism: Glossosoma conforme; assembly: GCA_022606575.1. NCBI lineage: Eukaryota > Metazoa > Arthropoda > Insecta > Trichoptera > Glossosomatidae > Glossosoma > Glossosoma conforme. The sequence goes on along the minus strand of JAGTXR010000101.1, from coordinate 1,007,003 downwards.
AAGTATATTATAATTAAATTTTAATTATAATTTAAAAAATAACAAATTATAAATATTTGTTTTTTATTTCACATTTATTTATAAGTGATGTTTGTTGTGCATGTTTCGGACTCCCTGGAGTCCATCTTCAATAATGGTTACACTATAAGCTGAAAGTCGCTTATATAGTTAAGTTATTTACAAGTATTACTATTTCAACTAGCCAAATACTGCCAACCAAGTTGTGTTTAGTAGGTTTTTTTAATTAAAATATTTTTGATAACAATGTTCGGTCCTGTTTTTCTGGTCTCGACCACAGAAGCCTCTTCAAATGTAAGGCTTTGCGACCGCCATATATCACGTCCCAGTACAAGCATCCTCCCAGTTTGACAAATTTAATGTTCTCGTCCGCTACGCACGCCATAATTACCGTGGTCGACTTCTGTTGTGAAGAGCTTGTCGACTATGACATGGTGAGTCACACCGTGGGAACATGGTTCAAATGAGAAGAACTTCCTTTCACGTAAAAAGAAAATATCAATAAAGAAAGTGAGTTCATAAATTTCATTCAAGCATAAATCATATTTTAAGGTTCTCGTTCAATCAAATGATTTAAGCCACATAGGAAGTGGAAAAAAACTCAACGCCTATCGTTGTTTTTGTTGTTTTTGCAATTTTTGATTTCCAAGCTTATCATCAGATTTCCTTAAAAATATTTTTCAAATAACGCCCAATATATGCTAATGATACTAGACATGCCATTTCTTCAAGTTCCCGGACTCCCACCCTAGAGGCTATCGGGAACCATACGTTCTTAGATGAACCTTTAGGAGCAGAGAGCGGAAGAATTTGATGTATATATGCTCAAAATAGGAGAAAACTTAAAATATAGATGTACGGCATGCAAAATAACTCGCTTCCTGCCTTGAAAACGGTGCAGCCTATTTTAATTACGTGCGAAATATCTGTGACTTTTTTATGTAAACACATACAGGATAATACCGACAGATGGTGATAGTAACTTTGAAGTCTCCTCTGTGGAATTCTATGACGCTTACTATGGTGCATATGGCGAAGCGCTGCATGTGGAGTGTTGATTAGCCAACGTCATAGACTTAAATCCGAGATTCACGCATCATCATTATTATTACATGAATTTATTATTAATTGGATGGTCTTCACGGGACGACTTTCGTCTACCAACAATACGGATTAATAGGATATCACTTGCATTTTACGGGTGAGGGATCAAATTCACAACAACCGGGGGTAATTTAAGAGCTCAGAAATCGATTAAATTCCCTATGTTCTTATATGGCTACGGAACTTGCTATCTAACCTTAAACCTTTTTTTGTGAAGAAATGGTCTTGAGAATATTAGGTACGATTTCTTGACTTTCTGGCAAGAATGAAGAAGCGAGCGAAAACGGCATGTTACCTGTGACATCCTACGACGGGACTTGTGTTATGGATGCTGCAGGTAAACATAAACTACAGATAATGGCGAATCTAGACTTAACATATAGCGTTTAGCCACACTCAAAAATAGCGTGCTTTATACAAAACATACATGGATACAACCAACGTGATCTCGTGTATGATCTAACATGCACCTTTGCGAGTTCAAACGACATTAAAATCCATTCCCCGATCTATAACAAATTCCTCAACACAATCTTTTTTCCTTCGAGAATACTTTTATACCATCATTTGGATCTTATCATTCTAGTTGGCTTGGATTTCAATAGAAGTATTTTGGTAGCTATCGAAATAAATGTCCCAAAATAAAATTCAAGCGATTGGATTGATTTCTTATCGCGTAATAAATGCTTAATTATGTTTTTCTAAAAATCTGATAACTGCCTTAAGCTTTATGTACTTACCAACAACAGTGTGTTAAAAAAAGCTACGTATTTATTTTTAACATTGCAACCGATAAATACTTTTAATTTTCGATGTGATTTTGATTGCAAGTGTAGCAGAAAGCGATAAAACACTACACGGTAAACGTCCCTATCCGAGACAGAAAAAGTAATGTGGAGATTCGGAAGAGGACCAAACAGTGTGTTGTTACGAAAAAAAAGTGTTTGGCCGGCCATGTGTCCTAAAAAACAGACGATTTCGCCAATAGTGAAGGAAACTTTTGATTAGGAAAAAAAACAAATCGTATATGTTCCGGAACCAAGGTCGCGGTCCCGAAATTACAGCATCAGCTTATATGGTGATGCCGGAATACCAAGTATCTGGCACTGAGGATAAGACCAAAGACCGGAGATGAGTTGATACTAATTTATTTAATACGAGACCCCTTTTTATACCCTAATTTACAACAAGAGTAAGCAGATATAAAAGTAATATTAATACATTTAATGTCATACACTGCACATTCCTCGATAGAGTTTTTGGACCTTCATCGCTTCAATCCACAAAAAGTGGCAGATTATTGGCAAGCATTCCTTATTAATATTACTAATACATTTTTTTCGTACACCGATTAGTAATATAGGAGACTCACTCAACAGTGTTTGGATACCAGTTAAACAATAAAGGCAAAGAAAATAGTAGCTAATGTAAGTATGTAGTGACGATTTTTGATATTTACGTGGATATGAACGAAGAAGTACGAGTATAATTCAATTTTGGTCCACCTAGTAGAACTTCTCATGTTCTGTTCTCATGTGTGAACTCTGCTTGCAGCCTCCTTCAGCGCGTGCCTCAAATAGTCTGATATCATCTCCTGGGCGCGTCCAAACGTTTACCAACCACAAGTCGGGCGCCTTTAGACAGTCATATTAATCAACGCATTCCGATCATCCGAGACTCTTTTTTTATAAACGCTTACAGTAGAACACCGAAAGACCGTGATGGAAGAATTGAAATTTTGGAATCTATCAAGAGACATTGTAAAGATGACCAAACGCTGTACATATGTGATTTTGATCGCACTTTGAATGAAAACTCTTCAAGGGACGGAATTTTTCTAAGATTATTTTTTATTTTATTTTATAGAATATATACTACGTGTGTGCATGTGAAGATCTGACGAAGCACTCAGGCATTATAGCTGATACTGTGGTCTTCCAGTATGTAAATATACAGTGCTTAACAAGAACCAAAATTGAAACAAGATAAAACTTATTCATTTATTTCATTCGTAAAATAGATCTAAAAGTGAATGCTTTAAATATAAATTACATTGAGATATGTTTTTCTTCACTCAAATAGCTTATCCCCTGTACAAAATATAGTCTTAACGATATTTCTCAGTAAATGTATGTGAGCATAGTATTTTCGAGCCTGGTATTCAGATCTGGATACTTTAACAATCGCCGATGCGCTATCTAGTATCTGACCATCCAGGAACAAGCAGCTTTTGCGGTCCAATACTTAATCTGCTCCCCTATCGTCCGGAGACCATCTCTCTTATATGGAAAGAGGCTGCACTAGCATCTAATGAGAAGAGCCTGGACCGTATGCAAAACCATTATTTTAATAGGAAAAGTGGCGTAACAATTTAGATACTCTCTATGATGCAGACATAAGAAGATTTTTTTTAGAAAATAACATGTTTGAATTGAAGATATTCTTCTACTGTCAACAAATACGGGAAAATAGCAACAGGTACTGATAGAATAATAAAAAAAAACTTGTCATTTTTACGAATTAAGCGCTGTCTTTTTCTTCTTCTTCTACGTATCAGCAATGTAAAATTATTTCAGCATATCTAGAGATGTGCAGCTAGTTTGGCACACGGGGCAAGGTCTTAGTTGAGGTGGTCTGCAGGTCTACACAGTCGCACAGCAGTGACTTTCCCTGCCGAAGCATTCCCTACCGCTCGAGATTATCCTTTGATCTATCAACTCCGGGTCTTAAAACGCTGTATTGAAATACATTAGTGAATCTAATAAGACAGCCCAGCATTCACGTTTAAAAAAATCTTCAATGTTTAAAAAGACGCATTGTGCTCTTCATGAAACGACTTTCATCGATTTAGTATATCGATAATTTGCCTATGACATCAAAATTTATTTATGATGATTTAGTCTCACACTAACCGAGGTATTTACTCGTAATCAATTAATACAATAGATAACGATAAAACAAGGTGGTCAATTTTAAAATAAGAGTTATCGTATTCATTTTATTTATTAAACGAAAAAATTTGCAAAATTAATGCTCAAAATATATTGGCATTGAATATTTTTATATTGGGTTTCGTTGGAATTAAACCCTTAACCTCTCATATGATAGACGTCATTACTTATTGGGCACATATCTTGGTAAGTTGGTGATTATTAACTACATGCTTAAAAAATGAAGATGGAAAACCTCAAGTGTGAATCTAAAAGTTTGTAAGCAACGTAAAAAATTACCCTATTTAACTGGGTCTTATACTTAATAAGAGAGCTGCTTAAAAATAGAATACGAGTAGAATTTAGTATTTAATTGGTTACTCCTCAATATTGTTTTATAAAATGGTGTAAATATTTCGTAAAACGTAACTCAATGGATCCATATTATAACAAAACAAATACAATATAATTTGATTAACGCTCAATTAATAAGATCACAAATCGAATACTACGAAAATAAAATAACAATACACGATTAAATTTCAGATAAGGTTTCACAGTAATAAACAAGCACGCGATGTACTTGCTCGGAGATTTTTACTCGAGTTATAATTGGTGCGCAAACAAGTAGGCTAGTTAAAGGACTCGTGATGATATCATAGCGATTGCATGTAGCGTTGAGCTTAATGAAATCTCTGTGGATCTGCAATAAACGTTACTCGTGTTCTCGAAATAAAACCACGGCAGTTTGGCCAATCGCTACTGAGCCATAATAAAATGCAATCAGATCCTGAGTAACACAACTAGAAAATAAAACGGCGCTCAATTGCAATTTGAGAGCTTGCCAGCATGGTGAGAAGATAAGTCTTTTGGCTACAAAACTAAAGACCCCGAGTTCAAATGATTCGTCGCTCGACACTCAAACCGGGCGGACGTGTGTAGTCATCCTACCTACAGGATGGCGAACTGCTGCGATTGTGATATCGCGCAAATAAATCGTCGCTTAGACGATCACCGTTTGCTGCTGGAGAGGCTCTTAAAGGCTGTTGGATGCGGGGTGGATGATGCTCTGACATCCGTTGGTGTGGACCCTCCACCCAACCCGACAAGTCTGCCGACTTCCCGCAGAAGGCGCTTACCTCGAGCGTGCAAATCAATTCCGGCTACCTACGCTGAAGCTGTCAACATTCCTGTGGCGATGTCGCTTAACTGTGATAGCAGAGACGACCTGCCGTCAAAGAATCCGCTTTGAGTGAGGCCACCGAAGAGGACTCCTCGGAAGATACTATCGAAGGAGCCCCTGCTGTTTCCAGCAAGGCTCCCAAGGACTCCCGTTCTCAGCCGGGATGAATCATCGTTCGAGGAACTGGAGGGCCTGAGTGCTTTCTCCGTGGATGTCCTCTCCCTCCCCGAGCAATCTTCCCGGAGAAGTTCAACGTTCTAAGTTGAGTCGCGCCTCTCCGCATGGGGAAAGGCAACAACATTCAGCACATCTGATGATCCGTGGTTCTGCAGTTCCTTCAAAAAACGTTACTGGAGTGAAGATGGCGTATCTTCACGCCAAGGGCCTTCACCCAGATACATCGGCTGAGGACTTGCAGAGCTTTTTGGCAGCGACCGCTGCATTCAATCCTTCTTGGATGACCATCAGGAGGATTGTCAGCAGGCGGACGCTCTCAACTTCTTTCAAAGTCGGGGTCATCGCGACTTCGCTGGAGTCTCTCATGGAACCTCAAGTGTGGCCTGAAAGGACCATCGTTCAACCCTGGATACGCATAAGACGAAAGAATCGCAGTGAACAGTGGTTGAAACCAACTTGAGTAAAGATATTGACATATTTAGTGTTATATTGCTTTAAATTCAGTACTGGTGTTTATGGAGGCGAAATGTTACACGTTTTATTTTGTGACAATAATGCCTTGTTATTTGTGAGTCAATCATGATATACTTATGACAGGGTTTTTGTTGTTACAAGTCAAACTGTTTATCTTGAGTCTCCTGACGCTAGTTCTGAGTGTGAGGTCAGTGATACTAAATGTGTCAATAAATTTAGATCACCACATTTATGTTACCTATGGTATTTTTATTTTATATTATATTATTGTATTTATATTATTGTACTTCAGAAATGCATTGAATTGATAATATTTGTAATGTTTCTGCAAGGAAAAAAATAAATAAAATTGAAATTGAAATTGAAATGATCAATATCGTGGATTATGCAAACCTGGGGTATGTGAACTTTAATCTTAAAGTTGATCAAGAGATAAAAGTGATAGTGTCTGTAATTGTTTTTTGGGTGCAGCAGAAAGCTAAAACATATGATACAAGTTTATTTTCTCTAAGCCTTTAGAATGTCGATGACGTATAAGGCTGTCAAGGCCATTTCATGGTGTGAGCTCTGTATAGGTGCGGAATGCATGTAAAATTAACACAAGACAATTAATTTGACAGCTGATTTTTGATAATAACTTTTAGTGGTCATGTGTACTATCTAGGAATCGAAAAGGGAATAAAATATGACTTAATCATTTTTTATTCATTCCTTCTGAATGTTCTTCAATTTGGAAGCTTGATTTGGAGCCTCAAGTGCAATGTTAAAAAAGATTACTTATAGATAAGTTGTGTGTGCTAAAATACCATACGTGTGCAATAAATTAAACGCATTATAGAACTAGAACCCGAAATGGATTAAACATTCCTAAAGCAGCAAAGTGCACAATATAATGGAACAAACAAAACAGTTGCAGCATTCTCTCGACGGTGAGTGCATAAGCAGACTCCGCTTCTGCTCTAGCCCTAGATGCACTTTTATGCAATACAATGGGTGGTAAGGCCAAGCACACGTTAAGGAGCACAGCTGAAAGGTTAAAGCTCTCCACTGTCGCGTAAGCAGTCCTGATCAAGTTCGATTTTCAAAACAAACGAATGATATATTTAAATTTAAAATAAAATGCTTCCTTGAATTGGAACATTAACCGAAATGTTCCAAATTTGAAAAGATACTCTAATCCGCTTGAATTTTTTTTATAATTTTATATTTAAAGGATATTTTGCACATTTTCTATTTCTTTACTATCTCAATCCGACAAAACGCTTGTCAGCTTAGTAAAGTCTGGTTACAAATAAGGATCTGCTTACTTAAAGTTTCTTTATTTGTAGATATTTGGGGTGACTAATAGACTATAACTGCTGTTATAGTCTATTAGTAAAACTACTCTTTTTACACAATAACTTCAGTCATATAGTAATAGTTTTAGATCAACAATACTTACGCAAGGCTTGGCCTTCTTCATAATATGCAAGTATCTTAGAATTAAAATATAATATATCTTAGTTTCTTTTAATTAAACCGTTTTGCTTATTATAAATAACTTATCATTTTCAATACGATTTAATGAAAACATAAGCAATCGGGCATGGAAAATACAATATTACTATGTTTTTTATATTTTAATCAATTACTTTGAGATCTATTTTTATATTAAATATATTTCATACCTTGTTTTAGCATGGATCACACTGATGAAGCTTTCATAGTTCGAAAAACTACAGTCTTTCACCAACTGAAACAGTGCTTAACATAATATGAAATTCATAACTATTAAATACGTTTTAAATAATTTTGCCCACTCGCAACTTCTTCATTTCCTTTTTATTTGTGACTGCAATTCTTATCCATTTCAGAAGCTTTTTTCTCTTTACCACAATTGTTGTGAAGAGACTCCTAATTGTTAACTGACAACTTATGTGGGAAAAAAAAAGACAAAAAATGGTAGAGTCCATAATCTTTTCATTACCGTTTTAATGTGTTATTCTGAATGCGATTTTATAAAATGGAATTAAAAACAATGCACTAGGCTCGCATATGGAGAGGTTGAGCTTTGTAAGGGAGTAGACAAAGAGGCTTTGCCTGCCACTGTGGACCTCGCTGGAAGGCTGTATGTAAACAATGTAAAGGTAAAAGTGAAGTGGAGAAGCCGACCAACTACCGCGGTACGCAGTCACGACTCGTGAGGCCTAACAACCCTCAATTACACGGGTGTTTTCAACAGAATCTTTATGCAGTTATCAAGTATTCACTTAGCATGTATCATGCATTGTTATTGTACTTATTGCGCTTAAGAGTTTTGTCTCGGGATCCAGAAATCAGAGGCATCAGAAATCAAAAGTAAACTGATTAAATTTCGAAAATGTCTTGACATTAAACATAGATGCCTAGTTTGTTTTTGTGATTTTTGTGATGCATTGAAATTATTATGTGTAAAGTCCTCACCTAAAGCCAGTGTTCAAAACGTTATATTGAACACAACTGTGTTGTATTAAACATCGAAAACCATTAAAGTAATTATTACAATCAACTCTTCATGTTAGATTCATTCAGCAGGTACTACACAGGGCACTTGGCCCTTTATTCAAATTGAGGTGATCAAGGTCCAAAACAACAAGTTTCGAGGATTCTTCGGTGAACGAAATTCTATGTATTAGTAATATTAACATAAATATTAATAAAAAATGCTTACGCATCGATCCGAAGCATGGACCATCTCAATAATCTGCCACTCTATGTGGATTGAAGGGATCATGGTCCAAAAACGGTATCGAGGAATGTGCAGTGTATGACATTTAATGTATTAATATTACTTTTTGAACTGCTTACTCAGTCTCGGAGATAGAAAAATGAAAGTCTTAAAAGCATGCAAGGATAGTGGTTACTGACAGTATTGTAACATGGATAATAATTACTTCAGCTTCATAAGAAGAAAGTGTATAAAATATTATGGGCTTTATAGCAAAATCTTGAATACTTTAAATAAAATATATTAAATAAAATATTTGAATTGACGAATTAAAAAATATATTATAAATAGATATTTGCTGTTATTGTTTGTATTTGAAATCATACCTACGAAATTTATTACAAGCCTTTGATATGTTTTATACTTTAGAAACAAAATACTTAAAGAGTGTTTATTTGATACATAAAATAATGATGTTCCTAGTTTAAAATTAAAGAGACGATATTGTATGGACAATGGCAAAATTAATTTAAAAAAACACGCGTTTTGTTTTCATATATTTTTACTTTTGTTTGTAATGCTATACTCAAATCTGAATTTCTATTAAAATAAGATAAGTAAACACTTGTAATTTACATGATTTTTTCTGGCACACAAACACAAGATATATTTTTAAACACATCGCTTAACGAACGTCTAGCGTAATTGCTACTAACATCCTCCTCTCTCTCAAAAGGTGTGTTGGCGGGATTAGGAGCAGATTAATAACACAGACTTTTTCAGAAGCACATTGACGTATATTTATGATAAAACTTTACAAAATTTTGGCTCGACCTACTCACAGCATTAGGCCGAGCCACAATACAATATGCCCTCGCTAACGGGCGGGACACCACTGCCTCCGCGCTCGGGATGGGCTCTCGCCCGCACCACAAGCGGTGGTCTTTATAACTATGACCGTACTTATCCAAAATGTCAATATGGCGGACACATTCATGTCTGACAAGCGAACAGAAATAAGAGACGAAAGATTCTATATCGAGGTTTTCGGTACCAGGCAGCAGGGGCTATATCGTACTGATGTCACTACAAATTAAAATCTCTCCAACAGTTTTCCAATTTTTTTGTTGAATATAATAAATATACAACTTAACACTAATAGTGCACTGTATTTGAAGTACTATATGTTCATTGTACACGCTTGTTTGAATTCGTATTGTAGCGACAAAGGGATTCACACACATGCAAAGATAATAAGCATTCAATGCGTGGCGATATTATCGCTAAGAAAATATTGTCAGTTCCCATGGACAAATTACCGCGGCCGGCGGAATCAAATAATCTAGTTCGGAGGAATCAGACGCGCGTTTAGCCGGTTACTCATTACGTGACCGGCCGCGGCGGCGATAAATTCAAATTACCGGGTCAGCGGTGCGGGCCGCGCTTGAGAGCCTCTGAAGCAGACCGCTATCTAAGCATCTGTAACATCAGCTCTTGAGCTCGAAGAACTGAAAGACTAAAACTATGTTAAGCTACTGAGAAATATGCTTTTACTACTGACGAATAATACATACAGGTTACAAAGGTAAAACCCAGGAAATGCGCCCTTTTACCATAGCAGGATTTAAGTCCTACATAAGTTGATATTGTGAGTTCACTAAGTCATCAATCCTGAAAAAGACCCCTACAATGGCGCTCGAAATATTGTAAAGGAGTAATTCGCCACGCAAGGTTAAACCCAAAAGCCACAATATCAAATCTGGCCGTGAAAACCTAAGAACCTACAACAGTTCATTATGTTGACGTAAATTACTCTTTTTATTCTCTAAAACTATTTCATGTTATTACTAGAAGCCTATTCTTGCGACACGTGATGTCTTCAGTGCCACTTTCTGTATATTTCCCATTGCACGACAATTTCGACTTCTTATTTCAGAATTCCTTACTTTGTCTTTGATATCCCCTGCTGATGATAACTTTGTGAAAAAAATTTTTCTTCATATTCTCTTGAACATATAGGCATCTTAGCGAATACCAGGGATCTTAAGAGAAACAACTATATTATGCGATATATACTTTTATATGATTTGTTAATATGATTTCTTAATGAAATCGAATGATTAGCTTAACTCTGACAATAAGTAAACCATTTGATCCTTCGAAGCGGTAAATTCCAATTAAAACTAGTTGTTATCAACATACGGTTAGCGTTTATGTTTTATGCAAACGAGTATCGCTCTTTTAAATGCGCTATTTGTCGATCGTAGATAATTTTTACTTTTCATATAATTCGTAATTCTCAAAATATTTTTCGTGCCTAGAATAGATTCTTAAAGCAATTTTTCCATTAATTTAACTCTTAGGTGAGTTCAATTACAGATAATGACGCCAGTTCATCAATCCAATCAAAATATCTATATTTCCGGAACAAAAAGTTGCTTTGAAAGTTCGTGTCCTCGCATATCGAAGCCTTCATATTTAATTATTTGGGCATATAGAGGAAAACACTGACAGAAAGCAAATTGAACTACCATTTGTGAAATTAAATAAACATTTAAAAAAAAATCTTAAAACGTTTTAAAAATTAATTAAGTCGAGAATTATTTTAATTCCACGTGAATTTTATAAGGGAATCTAATACATATTAAACATACAAAGTTATATTACATATATTAAAACAAAGTGCCGCCTATGCAGCATCTATGTTAGCTAAATATTAACTTTTTTACCATATCCGCTCAATTCAGTAAGCTCAGATAGTCTATGCCTTGTCCCAGAACACCTGTATAACTGGGTGTCCACATTAGAACATATATGGTTCCCAGAAGCCTTCAAAAGCATGAGCCCGTGAATTTGTTTGCACAGACTGCAGCTGTAGTACCAGAGATATATATTTGGGTGTTCAATATTCAGTGTTTTTAAGGAGATCGAATCAGTCTGATGCTTCCAAAGCCTGTTGAATTTTGTCCTTAAGGAGTGGCTCAATTCTCAATCTCACCAAAATTTTATGCAGTCATATAATACGTTTTATAAACAGGTCCTTGCGTAGAAAACTGGGAAAACTATAGATTGATTTTTTTAGGATCAAGGCGGCCTTCCATACTACACTCGAGAAATAAACAATGAGTCCTAGACTTAGTCCCCTAGCTGTATGATATTATTCAGATGCAACAGAAGAAAAAAAATTCCTTTATATTTTATCCCATAAATACAGGATAAAAAGATAGTCTTCTTCATAGTATCCATCTGGCTCGCCTATCTGAGATGGTTTTTACTAGGTGCCTATCTTTCTTGAACAATGAGGTTTTGAGGATAATGAAGGAAGATACGTTGTTCGTGACGATTTCGGTCTCCATGGAAATTCCGAGAATTCTTCTGTATGGTTGAGGGTAAACTTGTAGAGGGCGCCCTAGACGGGACTATTTGCAAAGTGTTTGAAGACATTTTAACTCTTACACTGAGCTGAAGAGGGTTGCGGAGGATCGAGAGGAATGGAGATCAAATTTCAAGATTCTGTTGCTGCAAACCAATCCACCGGATTGATACTACGAAGAAGATCTTCCTTGATTATGCTGAGAACGTGATTGTTCGTGACGTTGTCTCTCCAGCAAATTCCGAGAATTCTTCTGTATGTACATTATATTGTCATTAATATTGAAGCTTTTGCAGAATTTTAACGCGCGACACTGCCAGCATGAGAATCGAACGCTTCCATTTGTGCCACTTGATGATGTTCTACTGGCAGGTGATGAGTTCCTGGTGACTAACAACAAGTCAACTCTGCCCCGGGACCAACACCTCGGACGTCTCAATTCGAGGACCACCAGCTGGCACACGTCACGCCCTGTCAATCACCACATAACCCACGGCACGTTCCTCTAATCGTTTTTTAGACCCGCCGCACCAAAACTAATCAACCTTTTAAAATCATTTCCGTTTAATAGTTATTTGTATTTATTATATTGTTGTTGTTGCTGTAATGTACACGGTATTTTATTTGTAAAAAATGGTACACAAAATTATTTAAAGTGAGTCTGATATTGAAGCTGTTGGGTTAAGCCGTATGTGGCGAATTATTAATTTCCAATATTTCGACCGCCATTGCAGGGGTCTTCTTCAGGGTTGATGAATTAGTGAATCAACACTGAAGAACACCCCTGCAATGGCGGTCGAAATATTGGAAATTTATAATTCACCACACACGGCTTAACCCAAAAGCCACAATATCAAATGTGGCCGTGAAAATCTAAGAAGTTATTAAAGTGAGTCTTATTAGAATAGAAAATATAAAGTAAATTAATGATTTGATCTTTTTTCTCAATGTTTTCAGCATACACTTTGAGATCCATTATAAATATTTTTTTATTTACCATGTTTTTACATGAATCACGTTAGATATGGCCTCTATTTAGGAGACTGTAGTTTCAACTAACTCGAAGCCTTCCTCAGTCCATTACTATCAATAAGCAGCTGAGCTGCATAATTCGTAAGTAGTCGAACCTGAAAAGATAAATAATACATAAATCACTATCTTCTTTATCCTTGCAATCCTATCAGTCTCCCTCTGTTATCATTCCCTGATAGACACACCCCCTAGCCCCTCTCCTACATAAAAGGGTTTGACCACTTACGACGTATTATGCAGCTCAGTTGTCTCTTGACAGTGATGGATTGAGTAAGACTACGAGCTAGTCGAAACTGCAGTCTCCTAAATAGAGGCCATACCTAACGTAATCCATGTAAAAACAAGTAAATAAATATTAATTATTTATAATGATAAGATCAATCAAAACTTACCGTATATCTCATAAAAAGTCTTATATAGTATAAAGATTTTTTTTACTTTAATTTAATTTACAGTATTAATATATCTCTATTAAACTTAATATTATTTTTCAAAATTATTTCACCGGTCACGTGTTCTAAAGACAAGATATTTTACTGTGAATGTTTCATGTTTACAAAAAGCTTACATTATTTTGAAACGTTGGTAATACTCGAAGTTATAAATAAATGTGTATTTCAAAATTATTGTTGTTTTGGTATTTCAAAGACATTTATCGATATAAATACAAGCTATTTTAAAACCACACACAGAACCGTGTCTTCACAATATTTTTCTTGCTTTGTTATGAAAATTATTGTGAAAATCCAATTCAATGACGCACAGGAAATTATTTCTGGAACAGCACTATTTAAAGAAAATTTGCAAATTTTATGGTATTCTTATAACGCAAATATTTTAATATTTCTGATTAGGTTTTTTTCTAAATTAAATGAAAAATAGTCACCGGAATATTTGTTTATTTGTCAAATCATTGTATTAATTTTTATGTAAACTTTCACGGTGAATAGTATTTTTTTGTAAGCATATACAGGCGAATACCGACAGATGGTAATGATAATGCCATTATTGAAGATGGCTAAGCGATGCATGTCAATTTTCGGTCCGAAGACGTTATAACCTATAGCTTTGCATTCACGTATTCATCTATTTTTACTGGAATTAGCTATAAATGGGTGGTATTCATGTGACGAGTTGCACCTACCACGGATTTTAATTAAAAGACTTTGCTATGTCTGGAACTTTATGGTTGAGAGATCACATTCATACTAACCGACAATTTGCATATAGATTAGAAATATATTAAAAGTATTTTTTATTAAATTTCTGCCGGGGATCGCATCCAAATTTTTCGGTATTTGTAAGCAAACGCTTTACCACAAAGACATGCCCGCCAGCATAGGTTATGACATTTTAGTCACGCAAGCTTAAGACCAAAAGTTTTGCGTCGTGCTAATCATTCCATCTCCATAGCTGTCTTTTGTTCAAGCCTCCACGGTCTCGTCCTTAAGGAAATATAATATAAATAAATGTTGTCGAAAAGCTTCAGTCGCACAATTAATAAAGGCCAAGCATCATAGTACGTGGCAGAATACATTTGTTGCAATTGCTTAATACCAAATATCAAAAAGTAGTGATACCATAAAACATTTTTTGGAAAGTTTTTTTCATTCACAGCATTAAGGAAATATTTTTAAATAAATAATATGCGAAATTTAATCATTTATTATATTTATGTGGTTCGTAATGTAATAAAGCTCTAACTAAGTACAACTACAGTACTTAATCTAAGCTCTTAGGTTATCAATTAAATATCACATAAAGCACTCGGTGGAGCTTTGAGATGCAAGGTTGCATTAAGGTTATCAACTGACAATACTTGTGAAACTGCATAGCTATAATTTTAATTTCATTTTAATTTATAATTTTTAAATTAAAATTTATTTACAATTATAATGCAAGGTTCCCGTGAAATGACGCGTCGAATTTATATTAAAGTTTTTTTAAAGTTCATATGTGCTGCTGTCATAATAAACCAATGACTACATTAGCCAATTATTGGAAATATTATAAATTAAACTTTATTTAATAATAAAAAGATTTAACAATAATTAGTGATATAATGGTAATCACTCATCTAAAAGATTTACGCGTTCAGTGCAATATATGAACATACTAGAACGTACAAATACTCGTATGTTGAAGGTATCTATATTCTGGCATTAACATACGGTGGGTTCATTGAACATAAAATATTAAAGACGCCCACAACGTGTTAATGACTTTATTGAATTAATATATTATTAGTTAATTAACTATTTGTGAAATTATATTTTGCTACAATTGTTGCGTGGAAGTTGCCTTTGTTTCTATGTCTATTATTGAAAAAGGCTTTTTCAAGGTGTATCTTTGAAAGTCGTAATTTTCAATTCACAAAATTTCATCATGTAAAAAACAGATTAAGCTTACGCTCTGCCATGGTATCTAAAGAATATGTAGCAGTCAATCCACCATCATCTCTTGACCAAATTTAAAATGGAATGTTGCCTTGTCTACTATCATACCTTATAAATTCTCACCAAATGAAACCATCCCCAAATTTTCAACGTAGTTTTTTGTTCACAAAATATACAATATGGCAGCGATGTTTTATTTTTGATTAAAATAATAAAGACGCTATATATATAGCATGTTTGAGTATAGCAGTGAATCACGGATATTACACATGGACTTAAATAAGCTTCCCCGTTCGAAAGGTGAAAAATTCTTCTAATATTTCTCTAGGTCAACGCTTTTATTAATTTGTACGCTATCTTTAACTCTCAATCTTGTCAGAAGTTGTTTTCATTTTTTTAAATCCGTTTATATAAGGTATTGTAATTTGTATAAAAATAACATGATTTCTTAAGATATTCAATCGAAATAAAACAATAATCCAGTGTAATTCTCAGCTTGGGCATAATCTAGCATGGCCTTTTATCTTTTCCCACGATCGCTAGCGTATCATTTGCTACAATGATAAACTGCAGCATCAAAGCGCATTCCGATATAGCGCACGCGGCCAAGTCTCACAGGTGATAATTTAAAATGATTGACGACGCAAAATCAATATGTCACCTGCTCCCCGCGCCCATCTGCCTTTCGCGGAATGGATTCGTTATTTATTAAGCTTTAATGCGATGTAATGGCGCGGTAATCAATTGGCCTGAGAGCTTTTAGCGTCAGTCACCGGAGCTTTTTGCAAGGCGGAGCATTCGTGTGTATGTGCCAGGCGCTCGGTACCGATGAGCGCGATATTCAGACTGTCTTGTTTTATTGGCTTATTAAGGCCGTATACAGATTAAATTAAAGGGGACACCAATACAAAATAAGTTTTATTCTAAAATATGCTAATATCAATAAATTAATACAAGTTCATAAGCAACAATCCATTATGTTTAGAAGGTCAATTCTACTATCGGATATAGAGGTTCTTAAAAAAAACCACCTCCAGTAATTTTCATGAACAGAAATAGTGACATCATTTAATTATTGCGTTTCCTTTATATAAGCAATGCAATAACCTGGTTCTCTCTTGATTTTTACTTTCTTCGCATTACCTTCGCGGCGTGCACGTGAAAGCAGGAAAATAAAGTTTGTCTCGCCTCGTTCCTTTTTCAAGACACACCCTTTTTTTGACAGGTTTATTGTGAACGTTTTTCATATTAATTTCAATCTTATTTATCAAATCATTCACTCGGAAAAACAAATAAAAACATATAAAAACGTATAATATACATCAGATGGCTGATGGCAAGTTATATTACTTGCATTAATACAAATTTTGTTGAGTAAAAGGAGATATGTTAATACGAGTAGTACATATATTTATTGTCTTTGGCCTGTAGGCAAAAGATTAATTGTTGTCATATAAATAATTATATGTATTTTATTGAATCGGTACGTCATCCACTTATTTCATTGTTATAAAAACATTATTTCATTAAAAAATATTTGTGGATTTCTGCTGTAGTTATGATATTAAAAATGTAAAAATATGATAGTTTATTTTATATTATGGTTGTCTATATTAAAAGAAAAATCCTTTAAAAATTTTCAGAGTAACAGAAACAACTACCTATCATTTTTTGCTAGCAAAACTCAATGTACAAATATTTTTATTACAATTTTTTTACATAATGAAATCTGTAGTAAGAATTATCGATTTGTAAACATTTTTACTAGCAATAAAACATTAAATGTATGAAATTGCGTCCTACTCTCCTCTACGTACAATGAGCTCTGACAATGAAAGGGAGTTGTTTTAACGTCTTGTAAGATTAGCAGGTTGTTGTCAGTTCTCACACTGGCATCTCTTAATAATACTGTGTCATATTTTAACTGAGAAGATTTACTACACAATTCCATGGTAATTTTAAATACCACTGAAAACATCTTAAATAACTCATTGCACTGACAATAACTTCAACAACAGTTAAGACTGTAATGGCATTTTTTATTATTATGAAAAACAACATTAATTAGTTTTATTTCTCACTTTTTGAAAATATTAATTTAATATTACTACAACGTATATTTTAATTTTGATTGATTTTGATTTTTATTTTAAGCTTTAGATATATTGAATAGCTATTTCTTATTAAACAATTAAAAAAACATTAAAAATAGCTTGTTGTAAGATTAGATCTCACTCAATTACAAGTAAACCAACATTGGATGTGGATACACATTTGGATGGGTATCCACCTGGTATTTACCGCGTGTCTTTGCGATAAGCCAATTTTTAATAAACAATATACAAATATTTTTTATTTTATAATATTAAATAATTTCATATTTTTCCCATAACGATTTCCCGGTCCTTTCGATATTTTGTACCATCTATTTTTTACTATTATAATCCACGAATATTTGTTGTCATCTTTTGTTATAATTTTAATTATATTAAATTTATAAGTAGGGAGTTTGTAAGCATATTTTTTCACTTCTTTGTTCTTTGCTTTGGCGACCTGCTCCTCATTTATCCTCCACGCATTCCTATGACAATCCCTTGATCTGAAGTTGCCTTAATTAGACTAAAGAGATGTCAATAGCTTTATTAGTATCCTGCATCACTTTCAGTTACCAACAATAATTAAAAGAACTTAATAATGCATGTGAAACATTTAAGATATTTCTAAAAATTATAGTATGGATAAACAATAATGATGCTTTTTTAAAATCTTCATTTCAAATATATATTATATTATTTTCAATGTTTTCAGAATATACTTTAAGATCCATTATCAATATTTATTTAATCACCTTGTTTTTACATGGATCACGTGAGATAAGTTCTCTTTTAAGAGACTGCAGTTTCGACTAACTTGAAGCCATTCTCAATCCATCACTTGTTAAGAGATAACCGAACTGCGATAGTACTTTATAAGTCAGGGAATGATAAGACACACCCTTACCCCGCCTACTACATAAAATGGGTTTGACCTCTTATAAAGTCCTATCGCAGCTCAGTTATCTCTTAACAACTGATGGATTGAGAAAAACTACGAGTTAGTCGAAACTGCAGTCTCCTAATAGAGAACTTATCTTACGTGATCCATGTAAAAAAAATGTAAATGAATAAATATTTATAATATATTATATTTTACATTTTTGGTTTTGTATTTTAAGCCCCACACACTCAAACTACATGCAGCTTATATGCGGTGGCTTACGATGTATAATGATAGATATTATTAATGTAAATCACTGTAAAGATACGTTTCTTTCTCACGTATGTAAGTGCATAGCTGTCGGCGCAGATTCCTCTCGACATGTTCATATGACACATTACGCGGGGCAAATTGAAAAGTTTTCGGTTTCTTTCTCCGGCGAGCTGTGCGCCGCTACAATGTAGGATTTATCGAGGGCTTAACGTGCGGGTAATGGCCGAGGCGTAAATATCTTGTTCGCCGGAGAGTGTTGTCGTTCATTATGAAACCTTATTAAACATGATATATGACCTGCAGACATAGGCGCAACCAAAAATCCTTATAAATTCTGTGGCGGGCTAATGCTTAACCAACTGTACAAATTCCTGCATCTATTGTATATCTTATTGTGGCTTTTGGGCTTAGCCGTGTGAGGCAAACTTCATTCAACTAATATTTCAACCGCCATTGCATGGGTCTTCTTCAGGGTTGATGATTTATTTAGTTTTGAGTTGGTTTATTCCGATTATATTTTTTAATAACGCTTATAAATAATATATATACATAATCTGAATAAACCAACTCAAAACTAAATAAATCATCAATCCTGAAGAAGACCCCTGCAATGGCGGTCGAAATATTGGTTGAAGGAAGTTCGCCACACACGGCTAAACCTAAAAGCCACAATAACAAATCTGGCCGTGAAAACCTAAAAAGTTATTTAATGTATATCTATTTATCATTGTTTCCACTGAGCGCTTCTGCGCGCCCGTCTACAAAAGTGCATACGCTAGTTATGACTGTTTGCTGATGTCTGCCATTCTTCAGAATCCATTTACCAACCTAACAATTTCCTTATCTATTCCCACGTATTTCGTGGTTAGCAACGTGTTACGAAAGAAGGCAATACGAGACTCCCTGTGGCATACTAACTTCGCAGCCCTAGACTGAGGTCTATTTGACATCTAACTGATTCTTCTAGAAACACGGGAACGCCTTCAGCCACTCTCTAACAAGTAACTTTTTGCGTGCGTCCAGTAACGGGTCCCCAAAAACAGGACAGGACAGGGAGGGTTCTCACCAAGCATTTCCATTGTATGTCTCATATATGTCGTTAAAATCGCGATCTTCAGAGACTGCATCAATTACTGTCGCATATATAAATGTGTGCGTGAGCAGGCCTTTTATAAGAATATGACCATATGGACCAGGTCCTTCTTCTCTTTGCCGCATCCGTTGTCGCAACTCTGATCATCACTTAGCCGCCCGCCGGATCCATGAACTGTGTTACGCTGCAAAAATTTCGTCTGAGCAAATTTCAACTACATACGTAACGCTTAAATATTTATATGATCAATTCTAGAACCTTCCAAAAAACGAAATTAAAATAATTTATTAACTAAACTCAACCGCTCAAATATGATTGTAAGTAATTCCGCTAACCATTCTAAATTCAATATTATGTAAATGTAAAGTTTACCGTCTTACATGTAATAAAATTCTCCGTAACTTTAAGTAGTGTTATTATTTTTTCCCTTCATGTTCGGAATGTTTGTGTCATGTTCCAATCCCGTCACAACACGCATAAAAATTATCTTCTTATAATCCGTGACAGCACACATACATCCACATTCCAACAATACATCGTTTTAACATGGATCACACAGACCGCTGTTTCACTTGATGGAAAACTACAGTTTTACGATCTATGAAAACTTCATCAGTTCCAAAGTGCACAAACGTACTGACGTGTAAATTAATATTTACTGATAAACAAAAATTTTCACTAAAATGGGTGGTCTATTTAAGCAAATAACTATAATGAAAGAGTTTCCCTCATATGAAATGGCATATTAAAACTGCTTAATATTTTTAGTTTAGCTTTATATTTACCGCGGTCTTTGGCAATTGTGCTTTCGGTTTTGCGGCACCATTTGTCATTTACTGCAGGAATGTATAAGTGAGCTGAAATCGAAGGCATTGTTCAGAGATGATCTGAAATTTTTTGAGAACTCGCATATAAAAATATATATTTAATTTTATCTTAACCTAGTTTTTGATCATATGCGATGGACTAAAATATTATCATTTGATTTTGGTTCCGCCTGTGATTCGGGTGGTAATGAAATGTGTGTCTTCCCTTGGCTGGACCATCCGCAGCCTCCTGATATAGTTATACCGACCTGAACTAAGATGAAGTGCATCACCGCCTGCAGTTATGTTTTAATAACGCACCCAAGTGTCCCTTCGCCGGGCCAGTTAAATAATTATCAATTATCATGGCATTCAGAAACAATACAAATAAATAACAACCACTCGTAACACATAACACTATCGACGCGTTTAAGACTTTACAAAAGGCTTTCACTCATACGAGTATATTCCATTCCCTAGCAAGAACATCTGATCAACAAAAAATATTCCTTCAATTTTGTATAAAGTTCTTTTTACTAAGAAAATTGAATAAGAATCACCAAATTTAATTGAATGTTAAGTTTGTACAATCTTCCAGCACAAAGAGAGCCTCAGTTTTAAGAAATATCAGCTTTAATAGATCCTTTTTAGTGGTATACAAATAACAAGTTTAACCTTTACTCCTAGCTAACTGTAGAGTAGAAGGTTGCTGAATATGTCGCATACCATAACTAATATTAACTACATCATGCAGAAAAACACTGAATAACGGTATTGTAGCGATTGGATCTGTTATTTCTGTGCAGCTCACCATTATAAGGATAACTTAGCATTGTGTGTAAAAAGTAAATCCTCCAACACGATATTTTCCATTTCCATACCCTTGACTGGATCACAAGTTGTCACAAATTGCCACCATAAAAGTCAGCCGCCATCGTCTTCACCTAATCTTATGCCTTCTAAAGTTTCGAGTACATTCTGTGCTTAGTTGGCGACTACCTTTCACGACAGCGAGAGTCAAAGAATTGAAAAAAAGGCAGCTTTATCTTATGCTTAACTAAATTGCACATGGAAAAAAGAAACCTGTTTATTCTATAACACTTGAAATTTTAAAATGATTAAGTCCTGCGTGCTTAAAGAAGATCCTGCAATATCATTACACTAGATACCGGTATATTTGGTTGGTTTTTAAGGTGAAACTTCCATTTACCACCAATATTACCTTCATTTGGGAAGCACTGAATGCATCGTGATCATAATATATTCGTAATTGAATAACTTGGTCCATGTTCCCTCGAGTATCATTGTACGTGGCATGTTCTACGTGACGCAAAGTATTTTTAAAGCAAATCGAAATGTATTTCAATGTTCATTAATGTTGAAAAAAAAAAACAAATAAATAGTGTGAACACGTTGGCGTTGAATGAATTTACTCGTAATGTTTTATATATATTTAAAATATATAAGTATCCATTTCATATATGTTAAAAAAATAACCTTATATATAATTATAAAGCATAAATAATAAACGAATATAAAATTTTATTAGAATATTATCTATTTTATCTACAAATATAAAACAATCAAACGATGTTTGTAATATTTTTACGTTAAAGCCAAACATTATGATCTCATAATTTTCCTTTATTATTTGCATATGCCTCAAAACGGATTCGGATTTAATTATCTAATAAAAGATTCAAATTTTGAAATAAATTAACTGTTACATTACTACTACATTAACTTACTACCCTACATAACTATACGCCTGATATTAAGCACAAAAAACATTATGATACAAGCGTAATGATGTATGTAACATTCATTTAAGTTCAATACAGTTAATATTAAAGGTAAATAAATTTATATAAAGACATATGGAAGCTATTTGTATCGTCTATAAGCAAATAAAATGATTATTTTTATTACAGGTGTTTTCAGCAGGTACTGAGGTGTAAATTGGAATTTTGATTGACCGCTCAAGTCCGGCGAAGTGGAATATTAATGAGGAATGGTTACCTGTTACAGGTACGCTCCATCACACGAGTAATTAAAACCCTATGCATGGATTAGCGTCGTTTTTAGTCATTTTCTGATCCCGATGACAGCACAGAGACGATGTATTTTTTCTGTACATGGGTACAGGAGAACGCCGTAAGCCGACGAGAAATACGATATGTGGATTTTTGACGTTTATAATTTTGGAAATAACTGACCGTCTCATCTTAATGAACTTGGTTAACATTTATTAATTTATATTATTTTTCATGAACACATTTTAACTTTCGTTTTGAAAAAACTAGTGAATAATAAATTTTTACAATTACGTTTATTTAAATAATACCCGTGTGGGGAGCCTATCCCCCATCGGGCGCGTCCCCAGGTTGCGGATAGGGGAAGACCTTCCAAATATGGATGGTAGGAGGGAAATAAAATACCTCCCGTGGACAAATAGGCCGGAGAAGGCAAACTTCGATACAAAAACCCACACTGAGAGGCTTCTTTAACAAATTTTGAAGGAGAGGCTCCCAGTGGAAGACCATCCATAAGCTTCTCCGATATATTCGGAGGTGAGGCTATGATGGATCTATGAGGTGGGCAGGACCTCATAGCTGAGATGGTGGCGGATGAACCGAATTGGTGGTCAACGGCAGCTCTCTAGCTTTCCAAGAAATCTAATGACTTTGTGTCAGGTGGCAACCGGCAGTAAAACAAAAACCACAAAAAAAAACATGATGCACGAGAAGACCTGAAAGACCAAAAGCAACCTGGACTGCAACTGAAAACAAAGATCTTTAGACTCTGGGCTTGACCGAGAATGCAACGCAGGACAGACAGACATGGCCAATGTTCACAAGGAAAGCCAAGTCCAGATGATGGGAAATGGCGAGGCTAAAGAAGAAGACGTTTACTTAACTAATAAACATTCCGTTATTTACGATCTACGACAACGTAAAACATTCTTAGTCGCGACCTTAATGACATTATAATGCCAAAAGTCTTGTGCATTACGCAAATTTTGAGGCATCTAAATTTTGCACGAAAATTAAATACAAAAAATAGAAGTAGCAGCTGTAATATTTTAATCATATTCGTATGTTTTTGTTAATCGACATTATTAAGGAGATGATTAGCCTGATGCTCTCTATGCCATTAAAACATCTAAACTCAATCAAGGGCTTCCAAGTAAGCGTCCAAGTCCACGTTATTTAACACATGATCAAACGAGAGCTTATTGTATACAACATAAACTGAAACTGTTTAGTTCACCAACGTATTTAAAAAGGTAAGTAATTTTACTATCAATAAACGTGTGTTTTATTAAATTCATTTACTCATCTTAGTCTCAATAAATTCAGATGAAATTCCAGCATGTTTTGCAAGCGTTTTTCCATTTACAGCGATCCCATTACAACAGATATTACGCAGTGTGTTTCAAGCAGCGAGTTAGTCTACAGTCTATACTCTATGTAAAAACGGACGCTGCTCGGTATCATAAAATGCTTTGCCCCGTTAAGGTGTGTTTGCACTCAATTTTCGCGTTCCCTCCGTGTCCGACATAAAGAGAACCGCCTCGTAATACACGCCGGTGACAACACAATCCCGGCGGCGAGAAGACAATCTGTTGATCTGCACGTTCTGCCAGTACAGCATCCCGGTCTAGGACGTTTATCCTGCGACAATATCGACCGACCTTAAGGCCGATTTTGATAGACACCATCAGACCTAAAAAAAGCAAAAAATATTTTTCTTTTGAATACATTTTAGTACATATTAAATAGATAAGCATTTCATACCTTCTTTTATCATAGATCACACTGAGCAATTTCGCGAACTATGAAAGCTTCATTAGTTCCAACGTGCACAAACGTACTGCAGTGTTCCATCAAGCAAAAAAGTACTCAGTGTGATCCATGTTAAAAGAAGGTATGGAATACTTAATATTAAGATGCAAGCTGTGTGGTTACTATCTCATTTTTAAGTAAAAATAAGTAAATCTTTCATATTTTCGACGCCAATTAAAAAAACGTGTCTCGGCCTCTCAGAAAAAATAACCTATACTTTTTATCCATTTAAGAAGTGAATATTATTTTTACTCCATTTATTATTTTAATGACTAACGTCCAATGGTTGTAAGCGATTGTTTAGAAGCGACTCTTACTGGACTAATATAGGTGGCAAGCTGATCAAAATCCGAATGATTGAATCGTCGAAGAGACTTTATTGTTCTCTGTTGTGATACTAGTGCGACATGGATAATGTAGAATCCAATACGAATAGTTAAATTTCCGTTACTGAATATGAGTTTGTCGAATCAAAAAGCTAATAAAGTTGAATTACATGTATACTTGAGTTGAGAAACGTGTATATCAACTCAAAACAACCAATTTTTCTTACTCCTTTCTGAACACTTTGAAATAATCTCTCAGCATATGTGTTCTTCCAACTTCAATAACTACATGCTTTGTCAACCACTACGCATGAGACCGTAGAGGACCAAAACCTTTTGGTGGTGCACTCCTGCGTAAAGACTTTCTAGTATTTTCAAGAAAATGTATCTCTAGCTTACGAGTTATCGTGGAGCGTTTTTCAATCAGCATTTTTATCCGCAAGGTCTGGTTTATTTGGTCCCAAAGATTTTTTTCTATGTATCTTTGAATTCCTGGTTTTTGAAGTTTTCACGTCTACAACACTTAATTACATGAAAGAGTCCAATTTTAAAATAAGCTTTACTCTTACTGGACCCGCGTCTTAGCAATTTATTTTATTACTGAAATAACAAGTATTTAGTATCGCTAACGTGATATGCAAATGTGTATTTCGCATTAACTTACTAGTAAACTAAGTCATTTTCTGGATAAAGAAAGCGCTCTCAGCGAGCATTAAACGTTCTAATTAGACCATTTTATTTCACACAAATCGACTCGCTCTTAATTGGATTATTTAATTGCGACTGTTTTATACCATGAATAGTAGATAATGCTATAATCGAAGTACCTCTTAACTGCTTCTAATGACATCAATGTCATAGCAAGTATAATTTGCATTTAATGGGGTTGTAATCTTTTCGATAAGCATCACTTTAAAATTAAGTAATCACATTTTTAATAAGATAACTTTATTCCATACACTCTATAAAAATGTCTGGCATTAAAAAAAATATTTTGAGAATAAAAATCATAATTTTTAATTTCTTTCTTTGATACGGTTTATTTAAGCATCAAACGTCTTAAACCATAACACTAGAACAATAAAATGTTTTTATTAAGCGAATGAAATTATGTGTTACAATAATTTCAATTTCGTTAAATTATGAAAGACGTATCTGAACTGTAAAATGTTCTCACCTGATGTCAAGAGATCATAACCTTAATCCATAGCAAAATTTATAATAAAATATATTTAGTTCTAAAACTCCTATGCATAACAAAGACTTAGATATATATCAAATTAACGCTTAAAGATCCATTAATATTTTCTACTAGTAATTCTGGTTAACCCTTTCATTACGGTTCGGTTTGAATACACATTATACTGTATATTATAAAACTAGTATTTGAAGCAGAAATTTATTTATCTGGTCTATTTTTATATATCACTTTGATTCTTGTATCTTTTAGCTATCAGATGATGCATAAAAAACTATTCTAAGAAAGTAGCGAAACGACAAATCACGTCAACCGATGTTAACGGTCATGAAATCTTACGACGGCATATGCCAACAAAAATATGAAAGGGTTAATAAGCTGTCGAATATTTGTCTCCTTCGTGTGCATATATATCTAAGGATAAGAAATGAACAATTAAAGCTATTAACCGTCTGGCATTAATTTGTGCTAATACATGCACGAGCTATGGACAGATTTTATTTTGCACTTTTCCTGAAAAACAAAAAAATATCCCTCCTTCTAGCATACTTTGCATTCCAACTTTACACGTCTCGGAATACCCAGGCCGTTCGCCGTCATGTTGGTCGGTTTGTATTCAATGTGCGCCGCTAATATGGCGCGAGAAATATTGACAGCCGGGGTAATTTATATGGGCGCTGGGCAGTACCTTGTGTGGAGACTCCATTCTCCCTTAGAGGACCAGCGCTATCATTATATGATAAGTGATTCGAGGGATTCTCCGCGAAACTCTGCAGCCATTTAGGACTTAGACGACAGCATTGCATTGTTCTTCTTCGATTTACTCTGGAGAATATGGTCACCGTAAATTGCCGCTATAAACTTCTGTCAGCTGCTATGTTTCTAACTTAATCCATAATCATTTCTGCACAAAATATTTTATATAAACATCTTATACAGAACTATTGATTCACACATACAAATTCAGAACAGGGATATTTTTATACGATTTTTTTCTAATCAATAAACGGCACTTCGAACCAAATACCACCATCTGTCGTTTATTTTTCTAAGTGTTCTGCGATTGTACTTGTAAATATGAAATTTACATGAAATGTTTACGTAAAATTTTTAACTATATATAATCGTGTCGGAAACAAAAGGGTCAGATCCTATCTGCTGCTCATCATCAGGTCTTCCTGGGTCACTCCAGAAGGTCTTACAGGGTCTGCTCCACGCCGCAATCACATTTAGTCGGTCTACTGCAAAACTGCCTGGCTTTCATTTGTGTCCTCGTCTTGCATAATTCAGTCTGAATTCTGTTAAGGGACATCCATATATTCCAACCCTGGTCGTGTCCAGGGGCTAGGTCCTCTTTCGGGGAAATTCAAGTATTCCCCAGTTGCCCTTCTGTACATGTTCAGCTGCAGGGTGGCCTCAGATATTACCAGTTCCGCTATCGACTGTAGGAATCTTATACGCAAACATAGGGTGGAGTGTGTCGTTGGTTGCTTTGGAGAACTCCTTTTTGGTGGTGACTTCTCGCCGTATGTTTATTTATTTGGAACTTATTCTGCGAGTATCTACACGGTTAGATTTCTTAAAGTTAAATATAGTATTCGTGCATTATCTTTAAGATAATCTACTTTTCACGTTAAATTTTTCTAATGTTTTCCATCAAAATTCATTAACTGTGCAGTCAGTTTTTCCATATAAGGTCAAGAGTTCTAAACATACTTGTATCGTAATAGTATGTGTGAAGCTCATAATATTTTCATCGGTATCACCACTTCTATCGGAGCATTCGAGGCAAATTGAAATTTGAATATGAAACGCATTAACTGGTGCGTTTATCCGCTAACTGCCTCACTAGCCATAGAAAGATACAACACAACACCATAACTAACTACTGATGGACGATATTTACAACTAACCTAAGACCATCAACCCAAGATTCGAATAATCTCGACCCTCTTATTTTACACCACTCTTACACGAACCATAATTTCAAGGTAGTAAAAAATATTAATATATATTTTTAAAGCAGTTGTAAGCTCGTACTGATTGTTTTCAGATATGATTTTTCGTAGACAATAAAGAAAAAAATATTACAAATATTTAATAGGTTTCAAGGCTTAGGTTTGAAGTTAAAATTGTATTATTAAGCAGATATTACAGTTTTTGTGTAAACAGGTGTAATTGTATGATGCATAAAATAGTTTTTTTCTGTTGATCTTGCGTATATATTGATTAAAAATGTTTTTTTTATTACTAAGTAAATTATGAGCACAATTCAACTATTTAAATAGAATAGTATTTTTAAAATACATAGATTTATTTTTAAAAATTTAGAATTACATGAAATGGAATCAATAAATAACTATTAAGTATAAATATGATTTAATTCAATTCCAGTCGGCGGGTATAGCTCAATGGTGAAAGCGTTTGCTTTGTAAGCCAAAGGTCATGGTTTGATCTCCGACGGAGATTGAAAAAAAATGATTTTTAATCGATTTCTGAGCTCTTAATAGAGCGGTTGGTGTGAATTTGATACTTCACCCGTAAAATGCCAGTCATACCCTTTTAATTAAAATTGGTGATAGATGAAAGTCGTCTCGTGAAGACCACCCATTCATAGTAAATTCCTGTAATAATAAGGATGATGCGTGAATCTCGGGCTGTAGTCTATGAAGTTGGCGGATCAACACTCCACATGCAGCGCTTAGCCATATGCTACATGGTAAGCCTCATAGAATTCCACAGATGAGTCTTCAGAATACTATCTGTCGGTATTCTCCTGTATGTGTTTATATAAATAAAAAATAAAAATATGAATACATTCAATTGGAGAAAAATAATCAAATAATACAATAAATTTTGAATTTCATCGATTGATGAATACTTGTGAATGAAAACTTGTGAATCAATAATCACACTCTCATCATTATAGAAGTACTCAATATTTGTCAGAGGTTAAAAAAAAAAAATTAAATTTATAAATATATTAATTTATATTACTCATTTATTTAAAAGCGTTTCGCAATGTGAAGCAGCGTAATCAAATATGAAAAAAATATACTTTCACTTCTCTTCCACAATAATACATAAATCCTGATGATAAATCTGAATGTTTAATTTGATTTTATTTGCTGGTAATTTTAATACAAATTGAAAGCCTGGTGCAGTTATTCAGATGGTTCTGTTGCATATAGTTGCAGTTGCATCGCCATTATTTGCATCCGCGCTAAACAAATAATATCTGCTTGGAGGTGAGCAGCGAGCGGCGGCTTCATTATTCAAGTCCGCATATTTATCGGTCCATTTTGCTCAAAAGGGAGTGAGTATGTTATCAAGAAGCGGCCAAAAGCCTTCTTCCAAAACGTATGAAGACTCAACACTAGAACACCGTCTCGCTTTTACTCGTTCAAATATAACATTATGTCGTGCTTTAACGTAGTATCTTTAAGTAAAACAAATATAAATTAGTAATACTTTACAATTACTATCAAATTTTGATTTAAATCCCTAACAAAGTATATAGGAAAGGACACTCTCCTAAGATGACTGTAACATATATGAATTAATATTTATACCTCACCGAGTAAGTGAGAAGGCAATATATATATATATATGTAGAATATTAGCCAAAGCTACCTTTAGGGCACAAAAAACATTCAACAACCAACTGTTTCATTCATTGTCGATATATAGATACATATATTCTCTCGCTATTGTTTCTTAACACTATATTATTTATTTAAAAACATGTTTTTGTGCGAAATAATGAAAAAGAACCGTGCAAATAGTTTTCAGAGCGAGTGTGACAGTGATATAGCACCGAATTCACAGGCCGTTTGTAAGGTTCGACTTTCAGATGCGAAGCTATACTAAACACTCTCAGACTGATCCATTTATCACCACTCTGCAGATCCATACAACTTATTTATGCTTAAATAACTTCTTAGGTTTTCACGGCTAGATTTGATATTGTGGCTTTTGGGTTTGGCCGTGTGTGGCGAATTTCCGTGAACCAATATTTCGACCTCCATTGCAGGGGTTTTCTTCAGGATTAATGATTTATTGGATTGTGAGTTGGTTTATTCAGATTATCTTTTTACGAGCATATTTGATTATTTACGTTTATTTTCTTTATTTTCAATATATAGCGAGTAAATGAGATAGAACTATACAAATGGTCTGCTGAGTGAGCGCGACGGTGGTATAGTGCCGAATTCGCTGGCCGTTTGTTAGACGCGACTTTCAGGGCGCGAAGCGCACACTCAACACTCTCAGACCGCTCCATTAATCATCGCTTCGCAGTTCCATCTGATGCCTTTGTGCAGCCTGTCTCCTGGTCGCTGGTCTCCGCTACACCTTGTTCCGGCGAGGGCAGAATATTTGTAAAGCAATTCCGTAGAGCGGCCGTAAATCTTCGCCGGATTTACAGGCGCGAGGCCGGACTGGTCTTTGCTCAACTTTATATGGGCATTATTTGTATGTGCTATCCTTACACAATTTCACATTATGTCGATACTGAATGCGCATTTGAATAAATAAAAATAAATTACGCTTACTTGTTTGACAAGTGTTTTGTATAAAAAGGTGTATAAACGAATACGTCCTAAGGTCTAACATTCATCATTTTTAAAGCAAAAATTCCGAAATGTCTTAAAATAAAGGCGTTTATAAAATGCATCCTCCCGTCATTAACTTATGGCGCAGAGACATAGTATGTCTTACCCATAAAATAAAGGTCACCCAAAGTTCCATGGAGAGATTTATGCTCTTATCTCTGTGAAAGATACAATCCGAAACAAAGATATCCAAAAAAAAAATAACTTAAGTAGTGGAGGTTACCCAACGAATAGAGACACTGAAGTGGCAATGTACAGGAAATATCTGTTAAAGAGACGACGATAAATGGGGAAGAAAAGTGTTGGAGTGACGCCCAAAAACTAAACGAAGTATTGGCAGACCATCGGTAGATAGAGGATCTAATAGGATGGATACTCATGCGGGAGACTTACGTTGATGAACTTAATATCTTTAAACAAAAAAAAACTCATGTTTTAATAAATGGGCTTACTGCACTGATTGAAAAATTAATTGAATTGAATTAAAAGTAGTACAACACTGTTATTTTTAAATATTTAATTGACATGAAAAATATATATCATTATTTAATTATAAGAATTGAATTGCTTTTAATCTGAATTCGACTTAAAATACCTATGCCTCCTAATGCAGATATATTTTGGAATAATGCTTGTCAACTAATTGAACTGAGTTGTATCAATTTTCGGCGAATATATGCTTCAAATATGTTAACAAATAGACAGAGAAAAAATATATAAATAGAGATATTCTTAGGCGGTCCCGTCAGTCCCACAAATTACAGTCGCTGTGTAATAGATGGGACTCTCGGTTGGAGGGTCACTGGACGTGCCCTTACGTAGGTATCCATCGGTAATTGGTGTTCAACTCATTGAGATTCTGTAGTTGAATAAAATATTTTCAATTGATTTAGATTTTATTTTCTATTTTTTTTTTTTGTTAAATTATAATTTTGGCACTAGTGGCTGAATAAATATTCCATTATATTCATTAAATTAATTGTTAATAAACAGACTCAGAAGATGTCTCTTGGGATTCGGACCTGCATGGTGTATCCGTATCCCGGATCGTGAATTAAAAACAATCTAATATCTACATCACTCAATTCACTCGCGTAAATTACCTTACAAGCCAAGCCGGATCGCGCGGGGAGCATCTAGAGCTTCGAGAGCTTCGAAAGCTCAGAAAGCTCGGCCGTGTCGTATCGGTCCTACAGCGAGCTTAAATCAAAAGCTCAGCGGGGGCTGAAGCACTCCTTACCTGCAACTTACCGGCCCGTCAAAATTATTACTCCAATATTATAACCGTGCGTCACCTTGCGCGCACTCTTCAAGAAAAGATAATGTAGGATCGCGCCGTGAAATTTATTCGCTTGTTAACTGTTTTTATGATATTGTTTTCGTTTATTGATATATATCGTCTTAAAGTGACAGTGGCGCAACTTTCAAAACGTCTGACTTAAATTCGAATGGTTAACTTTTAACTCTACGAGCAATACTCAAGAATTTTCGTTTCAGTAGTCGTCATGTGTGACACAATATAATTAAGACATTAAATCTCTTCTGTTTAATTTTTTCAGTCGATTTTTATAGACTTAATTGTATTTAAAAGTAATTAAATATATCATATTTTATTATTTATCAGTAAAATAAATTCTGATCAATTTATTTTATATTCAGTTACATGGTGAGTTTATTTTGAACATTACAACAGTAGAATAAAGCTGTAATATGAGGTTACAAAGTCAATGTACAACTAATGACCGCCTTTAGATGCCAAACGCTACAAAATGGGTAGTATGCATCCATCGGGATATCATAATTTTTCCATTGCTTGTTTGTTAGTGAAATTCCATCATTTAATTGATATTGTGAACTCTCAAGGAAAAAAAATATTTCATTTGAATTGTGCTGGTATATGTAATCGTGTCGGGACGCAACAGGGTTATATCCTTGTCTGCCCAGAAGTGGGCGACGTCGATGGCGTTACTCCCGGTCATCGTCAGGTCTTCCTGAGTGGAGCTACTCGGACACAGCGCACATTCCAGAAGGTGGGTCAGGGTCTGCTTCACTCCGCAGTTAAATTCAGTCGGGACGCTGTACAAACTGCAGGCTTTCATGTGTGTTTTTGTTTTGCATACTCTTGTCCGAAGTCTGTTAAGGGACCTCCATATATTCCACCCCTGGCCATGTCCAGGAGCTAGGTCCTCTTTCGGGGTAATCCAAGTATTCCCCTCAGTCGCGCTTCTCCACATGTTCAGACGCAGGGTGGCCTCAGGTATCACCAGTCCCAATGTCGACTGTAGGAAACTTCTTCTTGAATTGAGCCGTTTGGCTATCTTTTGTTATCCAAAGATAGTAGTAGTGTGTCGTGGGTTGCTATGGAGAGCTCCTTCTTGGTGGTGATTTCCCACCGTATGTTTGATTTAGCAATGCCCGGGAGTTGATATAGCTTTGATATTGGGGTATTATGCTGGTGATACTGATGGTCTAATATATGTCCTTTATTTACATCCATTTCTTAGGCAAAGCTATCAATTATAAAAAATCAGCTTACTTAACGAAACATAAAAACGTAAAGAGTAAAAAAGAAAAGCGATTGTTCTTGGTTTATAACAAATAAATAATTTTTCCAATCTTATATAAAGGATATTTTAATTTTTTTCATTATTCATGTATATTTGAGTAGACAAAATATGCCAAATATTGTAATTTTTAATTTTTAAATGGTTCAAAACTAATAACTCATACATGAAATATATATTGTGATAAAAATATAATTTCATGTGAATTAATTTAGAAAACAATAAATTGAAGTATCGCAAAATAATAATCTTCTCCGATTCTGCTTAAATATGTGTGCTACAGCTATGCGAATGAAAAGTTATTACTTAGAATAAATAACGTTATAAATACAAGATAAAAGATAAAATATATACATCGTGGAATATAATTACATTTACTATGTCGAAGACATGTGACCTTAATATATCAAAATAAAATGTTATGTATTATTTTATAAGAAGGTAAATGATTTTTTTTAATAATATATACAACAAATAAAAAGAATTGCTGAAATTTATTAAATCGTAAAACTGTATCGTTAATGCTTCATGATGTTGATAATCAAATCTCAATTGAAATATTAAATAGACTTAAAGGTTTTGTAAATTTTTTGAGAAAAAAGTATTTGGATAAATTTCGAGCAAAACATTTTATTTAATATTAATTCATCATTGTTTTATAAAAAAAAAATCCTATATGTTTCAAAAATATTTATAAATGCACGTTGTTACACCGCATCGTGTTCTATCACTGAAGTTTAGTTAAATTAGACGCGGAAAATAATTAAATGGTTACCGCTCGAGTACACTTCGTATTACTATTTGGGTTGAGCTACCCCATAGACTTAAAACTGTCCAGATTTCGGAAGCTTCAGATTTATTATTCGATTATCTTAAATATTTTGATTTATAAACATACGCAAAGAAGGCTTGAATGATGTAGCTACCTTCTCATCAAGCATCACTTCCGGCTTTTAATCCATCGGAAACCATGTTTGTATCGAGGTGAAGTTATAAATATTAACAGAGAATGAATGGACTATGGACAACAAGACAGTTTCATCAAAATTTGCCAGTAAATAACTGTTACACAAAAATAAAGGAAATTAACTGATTATCCTTAAATACAATATGCAATTTACCTAAATAAAGATAATTTTAAGTCGAGCACGATATTATACCTATGTACGAGTTCGTTTATTTATCTCTATAAGCCAGGGCTTCTTAAACTTTTTTCATTCACGACCCCATTTGTGATTGCGAGATTCCGACCCAATACAAATATAAAAGAAAGATTTATAAATATTCTTTGATGATTTATTTATTAAGTAAAAATACACATATGTAAAAATAAAGTTTTGTAATTCGTTTAGAAAAATCTAAGATTAAAAATTGTACAAAAGTTGTAAAATTGTATATATTATAGTTACAAAATTACATCCCCTATTTTTCATAAAAATTGCATTTTTTTAAATCTCTCGCGACTCCAGAATACTCAACAAACTACCCGACCACATTTGTTGTCGCGACCCATAGTTTAAGAAGGCCTGAAATAAGCGATTATAACTTGTACCGAAAATGTCTCCTTAAAGATGCAAATTTATTTAGTTTTATTAAATAAATGTTTTATTTTCATTTTTATTTAGTTTTTTTTTAGTATTTAAGAGCCATTAGTACAAAACAATTATAAAAAAGGTAAGTCAAAATATTTTGCAGTGACTGTTTAAGCTACGATAGTCACTGCACAGCTTTTCTCTGGAGCAGAATGTAAGTACAAAGGTACTGTTTTACTATGCAGATTGCAATTTTCACCATATTTGCTGGGCAACTCGATTGTTCCTCTCCAGCTGCACCATCTTGCGTTAACGAGAGCAACGCCAGTATCAAGTGAGGTCTATCTAACCCCGGTCACGACACTTGCACACCAAGCACGTGTGATAAAAAATAGTAATACGGAAAATATATTTCATTTAATCCGTGACTCACAATGAGCATTATCCTGCTGAACCATGAGCCGCACTGACCATATCATCCAAACAAACTAAGATTAGCCATTCAAATTATATCACCAAGAAACTCTACTAGCAGCCAACTTATTAATTTCACCATCGCAAAGGCTAAAAAAGAGTAAACAGTGCATCATTGTGGGCTAAAAACATTAATGTCTTCAAAAAGCAACTGAGAAAATACACATCGAAGTTATAACAGAAATCTATCATAGCTACAAGTTATTATTATTTCTCCATAAGATCAAAAGCTGAATAGCCGGGTGGCATACTCCAGTAATAAAGGTGTTTGTTTGATAGTAGATAAAAATTACAGTCCTGGGGTGCGTCAGCCTGATCCTCCGATCTCCTTAAAAAAAACCCAATCTTTAAACACCCAAATATTTATCTGGCACTACAGCCGCAGTCTATGCAAGTTCACGGGCTTTTGCCCTGGAGGCTTCCAGGAAACATCTTTGTTCCCATATAGATCTCCGGGTATACAGGTGTTTTGGGACAAAGTATAGAAAATCTGAGCTTACAGAACTGTAAAAACGGTAAATTGCGGTGTTCATATGCTCCAAATATAGAGCGGGTATGGTAAAAAAAAACGTCTTGAATTAGTATTCTTATCATTAGGTAGTAACAGACATTATTATGATTAGGTTGCGGTTACCGATGTAAGTTTTTTCACTATTCAATTTATAATACCCATCATATCAAATTGCTTTCGCATATTACAGTAATAATAACACATGCTATATTTTTTCAATGTTGAAAAATCAATATAAGCCGACATAAATATCCACACATCCAAAGCTGAAATATGTTCTCGAATGCGTTGTGAAATAATCCAAAGCACAATAATACATAAATCATCGTAGGGATGCCTCCCGCTTGTCACAGACTAGCAGCCTACACTGATATCGTTGCGTGGGCCTATGCACTAAACTGACTAAACTTTGTACACGAGCCACACTAGGTACGCTCGTGCTCTGTATTACATAGTACTCTGCTATAAAATGAACAGAATCTTGGCTACCGGGCACAATGAGATCTAATGTAAAACGGGTTCCCATTATTACTACGGTAGCATCCGCGCACCGTCCGACCCGATACTTTATCAAACCGATCGACTTTCCAACAGATTGTATCGCCGCTACAAGCTGCCATGCCTCTCGTGACTGGTGAATCTTGTAACGTACGATTAATTATTATCAAGTTGCGAATAATTACGCTTTACTTAATCGCAAATTAATTCGACGTCCGCGTACATGTTTATTTTTTGTATTTTTTACAAAGAACGCACGCTCAAATGTATCCAATATTAACATCTTAAGTAATGATTTGAGAAATTATCAAAGTTAAGATAACATCATGGATAAAAATGCATTAAGCTAAGTTAATCGTTCCATTTTAAAGTTGACTTCGCGTTATCCGCAACTCTTTCCAATGAATTTTACTTAAATATTCCGTCACTTTTCAGGATGGCGATAGCCTGAGAACCTGCAAAAAACGTAGCTTTTTCCCCTTTTTTTACATGCGCAATATTTGGTACTCGTAGTTATACTATATCAAAACAAAGTGTCGCAAACACAGTATCAGTATTACAGACATTCTTTTACATGGATTTGGCACCATACATATATTTAATGCAATCATATAATGGTTTTTGAAAACAGGTGCATACGCAGATTATTGATAGTGCGATGCTTTGAATTTTGACGGGCACGGCAAATTTCTGTCCTACTGTCGTTAAAAAGACGAAGATACACCTTTCTGGCACATGTTATACAAATACCATAAGAGAACCTTAACGATTGAGCAATATGGAAATAAAATAAATATAAATAATTAAATTGACTCGCGTCAACAGAGATGATGCAGCTTAATCCTCCACTGTGTAAGAGTCACTTTCTGGACCAGACATTCCATAACCTGCAGGTGAACAAATCAGTCATTTCGACTACCGCGTTTTCATTCACCGTGGAATTCATCTCACGCCATTGACCATGTTTTCATGTCCACCACATGCGCATCGAAACTCGAATGGCTAATTCCACCTGATGGATGCTCGCCTCAGATCGGCATTATTGTCTGAACAGTGATACAGTCGAGAAGAGTATATTATCTTGACTCAAGAGGAACAGATGGTAGCAGGAATTCTCATATTCTTGTGGGAGTCGTTGCACCACCAAGTGGGCGTCTTTTTTACATCACATACAGGAAAATACCGCCAGATGGTATCGAAAACAGATATCTATTGATTCAATGACGGTTTTTTTAACTGTCTATTCTTAAAATAGAAGATAAATACATGTAATATTATGCAAAAAAAAGTGATTTGAATATGTTATCCATTTACTTGGAACAAATGGTCTAAAAATACTATAAACACATGGTGTCAACAGGTACTATGATCTAAAACTCCATACCTTTTAATCAATATTTGATTTTGTGAGCATAATTAATTGTTTTTAATTTGCACAACATATTTGACGTACTGTGCGGTTTTTATTGTAGCAATATCATGTGTCGGTTCAGTATTTTGATGTTATGGAAATGGAGTTCATTTGTACTAAATATGATAATAGTTAATATACTTGTATCATTTAACAACTAATTTATGTTTTTATATAAATCAAAGTGTGAAATTATTATCTTTTTTTATATTGATCGAATCAGGCTATTTACATAAATATACACAATTATAATACATTATTCTTACGCAGCATTCAGCTGACACAAATGAACGTCATAGAATCATGGAAGAGCTAAACCTCCTAATTTTTCCATCATGGAATTTTTATAGTAAAAAGATGCATCGATTATCGCGGAAAATAATAAAAGTAATCACTTTGTAATACACATTTTGTTGCTCTTCTTTATGATGTGAAAGTAATGTTTGAAAATATAAGTTCATCTTCTTAATTTTATTAAAATATTTTCGTATCGAACCCGAGACCTCTCGTATGACGTTCAACGCGTTGACTCTCAGTCATGCGCCTCAGTGTGGGCTGTGGGTGTTAAAAGAAATTAGTTCTTCATTCCATAGGAAACGTCATTGACAAATAGCTTTGTTATTGGCCTCACAAGCTGACGATTTTTTTTTGTCGGATATTATTTTGAGGTGAATTAATTGCGACCATAAATAAAGGTATGTAATTACGTGAGATGAATATGCAGGCCACTTATTGATCATTGATGTAGACATTGAATTAGCAGGAAGAGAAAATCGTTGTCCTCGCTGAATCCTATTGGTACATTGTTTGCGTCTAGAGAAAAAGACTTCCACCGCGTACTAGAAATAAAATTTACGTTAATGGTTCTCTAAATAACATTAAGGTTATCAACTGACAATACTTGGAGAAACTGCATAATTATAATTTTAAATTTAATTTAATTAAAAAATTAACAAATTAAAAATATTTAGATTTGATTGACATTTATATAAATGTGAATATATATATAATAGTCCTCTTAATATTTGCAAATTATTGTAAAAAGCATCACATTCTCTTTACACAAAAACATTTACATGACATAAA
Source organism: Glossosoma conforme (assembly GCA_022606575.1). Taxonomy (NCBI): domain Eukaryota; kingdom Metazoa; phylum Arthropoda; class Insecta; order Trichoptera; family Glossosomatidae; genus Glossosoma; species Glossosoma conforme. Next base: position 968,424 of record JAGTXR010000101.1, on the reverse strand, counting down.
ACTTTGTAAGTCTTATCATTTTTAACTCCCAAAATTACTTTCATCCAGCCATTGAATTAGCTTTACAAAGAGAACATTTTTTTATCAACATATATATTAATATTATATCCGTACACTTTTTTCATACCCGATAGCTGAGTATATTTTGTATTATACTTAGTATAAAAAAGATAATACATTCTATGTATATCTCTCGCAAATCTGAAAGTGTTCGACAAGTTGTGCATGCATAGTTACATCATTGAAATTTAAAAATAATTACCCTATTAAAATTTTTGCTTTATTACGATAACGTATGAAGTAAATTTTTGGCTTAAGTCTTGTTCAAATTAATCCATGAACCCATAATCTATAACTTTTACTCATTTTTTTGAATGCGATAAAGGTTTCAGGCTCTCTTCTCATATCTTATCACAAGATATCTTTGCCAAATAATTACTTGCGTTGAAATAAAAGGAACTGTGATGAAATGTACTTTTATTATTTTCTAGTTTGGGTTCATGCATTATTAAATATCAATTGTACTATCACTAAGCAACATCTCATTAAAAATAAAAATCTAAAAAAAATACGAATATTTAAAATCATAAACGGTCACTTTCTAAAATACAATGTTAATTATTTCGCTTATGGAGTTCAATATTTTATAATGAAGGACAGTTACACCGTCAATTTAAATATTTTTTACAATTATTTTTTCCAAACAGGCATTGCCAAAAATATAATATCAAAAACATGTACGATTGTATAAATTAACATATAAATCTTAGTTTTTCAAGTAGGCAAATGGCAGGGAAGACGTGTATGACGTTTACAGATTTTGACGGCTGACACCGCGTATTTTAAACATAATTTTCGTATTAAAACAAATTAGTTATTACTAAACGGGAGTATTTGTTATTATGCTGAGCGAAAGAGGGTTGCAGAGGTTCGAGAAGAGTAGAGATCGAGATGCAAGATTTTATTTCTGCAAACCAATTCACCGGATTGATACCACGAAGAAGATTACTACAACTTGATAGATACACAAAATAAAACATAAAAAATTGCGTCATGAATGAAAATATATGTTTAAATAATAAAGAAGTTACATTTTATTAAAACTCATTATACAGGTATACATGCAATAATTTTCGGTATGAGTTTACGACTCAAAGCTATTTCATAATCATAAAATGCGATATAGAAATACATTCTTGACAAAAAAGGGAGGTTGAAATTATGTCTGTGAATATTTCGGTAAAGTCGAAATCTCAAAGTCTATGAACCATTCGACGAGATTTAGTCAAAATACATAACTATATCAATATATTTTAACCACTAAATAATAAGAACATTAACAAATTATTGATTAATAACTTGGAATTGACATTTCTTAAAACAACGTAACAATGTAACTTTAAGTACAAAACCTAAAAGTATTTTTTTATGTATCGAAATACTAAGGCATGCTTAACCCTTTCATATCGGTTGTCGTCATATTCCGTCATAAAATTCCCGGACTGTTGACATCGGTTGACGTGATATATCGTTTTTCTACTTTTTTAGCATAGTTTTTTATGCATCATTTGATAGCTAAACGATACCAGAAACAATGTGACATATGAAAATAGACCACATAAGTACATTTATGCTTCAAATACTAGTTTTATAATTGACAGTATAATTTGTAATCAAACCGAGCCGTAAAGAAAGGGTACAGTGTTGTAGCCCAGCATTAACTCTTAGTAAGATTGACTATTCAAATGTGGCAAAAAAGATATTCTCGATCATAAGAGCAACAAATGCATATGATCTATATTTAAAAACATTATTTTTATAAAACGTAAAATACTCGTAATAAAAATGACACAATTGATCATCATTTACATAACTTATTTCAGTTTCAAACAGCGTCATATGAATATTTAGAAAATATTTATATTACCGAATGGCATTCCTGGAGACGAAAATGTCTGTTCTTAAAACACTTTGGGTATGCAAGAGCGTAGGCCCAATCGTCACTGAAATTTATTATTAGGGCTCATTAGGTTTATGAGGCCCTAATGTCACCTGGGAACGCCGCCAGTGCTATTGATCACTAAGACCAAGACACGGATACAATGGAGTACGATATTTTTCATCAGATCCGAACATAAAAAAACATGCAAATAGGCCCATTTAGCGATACCACGCATCGGTCAAAAATATATTCAATGCTTCTTTTGCCAGTTCTTGGGCGCCATTCCAATTCTATTCTTCCCTATCAACCGTCGTCTCTTCGACAGATATGTCCTGCCCATTGCCACTTGAGTGTGCCTATTTGTTGGGTAGCATCCACTATTTGAGTTCTTCTACGTATTTCCTCGTTTCGGATTGTATCTTTTAGCGACACTCCGAGCTTGGATCTCTCCATGGCACGCTGGGTGACCTTTATTTTGCGGGTAAGACTTACTGTTAGATTTCACGTCTCCACGCCATAAGTTAATATAGGAAAGAAGCATTCGTTAAACGCCTTAGTTTTTTTTTTTCTTAAATAAATGGTCCGAATTAAAATCAATTTCCGGTCATAATGTCAATCAACTGTTGGTCAGAATAAAATACATTATTTTTAATGAAAGACATGATAAAGTTAGTTAGTTTAGGTAAGGCAATACAAAATGGTTACACAAAGTTGAGTTAAGTTAATATATACCTGTAACTATGTAGTAATTGTTAATTAAAAATGAATTATTATATTTTTATTTTCAATGTTTTGAGCATTCACTTTGAGATCCATAATAAATTATAAATATTTATATTTATAAATTATATTTTTCATTTTGACCAAGAAAATATTAATTCGAGATTATATAATTCGAGTCGTTTTTTTTTGTTTTTGTTTTATTAAACTTACTAACAAAAAACACAAATATCTCACTTCATTAAAAATACTCGTTTCTTCGATTTTAATGTAAATTTTTTTAGTTGTCATAGAAGACAGTAAGTAATATTCTGCCTTTACTCCCACCAGGAAGGAGTTGAAGGAGAACGCGTGCGCAATGACATTATTTAGATGTTGTTGGTTCGAATCCACGCTACGTGTCAACACCTGCGCTCAATAGACATGCCGGCCGAGCTTTGCTCACAGAAACAATGACGACACACAACGGGACGTCACATGAATGAATTCAGAGCTTTAAAGCTCCGCTGCGTTTGAATGGGAAAGCTCCCATTGATGGGGAGTGATGATGCGATGGAACGTGTTACATTAAACAATGCGAGTAATTATACGTCAGCGAACATGTCGCAGGGCAATCTTTGTATGTTGCATTGTACAGTATCCTAGTACAGAAATGGATGCAGTACAATTATTATTGTGTTCACACTGTAAGCAGTTGAACGATATGTTACAGGAAACGTGCATTCAAATACATTTCGTTATTTCAACAGATCTTTGTACAATAATGATATAATTTCTTAGTAAGCGATCAAAATAAATTAATAATAAATAAACGAATTGTTATTTATATTTTAGCATTAACTTTGACACATATTTTAGAAGATTTAATTGAAACTGATTTAACAAAACTTGTAACATGGAATACGTTGAGCGACTGTTTTAAAAGTGATGAAATAAAGACGGCGGTTCAACACTCTCTGAGAGCTTTGTAAGACTTTTCTTTTTTAAATTTACTCAGTGATTGTCACATATCTATTATATTGTAAAAAAATTATAACGAATATGAAAGTATTATTTCTTTACTAATGATACTCGTATTGACCTTGAGTCTTAAGTGTACTTCGTGTTAGTACTTACAATGAAATACCAATAAATGATTATGTAGAAATGACACCTTTGAATTATATGACTTCTTCGTAGTAGTATCAATCCGGTGGATTGGTTAGCAGCAACAAAATCGTGCATTTCGATCATATTGAGATGCAATCGTTTTTTGCTGATACATGAGATGTCTTTTAGACCTTTAATGAGGTATTTTTCCCTTTATTTCCACATCCTAATGCCGTTGACCATAAAAGTTCATCCGCCTTTGGAGAGCATTTACTACCTCCAGGATAATAGAACGCCCTAACCAGCTTGACCTGATAAGGTTAGCTGGGTATCAGCTTTTTCCGGCCAACATTCGGTCCCTGTCTATATTGGCCGACTGATGTCGTCTTCTATTTTATAATATTACTCAGCGGTGTATGTGGAATGACCTGTAAATTTTCAATAGACAACATTTATAAGGGGATTAAACTTCAATTCTCTTTCGTCTACTTATAATATATTTCAGCCAACTTAAGAGTTTTATACAAACTAGGTGTATTTGTAAAAATAAATTAACAATAATGAGCTGATATATATAATCGTGTCGTGAACAACAGAGTCAGATCCTGTCTGCCCAGAAGTGGGTGATATCGATGGCGTTACTCCCGGCCATCATCAGGTCTTCCTGGTTGCAGCTACTCGGACACAGCGCACACTCCAGAAGGTGTGACAGGGTCTGCTCCACGCCGCAGCCACATTCAGTCAGCCCGCAGTAAAACTACCAGCCTTTAATTTGTCTCCTCATCTTCCATACTCTGGTCCGAAGTCTGCTTAGGGACCTCCATATATTCCACCCCTGGTCTAGTCCAGGGGCTAGGTCCTCTTTCTGGGCAATCCAAGTATTCCCCTGTAAGCTGATTAAGTTGATACAATTTATTTTTATTTGAGCTTTTTCTGGTATTAATTTTGCGAGTTCAAGCATGTTAGTTGAAAAAAAAATTGGCGTAAATGTAGTCTATAACATTATATGTGATAAAATAATAATGGCATTGTTTTCTTAACTGTGTCTTATAAATTCACTAGAACTTTGACTGTTTCTACTTTTGGAACGATGACACATTGATATATCATTAAAAAAAACATTCCTTGGCCCTCGGCCAGGATCGTGTTTGTTTACAACGACATATTAATATGTGAAATTATGCACACCATTTAAAAATACATTTACACAATACATATGTATACGCAATATTATGTAGGGGACTGAAATAACTGCCTTGAAATATCACGATACATATTTTTAACCCTTTTTCATCGGTTGTCGGCATATGTCGTCAAAGATATCCCGACCATAAACATCGGTTGACGTGATTTATCGTATTACTACTTTCAGTACTCATTGTGACATCTGCGGTAGGAAATTGGAAGTGCAGTCATTCTCTTTATCAATATGTATTCTTTACAGGAATCTGTACAGCATTTAAATAAAAACAGGAGCGTTTTTTCTGTAAGCCACATGTGTCGATGCCACCACATATATGGAGTTACATAATGAACGTTTGTTAAATATAATAGTTTTTTATGTATCATATGATAGCTAAAGGATAGAAGAACCAATGTGATATTTGAAAATAGGTCAGATAAGTACATTTATGCTTCAAATACTAGTTTTAAGCACAAAAAATGGTTTGAAAAACTCACGCCGTATTGACAGTATAATTTTTATTCCACCGAGCCGTAACGAAAGGGTTAATACTAGTTTCCATATTATTACAACACACTTGTCAGAAATTATCGAAATTTATTCATCTAAATGAAAATATTTCACATGAAATACAAAATCTACCGTTAATTCGTGCTCAAACTAATGAAAGAGTGAAATATTAATAATATTTTTGAAATCGCGTTACTTTTTTTTTGTTTTTCATATTCATTTCATCTGACCGTTGACGATAAATTTAAAAAATGAATTGGTTCAATGAATCATATCATTTCAAAATATAAGTGAGCAACATTTCCATTATTAAATATGTAACTTTAATTCTACATTTCCAGAAATATTTTCATTTAGTAAATAACTCTTAAACAATCTTATAACGTAGGTTATTTTGGTTGCAAATTAAAAAAATCTTTTTTTCCACATCCGCTCCATATATGAAGCATATGAACACCGCGATATCCGATTTAACAGTTCTAGAGGCTTAGATTGCTTATACCTTGTCCCAGAATACCTGTATCTCTATGGAGGTCCACAGGGGAACATAAAAGATTACCGAGAGCCTCCAGGACAAGAGCCTGCAAACAACACTAGACTGCGGCCTCAGTACCAAAGAAATATTTGGGCGTTCAATGATCAGGATTCTTTTACCCTTTATTTACTGACGTGACTTATAAGTCCCATACCACAAAATCCAATATTGATCGTGCATTTTGCTGCAGTTGTGTTCTGACGGGACTTATAAGTCAGATTTATAAAACTATGGAATTATTATTAATAATTAAATATACATATACTATACATAAAATTCTTTTTTCAACGTGTCAATCCAAACACAAAAATAACAGCAGAAGCGGGATGCGAACCGCGGACCTTATATAGTATATGTATATTTAATTATTAATAATATTGTAATATAGTAAATGATCTATAAAAGTAGATTAGAATATTGAAACAATATAATAATATTCTAATAAAATTTAAAAAAAATCCATTTATGGAATTATTGTTTATTTTAGAAAAAATATGTACATAAAAAAAACTCCATATCCTATCAACACTTATTCGTAGAAAAATAATCAGTAAATTAAAAATTCAGTAAATAAAGGGTTAAAAGAAGATCAGATGATCAGCCCGACGCTCTCGTAAAAATGGCTATAAATATAATATAATGTCATAAATAAGGCAGGCATTTACTTAAAAATACTTACAAGGATATCTAACCGATAAGTTTATCATTTTGCTCCGGTTCCGAAAGCTTTCAAAACACGGTCGATAAATTATCGGTATATCCCTGCACGGCAATACTTCCATCTGGTCCAAGAATTCCTGTTGCTTGTCAGGTCCGACCCAATGGCTATAACTAATAAGTTGGGTTGCTCGCTGATGGAACGTGCTCCGAGCCCGGGTGATGCACGGCAACCGCTAATTTACCACTAACTTGGACAACAATTTACGACGAGCCGCATAATTCCAAAGCGAGGCATCGCACTTCGGCCACAGGTGGCTGTTGTTGTAGCGAGTATTACGAAGAGCAAACGACAACAGAAAAAAATACAAATTAATAACATACGAATAATACTTACAAATCAAGATTTATTTTATGTAAACAGATTCAGGAGAATACCTACAAATAGTGATAGTAATTCTAAAGTCTCATCTGTGGAATTTTATGACGCTTACCATGGTGTATATGGCTAAACGCTGCATGTGGAGTGTTGATCCGCCAACTTCATAGACTAAAGCCTGAGGTTCACGCATCATCCTTTATTATTACAGGAATTTACTATGAATGGGTGGTTTTCACGGGACGACTTTCGTCTACCACCAATTTTGATTAATACGCTATGACTGACATTTTACGGGTGAGAGATCAAATTCACACCAACCGGGGTGATTAAAAATCTTTTTTTTTAATCTCCGTCGGGGATAGAACCCACGACCTTTAGCTTGCAAAGCAAGTGCTTTGACCATTGAGCTATGCCGGCCAGAAAAACAAAAATCAATTTAGCAATAAGTATTTGGCAGGGGTGACGAATCGTATATTACCTGAGCTTAGCATCGCACTTTTACAGCACATTTGTATTTTAAGTAATACGTTGTTGCTGCAGTTCATGTATTATTTATAACACACAATAACTGAAAATATACTAATGCACTCACTTCAACATAATTGATGACATTGAGTTTTTCAACCAATTTAAAATCTAACCTGGGCATACCAAATTTAATATACAATGACAGAAAAAGCCTCCGGAAATTAAATAATTAACAAATTTTCCAACAACTCATAGCAATTTTTTTTTTGTGAGTAGAACAGTCAGTTCGTCGATGTAAAATTCGAGAACATACCTACCGTATTCTTTGAACATACCTACCTTCGGAACGAAACTTGAGTTGCCATGGAGATATTAATCAATAACGCTCATAAAATAAATATATAATCTGAATAAACCAACTCAAAACTAAATAAATTATTAATCCTGAAGAAAGCTCTTGCAATGGCGGTCGAAATATTGGTTGAAAAAAGTTCACCACACACGGCTCAACCCAAAAGCCACAACATCAAATCTGGCCGTGAAAACCTAAGAAGTTATTTAAATATATTGTTGTAATAAAGAGTTTCAATAAATAACTGGCTCAATAAGAAGTAGTTCGAATCGGAAATAATGTTTAATTTATATAAACGTAAAAAATATTGCAAAATATTTTTGCAGATTAATTTTTTTAAAGAATACATGTTCTTCTATGAACCTAAATAAATCTTGTCTGACCATAGTCTGATATCAACGATATTACCTAATATTGAACACGTCCATTCGGCGTAGTTTGTAATGTCTATAATTCAGTTGCCCGGTCGGGAATTATTTTATGGTCCACTTTAAGCATCTGTTCTTTACCGGCTTCTTGATTTCTATCAAAATGTTTTAGAATCCAGATTCAATACGATTATCATTGTGAATCATAAACAACGTAAAAAAGAATACCAGAGGTAAAAAAAATGTACTTTTATTTTTTATTATTAGCTTGCAGACATTTTAAATATGAAAGTAATATCGTATAAACCGACGCATTAATATAAATAACAATCGTTTTCAAATTAAAATTTCTGTGACAAACAATGGGATATAAATAAGAAATTGACATGAGATTCGAACTCCAGACAGTATATGTACTCGTATGCTTGTCCATTACACGAGCGTTAAAGCACTGCGCCATTTTATCACCTAATTGAAAAGAGAAATTGTTAGGATTTACGACCATAGTGAATGGATCCAGCAACCTTACATATAATATTTACCCAATAGAAGAAGTTGGATTAGGCCTGAGTATGTTTTTTTATTCTTTCAAGAGAATGTGAAGAACAGTGTTCATTTTGCAGGGCTCTCTTCATCTTCAATGGTCTCCAGAACATGACTTAACAGTTACCGTTCAAAATAAATGACAGAACCTTGTGGCGAAAATGCGAGAACAAATCATTTAGATTATATTTTTATATTTTTATGTAATCGCATGCAGGAGACACAGCCGGTCATGACTAGTGCACTCTATGACGCTCAGCCAGGGAGGCTGGACGCTGCATGCGGAAACGTGTGTTGTGTTCGTGTTTGTGTGTGGGTTTAGGAGATTGAAAGTCTATATTTATCTGTTTCTTGAATAGATCCAGATTGTAGGAAGGAAAAAACTCAGACGCTGGAAGAGCATTCCAAAGTTTACCGGTGACATTAAGGAAGGAACTTTGGAAACTGACAGTTCTTGGTCAACACACATTATCCGTGTATGGATGTTTGGCAAGTGTAAGATGAGTTTGTCAGTTGTGGGTGGGTGCAGGAGGAATTAGTTCTTTAAGTTCCGCAGCAATTCGAGCAGCAACAGTGGTAATAACGGTAGAAAAGACTGAGTAATATGTATATTTATATTTTTTTTAATTACAAGAAATCTTGCTAAAAATCTAGGTAGAAAGTGTTTTTAGTGTTAAAATATGTTAATTATAGAGTTCATTCATCTGTCAATCAATCCTTTATTCTAGACGGTAGGCTATCAAAATAATAGTGCAACGTCTTTAAGAAATGAATTATCGATTCACGTTTGTGTGAGTACACGTATTACGTTTAAAATTCTTGCAGAGATTTGCAATCAGGATCGATAGTTAAGATTGTCACAATCAAGAACCAGTGAGCTCCCCCAGTAAATACCTGTAATTATCACTATTAAATTAAAGATGCATTACCTCCTGCAATACCTGCCCGGGAATAAAGCATACAAAATAGGTCCATAAAAGGATCGGAGCTGGCTGCATTGCTCTGCAAGGCATTTCACGGAATAGGGCTGTTCGACCCTCAAGTTGATGTTCATTGGAATCCCGAGATCCCGATATCCTGAGATTCCGATGAATTTAAATTGATTAAACAACTATTAACTTCACAGTAGAATATGTAAATACTCGTATACATACTGATCAACAATGAACCTAATCATCTTTTGTATTTTTTTTTGAAAAAAAAAACTTTGTCGACTTGAGCATTTATACATTTTTACTTAAAAAATTTATCATGGCTACACGCTCCAAATTATGTAAAATAGTTTATCAAGAAAAAAATATTTACACGTCTTTTTTTATTATTCGGCAAATCGGAGGGTACAGGTAAAATAAATTGCGGTCAATACTTGCACCGCACCTACACATTTTACAAATAATTTGAGTATTTTAAGTCCTACTGGGTCTATTTACCCAGATTTATTTTTCGCATAACAAAAAATTTTTGTGAATTTGTCACTCAATTCAATAAAACTGACCATAAAAACTAATTGTAGTGTGGAATAAACCCCGCAACAGCACAATCTGGCGACTTTTAACGAAAGCCAAAACCAATGTTAATATGTTATTTATATTTGTAGGAATTTACTTTGAGATCCATTTTAATACAAGATATGTAAGAATTTCAAACCTTGTCTTAAACATGGATCACACTGAGTACTGTTTCACTTGATGGAAGACTTCAGTTTCCTGATCTATGAAAGCTTTATCAGTTCAAATTTGTACAAACGTACAGTACGTTTGTATCCAATGTTAAAACATAGGATGAAATTATTATCTATTTAACACCAATGGGCAAAAAGCATCCAAAAATATGATATGTTATATGGTACTATCCAATACTATAGATTGTTTATACTAACACACATCTGCAAATAACCTACGCGGTCTCTATGACGCTGGACCAGGCCAAATAGGACACTTTGTGGGTGGGATATGTAGCTGTTGTATGGGTATTTTATATGCAAGTGTTTATTATTCTCTTTTTCAAGAGGTTCATATCGCTTGGTGAAAACCCTCTATCCCGTCTTGTTTTTGGAGACCCAGATGGGGACCCGTTACTGGACGCATGCAAAAAGCTACTTTTGTTAGAGTGGCTGAAGGTCTTCCCATGATTCTAGATGCATCAGTTAGATTCAAATAAACCCAGTCTAAGGCTGCAAATTAGTATACTACAGTGAACCTCGAATTTTCTTCTGTGGTAACACGTTGCCAACCACGAAATACGTAGGAATGGGTAAGGAAATGGTAAGGTTGGGAAATGGATTCTGCAGAATGGCAGACATCAGTTAGCAGTCACTACTGGCGTCTTCACTCTTGCAGACGGACGCGCAGAAGCACTCAAAAGCAGCATTCTTATACTGTTCACGGGATTTCACACAAATGCTGGGAGAGCATTTCAAAGCACTTATTTTTGGTGAGAGGGCGCCCCTGCTCGCGGCCCGCGGGCGCCGTTCGTCAGCGGGCCGGGCTGTCGGGCCGGACCGCGGGCCGCACCGCCACCTAGCATTATGTACTTAAACGCCAATTATTTTTTCCGTAAGCACTTCATAATGTGTCAAGAGCCGCCGAGTCGCGATGTTTTTGTTGGTCACTTTGTAAAGGACGGAGTCACCAACCTCACTAGCTTAACTGCGAGAATTCGAGCAGAAGCAGAAGAATGGGCGTTGTGAAAAAAAAAGATATTTTAATACTTGTGAACAAATTAAGTGTCTGAACCTTGCAAAATATTATTTACATCCAGTGTAGAACAAGTGCTTTCTACAAATAAACTTATTAATCAACGTTGTGTAAAAAGTTAAAGTAGTAAAAAAGGTTCGTTGTTCGTATTCCCGCGTCCGCTGTTTATTTTCTCCGATGAGAGAAATGCCATGTAATATGATGTTTTCTGTGAATGTGAATGCGTACAACATTAATTAATGATTACAATGTATCGGACTCCCTGGAAGTATCTTCAATCATCTCCAGGGAGTCCGAAACATGTAATAATTAAAAATAAATGTGAATCAAAATTAAATATTTTTCATTTGTAATTTTTTAATTCTTTTTTTTTCATCAAGTGTTGTCAGTTGATAACCTTAAAAATAAATTTGAATCAAAACATGATATTTTTAATTTAAATCAATTTGAAAATTATAATTCATCCAAAACACATATCAAAATGTGAGGCAAAAAGTTACATCAAGAATATGCTTAGTAAATAACTTTCAACATAATTTTTCTACTTATGCTACTTGCTGTAATATTATGTTTTTGGGATTATTGTGATCATATGCATTTATTAGAGGTGAACAAACCAAAAAAGTAGACCATCATCATAGAAAACTGTGGACTTCAACACGTATTTGGTGGAAATTCACTATGGGATCGCTGATTTGGTACAAAAACATAAAAGAAAGATATAAAATAAAAGATTCTTTAGAATTTATTCCACATATTTTTTTTTGACTACATGTTTCAGCCAGGTCGGATGGCCATTTTCAAGTCAATTAGTTAAATTTTTGTTGGCTCTATATAAAGCAAAAGAGTGAGCGAAAAGGTGTATATAAATTATGTGATGGGTATATGTGGTTTTAGGAAATCATTAATGTATAAGGGAATTCATTTATGTCACAACAAAATAATATTTATAATTACAAAGGCCATTAAAAAACAATCAACATTTACATCAAAATGCACTTTACGTACGAATTCTAGATAATTTTAGCAAAAAATATTTTGGTGGATAATCCAAAATTTTATATCTGATATAATGGCATTCCACAAAGAAATAGCCATCGAAAAAATCGAATTAATTAAAAAAAAAAAAAAAGCATCTTTAAGAGATCGCTAGTGGTTATTGACATACATGCAATACTATGAACAAATTATGCACATAAGACCTAACATGTAGCGGTACTTTTTAATACAATTATATCTAAAATGCTCGTGCACTACTATCATTATTGAGAAAATTCTATTCAAAAGTCATTGGTATCACGACGCTCAGTCTCATAAGATGCAGTTACTATGTTTATAATACGTGGTTACACATACACTTTATACAGTATTAAATAACAGTATGCTTAGGTAAGTGTTTGAATTAAAGGTAAGCCATCTTAACGATTATTGTAAGCGATATCAGTTTTATTGAGTAAACAAATGTAGCAAATGTGTGGATCAAAAACACCGTGAGACGCCTCCCAATTAAGACATTGAACTCGAAACGTATAAGAAGTTTAATTTTTATTTTACTCCAGCAGCATTTGACAAACTTTTCAGATGCAAATTTATGTTCAAATTTTATTCTCATTAATTAGTGTGATTTCTTATTGATTCATGTAATTGCATTTTTTAACTATTTTCACATTTTTTCAATTCAGAGATCACTGTAAATAATAAGTTCAAGACATGGTATTTTGGTTTCAAATTAAAAACGCGGAAATTTCACAACAAAAATCTTTACTAATAATAATAATCAATACTTTTATAAAAAAAAGAAAACTATATTATTAACTACTGAAGCTTCATCATAAATACAGATATATTTAACCAATTTTCTGTATTTTTCACAAAGATTAGAAAACATTAAAAAATGTTTGTTATTAATTTTATACACAGCTTAGCTTTTATTGTCTCATGAATTGTACAACAAATAAAAATAAAATAATTGAATATATGAGTCTATACGTATTCATGGGATAAGTTGAAGACTATATCGGCTGACAAAGGCGTAAGTTCTTGAATGCCATATAAAAAAATAGTTTACAACGGCTACTCAAGACTATGGAACATGAAGAGATCCTTGCTCAGATTGTCGCTAAAATATCCTCTACGAGAATATCAGCAGAAGAACTCAAGTAGTGGAGGTCACCCAACGAATAAGAACATTTAAGTGCCAATTGGCAGGACATATCTGTCAAAGAGACGACGGTCTATGGGGAAGAAACGGGATTATTGGAGTGACGCCTACGAACTGGCAAAATAAGCATTGGCTATTCTCATGACTAGTCCCCGGGTTAAGTTTAAAAATAATGCAACTATTGTATCTAAAATACCTTTGAGACTTTGCTTTTTAAGAACAGTTTCTTTAAAGGATGACTAGTCTAACTTTTTTGAAATCTTAGGTTGACTTAACTTTCAGTGATTTTCGCTATTTAACAAACCTGTACTTACAAAATATTTGTAAAAGCTTAAATTTTAAATATTATTGGATGTTGAGCATCTTTGGGTTAAGGCGTTAATTGTTGAAGGCACTAAGCACTTATCGAAATGTCCGAAACAGCCTTCATTAGGAGCCATAACGCTACCTAATACGTAGCGGCCATTCAGTGTCTCTAACCTTAAGCCAGAACTTAAAGCTCTACCTTTCCCGAGCTTTATCTCAGTTGACTTCTGTACGAACGGAAGATTACAAACATTACTTTTTACATGAAAGAAATTCTCAATAATTGCTTATAAAAGATTATTGTTATCAAGTACATATTTTGGTGGAGTGTTTTTAATAATATTAAAATATATTTTTCAGTTTTTTTTTTATGTATCAAGTGAATTTTCTTTCTAAATTAAAATTCTCAAAAGTGCCAATAAAAATGGTGCAGTATACAATATGTTTACACATGAGAAAACTGCGAAATTGTAAATAAAGCCATAGCCTGTAAGAATATAAATAAACAGTGATCTTAGTATATATACAAACAATTTTAAAAGTAATTACTTTTCTTTAATTGTATGCGGCCGGATTTAAACCGTCCATTTTTTGAAAACCTATATTGTTCTTTTGTACAGTAAATATACATATTAAAAATTATATAAATCACACTGAATGAGGCTTGTTCAAGAGTAACATAAAAAATTTAAAAACGAAGTACAAGACCTTGACTTATAAATTAATCTATTATATCATATGTATATAAAAAATGTCGATTAATAAAAAAATAAAAAAATATGTAAACACATACAGGAGAATACCGACAGATGGTGATAGTAATTCTGAAGTCTCATCTGTGGAATTCTATGACACTAACCATGGTGCATATGGCTAAGAGCTGCATGTGGAGTGCTGATCCGCCAACGTCATAGACTACAGCCCGAGATTCACGCATCATCCTTATTATCACAGGAATTTACTATGAATGGTTGGTCCTTACGCGACCACTTTCGTCTACCAACAATTTGAATTAATAGGCTATGACTGGCATTTTACGGGTGATGGATCAAATTCACACAAACTATTTTAGAGCTCAGAAATCGATTAAAAATCCTTTTTTTAATCTCCGTCGGGGATCGAACCCACGACCTTTGGCTTGCAAAGCAAACGCGTTGACCATTGAGCTATGACCGCCGGCAACTAATGACTAATCGCAACTAATGTCGGTTACGTATTGCCTTCATCCTGTGCTGCAAGTTTCGCGTTATCACTGAACGATATGTTGAATGGACTAAGACTTACAATGAGGTTAATGGGTTAACAATTTATTGAAGTAGATAAAACACGATCCGTACATAATCACCTGTCAGTACGGTAGGCGCACTTATTAATTACAGGCGGCGGCAGAGTAAAGGTAAATCAAACGCAGGTAAACGCTCCCGTTGCTCCCCGCCAGGTACTAATTATGACATCATTGCTTACCGATAATATTACATGTAAGCGGATATTCGCTGTTGATCTGAAAAACCATAATCCAGCGAAAATTATCTCAAAAACAAAGTGCGTAAAATAATTACGCATGAGCAACAAATTTGCATAATATGCACGCAGTGTGTAAAACTATTGATAAAAATATACAATAGTTTCGTAAACAGGAAATAAAAGAGCCTGAAAAAAATATCTAAAAATGATAAAACGTTATATTTTTTGTATAAAGTTAGAAGGTCACGCTGTCACGATCGTTTTTTTTCTTGAAAGTTGTATCCTAAGTGACATTTCGTCATGTATTTTGTAATGTGTTATAGTATTCACCACTGTTTCAGATCTTCTTCGATGTACAAAATCTTTGACGCCGTATTGAAATTATTATTTTAAACCGAACAGTAAAATATTTATTCGACTAAATAACATATGAATAAAAAAGAGTTTTTTTTTAATTTTAGTCCTACTGTCCTTTATACGAATGAATTAAAAAGTCTAAAGCGTATTTAATATCTTAATGTACTCATTCATTTGCAACCAAATACCTTTTAGATAAAATAACTACTAAGCGATTCAGTTTTTACATACAGTCAGTTTTATCCAAATTCTACTCTTAAATTTTGCTTTTCTTCACATGTTCGCCAAATTTTTATACATTACACAATGTCGAAGTCCTTCATTGATTTCGATACAAAATGCTCTACAAATGATCATGTTTTGTGCTTGAAAACTTTGCGTTGACGGGTAATCGTATATCACTGAATCTAAAGGTATTAAAATACTGTGGAGAAAATACCATAGAAGACTTCTGTAACAATGAAAAACTTTTGTTTGAATTTCATAAATAAAAACCACATTTGATCACACAATATATCTCCCCAATATATGTGTGTTTTTTTGAATGTATAGAAAAAGTCTGACTTCAAGATATTTTATTAAAAACTATCAAAAATGTCGATGATGGATATTTTTGTTTAAAAACCGTCTCAAATAACAAAAACAAACGAATAAATTTTCTGGACCATTTTGTCTTAAGTAGCAGGTCAAGCGTCTACTACCACAACGTAAATATGTAAAAGATATTGAAAAAACATTTTTTTTTTCAGTTACTTTGTCTCCCCTCGGTTAAAGTTACCGGTTCGAGACCCATCCAGGTACAGCCGAGATTTGAACCAATTCGATCACTCATTGAAACGTGACCAACGTACAATTTATGTGAGCAGAGCGATCACGTACATTGCATTATCATTGCCCCGGCAATAATATTTTAATTGCAATTTGTACCGCCGCGGCAAGTAAGGAAGGCGGGCACCCGGCTCTCAATATAATGACGCGATCCCAGACGGTCGTGGGACTATCGTTGGATACTTTTACAATTCGGTAAGGATGTGTTTAGATACTTATTTTAAATTATAATAAACAGCCAATTTTCCTGCAACGAAATGATACGCGAAAATATCTAATATATGTGGCTTCTCTGATAACGTTAGTATGATTAACTATCATGTGCCTAGTAAATATATGTCACGAGATATCGAAGGTTTTTTTTACATAGATGCCTCTCTTACTAATCAAAAGTATAATTCGTGTTTGCAGATATTACACACTGTGAGAAGTGAACTTCCTTTTGTTGATAGGTTTAGTTTTAAAAGTATATATTTTAAGCCCAATATATTACTTTCAATCTTTATAGCTTCATGAAAGTATTATAAATATTTATTTTTTTACATTGTTCTAACATGGATCACGTAAGATAGGTTCTCTATTAGGAGACTGCAGTTTCTACTAACTCGTAGCCTTTTTTCAATCCATCACTTGTGAAGAAATAACTTAACTAAGTATTTCCCTTCTTATGATTTGTTTACTCGGAAATTGAGCTAATATTCTACAGTCTTTAATCCAGCAAAAAAACACATTTAGTATTTACAGTTCTGTAAGCTAAGGTTGTCTACGTCTTGTCTCAGAACACCTTTATACATGTAGGTCCACATGGGTACCTATAGTATACGCTAACGAATTTCTTTCCCCACCTCCTCAAACTAAGAGTTAAACTAAGTGCAGCGAGCGAATTAGATTGATACAAACAAGCAAAGTTATAAGAGCAGCAATGTAATTGAATTAGCATTTATTTACTGACGTCGATTATGAAGCATGCTGCTAAGAAGACAAAAAGCAAATAATTATATATGACTCGCAGAACGCAGTGACTTCGTGGTTTGTCATATTTAGAAAATAAAACAAGTAATTTTTGTTTTTAAAACTTTACATATAATACTAGTAAAGCACGTAAAACTCAGTAGTTGCTTACAAAATTATACTTTTATATTCATCAATTACTACCATCTCTTCAATAACATGAATAAACCTGGGTGGAACGCATTTCGGCGATAGAGAAGAGCTGGAAGAAGCGGTTCTCAGGTATCTGCGTGGCTTGGCGGCAGATTTTTTTTTGACTTGGGCATTCAAACGCTCGTATACCGCATGCAAAAATGCACTGCATACAATGCGTCAAAAAATAGGTAAAAGTCAGAACATTCCAAAAATGTACGCATTCATGGAATTAAACATTTTTTACTCAGTGAAAAATCACTGGGAAGATTATTTTACGGATAACCCTCCTATTTAAGGTATATATTAGATGCTTATGCTTACGTTAATTTCTAAAAAAACATATATTATTTAATGACAGCCACCCTGAATATTTCTTAATATTTCAAGATACGTGGTTGAGTTCTGGTTGCAGGTTCAGGACATGGCATTCGATATCTCGGTCATTTGCTACGGCCAGTATGCGATACAATATGGACGCACAAATTTGTCAACAGGAACTGATGGCAGATAACCAAGAATCCTTTTAAGCCACGCTAATCAGCTCACTATGGTCGACTACTCCCAAGAACTTGTTTGGACGAGGCCTGGTCTTTAAGCAACGCTGATGACACCAGTGCTTTTCTAGAGATATGACGATCATCAAAATGTTAGTAAACTGAGTTATGTGGTATTGAAGACTACATAAATTTTTTATGATTAATATTCATATTATATAGGATTCAGTCTCTCTCAGTAGTTAATAATTGTAGCCTTGAAAATACCGGCTATATTTGATAATTCTATACAATATTACAAACCCTATACACCACCCATAAAATGTTAACAAAACCTTTTCACGTAAAAAATATGTCTTCTTCTTTAGCCTCGCCATTTCCCATCATCTGGGATCAGCTTTTCTTGTGCACATTCACCATGTCTGTCTGTCCTGCGTTGCGTTCTCGGTCAAGACCAGAGTTTTCAGTCTACAGTTCCAGTCCAGATTGCCTCTGGTCTTTCAGGTCTTCTCATGCATCATGGTTTTTTTGGCGGTTTTTTTTAACTGCCGGTTGCCACCTGACGCAAAAGCATTAGCTTTCTTAGGAAAGCTAGAGAGCTGCCGTTGACCACCAATTCGGTTCATCCGTCACCATCTCAGCTATGAGGTCCTGCCCACCACATAGATCTATCATAGCCTCGCCTCCGAATATGTCGGAAAAGCCTATGGATGGTCTTCCACTGGGAGCCTCTACTTCAAAATGTGTTGAAGAAGCCTCCTAGTGTGGGTTTTTGTATCGAAGTTTGCCTTCTCTGGCCTGTTTGTCCGCTGGAGATATTTTTTCCCTCCTACCATCCATATCTGGAAGGCCTATCCCTATCCGCAACCTGGGAACGCGTCCGATGGGAGATAGGCTCCCCACACGTCAAAAGATTATTTATTATTATTTAAATATGTTTCAGACACTACATATACTAATTATTTAAGGTATTTTTCATCCTAGAAAACGTTAAAAAACAAAACAGATAACGCAGCTAGCAGAGTTTCAAGTGAAGATGATTTTTACACATATCTATATATAAAAATAAATATATTATATTTGTTTTTATAATTTTGGTGTTGGCCAAACCGACTTGGCTGGAAATTGGTGGAAAGGTAGCTTAGAACCCAAAAACGTCCATGGTATACTCAAAATTCTTTGATTAAGAAAAATATTGAACATTTACGTAAACATGTTTTCATACAAGACTTGAACATTCAACATTTAATAATAACATAACTAAAAATGACGCAATAGTAGGTATTGTAAGTAGGTACCTACGTAAGGTACGGAATATTTTGAAACAAAAAGAAAACAAAAGGCAGGAAAAAAAAGACAAAAACAAAATAAATAATTTTTAAAATATCAGTTTGAAATTTTTTATTTGTTAAAAATGTTATAACAAAAGCAAATGGAAATGCATCTTCTTATTTTATTTAAGTACATTTCAAAGTTTCTATTTATTGTATATGTATGTATACTATTCTAAATATGTTTCAAATATTTGTTAAAATTTAATTTATATTTATGTAAGAAAAATTCAACTTAATAAAATCCAAAATCTGCTCATTTATTGCCTTTCGGGTGAAACAAAGTTCACCAGGTCAGCTAGTATTCAATAAAAATAAATATACTAAAATATTGTTTCAAATTTTGGTGTTGGAAAAAATGCAGTGGATTTCTTGCATAATAATATGCACCAACATTTCTGTTTTGCAAGAGACAAATACTCGTTTATCTAAAATTCTCATTGAACATTCAACATTTAATAATATTACGAGTATAATAACACATACTTTGATTTTTTACATCAATGTCATGTATCAATTCATATTCTCTCTTGGTTTTTTATACCTATACCATGTAAAGTAATTTTTAAGAGCATGTGACATTTTTTAATCACTTAAAAGAACCAAATACTATTATCTCACATAATATTTAAATAAATATCATAGTTTTATTTCTGCGATAATTAAAGAGGACTCAATTATTATTTACTATATATTTATATTTTTTAAGATAAACTCACTCGCTGTAGTGAAATTGATGTATTCATATTTGTTATATACTCGAATGATATACAATATTATGGAAACAACATAAATTTGTGAATAAGGACCAGATAAGAAAACAAATCTGTCAGTCTTTTGGTATGTTTGCACATATACCAAAATGTCAAAAGCAGGATATTTTACTTTAAATCCTGCGTGGATTTGTGAGGGCATATGGCTACAGCCTGTGGTGACTATAAAACATTTAACCTAGGGTACTGCGCGCGTCCTAGGTTCGCTGCGGCACGACGTTTGTGAAAATAAACAAATATATTAAACATGTTTACTTGCAAAAAAATTGTATATTCATCCAGTAAACCGATGTCATAAATGGAAGAGGAGGATATCAGTTTGTATGAAGACATTCTGTCAGAACGAGTGTGCAGCCGCTTGCAATAAATACATCACTATATGCTTTTCTGTATCCAAAGAGCATGCCTTGGGCAAGATCTTATTACACTCTCTATATAATGCTTTCCAATTTATACACATTTTCAAATATTTAACGTTCTCCCAGAAATACTTGATACTTTATCATAAGCCGTTGGCGCCACGCGTACCTGTCATTAATAATGGTAAATTTTGCTCCCGGACTATTTATCACTTCTATGAACACGGCCAACGACACAAGATAAATTGCGGCGAGAAGTGTACGACATATATGGACGTGCGATATTGTCCTTAGCGAGAAATTCAATATGCACTTACTGAGTAAACAGACAGCAATAATTCTAACACTCTAGTGTTCTCAACTCTCAACGAGTACCTACTTCGTAAGGTAGTCGTTGAGATCGCACAACCACTCTACAAAACCTTTTAACCTGATTTAAAATTTTCAATCAAGCACACAAAACAATTATCATCAAAATTTCATATCCGCTTCTCTAACTGGAGCATGTGGCCGTCACAAACTGCCGCCTCAAAATTATGTTAGGCGTTACGATCTTAACCTCATTCAATGTCAGATCTGCCTCCCGGATCTCCGAGAACATTCTTCGTTTATTTTTTCCAAGGACCAGCATAAACTCAGATGCATTTTATGCTCTCTTGTGCATCTGAAGCACGTGTTCCAGCCAGGTACATTTTCGTCACATAACTGTAGTACAAAATGCTGAGTTTTTCCCTTCCTCTCCTCAAATTATCGTATTCTACGCATACATCTGTATTCAAAACCCACTATACGGCTGTATTAACTATCGATGAGATGCCTACATTCGCAACCATATAGATTATGAAAGGGTGGGGAAAATACACGCGCTGTGTAGTTGGCATTTCGTTTTTATCGTTAAAAAAAATTGGAATTTCGATTCTGTAAATAAATAAATAAATAAATTTCATTTACGAGTAATTTAATTTAATTCTTCGATACTTACAATTCTAGTAAATGGAAACAAAGCACGGTGGTCTGCGTTTGACAACGTGACTCGCAAATAAAATGCAAGTCTGCCATTCCAAACGCAAATTATCTCGTAGAAACCTTCTCAAATGTGATCGGAATGTATGAATAAGACGTATATTAACCAAATGTAATGAAGCCGTCATTATATTCAAAGACTCTTACAAGTGAAGTATTTTCTCGCACTTAATTGTAACTGATGGTCCATTCCAACTGCACACCGGTTGGTAAGAAACTCACAGATGTTCTTGGAATGTGTCAACAGACTCAACTTTATCTCCAGAAGGACTGTATTTAAATGGGGCTTTACAATGGTACGAGAAGTTAACCCTATCTAGTTAACCCGACGCAGTTTGAACTTCGCGAAAGGTTAATACTAGCTCGAATATTGAACCGTTAACTGCTTGCCGTAATTGAAAGTTAAGTTTATTTTTATCAGTAATTTGTGAAAAATATATATTGAGAGAGGCGTGGCTTAGTTACAGGTAAAACGCACATTTTAACACATGAGAGTTCACTGGTTCGTTCCCAGTGAAAAGTAAAAAAAATATATTTTATAATTCATAATTATTTCTTCTGGAATTTATGCGTTTACATAAAATGAAATAATGTCATTTTAAGATTGATCGATCACCGGTGAAATGTTAATCAAAATTGGTAAACGATGACCTTCAATCATCCTCAAAAATAACAAGTTATATAAAATCCATAAGTAAATCAGTTTTTCCTAGCATAGTTTATCGGTACTATTCCGTATTTAATAAAATTAAAATAATAAATACTTATTGATTTACCTAGTTTTCACATGGTTCAAGTTGAGGATGACCTCTGTTTATGAGACTGCAGTTTCGAGTTACTCATAGCCTTCACCAATTCGTCAGTCTAATTTAAAAAAAAAGTAAATAAAGGGTCCGCCAAATAACTTTTTTTTTTGAAATAGGGCGCAAAACATCGAGTGTAGCTTCAACTGTGTGGCACGTAGCGCCATCTTGTTGAAAACAAATGTTACCAATATCCTCCTCTTCAATTTTTGTGAACAAAAATTCGTTCCAAAATGTTCAATTGTTGAGAACGACGGTGAATTGATGTTGATGGCGCTTCACGCACACTTTCTGCCACAGCAGCAATATTCTCGGGTGTACGCACTGTTTTTGGCTTTTCACGCTTTGGTTTATCGATGAGGATGCCAGTTTCTTTCACTTTTTTCACAAGATAACGAACATACGAAGCTGACGGTGATTCTCTTCTTCCAAAATCCGTACGCAATTTTCGCACACATTCTGCAACATTACCGCAATATTTCCCAGCGTTGTTCAAGCGCATACACAACCATATTCGTTCAGAAGAAGGATAAAACTAATTATCTGTCAAATCAGACATGAGCTAAGTGTTACCATTCACGAAATAAGCACTAGTTGAAAAAAAAACGTTAGATGGCGGACCCTTCATATAAGTTTTTTAAATTTCTATTATTTAACCACAACGAATGCATATAAAGCAAGTTAATAAGATAATGTGATGTACAACTCTGCTTATTTTACGTACTGGTCTAGAAACCCGCTCCTTAGGCTTAAATGGCCTTGGCCTCGAGAATTTCGGGCTTATTGTTTGAGTCTCCTTAAAAAATTGATTTACAAATCACTTAAAATATGCTTCAAAATTGCTATCTCTTTAAGTCTTCAGGCTGTCGAACTGGAGGCAACCGAGAATTATGTATTTTCAATGTATCTTTAAACCAGACG
Source organism: Glossosoma conforme (assembly GCA_022606575.1). Lineage (NCBI taxonomy): Eukaryota > Metazoa > Arthropoda > Insecta > Trichoptera > Glossosomatidae > Glossosoma > Glossosoma conforme. The sequence goes on along the minus strand of JAGTXR010000101.1, from coordinate 945,013 downwards.
TTACAAATATAGAACAGATACAGGATGAAATTATTACATTTATTAAATTTCTGGGTTTTCATGTAAAAAGAACATTAGTGCTGTAAATTTGACGTTACTTAGCGCGTTTATTGGCTGATTTGTATAAATCGTAGTAAATTAGTGTCAATGTTCGTTTAATTCCACTAATAATTAAAAAAATAATAAAAATTAAAAGTTATTATAATAATTAATTGAAAATATGCAAGATGGGCTGAACATTTTTGAACCTGATTTACTAAGCTCTGATTTTTCATAACTTATGACTACCAAGATAGGTATATAAGTACAGTAAATTACGAAAAAACAGTCCATCAAAAATATTCCATGCTTATGTCCAATTTTTTAACTGGAGCATATGGTCATATATAATCGTGTCTCAAACGACAGGGTCAGATCCTGTCTGCCCAGAAGTGGGCGACGTTGATGGCGTTGCTCCCAGCCATCATCAAGTTTTCCTGGGTGCAGCTACTCGGACACAGCGCACACTTCAGAAGGTGTGACAAAGTCTTCTCCACGCCGCAGTCAGATTCAGTCGGTCCGCTGTAAAACTGCCAGGCTTTCATTTGTGTTCTCGTCTTGCATACTCCGGTCTGAAGTAGTTTAAGGGACTTCCATATATTCCACCCCTGGACATGACCAGGGGTCTAGGTTCTCTTTCGGTGCAATCCAAGTATTCCCCTCAGTTGCGGTTCTTCACATGTTCAGCCGCAGGGTGGCCTCAGGTATCAACAGTTTCGTTGTTGACTGTAGGAAACTTCTTCTTGATTTGAGCCGTGTGGCTATCTTTTTATATGGTCATCATTAACCACCACTATAAAGATTTTTCAGACGCCATGATATTTTCCTTATCTAGTGATATCTTTAAATTAATATACGTATATATCTCGACAGCATTCCAGGACAGTGAGAGCCTGGGGGCTTGAATAAATGTAAAATTAACAACACGTTCAGCTACGTCCCTTTTAACCCTCACTTCGTCATTCATTAGAAAACCAACCATTCTATCTGCGGTATTATAAGCAAGCTTCTGCTTACAAAACCCATTATAATGCTGAATTGGCTTTTGATGAGATGCCAAGATTTGCAGCCGTTAAGAAAATACAGACGAATGTTGCACAAAACATAACTGTTACTTTAACGTGTATTTCAAACGAATTTCCAAACAAAATAGTAATTAAAATAGAAAATACTCATTCTTTGCAGAAAGCAAACAATTAATTTGAAATTGAAATGCTTACTTGCCATTATGTAACTTTCGCGTATTTGCGCAATGGCGGCATTTCGTCTTGTGATCATTTGCGTAGTTTTGCATGAACGGTGTCATTGATTGTCGGCAATCATCGCTTAATAACACACCTGTGACTTAATATCACCGGAATACACAGAAACGGAGATAATCTTTGATTTTAACAGATCCACTAGTTAATGTTGATTTCGAAAACAATTAAGTGGACCTACTTATATTAAATTGATTTAAAATACGAGCGTATCATTTATCTTGATGTAAACGCAGGACGATACGAAGATAATCTTTAAATATATAGTAATCAAAATTACCATTAAAATACTGGGACGAAGTAAATTCTCAAAAGAAATCGACAGGCGTATACAACTGGGATGGGCAGCATTTGGAAAACTAAAGTACATTTTTAAAGCGAAAATTCCGCAATGTCAACTAAGGCGCTTAACCAATGCATTATCCCTGTATCAACGTATGGCGCAGAGACGTGGAATCTGACAGCAAGTCTTACTCATAAAATAAAGGTCACCCAGCGTGCTATGGAGAGATCCATGCTCGGAGTGTCGCTAAAAGATAGAATCTGAAACGAGGAAATATGCAGAATAACTCAAGTAGTGGATGCTACCCAACGAATAGGCACACTCAAGTGGCAATGGGCAGGACATTTGAGGGGAAGAGACGACGGTCGATGAGGAAGAAAAGTATTTCAATGGCGCCCAAGAACTGGCAAACGAAGCATTGGCCGACCCCCGCAAGATGGACTGACGACATAAGAAGAAAAGCGGGAGTGTCCTGGATGCGGAAGGCGGCGGATCGAAGAGGGCGGAGACTCATGCGGGAGGTTTACGTTCAGCAGTGCACGGATACAGGCTGATGATGATGATGAAATCAAAATTAAAAATTAAAACTTAAAAATTCTGAGGCAGTGACCTATAAAATGATCACCATATGTGATTTTTTTCAAACTATTAAGCTATCATTGAACAATATACTAATATGTGCAATGTGCATATATACAAAAATTGTATAGAATTAGCCTATTTTTGCGTACTGAATATCATAGTCTATGCTCGTTTCGCATTCTTGTATAGAGCTTTGCGTCCAAATAATGTGGAAAATTTTGAGTGAGAAGAGGAAAATCTTTTTGGATTCTTAAAAGAAAAACTACATTTATAAGCCAGAGAATATTTCGTAATATCTTATGTAAATTTATCAAAAAAACTGTAGATATTAATATGCATAATTATTCACTATCTATTTCGGTATCCAGACAAAGGATTCATCTCATACTAGTGTTCAGATTGTTCAGAACAAAGAATCGTATTGTGATTTTTTTTTCAGTTAAATTATGCCAAGTTCTTTTGGCAAGGCGATAAAAATTGGATTAGCGAGATTGAAGCTTCAAATAACGTTTCGTTACACGACCCAAATTTTTTTATTTCTAGTACAAATTGTACAAATTGCTGACTATACAGCGCCTGTGTATCGCAATATTGTTATGCGTCTGCGAATCTTGAAATCTGACCTAAAGTCAATACAGCCGTATAATTCTACCGGCGGGTATAGCTCAATTGTCAACGCGTTTGCTTTCCAAGACAAAGATCGTGAGTTCGATCCCCAATGGAGATTAAAATATATATATATATCGATTTCTGAGCTCTTAAATACCCCCGATTGGTGTGAATTTGATCCCTCGTCCGTAAAATGCCAGTCATAGCCTATCAATTAAAATTGGTGATAGAGAAAAGTTAACCCATTAATTAGTTAAAAAAGACAACCCATTCATAGTAAATTCCTGTAACAATAAATGATGATGCGTGAATTTCGGGGTGTAGTCGGATCGGCGGACGTTGGCGGATCAATACTCCACATGCAGCGCTTAGCCATATGCAGCGTGGTAAGCGTCATAGAATTCCACAGATGAGGCATACTATCACCATCTGTCGGTATTCCTGTATGTGTTTACAAAAAAAAATGATGTTTGATTGCAGATAATATTGTAAGTACAAAAGATTGACTTTCGAGGAATGACAAAGTGAGGGAGCGGACAAGGCAGCCTCAACAGAGAATTTCATTACAGTTACAGTCAGTTCATTAGGGACTTAAAAGTCGAGCCTTTAAAACAGTCTACAGGTATGATGCGATCTTTCTCAGAACCGTGACATATGCGGCGCGATAACTTGTTGAGCGCACTACACTGCTTTTCATTAGACGCATTCACTTGAGCGGTCAGAGAACCTCACTTCTCTCACTTACTTAAGCCTACCGATCCTCTGCCACCGAGTCAATTTTCAATTTTAAGGATATACTTTTCAAGCTTAGCGTCGTTGATATTCCAGACTGCCCATGCGGTAGCCCCTTGCAGGACGCTGAACACGTTCTGTGGCATTGCCCAATATTAGATTTAAGTGGGGAAAGGTTCTTTAGCGTAATCCAACAGAAGCCTGAACCGGTTGGATATGACGACCTCATCGCTACGGAGTCCAACTACCATGCCTTTTCTCTATACGCGGCGACCTTCGGCGAAGAAGTAAAAAAAAATCCAAATTTTCACGGAGCGTTGGTACAAGGCGAAAAAAAAAATCAGTTAATTGATGAGGGACTTGCATAAGGTATGTTCTTCAGATACTAAGCAAAGCATAAATAACAGCTTTTAAATACATGTCTCTTCAATTCTCTAACACAGTCAAATTAAAATAAACATTGTTTTAATTCATATAATTAAAGAAATTCTAAGTAACAAATATGAAAAAATATATCGATGAAGAAAAATCGTTTTTATTTAATGTCAATTATAATGACTGAATATTTTGACCAAATATTAAATAATAGTTTTGACAAAATTCATTAAAAAGCCTACACAGTATTAGACCGGAAAGCTCGTGAAGACAGTAGCATTTGAATGGTTTTCTTGCGACGGTTCAAAAGCTTTGCGGCATCAATCAGATCAAAGAGGGAATCTAAATTAGGAGAGTGACGTCACCAGACCCAAAGTTCGCTACATATCTGACAAGTCTGCGAGATAGATATAGAAAAATCTATTTTTTTATTATTGTTATAAAAGATTTCCATGATTTTTTTTTATGTTAACACATACAGGAGAATACCGACAGATGGTGATAGTAATTCTGAAGTCTGGGTTGTCTTCACGGGATGACTTTCGTCTACCACCAATTTTAATTAATAGGTTATGACTGGAATTGTACAGGTGAGGTATCAAATTCATGAGTATTTATGATGAACCCGCACACCTATACATTCTGTAAATATGTGTGTACTAACGTAAGAACTTACACTTATGCATCACTTATCTAAATAAACGATTATCAGCTTATTATTTAAGCATACTTAAAGGACTCCAGAAATTCCAAAACATTTAATCACTTTAAAATAAATGTGAATTTAATTCTAAATGTTTTAAATTTTTAAGTGTTGTAATTAAAATTAATATACAATTATAAATATGCATTTTCACTAAGTATTGTCAGTAGATGACCTTAATGTTATTTTTCAAAACGTTATTTTTATAATAAATTTGATCGTGTTACAACACGTGATATCAAATCTCGTGTGTGTGGATCAAAAAACGTTTCACGTGACGTAATTTTTACAAAAACAATAATTACTCAAGGTTGTGTCATTTAAAATAAGACACCCCCAGACCGAAATACACCCCGCAATCTCACCTGGAAAAAGCTCGAATGTAACGGACCTATAAATACATCTCAACAGAAATAATAAAAAAAGGTATTTATACTTCGAGAGTTTGCGAAGCGTGATTTCGTTTCGGAGAAAATAAAACTTTCTATTTGGAGAATGAAATTTTCGGTTAATTTTACATTTCTTTTCATCTCGAATAGCTCGCGACGGTTAGGTAACTGAAATTATAACGATATTCACGCGCAAAGGTTGCGATTCTAAAGTTAGGCATTTCAATTTAACAAAGAGCAATTGTAAAAGTATTATGTCAACCAAAATGTGTTAAATATTGCTTGTTTTTTCGTCACGTTCATTTGAAAAGTTCGGTGAAAAAAGTTTACTTTTACTTTGTTTATTATGAAATTTTCGTAACACGTTTATAAACGTGATACGAAAATATAACATCTATAATTAATATTGTTTTTTGTACTTGTTTATTTTTGTCGTAATCGTAAAAACCTTTTTTTAAATTACTTATTACGCTTTATATTGAGTTAATTGTCGATTTAGTTAAATTAACTTTCTACAAAAAAACGTATATATACAATAATTTATAATTTGTATAACTGTACCGATATAAAGTTGAGTTGTCTCTGAAGAAATAATAGAAATGGCTTCGGTCTAATCATCCGATATCCTTGAAAAAAGGGTAATTAATTACCCAATATAATAAATATTTATTTATTTATCTTGTTTTCATATGGATCACGTAAGATAAGTTCTCTATTAGGAGACTGCAGTTTCGACTAACTCGTAGCCTTATGCATTCTCCTAGTAGAGAACTTATCTTACGTGATCCACGTAAAAACAAGATAAATAAAAAAATGGATTTTTTAAAATATTTATTAGAATATTATTTTATTATTTCAATATTCTAATCTACTTTTATAGATCATTGACCATATTACAATATTATTATTAATTAAATATACATATACAATACATAAGATTCTTTTCAACGCGTCAATTCAAGCAGAAAAATAACGGCAGAAGCGGGAATAATAAAAAATAAAAATATACATACTCTGGATATATACTATAGCGACATCTATCATACGATGATAACAATGACATTAATACTAGTTTCAACGTGAGTCGGTCCAGGCATAGCAATAGCCCAGTTGGCTGAGCGGTATGAATACCTGGGCATAGTTGGTTTCGAAGGCCCGCGGTTCGCATCCCGCTTCTGCCGTTATTTTTCTGCTTGAATTGACGCGTTGAAAATAATTTTATGTATAGTATATGTATAATTAATTAATAAAATAAATAAATATTTATTATTTATAATATATCTCAAAGTGATGCTATATGCGTATATTACAGCAGCCGTCTCTTTAAGTCCCGATGTTCTGTCCTGGAAGTTGTCGGGTATCAGTCAGTATGCTCCATGGTTGATTTTGGATGCATGTTTCATAATATCAGACTATTATAATCTGTTATGGAACCAAGTACGAACAATGGCAACTCACAGAACTGAGTGGCTGAAATTTGTGATGATCATATGTTTCATATATTGATCGGATATGAAAAAAAAGGTTTTTTTGTAGTTGAAAACCCTCTTCACGGGTTCTTTCTCTTTAGCACTTCTTTGCAGTGGCCGCAATTGTTCAGAGGGGACTCCCACTGGACTTATCAGTTGGTAACTGATTATAATCTGAATGAGCGCGTCATCAAGGAGACTTAACTGTCCTCCGGGTAAGGTCCAGTCCAGATGAAAACCCTTTTGTCGATTTCATAATAACCATAAAAAAATATCCAAGTGGAATGCTAGGGTGTAGTAAGATCGGAGGATTACTACAAATTATTATTATCTTTAAAGTGCCAAGCTTCATAGAATCCACTGATGTATTTTGTACACCCCCTTTAATCGGTGTTCACCTGCATGTATTTTAATTATGACAAATATTTTTTTTGTACTAAATAAAAATAAAAACAAATCCTTTAATTAAATTAATAATTAAAGAAGGGGAGATTTATTTAACCGTACACGTTTATTTTGCATCGCGTTTTTAAAGATTAAAATAGAACAAAAAGTTACATGACATCCAGAAATACATTAAATACAAATATAACATTTTTTCATTGAAATTATGAAAAATGTCCAGTCTTTATAAATAATAATAACATTTATAATAATGTGAAAAGAGTTTTCACTAACGTTGTCATTTTATAAAAATCTTAAATATACAAGTGCTTAAGTAATAAATACTTAAGTAATAACCGTTGAACGAAAAAGAGCATCTGAGTGGTGCACCCTTAAAACGATAACGTAGACAAACAACCTTCCGTGCGTAGCTCAAGCATTTCACATTGAAACACTATTGATTAGACTGATTTAAAAAGAAGGTGTCACTTTAAAAAACGGAAATTCATGCGCATCATGTTCACCCGGAAAATCGTTCCTGTAATTATTCTATGATCGATCTACGTCACTATATATCATCAAGAGGACATATTCAAATTTATATGGAAACCGGATAAATATTTAATTATTTAGTGTAAATAAATTATTTATTTAATCACTTTATATATGTAATAAAGCTTATATTTATTTTCACAAAATCGTGTATAAATATTAATTTATGTTTTTTTTTCAGTTTCTCATTTAGTGTACGATTTAGCTTACGATTAAACGTAGATTTAATATGTTTCTTAATTCTCCAAAGTATGTGGAAAAAGGCGATCGTGTAACGTTATTATATTTTGAGTATTGAGCAATATTTTGAAAAATATTGATAGTTTAGATTAGATTAATGAAATATTGATAAGATACATATATTTTGTAAAAGTTTAATTAATAAAATATTAATAATAATCATTATTAAGACACGATTTGCTACATCAAAAGCGTAAAAAAATATTTGGGCTAATTTCATGTGTAAGCGATCATGGTGATGACAATGATGATGATTATTATATAAATGTTTATATCTGATGATGAAATCTTGCACTTCTTTATGCTAGTATGAAAGACTAAAAAAAACAGCGTACAAATGCAGTTTGTTGCTTTATATTCAAGTATCAACTTTAGAAAAAATATATTAAAAAGAGATATAAACATTAAAAAATTTCATATTGATTGTGCATCATTGTGCGACTAAGGCGCTAGAGAACGTTACACTCTTAGAAGAAAAAACTAAGCTCGAATGCGCTATGAAGTGATATAACCAGATATTTTTTTCGCACTATACACGCTTACAGCGTGGGAGCATCCCGCTAAATGTAAGGTATTACTCATCGTACTTACTAGTAGCTTCCAAAAGAAATGGCAATCAAATTTAGTAGCCACCGTCCTCATACAAACAACACTGACAAGAAACCCTCACATAGAAAATCTCTAATCTTTACGTGATTTAATTGAAATTCCAAAAACTAATATGAAAACAAAATGTTACTTCATAAATTTTAAATTATAGACAGTGTGTTATAAAAAATATCAATTTTCAGTCGAAATCATTGGAAAATATTATTAATTTAGGATTAAACTTAGGAAAAATAGAATATCCTTCTCGTCGAACAATACGAAAATGAAGAAAAAACGTCACGTACAAGTAAAATAATGAATATTTAATTAATTATTTTCGTAATACCTGCTATGTACTAAATACATTCAAGAATATCTGACTTATTTTGAGCACTTGAGTAAAATATTAGTTAAATTAAATGCCTGCCTACACCCACTTAAAAAAATAAAAATTTCCGTGAAAACGAGAGTATTTAATATCTAATTTCATAATTTCAGCAGGTATTTTAATATTTAAAACGTCTTGACTTCTGACAGAATGACCTTATCTCAATAAATATCAGTTATCATTAAGTGTGTGGGTTTCAAACAATGATAAGGTCTTCTGGAATAAATTATCCATTTCAATGTTTGTGTAGTTTTTTCCTCGAATCTATATTACATTTCTAAGTCTCTAAGTTGGAAATCTCTTCCATAAAAATATTTTAATAATTTATCTCCCTAGCTGATACATATGGTCCCCAGAAAATTCTGTCATATTGCTTAGTCAGTTAATGTAATTCTTACCTTATCACAAGTCCTAATCTCTGCACCCGAAATTACATGCATACCTGCACTTTCTGAGGACGATTATTTTTTCATTGTTTATCTTCCTGTTTATTTCTTAATTATTCTTTGATCGTTCTAATGCACGTATTTGATTATCAAGTTTTCCGGCCATTGGTAAAAGAATGTTTACAATACAGTCTGGTATAAGATTGGCTAGCTAAAAGAGAACACCATATGTAATTTAAATTTAAAAAATCTAGAAGTGGACAGACACGGAGTAATGCTAATTACTATGATTAAATTACAAATATTTAACATGGATCACAATGAGTACTGTTTCACTTGCTGGAAGGCTGCAGTTTTGCAATCAATGAAAGCTTCATCAGTTCCAACGTGGAGCACGTTAGAATCGTTCTAAATAATAAATATTTAAATGGATATGAAAGTAAATATGCTAGAAAATATAAATAAAAATATTTCATTGAGTACAACGGTCTCGCGATCGTGTGGGTACATTTTATTTTTGTATTCGAGAGTTTTTTACCATTGTCCCACGTACGATAGTAAATCATATTACCTGTAATAATGGCGTCTCTTAAAACAATACATGTTATTAATATTATTTCATTAAGCCCAGCCTTGCTTTTCCGCCCACCTGTTAATATACAGTTTCACCTTCGTTTTCACAGATGCTTTATAACCAGCAAAACCACAATCGCCGAACACCATTGATGTATTTCAACAACCATTGTATTCACGTTTCATTCTGAATTTCAGCAACAATTTTAAATCATTTTATTATGAGCTGCCATTCATCGCTTAAAATATACAGAGAATATAGAGTGCTTTCAATGAAAATAATTATTTATGTTATATTTACCGTGCAGATTTACTGCGTATACGTATAAACTCGAATTTACTGGCGAATGGAAAGTCTTTTTTTCTTATATAATACTAAAAGTATAAATTAAAAAAATCATCCGAGATTTATATAAAAAAACACAAATTTTGTAGAGTTGTAGTTGAGGAAAATAATTATATCTGTGATTTTATCTTATTTTTCACTGATCGGATAAATGTAAGCAAACTGTGGTTGCCACAAATTTACAGGCATGAAATTTTTTCAATGGCCACGTGAGTTACCTTGTTTCAATGTGTGTGAATTCAAATTATTCGAGGAGATCGGAAGCTTAACCTGAAGCTCCCGATGCGTGGACCAATGAAATAAAATCGCGACCAAATCATTAAAATATTCTTTGAAAGAAAAATAGTTTTTTTGTACAATAACACATACAGAAGAATATCAACAGATATTGCTAGAAAAATCTCATATGCGAATTCTATATTCCTGACCATTTTACAAGCTATAAGCCGAATGATGAATTTTAATCCGCTAGCTAGACTACAACCCGACATTCGCAAATCATCAATTTTTGTCAGGAATTCTCTATGAAATGTATTGCTCACGTAATTTTAATTATTAATCCTTGACTAGCATTGTACGGATGAGGGATCAATTTCACACAATCAAATTTAAAAAATTCAAAATTAGATTAAAAATTATCTTCATTGGGGATTGTGCACAATAGCAATAATAAATACATTTACATTTTAATAACTTATTGGGTATTATTAATTTATATTTAAAAAACCTTATATATTTTGATCTGAAAAAAAAACGCTTTCCTTTTTTTTTTTGTATGACTGGTATGTGATATTTCTGTCATTTATTTTAGAATGTCGCTTGCCGAGAAGGCTATCTTATCTTTGGAAAGCCAGTTCACCAGTACTCGACGTCTCGCATTGGCCTCACCATACGAGTATTATTGGCACAAGGAACGTGGGCGACAAACGTTGCCAAAAATTGAAGCCTCAAATATTTGTTCTCGCCTTACAATTCAACGTTTTCGAATATCTGCACGAATACTTTTTAGCACATGTATGAGAATACCACCAAAGGATAGTGTAAGGATCTCGTCTGTGGATTATATACGATTTGCCATTTCGAGCACAGCGTAATGTGTTGATCTAGCAACTTCGATGCAAAGTGTATTTTTAAAAGAACCAATTTTTAATGAAACCGTACCATTAATTTTCAGTATAAGCTTGACATTTTTATTCATTTTCTCTCATACGAACCGAATAATTAAGTTTTTTTTCAAATTCGTAGCATATCTCTCACACATGGTCGCCACAAATTTTTTCCACTCAGTTATGTCAGTTGCCACTGTTCATATATTGTTCGAAGACAGCTGTACGCACCAAAATTTCTAGCTGACAACATACTTGATATACATACCTTGAACATATACTATAGAGACATCTATCATAAGATGATAACAATGACATAAATACAAGTTCCAACGCGAGTCAGCTCAGGCAAAAGAAATAGCTGTGGTGGCTTATCGGTATGAATACCTAGGCAAATGGTTGGTTCCAAGGCCCGCGGTTCGCATCCCGCTTCTGCCGATATTTTTTCTGAATGAACTGATGCGGTTTAAGAATTTTATGTGTAGTATATGGGTATTTATTTACTGACAACATACTTGTTTATAGTTCCCAACGATCTCCGGGACAGGTGTCCGGAGACACTTATGACGTCAACTATAGTATCCAAAGCATATTATGGGAAATTTGATAATCAAAATATTTAAAATGATTGAATGATAAGCACAACGCTCCCAAAATTTTGACTTTATTATTATTATAATTATCTTTCATACCCCATGTCTTAGTGTACCATCATTTTTTCAGAACATCCATTCACTTGTTGCCATACTTTTGGGTCTCAGACGAAGTCCATCTTTTGTCATCCTGTTCTGTTGTAGTGATATATTTTTTGTTTTCTCCAATTCACTGTGTCATCTTCTATTATACTGTCTACGGATTTAAGTGTTTCAGACGCGGTCTGATAACGTATTTCAGGTAATGTATTAATTGAACTATTCATATTTTCCACATTTTCATAGCGAGACTTTTTTAAGGTTTAATGATGGATAGATTTCTACATACAATTATTCTTAGATACCCTGATATTGGGAAGCTTTAATTATTAATTTTATTTTTTCCTTTTACGCTCTCCTTTACTACTGATATTATTAGCAAAAGAGTAACATTATCTACGTTGAGATACCTTAATAAAATTCTCTTGAATAATATTTTTATTTCAATTAGCATATTACAAGTTTATTACAAAAATATTAATTAATATTAAATATTCATATTGAAGAGTAATAAAATACTAATATTCTTCATACATTTTCAGCCATTAAATATTTTTTTAGCGATTGAATTATTGTGTCTTCAACGCTTCTAAGGTATTTGTTGTAATGATATTACTAGTTTGATTTTAATTATTTTTGCAATAAATGTAAAAATCTAGTAAGACTATGTAAAAAAAAATAATGCGAAAGGATTGAGACGCCTCTTAAAAACGAATTGGTCACGGTTAATTAGGGAATTGCCTTAAATTTTCTGATTAACAAATCACCCAAATATACGTCGTACACCTTTACTTTTTTATGAAATGTATTATTATTATTTCAATATTTGTATAGCGCTTTTTAATGACCGAATGGTCATTCCAAGATCGCTTCTTTGCCTCTCTGAGTAAAAAGGTGGGTCTTGAGTCTGCTTCTGAAGGATGCCCCGCTTTAAGTTCTCTTATGCTTTCTGGCAGCGAGTACCAGGCCATTGGTGCCACGTGGCTGAAAGCACGATTACCAAAGACCGTGCTAGGACTACCTCCCGTCAGCTGCAGGGTGCTTCAATTTGCTCTGGCTGATCTGAGTGTCTCTGAATGTAGTATGGAAGACTGCATTTTCCGCTATCTCATCACATCATTCCTCATAAAGTAATTTTAATTTACTGTACAAAACATTTTTTTTTTTAATTCAAATATTTACATTTGCCTTTAGTACGCATTAAAAGATGTAAACACTGTAAAATAAGCTTGATATCTCCTTTAGGCTGATGCCGTAAAGCCTCGAAGGAAACGATTTTTTGTCTCTTATTTTTGTTTGGTCGCCTGACATGCACATCTAATAATGCTCGTTTTAATTATATTAAGTTAGACGGCGTTTGCATACGCAATTTTACTTGTTATGACAGTTGGTCCATTTCATGTTGGTGCAACTGTCATATTTAATTTGCTTTTTTGCCGCGACTGTCTTGGGGCGCTAGATGTCAGTGTTCCGCAGTTGCCAATTAACTGTTTCCCGGCCGGCGACCTGCCATGTCGGTCGGGCGTAGAAATCAAGTCTTTATTTCAAATAAACCCGAATTGTGCTTCGAAATATCGATACCCAACTTAGAGTTGTATATCAACTGATTTTCGTCGTTTCCAGTAACCAATACACTTATTGTATAAATTACGTTTTTCGTTTCAGTACGTTTTGTTGACGAGCGTGGGCGGCGAGAGTAGGCTAATGACGTAGGCGGATTAACGCCCGCACGTAGAATTCACGAATATAGAATTTGTCTTTCCGTTCTCCGATTATTATTTATATCCAATCTCATTGTCATTTCAAATCTTACGAACTAAATTTGTACGAACTTTTCACTATAGTATACACAAATAATGCAGTATAAGTCCCGGACTTAATAAGGAAAAAACATACGGAAGAATTCTTTATCTATGAATTATGTGAATAAGTGATGTATGTATGGAGTATCGATCCGCCAACATTATTTGACTAAATTCACGCATTCAAGTACAATTTCAAGTACAAGACTTTTATTTGTAGACCATGTGGACCTTCGGGTATACAGGTGACCTCACATCCGGTCAAGACCAGTGCACTCTATGACGCTAATCCAGGGAGGCTGGACGCTACATGCGGGAAACCTGTGTTGTGTTCGTGTTCGTGTGTGGGTTGGGGAGATTGCAAGTGTATATTTATCTGTTTTCTTAAAGAGATCCAGATTGTAGGATGGAGGAAACACAGACGAAGAGCATTCCATAGCTTACCGGTGGCATTATATATATATATATATATATATATATATATAAATAACTGATTGCCATTTTATATATTTTATTATATTTTAATCTACTTTGAAAATAGAGCCCATGATGTGGAACGTTTTGCTTAGCAAACGCTTTACTTCCTATGTAATATCTGCCGTAGAATTTATTTTAAGGATGCTGCGTGATTGGTCTGACGCTCCACTTGGCATATGAAGACGGATGGGATACCTTTGGTCGTGTGGAAGAGTCTATCAGGAGGATAGCTCGCTGCTGTATCCGTCGCTGATCATTTAGGACGTGGGCGGATCAGGCGGCGAGTGTGGGCGGCCGCCCACGCGCGCTCCCATGGCGACCCGCCCCCGCGCGCGTCGCCCAAGTCAGGTGTAAACAAGCTGAACCACACCAACTGATAACTTTTCTTAATTTCTATCTTTTTGCGCGTTTCAACAACTACTTTTAACGAACTCTGAAACTAACACATTATATAATACACCCATACCTCGCTGTACGGCCTAAAATGTAAAGTAAAAAGATAAAATGCATTTTAAATGATAAATCATGTAACGTATTTATTCCTTATACGGCTTTTCGCTGTTTTGTGGAACATATCTAGGCCGTAAATCAAGGTATTGGTGAATTTAACTTGGTTTTCATGACAACAACATAATACACCAATTCTTACACCATCGTGTTCAATCGACAACCATTTCCTGAATAAAGCAAGCATATGGTCAACACAAATTGCAGCCTCGGTCCGTACCTCGACTCTGCCTTCCAGTGCTACACTTAGTACATGTGTTTTTCACGTCAGAGCCCGTGGGAGTAAATAAATTGCACTTGTTTTTTACGTAGAAGATTCTAAATATCTTTAAAATAATTTTAATCCACAAAGTATCTGTTGTTCATCATAGACGTCAGCAACATCAAATAAACTCTTTCTTATTTATGGCAAAATCGATGATCTTTTTTTTGCCAAAAAAAGTGCAGGTACTATGTGTTCGAATAGCCATAAAAATGTAAGTTCTTTTATGGTTTATAAAGATTAACGCGTGCAAGAGAGTTGTAGTATTTTCTTATTATTGAGAAATTTCAATATCGAACGAACAGTTTCTTCAAGTCCTTTGATATGACAAGCGTCTGTGTACTCCTCAACATCTGTGTTTCCTCCCACGTATTACTTGCAGTTTTCTTAATATCAACATCCATACAGTTACATCAAACGTCTTTTCAACATGCAACGTCTTGCTTACCGGTTGAGTGTCATAGAAAAAACTAGTATTTACAAATATATTGTATATAGTCTTATATTAATATATAGTTTAAAATGTCCCGTATCACGCCCGTTTCATTCCTTAAAAAAAATAAAGATTTTCCTTTTCATGAATAATTTTTTAATTAAAATTATCAATATTTAATGTAAGTATTCGTTTATTCGGAATACATCTCTGCATTTTCGAGGTGCTTTTATAGTATAGAGCAATACAAGCTTCTGTCATCAAAAACACTATCTGGAATTATCGTACTCGATCTTAACATTTTCTTATTTATATATGGTCATCGAAAAAAAAAAGTCTGTTGCCATCATCTTAGCCTGCACTTCCTTTCAAGAGGGCGAAAACCCAGGAGCCTACAGAAAAAGCCGTTGTAGTTTAAAAGAGTAATATGTTCGTTGATTTAGTTTATTTAAATATAATTTCCACACGGTATTTTAAGTGAAAAAAACAATCTTCCTTCTAAATCTTCCTCTTATCTACAACAGCGATCTTCAAGTTCGGTATATTTGGCACTTCTGTTTAATGTAACCAACTAAACACCTGTTTGTAGAGACGTTTTTTAAGACTTGAGGTGACTCAAGAGCTAAGGCTTCCTGACTTTAATAATTTTAAGTAAAAGTATCTATTGTAGATTGGTGAGCTTAAAATAATGAATCTTCTGTTTAAAAATTAAGCTGAACATCAATAAAATGTAGTACTTAAACCATGAAAAATAGTTATATTTCCCAGACTTTTGAGCCAAATTCCATTGGAGGTCCACAAATCGAGATTGTAAATGAATATATTTATATAGGACAAATAATCTATCTACGACAAATTAACTTCTCAAAATCAAATCGACAGGCAACTGGAATGGGCTGCATTTGGAAAAATTCCGCAATATCTTAAAACTAAGGCGTTGAACCAATGCATCCAGTATTAACTTTTGTCGCAGAGACGTGGAATCTTACAGCAAGTCTTACCTATAAAATAAAGGCCACTCACGTGCCATGGAGAGATACATACACGGATTGTTTTTAAAATATAAATCCGAAGCAAGTGGAGGCTACACAATGAATATGCACACTCAAGTGGCAATGGGCAGGACATATCTGTAAAAGAGACGATGGTCGAAGGAGAAGAAACGTGTTAGATTTGCGCCCGAGAATTGACAAACAATATGGACTGAAAATAGCGGGGGTAGCTTGGATACGGAAAGCAAGAATCAAAGAGGATGGTGGGTCATGCGTGGGAGTGGACGGACACAAGTTGATTATGATATTGATCTTAAAAAAGTCTTACGTTGGTTACCTTAAGTCAAGGAATGACTATAACGGGTGTTGCAGACGCAAGTAATGATTTCTAACTGATGTCTGCTTTTTGTAGAATCCATTTCCGAACCTTACCATTTCCTTATCCATTCCCACGTATTTCGTAGTTAGCAACGTGTTACCAAAGAAGGCAATTCAAGACTCGCTGTATAGTATACTAACTTCGCAGCCTTAAACTGAGGTCTATTTGACATCTAACTGATGCATCTAGAATCACGAGACGGCCTTCAGCCACTCTCTAACAAGTAGCTTTTTACGTCCCCATCTGGGTCTCCAAAAACAGGACGGGACAGAGAGGGTTTTCACCAAGCGTGTTGTAATAGAAAGCGGTGATGATTTTTTTATTTTAAATTCGGCGTTGTGTTGGAGTTTTCCCTGTTTTCGCGCGGGCGGCGGCGCGGGCGGCGGCCGCATGGGCGGAAGACGCCGCGGGGGCGCAGAGCAGCGCGGGCGGAGCCGAGCCGCTGCTCATTCACGTCCCGCCGCCCGTCCGCTCCTGCCGCGCTCCGACACCGCGAGCGATCCTTCACGCGACGACAGTGCTCAAGTGACCGCGCAAAAAACTTTCATTCACACAAAAACTTGCAAAAAAATGCCGCTTTCAACCGGTCAACAGTAGCACTTTTTACGCAAGCAGCCAACAGTCATTCGTTTAAGCACACAAAAATAATGCGTCTACTCGCTCTCAGGCAACTGTTGTGCACTTTGTAGTGAACCTTGCTGTGCTTTATTGTTCATTCGCGTAAAACACTTGCAAAATATGCGTCTAACTAACAGTCAACGGTAGTGCTTTACGTGAACGGCGCCGCGCTTTAACTGTCAATCAAATAAACACAAAAAAAAATCGTCTACTCATCCTCGATCAACTATAGTGCATTTTGTAGTGAACCTTGCTGTGCGTTAACGTTCATTTGCGAAAAACGTCTATCTAGCAGTCAACGGTAGTGACCTTTACGTGAACGGCGCCGCGCTTCAACTTTCATTCGCGTAAAACACTTGCAAAAAAATATGCGTCTACTCGCTTTCAGTCAAATGTAGTGCTATTTACGCGAATCTCGCCGCGCTACAACTTTCATTCGCATACTTAGTTGGTAATAAAAATCAGTGCACAATATGAGTACAACGGGCGTGCTGTCAACAAATCTGCGAACCGACTGAATCAACGGTAGTGCTTTACCTTACAATTGCCATAAAACTGATTTTCGTTAGTCAGTGCTTTAAGTTATCTGAAATACACAGTTTATTTTGCATTTGAAAAATATAAAAACATTTAAATGCAGCTGCTTTCAGTGTGCATTGTGCTTGAGCAGATTCTTTGATTTGATTTTAGTAATGCTGCTTTCACACATGATAAAAATGTAACATTTACTCTTAGTGTTCTACTTGACGTGTTTTCAGTGCTTCAGTGGTTTCAATGCAAATCAAATGCACCGCATTAAGCTCTAAGTTTTCCGAAAAGCCAGAAACGTTTTACGTGATTTAATTGCAAATTTCACAGTGACACTAAACATACTAGACTTTTCCCGCCTTATCACCGGATGACAATAAATACTTCATGATGCTGCACCCATTCATACTATAATCAGTTTGAATTCGCAAAGCATACTGTCACCGCTTATAATTGAAATTAATTGCTTATGGTTTATAAGTATATCAAATTGTTGGAATCAAATTTTTAATTTTATTTTTTGCTCATTTGTTTTAATATGTATCTTAAATATTGTCTTTTTCTTAAAGCTTTAGCTAACAATTTAATTCTAAAACAAGGGATTTTGTAAACGCGCGGTAATCTTTCTACATATAAAGCTAGATTTAATTTGATTAATTTTTCATGTTACAGGCTATCATGAGACATTCAATAGAAACAAGTTATTTTAATAATACTGCAGCTTTTTCATTCAACATTTGGAACCATTACAAGTGAACTCAAAGTTTATCAATCAAGTTAAGGACGTAAAATCTTTATTTATTGAGATAAAAACATTTTTAGACATTGCATAATTCTCTCGTTTTTGATGCCCTTAAGAAGTGTAAAAATTTTTTTTTTCGCTTAAATTAATCGTTTGTGACAACAATTTTTCATCACAAATTACAATATTTTATTGAATCATTTCAGTAACTTTGCATCTAATTTAACTGTTTTGCGAAAAATGCAAATGTACTTAAAAAAGTGAATTAATGTCAAACGCTCAGTTGTGCCCTTCTAGATAATTAGACTCGTAACCAATCGGTAATAAGCGTTGCCCTTGGTACAGTGTATTATGGTCGGTAGTGACACTGCTGTTGCGTCATCGTTATCAGCGATTTCATTCATCGTACTGATCCGCCCCCGCCCTCCGCATCAGCCAGAGCCGATAAAGGCCAGTGCTCTCTACCGGATAGAAGTATACCACAACTGTTGTTTATATCCTAATACTATCAATCCGCTTATCAACAATTCACTGCAAAAATCAGTAGTTAGCAAATTACATACCAGTAAAAATGTATAAAAAGTATATGCAAACATTTTTTATTTTTTTTATTAAAGCACATACAGGAGAATACTGACAGATGGTGATAGTAATTCTGAAGTCTCATCTGTGGAATTCTATGACGCTTACCATGGTGTACATGGCTAAACGCTGCATGTGGAGTGTTGATCCGCCAACGTCATAGACTACAGCCCGAGATTTACGCAGCATCCTTTATTATTACGGGAATTTACTATGAATGGGTGGTCTTCACGGGACGACTTTCATCTACCACCAATTTTAATTAATAGGCTATGACTGACATTTTACGGGTGATGGATCAAATTCACACCAACCGGGTATTTTAGAGCTCAGAAATCGATTAAAAATCCTTTTTTTTTAATCTCCGTCGGGGATCGAACCCACGACCTTTGGCTTGCAGAGCAAACGCTTTGACCATTGAGCTATGACCGCTGGCGTGTGGCAAAAAAAACATATTTTGTGGACAATGTATATTCATGCGTCAAATATAAAGGACCTCTGAAATTCAATTACATTAATATTTTTTGTTTAACCCTTTTATTACGGCTCGGTTTGAATACAAATTATACTGTCAATTAGAAAACTAGTATTTGAAGCATAAATGTACTTATCTGGTCTATTTTCATATATCACATTAGTTCTTGTATCCTTTAGCTATCAGATGATGAATAAAAAAATATTCTAAGAAAGTAGCAAAATTATATATCACGTCGATTTCAACGGTCGGGGAATCTTATGACGGCATATGCCGACAACCGATGCGAAAGGGTTAAGACTTGGTACCTTAGTAGCATCATTCACAATTTTAAGCTAAGAGTGTACTTGTATGCACATAAACATCTTATTAATTACTTATAATTATTATTTAACCCATGTTCGCTCTCCTAACTGGATCAGATGTTCGTCACAAATTGCCGCCGTAAAGCTTTAACATCCACCACTGTCTCATTCCATATCAGCCGTAAATTCCGGAGCTCTGCCGGGTACATTATATTTATAGTTCTCGCCGGCTATTACTGAATTTTCTTAAGCGATTGTAATACAGAATATCGCTGTTTTCCATAAAAAAAAAAATCTCTTGTATTTGAATTTTAAGTAGAATCATTAAGTTTAATTGATTATGGTTTTAATTTATATAATTATTTCATTCAAATTTAAAATATTTAAGTGCATACTTAACCATTTTATTTTATTTTTGTTTTATTTCAGATAGTTCGTGGATGAACATTTCGTCTAAGAGTGAAAACAGTGAAAAAATCATGTGCAAGCAAAAAATGGGTGTCTCTTCTAAAGAAAACAACGTAAATATCACATCAATGTATTAACGTCAATTATGATTGTTTACAAAATTTTCTACTTATTCAATATAATTTTCTAAATATTAATTTAAAATCAAATGTTAATGTCTTTTCGGTTAATTAAATAATGGAGTTGTGGAACATTTACAAAACTATGACAATTTCAAAATAATCGATAATAAATTTATGTAATTTAAATATAATTCGTTTAAAAAAGAGTGTTGGAATTGAGCTTTTTAAATGATGTGATATTTTCAATTAGTGTTTATTAAAAATAGATAAATGTGTTATATATATTTCTAAAATTACAATTAATTAACATTTAAAACCTCCTGTGCCAATAAAAAGCAACAAAATCTTATGAAAACCGTTCACTTTATCAGTATTACGATCAGTCAATTTAATCGTTATATCTCCTCGTATTTGAAATTGATCTAAATGTTATTACAATAAAATGAAATCATAATATAATAACGAATAAAAATTATTATATACGAAATTTATAATAAGAAAAATATGAAAATTATATAAAACCTTTAGAACCAAACAAATCGACATTACAAAAGTAATAAATACAATCTATTTATAAATGTTTATTACGAAAAACGAAATTGCTTTAAAACTAACCAAAAGTTCTAAATTTTATACGACTCTTATTTAATCGTCTTCCTTGTATGAAAATATACTATTTTCATTTATCACATTAAATACAATTTAATTTAATTCTTCAATCGACTGACTGATTTTCACCTCTAATGGAATCGTAGTTTCGATTAGATAAAATATTTGTATATTTATACATTAAAACATAATAGTTGAAGTAAGTGGATTTGGCGAAAAAATATATAAAATATTTGATACTTTTCTACACACCATATCAAGATATAAACCGTGATTTAAATACCCTTCAAACGGAAATAAAATGAAATGAACACACTTAAAGAATATATTTTTGAATATATTGTGTAATGACTTTTTAATCTGAAACACGTTGTTGAAAGGATTCTTTATTGAATTGGGTAAGGAAAAAATATTGAAAATTTAAGTTCTTTGCTCACAAAAAACGCCTAATTTTTACGTCAGTACTTATTTAATTGGCTTCTTAAATAAAGCGTTTAAAAGTTATGGTGATTATTGATAATTAAGTTTAAAAATTAAAAAAAAAAAACATCCTGCAATATCAAGTTTAAATTGCATAAGACTATATTTACTTAAGCAAAATCAGTGATATTTAAAAAGTATTAATATATAAAGTAATCTTAAAGGGGGGTTAAAGTAAAACACAAAGTCGATCAATCAAGAAAACGTCTTATTTTCAATTACATTCATGTAATTTTGGCAAAAAGTAAAGTTTATTTGGGATGTCATAGTGCTAACTGGGGAGTGTTTAAAATAAAGGTCAGTTTATTCAAAAATACTTATATATTACGATATTATCAGAGTGTCTAAAGTGAAATTTGATAATAAATATTTTGTAAATCAAAAAGACTTGCATTTTGTGAGCTTTCTTGAAGCAGGGTGTGCAAAGTAGGCGCAGTGCAAGTAGCCGGCAAAGTGTTTGAAGAAAGTTTCAGTGCGGTGGGTGCGAATTCTTGGATCCAGATTGAAAGTGCGTTTGAGTTTGCTGAGGAAGCTAATGAGGTGGGCGGCGCCGCAGAGGGCGGCATGCTGACACTGACGATGAGACGAGAGGCGGACGAGCCGCAGGACGGGCATTTCCTTGCACCGGCGCTAAGGTCCCGCTCTCGTCCTCCCGCCCAGGCCGGAGACGAGTTCGTGGACATCTCTCAAGTGCAGCAGCTCTTGCTGGATGCAGGACCCGGATCTTCCATGGGAGCGCAGGGCGGCGGGCCCATGGGCGCGCCCGCCCGCCGCCCACCGCCTGCTCAGAACTACTACCCGCCCTGCACGCAGCAGCATGCAAGCGTCGAAGATCTTGTCGCGCTTTGGTTCACAGGAGGCGTACCCTCCACACAAGGTTTGCCTCCACCTTTTTTTCCACTCAGTAAAACCCTGGTCTATCGCATTTTAATTTATATAATATTTTTAAATTACAAAGTAAAGTTAATATTTATACAGTAACACCGCGCTGTGATTCGATCGTTTGGTTTAAACTTTAAACCTTTTTAAGGCAAAGAACGAAATAGGTTCATATATTTTCTAGTCGCTTTATTTAATAAAGATCTACGAGTATATTTCCTATTGCGCTCATTGAAACGTCAATTGTTACATTTCAATACGTTGTCGAAAACATTCTTTGGTTAATTTATTGTTCTAATCAATGAAATTTTCGTTTCTACCTGGAAATTTACATGATGAGGCTTACGTCACAAAATTAATCATTGATCATTGTGTATGTAACCAGGTGATATCGAAAATTTGAAGCGTATTCAACAATAAATTAAGCAATGAACGCTTGCATCAACGTATTAAAGAAAAAAGCTTACGTTTCTATTAGCACAATACGAAAAAAAGACCAAAGAGCGAGTGGTATATGTATTACCCATTTTTTATTTTCCCTATAAAGTATTTAAGCTTCGTTTGGCTTAAGCTGTCGATCGTGGTGTTCGGGATATTTATGGCAGTAATTTAAGCTATTTCTTAGCCTTATATTATAAGTAAATTGTAAACATTGATACTAACAAACATATAATCAATTTGAATCGAGTCAAAATCAATATGAGAAAATTGACTTATTTATTTAATAAAAAGTACATATCTGTATAAAAATAAGTCTAAGTATCTATTAACAAATCGCCATTATGGCGCAATTGGTGAAAACACAATAAATTCATCAGTCAATGCTTGACAACTATTTTTATTCATTTATTTATTTCAACAGGACATATATACCAAGATTATATTTAAATTTTCAACATTATTTCGTTACAACGTTTTATAATTTAATAATTACATTTAATTGTTTTACGGATGATACATTACTTCAAAGAAAAAGTAACTTAGGGAAATTACGGACTAATATCATTTAATATTATGCAGAACGATAGATCGGGGTTTTACTTGTTGTTATGTCACCTCAATGTTTCATCAATCAATCACCAATTACTGTTATACTATATATCATTTTAAAATTCTTACAAAATATGAACGAGCTTGTCCTAATATTACATTAATTTAATGTGTTACTTTTGAATATAAATAGCCTCTCCATTAAATCGTGAGTAATTTTACAAATACGTGATACAATGTAAAGAAAAAACTGAAATAGATAAAAAACAATGTATTATACAATTGGTAAAGCGTTGAGGTCACGTTGCAAATAGTAGTGATAACATGTAGCTGCTTAAGCTTTGTACAATCCTAATTTCTTCTAGTTCTTTGTCAACAGCAAATATCACACTATTAAGAGTTATGGTTATTATCAAACAATTTATTATAAATAGTTCAAAATATATATTTTTAAGTACATAGATATATCAAAATAACTGTAGAGTTAAGGAACCAAAATAATCAATTGCACAAATGTCTGATACATTTATTGAGGACATAAATATTTTTTGAGTTTTTAATTTTTTACAATATATCTTACAGGTTTTGTAATAAAATATATTTTTATTAAGAAAGATAGAATATTTTAATTTATTTACAGCTAATCATAATATACTCTACTTGTATAAATATAATATGCAGCTGTATGCGATTCATCAAGAAAATTCATCGTTGCATTTACGACTGCTTGCATAAAATTATTTTAACTCTTGATTTACGTCACACAATAAAATGGTTACGCAGATTGTAAAATTAATTCAAACCCTGTGTCATACAACCGAACCTTAGTGATATTAAATATAAGTATTTAATTAACCGATTTAAGCGACAGACATTTAAGTCCAAGATATTAAGATATAAGAGCTTGGTAAATGCGTTTATAGTCTCCAAAATGGACTACTGCAATGCACTGCACGCAGGCCAGCAAAGGCAAACAATTAAAGCGATTGCAGTCATTACAAAACGCAGCGGCACGACTAGTGTACAACGCGCCCAAATTCTGTCACATTACTCTGATACCACACCGACTGCATTGGTTGAGAGTTCCGTATAGAATCCAGTACAAGCTATGCTTTTTAGCTTATAAGGCACTCAACGGAACTGCACCGGGTTATTTGACAGAACTGATTAAGCTTTCGGAGATAAGCGCGCGTGGAGAGACACTCAGAGCAGCCAGAGCAAATAGAAGCACCCTGCAACTGACGGGGGGTAGTCCTAGCACGGTCTTTGGCAATCGTGATTTCAGCTACGCGGCACCAATGGCCTGAAACTCACTGCCGGAAAGCATAAGAGAACTTAAAGCGGAGTCATCCTTCAAATGCATACTCAAGACCCACCTTTTTACTCAGAGAGAAAAATATGCGCTTTTGGAATGACCATTTGGTCAAAAAAAACGTTATACAGATAATGATATAATAATATTATTGGACATTTATTTTGACCACAAACGAGGTTAAGAATAGACTTTAACTACTGACATTGTCGTTTTAAGATTAATTTATCGGCGGTGAACGAAAGTCATGTCGTGAGTCAATACCCGAAATAGGGTATATGCATAAATATATTTAAAATATGCGAGTTTATAAAAGAATACACTATATATTAGGTATTTCAGAAAGAAATGACCATTTTTCTTTGCATCACTTTGACGTCAGTTTTTCAACGGTCGCCGTAGAGTAAGCACATCGTGGTTGGTATCATTTTAAAGCTCTATTAGCACTCTTTCTATTTCGACGTTTTTTTTTATTTTTTTTGCCGCTGTAGAAAAATGCAGTGGCTTAAAATTGAAGAAACACATTTTCGCCATATCATGCTGTTTTTGTTTGATGAGGGACTTAAATCCAAAGAAGCGTAAAAAAACGTCAAAAATGAAAGAGTACTAATAGAGCTTTAAAATGAAGCCAACCACGACGTGCTAACTCAAACTCGACCGTTGACAAACTGACGTCAAAGTGACGCAAAAAAATGGTAATTTCTTTCCGAAATACTTATTACTTGAATCAATTCTCCTATAATGCGTCTTAGAATCCGCTGATAAGGTCAATTAACGTCTGAAGGTAATTTCGTGTATGTACGAGTATTTTAAATGCTTGTGTACGTAACGTAAAAACAAACCATATGAGTGTTATAAAATTTAAAACAACATTATTCGTTCTCAAAATATACCTTTAAATCTTATATATTATTTTTGCTAAATAATCCAATTAAATCTTATTGTTGACAATTAATTTTATTTGGCATAGTCCATATTTGAATGGCTTATGTCGTTAATTTTATTACATATAATCATTAAAGCTTTCGCATCGGTTGTCGGCATATGCCGTCCAAGATTCCCCGACCGTTGACATCGGTTGACGTGATATATCGTTTTGCTATTTTCAGTACTCATTGTGACGTCTACGGTAGGAAATTGGAAGTGCAGTTATTCCTTTTATAATCCTTCGTGTATTTTTTACAGGAAATCTATAAAGCATGTAAATTAATATCGTTAGGTTTTCGTCACAGGAGCGATTTTTCTGTAAGCCACAAGTGTCAATGTCACCACATGTATGGAGTTACATAATGAACGTTTGTTAAATATAATAGATTTTTAAGCATAATCCGATAGCTAAAGGATAGAAGAACTAATGTGATATACGAAAATAGGTCAGATAAGTACATTTATGCTTTAAATACTAGTTTTAAGCTAAAAAATGGTTTGAAAAATTCACGCCGTATTGATAGTACAATTTGTATTCCACCGAGCCGTAACGAAAGGTTTAAGCTCCAGTGAACTAAACACAAGTTGCGAAAATTATACATAGCGGCTTACTTCGACGATTTTAAGATGACTAGATGACGAAGCCACCTCTTACAGATTAACTTCGTGTACCAGCCACACGTAATGGCCAATGACTGATGACAAGTAACGTTTAATGATCACTGCCAAGCGTAGAAGTACCGACTAATTATTAAGTGTTACCAATGAAACAATGTTAGCTCATACGCTGCAAGTGTTGCCTGTAAGTTCAGGGATCAAATATGCACTAAGCGGATAAGTTTTTTTTATTAGTTATGCAATCAAGCTTCTTGCGAATGAAATAATTGTTACAAAATGGAATTTGTAGTACTGTTGTAATGTGCAATCATCGAACACTCCACTGCAGATCTGCAGGATATCATCAATAAAGCAAACTGTGTGCAACTGAGAAAAGTTATTTTCAATTTAAATTTTTTTTTCTGAAACATTACTAATACAGATATGTTTAATACGATCCTGAAATAAGATATAATACAAGATAAACAATTAGGTATTTACTATTAATAACAATAATTATTTAGAAGTCCCGAAGCTCGCTAAATAGAAGACTCCACGAAATTATTTTGATAAATAAATTCGTGAAGCTCATGTCAAAACTAGGATTCTCTCAAGTGGAATATATCAATATTCAAGGTGATATGGTTGAACAGTCTGATTATTCTCCCAAGAGGCATAGTCTCTGGCAAGTTAGTATTACCTCTAGGAAGAACAAACAATATGTGCCTCCTTATCCTTGAATAATTGTCAGGGACAAAAAAATGATTTCTAACAAAATATCAAGATTTCTGAACACGCCGCGCACTAGCCAAAATAAATGCGTACTCAAGCACACATCTCTTCTATATAGTTCTCATGACATTGTATCCCAACATACCCCGTATAAAGTTAGATGGGTATAGCCACGGATAATATCCATACATCCTCATGTAAAGAAACGTCAAAAATTTCATCTGAACTTTCTTCAACATGGGGTCATATTTATTCTCGTGGGTAGCGCAAATAATTGATCCGTTTAATTAATGCAAAAATACATAGATATTTTGTAACAGTGCCTGCCAAAGTGCAAATCAAGCTCTCACCAGCAGGGATCAGACTATTTTATAGATTGTATTTAATTTTTTCAGATACGTTTATGTACAGGTAACTGAGAAAGTTAGCCTGCAAAGAGATAGAGAAAGAGAATGCTGAACTTACTTTCAAAAGAATCCGCATTATCAATGGAACACAGAGAAATGCAGCTTATGCAGCGCATTCTTCTACAATCTACATGAATGCATTAAACCCATATAATTATTTACAACTTTTAAGAGCAGGCGTATTTAAAAAATAATCATACAATTCAGTTTTAAATATTAAAGAAGGCACTACAAACTTTCAAAAAAGAAAGGTTTTCACGTAATTAAGATTAAATAAATTTATCTTATTCACACATACAAATCTTTATCAAATATCATATTTTATGACATTTATTTTTTCAATTTCGGAGAAAACGTAAGATGTTGGGATTCGAATCACGAACCATGCACCCTTGTTCTATTATTAGTGTTATCAATTTAATTAATATTTTAAATATTTACCTATTAATTTAATTATTAAATATTGGTATAGATCAATTATCTATAAAGTATTAGACTATGGAAATATATTTTTTTTAAATTGTGTGAAAAATGTATCTTCGTTTAACCTCTAAACTGAGTCTTTCTAGGTATAAAATTATGTTCATATCAACTCCTCAGTGCCGGAACCTTGATATTCCGGCATCACCAGTAAGTTGATGCTGTTATTTCAGGACCGCGACCTCGGTTCCGAAACAAATATGTTGGCTGACTTATTTTACCATTGGCGATCTTTTTGTGCAAAGCATATTTTTGAGTTTATCAATCCATTTGCTAACGAAAATTATTTACTTTTATTGAATACAGTTAGTTTACGGGTTCAATGTATTATTCTCTTGTAATTTCACATTGTGTTTTTTCTGCCCGGCTCTGAATGACATTAGCATTTACACCGGGCAGCAAGTGCGGCGCTAATCTCTTCAGAGGTATGTCTCCGATCTTATCAGATCGACTCTACGGTCCTCCACTTCGATGGTCCATTAATCAAGTGATCGCGCAGTCTCCGCAATCATTTGCGCCTAGGAATAAACTCAAAACCTTAAACGCGCAATTGCTGTGAAGATTGTCGCGGGTTCATTCTCTGCGAAGCAAATAAACAACGAACTCTAAATAATTCAAAAATTATTACAAACATTCCCATTTATGTAAGATTGCTCACCTGTAAAATGCGCTATTACTCATTAAAAAAAAATATAAGCACATACAGGAGAATACCGACAGATGGTAATAATAATTCTGAAGTCTCAACTGTGAAATTCTATGACGCTTACCATGCTGCATATGGCTAAGCGCTGTATGTGAAGTGTTGATTCGCCAACGTTATAGATTACAGCCCGAGATTCACGCATTATCCTTACTATTACAGAAATTTACTATTAATAAGTGGACTTCACGAGACGACTTTCGTCTACCACCAATTTTAGTTAAATGGCTATGACTGGCATTTACGGGTCTGGCATCAAATTCACAATCAACTGTGGGTATTTTAAGACTCAGAAATCGATTACATAACTTCTTTTTTAATCTCCGCTGGGAATCGAACCCACGACCTTTGGCTTGCAAAGCAAACGCTTTGACCATTAAGCTATAACCGCCGGCAATTTTTTTAATGCTTTTAGATGCAATTCATCTCATTGCCACCACCTATTTAGAATGAGTTCTTCAAAGAGCATATGATGCCATTTTCAAATCAGCAGTTCTCATTCATGGTTCAGCCGTCTTTACATTACAAATGTCATTGTATTCACACATGAAATCTTGGATTGCCATCGCCCTTATCTTGTATCTGTATATGATAACCACAACTTACCACCATAACGGTCAATTCCCTGCCATGATCATCTCTTCATTTCTGGTGAAATCTGCATTTATAAGCTTCATCGAGTATTTTACATTTATCATTCTATTTAGTCTTCTAGGACACCTTTAACCAAGGGGGCCCTAAAAAAGGCAGCTTTATACTCGCTGATGATCTTCTGTAGCAAACGTAAAACATATCCCTGACTGCTCCTCTTTAACAGCTGTAAAACGCAAAAGCTCTCTTCATTTCTCTCAAAATTAAAACACTATTGTGTATTAATTGTGTGGTGACAGGATGAGGAGCAGATTAACAACACAAAGACGTTTTCTGAAGCACATTGAAATATATATTTCGATTATTGTACAAACATCCGTTCCAGGCGGAATAACATGCCGGGCCGGCCATAATACGACCTCTTCGCGGTCGGCACACAGCTGACTGGGCGCCGTGGTCGGTGAAACCCAGCGCCGCACGTGGCATTATACAGAATCAATATCGCACCAATTACAGCAGCCATGTACATACTAACGTCACAACCGTGACCGGATTTGTCCAAAATGCCAATATGGCGACACATACGTGTACGACAAGCGAACAGAAATAAAAGACGAAAAATTGTATATCGAGGTATATGAAGGGCTATATCATGCTGATGTCGCAATGATCACTACAATAATTATTACGTTGCTTTTTCATAGAATCAGCTGACGAGATATTATATAATATTTCCCAGCGTTGTTCAAGCGTATACACAACCATATTTGTTTAGCGGAAGGATAAAACTAATTATCTGTCAAATCAGACATGAGCTAAGTGTTACCATTCACGAAATAAGCACTAGTTGAAAAAAAAAACGTTAGATGGCGGCCCTATAGATCATATATTTGTAGTATAATCGTCTATATGTCTTTTCATAAAAATAATAATAAAACTGCGATACGCAAAAACGGGTTCTTCATCCATTAAACCGTTTACATCCCCGCAAGTGAGTGTTTGATCCCCGCAAGAACAGCCTCTGGATGAATAAATATATTGGCCAATTTGTAAGACAAAATAATTGGCAATCAGTCGACGCTCGGTCGGCAGCAGAAGCAGACGTCCCTCCGCCGCAAATTTCTCTTTTTTGTTAACACATACGAGAGCATACCAAAGGACTCTTAACTTCAAGATGCCGAATTAACTTTTTAAGTAGTACTTATATTGTAAATTTACGGATAACCATTCATTTTACAATCAGTAATTAAATATACACATACAATTATACATCAAATTTTTATACGGATCACTTCATTCAGAAAAATATAGGCAGACGGGATTCGAACCACGAGCCTTGGAACCAACCTTTGCTCTGTTCTTTTACACCGCCCAGTCCACTCGACTATTTCTCCGCCTGAACGGACACGCGAAAGATGATGTATTTATACCATTGTTACCATCGTATAATGATAGATGCCTCTATAGTATATATTCCGATTATGTATATTTTTATTTTTTTATTATTCAATCAGTCGACATTTATTCAAAAGCTTTTTTTATATTATTACTTTTTTTATTTTTTTATTTTACAATCGTTTTAATTGCGAAAGTAAGCGTGGTTGAAACATCTCTTCAAGATGTCTCAGGAGAGCATTAACAATAGCTTTCTCTTATTAAAGCACCCGTAAATATGGGACGAGGGTGACATCATGCCAGCTAACAAACTCTTAGCCGAAATTTGTGACGACTAAATGATCGGCTATATAGTCAAGTATCTAAAAAATACACAATAAAATTCAACCTTACTGTAATGAACATAACTTAAGTATCTATTGTATATTTTAGCGTTACGTTACTCACATTAAGTGATAAGCTGCACACTTCTGAGGCTCTAAGCGAGTGGCCACTTTTTAAATATATATATCTTAAAAATATATAACTTTCGTTGAAATTTGAGCCCGGGATTCTTTAATTACAGCCGAGCGCCATTCTCACTCAGCTGTACCTCTCAGTGAACCTTGTAATTAGAGCTGGCGGTGTATGCAGATTATATCAAAAGCTGTTCAATAGCTACCTTACTACTACGCTCCTAAGATGAATCTTCTAAAGACTTCTGTTTTTTAATATATTCAATGCTTAACTGAAGCATATAGTCAGCATAAATCACAACCTTAAAATCTTGTCAGTGTCCTTAACGTAACCATAAGTCCACGCCACATCCATGCCATTAACATCAATCCAAAATTGAGACCAAGCAACATCGTTTATCTTTGCGAGTTTTTTAACTCTTCAAAAACACTTATTTCTTAGTATCGTTCACCTTCTCCTCAAACAACTCGCTATACTTTATTACTAAACTGCTTTGCAAATTTCATTATTTAGAACGATCCTTAGGTAATCAATAATTACATTATTTTTATTCTAATATCAATCACATTTCATCTAATAATTCGATGCAGTCATAATAGGTATAATACTATACATAAACATACTTTTTTTTTTTTTTTTTAAAGTATCATCTTAAATAATTGTTATTATAATTGAAAAAATTAATTGACCTCAGTGGCGACTATGTAGAAAAATAGATAAAAGTCTGAACTTTCCAAAAATGTACGCATTCATGGAATTAAGCACTGTGAAAACTCACTGGGAACCTTATTTTACGGATAACTTTCGTACAAACCGAAAAACAATTAAATATTATTATCTTTACTTTCAATTAATCGATATATATATATGTGCGTAATAAGTGAATTTATTCATTTTAAGACGTTAAAACTTATTAGCAATAATAGTCAACATTCCCAACCCCTTTAGAAAACGAAGTTTTCCTGGTCAATTAAAAATAATTTTGCAACTCATTTTTAATTATATATTCAGAAATGAGATAAACAACTGTTAAAAAAGAATCTTTTAAATTATTTTTAGATTCTTATTTATCATTTTTCCGATCATAATTTAGATTTATATCTACCAGAAATTGTTCCTAAAGACATCGCAAGCCTCATGTAAATCACATTCGCAATCCAAGGTTCCGCCGAATACATTTGATACTCTTAGCTGGCAACCTTCCAGAATAAAATAAAATTTAAAATGCATCTTACTATACTTTCTTGTGGCAATTGGTCCATACTTTTGATCTAAATCAATCTTATATAAAATTAATTTAAAACCGTGTAATATATGATGCGGCACCAATATTTTCATACATTGTCTTATAAAATGATGGTCAGAAAGAAGTGTAAAGAACATTAATTTCTTTCTTATACATCGTAATCTTCTTCGTAGTAGTATTAATCCGTTGGAATGGTTTGCAGCAACAGAATCTTGCATCTCGATCTCCACTCTTCTCGGTCCTCTGCAACCCTCTTTAGCTCAGCATAAGAGCTGCAACTCGTGTCCTTGAACACTTTCTGCAAATACTCCGTCTAGGGCGCCCTCTGCAGTTTCTACCATCAACCATCCCTTCCATAATGTCGTGAAGAAGACCATCGTGGCGCATGATGTGACCGATCCATCGGGCTCGCCGCTGTGAGATGGTTCTTACTTTTTTTATGCATCGCAATATCTCATTCAAATTTTTAAAACTTACTCTTATTTCCTATGGAACTTAAAATATTTGCATATATTCAATAATCAATCCATTGTTTATCGCTTTTTGTAGTAAAATTAAAATCCACGTGGTGTTTTGGAAGACAGGTTCCCATTGTGTCATTTTCAAGTGATTCCCACGATTTAGGCAGTAGGTCAAAAAATACTTGAGTTTTTGTGATTATCAGTAAGTGTTTACACTTTGAGTAAACAATTACTACAAAAACCTGTTACTCGTGCATAGTTTTGGTATTACGGTACCTAAATACAATATAATTTTACAAAAAATTCTAAATCCTTTCTTTACAGACATTTTTATTATGATTAAAAAGTATAATATTTTAATACTCACTGATCGATTCGATTTCTAGCTAGAGTATGACTTTCACGCTAAAATTTCGCTAATACGGGCAATCAAATAATATGTATTATTACTGTGATTTTTTATTTGTTTTGCTCTTCAAGTTTACTTAAATATATATTTATATGTATTATTAATGTCATACGGACATAAAATCACGGCTGTACTATGTCTGGAGTATTTAGTAGTTCAATTCCGCAATAATTTTTTTGTAATTTTCCACGAACTATCCCTCGTTTCATCTCGGCAGTCTGCACCTAAATGCTGCAAAATTAACGCACTATGTAGTATTCTCTCGTAATTTGAGCCACTGTTTGGACCAAAAGTCGTACTGATATTCCAATCTCAATTGTAAAATCACTACTTTGTTACGCCTTGAAGTATAATATTTATGTCTTATCCCTGAAGCTCTGTGATCCTGCCTTGGTTTTCGGAAATTATATATATATTGCCAAGTGTTACCTCAGGTAGAGATAATTTGAGATAAGGTACGGACCATGGCAATTGACAGAACTGAGTGGCGGAAATTTATGTTTTCCATATGCTCCAAATATGGAACGGATATGGGTAGAAGTGAGAAGTATATGTATTGAATATATTTTGTTGTCGTTCATTAAATTGTAAGATATACTTATACATAAATAAATAAAATAAAGGAAGGGTGCTTAAAAAAAGGTGTTCATAGATAATATTCTAGATTTGAACGGTATATTTTTACTTACGGAGCCAGTGATTGTAGTCATGTCCAGTGTGAGAAAGTCCAACAAACTGTTCGCTTTAATTTCATTAAAGCCGGTGACTGTAGTGTATAATTACTGGCGAGAGATCCCTAAGATAAATAAGAAGAATACTTCAGAGTAAAGCCGAGTTTTAACTGGCAGTGTTATTACGATTGGTTATAAAACACACTGACTATCTCTCAAATTTTCGCAGACGGCAATGCTTTACTACTATCTGAATATCTAAGTGATATATTGTAAAATGACTGCTGTAATGTGCAAGATAAATAAAAAATAAACTTTAACATACAGCCGAGCTTGAATTGGCAGCGTCATTAACAGATATATTTAACAGATAATAATGCCAATTGCTTGAATTTCTGCGAATTTTAAATATTTATTTTTAACAAGCGATGACCAAGATAAATTTGTAAAGTACTACACTTAGCATTGAAGTTAACTTTAAGCTACCATTGTTTTTTGCCATTGGTTATAACCAATTGGTGGCCATTGGTTATAACCATGACAATACTAAAAATCACACGATTTACCGCCTACTTTATTTTCTCATTACGAGTGAAAAACGGCGAAGTTAAATAAGAGTATTACGCAGAATGGAGCGAACTTACAAAGGCATTGTTATTACATCAATTATTTTTTAAAGTA
This sequence comes from Glossosoma conforme, assembly GCA_022606575.1. NCBI lineage: Eukaryota > Metazoa > Arthropoda > Insecta > Trichoptera > Glossosomatidae > Glossosoma > Glossosoma conforme. Next base: position 910,660 of record JAGTXR010000101.1, on the reverse strand, counting down.
AATCATCAAAATAAGAATATTGGCGATGACTGTATTGCATAATACGATATATTTTCGAGATGCATTAAATATATCACTTTTTAATTAACTCAAACTTAAACAGGTATCATTATGCCGCTACGTAAATACAAAACATACATCAACGGTCTCCTTGATGACACGCTCATTCATACTATTGTGAGTTAGCAATTGATCTAACTTCTCTCTGAATGATTGCAACCCAGAAGAGCAAAAAAGATAAGAACCGCAATTACGAATAAACTAAAGTGAAGAAAAAAGGTAGATATTATCACCTAAAATGTAAAATAAATTAGTAAAACCGAAGGAATTGCTTGGAGTTTTTACACATTACTAATATGCGTGCTCACGCAGAGTCGACCATAAAGGAACTGCAAAAGTTTTATATAGAGATAAGTTTTGTTTGGTCTGTCAGTGTTCGCTGACATAGTTGTCGAGCCAGCTTGGTCCGGTCCGATAATACGGAAGCCACTGGGCGGGGGAGCACGGTAGCTGTCAGACACGCCCAGAGAGCAAGAGATACGTTAGCGTTTAAACGGTCACGAGAACTCACGGTTTAATCGCAGTACCTTCTACAAAAATCTACAGAACATTAATTACGAGAACAAAAAATTGAAATAATATTATTAGTAATTAAATATACACAAACAATTGTACATCAAATTCTATACGCATTAAATCACTCAGAAAAAATATCGGCAGACGCGGGGTTCGAACCACGAGCCTTGCAACCTTTGCTCTATTCTACACACTGCGCTATCCACACGACCATTCTCCTCCTGAGCAGATACGCGAAACCTGATGTATGTATATACCATAATATAATATATAGTATAAAATTTATGTATAATAGTATGAGTATACTTAATTACTAATATTATTGAAATATAGTCAATGATCCATAAAAGAAGATAAGACTAATGAAAAAAAAATCTAATAAAAATTAAAAAATCCATGAAAAAATATAACTCGTAATTATAAACATCTTTCTCTCATTTTTCTTCCTCTACAGATTTTTCATTACACCCATTGCAGATAATAGATAAACTATTTTTTTTGTAATTACACATTGTCACACAGTTTTGTTAGCTACCACTGTCCATAACTTGTACCAAAATACGAGTATATTTAAGCCTTTATGTTTATTTAGGGTAATTTTTCGTTCGAAATAATATGTCGGAAATTTGTGGCGATCATACCACAAAGCTTAAAAGGAAATCGGGAAGATACATATAAATAAAAATACTTATTTTATATCTTTATTATTTATCTGTTTACTTTCTTTCTATGTCAGCTGGATTTAAGTCACTTACGAAACGCTAAATAAATTAGTTTATTTCTATCTTTAAAATCCCTCTATATGCCTTTGGAGCACCATTAAGCAGATCCAAAACATTTTCACGTAAAAATGTTTTCATACTCACACCGCTTAATTTGTTAATTTTTTAATTAAAAAAATACATATTTTTACTGAAAGCGTAAACATTGTTGTGAAACCCTTTCCAAATGTTTTTTAAAAAAAGATTTGACCTTTGGGCGTTTTATTTATAGTGAACAGTAAATAGGCTTATTATCGTTGTTTTCACTAGTCTTATTTATAACATTAGGAGCATTATATATGTGAGTATATTTATAACATGAATTAATATTTAACTCTCTCTCTATCTTTTGTATTTATACCTTGTCTACCCACTGTTAGGAGAAGATTTCATTCAGTGATTACTAATCCTTACGGTTTTTAACAATTTCTGTAAACAATCTTTCTAATATAACCGTGCCGGAAACAACACGGTTAGATCCTGTCTGCCCAGAAGTGGGCGACGTCGATGGCGTTACTCCCGGCCATCATCAGGTCTTCCTTGCCGCAGCTACTCGGACACAGCGCACACTCCAGAAGGTGTGTGCGCTGTGTCCTAAGTTGAAAACCTTAAATTATTGACTTATAGTATATTGCCATGATAAAGTAGTAAAAATTTGATTATATTTTCTTCTTTCATTTCGAAGAACTCGAAAATGTCATGTGTTTTAACTTACACTATATAGATCGAGTAATGCTTATATGGTTACAATATGTATAATATTTTTATTTTACGTACATATGTTCAAATACTTTAATGTTTCTCACTAAGTGGCTATTACACATATTTTAATTTTATTATTAAGTATTTCCAAAATTTAAAAAAATGTTAATATACGCCTGACGTTAAATACACAGTAAATATAATTTGATTTAAACATTTTTATAAAAAATAAATTTATTATATATTATTATAATTTTTCAATAACGCCTTTAGCGATCATGATATATTTTTCATATAAAAGTACTGCCATAAGACATTTCAAAACACAACATTCTTAAACTTAACGTGCATTCTATCCGTTCCAAACAAAATCAAAAACAAAACGCATTCAAACAACAAAGCGTCAATAAAAACAAACCGCTATAAAAGTGACTGGGACGCGGATGTTTTTTTTTTTTTATGAATTTCTAAATCGTTAAATAATGATAATAGCGGACTCGGTATACGTTCCCTGTCCAAATATCTGTTGTAGGCGTCTACCATTTTGGTTGAATTTTGATTCGTACCGCCCATCGATCCTAAAATGGAGGTCCAAGAAAAAAGCGGACCGTTGGTTTCGATCGCGCTTAGCTTTATGATTCGGCCACACATATAGTAAAGCTTTATTATGTGAACACAAATTAAAAAAAACACATCCAGAAGGTTACGAAGACACCCTTATACGAGTATTTTTTGTTGTTTGGAGAAACCGTGAGCAATGCTTGCAAAGCATTTTCTGGAACTGTCTTATTCTGTCACCTACTGAATAGTATTGATTAGCTGATAATTATATTGATTGATATATTCGGCGATAACAATTTCATTAAATAATAATATCAACGCATGTAACACAAAAATTAAAAGTGTAAAATGCTCTCTTTGAGAATAAGATCTTAGTCCGATATCATTGAAATCATTCACGGTATATCCTTGCATTTTTTTACTTCTTTTAACATCCGTTCCACAACTGGAGCGTATGGTCGCCACAAATTGGCACCATCCAGTTTTGTCAGCTGCCCATTCTTTATCTCAAAAAATATAGTGAAAAAATGCGTCTGGATGTCTACTTTGTAACATATATACGTTTGCAACAATCTCTAGGCTAGGTACTCGGGGACTTTAATTTTAAATAATTTTTTATCAAAAAAAATTATAGACATTGGATGATTAATTCAACACTGCTGAGGCCTGAACCAATTGGTACTCATGAGTCTTAAACGACTTAATATTACTCCCTCGTTAAATTAATATAAAGATACAGGAATGTTACTATTATTTATACAAACTCGTTTTGAGCAAATCTTACGGAAAATCATACAAACTGAACAAACTTCTGATACTCATAATGTATGCAATTAAATAAGTAGATAGCTCCCAGTGAATAGGTGGCATTGCCGCGATAACATTTTTACATCTACCATTTCGTACAACAAAAAAACTATTATTTTTACAGACGTTAGTATAAGTCTCACACTAATAATACTCGTATATATATCCGATGATATTTCCAAACATGTTTTATCTGTCATATATGTATATATATTTAAAACATAAGCATCAAATGCATCTGAACCAATGTGTTTCGCTTGGCAGTGGAGTGATTTAATGTAAGCAGCAAAACTATCAATGTTTTATTGTTTCCCTATCAGTTATATTTAGTATGAAATCACATGATTTGAGACGCTCTGGGTGGTGGTTCTCTATTGGAGACATAACTCTCAGAAAAAGTCGTAAAATTGTAAAGTTCTGGTAACGCATTTGTAATATTGATTTCTAGTGTGTTTGGCTTTCTAGGTAGCTTGTAAAAGAGACTATTCACATAATTTAACAAAAATATTTACAAATATGTTCAGATTATATAATCATACACAATGCCATGTAATCATCAACAAATCTATCTACACAAAGTGTAGTCACCATCCCTTTTTTAGAAGGAGGATAAAAAAACTCTCGGAATACCTTGCCAGCAAGCAGAACTTCAGAAAACACATTCTGTCGACTATATGTGGTCTTAAAGAATAATATATAATTTAAAAAACTGAATTCAAGCCGCCAAAAAAAGACCTTTAATTAGTTGAATAAACTGCTATAAGAATTCTTTAAAATCAATCAAAGTTCATCTACCTCATAGCTTACACTCAGAAAAGACTATGAAATCTTTTATGCACATTATCACTTCGAAAAATTCTAAACCATTATTACTTTGTATATTTTTTACTTTTTCCATTAGGAAGACACTCGCATTGTTTGACTTTAATGCTCCATCATAACTGTCCAAATAAGCGATAATGTTGTTTATTTTGACAGTATTTGACAATTCATTAAAAAAAAAAAATTGTCAACTGAAAATAATTTATGAAAATGCATAATATTAACCAAACAAATATATAGTATACTTACTTTTATTGACTGATTAACTTTTTGTATGAACATAATTTATTATAAAGAAATTTATAGCATGAATATAGTAATTTTAAGCGCTGCGTGTGAAGTGTTGATCCGCCAACGTTATAGACTACAGCCCGAGATTCACACATCATCCTTATTATTACAATAATTTACTACGAATGGGCGGTATTCACGAGACGACTTTCATCTACCACCAATTGTAATTAGTAGGCTGTTACTGGCATTTTACGGGTGAGGGATCAAACTCACAACCAACTTAGAAATCGTTTTTTTTAATCTCCATCGGGTATCGAACACACGACTTTTGGCTTGCAAAGCAAACGCTTTGACCATTGAGCTATTCCCGGCAGCTACATGTAGGATGGGATGGATGTCTGTCGGTATAATTCAATACTAATGCATAAATAAATAATCTAGATTACTCTATTTGTTTTTATACTGTTAGGAAGTCTTATTTAAACTTAAGATAGTATCACAGTCTTCTTGTAAAACACATGTATGAAGATCCCTGATTACCCGATTGTCTACAGCAGTAATTCTACCAACAATTTTCTACGTATTTCATGATAATTCTCCGCTGGCAACAATTTCCCCGGGCCGTAATGACCCGGTCTGCGATCCCAGACGTCTGGCGTTATGCCTTTATTCGGCAAGCGAGCCACAAGTGTTATTCAAGATATCCCTCTAGAGCTTCCTGCGATTAACCGCTTGTCCCCAATAAAAGCGTACGTGAGGGAATTTCGTCACCATCGCTCTTAAACGCGAACTGTTTTGCTAAAAAACGCTGAACAAATCTAAACTAAAAAAAAAAAAACAAAATAGCAAAACCATATGGGAAAATTGTTGGTGCTTAAAAATGTATGCAGTATGCGTGCAACTTGTAATGATACGTGCAACATGCACCTCTCTTTAGCCTTGGCATTTCCCATCATCTAGGGTCGGCTCTCCTTGTGCACATTCGCCATGTATATCTGTCCTGCGTTGCATTCTCGGTCAAACCCAGAGTTTTCAGATCCTTGTTTACAGTTGCAGTCCAGGTCTTCTTCTCAGCGTGGGTATGTTAAGGGCTCTCTTCACCATGCGGTCCTCATCTCTCCGTGTAACATTCCCATACCATCTTAGACGGTCTTCCCTTATCTTTTCAGGTATGGGGGCCACCCGAAATGAGCCCCAAATATGCTCATTCTGAAATCTGTCCTCTCTCCAACGTGCACCTATTAAAATTAATTTCAAAAGATTTTTGTAGATCGTCATCATCAGCCTGTGTCCGCTTACTGTTGAACATAAACCTTCTGCATAAGTCTCCACCCTCTTCTATTCTCTGCCTTCCGCATCCAGGCCACTCCCGCTATTCTTCTTATGTCGTCAGTACATCTTGCAGGGGGTCGGCCAATGCTTCGTTTGCCAGTTTTTGGGCGCCACTTCAATACTTTTCTTACCCATCTAGCGTCGTCTCTTCGACAGATATGTTCTGCCCATTGCCTGAGTGTGCCCTATCGTTGGGTAGCCTTCACTAATTCAGGTCTTTTTGTTTATCCTTTTTTCGTATTCCATCTTTTTGAGACACTCCAAGCATGGATCTTTCCATGGCACATTGAGTAACCTTTATTTCATGGGTAAGACTTGCTGTTTGATTTCACGTTTCGGTGCCATAAGTTAATACTGGGAGTGATGTATTAGTTAAACACCTTACTACTCACTTATATACAAATATACACCTTAGTTTTGGAAATATATCTACGCATTATTCGCTTTTAATTACAATCAAATTATTCTCTTAAAACTTATTAAGATTAAATAAAATTATTATAATACACTTACTTCTCGCGGAATTGGTCAATCCTAATCGTTAATATTTAATTATGTTACAGTAAAATTTGAATAGTGAATTATTTTAATGTACGTTTCTATGTATAAAATAATATATTTGATTTAAAAATATAGCATTCTAAGCTGAAAACAATTAAATTAACTATGCAATTTTTGACTTAAAATATGTTTTCAGGCCACTAGGTTATCCCGGCTGTACTCGAATTTATCCTTGAAACTCATCAATAATAATGCAACATTTCAATATCATCTGAGAGGATCAAAACACTATGATGCTGCTTTTGTAAATGTACTTTTAAATAATCATTTTTTATCTCGTATTTTTTTAATTTCACATTACTGTTAACCTTCACATTAAAATCAAAAAATTCATACTTATATTGATTCGTCTCTACGACCAGACAGTTAAAGTTTCATAAGTAACGCAAAAAGAAACCAACCTCATTAAAAAATGTTATTTATAAACAACTAAAATTTGTCTATATCAACGAAGGCTTTTTCTTCAAACTCACACATTCTCATCTAAGACTTACATATGTATTCAGTGGACTTTTTAGTGAATATTTGGTGACAGGGATAATGAGAAGAAACAGAAATTTATGATGATTATTTTTGTCGTTTATATGCTGTATTTAGGAAACATTTCATCCCTGCCACTTTACACCGACATTTCTTATCCAATTCGTTTAGCTATTTCTAATTTCGTATAATCACATTGATTTCTTACACAATGCAACATCCAAAGATATCATCGCATTCACATGTTGATTTAGTTAATTCCACATGTCGGCAGTAATAAATCTGTTAATTTATTTGTGTATTTTTCCATTGTTTCCGTTGTTTACTCTAATGACGAAATCGCGTATCGACGACTCGGAACAATGGGCGCGCCATTAATTTAAAATGGCTTGTAAATCGTATTCACAACCTAGTTAACATAAATCAAAGATGCATAATTAAGTTCACATAAGGACGCTGGGCAGGTTGCCAACAATATGCAATTGCTTTGTACGGCACAGTGGTAAGAAAGCATCTCTATTCAACATGCTTGGGATACCATACTTTTTACGTACGAGTACAAAATAATTGCAATACTTTTTTATAAATACAACGAATCAAATATAACACATGACACTGTTTAAAATAGTAGAGTACTGTAGATTTATTTAAATTAACGTTAAGCGTAATCTATCATGTAGTCGTCTTAAAAGAACAATGTATGTAGTACATAAGGTTATTTCGACTCTCTAAATTCGTATAACCAATTATTGCCATTTTTGTTTTGACGATCTTGTGAGAAGGTATTATATAATTTTGAGGGACCGAAGTTGGACTCATATATTTTATAATTTAAGCGATTATGAACATTATTTATTTATTTTAATATTAACATAACTAACCATTGTAGTATTTATTTTATATTTAAGCAGATTGGCAGATAAACAATGGAGCAGTTGTATCCAACATACAATCATTAGAACAACACTCAGTTTCACTTAGTTTTATCTTCTACTATAAACACGGTCGCTGTTCCTCGAAACTAAAAAAAAAACACGTCACCCACCCACAACGACTCGTCTCACACTTGCTGAACACGTATTCACTGTAAATGTACAAATTTTATTCATAAACACGCCAAATCAAGGAAAAAAATGTCTTTTAATACACGTTAGCAAATATAATTAAATGTATAAACGGTTTAATCTAATTTTGTGCAGTTAAAAAATAGCATTCGAATCGCTAACTTTTTTTTTAATTACACCAAAAAAACATTTTACAAATCATCAACATGTGTTTAAATTTTATAATAAATTAGAGTTAAATATGAATTATTCCACAATTTATATTTATGCGACACAAAGCTTGAAATTGGCTTTCAAACAAAAGGGAAAACATGTCATATAAAAATATAATTGTGAAAAAATTCTTAATATCATAACAAGTATTCTTTTTATATTATTGAATTTCACTAAGATATGTTGATCTTAAAAAATGAAAAAAAAAATAGTCTGATGGGATTCGATCCGCGATCCTTCGGTTCTTGGCGCATGTCAGGCCGCACCTGTGCCTCCAGCCGAACGCTCAATTACCTTCGAGTCAAATGTCTACCGATGTCAAGTACATAATGAGTGGAGACGATCCCACCAACAAATTAAGGACCTGTAATTTGAAAAAAATAAGAACGTTGTACTGTTGAATAATGGAACTCGCATGGAATTTGCATCTCTTTGTTGATGCTTATGCGAGTGTAAGACTGGAAATGATATTCAGAAAACCAATAGCGACTCCGTATATATATATCTGGTCCGGAACCGAGGTCGCGGTCCCGAAATGACGGCGTCAGCTTAAATGGTGATGCCCGAATACCAAGGATCCGGCACTGACGATAAATCCAAAGATCGGAGTTGAGTTGATACTGATTTATTTGATAAGATATCCCTTTTTATACCTTAGTTTACAACATGAGTAAGCATTTATAAACTTAATATTAAAACATTGAATGTCATACACCGCACATTCCTCGATACCTGTTGTTAAGGACCTTGATCCCCTCAATTTACAAATAGAGTGGCAAAATGCTCTGTGTCGTACTCGACCGTATGAATCGACAGATTCTATCTAAGATAGAGAGTTTGATTATAACAATTACTTTAAAGACTTTTGGATGTTTAATACAAAATAATTATGTTCAAAATAACGTTTTTAACAGTATCAGTATGCGTAATTTTTTCATGAACAGCTAAAATATCTGAACTTGCTTTCTTTTATAGGCCTAAAACGCGGTGAACTTTTAAGTACGTTCCGCATTCAATGTTACTTAACTTCGTGATTAAACCGAAACCAATGTTACAATAAACAATTGTCATTGCATTAAATGGGAGCATTGGGTTATTTCTACCGTCAATTTCGGAGAAAAAGATACAGCAGACGCTGGGATTCGAACCATGCAGAGGTTATATTATATGCACACCGCAATCAACAATCACTAATTATACTTTCCATTCATATTGCCTTTTTGCAGAGTGCTCATACCTTTCGGCCATACAAGTCATATCCTCGGTAATATCAAGTCTTTGTGACAAGTGTGCTATTGCGTGGGTGGACAGGGTGTAAGCGACAAGAATTAGCGACGAGCGATGAGGCGACTATCTAAATGAAACAACCCGGAAGATGTTAATACCGCGAGAATTGTTTCCGAGACGTCACATTGTTGTTACTATTTTGAAAACATGTAGTAAATCTTTATTGCGCTTTTTTTTTATATATATAAATTTATTAATCATCAAAAAAAGCTTAATATTAGTTTTATTTATAATGAAATAACCATTCATTTTCTAACCATATTTCTATGAGTAAATAAATGATATTATTATTATCACCTAAATAAAAAAAAATACCAATTCAATCCAATCAAGAATGATTATATTTATGTTAAGGATAATTTTATCGGTGGCATTCTTTTGTATTTGTTTCCATGAGAAATATCAAGTTTTTGGAGTTTATACCGAGGTTTGAACGAATAAACTCGTATCATTAATTGTGTGAAGCGAATGAACCGACCCGAAGGAAGTTCATACAATTACGGGTAATAAAAATGACAACGATTCCCTGCGACAAGTGAACCTAAGACTTGGTCTTAACAACTCTGTCATCGCATTCCTGCGAACCGCTCATTTATACTAATCTTAATATACTTATTTTCCTTTGTTCTGTGTAAAATCGGCTGTTCTTTTAGTAAGTTTTAGTAATGAGTTTTTTTTATTGATTTTTGTGTCGTTTAAAGTAAACTATATTAAATGAAGACAAAAATGTACATTTTTAAATACAAATACAAAAATAATATAATATTTAATATGTTTATCGGTTGTACCTAATAAACGAACGCCCAAATATTCTTAGAAAAAAGTTTTTGTAAGCTTTCGTGCAATTGTCTGTCTTAAAATGCCTTCGGTAACTTGAAAATGTCATGCAATAAGGATGATCGATAACGCTGAAATGAAGAGATCATAAATAGTAAGAATGTTTTCTAAATGGAAGGTGAGCAAAACTACTGCCGTTCTTCCGACTTCAATGAATAAGACATAATAAATGACGTAACAGCTGAACATATATGTTGGAACAGGGTCTGAATAATAACAGAACGCAGGGTTGAGCCGCCCCTTAGGATATAATGGTTAAAGCCTAATCATTTTATTGTCTTAAAAAAATCCGATTAGCAATTTACCTAAAAACATGCTTCAGATACTAAAGCTACTCATACTTCTAGTACTCGGACTTCTGCTCTGGAGGTTGTCGGGAACCATATACCAGTATAAATAACTTCTTAGGTTTTCACGGCCAGATTTGATATTGTGGCTTTTGGGTTTAGCCGTGTTAGGTGTTAGGTGTTTGGTTGACAGAAATTCGCCACACACGGCTTAACCCAAAAGTCACAATATCATAAACGAGTAGGTTTTCAAATGGACCTTCGGGTACAAATATGTCCTACAACAAGGAATGGACAGTGGTCTACATAACTAATTGGCGTCAATTTGTGGTGACCATGTATTTAAGATATGAAACGGAAATGGGAAGCTGAAGAATAGTCCAAGAGACTTATTCCAGTCCTTTACTATGAAGAAAATGATTAAAAAGAATTGAATCAATGATATTAGACTTAACACGTTTATCTAATATTTTCATACATAATTAACATTACTTGTTTTTACATTAAAGAAGGTAATTTGAATCGAGAGTTTGATGTTTTTTTTTATTTTTTGTAATCGCATGCAGGAGAGTACACTCGGTCAAGACCAGTGCACTCTATGATGCTCAGCCAGGGAGGCTAGACGCTGCATGCGGGAAACGTGTGTTGTGTTCGTGTTTGTGTGTGGGTTGGGGCGATTTCAAGTTTATATTTATCTGTTTCTTGAAGAGATCCAGATTGTAGGAAGGAGGAAACACACGCTGGAAGAGCATTCCATAGCTTACCAGTGGCATTAAGGAAGGAGCTTTGGAAATCGCCAGTTCTTGGTCGACATATATAAATCGTGTATGGATGTTCGGCAAGTGTAAGACGAATTTTTCGGTTGTGGGTGGGTGCAGGAGGAATTGGTTCTGAAGTTCCGAAGAGCATCAAACGTGTTAATAACGGTAGAAAAGACTAAGAGAACTAATCTTACTGTGACTGTAAAGACATCTTCTATGTCTTTGATGTTGCTGCCCAGCTTTCTCGACATGTTACGTTTGCGAGTTTCTTAATCCCTTTGGCGACATTCGCATAACAGCGCGTGCAGCTCCTCTGGCCCCGCATTGTTTAGTCTGTTGTCGGTTCTCGGCGTCCGTGGGCGGGCGCATCAGCCACCGATGAGAGATACCACCATCCTAAATAACTGCGACAGTGTGCAAACAACAGATTTGTCAGGACTTTAGTTGCTACGTACGTTTGAAATAACCAAAAAAAAACATTTTCGGACGACGCACCCGCAGCATTCACAGAAACTTATATAAGTTGAGAACTAGAAAAGATGAGTGCTTAATTATGCATTTCTTTCGGCTAGTGCGCGGCGTGTTCAGAAATCCTGATATTTTGTTAGAAATCGGTTTGTTCGTCCCTGACAATTATTTAAGGATAAGGAGGTACAGATTGTTTGTTCTTCGTAGAGGTAATACTAACCTGCCAGAGACTATGCCTCTTGGGAGAGTGATCAGACTGTTCAACCATATCGCCTCGAATATTGATATATTCCACTTGAGAAAGGCTCAGTTTCGACAAGAGCTCCACGAATTTATTTATCAAAGTAATTTCGTGGAGTCTTCTGTTTAGCGAGCTCCGAGACTTTTTACAATTATTGTTATTAATCATAAATACCTATATATATAAATTGTTTCTATTATTTCTTATTTCAGGATCGCATTAAATATTTATTTTTGTAATGTTTCTGGAAGAAATAAATAAATTGAAAAATGAATAATCCACAGATAAATTACTTTTTACCTTCAACAACTACTTACAGCAGACACTATCTTTTATGGCATTTCTCTCATTAATAAATAGGAGCAAAATAAACGGCGGATACTATTATTTTAATCACTTATGATGTACAGTTTCATTTTTGTATCCAATGCGGTGACCACTAGGCCACTTACGCTAGTGATCGAGCTTTTTACATTGTATTTTCACTATGGATCACGACAAAAATTGCTCATTCACATATTAGAAGACCGTGGTTTGGCTTTCAGGGACAACTTCTTTAGTGTTTCACATGTATAAACGTACTAATGGATGAAACCAGTAAAACAATTTATTAGATGTCAATGCAATTTAAATAAGGAGGAATTTATATTTATGGTTGTAATAAATATAATTGCTTAAAGAACTTATTAATCTTTTGAACATAAGCTTAACTCCTTTTTTTGCAATTAATATCAACATTTTCTACATAATATATTGAAAACATCATCAAATATTTACTCACTCTTACGGACACAGACTGGTAACTAGAAAAGCACATTAGATATTTACTTGGTTCAGTAAGTCTATTTTTTATCTCTTTTTCTGACTTTTCTATTTTCTCCTCTCTTTTTTCTAAATTATATATGAAGCATAATAAGTATTTACATGACATTTTATTGATTTTATTATATATCTCGCATATTATTGTAGAACACTATCAATCTCAGTTTGATGGTAGTTCCTCCTTTAATTTTCAATTACCACTGTTTTCATCGACAAATTAGCCATCCTATTGCAGTTAAGTGATAAAAGTTAGCATTCACAGTATGTAATTTTCGTCTTACGTGTTTTATAGAATGCAATGCACTTTATTTAACATGTTTTAAATAAAATTCAAAATGTATTCATATAAAATAATGCGTAGGCATTATAATTACATTATTCTAAATAAATCTGTGGAAATAATGGTGATTTATGTAAATATAAAGATAGGATGACAATAAACCCTGACAAGCGTGAGCAACCAAACATAATTATGTGACAATAAAGCCTCTTGCATTGCATTATCTGTCCCCGAGGTTGCATACCTGTGTTATATACCCAGCAAAGTTCAGGCTTCATACTGCACCCGCCACAACAAAGCTGCACTCAGCGTGCAGAGCTTTCAGACTAGTCAGCGATCTCAAAACGATATTTATTTTTTATTTTATTACAATTTAGGCAGATATTTGCCATTTAAGGATGGCCAAACTATCAAACGTGTTCGATGAAAATTGTACATTCTTGTATAATGATAATCGTACCGCTTTTTATATATTTTTATTATAAAATCATCAACCGAAGGGGATCAGTTATTATTTTGCCAGAGTCCTGCGCTGAGTGCGCGAAGTGCCCAGGACAAGATAAAAAATAGTCTTTTAAACTATTGTTTCCTGAGGAGCATTTTTATGTCCATTTATAAATGACTCTATGTGTTTTATGTAGTCAAATATTTAAAAAATCTCGTTTTTCATTGACTGTCCGAATTTATTTCATTGAATATCTTATTTAATAAGAACTCTAATATTTTATTGAAAGTTAATGTCCCTTGTCAAGTTAAGCAATTTAATAGCACAAAAAAAAAGAACGGCTGAAAATACTTTATTAACGTTTTCGTAACAAAACCTGAATTATTGTCTGATAATAAGTTATATGTTTTATTACTATTCAATTATTATATGAATGATTATTCTAATTATATAAAATTTTGAAATTCAATAGCACGCATCTGTTTGATAAACATATTTTATTTTTCAATGCTTTTAATGTACATAAATTGTTTCAAAAAAACATTACGTTTTCTCTTTAAAGAGCTTTCAGCTTTTTGAACTGCACTCACTATAGTTGTACTTTACCTAGAGCAGCAACCTTTGGTGAGCTTTTAGGCCTCTCGAAGATTTTGCAAGCCTCGTCTCGACTCAAAGGTTTCTTGTTTTCTGCAGCTTTGCAATGTGCATAAAGGATATGAAGGACAATATCGCGAATGCAATTTTCATACTTTGTCCTCAGCAGGTGTTCATAACCCGTTGATTCATGAATATTTTTAACTGCCGATTAATATTTCACTTACAGTGATAATTAATTTATCGCGTTTTATTTATATTAACATTTGTACATTGTTATGCTTTTATAATATATACATATAAATTTTAGAAGCATACTATTTTATACATCTCAACTTCACCCCCACCATTTTGTTTATTATTAATTTATATAAAAATATTAAGTAAGCGCATGCAAATAACATAACTGGTTAAGTTATAAGTGTGTTCTAAGACGCTCATGCTTCATGCGGCTCTACATGGCTATAAAAATGTGTTGTTGTTTACGGATTGGGTAGATTGCAAACATATATTTTTATATTTTTGAAGAGATCCAGATTTTATGAAAGAGGAAACACCGATTCTGGAAAAGCATCCAAAAACCGGAGTACAACATATAACTATGGTCAGTACTTCCAACGTACTCATTTTTTAAGTAAATCGGCTCTGGTGCCACTTAACTGCTTGTTTATTTTACATATTTTTGCTAAGTAGTCATAATATATTAAATATTATTCAAATTCTTACGTAGCACCGGAATAAAACATTTTAAAAATGAGGAGCTTTAACCAAACTTATAGTATGAATATGTTTCCTGGATTTTGTGGTTTCTTATGTTTTCGATTTCTAATAAAAGTACATATTTTTATGTATAAAGATTCATAATTAGCTATTTAATTTTATGAAAACAATAATCTACGTTCTCGTCTAATATATACGTTTACTGAGTATAGTAAAATCAAACCAAAATAAGGTAATACATGTAAATAAAACATTATTTTGTATTATTCAAAGCCTAAAAAACACAAAAGTAAGAAACGAATAAATGTGAAGATTTAATAAATATATTTATGTAAAATACTCTTATAAGTATGTTTTTTTGCCACTTTAATTTCACCATTGAAACGATTGCTCAAAAACACATTTAACGTTATTCTCGGGTATTACAAGTATTATGAAACATTGCTTCCATAATAATAGAGTTTATAAATAATGTTCATCCTTGAAAGTAATAATTGCTCATTTTGATGTTTGCCTTGAAGGTTCCTTATACGAATCTTAAGAATAATAATTATATTACAAACAATTATGAAAATCCTTCAAAATGAGGTCGTTATGTACTTAATGTTGTAGTCATTAGATTGTTTTAAAATAAAATAAAAAGTACGTTTTACAAATAATTTTATTCTAACACCCGGATTAAACCACATGAACTTATTACAGATAATATGATTGCTTTAGAAAATTCTCCTAAGTTACATTTATTAAATAACACTACTTTTCAAATTTGAAAACAAGTAGATATTTTGTAAAAAGCAATTTTTTTTTCTATTAAATTTATATTAACCAAGTAATTATGAATAATATTCGCATACAAAAAATCAGAAGCATTCGTAACCATTTTTTCACCACATGTTCGATTAATGTTTTCATTAACTTTTCCATCTATAAGGTGCTACAAAATGATTCTTGAATGCTTTAGCTCAAATAATCATATTTTCCTAACACATTTTCTTAGTTGAATCTCATGTAACTAGAAGTCTCTTAATAGTATAATTGTTTGTTTACCTTAGCGCAGTAAAAGTTGAAATTATCAATTTTCATAACGTTACAAAACAACTTTGATAAGCCAATAATTTATATACAACAGTAAAAACTAATGAAAGTATATGAAAAAAATAAATAGTTAATTCAATAATATTTTTTTAATTCTTTCAATTCCACATAACTACAAGTATTTTAAAATATAAAACAATAAAAAATTACCTTTGTTGTTGTTTCCAAGACATAAAAAGTTTCACTTCTGTCGCAAAATACTTGACCATTGTGTTTTTTTATAAATTATTTTACATTTGATGTTAGCAAAAAAATCTATAATTGCGTGGACAAATATCACAAAAGAAAACATATATAAAGGTCTTCGCAATATCACAAAAGAAGTGTTTAACCGAATTTAAATATAAAATGCAAATTTCAAAAAAGCTTAATAATATATAAGAGTTTTTATTCGCGATATCGGACCCCGAGAGCTTTCGTTCCTGTTTTAATTCAGCGATAAATTCGTCTCAGTGGATTTGCATCCCAGGCAGACTGAGGAGGCTCCGCCGGCACGCGCGCCGCCCACGCAAACCGCGGTACCGCCCAGCGACCTAAAGCTCTGCCCGAGGAGATCTACAGCCTATGATTGACGCTTCGAGCTTTTTTCTCAGCCTCGCAAGCTTTACGCGAGTCTTGCATCACCTTACAGAAAATTTTTATTTCAATATCGCGTACTTCGCATGTGACAGATGCCAACAGCAGTTTTTCAGTAGCATACCTTCATTCAAGATTGATTAAAATCATTTTTTGTTATTTATATTTTTAGCATTCACTTTGAGATAAATTTAATGTTTATATAGAAAAAAAATTATACCTTGTTTTATCATGAATCACACTAAACACGATTTAATCATTTTATGGAAGACCACACTTTTATTTTCAATGATAGATTCATCAGTTTCCAAAGTGTATACTTGTACCTGTACATTGAGCGGCCAAAATAGTTGACGGTTTTAAATCAAAACAACGACATAAACCGTCAGCTTTTTTTGCCGTATAAGCAACTGATAAAACATTAATTTAAAACGAAACTGTGGGTTTCCGGAAAGCAGTACTTTGTATGATACATGGTAAAACGAAGTACGAATAATTTATTTATTTAATAATTTCAACAGTCAGTCTTGGTTTATACATCAGTTTTTTACAATCCTCTTATGGGACATTTTAGAGGTATGATCACCCAGTTCTTAACGGACATTACTTTTACGCTGTTCTGAATACTATTTAAGTACATGAACGTAGGTTTATGAATGAAGTTTTCCCATCGAAGTAAATAAAAATGTTCGGCACTCTTCACTATTTGTGCCATACACGCGTACGTCACATAAATAAATTTATAAATTTAAGCACATTTAATAATATTAGGCACTTTATATATATGGTATTGGAGTAAAATTGTAACAAATTTTCTGGAATACGATCATTTTGTTTTGTAAAAAATGACGATATGAGAGATTGGAATTTAGAATGTCACAACAAAATACAAACTGCGGTGCTTTTATAAAACCTTAGGAACTTCTTGAAAAACTACCGGTAACTATACATATAATATATTTTGCATAGCTTCATAAGTAGACCTAACATGAGATAAGCTGATCACAGATGAATCAGTTGACAATTTTTTATGGCTGTAATTTAAACGAAACATATACCTAAGGATATGGAATAATGAAAATAATTATGTTTTCACACGAGAGCTCATTTAAGTTTACACCGATTCACAATATCCATTGATTATGCTCTATTTCGCAAGCATGTAAAGTAGCCTACGACGCTAAATACTCGTACAATGCAATCTGTGCGTAATTATTTATATTTATCTGACGGTATTAAAGTTTTCTTGCCCGAGGAGAATCAAGTAAGAAACCGCGGAGAAGACTTACAGAAAGTAGGGCTGGTATTATTTAAAACCAAAATTAACAACTTTTGAAAACTCAACTTTAACATGAAACATTTTGTTCTGGTTTAAGCGCTATACAGATTATACGGGCATTTAATTGCTGTAATTTCTGAAGAAATTTGTAAAATATAGGTACATATTCAATGCCAAAATTTCGGAAGGCTTTAAAATTGAGGCGCTGTAACTATGCATCCTTTTATTTTTAATTGAAGATCACAGATCACAGATCTCTTTAATAAAATAATAGTATAAGTTGTTGATCTTTACTCAGCGTGTCTCAACAATATAGTATCCAAAGTAAAGATATCTGGCGAAAAACTTAAGTTATAAACGCTACCAAAATGAAAGGCACACCCAAATGGCAATGGACGGTACACATCTGAGTGAAAACTGTCGATGAGAAAAATGTTGGAATGGCGTCTAGGAACTGATTAACAAAATATTGAGATGAAGAAAAATATAATGTTGACATCTGAAGAATAGTGGAGGAGCGATAAATATTGACACGTATGCAATACACCTGGATGAAGATTATTTACCTGTGAAATTATTTTAGTCAGATTTACATTTATTTGTAGCAAATTTAATTGAGATGGAATCAATATTTTTAGGAGATTTTAGGTTCCGTCATAAGCCTAAGCTTATTTTTATATATTATTTGAAAATATTTAACAGAAGATAAGCACATGGAAGCCCTAAACTATCTTACCTTGTAGAAGACTATCCCAGATTGCTGCTCTCTGGAGCGGTTCTTTGTCGCTATCAAGATGAAGTTAACTGCAGCAACGGTCCATTCAATTACAGGAGCTGCCGGCCATCGAAGCCACACCAGGAACTGCATACAAGGAATCTGGAGAAGAAGCATTCCATCAAAGTAACGCAAAAATCGAAAGATTACGCCTCGAACATGGTTCCATTGAACATGTTTGCTATTCAACATACTATAGTATGCTGGTTCAGCTTTACAACGATTAATATTAAGATGGATAACTATTCAGTATCTTGTTTTTGTTCTTATTATTTTGCCATATCTTAAGTAAATGTCTTAAAATTTCAACGAATGGTGTTATAGAGAGATCTCATTTGTTAAATATTTGATATTGGTTATTGTGAGAATAACTTAGCCTTAATAAGGTATTATAAAGTCGAATTTAAATTATTAAATTTAACAAGGTGGCATAGTCCAGTGGTAATCACGTTTGTTTGTCATTCAGACGCTGTCGATTTTAATCCCGGTTAAGCTTAATTTTTTTAAATTTAATTAATCAAATCAAAGCTCTTTACACGTCCCCGGTAGGGTTGAGCCGCCCTTAAGCATAAAACAAATTTGTCCAGGCATCGGTTGCGTCGGGCTGATCATTCGATCTCGCTAAAAAAATATTATTTAAATTATTGAAAATATTTCGTTGTTACTACAGCCACATTTTATACAAATCTATATTTGTGGGATGTTGCCCTGGAGGCTCCATTTGAGTTCTGTTCATCTACGAGTATGTTCCCAAGCAGACCTTCGCATAGATAACGAGAGCAACATAAGTGTGAAACGACAATTTATGGTGTCCATTTTTTAGCATATATAGTTCTCGAAGGTTTTCCAGGTCGAAGCCTTAAGAAAGGACTCGTGTTGTTTAGTTTTTGCCATTCTCAATGTCGGGAAAACATACATACAAATTCGTGTCGTATATAAACAGTGTTCAACCAAACTTTTGTATGAAAACGTATTTTATTTAACCATAGCAATATGTTATTTCCTATATAATTGATATATCATACAATACTAAAATGAATTGAATATTTTTTGTGAAATTATTAATCAATTTAAGTATTCGAATTAAATTCAGATCTTTTAATGTGTACTTAATTGTATATGAACGTCATTAATGTTCGACTCTCAATGTTTTCAATATTATATTACGACATATTTTATTATCCATATTAACACGAGTGATATCGGTTTAAGGCCTACCTGCTGCTCGCAGGTAAATCAGATACATGGGACATTAAATAATAATTCTGCATCACCGTTATGTTAAGATCATTTTCTTATATTAAATTAGATACCTGCTGTACGATTGCACCTTAAAAAGCCTCCGAGGTATACTTTCAATATTGTTAATAAATTTGTACGGAATTGCGAACATTCGTTCGTTTTGTACCTATGCACAGCAACGTTGTTTCTACCTGTTGCTGATCAAATAATTTAATACCTACCTGTAAATAGAAGATAAGAAACTTATTACTTTACAATCAAACGTTTTAAAGATTGTTGTATACTACACAAAAGTGCGCTGAATTGACTAAAAACATTCTTAAATTTACTTTTTATTGCACTTTTTTTAATTATTTCTTCGTACTTTATATATTATTAAATATTTAATTTAATAAAATATCTTATAAATGATTTTAAATTATAATTTAAAACAATTTCTACTAATGAGTTATGTAGAAAAATATATGTTTATATTTTTTAAAGTTCAAATTTTTAATACTCGTAGAACGCAGTTACTTTGTAGTTTGTCATATTTACAATACAAAACAAGTAAGACTTTGTATTTTGAGTTTTTTTTAATCACTGGTTTCATACAATGTTTTAATTGTTTATTTTTTTTTAAATTGGTGAATATATTTATTTGAGTGTAAATTTCAACATTTTGGTAAAAAAAAACTATCAATGTTTTTAAACAGCAGTATTGTGACACTTTTTACTAGATGAATCAATTATCTAGCTTCTAATTTTACTATAAATTAAACAATTGTGTTATTCCAAGTATTATTTATACTGAACATAAATTAATGTGATAATAATGCCTGTGAAACCAATCTACTCAAAAATGCAAAGTAAATATTCAACTGCCTTCTCATCAAACCTCCGTGCTTTTAGTTTGAAAAGCATCTTGTAAATGAAATATAAAGCGAAAAATAAACATTAATAGTATATTCAATTATTCTCGTGTATTTGATTGGAACTATAAAATACTGATGACAATCACAAATTATCACTTCAGCAACAGTTTTTTTATATAATCTTTTGCCGGCGGGTATAGCTCAATCGTCAAAGGGTTTGCTTTGTAAGCCAAAGGTCGTGGGTTCGATCCCCAACAGAGATTAAAAAAAAAAACAATTTCTGAGCTATCAAATACACCCGGTTGGTGTAAATTTGATTTCTCACCCGTAAAATGCCAGTCATAGCCTATTAATCAAAATCAGTGGTAGACGAAGGTCGTCTCGTGGAGACCACCCATTCATAGTAAATTCCTGTAATAATAAGTATGATGCGTGAATCTCAGGCTGTAGTCTATGACGTTGGCGGATCAACGCTCCACATCCACCGCTTAGCCATATGCGCCACGGTAAGTCTCATAGAATTCCACAGATGAGATTTCATAAATACTATCGCCATCTGTTTGGTATTCTCCTGAATGTGCTTACATAAAAAAATCAATAATTTGATACTCCTCACACAAATATTATCTGTCTAACCACTCAACGTACGAACATTCAATTCAATCATTCATTAGTATAGTTTCAAGCGCATTAAGAAGATCGAGGATAGCGCGAAATATAAATTGCATAATATTGTGTTTCGTAAACAAACAACAGTTGTTTGTTTTCAGTCACTGATCAACTGCTGCCGTCACATGAAACCACTTTACATTCTTCGTGAATGTAAAGCTCGGCCTGTAACGGCCGCATTACGCGAAAGTACGAAAAGCTCACGCCGCAACTTAAAAGCTCTAATTTATTGTTTCGCGATTATTAAGATGCGCGTTAGCTGGACTCGAGCTTTGTGCTCTTGCTCGCTAATGGCTGGCAGCTTATTTAAGACAAGCTTCGGGTGAGGTTTATTCTGCAGTCTTAATTACGAAGAGGTTGAGACATGTTTTAAGGGAACGCCGGTTAAACGGTTCCCGAGGCATCGACGTTGATTGCGAGAATGTGCAAAGCTACTAGTAATTTATACATATTTATTTTACGTGTCTTCAATTCAACATGTAATATTTAAATAAATATATATTAACCATTAGTACATGTTGTATAAAAACCAAGTTGTATAACGTCTAATAATTTTTAAACATCACAATCATTAGAACTATAACATTTCCGGATAATACGACCTTTTTTCAGAATGAGCAACTAATTGCAGAAATGAGATTGTTGTGTATTGCATACTGTACATTTCATCAGTCATTCACTAGTAAATAATGACTCTTTAGCTTGGACTTAATGAAATAATACAAAATATTATCTTCTTTTTGTATTAAAAATGTATTTTAAAATGAATGATACAGATAGCATTGTTTTTAATTCGTCTTAAAAGATATCTTAAATTATTGATAAAAATAACTTTCATAAAAACATTGCTTTTTTTACTTTAGAAGCTTGATATACGAATTTAAAATAGTATAAATTTAACAATTAATAAGTTAGGAGTAATAACTATTTAAATTATAGAACACTGTAATATGAGTATGTTGCATTTGCTAACTGCCAATCGCTTAATCATTATATGAATTTTCGAATGTATGCAAACACACACCTAAGTAACACCACAATTTTACTTTACCAATTACGGTACTTTTATCAGCTATATGAAGAACATACTAATCAGTATCACTTTTATTGACTTCACTAGAAGTCATTAACTTCATTTTTTTATCACAGTCACATGAAACCGGCTCAAGTATCTGCTTCTTCTGCGTCTACAGTCCGGGCTGGGCCCATGCTGCGAAAATAGCAAAACTAAGAATGGTGACAATCCTCGACTCTAATTTACACTGCTCCGTGAAGATTATAAGATATATAGTCTTGTGGTGACACGCTGCTGACTGCCACGCAAAGAATATTCTTTACAAAACCTGGTAAAAAATATGCATCAATATCTTATATACGAGTATAAATATGTCGATTTGAAAACACTAGTTTTTGTTTAAACGAACATTAAGATATTTGGGTTCTTATTGTATAGAACCACCTTACGTAGGACGTTATTGCATTTTTTTTGGTACAATGATGATATAGGAAAAAAACGATCATAACAGCTATTAGTTCTGCAATATTAGTTTTTAGTGACTAGATACAAATATAGATCGAATATAAAGCAAGAGGAAGTTCAAAAACTGCTCCTTCTTATTGGATCTAGAGTAGAACTTAAAATTTCATTTTTCGACTAGAATCTAATTAATTATGTTAAATAAATAAGTATTTTTTTTAAATTTATCACATTGACCAATGTTTCACTAGAAGACTGTAGTTTC
This sequence comes from Glossosoma conforme, assembly GCA_022606575.1. Taxonomy (NCBI): domain Eukaryota; kingdom Metazoa; phylum Arthropoda; class Insecta; order Trichoptera; family Glossosomatidae; genus Glossosoma; species Glossosoma conforme. The sequence goes on along the minus strand of JAGTXR010000101.1, from coordinate 887,573 downwards.
ACGATCTATGACGGCTCCATCAGTTCCAATGCATACAAATCTACTCATTGTGACCCACGTTAAGACAACGTATGAAATACTTTTATTTAATACGTATATTTAAACGAACCTCAAAGTAGATACTAAAAATATAAATAGCATTTGATTACGTATTCAAGAATAATTTAAAATATGTGAATCAAAAACTTATGTTAATCTCATGAAAGCTTTAAGAATCATTTGCGGTAAATTAATTGAAAAGTCATATTTACACTCTGTTTACGTTTTTTAACCTCACAGAATCTTGTTCTTCGTAATTAAACAGTATTCTTTATTATATATTGTGGATTATTTTTCTGCCACACTCATTTCCGTGGAGGACTTGATAGTCTCATCGATAATTCTTGGGTGCTTGGTTGCTTGCACGTTTTGAGTAAATCGCTCTTAGCACAGCACGCCAACATCTTCATCTGTGACCGAAGTGCACAACACGAGCGAACAGATAAAAGTACACTTCGCACTTTGGCTCCGCGTGAATAGGTTATTAATGTTAATACACTCGCATCTTAATATTGTTGCGTGCATTTGAAACGCCCGCTAGAGTATTTAGCAAACTATTTTGCAGAAATCTAATAGTTTTTTTTCCATAAAATGTATAAATGAAAATAAAATAAACACGGACGTTTTCTTAATCCACTGAGCTATTTTAATCTCTACTATCTTGGGAGCCTATTTTTCGCTACTATTACAAATATCTATTCCGAACTATATTGATTCTACTCGGTTGTAATACTTTGTCGAAGGACGAAATATTCTTCCGGCTCTTTTTTCACAATAGAAGAATTGAACCAGGATTCAGCACTATTAATTTATAGTGAGTTTTTTAGTGATGAACAATGCCTTTTATTTATTTTCAATATATGTCTTTTACATATGATATTATATTTTATAAGGCTGTGAATCTTGGAATCATAACAAACGCTAATATGCATTTTTCGTATAATATTAAGTGTACAAAGGTTTTCCTTTTATCAATTTGAGAAATTTCAAGGTAAAGGATGTTACACAGTAGACTTTAATTCTACAGTTGCTGAATAAACGGAGGCTAACCTGACTGAGTTACCTGAATGCCGCAAGAGATCATAAGCTGCAACTGCTTGCTTTCATGCCAACATAGTCTTGCGACTCTGAATAAAGCAGTCGGAAAATATACAAATAATATACACGGCGTAACTTTGTCAGGTATATATTAAATGGAATGAGGCAAACATCATAATGGCTGACTCAAATTTACAACGTAAATTCGCGATGACTGCTTACACAAGTAATGAGCGAATATAGCATTGATTTTGTATATAATTATTGTACTTATTTAAAAAAAGCAATATATCACTTGGTCAGCTTAAGTAAACATATTAGGATTTCAGCACAACAATAAACCACACTATAAAACGTTTGAGATATTTGAATAATTGTGATCCATGGAGTATACTGTTATTCATATTTTAGCAGTCACATTGAGATCCATTTTAATATTAAATAGATAAGAACTTCATACCTTGATTTGATTTGCATAACACTGAACATCGTTTCACTTGGTGGAAGACTGCAGTTTTGCGATCTATGAAAACTTCATTAGTTGCAATGTGGACACACGTACTGACGTGTAAATAAATATTTCAGTAAATATTCATTTACAGTGAAACTTTTTCTTCATCAGTATGAGAAAAAAGTTTCACCAGTGTTATGTGGAAGTGGGGATAAATGGGTGGGATCTATGAAAGTAAATGACTAAAAAAAAATTCCGCTAAACATAAGGTAGATAATAAGTGGGAGTAGTAGGTGTGGTATGCATGAAGCATAATCCAGTTCAAGATAAAAACAAACCTTTATCTATTATGATGCACAAATGCAATCCAAGAATGTACACAGTAAAATAATCAATCGTTTTAAAATTTTCTCTTTTTTAAAAAAAAAAAACATTTGACAAAATTACTATAATCGCCATCGAGGTCTTAATCGCGCTGAGAGGCGTTATCCGTGTAATCGCGCATTATCCGAGTGAGCAGGCCCCCCTGGAACCCTCCGACGAGCCCCCATGGGCGGAGGACCCCAGTCGGGTCACATTCCGACCCAGACGACACATTTAATCCGCCGTTGGACACAGAATTATCTCCGGTCACGCTGTAAAAGGATCGAGGACATGGATTCGACCCATCGTGTGCATTCGAGATCGCCATACTTTATTACTTAGATGTTACTAGTTTATAATCAATGTGACGATTTTTTGAAAAATAATTGATATTTATACTCAACAATTGATACACTTACCAATCTGCAATAAATATAATTTTTTTGTGTAATTTCTAAACATTTTGGTGAGTAACGCTTTTCGTCACGCTTAACAGTGTTTCAAATTCATCTATTCAACAGACACAAACCAATTGATTAACTCAAGTTTTTTACTTGCAGCAAGTCTTAGTTGTTATGTTAACGTCGATTTTATGACTTCATTTAAATTTAAAAAATGCTAACAAAATTGAAATTATCATTATTTTTAATCGATCCTGATGATTATTTCCATTAAAACAAATATTTTCCCATTGCTCATATATGATTTAAATCATTTTGCAAACATAAACACAATTCTCATAACAATTAGTTTTTCTATTTCATCTTAAAAAATATCAAAATTTAAATAAATATCTGCTCAGAAGAAAAAACATTTTTTTAATTAAAAACGTGTTTAAAAGGGTTAATTTGTTTAGGTGAGGTTAGGTTAGGTTGGATGGATATTATTTAGTATATATAGTGTATGTTAAATAATGCAAAAGAGTAATATATTGTTTTTTTTCAGGAAACATAATATTTTGGTCGCAATATATAACGGTCACGTAAAAATACAAGCCTATTTATAAGCTAGCAGAGTAAGACATGACTTTAGAAAGTGATTCGATTTTTCATTAACATTTTAAATCCTCATCTTTGAGATCTCTGACGAAGCACTGATCGCCTTATTACTTCTCGAAGATACAGTGTCATTTCTGAAATCGTAAAAAGCATTAAATTAATTAATTCCGCCTACCCCGCGCTTTACGCCCAATAAACTTGCAACCTTTTAACAAAACGGTCCCGTAACCCAATAAAACGTATTTGCAAGTTTTCGCATATCGCTCATATTGCCGCAATTATGTTAGCTACTATCTTCTGCCAGCCATCCGAACGGCACATCATAACCGTGGAATAATATTGTATCCTCAGAATATTGCAAGTAGGAAATTCGCACAATTTCAATGCGAGCAGTTATGGTTTCAACTCCAAGAAAATTAAAAAAATCATTTAATACTATGCTTAGGAAAAATCTAACGAGATTTAACAGTTGACATGATGAATCGATGATTGCTTATTGAAAGTCTTGTATCTATAGTCTTCATTTTTATTTATGATTTATATTTTTTAATTGACTTTTCTTGTTTATTTGATGAATGCTTTAGCAAGACTCTCGCCTAATCAAAACACAACTCTAGATTGGTCTCTAAAAATAGTTACTTTCTTCAAAATGTGAAAGATTTTTTTTTTAATATTCAAGCTGAATATGGAACTCTCTTGTTCAAACAAAGAATAATAAACCGCACACGCTGCAGTATTATTAGTGTATTTAGTCTGCTGAAGTTCTTACTGTACAAAAGATGTCTGACTTGGTTACATACGCAATTTTCATCTCTACACATGCAAATAACTACTCATTTATTATTGTTTAAACTTCCGAATCATTATTATCGATCTAGATATCTAAATTTGAAAAAAAAATATCACTATTACCAATGCCCAGCTCAGTATTTTTGATGATAATACAAGTACAAGTTGTGCCTTTGTGTGATTACAAAATTTTAATATAAGTCTGTAATCTATTCTTTAAATAGTAGTATTTCTAATAATTGAATACTATCCTTTCCGTAACAAATTTCTAAAAATGCCTCCTTTGTTGCATGTTATTTTATTCATCTGTTGGTATTCTCATAATTGTATTTTCAAATTTAAAAAATTATACACGCTGAATTTTTCAGTTTTATCTTGGCGCGAGTTCGGCCATCACATTGACAATATTAAAATCGCGTTTTCTTGATTATTCGCAAGCTCGTTCCGACCAATACAGCGCTGAAAACTCGAGATCGAATCGCGACTAACAAACGACGTTGCGTCAGTAATTTTCACTTTATTACCTGAAGCCGTGCAAGAGAATTATAATACGCTCGCCCGGCAGAGCTTCTCAAGAGCTTTCTCATCGCAACATACATAAACAAAGGTCTACTCGTTTGAATGCCGATATTATCATAGTGTGTAAATGCCGATCTTTTGTCGTTTTAAAAGCCATTGGAAACAATACGTTCATTGTATTCTGCGGAGCTTCGTGATGCAGAGCTGATCTAGAATATGACTTAGATCATGTCACTTTTGTGTACAAAAACTGTACTCAATAATGTACAATATTTTCAAAAAATTGTAAGAATTTTGACCATCCGTCTTTTAAATGTATCCACCTCTCCTTAGTAAAATATAAAGCCGGTCTCGCTTCCAAAAAACTAGGTGTATTATATAGATCACGTCGGTATTTCAACGATAAACAACTTCTTCTTCTATATAAAGGACAAATTCGACCTATCCTTGAATACGGCAGTCACCTTTGGATTGGAGCCCCAAAATACCTTCTAAACTTAATTGACTCAGTTCAAAGAAGAGCAATTCGTTTGATAAACAATGACACCCTTACGTCTAATCTACAATCAATGGAACACAGACGTAAGGTTGGTTCTCTTAGTCTTTTCTACCGTTATTACCACGGTCGCTGCTCTTCGGAACTTAAAGAACTAATTCCTCCTGCACCCACTCACAGCCGACAACCTCGTCTTACACTTGCCGAACATCCATACACGGTTAATATATGTCGACCAAGAACTGGCAGCTTCCAAAGTTCCTTCCTTAATGCCACCGGTAAGCTATGGAATGCTCTTCCAGCGTCTGTGTTTCCTCCTTCCTACAATGTGGATCTCTTCAAGAAACAGATAAATATACAGTTGCAATCTCCCCAACCCACACACAAACACGAACACAACACACGTTTCCCGCATGCAGCGTCCAGCCTCCCTGGCTGAGCGTCATAGAGTGCACTGGTCTTGACCGGTTGTGCTCTCCTGCATGCGTTTACATAAAAAAAAAAAAAAAACCATTATAGAAATCGTTCTGTTTTATACATGTTATTTATTTTCATTTTTTGCATTTTTGTAAACAAAACACACCCAACAATACATAATTTTATTTTTAATTATTTATATGGTCATGTTTGATAAAAATAAGTGTTTTAAAATGTATATGGTAAATCAAAAATATTACTTATACAAAATTCGCAAGCCAAAATATTAATAATGAACAGGATTGTTTCCCTTCTTTTTAAATATATTATTGATATGACTGTTATGAAAGCCATTAAGTAAAACAACAAAACAGACAAATCAACAAATAGATTTTTAAATAAGCCTTGATTCTAAGAAAATCAATTCGATATAATTATGCAGTTGACAAAAAGGAATTTTATATTGTTTCTTTGAAATAATGATTGTATGTATTGGTACTACTTGTTTTTATTTACAAACACGTACTAAACTACATGCTGTATGTGAAAAAAAAGCATTTTTATTCTTTCAGACAAATGAAAATTTCGTCATTTTTTCGTCGGTTGAAAACCACTTCAATATAGTAATAAGAATATGATGTCTCAATACCGCATCGCCACTCAGTTTGATTGCGAAAAATATTTTTTTCTCCTTCGGTGCATCGAGTTCGGAACTCGAAGATCTCATTTCAAAGAGATAAAAAATTAATGATATTTCTTTAATGAAGCTTTCGCAATTCGCCGACAATTAATTAGCCAATATATATTTGAGCAATCAAATTTACTGCGGCGATGAAGATCGCGATGACTATTAAAAGTTTTTTTAATTACGCATATTAACTTCTTCTTTCATATTGCAATTATACGAGTATTTATTGTTTAAAGTGTACATCGCAAAAACATTTGATAACAATATAAATAAGAACGTTATTCGAGTGCTTTTGAAATTAAAGTATATATTTTTTAATTAAATGAAAGACATTATGTATTTTTAATGTTGAATTAATACTTTTTAAATCAACATTATCCTCATACAATTTAGTCATTTTCCCATAGCCGCAAACTGTTGACACCACAAATTGCCGTCATTTATTTCTGTCAGTTTCCATAGTCCATGCATTATACCAAGATCTGTCAAGAACATACATGGTTCCCGATTACTTCCAGAGCAAGAGACTGGGGATTAAAATAAACTTCTGTTGTAGTATTCGAGACGTATTTTGGAGGATCTATTAATCAGATTTTTTAATGAGAGTAAACTTTAAGACTGATGCTCTTGAGGCCTACACTTCTAGAACCTAAGGAGATACTCAGCGTCGTATAAGTGAATGGGTACTTTAATCATTTATATAATGACTTATAATTAATATTAATAATATATAATTATGTCGTACGTGCAACAAATTTTATAATAAATATTTTAAACATTCTGAAAAAAAAAATTTAAACTTACGACTCCATGACTTTTAACACGGTCAGTTAGACGCTTCATGTGTAAAGTATGTGCAGCGTGATCGTACATTTTGTACATGTTGTTATTGATAATATTCAGTTTTCTTAATTTGAATTATGAAAAATATTATCTCTAATATATTGTTTATTATTTATGTACAAGTATTTTAAAGAGACTACACTGTGTATGATTGCTTGCAATGTGTTTAACGCAATAATGGCGAATTAAATTGTCATAAAAACAATTTCAAAATAAAGCGCGAAATATTTGTCCTGACTTGAAGCGCCACTTGCTTACTTTTCCCGCTATAAATTCACCTACCACCATCTGACGGTAATCGTGCACAACAAGTTTCCATTTTCCGAGGTTGTGCTCCACGATACCACCCCTACTTCACTCCCCCAGAAATTTCCCGCCCTACCCCACAGCCTTTCACAGTACATCCCCTCCTACGAGTATCCCCGATACTCTCTTGGGGTGAGGGTGGAAAATTTATGAATGAACAGTGACGTCATCGGGCGAATCTATTTACGAGAGAAGAGGGTTGTGCTGCGTAGTAAGAAACTTAGAACTCTTACATACCTTCTTGTTTTTCACACAATTTCTCAGAGTCTTGCCCTTGGTTTGACTTCCTTGGAATTTCCAAGGAACGATGTACTTTTACCATGAAAATACACCCATCAGATGCATTTATATAAAGTGTGGTGCTATATCGATTTTACTTTACACAAACATCGCACTCTCTACGTTTGTGTAAGACAATGTATTTTTAACTGAAGTGTTAATTGATTTTAATTGTTTTTGTGTCATTGATTAATTTGTTTGTTAATTAATTGCGTTATTTTATTTTAACTATGAAATAAAAAATCTAACCACAGCATTTTCATTGATCAATACCATAAAGTAAAATTAAATTGGTTTTTTATTCTTACAATTTTTTAAGAAGCATATCGCAAAAACGCCCTTTATCTGGTTTTACCTTTTATAAATAAGTTTTACGAAACAAATTATATAGTAAAAATATGAATATGAGTCTTTAAGAATAATAATGATTGTTTCACTCTTTTAAAATAAGAGTTGTAAATTTTCAAATACCTCAATATTGCATCGTTTAAACTATAAGTGAACAAATTTTGTTAAGAGACTTGTTTTCGAAAGCCATCAATATAAATAATTTGTAACAGCAGGAAGCAAGTGTGCACTGTACAATTTTTATCTTTTTAATTTTTTTTTAATTCAACTTCTAAAATTTAAATAGTTCAAATAATACACAAAAAACCATGATTCAGTTTCCCAAATAATAACATATTCAACAAAAAATCTTAAAATTGAGTAAAACAATTAACAAGATAAATAAATAAATATTTAATAAGTAAAACTAAAGTACATTTTTACACACACATGGGGTACACGATGCATGCTTGGAGTGCCGCTAAAAGATAGAATCCGAAACGAGGAAATACGCAGAAGAACTCAAGTAGTGGATGTTACTTGAATGTTTTAACTTCTATGTTCCAGATAGGTACACCCGCGCTCGTAGCCATCCATTGTTTTTGATCCCAGTCGATGCTTGTGGAGCTTCAAGCACTCAATTTGGTACAACGGCAATGTCGCTCCTAAATGGCCTACCAGCATTCTCGATCCTTTCCTTACATCTTTTTCCTTTTTTGTCGGCGGTATTGTTTTACTTGATCTCTGTGATCTTTGACACGTGTCATCATCTTATTCTTTTGTGTTATTTTTATTTTTTATTATTTTCTCTATTTATTGTATATTTATGTATACTCTATGTCTCTAAATATTTGTAAAAAAAAATGGAATTTCTATTCTGTATATAAATAAATAAAGTACTGAGTTACCCAACGAATAGGCACACTCAAGTAGCAATGGGCAGGACATATATGTCGAAAAGACGACGATCGATGGGGAAAAAAAGTGTTGGAGTGGCGTCCAAATACTGGCAAACGAAAGTTGGATGACCTACTGATGTTCTGACTACATAAGAAGAATAGCGAGAGTGGCCTGGATGCGGAAGGCGGAGGATCGAAGAGGATGGAGACTCATACGGGAGGCTTACGTTCAACAGTCGACGGATACAGGCTGATGATGATGATGAAGTAAAAAAAAGTTTGTGTTTAATGTTTAATAATTTATGATATTTAAAAAAATATAAATAATAAAACTGTGTTTCTAAGAAACACGAATAAGACGATAATGTTATTAAATTTAAATTAACCTTAATATGCAATGATTGTAATAGATTGCGCGATTATTACATCATCAATCGTCAGAAATGTGCTAATAGGATAGTTTATAGTATTAAAAGTATGATGCAACTAACAATCTAGTTGCTATTGTTATATCGCGTAATTACAAAAAGCTCTTCAGATTACTATTACAAGATAAAAGCTTCAGGAGAATGACGCAAAACTGATGCAAAAAGTGAGCTTTTGACGTTTTCAGGCTTTCAGCCAGAACGGCTCGTAAGGTGCGCTTAGAAATGATAACGGATATCGCATCAGTTACGTTATTTTATTATCTTGTGTTTACATGTGACGTTTATTGTGTATAGATTATTCGCATTACGTCTACGGAAAATACAAAAGTCCCATTGACGCCCATCGTTATCTACAACCGTATGCAATGTTTCACATGCCGATAATCATTTTTCACATAAGTACTGGCCATATATTTGAAAACACTTGGCGGCCCTAAAGAGTATCGATTAATTTTATGTACTTGTAACATCTAATCCCGTGAACTTGACTGAGATAATGGTTCTATAAAAAAAATAAACATAAATAAAAAATAAAAAAATTCAAATCTCTCATACACTCTCAAGCTTTCGTTACTTAGAATAATATTGCGTTAAAATTATAGGTTGATTTGATTTATAATGAAGAATATAATATGTTTATGCGTTATATATACGTTTTTGCTAAATGTAGCAAATAAAGTAAATATATTCAAATAAGTGATACATTATTTCCAATACACATGCTCTTTGTACTTACCAACCGCTTACTGCAGGCATTTTTTTTGACAGAAACCCATTTTGAAGTCAAAATATTAGTCAGAAAATATCCAATGAACGATTTCTATGGATTAATTATTCTCTCTTTAAAGAATTTGTTGTAACAAAACATCATGAAAGATCTGGCGGAAAAACGAACTTTTTGTAAACAGATTGTGAAAATCAAAATCTCCATGATCAAAGAAAAAATTAAATAAATATAGTTCAAACATATACTAATAATACTATTACATTTTTTATAATTCGGCTGGAGTTCAAACCCGTGACCACTCATGCATAAGTCGAACGTTTTAATCTCTCATCCACACTTTTTGTCCAATAAAAAGTATATGCGAGACAAGCATACAATAAAATAAATATAATCGCAATACCCAATATGGTGAATTGCCAGTCGTAAAATGTTAATAAAATAACGAATTCAATTATTGATCGGAATGAAGATTCAATGACCAGGAAACTATTACCCAAAGGCGTAGTCGTAACTTGTTAATAGACAGTGATTCAAAACAATTCGATTTATGCAAGCATTCAAAAGAAATATTAAAATATCAATCAGATTCTTGAATAGAATGATATAAAAGTGCTTGTGAAATTGCTTCAAAAAATGGCAAATTATCATGTTCAATAATAAATATTTTATTTATACTCTTGAATATTAAAATTTATTTTTAAGTATGTTTTGGTTTCAAATATTATATAAACTATATCAATATTAGACGTCTTTTTTTCGAGTTAGTTTCGTTACGCTACTGTTCGCTAGATTAAGTCATCATATTGTCATATTTACAAACTAAATATCAAGGTCTTTTATTTTCTGTAATATACAAATGAAGTTCAATGGTACCTCGTCGACCTGACACCTGCCGTCTAATTTGAATCCAAACACCGTTCAACAAGTTCGACTTTGCTTAACCGCTATTGACATAATCTGCTCCTATATTTGTCTTTGCTTAAAGTCTTCTCACCGCAATGTATGCAGCACTGTTAACCCTTAAAAGGACACGGTGAACAAATAATCTAGTGTCCAGTTGAGATGAAACTTTACTTGCAAGTAACGATGTTCCTAGCTGATATAACTCACATTTGGGCATCCTTGTACACCCCCTTTAAGATCGAAAGTGATATTTTACTAGCGATAGTGCTCGGCGTCTAAACATATACATAACTTGCGATACATGTTGGAAAGAAATTGCACATACGGTATTTAAGGCTCTTTGCCTCGTCTTATGTCTGTGTATGTATAAAGCTCTATTATCTATTTGAAATAATTCTAGTTGGCATAAAATGTATCCCCTCTCCATAAATTAATTTATTGGCTATTAAGTCGTTCCTCGAACACCGCCCATTCTTAGTGGGTCCACGTAAAAGATATACGAATGCCAGGCTATAATCCAAGTACGTTTTAAAATTAAGCTTTTCGTAATAATGACAAGTGTTCACTATGAGATATATCATTTATAATCTATTAATGTTCTCCTGTATAAGAGTATATTTATTTGATATGTCATAACTCCAGATCTGGCTCCGTCAAGTACATATAACAAATTTGTTAATACATTCTTCATTGTCTTTTGACAATGAGTGGGACTAGAAAAGGAGGCACTGTAGTATGCGAAGAATATTTAAGTTTTTTTAATAAACATTAATAAGAAGACACGATGATTAGCACAACGTTTCAGAGGCCTAAGCCATATGATCCTAAAACGGTTAAACTTAACGCTGGCAAAGGGCTACCACAGCATATATGCCTCTATAAGCATATCATTTATGGGTTGTATTTTTATGTAGAGACTTGCACTATACTTTTTACATATTATCGGTATAAACTGTATAGCCTAATGGGGGGTATAGCTCAAAGGTCAAAGCGTTTGCTTTGCAAGCCAAAGTTTGTGGGTTTGATCCCCGACGGAGATTATATAAATATAAAAAAGTAATCGATTTCTGAGCTCTAACATACCCTCGGTTGTTGTGAATTTGATCTCTCGCCCGTAAAATTCCAGTCATAGCATATTAATTAAAGTTCGTGATAGACGAAAGTCATCCCGTGAAGACCACCCACTATATATTATTTATATATATTATATGTATATTCCTGTAATAATAAGAATAATGCGTGAATCCTCGGTGTAGTCTATGAGTTTTGCGGATCAACGCTCCACATGCAGCGCTTAGTCCTATGCACCATGGTATGCGACATAGAATTCAACAGATGAAACGTCAAAATTACATTTAGTTTATAATTCCTTACATTAATTATTACTTGCTAGTGCCATAAAAAGCATCGAAGGTTGGTCGTCAAAACAAACAATCATTTACGAGTTAATAATTATACGAGTTTATTGGTGTTTATTGAGATGGAAGAGCAGTGAAGGGTTCCCCGTATGACTTGAGTTCCGATTGGTTGATCACCTTCATATTGCGAATAGCCGTGGGAGGTTAAGTATCTATCCCTCGATAATGCCGCTGATTATTTTATAAACCATAAGGGTAATGAATACACAAATGAAATTGTTATAAGACGAAAGTATGGCGAATTATTTTGTGTGCGAAAGCATGTAAGAGAGCACTGTGAGAGGGTTTTTGAACTACCAGTCAATTTTAGTCTTCACCAACATTCCAAGCACAAATTTGTCAAAGACCCTCGAATGTCAATCAAATGAGACTAATATATTCCGTTACTTATAATTGCGGTAAAAGAAGAAGTCGTTTGAAAAAAAAGCTCCTCCAATCTCTTTTGGATCAAACATGGAAGCCAGGTTGTGCAAATTGTTTTCTCTCCGTGGAGACAGTGGAGACCCTATTCAGCTTCCGCATCCAGCTTCCACTTTTTGATTCTTATTTCATAAATCCATATTACAAAGGGTCGGTCAACACTCCATTTGTCAGTTTTTTGGCGCCACTTTTCATCTCCATTGACCGTCGTCCTTTTAGCAGATACTTTATGCCCATTACCACTTAATTTAAAAAATAAAAGATTCAAGCTTGGCAATTCGAAAATATATATTGTTAGAAGAAAAACTGTACTAGTCGAAGCTGCAGTAATAGTATATATATCCTTACTTGAATCTGTTGATTTATACAAAAAAAAAAAACATTACAGAACATTACAAATTTAAAGAAATTCAAATCATTAGTGAAGTACTCGTACAATCAAGATTAACATACAAATATAGGTACTTATTATTAAGTACTAAGAACAAAGCAATAAAGACAAGCAACAGAAGGTCCCAATGCTCATCAAACAGACGACGCCTACAAATCATTTCTCCATAGAAACTCGTGGAATTCATGCCTGAATTGGGCCTCCCTTACATGAAATATATCAATATCCGAGGCGATTTGGTTGAACAGTCTGATCCCTCTCCCAAAAGGCATAGCATGATGTAACAAAAGTCTCAATAATTAACTGCACACAAGTCATCCCAATAAATAAGAATTCCCAATTGTTGTCTTTTTTGTGTAATGTAATGTAATTAACACAGATTCCTAATCCACTACAAAAATTATAGTAGCATCAAATGCCATAGCATGAATACAAATCACCTCCGTGTTATTCGTTCTCTTAGAACATGCTCATGGTGAGTTTGAATCTCGGTCTCCACTTTAACGAGACGTGGGCTAAAAACCTAGTAGGCGTAATGGAACCAATCAAAGGTCGCCAACTTTTGTCAGTGAGAAGTTTTATGTTGTTTCTATGAAAATAAAACTCAACAGACTTGCTTTGTGATGTCGAGTTAAGAAGCTGTGAAGCTGATGGATTATGACGCAAATTTGATTGATGTATTGTCGAAGAATTAAAAAGTATCATGCTTAAAAAGAGAGAGATCTTAATTTATGTAATTGTAATACAACGTCATCGATTATTATCATTATTGTATATATTCCAAATTCGTCCAAGTTCGAACAAATTTCCAATAAAAGTGATCACAAGAAGCTTTTGCCATACTTTATGTATTTCTTTATGTAAGCTAGGCATCGTTTTTTTTACTAAATATTCTTAAGCTTATCTATCAACTATTCAACAAAAAAAAACAAACTCCTAAAACAGCGTTTCATTCGTTTTTTTTTCCTGCAGTGAACGCTTCATGTTTGAATTATGTAGTAATTACTACCTTTTAAGTATAGGACATCTTATTTCAGGACTTCTAGTTCCAGTGGTATAGCATTTATTTCTCATTCCGATGCCTTCGGTATAAACCCAACCAAGCATGATTTTTTAAAATTAATTTTTATCAAATCTAAGCTCCATACATGCCCCTTAAAGACAAAAATACTCCTGGCCTCGGAAGAATCAGGCTCATCCGACAAAGAGTTTAAAGATAAAAAAAGCATAATTTATGTTGTCATGATATGGTGGTAATTATCTCAATAGCTCTGATTTTAAGAATAAAAAAATATCTAAAATTATTAACTTGATCAGATACATATTATAAGACTGATTATTTAAATGATAGTTTGATTTTAAAACGATGTGCATTAGAATAAATCGCATATGAAATCAGTTCATTTTTAATTTTTGCCCATCTTAATAATAATAGTTTTGTATGGTTGGAGCGCGGATCCAAAAAAAATACGTTTTTCTTAAATTAGAACAAGTGATTGTATCCACAGTATTTCTACATGCCGCCGCTGAATTTACGAAGCCTCATTTGTGGCATTAACTTTAACGATATGCTTTTTATTTATACATTTATTGAATCAACCGCATTAATCATCTTCTGGTCATTTAGTTCAATAATCAATAAGCAATAACGATCTCCGCATACATTAATGTTTTTCAGGATGTCGAAAGAACTCTGACGAAAATTAATATTCGCCTTGACCGAATTCATTGCAAATAATGTAATTTTACTTGAATGAACACAGCCATTGACTAGATGTAAGTATTATATTGTACTTGTACCATATTATCGACACCCACCTTCTCGTATTACTCAAACGTCATCCCTAATACGGTAAGCGATGAAAAAATACAATCTATATGAGAGATAATGGACGATTATTGTGACACTCTTAGTATGAGTTTCGTAGAGGAAAATTGTAATTGCAAAATAACGTTTTGAAATCTATTGTTCTGTGTTTTGATGCAATTAAAAAAGTTTCTGTACAGATAACTCATGTATCCAATTATTATTTCTACACTGTAAAACAGATAATACATTAAGTGTTTAAAAAAACCTTCTAAAATGGTTATTCTCGGTCACAGAAAATATAACAAATTATCAATTTAATTTTCTCCTGTAAGACTATATAAAAACGTGTTTTTTTTTCAGTACTCGTATAACAAAAAGTAAAGCTTCGTAGTGGATCAAATAATTTATGAAAACGCTTAAAACATTTGCAAGTTCATCATCATGTATTCGTCCACTATTGAACGTAAGCCTCCCGTATGAGTCTCCATTCTCTTCGATCCTCTGCCTTCCGCATCCAGGTCACTCTCGCTATTCTTCTTATATGGTCAGTCCATCTTACAGGAGGTCGGCCAATGCCTCGTTTGCCAGTTCTGCTCATTGCCACTTGAGTGTGCCTATTCGTTGGGTAGCCTCCACTACTTGAGTTCTTCCGTAGATATCCTCGTTTCGGGTTCTATCTTTTAAAGACATTTTGAGGATGGACCTCTCCATAGCACGCTGGGTGACTTTTACTTTATGGGTAAGACTTGCTGTTAGATTCCAAGTCTCGCGCCATAAGTTAATACAGGGAGGATGCATTGGCTTAACACCTTAGTTTACCTTCGTGGAATACCATATGACACGTGTAGAAGTACAGTTCAAATTATAAATATCAATAAGATAATTCAATTATGCTTCAAACTACATAGAAGTGTACGAAATTTAATTATCTCAAGAAAAAGAAAAAGTCTCCTAATTTATTTAATAGTACAAAAATAAGATATAAATATGAATTGAAACAGATCAAAAATAAAATGGTGAATGAAAAAGATTATGCATCCGGATACTTTGTCTAAGTCTTGTTTTATTGACTCTATAGCTTACTTTATTACGTCCTCATTTTGCGTCTGTTCGATTAGTTAATCCATTTCAATTAAATCAACTCTTTCATTTATAGTAATGCCTCGAAACCGGTTCCATGTTTTTTGAGCTGTTATTTATTACAACTAGTACAGATTATTTTTAAAAAAAATAAGTGACACAACATAATTTAATTTTTATTAATCATAAAAAAATATATGCTTATTTCATTAATCATTATTTATCATATAAATTTTAATGAAGTCCTTAAATAGAAACATAAGATAAAAATAAAATAAATATTTTTTTCAGTTAATTTTTAGATATATTTTAATTTTTTTTTTGTATATTTTTAAAACTTATACATGTACATTAAGGATGTATTATTTTTTTGTGTAAACACTTAATAATAAAAATACCACCAAATGCTGGTTAAGAGATATCATCTGAGCTAGATTTTTCCGCCACAAACAAGCGTCACGCTGAAAGACAACGAAGTGTACATGGTTCCTTCATTCTTATAATTATCTAATTGCAGAGGAAACTATTCTGTACATACGTATAAATCCAAATATTTGCTACAAAAAAGTAATATCCATTAACATTCTTCTCTCTTTCAAAAGGTTGTTATTCCGTCGCGTGATGGCAGGATTAGGAGCAGATTGAAAACACAGACTTTTTGAGAAGCACATTGACATATATTTACGATAAAACTTTACAAATCTATGGCTCGACCCAGCATTCGGCCGAGCCACAGTACAATCTGCTCTCGCCGAAGGGCGGGACACCACTGCCGCGCTCGTGACGGCTCTCGCCCAGCGCTACTATCGGCGGTCTATATAACTAGTCCCACATGGCGGACACATGACAAGCGAACAGAAATAAGAGACGAAAGATTTTATATCGAGGTTTTCTGTACAAATACAGATACGTTATTTCAACGAATATACTAGCAGCCTTAGTAAAGACAAAAACATAAAAAAAAATGTTCCGAGGTAGGTTTATTCGTATGTTTTTTTTTAAGTCCGGCATTCAAATATCTTCAAAATTTGTATTTTTTTTTAATACTTCATTTAAATTTCATTTAAAGTATTCACAGAATGACTTCCGTGCACTACTTATGTTTGATTGATATACAGTGACAATGATTAATAAGGGTGAGAGATAATTCCCATCTTAAGCATAATAATATATTGAAAGTTATGAACTGATGAAGTGCTTTTAAATTTGTTTTGAATCTGTGACGGTTCGCGTGTCAGTCGATCACTTCAACTACTCCGCCAAAACCCATCGGCGAAATACACGATTAGCAATATGTTACTTAATTATTACATTTAATTAAGATCATGCAATTTTTAATGTAATATGTGCGTGTTGTTTATTAACGTTAGTTACACTAACCGATACAGCGAATAAATTTAAGCGTCAAACTGACAGTTACAGCTCACGGAATACTATTTGAATAATTCAAATTGGAATTGCCGACATAATAAATTTCAAAATTGTTCATACGAATATTCCGTTGATTATTTACTAATAATGAAGGCTTTTGTTCAGCGGTGGATGTACCTAAGTTGATGACGTGTATTATAATAGTGATTATTTATCAAAATAACATCTCAATTCAACTACATTCTTAAAGAAATCTGTAGTAATGTCGTTTTTAAACTCATATAACGAATTTTTCTTACAGAGATCGTAACGTAACTAGTGAAACAAGAAAAGTTTTATTAAAAATAATAACAGTTTTCGTTTAAATACACTTTTACACCAGAGTAATCGATAAGAAATATACACAAAGGGCTTTTTATGTTTAACAACTACTATTATACAACTTTATTCATCTTTTCGATCTAGAAAATTCATTTGCAGCAGACGAGTATCCTTTGAATGAGTTTAATTCCAACAAAATATTGCTTTGTCATCAAACATATACGAATGTGCCAAAATTCAGCTTAATGTAACAATGCAAAAATGACAAAAAATAGCATAAAAAATACTCTCCATATCGCCACACAGTAATCATAAAGTTAACAAATAAAAATACAATTTTTTTAGAAATTAAATATACACATTCAATTATACATCAAATTTTATACGCATCAATTCATTCAGAAAAAATATCGGCAGACGTGGGATTCGAACCACGAGCCTTGCAACCTTTGTTCCATTCTACACACCACTCTATCCACACGACTATTCTCTGCCTGGGCAGATACTCGAAACCTGATGTATACATATACAATTATTAACATCATATAACAACACTGTCTCTGTAGTATATATTCAGAGTATGTATGTTATTATTTTTTATGATTCAATCAGTCAACATTTATTCACAAACTTTTTATATTTTTAGTTATTTATATTAGTTCGAATCCCGCGTCTGCCGATATTTCTGGAATGAATTGATGCGTATAAAATAATTGATGTAAAATTGTATGTGTGTATTTATTTATTAATAATATTGAAATATAGTCAATGATCTATGAAATAAGATAAGAGTATTGAAAAAAATTCTAATAAAAATTAATAAATCCATTTAATTTTTCAACAGTTCAACTCGCAAATAGTTGTTGTTTCCATTCAAATTTGTAAAAATTTTTCGTCGATAAATTGTGACTAAACAATTGCCTTATATGTAACAGCTTATCGTTAGTGACGCAATATATTTTAAACTCGCATATTACGGCTTCTTTAAAACGTATTATTTCGATTAAAATTCGTTTCAGCACCAAAAATGTCAAGTTTTTGTGCCTTTTTTCACTGTGACTCAACGATACTTTTGCAAAGTTCATACATTATGCAAAACAGTCATTCGCTGCTAGAATATTCCATCCAGAACACAGAAGTTATTATGTTTTCATTGTAGGCATTGCAATAACATACATTACACCAAACTTATACTTGCTTAGATTATTTCATACCAAGCACATTAAAATCCTCCTCTCTCTCAAAAGGGTGTTATTCCATCGCGTGCGGGCATGATGAGGAGCAGGTCAGCAAAACAAAGACTTTTTCAGAAGCACATTGACATATATTTACGTTAAAACCTTACAAGCTTCCGGCCAGGCGGAATGTCATGCCACTGGCCGTAATGCTACCTTCTCGGCCGTCAGCTTACCAACTGACCCGTGCGGCCCGTGGTCGTTCACCAGCTACGTAAGTGGCGGTCTATATAACTAGTCCCAATATGGCGGACACATAAATGTATGGCAAGCAAACAGAAAAGAGAGTACCAGTCAGCAAGGGCTACATCATGCTGATGTCAACATATTTACTATAATAATAAATTATGTTTTATTATATTTCCACATAAACGCTCTTATAGAGGAGTGTATTGTTTTATATTAAAAAAAACTTAAATACAAGCATATTATAGCGTAATATATTACTTGACATGTTATGTATGTTGTCATTTTGATGTATGATTTTCTAAGGAATTCTATTCAATAAGTTTTAAATATTAATTTAGTCTTCATATATTTCATAAAATAATAAAAACACACTTAATTGTAAAAAAACATTATAATTTATAATAAAAAAATAGGAGTACGAGTATACGAAGATTAGTTATTGGTTTAAATTTAAAAACTGTGTAAATAATGTATAAAATATAATGTAATATATAATATACCTTGGCTTAACTGAAATTTGCTGAATACGACATATACGTAGAATAAATAACACGTTTATTGATCCTTAACATGATTTAGTTCAATCATAACAAGGCAATAAATCATTAGTTTGGTTGAGATCTTTCCAATGATATAATAAAAATATTTTTGCAAGGATCCAAATTCACCCGATATTTAAGAAGCCGAACAGGCTACGGTCGTCGACCTTTCTTTATTTGGTTAAGACATACGCCAAAAATCAATTTGAATTTAAAGGTAAAAATAATAAATAATTTTCATGAAACATTTTATTAACATTACAAATCATAATAAATATCAATTAAATAATCCAGATATATTTTCTTATGAGTATAATATTATATTTTTCTACTTAAAGTCATTCGTTTTAAGTACTAAATTAATAAATAATAATGTGATGATTCTTAAAAAAGTATTATTGAATATTTAAAAAACATTAACATCATCAAAATGATAACAAAATTGATGAAATGGGTTATGCCGCTCCTTAAGAATATATGATCCAAGCCTATCAAAGCGTCGGACTAATCTTGACATATATGAAAAAGTCTGAATAGCAAATCAAAAAAATGTCTCAAAATGCCAAAAATCTCACCCCTTGACGTATTTTTGCTTCCTTTTGGACATTTCCAAGCGCTATTACTGCAGCTTCTTCTTTGTAAAGTGAAAATATGAGTCTTCGTTCCTTGTATTTGACTCCAATTTCTTTCATTACATCGAAGAGCTTCTCCCAATCTACTTTATCAAATGCTTTTCAATGTCCACGAAGCCAATATACGTATGTCCACTTTTATCCTCTTTTACAAAACCATCCGTAGGGATAAGATTGCTTCTCTGGTTCCCATTCTTTTTCTAAATCCAAATTTATCGCTAGTGAGAGTCTTTAAGGCAGACCTATGTGGCTGTAATTTGGGAAGACCATGTGCTCAAGATATGAAACAGATTTTGTGAAATAAAATATATATTAAGATTTTCTTTGAAATTTTGTTGATCATTAAACAGTGCAACTCTTAGTCGTGTCTTCGACTCTGAAGCCCGCTTGTTTGAGGCGTGGGTCGTCCAATCGCGGGCCGGGGCCGCCTCGGCCAAATAAGGACATTCGAAACGATCAACGTCGACAAACATCTCTGTTTTTTATTGCGTCCGTATATTAGGCTTCTAACAAACGACGGCTAAGGCCCGGACACGTACGTACTTGACTGATCAAATGAAATCATCGGTTCGAAATATGAAACTCCGCATAGAAGGGGGACTCTGTGTGGTGAAAGCGAGCCGGGCTTTCAAATCGCTGTAAATTATCAATTTAAAGTGACAATTGATTCATTTTTCTTCATTTTACCCGTTTCATATGTGTAACATATGGTCACCACAAATTACACACAGTCCTGACATTTCTGCTCCTTCAGACACACATCTGGGTGCAAAGATGTCGGGGACATTAGGATACACTAGTGTTTTAAGTATATTTTAGTGTTTTGTAATCAGCATCTTAATCAAATTGGACGGTTATCCCAACCAATTAACAGTAGGTGGTGATCTATCCATGTTTCGATCCGTGATCGTTTTTTTAGAACCTTTATTATAAATACTCATATAAAAATTGAAACGTAATGATATTGAATTGAATATGTTATTTTTCCACATTTTTCCACAAGTGGTTAACCATCTTGAACAACAGCCGATGGTGACATGATATTTGACATATTATAAAAGTAAATGCTGAATACTGTATTCTAAAAGTGGACTAATTTTACAGGCAGGTGCCTCGGTTTCTTAAAATATATCGTCACGCCACTTTTCTTGGCGTTCGTAAGCAACTGTATTAATATCACAACACCTATTTAATTTTACATCGCACAGAAAGAAATCGTTGGCGTAGTGATACATTTATTTTGATTAATAAATAACTAAAAATACATAAATGACGGAGTTTTTAAATTAAATAACGTAGCATTCCTAAAAAATATATAAAAAAATAGTAAAAATTCAATACTTAAATTATCAAGCTTAATTAATAAAATATACATATTCATCGAGACACACAAATACATACTCAGCAGTGCTTTGTTCTTATTGCATGGAGATTTTCAAAATACGCGTTAATATCTGCAGTAGCCATCTGCAATATTTTACTGCGCGGCGTCTCTATCGTGCGATATCCATGACTGAAAGTTACATTATTGACAATCTGAACCCATGTAAAGTGCTGCAGCAGGCGAAATCACTTCTTTTCGACTGCGAAGACCAAAAACCGCATCGTATCTAAGATTTTCTCCGTATACCCGACAAGATGTGGTCGTACAGAAGAATTCTCGGAATTTCCTGGAGAGACCACGTCACGAACAATAAGGTTCTCAGGATAATCAAGGAAGATAGGCACCTAATAAGAACCATCTCAGAGAGGCGAGCCTGATGGATTGGTCACATCATGCGCCACGACGGTCTTCTTCACGATATTGTGAAGGGGATGGTTTATGGTAGAAACTGTAGAGGGCACTCTAGACGGAAGTATTTGCAGCAAGTATTAGAGGACATTTTTTTTTTTTTTTTGGGGCCTTAGGGCCGGTCGCCTTGTACCTGCGCTCCTTGGGAGCACTTACCAAGGCATTGTTTTCAGAGTACATTCTCGTTATACAAGTAACTGGTTTTGGTGAGCAACACCACACATGGGTGTAAAAGTTAGTAGTTCAGACGTTAAAATTTGCACTTTTAGACTTCTTCGCCGAAGGTCGCCGCGAATACAGAAAATGCATGGTAGTTGGGCTCCGTAGATATGAGATCGATACATCCAACCGGTCCAGACTTCTGTTGGATTACGCTAAGGAGCCTTTGCCTCGCTAAATCTAATATTGGACAATGCCACAGAACGTGTTCAGCGTCCTGCAAGGGGCTGCCGCATGGGCAGTCTGGACTATCAACGAGGCTAAACTTGAAGAGTTTAGCCTTAAAATTGCCGTGCCCAGTCATGAATTGACTAGTCCAGTGGCTTGGAATAAGCCACGGCATCTCCATTCTATCGACATGAATTGTAGCGCTTATGCTGAACTGAAAAGGGTTGCGGAGGACCGAGAGGAATGGAGATCAAGATGCAAGATTCTGTTGCTGCAAACCAATCCACCGGATTGATTCTACGAAGAAGAACCCGACAAGATGCTCCTCCTTGGGCCTTATTTTGGACAACAAACAGGTCATCAATGTTGTAAGATATTGAGCTGAATCAATTTGGCGTCATGGAGGCTGTCAGTAACCATGCCTAGTACTTACTTGAAAGAGGTGACTAGTAACAAAACAAAAATAATGACAGATGATCAAAATTTCTGTAATTAAAAAGTTCACATTTTCGTGTATTTTTCAAATCGCACAAAATATCATGTAGTCAGTTAGTAACCCGTGCATATATATTCCTATCACATAGTCAATTATGGTATCACACGTAGAGAGATTGCTTATGAACTCAGTTTGTTATTCCTACCAGTGTTACGCATCCAAATTGCATAATGTCCAGTTTCAACCGCAGACGAGTCAGAAGCGGCCTATTCTCAGTCTCACAAAAACCGCGACCACAAAAATGTAGGTCCCTCCATGAGAACTATTATTTACGTTTGTTTATTTTTGTAAATTAATTTTATCAAAAAAACATGATTTTTAATTTAAATTTTGTATTTTAGTGCTCTGAATTTTGTATGTTAGAAGGAATGTTTGCATTAAATCTTATGCCGCTCGGCCACTGGAGAGTAAAATCGACAAAAAACGTCTCCGTCTGAAAGATATTTACATCAAATATTCGCCATTCAGTTCTGGTAGTTGCCATTGCCAATGTCTTGTCCCAAAACATGCACCTACAAACATATATGGCATCCAAAAACCCCCAGAAAAGGAACCCGGGTTCTTGAAAAAACGACAGCTTTAGTATCCAAAGCATATTTTAATTGATTTTTTAATCAGAGTTTTTTTAGTAAGATGTGACTTTCTGTATCACGTGTTCTTAGGGTGCGGCTCAACTAAACCTATCAATATTTTGGTCCGCGTTTAATGTTGTTTTACTTTAGTGAGTATACAAGAACCGCGTTTGCGATGTGCAATTGTGGTTGAAAAAACACTAGTGTCATTTTATTACCAGTTAAAATTAAGAGTACATTTATATGTTTATTCAATTCAATTAAGCGTGCAGTTTACGCGAAACCGCGATCTCAATTCTGTAAGTAAAAGTTGCTCAACGTGATACATGTTAAGACAGGACAAAAATCACTATCTTCTTTCTCAATACAAGATTTGTTATCAGCTATTTAGGCTTGTTAATGCAAAAAGAATGTAAATAAATAAACGTCGACATCGTCAGCCTCCGCGAATGAAAGTATTGAATTACAAAAGAGATAAATATTTTCGTCTCAATTAAAACTTCACAACTTCTTGTCGCTGTTCACGTACGGAGGTGCGAATCTGAAAAAAATGCTTTCACAATATATCTCACTCGACGCTTACAATGTTTTCAAAGTACGAGTACAAGTAAATCAAAACATGAGAAGATAAAACTTGAAATACATTCGAATCGTGCAATTGCGATTAATTGTTAATTTAAATGAGTATTTTTGCTTTTGAATCCACAACAACTTCAATATATTTCTTTACAGTTTTATATCAAAAATATTGAAATATTTTGGAGATTTGGTATGACGCAAAAAGTGTGGTAGATATTTTACATTAATTGACTCTAATTTGTGATTGTTCTTTTTTTTTACAATTTGTCCTGATAGTAATACTTTATTTTAAAAGCTGTCAAGATCTTGCATTTTATCAGCAATAACACAGAATGTGCAGAGTTTCGTATAATTGTAGACACGGCATACGTTAAGATAAAATCTTGATGGATCAAATCAAGCATTTAATTATTTTCAACAAGCATACGATTAACATAAATATTCCAAAAAATTGAGTGGTTTAAATTTGTATTTACAATCGCGATGTTTTGATCGCCCGCCCTACATTCCGGTGTTGCTAATGCCGCTTATAAATAGTCCAAGTCTTCTGGAAGCTCACGCCGACCGAAACGTCAATAATGTATACAAAGTACGGAAATAAAATTTAGTCGGCTGCGGGACGACTATTCCGGGACAGTACTCCGTGGGCTAGTGCTAAACATAAACGGTGGCGGCTTAGACAGTGGTTTGTTTGGGGAATGTTTCAGTAGTGTTGAACACGTGGCTTTCCCGTGACCTACAAGTAAGGCGTATAAATTGACCTACTGGAACCAAAAAAACACTCAGAAAGTTCTTCAATACGGAAGCTTGAAGGTTTTTTGAAAATATTTTATTTAATACCCGTAGAACGCAGTTACTTTGCGGTTTGTCATATTTTAATAATAAAACAAGTCAAACATTGTACAATTTTTTTACCTTGTTTCTTTTTATTTACTAGTTGGTTTCTTAAAACTCTTTTTTCCGTGGTTAATTGCTTTAAAAATTTTGAATTTCAGTTGTATAATTTATGTTGTTTATATTCATAGCATTCATTTGTAATCAATTTCAAACAAAATTAGGTATTAAGGAGAAAAATATTAATATTATTGTTTGAGATTATAAGAACTTATAAAGTAGATTAAGAAATGCAAATTATTATTTATTTATTAAAAAATATCAATACGTTTGTACAACTAAGTATTTGATAAAACCCTCCTTGAGAGCAAAAGTTTTCTTATCAAACGGTGCTCAACTTGATACAAATTAAAAATATATTCTGTTAATTATTTTACTCAGCGTGATTTTACCATACGAATATCTACAATAAATGACGTTATATAATCAGTTTTTTTCTTATATAATAAACCTAATAATATTTTAAATTTCCATGTGGTCAAAAATTCAATTATGTTTATAGCAAGATTTTTATACCAGAAAATTCACGACACGTCTTTAACTTAAACTATTTAATGATTGAGTTTTTAAATCTCTGCAGCTTAAGTCATAATACGTAAAATTTTCTGATATTTTCAATGATTATTCTTGATACATTTTCTAAAATATTACAAGCAATCTTGAATCTAAACGTGTTGATATTTTATTGAAGCATTTCAAATGTCAGACTGTTAATCCCTGCGAAATAAAATTCTAGAATTTACCACTCCCAACTGCCAAATTTCTTGTCAAAACAAATTAATAGTAAACTCAATGACTCAAGAGAGAAAGATTTTATTGCCTCGCTTCGAGGTTGCAGGATTATTTTCATTTCATTTTAATTTCGCAAGCATTTGATTAATGTAATAATATGCAAAAAAATCCCCGGAAAAAAAGACGCTTTCCATATTTTCTTTTATATTAATCAAGATGCATTTAGATATAATGGGATTTTCAAAAGATTTATTCAACAAGTGTCACATAATTAGCATTTCTCATGTAGCTGTAGTTTTTTTTTTTTCTTCTAGATTGTTTATTTATTACTCATCTGAAGTTAACATGTCAAAAACATCGGGAAACGAACTGTGAAAAAAAGTGTTCAAAAGAAAAATAAGATACAATGTTGACATAAATCAAAAATTACAACAGAAATTACTTCCTTTCTAATATGAAAAAATAAGACACTCATTTCTGTTCACATACGGGTACCAGGAGTGTACATAAAGAAGGAAGAAAAACATTGTTATCAATTAAAATTACAAAATAATTATTACTTGATTTGAACTTCTCTAATATTCTAATTCATCCGTTAAGATCAAAACACAAGCAATTATTGTCAGGAATTTGCTAGGTGCTTACAGAAACACAAATAATTAGGCAGTTATTGAAAGCTGAAGACTAAATTATTGAACTTTAATTTATTAGGAAGTAAAATTGTATTGTATTTTAACTCAAAACTAAAAAAATATATTAAACTACTTAACTGAAACATATAACGATTTGACCAAAGTATTTTTGTTCATCCTAGCATATTAAAAGAATAAAGTTCATCATCAACATACTCGTATTTTCATATATTGATATATAGTGATGTAGATCTTTAGAGCTTTAATAATAACTATGCTACTTTCTGGGTGGCTCTTACAGTTTGTAATCTGTATCCACATTAGTCTGTGAAGTCCGGCAAAATTATTGCAAGAAGCTTATTTCGGTACGGGCGGTGAGAAAAAGTTGGCTCGCTTGCGTGAGCGGCATCCGCAAATAGACTTTACAACTTTTTCAGCGATGAGTCTTCAGCTGAAAGAAGCTCGGCCGAATCGCGAAGAAATGCCGAGAACGAAGAGTGACGGAATACGCTATAACACGCTTATAAATATACAACTTTAGTCATTTCGCTTTTTAGAGCTTTGGATGAGACCGCAATCTTTGCAATCTATGTTTTAAAGATTTTTGATGCTTTATTGCTTAGAATTTAACTCAAAAATCCATGGAATATTCATTAAACTTTTACTTGTTCTTTAACTTGTACACGGCTGACCTCCGGTAGCTAGAACTGACACGGAATGAAGCAAGAACCTGGCAAAGTTTTATAATAGCAATTTGTGTAATATGTTTAGCTAGGAAGCGAACAAAGGATTATAACAAATAAAATAAAACAATGAATGCTATTCAATATACTTATATAAATGTCATATCAGCTGCTAAAATGAAGTTTACGGTTACTGAATATCATTTCAATATGTCAATGGCTGTTAGTTACCTTAAGTATTTCATCGTTTTATATATTCACCATATTATTTTTTGATAATTACTAAAATATGTGTTACTATCAATCCTTCAACTAAGCCCCTTTAGTTTGATCACTTTGTATTGTATTAGATAATATATCTCACAATAAACATGATAGCGTAGAAGACGACGGCAATTCGTAACAACTATGTGCTTTTGCTAAGGAATTATGATGATATATAAGTCTAAAAGTGATATATTTTTAAATATTCGCATGTATATTGGAAGCCATGGGTTATGTCAGAAGCATTCGCTTGTACGATGACCTGCGCGGGTCCAAAAATAACGTTAACCCACTCGACACGGCCGTGAAATCCTACGCCGCGTTGCCCAACGGAAGACATTGAAGTGCACAGTCGGCCGGCCATGCACTCGGAGACGTAAACAAACCGCCCATCGACCCAGAGGCTCGTGACGCCGCGTGACGGCAGCCGCCTCCCCCGCGGACCATTGGGTTCTTGACCAGCTCAAGCGGAGTTCCCGCCCTCGGCCGGGGCGGCGCAAACCTGTGGGCGCCGCGACAACGAACCCAACTATCAGCTGTTCAGCCGTTTCCACTTCATTTGTTGTGATGTCTTTCCGAGAACCGCCCGCGACGGCCGATCCGCCTACCTTTTTTTGTTTTCAATCTGAGCACGTGCAGGACAGTACCGTTATGCTGCGATTAACATATCTCATAATACGTAGACTGCGTGAAACTTCTAATATACTTTATTTATTGTTTACCATTTCCGTTCCACATTTGGAGCATATGGACCCTGCGAATTTCCGTTCTTACAGTTTTGTAAGCTAAGATTGTCTATACCTTGTCCCAAAATACCTGCGTACCCGGAGGTCCAAATGGAAACATAGATGGTTCTTGGGAGCCGCAAGCTCCCGTATTACTTGCATAGAATGCGGCTGTAGTACCAAAAAAATATTTGGGTGTTCAATGGTCAAGGTTTTATAAAGGAGATAAGATGATGATGCTTCCGAGACCTGATCATTTTTTTGCCCTTAGATCTTCCCTTTTTGTCAAAAGGGAGGATCAACCCTACCGGGGGCATGTGTAGAGATGAGATTTAATTTATTGAATTTAAAAAAAAATACATATTTTAAAAAAAACTTCATATACGAGTACAACATTTTTGAATAAGTAATCGTTACAAGCGATGCGTTAATTGAGCAATAACATTTACAAATTGTACTTATCTCTAAAACATACTGTGGCTGAAGTTGATAAACGTAACAAACTTAACACTCTTATTTGAGCATCCATATTACTACGATTTTGTAATCTATATATTGTAATGTTAAAATAGCTTATTTTGTTTATTAATATAAATCGTATAAAATATTAAATTTAAGCCAATAACTATATTTTTTATCTCACGGGAAAGTAAATACTCTATGAGTTATATTTTGATGATAAAAACGCATGCTACGAGTATTCAACCTTCATCATACCAGCTTCCGGTATTATTTACTGTCACAAAACGCTACTTCTGTTTGATAACCACGTTTAAATAATACAATATACATTTAAACAGTTTAAGAATCGATCACGAATTGAGCTTTCTGTTGCTATTTTTAGAACAATCAAAGTTAAAAAACTTCATTACCTTCACTTAGATTTGAAGTCGCGTGGCAGTACTTTTAGCTATACCCCTAAGCACAACAATTACTTGTTGTGATTGCATTCTGGAGGCAGCAGTCGCAATTCGCCTACCTCGTTTCCAACACTATGGGGGAGTCGATCGTAAATAACGTAGCGTACTCTACGTTGACAAGGTCGGTTCCGCATCGATTTTCAACACTGAAAACAACAACAGAACTTTATGCCGATAGGCAGCTCCGAACAATATACCTCTTTTTTAGAACAACCGTTGGCGTCGTTTATCGCTGCCCGCCATACATTCAGTTTGATATCTGTATTCCACTGTCACTGAAATTACTTCCACTCCTATTACACGAATTGATTATATTATACTGCGAGCGTAAATTCAATTCAATGATAGTGTCGTACATTTCGATTTTACATGTTGCTCTCGTTGTTTTACAACTGTTTATTATCAGCAGTAAAATCGCCGTAAAATAACGAGAGCACCATATGAAATAGAACAAGTTATGTTTAATTGAACTTGTGGGATACTTCCGTATACTTTCTTCAAAATTAAATAGTTCTTACAGATCATCACAAAAGAAACTCATTCAAACATTTTGGATATTACTTTCGTATTTCCACTTAAATATTATATCTACAAGTTTCTTTCAAGGTATCTTCATACGTACACAATTGATAAATGTTGACCTAGTAACAAGCAATTAGTTCACTGTTAGCCATTACCTATATGTATTTATATAAAAAAAAAAATTGGTCTTATTTATATGGTCTCCAGGGATGCCGAAACATGTAATCATTAAAAATAAATTGTGAATCAAGACTAAATATTTTTAATATATATTTTTTAATTAATATTAATTTAAAATTATCATTATGCAGTTTCACCAAGTATTGTCAGTTGATAACCCTAATATTACATAACGTATATTTCATATTTTTAAATTACGCAATTAAACCTTTTTCATGAAGCAATACCATAGGACCTAAAGAACAAAATGTTCGTTTTCCTGATTAAATTTTGCAACTAGAATACATATATTCCTTGGATTTTATTATTTTTAGAATATTTTAGTATGCATAATAACACATATATATTTTTCTCGGGATTGTTACTTTCTTACATCTTTTCTGTTAGTACTTTGAGTCAGAATTAAAATATGTAAAAACGTCGTGTTTTGGTTCTAGTGCAGTGCGCAGATCTCGTGCTCGGGAACATTATTACGACTCTTAGCTTCCACTAACTAACACTGACCGACTGACTAAATTTAGAGAGTCTTGGCTTTTGATTCGAACGTATTTCACTCGCAGGTACTAACATTGCTGCTATAATAATATTAATAAAAAAAAGCTCTTAATCAAGCTTTTAAATATCAATGTTTGACAGCAAATATGTATTACTCAATAAAATATATTTTGTATAAATAAATTCGTAAAAAAATACTGTAATACATGGAAGAGATTCCTATCCGGGTCTTATGTTTATGCTCTATCTGTATTTCAACACGAATTACACATAATATTATTATATTTTTATAAACATAAATGTAAAGCTTTTAATATTACGCATATTGTAAAAACAGTAAGTTACGAAATAGTCACCGAAAAAATACCGTAAAATGAAAGGTTCGTCTTTAAAGAACTTCATCAACGCTCATCTAGTTAAGACAGAGCATGGCAGCTACTCGGACACAGCGCACACTCCAGAATATGTGACAGGGTCTGCTCCGTGCCGCAGTCACATTTAGTCGGTCCGCTGTAAAACTGCCAGGCTTTCATTTGTGTCCTCGACTTGCATACTCCGATCCGAAGTCTGTTAAGGGACCTCCATATATTCCACCCCTGGTTATGCCCAGGGGCTAGGTCCCCGAAAGAGGACCTAGCCATTTTACTGTCATGAATACATGCGAGGAACAACAAGGCAGCCTAGCGCACAGCGCATAACGCTAGCAGGAGGATTACTGACTCACAACACCATGCTAATGGCGTTTTTTATTTTTAAATCTTAAATACCACTGCTTACAGCTGATTATATTGATAATATTTATTGATGTCATCCATGCATCTAGAAGTCTCGCAAAACACAATGTGTCAACTTAAACATCCACGATAAGAGTTAACGGATTTATTTTCATTAAGGAATATTTTCCAATGTGTTTTAGATACTACTTGGAGCTTGTTGTTATGCCAATCCAAATAATTTTCAAGTAAATTGCTAGTAAAGATATTGTGGCCGCCAAAATTCTTTGTTGTTTTTAAGCAAGCCACGTGATTAATTCAGTGTTCCTTTCAGTAATACAGAATGATCATTAAAATATATATTCATATATTTTTTTGTAACATTTGCTATTTTCCAATTTACTCATTGCTGAGCTTTTACATCGAGCGGGCAGACTTTAACACCTGCTGTGTAAACATCACCCAGCCCATTAAATGTCATTAAACATGACATTGAGATACTGTTAAAACGGATTTAATGTGCATTAAAAAGTGCTTTCGTTCAAATATATTTACGAATTTTAATAATAAATTTTAATTGTGCATTACATACATGAATACCAGAATAATCACTAACATCAGTGACGACAACAAAATAGATTTATAAAATACTGTTATCTTTTCTACAATCCTCAGTCTTTGCACGTTCATTGACGAATGAAGGCCTTTCAAAATTGTTTCTACTGCTTGAAATGTATAACAATCATTACTGATATCTGTCTTTTTTTTTGGTTTTTACTTTATTATGTATTCAGGGAAATATCGTTACGTAGAGCTTAATTAAGTTAAACTTAAAAACGTATTGACTAAATTAAAAAAACGTTGTAATAAACTTTAATATAATATACTCGTAGTAGTAATAGCAAAGTTGAAGAATTCAATAAAATAATATTTATTTCTATATGTAAAACTATAAGCCTTCAATTTGATTGCTTCAAACTTTTTCTCAACAGCAGGATGTTCTTTATCTTCGAGGTCAAAATCACCACCCTTGAATTGTTAAACCATCTTCCGCGTGTTTTTTTTTTCTAAAAGAGCATTGTTGCCGTATATTTTAACTAATATTTTATACGCCTCAGCTGCTGTTGTCTGTCGGTGGAAGTAATTTAAAAGAATTCCCCGCAAAAACGGTTTTTGTAGGCACAAACTCATGTTCAAAATTTTGGATAAAAACTTCCTTCAACCAATATTTCGACCGCCATTGCAGGGGTCTTCTTCACGATTATTAATTTATCTCGTCGGACATGCATATATAAAAATTTAAGTAACTCTTGCGTCACCATTTTGTTTTTTTAACAAGTACTGCTATTGGTACGTCATAGTTCCATAAATGGCCACTATACTAATTTTGACTCCTGCTGTAACAACTTCCGGTGGAGTCCGAAGTTTGTCAATCTTTTATCGTTTATATATTACAATGTGTTTATCGACCAGTTTTTTGATTTGGTGACCTACTTGTCATCCCTCTACCATGCGTCCCGATGACGACCCCGACAAAACGGGGTCGCTTCGATAACAGGGATGTCAATTTATGCGTCGAATCACAATGCTGCATGCTTAGAGTGCTCAATTTATCTAAATCTTAAACAGTGGCCCGGAATTTCGTCCCAAACTTATGGGTCTAATTCACGTCCTTTAGAGTTAGGTCCCGTCGCTTTGGTAAAATAACACTAACAACTACTGGACCAATTACTGCCGTTAACCCACTTACTTGAAGCCAACAAACGAGGTTTAATCATTTGTCGTAATTGTAAATTGCGACAATTTTTTGTAATCACTTAAGGTTTTAATTATCGATAGTTGATCTACTTCACACGGTCCAATAATCGATTCATTTGTGTGAAATACTTTACGTTTAAAATACACATGGAAAACCATTTTGCTTTTCAAATACTATTTATGTTTACTGTATGCGTTTTCTTAACAAATCTTATATTTTCGGAATTTGGCGTCAACATTTTCCTGGAAGGTTTAATATAGAGCCATAAGATTGCATTGAAAGAAATTAAACATTATAAATGGCATTTTTTAAATAAAACAATAAAAACGTATTCTCAAATGTTCTCAAAAATTCAAGTATTTAAATCCTAAATTTTATTTTTAAATTAAAAGGATAGGTTTTTTATTATATTTTTTCATAATATTGCGTTAATTAATAAAAGATAGTCCAATAAATTTAATATTCTCAATAAATTATTACATTTGTACTTTATTTAATATTTTAAATATATTATCTAAGGGTTACAAAATAGCTTAAGTATATTTAATAGTTTCTAAGTTCGAACATAAAAACAGAATAATAAAAATATATTTAAATAAATAAATGTAATTTTACTATATCTTAAAATATTTAAAACCTATTTATTGGTCAATATTTATTTATTTACAGGTACAAAGTACCGATTCAAAGTATGTGAGATTGTATATATTTTTTCACATTTTTGTAATCCGACTGATTTCGATCCATCTCTAAGTAGACATTGTCAACAATTATAGTTTCTAAATATTATAAATAATGATAGCTATGCGGAAATTTTAAGCAAGTAACTGAATATTCATGTCATGAAAATACGCAACAATGTAGCTGCGTAATTCACGCAAACAAACAGAAATCCGCTTGCTTTTCGTTTTTCATATTTCAGCGCGTCTTGTTTCAGGAAAAGCTTTGCGCTCATGGGAGAGGGAACGTTCTAGAACATCGTTACCGCGGGAGTATGGAAATAGCCGCCCTGTTGTGGCCGACCTGACGTAAAAGCTCGACTGCGTTGGCCCCGATTAAGAAATAGCCGAAGACGTAACGAAAAGCTCCCGAATCTGAGGCGGTGAATCAGACTTTAGAACTCTGGCCAGAGACTCGCCGGTGACGTGATGACCGCGCGCCGGACAACAGGGCTACCATGCGCAGCTACTATGTAGACAAAACACAAGTACTTCCTGATCACAATAATGAATACAACGAACGTTAGTAATTATTACATACAAAACAATACAGTATTGAAGGACCACATATTACAACACACTGCTATACAAATTAATTAAATCACCTTTTTCATATAATAAATAAGCTCATATTATGTATGTTTGACAATTAAAAACTAGATTTTTTAGGATTCCTGAATTTTATTGGCATTTGATAAAGCATCACTCTACCAATATAAATATTAGCATAAATATATGGTTTAACGTGCATCTTATTTACAATAACTACATCAAGTACATCATTATGGAGTAACTTAGTATATACCTTTGAAATCTTAAATAATGAGAGTTCCGAACAAAATAACACTCAGTTTATCACTTTGTCAGCTATTTTCTTCATCATTGCCCTTCTATATTGTCCCTTAGTACGTGAACAACGTCTATGTATCATGTTTATGTATTCACTCTCTTAGATCGTGACGTTATTTAAGTCGTATCAACTCATCATATAAAATTATATAATAGATACCTGCTTTTAAAAGATTTTTGACTTTACCTTGTTAAAACCTGGTAACCCTGGCTTGAATGATCTGCTGGTGGTGTTCAGGTGTATTTCCGTCCGATGACTACCGATTTGATTGATCAGTTTCCCAGACGCTCCCGTGGTCCACCGTCACACTGCGTCACAGTGACGTGTCGTCCACCAGAGCTGGTCTTCTTCAACGTCTATCGCCTTCCAATGTCTGTATCTGGCATCATCGTCTATAGTCTTCCTCGGGCATCTGGTGAAGCTCTGTGAGAGAATCCGTGCCAAGAACAATGTTGCAGAGGATATTTTTAACCATACGCTACAAATTACAATGGCACTTCATGTTTGGGCATTAGGTAATGTTATATTTAACTACGAGTAATATTTCTGTGACAGCGTCAATTATAAAAAGTAAAAAAAAATGTAATGACATTTTCATATAAAATTGCAGAAGATTTTAATTTACTTTTCCGGTCAGAATGTATATTTTTTTGGCCATAATATAAAATTATTCAACATAGGTTATATTGTCCCAACTTAACATACCCTAACCTAACCTAAGCTAACCTTTATTAAAATGATCTTAAATAAAAATAAAAAAATATTTAAGTTCTGACCATTTATTTTCTTATTTATGTATCTGTTACTTTTAACAAATATTATTTTTTAAGTTCCCTTGATTATCATGTTACAAAGTGCGAGTATATTTCATAAAATTCGTAAATAAATAAAAGTAATAATGAAGATATTCATTAAAACAATTAGTATTTTAACTAGCAATTTTTCTGACTTTATACTATTATTATGGATCACAAGACTTTTACTTAAAATTACTACTGTAAATATGTTTTTTTTAATGATACAAAAAGTACTGTCAAAAAAGATTTTTCAAAGAGCGAATCACTAAAAAGCGAAAAAATCTACTCTGTAATTCAAAGTCATCAAATTTCTGAAAACTTCATTAAATTCATGAAAAACTTTCAACGCGATGACATAAAATCATGCACAAACATGAAAACCACATTTTTGTTATTTGTTTTTAATCCAAAGAGACGTATTTTTATTTTTATTATCTAATAGTTTTTACTTCAAAATTTTATTCAAAATAATTTTAAAATTCGTTCTAATTCGCAATATTATTCGCAATAAATATCAAAAATTGATCAATTTGTATTGAATTATTACAGCATCCGTGATATATTTGTTTGGATTCCGAGAATATCGCATAAAAAAGGTGTCTGGAATGTGCAGAGATAATTATGGAATCTGTTTACAAATACAGCGGAGTTTACAAGTGTATCTCTCCCACTGGCCGCAATTCGGTGGGGAGGTTGTTGACATCATGACACAAGTGCGACATGTTACGATCTAGAAACATGACAAATATTTCCTATTTGTTTTACATTTCACATCAACAATCGTCAAAAATAATAGAGTCAAAAATATTTTTCGTATGAGTAACACGATGTCATATATTTTCAAATGCTTGGAGACTTTCTTTGTTTCTCGGTTCGTTACATTTTTGTGAATTGATATTTAGAAGGATTCCGTAGTACAATAAGGAGTTTATATTTCGAAAGAACACCAAATAATAATAATTTGCCAGCGCATATAGCTCAGTGGTCAAAGCGTTTGCTTTGCAAGCCAAAGGTCGTAGGTTCAATCCCCGACGGAGATTAGAAAAAAAGAATCTTTGATCTATTTATATGCCCCGGTTGTTGTGAATTTGATCCCTCACCCGTAAAATGCCAATTATAGCCTATTAATTAAAATTGGTGGTAGACGAAAATCGCCCGTAAAGACCACCCATTCATAGTAAATTCCTGAAATAAAAAGGACTATGCGTGAATCTCGGGCTGTAGTCTATAACGTTGGTGGCTTAACATTCCACACGCAGCGATTAGCCATATAAACCATGGTAAGCATCATAGAATTCCACAGGTGGAGAATTCAGAATGACTATTACCATCTGTCGGTATTCTCTTGTATGTGTTTACATAAAAATAAATTTAAAAAAGGTTCATTCATCAAAACTTTAATGTATGGCACATAGATTACAAAAAAAAAATTACTTCCTTAAATTTGTATAATCTTACAAAATGTATTTCACACAACTGAGATTTCAAGTCATATTTTTGTTTCTTTTACAGTCAACATTCAAGAGTTGAAAATGGCCACTCAACCTGGCTGAAACATGTCGTCAAAAGAATATATTATGGAATAAATTCTAATTTTTTTTATTTATATCTCATATTATGGAATTCCACCAAGAAATATCGATCGAAATAATCGAAATAATCACTAGATTAGAAAAAAACTCCAAAATGTGTATTAATAAGCGTCATAATTAATTAAATACTTAATAATAGCCATTAAATGAGAATAAATTAGTTCACTACAATAATGCACGTCTCATTACATAAAAAAAAAACACAAAATGTTTGAACATTTGTATGTACGAGTATATCTAAAGAAAAATTAAGGCAAATTAATTCTAACATCATACATTTGCTTACTTTACATTCTTGAAGTAAAAAGTCAGTTTTAAAGTGACAATAGTACTTTATAAATAAGAGAAAATACATTTGAAATTTGGTTCGACATATTTCAGCACTGAAAATATTTTCCCTTATCGTACGAGAAAGTTAGGGTTTTTTTTTCACTGAATAGCTCGTGAAACAGATGACCCCATTTGTGTAAAAGGGTTGTTGACATCACAAGTCTTAACAAGTGGGAAGCAAGCATGCGACGTGCGGTCACCCTCACACCTAATAGTCTAAACTCTAAACCCACTCTTTGTTTACAATATTTATTTACGGCTTGCATGACCACACTTACATAATTTCAAATCATTATTACGTAGACTCCTTTTAATAATTTTCCTTCAACAAAACATTTTATTTATCTTCCACAAAAACAGTATTCTGTACTTTATTTAGCGGCTCATGAAAATATGGATTGACGTAGTTACAGTAACTATTTACAAGCTTTTCTCTATATTTACAAAATTAACTGGATGAAACATAACATCGACTCTCTATTCGAATAATGTATTTACCATATTTTTTAATGCATAAGAAATAAGAAATAAGCAAGTACATATACACACTGCAATCTATCATTTAACATGTTCGCATCGGTACCCGATAAATGCCGTGTAAGATTCCCCTACCGTTGACATCGGTAGCCGTGATATATCATTTTGCTGATTTCTTAGAATAGTTTTTTAAGCATCATCTGATAGCTTAAGGATACATGAACCAATGTAATATATGAAAATAGACCAGATAAGTACATATTTTATGCTTTAAATACCAGTTTTATATTTGACAGTATAATTTGTATTCCACCGAGCCGTAATGAAACGTTAATAGATACACATGTACTAAGTTGGACTATTTAAAATAATATTTTGCTTTCATAATAACATTTCCTGGAATTATGAAGAAATAAGTTTGTTGTTGCCGGCATACACCGTGTATGTTTTGTGGGTGTAACCGTGATTCCACGATAAAATGAACTTAATAATATAAATTAAATAATAACAAAAAAGTGCTAATTTTAAATAAATTTTCATTCAAAAAAATGTATATCTTAAGATGAACCGGTTAAGGTTCCGAACAAGTACATCGAACATCATATAATCAAAATTGAAATAAAATGAAATATTAAGACATTTATATTTTTTTAATTATAATATTTTATTGAAAATTTTAAGTATTATTACTATCTAAGTATTGTCAGTTAATAACTTTAACTTTATGTAAAGATTATATACTACATTTTCTAATGATATATAACACTTTCGTATGCTTAGATTAATTATTTTAATAATATAACGCTTTCCAATCAATATTTTTAAGTTGTATCAAAAGCGGTAACGAAAACATTGTATGTACTATGTAAAATAATTACATATATAATTCAATAACCAGTCTATATTTACCAGTGGACGGGGATCAATAAAACCTACTTAGAAAACTATACATAGGCTGCTCATAAGACACTATATATGAATATTGTCAGACTATAATTAAATTTTACTTTTTATTCTTACAAGTCTACTTATGAAATAGTAAACCGAAATCGATAGTTTGTCTGCACGTTTTAAGTATAATATTTATTAATGATATATAATATAGGTAAACAACAAGAATAAAAATAGGTGCAGTTTTTTAAACGTTTTACTTGTTTTTATTAAGCGCCACGTATTCCATAATATTATTTTTTCTGTCTATACGACGATTATTTCGTCACCGCACCTCCAAATAGAACTGGAAGGGCTTCTATCGAGCATTAGAGTAAGACGTGTGAGTTGACGGTGGGTAAGTTCCAAAAGAATACCTCCACGAGCGTTATTGTCTCGTCGTTATTTCTCTGTGAAGGTTTCTGAGCATGTGCTAGAGGTGGAAGCCATGCTTTTTTGAGGATCAAGCCTTTATTCCTGTTTTATTGATCGTACATGATACTCGCGAAGGTACGTAAGGTTGACGTCCGAAATACCTCAAGATATCAACATCATAAAACCGTCAACCTTGAAGATGACCCTTAATATGGCGGTTTAAATATTGGTACATAAAAAATCGCCACACACGGCAAAAGCTACAAAACCAAATCTGCCCGTGAAAACCTACGTTTTCACGGGCAGAACGAAAGGTGTGTTTTTGATGTAAGCAACGAAGAAAAGCTCCGTCGGAGGCGCTGGGCTCGACCTACCGGGCGGGCGGCGGGCTTTTGAATGAAAACAGAGGAAAAGCGTCTGGGGGCGGGGCGAGGCGGCGGGGGGCGGGCCACGTCACGTGACGTCACGCAGCCTCCGCCTCGCCATTGGCGCTCCTCCTCCCGCGACCAAATATGGGACAGCGCTCCATTCATAAAGGCGGCGCGGGCGCGCGGGCGGCCAGTACCGCAGCGGCGGCCGCGGAGACCACACGTGTTAGCGAGCACGGCCACACCACGGCGGTCTTCCTGATCCCGCTGGGCGCGCGGCCCGAGGAGCAAGTTGTTCCGGGCGGCGCGGCCATGGTCATGGACGCGCTAGACCTCCCGCTGCCGGCCCAGCTGCTGCTGGCCGAGCAGCCGCCCCACGTGCTGTCCTTCGACTACCTCTGCAGACCCACATCCCCGGCGGCAGAAGCCAGGGCCGCTCCCGACCTGCACACCCCGGTGACCACGGCCAGCGATGCGCCGAGCTTCTTCGGTCCGGGACTTTTAGACTGCGTCGAGCCGCCCCCAATATCAGGTACAACTAAAACAAAAAAGTGATAAAAAAACAGTGATACAGTGCTTCGAATGAACTTTTGTGCAATTTTTATTTAAAAAAAAACGGGTTTTTGTGAAAATAATATCAACGTAAACAAAAGCTCCATATTTTCTCGAAATTACGTACAATACATTTATAATATTTAGTAAGATACTTCTAACGGCTTAGTATGCTCCAAATTTCAAACAACTAGAAAACATACAATTTTTTCATGTAGGTTTAAATAGCAAGTGCGCAATGATCTTGAGTATATTCAAATGACATTTCAAAGATCAACTGATCTCACTTCAGTTTATGACACTTCCACACATTTTCAAGTGCCTTCACTTCTACACTAGTCTGTATACCTGCATGTAATCACAATTTCAGTGATTATCATTTCGCATATTTTTTATTGAAAAAAAAAACTTCAACGAGGCGGGAAATCATTGTGCCTGTAATGACTTCATATTTTTCATTTGTGTATAACTTTAGTTTCATTAATTTTCTTCTACGTACTGCATAGTAGGCATAATTTTGTTGTAAATCATCATATTATTGGGCGTTTGTATATGTAAGCATATGGTAGAGAGTGATTTCGTGAATACATGTGAATTTGTGCAGTGATCAAAATCTTCTGATCTTTCAAATCCAGAATAAAATACTAAATTGCAGTGTTAATGAATTATTGCCATTCCAATTGTTTATAATTGAACATTAGTTTAAATACGGTCATAATTTTTTTACAAAATATTCTTTAAGTTTTTCGTGGTGTGAATATTAGGCGGGGAAAAAATAAACAAATTATAAAATCATAGTGACGTGATCGCTGTTTCTTATTTTACGGTCTAGTTGCGTGGTTTATTGTTTTTACTGAAAAATACTGTGCTGTTTGTTAACTTCAATCAATATTTAAACAGATCAACTCTCAACAGAAGTTGAGACGTTTTCCCACAGTAGTATGACGCCTGCAGGTATGCCGGAGGCAAACATTCAAATATTTTATTTTACCACTCGACGCTTTACCGGGTAAACAGTCAGCCGCGCGATATGTGAACAGTAATTTGTTGTTTGTTTTCGTGAAGAGGAGGAGCATCCGAGGAGTTTGTCGAGGAGTCTCTCTCTCGCGACGGTGACATAGACAATTAACTCAATGGAGCGCGGAGGTTAAAGGCTAATTACATCAAATTAAGGAGAGCTGCCCTCGCTGTGATCTCTGGCTGCTATGTAGGGACTTGTTCGTCTCCGCTTAAACGCTAGTTGAATCAAACAATAAAAATAAAAATTGAATCAAAAAAGTAACACAACGTAAAAAAAACAAAAATGTACACATCACAATTGATATTTACAAGTTTCTATGGTTTTAAAAGACGTAAAAATATGCATGATGTTTATTTATGTAAATTCTAGAGGTCTTCAAATTCAAATTAGTACTATTTTTTTCTAAAAAATCAAAGTTTTATTGTAGATACAATCTGAGACATACTAAGTTGTATTACTTTTGTATTTAAATGTGTTGTTATTATCATTCTAAAGTTATTTGCGGTCTAAAGTTCTTATGCGTTTAGATTTGTGGTTTGCGGTATTCGAACTTTTTCGGCAACAGGTAGTTTTTTCAGTGAGTGAGCGGCTTCCGTGAGTGTTTACCGGGAACGTAGCGCACGTCCAAATATTTACGTCGCAGATGCTCAGCAGAACCTAAAGCACACATTAGCGAGTTATTTAAAAGTTCGCGATGTGTCTTATTTGTGCAACGCCGAGAGAATTCCGCAAACACTGCAGGAAAGACTGACGCCGACGGAGCTCACTAAACACTCAGCGATGCATCGAACCGAACGCTGACTGAACCGCTCGCCAATCCGACGGGTGCCAATCGATATTTTCAATACTACGTACAACCTGCGAACACATCGCTACCGCAACATTATTTTCATTTAATTTTACGCGAATATTTTACGGCGCGCGTTATCGATGCTTTAGTAATTCGTTGCGGAATTCTCTGTCCCCGTTTATTGGCACTGAACATCTTCAGCTTGCAATATTAAATAAGCAAAATACTGCATGCTCCCGTAAGAAAATAACCGAGAACTTATAATGTTAATTGCATTC
Organism: Glossosoma conforme; assembly: GCA_022606575.1. NCBI lineage: Eukaryota > Metazoa > Arthropoda > Insecta > Trichoptera > Glossosomatidae > Glossosoma > Glossosoma conforme. The sequence continues at coordinate 846,233 of JAGTXR010000101.1, read as the reverse complement.
CCGTCTGTATTTTTATTACGCAAGTCACTTAAGCCGTGATTTTAATGTTCGACATATCGTATGCTGCAACTATGTTGTAAATTATTTATTAAAAGTGCAATATTTTTTATTTTACGTGCAATATTCCTTCCATTGCATACTTAAAATTTATATGCAATGCATTGCATTTTGATGACAAACAATGTTATAAAATCTATTGCTTCTGAATGATAATTATTTTTGAGCGTCGCTCTGGTATTTTAATATATCAAACGTGTGGCCCATTTCTTAGTCTTTGATCTCTGTATATATACACGTCATCGTATAAATTCGTTCGCGTTAAGTTACGCGTAGCGTTCGTTAGTCAGTTTGCGCCGCTGCAGGTCAGTAAAATTGTCAGCGTTTCGGGTCTCTCGAAGAAAGTGTAAGTGAATTCTGTGGCAACAGTCGCGGGAGCTTCGAAAGCTTCTGCGCAGGCGCGAGCTTTAGGGCGGGCCGCGCGTCATTCAGAAAAAGCTCTCATCGTCTTCCGGCTCTAGGAACTGTAGCGCTTTTTCACCCGGCAATGCGACTTAACCTCAATACGAACCTTAGAAAATAAAACGTTGTGGAGCACAAAACATCACAACTGTATTTTTCATTTTTACCCTTCTGAGAAAATTAACAAATAAAATGCAAGTAGAACACCGAACATTTAAATGTAAAGTTGTAATATACTCGTATTTGTTCAATAAATATTTATGTCACTAGAAAATGTGAATAAAATTATGCAATAAAATTAACTGCAAGTATAGTCAATTAGCTCTTAATTGAATTAATACGTTTTAGTGACTAAATATAAATATTTTATGTCCATGGAAATGATCATAAATTTTACAAATATGCTAATTGTTTTATTATATATAAATAGTTGTTACTTATATTACGTGGCATTTAAGTTAACATTAAATTAAATTATTATATGTGACTATTTTTAATGCTTATTTTATTATAACCATGAAAATTTAATATGTTTTGTAATGTATAATACTTTACAATTATAAAATCAAGAAACTTGTTAAGTAATGTTTGGTGTTGAAAATCAAACACAAATTTTAACATTTGAATCAAAATTAATATGAATATTAAAAGAGAGATGTGTTCTTTGATTCTATGGTATGTACAAGTTCTGAATCTTTCTTTGTGTGTTGTGATGCAGGATACGTAAACTGCTCTACATATATCAAATTTAAAAATAAAATGAGTAATAAACAAGGGGTGTGTTTCGTGTTTTCGTCTGGTCGTGATGGTTTCAGTTGATTTTTATTCGACGCTGAATTGATTAAGGACACACGCCGCCGGATTGATCGCATGAAATTAATGTCGGACAAGGTAATGTGTATCGGTGATATACGAAAATATAAAATATAAAGTACCCAGCGGGAGGCGGCGCGCGCTCACGGTGGACCACATAATACTGCCTCATTATTTTCTGCCTCACAGGGGCGCATACACACCTGTAGTTTTAACTTGTGACCCTAAATTAAGCTTAACACAAAAATATACTTCATATAAATTTTAATATGTATTATCACTTGCACTTTGTTGATACACTAACTATAAAGCGCATATTTAATGCAGCGTGTTTAAGCGTATTTAATGCAGTCTAAAGCATTACTATAGGGTTAGTCAATTCATTAATAACCATAAAAATATAAAGCTAGAGGCTTTTACAAAAAACGATAGTTGTAAGAGGGAAATGAATACATTGTGATAGAAATAAATATATGAAGGAAGATAACGTAGAAATAAAAGTAATTATAATGAACGAAGTGTATCAATTTAATGCATTATAAAATGAAATTACGAAAAATAAATGTAATTAAAATATAACTGAAATAGTACAATTAAACAGTGGCTAGTTGATTTAAATTATTTTATAAATAAATCAAATAGAAAACAGTATAATAATGTTTATTCACCGGGAAACGTTTTCAATCAAAAAGACTTTAAATACATATTTATTTTTTAAGAGGTGATTTATGTTTTTTATTATATCATTTTTGATTTTCATTGCTAAAATAACTGTCTAAACATAAAAACAAAAAAAAATCTCAAGTTGTACTCTTTGTGCTAGCTTATGATCGTTATTATCAAAGATAAATTCAATAAAATGCCTTAAAACTATTCGTTTATATACAAAGCGCCAAAAGGATTACTATAAGCTCGTAAAAGTCAATAAAAAATATTATACAACATAGAAAATGTATCGATAAAAATTTCCCTTAAAGTAATTTAACGATCAGAGCTTTAATTTAAACTTTTTTTTTTAAATTGTCTTATAATATTATAATCATATCAATATAATGAACGTCATTTTTCTTTGAATTTTGGTCACTTATACATCAGTGTATTGATCAACAAAATAATGTATTACAATCTATTAATTAATTATTATCAAACAAGTACTGTGACGTGTAGCTCCGCCGATGTCCACGATGTTAATCTTCAAAACAGATGCGCCACACGTTATGTTTCCTTTCGTTAGCCGTGGAATATCTCATACCATCAGCACAATTTAAGACCAGTTTTTGTATCCAAATATCCCATACAGAAATATTCATCGATATTTTTTTACATCCCAAGTACCGGCACCTACGACTATAAACTATTTTATTACGACCTCTTGACTTAACGTTTCGAATATTAATGCCGCATTTTTTTTCCATCTTTTAGAAACGCTCAATATTTAGTTTATATTTCCATGAATGGACCACTAGTTATGGATGAAATAATCACGATTGAAAACTGAAGGAACTCATTATGTGCTTACATAAAAAATGTTTAAAATATCAACTTCCCGGTCGCTGTACTTAATCATGTAATTACAATTTATTAGCAGCAGTGATTATTCTGTTGCGATAACTCTTTTGTACACTTTTTTAACGACGATTTTATTTTTCACAATATAATTACGTAACTTTTTGTGTTTACATTATTAATATATTATAATGATCGAATTATTACGGACATATCATGAGTGATTACATTCAAGGATATTTTAAATTCTTGTTATTTTATTCAGAATTTCAATCTTATACAAAAAAAGATTCCTTCAATCAATTTATACTAATGTATATTAATGTATGATTTATTTAGCAAATTTAGTTTTAAAAACATATTGCTAGTAATTTTAAAGTGTATTTTACAGAAATTATTTTTCTGTATCATTAATATCAAAACTGAATTGGCCTCTAGCGATAACAGAAGAATTTTGTATCTGAAAATGTATAAATTATATAAGTATATAAAATCCTAAAAATCTAATTTTCATGAACACGATGGTATATGAAAATCCTCCCGTGAAGATACCTAATGATCGTAAAATTTACAATGTTGAATGCCATGATGAACTGTTACTATATGCTGTTGCTATTCAAAAGTTAAGCAAAATATTATCCATAGAGAAAATCGGCGAAGAAACTTCTTGTCTAAAGTCAACGAGAGCTTTCTCTGCTGCCACGAAAGCTCGTCTATCGTGTCCTTATTTACTGTTTTGTGATGTACAGTGTTTACGGAAGTAGCAGGCGGCGTCACCTGTTGTTGGGTAATGTCTGGGCGGCCTTGTAGTGGGCGGGGGCCGAACCGCCCACACGCCCTCGAGCCGCGGGGGTAGTCGACCGAACGATACGTTCCTTGTTTACCCACAATGCTTTTTGAGCTACAACTCTAAAAATAACAACACCATCCGTAGCTTGTCGCACTCTTAACTTGTCATCTTTAGTCTTTGATTGTGACAATTCAAGATGATCGATGTTTATGATTTTGTAAAGAATTTATTTGGATCTAATTTACACTGCATTCAAGATGGATATAAAGTAGCCTTTTGTATATAAAGATTAATAAGATCTTTTTTTTAATTCTTTATAATGCTAACAACAATTAATACTTAAAAAAATGTTTTATTGTTTACGCTATACTTCAATGCGAACTGAATGATTATTTAAAGTTTAACAAAATACATACATGTATTTTTTTATCTTTTTATATCCGCTTTATATTTTAAGCATATAAAAACCGAAAATTGCCATTTTCACAATTCTGTAAGCTCAGATTGTTTATACCTTGTCTCAGAACTCCTGTATATCCAGAGTGGGAACATGTGTGGGAAAATGTTTCCCAGGAGCCTCCTTGGCAAGAGAACGCGAACTTGCATATATTGCGGCTGTAGTACCAGATAAATATTTGGGTGTTCTATGATCAGGTTTTTTTTTGTTTACTTAATAGTTTCGTATATCTTTATTACAAGACGAAATAAATACAAATTGAAATTTTATGCATCTCCACATGAACAGAGTATTAACATTATTAAAATTTAAAGCTAACGTTTTTGTAATCACAGCCTGTAAAGATGATAAAATATCGGTCTGGCAGTTTACCAAGGCATCTCTGAATTAAAAATCTTGTATCTACAAACTAGTCTGCGGTGTGATGGATCTTCTTGTAACTCGAGGCGATTCTCAACTCCATAGCCTTCATCCTGGACATGGACCAGTGATTAAGGCATCCAACTATTACGCGAGCAACTACGAGTTCGAATCTCAATTAAAGATTTTCTTAAAAAAAAAAACTTGGCAACTAATAAAAATATTTAATTTTCAATTAATCCAAAATATTATTTAGCACTTACGGATTTTTATCAATTCTAAATAACTGTATAATAAAAAATATTAAATATGCAGCTAATTTTAAACATCACAACAGTAGAATATAACTGTAAAGTTCCAAATCCGTTTAAAGTTCACGGTCTATATAGAGCATTCGCATGTGCAAAGTGTAAGAGCTTTCCCAACTTGTATTTTGTAAATATTGATGGGTTTACAGTTTATGATCACTTGCATCGTTAAACCAAATCGTTGTCATCTCAATCTTATATAAAAAACTCATTAAATTATTCACTGTAGAGTTGTAAAGGAAAAATCTTATATTTTCAAACAATGCATAAAATCCTGATTGCAGTGTCTTGACGTTGGGAATTTAATAACAATATGCAGTTATTTTTTTAAATTGCAAACTTAATCAAATTAAAATATCTGGTGGTATTCTCCGGCATGCGTTTACATAAAATAAGATATGGATGTACAGCATCCGACCTCAGCCATCTCTCAACAGACACTCGAGGCTTTTTTCTTTACCTAATTTGCATTATTTATTACACTCTTGGGAGATAACGCACAAAAAATCGTATCAAGACGCCGTTGTTTGTTGTTTCAAATATAATTAAATTTGAAAATATAGTTCGGACATAATCGAGTGCCTACGTTACATATCATTTATCTTTTACATTCACACTAAAGTTTTATTCACATAAATAAAGATTTTTTTGTATGAATGTATTTATGCTTCGACTAAGGAATGATAACGCCGTATAACATTCACCAAAAATGCTCGTTCTTCAAGACCATATACTCGTGTAGTCCTAGAAAGAATTTGAGAAACACAAAACGTAGATATGCTCCAAGTTGTAAGTGATGATAGCATATTATGAGATATATCCATCGTAAATCATAAAAAAAAAACACTTTCTTTTTAAAAAAAAAGCACACGTTTAAACGACCATTTTTTAATTCATCTTGAGAGTAATATTAAAAATTGAGCTTACATTTTTTGTAGAAGATTTGTAGAACGATATTGAAGCTGAAGCATCACAAATGCAATGATGATATAGAAAAAATGTAAATTTTCAGTGCCCGGTTGATTTCTTAATATTTCATTTTTATTTTCACAGTTGGCGATGACAATTTGTATTATTAGTATTGTAAAAGTTTACAATAAATCATTAAAAGTAAAATGATACGATTTATACATTCTAACGTATTTTGTTACATAGCCGCATCAACAAAAACGTTTATTTTCTGAGACAAAACACTTTTTTATGTAAATAATCGTACAGACGATTACTCTAATAGAGAGTGAAGAAACTTTTTATGTAGTTTGTATAACACCAAGGTAACTAAACTTTGTACCTTAAAAAAATATATTAAAAATTAAACGAAATTGCCATATTCCAAGTCAATCGATGCTCTTGGACCTTCATCAAATGCATACTATGGATAAAGCTTAAATTTAATGTTACTGTAGTATTCAAGGTTTTTTTATACATTCTTTCATCACCATTTTTATGATTAGGACATTCTTATATTATTTAAAGGATCTATGCAACTACTAATACGCAGTGTCTTTTATACGTAGGAATAAAAACAAACAACGATTAAATTTACTTATATTATCAGGTAGGTTGCTTCTATTGTTGTTAGATTAGGTTGAAAAACAACATTGTTCTGTTCTGAAAATTCATTGTTATGAAGTGGTCTGTCCACTTGATAATAATTTAATGTACAATAAGCGAGCAAGCGAAATTATCGGTCCATTCAACACATTTGTTAATCTCAGTTACTTCCTGTACAGATAATGTACGCAAGTGTCTGTAATGAGCTACCACATACTTCATTACGAATTCCGTACCTATATTTAAAAAAATATTATTTTATCTTTACATGCCACAAATTTACAAAAACATTTATTCAACAAAAAAACTACATTTTCAGTATTACCTATCCTTGCAAAATAAGCCTTTTTTTACTCAAATGACAAGACTCTTAAAGAAAGGGTATTAATTCATTTAAACCATTTAGCCGGAGTATATAATAAGCAAAAAAAATTTTTATCTTGAGATACTATTATAGATACACTCAATTTGGAGCATATAGCCACCACAAGCCGCCAACAGGTTTTTTATCGGTTGGTAGGTTCTTTCTCTAAGCTTAACAACATTCCAAAACTTGTTCGAATACATACATGCATTAACAGTCTGGTCGATCAATGTCTACCAATCATAAATAAGTATACGCCTCGGTTCAAATTATCCGCTTCAAACCAATCAATAAACCTTAACGTCTTCAATGGGTTTAATGTCAGGTTATAATACCATAATCGAAAAGATCAATACGGCATAACATCTTATTAATAGTTGCTACTGACTTGCTTCCTGCTAAAAACTAGATCTAAACAGTTTACTGCTCCGTCGAATCTCGCATTAAGCTGAAGAAAATTACATGCAATTTTGTATTTTTAATCATTTATTTTAATTGTATGCATCAAGCTTAACCACTGAAATTTGAAAAGCTCTCTTGAAACGATAAAAATAATATGATTGCACGATAATCATTTTATTAGATACTTTATAATAATTTGTTTATCCCAACAAAATAAACAAGACCGTAATTTATAGGAAGCCTTTCAAGGCAACCCATAATTTATTTTAAAAAAAAACATCGAATGGCCATTACTTATTTATGAGTATTATTATATATTTTTTTAATAAAAATAATATAAAAACTATGAAAACTATGGCTTAACTTATTCGCTCAAAAAGGTGTATCAATTCCCAATAAAAATAATTAGTACCAGTAAATAAAGAATTGTTCAAGTCTATTCCGCAATGTGATTCTTTTTTTTAAGCATTATCTTAAGATCCATTTCAAAAATACATAATATAAAAAAAGTCTTATAAAGATCATGATAATTATTTTTATTGATAATATTCTTTTTGTGATGGTGTATTTACGTATAGATATATACGTGACGTATTAGCGGAAGAAATTTATGCCTAAACACACAACTCTTAAATGACTTTCGACGCGCATATATCTTTTTATGTACGAGTATTAACAAAATCAAACTTTCAAAATACAGCGACAATGAGTTATCGGCGTAATAAAGACATATTTTTACGGCTACTCACACGCTTAAAGAGATTTACGACCATCTGAAACACTTCACACGCGAAATGTATTTTTTCACGCCGTTTTCACAACTACACAACGTATAGTATCACACAGGTTGGATGCTGAGAATACGAATCGTAAATTACGAGCACCGGTTGCTCAAATCGAAGAATATATTTCATAGAAACTGGCGCATTTGCAGCATAAACTAAACAACAGCATTGGAATGGTTTTCTATTAGTAGGATAGAGCCTACTGTGCAGAGGCACTCGGCCCATACAACCTCACAACACTTGTCTCTTCATGGAGCTTCGAAGCTCCCGGCTTCCGCTTAAAGCTTTTTCCTCTAGAACCGGCCGTACTTCACCGTGTCTCGTTCACGCTTTGTTCTACAACGGCTATAACTTAAACCCGATATGGCCGAGCTAAATTATTTTTTCAGTTAAATATAATTAATGTGCGACCAAATAGAGATACGTTCAACAAATTGGAAATCGAGAATCGTTAAAATTACTTATTTACATAATAACATAATTTCAAAAATCTAACCCTGACGTCATTTGATTCTTGTTTCATGTTTATGATATTTTCACACTTTATTTTCGCGTAGTAAATTTAAAAGTACAAAGCATTCGAATACTGTCTCAATAATAAAACTGTTCTTGCACTATTTTTAACATTCCGTGTAAACAAATTACTAACTAAATAATTTTAAAACATTTAATTTTATTCGTAATTGATTGATGTATTACAAGTATGATTGAATTAAACACTGAAATCTTAGTATCAATGAAGGTTTCTTCTACTTTGATTATATTTTTAAAAAATACTTAAATTTACAGTTAATAAAACAACTAATATTCAAATGTTACTAATGAAACTAACCTAGCATAAAATAACACAAATTTAACACGATTAGTCATATTTTTGCAATCGCAGTAGATTGGTGAGTGGAGCATTTCTGTGAACAACATTTTTAATACTTGTTGCTTACAGCAAAGCATCTACCACCAAACATTGATTAATTATATGGTGGTGGTTATGTGCAGTATTACTTGACCATTCAGTATTTCACATACTGCTAGTCAAGTTTTTTTTTAAATATACACGCTTTCTAACTTATAGAGTATATACTTACTTATCTGTAATGAAACCTTAATTGTCAAGTATTCATTATTATTCATATAATTTACTATACTCTATAACTGAAACATATCGAGATTCACAGAATATTTTAATTTTTAAACAATTGTACAATTTTTTTTTTTTAATAAATTTTTTTTTTTGGAATATATGTCAATATTGTAATTTTTTATAGAAAATTTAAGACCATAAATTTATTACTAACTTAAAAGTTCATGATTTTTGTATTTACGGTGGTGGTCAATTTCCACGATATGATCTGAAAGCTTTCTTGCCGTTTTCACGCGATAGATTTTATTGAATTTATTGGTTTCTAATTTTGGATTCGCTTGCACTATAGTCAGCAGCAGAGAGCTCGCGCTTTGACAAGGTTTTCTTGTTTTTCGACGAGCGCTCTGCTGTTTGATGTAGAACTAAGGGTTCCTGGTGGTGGTTCAGTGCATTTCTGTGGCCAGATTTGGTCTTTGAGGGCTCCCGTGGATCATAGCGCTTGTGTTTCAGATAACGGGACCTCTATAACGCGGTGTTCATACGAGCGAGAACGCTCCGACTGGCCATCACATCCTGCCCTGCAGCACCTAGTCACGGACGGCTATGTGCATTACGGTGCTTACCATTTTGACTTATTTTACCACCTACTACATATTCAGGGCTTAAAGTCTGACAACACGAAAATCGAAAAAAAACGTAATTTTTCATTTATTTGCATTTTCGATTATTTGACAAAAAAAAATCATTTTATCAAAACAAAACAAAATATCAATAAAATTATCGTGTTTTTCATGCAGACGTAATTAAAGAATATTGTATTTTTTTATAACGCCAATTTTTACCTTCATCCAATTACAATATTTAAAGGGGACTGACACAAATTTATAATATTGAATATAGTTTTTCTATGGAAAATAATCGAATTATTAATACAATAATTTATAAAAGCACCGATCGAACGAAAAATCAATGCTAGGCAACTCCCATGTATAATGGATTTTTTTTTTTTTAATTTAATTTTTTTTTTGTTTAGAAACCCATGTTTTTAGCAATTTAATTATTTACAAATTAATGCTGATTTAAAAATAATCATTGTTTTTGTAGAATATTAATATAACGAGTACTTTCATGAACAACGGCATCTAGCAAGGTAAAAGTATTTTTACGTGAAAAACTGAGTTATTTTTAAAATTTTCATGGTGTTTCTAAACACTGTATTCTAGTAATTGCAATAGTTTGAAAGATGTGTACATTTCAATGTCGTGACTGCACTAAATCTAGTGTTGTGCAACTGTCACTTGTATCTAATGCAATACCACTATACGACAGTGGGAATAATAAACCACAATATAGTTATGAATAACGAAATATATTGTTTGACAATAATATCTTTTTTTTATTGAAATCAATTGCTCGTATTATGAAGAATCTGTCAAAAATAACACTTAATATTTATATTCATACAAATAAATAATTATAACCACTTTACAGTAACATATGATTATGGTTATAATTTAATTTAAAAGTGCGTTATTAATATAATGTTCCCCGCGGCTTTACGCAATGTCCCGATAGATACGAGGATTATTACGCCGAGTATTGGCGGTCAGTCCATTAGGCTTCGTCAGAACCAGAACCTAGCTCTAACCAGAGAATCGGTTCATCGATGAAGTTTTATATGAAATAAATATATAAATCGCAATAAGGAAGCTAGCAGCTCCTGAGCACGCGAGCCGGTCGCTTTTAGAAAGTTCTCCAACACATAGACAACATTATACAATTAGTTCGATAGATCGCACATAACTAACTATGCACCGTTTAACTTCAAGTCACAGTACAGCAGATCGTTTTACATCATAAAAATTCATAAAAACATAAAAAAAATATGTTTTAAGTAAATTGATTGTTTTTAATTTTTGATGAAACACAACGTCCATTGTTATTCAAACGTAGAATGTACAAAGTATATAAGTGAATAGAAAACAATTTTTAACATAAATTAAAGTAGTGCATCATGCATTTATTTATTATTATTCTTCATTATATTATCCGCTGCATCTGGTTTTTACAAATTGCTGTCACATAGTTCTGTCAGTTGTCAAGTCTTGTTGTAAGACATCTCTGAACCCGAAGATCAACTTGGTGACATATGGTTTCTAACAGCTTCTAATGATATCTAAAGACATGGCATCTCTAGCATACCAGTAATATTTGAATATTTCAAAAACATATTTTTTATTAAGATTAGATGATTAACCTGCGCTTAATGCACTAGAAATATTTTTTGTGACTACAATATTATATTGCGAATTCATGAGTAAACCTAATTACACATTAGTGCATAACGATGCATACACGAATATAATCCATTTCCAAAATTTAAAGTAAGTTTAATGTATGAAAGATTTAGTACAGTTTTTTCTGTGTAGTTTAATATCTGTTGTTCTCGTGCGGCTAATAGTAAATTCTAGCGATAAGTTCGTGGCGTACCGGATATGTTGTTTTCCCCTGAGCGTTTATCTGCATAATTTGATATTACGAGCCGAATCGCGGAGAGGAAATTATAATGTTTTACTAAATGTAACCTAATAAGCGATGCGAACCGTTACAGTAATTCGATAGCCCGCTATTTACGATTTTATGGTTTGGGCCGCGGGACATAAGAAAGTCAAGACTGGAGAGTGATCTCTAACTAACTTCAGAACGGAGAGGTTATCAGTCGCATCGGTGTGAGACTTGAAAAACTAAAGCCATTATAGGACATCATCATGAATATTATTTTTATTTATGTCGCGCGTGGCATAAATTTCATGGGTTTGTATATTTTTGTTGCAGGTTCTTTGGAGGGCGAAGAGCTGTCCCTTGCGGGTGGCAGTCCCGGCAGCCGCGGCGCCCCCAAGCACGAGGCCAGCCTCAGCCCGGGAGCACGCGAAGAGGAAGCCAGCAATGCCAGCACGGCCAGCGCCTCCATGTACCCCGCGCACCGGGCAGAGCTCGGTAAGCTCTCATACAGAGGGCTTTTTACTGGTGCCCCCGCGCCTCCTCCCCCTCAGCCCCCACCGCCGCCCTTGTCGCCGCCATCAGGCCTGGCGCAATGGGCGCTCCCGAGCCCCGACAAGGCGCTCTTCCAGCCGATGTTCGGCATGCAGCAGTACCCCTCCGCCAGTCCGCAGTACGACGATCGGCCGGAACTCCTCGGTCTCGGAGAGTGCGGCCTTCGCCCGCCTCCATCGTACCAGTCGCTCCCAGAACAAACCTCTGACATGGGCTACCGCACCCCTCAGCTGAAGTACCAGTGGCTCGAGCCTCCCGCACCGGCGCCCGCCCCACAAGAACCAGACTACGGCCAAAACCCTCACCAGCTCTCGGTCCCCGGACCTTCCGGGCTCGTGCCGAAGCAAGAGCCCTACAGCATCCCTCAACCTTGCGGAGCTGAACTCTCGGGCCACCAGCCCTCCGGCCACTACCCGGTCACCCTCGCCGAGTACAACCCCTCGACCAGCAAAGGCCACGAGATCCTGTCCCAGGTGTACCAGCAGAGCACGGGCCCGCTCAAGCTCGTGGCCGTGAAGCCGCGCAAGTACCCCAACCGGCCGAGTAAAACGCCGATCCACGAGCGCCCGTACGCGTGCCCGGTAGAGAACTGCGACCGGCGCTTCTCGCGCTCTGACGAGCTGACGCGCCACATCAGGATACACACGGGGCAGAAGCCCTTCCAGTGCCGCATCTGCATGCGCAGCTTCAGCCGCTCGGACCACCTCACGACGCACATCCGCACACACACGGGTGAGAAGCCCTTCTCTTGCGATATCTGCGGGCGCAAGTTCGCGCGGTCGGACGAGAAGAAGCGACACGCCAAGGTGCACCTGAAGCAGCGGCTGAAGAAGGAGAAGGGCGGCGGCGGAGGCGGGGGCGGGGGCGGTGGAGGCGGAGGCGCGCCTCTACAGCTGCCCTCTCTGCCGCCCGCGGTGTAGGCGCCGCCTCCTGTGATCTCCGAAAGACTTTGCTCCGCAGCCTCCGGGCCGGACTCTTAGTGTTACGTTCGAGTGAGAGACGATAACTCCGTGTCGTTTTAAGAAAATGTTTAAAAAACGAAAAAAATATAAACCGTTATCGGCGCCGCCCTTAACTCGTCCTTTAAGGTTTCACTCTTAAGATTTAACAAACATGGCTTTAACTACTAAATAATAGACGAAGGAACGGCAAGTCTAGATAGGGTATTGAAATAATCTATTTTACGTGTTGCCAAATAACATGCGATCGCGTTGACGACTTCACCGTACATTCCACGTGTAGATTTTTTTACGTAATTATCGATCGTCGGCTATTCAGATTGACTATTAAATTATTTTTATCGGATCTAAAATTTGAAACGTCGGATTGTCCCCTTAGAAGATTAGTATCGGGGCTCCTGCCGGCCGCGGCCCGCCTTATGGAGTGTCTTGGTCGCTCTTCCCGCGCCGCTCCCTCCCCCACCCTACCGCCCATCCCTACCCCCTTGAACCCCAAAAACAGCGGCACAGAAAGCATTTCGCGATTTTCTATTGATCTCATTTTTATTTTTATTACTAGTCTCGGGATATTGCATATGACTCGAAGAAAGTAACGAAAGTAAACGCCTTCTCCAAATAGACACGAACTCTACATAAACTCTTTTATATCTTACAAAGTACAATATCCGAGCTCTTCCAAATCAAAACATAAAAATCTAGAAACATTTAACCACAGTTCAAAGGCCCACGTAACTTGAAAATAAAAACAAACGAACCCAAGACGTCATATGTTTGTATGGTTCATCTCCCGTGTACTGAGGCCTGTGGTATGTTGATCCAGCCCAGTTGTTCCGAGCGTATGCACCCGGGAACGTTAGCCATTTAAAGATTAACTATTATTAAGTTTAGAGCCGAAAGCTCTTCGAGTTGTTCTCGCGTAAAGTACAACGATTTCATGTCCTAAAGGATCGCTTTAATAACCCCTCGACCGCATCTTACTGCGAACCGCTCGCCTTCAAGACCTCAGGGCAAAAAGATACTATCGACAACCTACTATTTTCATCGACTTCAAAAATTTCGACAATTAACTTATTGAACGCGCACTGACTAAATTTTCTGATTAAATTTAAGATTAAAAAAAAAGTTGTTTTTTTTTATATAAAAGTTTATAAAAAAATATTTTGTGGTTTATTAAAATAAAATAATGTATTTATTAATAACTATATATGTTTTCGGTTCTTATATATTGTATACTGTTATGACGAGCTGCATTAAATGATTGCTCGTCTGTGGGTATCTAACCACAATAAAAAATCGTACAAATGTTATTTTTAGGCTTAAAAGCCGCCAAATTCTATGAAAGTTCAAGATTTTGTCTTATAATGCCACATTTAGACCAAACGAACGAAAACCGACTCTATCTCTACCGAATCATCAAATCCTTAACACTATCAAATTTACTCGTTTCACTCACTTTTAAGGAATGAGGATAAAATTGTCATTCGTTGGCTTGGTCTAAATGCCGCCTTATATAATGGTTTCCGAAGCTAACGGTCTCGATATGTTTATTCTATTTTTATTACTACTGTTTCTCACGCTATAGACTAATTGAATATTAAATTAATTGTACCTTTGTAAATATACATCGACTAAAACCCATTTAATGTGTATATAATGAGAAAAAACTATTAATTTTATTTAATAACTAAATATTATTAAAAAAATAAAACAAATTATAATCTTGTTGACTACACTACTTCCGCTTTTCATTTCATTCCTCACCATTTCAGGATATCGCTGGAAAATATAAGAATTATTACAGAAAAGGTAACGTCATTTCAGTGTAAGTAAATAAATAAACTACTAACAATGTATTACACAATTTGACTTTATTTAAATTATGTGACTTACAAAGCCCTCTTCCTGAAGTAAAGAGATGTGAAAAAAAAATCTTAGTACATTATTAATAATAATATCATTATTAGGTTAGCTTGCATACCTTATAGGGAAAATGGATACAAAAAAACATCAATACAAATGGAGATTTTATACACATATTCACACTTTGAAGGGCAAACCAACATTATATCATAAAAATATTTTAAATAGTTAGATAAAATTATAGTTAAAAAAAAATTATACGATCACATACAATTATAACAATTTCAGTATTTTTTTAATATTTTTTAAATATTACTAGCAAACTAATTGGATTAAATGAGAACTGAGCACTCGTTCAAGTAAGAGAACTTGAGCATTATTAAACTACTTAAATTTGGCCTTTGATATCACATTATGGGGCTTAAAAGGCCAAAAGCCAAGTGTGGAAGGCCTGTTGACATTTATCATTCTTCTAAGGCACTTTGCCTCATAAAAACGGTTTACTCCTAATTGCTATAACTCACTTTTGTAATACTTTAAAAAAAAACATAAAGCTTCCGGTATCATTGTCTAGTCATCGATTATATCCCATTCCTGATGGTCCACCTGCAGAATACGGAGGCTTGAAGAAAAACAGATGTAGTATTCGAGGCATTGACGTTTCTTAAACAGTTTTTTTTTAGGAAAATCAGATATTCTCACAGCCTTGACTACTTATTCTTTAAGGGTGACTCAACTTGACACAATTTAAATTAGTACAATATGAAATGAAGAACGAACATTTTATGTTGTGAATGCTGTGTTGCTTTATTATTAACCTTTTAATAGCCAGTGAGTAGAAGTGTAGCTGTGCACAGCAGGCCATGAATTTTAATCAAAATAAATCATTTTTAAATCTTGGGAATAAAATGCAAAACTGTAATTTCGACTGCTTATTGAAGTACTACAAAATCATCCCAATATATGTCTCTGTGTGTTATATATTTTAAATTAACCAAAAAACGGGACATATGATGACACAGAGGCTCAAACCAGAGCGAGAATACTGCTGGGCACGGTCAAGAATGCGAGTAATCTCGCTCTTTGCACAGAAGCGGTTAATATTGATACTATACACATACAGAATTATATCTAATATTAAACGTAATTGGACGCGTTAAATAAATTAACGATTAGGTAATTACTTCGCTCTCAACTCAGTACTTTAAAATCAAATTACATAAAATAATGTAAAATAAAATTTAAAAAATAAGAAGAATCTTTTTTTTGTAATACGAGCATACAAAAATAAATCCAATTTGTATGAGAATAATTACCTCGTCCAATCTAATGTAATCTGTCTCTAAATATCACCTACTTACTTTTTCTTTTTCATATTTTATATAATTATTTTTAAAAAAATTCACACAAGATTCCTGTTTTTACACAAAAGTATAAAAAACTATTAACAACGTGACAGAAAATGCGTATTATTAAAAAAATAAAACATTAATTGCGTAATTAATCAATAAACAGCAATAAGTATCAAAAAGAAAAGATTAAAAATTAATGTATAAATAGTTTTCGTAACTGTTGTTTACGATGGTAGTGACATCTATAAGATACAAACAAGGCAGAGGGATGGGACTTTGAAAACTATACATTTAAATTTAATGCTTTTATAAAAACACATTCCAATAGTTAATTATGAATGTTTTTAACTACTAAGCCACTTTACCCCAATATGGTAAGCATAATTTATATTATTTATAGTTTATGATGATTGTTATTATTACTTTCTTTAATATCTGTTTTAAATCGTCTGTTACAGCCGCAAAGAGCAAACAATTTTTCGTTCTCGTGTCCGGTTGGTTCCGTTGTTGGCTCGATATTGCTTTTCTTTATTTGCATAATTAAATGCTGTTTGGGTCTTTATAACGTTGCTATTACCAAAAAAGTACTTGGCGAGTGGGAGGAGGCTCGAACATTGGTTAGAGGTGCTGTTTGTTGACCCCAAGACCTAACCTGGACATTCAAAATTGGTCAGTTTATAACCAATACGCTTTATTCTTCCAGAAGAAACTTCATCAAAACAAACTCCTTAAGGTGTGCATTACAAATTAAATAGAAGATTGATTTTGGTACATAGAAACTTATTATTTTTCTTTACCACCATGTAGTTTAGCAACATAAATTGCCACCAACACTTGACATGATCTTTGCATAGTCCCAAATCACGTGAGAGAATCATAATCATTTTTATTTAAGGAGCTGTGAGATTAATTACACCACCATCAGCTTGTGTCCGTTCACTGTTGAACGTAGGCCTCCTGCATGAGTCTTCATCCTCTTTGACCCTCCGCCTTCCGCATCCATCGTATCTTGCATACATAAAATTACGTTCATTCATCGATTTCCAGACTAATTATTTGTTCGTATTTGGTAGATCAATTACAATACATTCATTGAATTACAACAAAGGTCGCAACAGAAGGTAGCTACACTCTTTGGACAGGTGTGGCCTCTCCTCAGCAATCAACCTGCAGGTAATGTTACTAAGGTCAAGAGACTATATTTATGTTACCTGATAATCAATTCAAGTATGTTTTATCTTGTTTAAAGGAAATGCCATTCCACTCTAGAATATACGTCACTGACTTACATTGAAACACGAATAGGATACAACGCTTATAATAATTAACCTGAGGAATACATTATTTAGTTTCGGGTCCGCCATTCAACGTTTTTTTTTTCAACTAGTGCTTATTTCGTGAATGGTAACGATTAACTCATGTCTGATTTGACAGATAATTATTTTTATCCTTCCGCTGAACGAATATGGTTGTGTATACGCTTGAACAATGCTGGGAAATATTGCGACATTACTTTGAAAATCAGGCCATTTTTCGTCGAAAATGAGCAAGGAGTGGCCGTTACAGTCAATGGCGATCGTTATCGGGCCATTTTTGTTCACAAAAATTGAAGAGGAAGATATTGGTAACATTTGGTTTCAACAGGACGGCAACAAGTTGCACATCTCAGGACCTAATGCTGGGCAACACACGAGCTATCGATGTTGCCAGATATTGGGAAAAAATTATTTGACGTCGCTGACACGAAGAAGAAGAAGAACAGGACGGCGCTACGTGCCACACAGCCGAAGCTACACTCGATGTTTTGCACCCCATTTTCAAAAAAAATAGTTATTTGGCGGACCCTAAATATGATATATGTATATACATTAGACATGAGCTCCACGAATTTATTTATCAAAGTAATTTCGTGGAGTCTTCTGTTTAGCGGGCTGCGGGACTTTTTAAATGATTCTATTATTATTGTGTTAATTATAAATTGTTATTTTATCCTGTTTTAGATATGAATTAAATATTGTTATTTGTAATGTTTCTAAAAGAAAAATAAATTGAAATTGAATATGAAAAATATGAATATGTTACGTATTGTAAAAACATACAATATACACGTATGAAGCATATTTGGAAATTCGTTTATCAAATGTGACAAAGTCATCTGAAACTCGAAGCGGTTATTTGTGGTGAAATGGAACAGATACGGAGAAAACTTAATCGTGGAAATATTAATTAGGTAACAAAAAAAAAAAAAAATTGGAAGCGGGTGCTCTATGACAGCTACTCGCTTTGAAAAGTCGAAAGACACAAAAATAAGATAAATCTGTCAATGAAATACTCGAATACATTTAAATTGTACGCTTAATCAAAATTTCCGATATATTATGTTATTATTTATTATAAAACTAGTCGTTAATGTTGTTGTTATACGGTAAAGCATTATTCAATATTCCATCAAACATGGCCGGTGATGAGTCAGATTTTACTTGATTGACTGGTATTAACCATTAACCATCTGACAAACATATTATCATAAAAAAACTGACTCGAAACTAAAATACACACCTGGGTCGACAGGCATATATTATCGAAAAAAATATTTAGAGACTGCGGCCCAACCCCGGGTCTGATCTTCCCGGCAATAAGGTAGGTCCATTGTCGTTTTATATTTTATCATCATCATCCTCACCATGTCCGTTTCCCTAACTGGAGCATATAGTCATCACGTTCTGCTGCCACAAAACTCTGTCTAATATCATGCCAGCTACGCTTCCCGCCAAACACGTTATAGTATTTGTATTTATATTGTAATGATAATACTAGTACGACTGAACTCTTTAAATCAATAATCCGTAAAAAATAAGTTCCATGTATGAAGAGGATATGGTAAAAAATATATTCCCGTGTAGATATATTTTTTTTCTTTTAAAAAGGGGTTATCTAAAGGAAACATGACAAATGTTTTTTTTTAGAAAATATATATTTTTAGTTTAATTCTCATATGGATGTTTTTTAAGATATGTGAATATATCATTATTGTAATTACAATATTTTTATGTCACCTTGTTTTATCTTTGTTTCATGTTTATGTGGTGTACGCACCACAAAAGAAACTTTGATTTAAATTTAAAAAATTGCACACTTATAGTACGTTATAGTACACAAAATATAGTATGTGCTTTATGAAAAAAAAAATATTATTGATATTTTTTATTACTAATTTATTTTAAGTGAAGATAACTACACATTTTATCTCATCTAAGGGCATATTTAAAAACGCCTGCTTTTTATAGTTTTTTTTTTGAAATGATCAAAAACGACAAAAGGTTTAAAATGCACAATAAAAGTGCGTCACCAGCATCCGAACTGGCGGCTGGCGAGAGCCACACCCATCATCTTAAGTACAGAGCCGCATTTCTCCTCAATATCACAACAGCAACAAAAATATTCATTATCGTAGGCCTTTCGGTTGAATCTCATAAAAACCAAAAGAATCAGACCATAAATACGTGAGGCTGAATTAAAAAACATTAAAACGCTAACGCCTGATTTTTTTTACAATATTCGCTCCAAATTTTAGAGCATATGGACGCCGAACATTGCCGTTTTTATAATTTTGTATACTCAGATTATCTATAGCTTGTCCCAGAATATCTGTATACTCAGACGTCCACATGGAAACATAGATTACTTCCAGGAGCTTCCAGGGCTCGCAAGCGCCCGCGAACCTGCATAGACTGCTGTTTTAGTAACAGAAAAAAAAATAGGTGTTCAATGATCACGATTTTTCTAAAGAGGTTAGATTATTAGCACGACGCTTCCGAAACCTATCTCCCGTATCGATAATATTGTTTAAGATAAATCCAAGCAATAAATAAAGCTTAATGAACCAACTGAAAGTCTGTAGTACATCATCACCTCAGATAAGCTTTATTCGTTTGAATGATTGGGATTACATATTTTGTAAAATGAAAAATAATGTTTGAAATAAATTAATTCTTCAAAAATACATAAATTGGATATGAGACATTGAGTCTCATTGTTTATCAGACGCACTGGTATTTTTAACATAGGACAATTAAGGTATTTAAAAATATATTTAAATTGGTCCATTCGTCCCTGTCGCTAGGTGTGTTTCTCCAGTATTGTTGTGGTGGAAGATTGTTGTTTCTGTATGAAGAATGAATGTGATCTGAGTGTGTGTGAGCATCAGTTCACCAACACAAAAGCACTCACATCTTTAATACACAAACACATGTACAGGACAAAGTGACCCTATCGAATCGCTAAGACAAAATGAATTTACCAAAACTATCAGGTTATAAATTATTTCATTATTGACAACTGTACATTTTGTTTGTTAAAACAGCATTTTAAGGGTTCTTCTACTACTCTTACTTATTTCAATGCAAGTGCCTTAGTACCTGCATTGAAGTGCCATAGTACTTGCATAATTATATTATATTACACGGCGTTTTTGCATACGTCATTTTATTTATTATGAGAGTTTCTCCATTTCATGTCATGTCACAGGTTCCGGCAGTTGTCAGTTAACTCTCGTCTGGTCGGCGAAATGCCATACCGGTCAGAACAGAATTAAAAATGAAAATAAATGCCAATTGTGCTTCAAAAACAAGTTGTTTGTGTTGGTAATCTGCTCCTGCATCCTTCCTTCACGTGACAAACCCATGACTTGTCGTCTTTTTAAAGACGGGGGATATCAATATGAATTAATTTTACTTACGATAGACATTATCAGTTTGTTTTTGATGTGATAAAAAATCAATTTTCAAATATAAGTGCATGGGACAGAGATCGTTTTCTTAATCATTAAAAAAAAAATTAAATCATATAAAATGATACATGTCTAACATTGATATTAAAGTCCTCGATTTTGTATCAAACACACGGACTGATTGAACTATTTTATTTTATTTATTTAACAGAACCGCAGTTCCAAGGTACAAAGAATAAGAAACATAGAGTAAACATAAATATACAATACATACAAAAGAGAAAAAAAAACATTAAAGAAGAAGAACACGTGTCAAAGATCACAGAGGTCTAAGAATGCAATACCATCGATAAAAGAGAAAAAGGACGTAAGAAAAGGATCGAGGTGTGCTGGTAGCCCATTTAGGAGAGCCATTGCCGTTGTACTAAATTGAGTGCTCGAAGCTCCTCAAGTATCAACTGGGATCAAAAACAATGGATGGCTACGAGCGCGGGTGTACTTATCTGGAACGTATAAGTTAAAATATTCAAGAATCCTACGGTTGTGAATTGCACCGCGAAGAAGAAGGAATGAATGTTGGAGAGCAGCAATTTTCCTCCAGGACTCTAACGAATGGAAATAAAGCATCCCTAGAAGAAAAAGAGTTCGGAATCGATTGAAATTAATGGATATAACAATATAAAAATAGAGACGTCGTAGAATTTTTTTTATGAATTTTTTCGAGCATGATAATGTATTTGGATTTATTGGGATTCCCAACTAAGCTACCATATTCCAGAATAGATAGAACAAGTGAAGAGGGTACGAAAAATTAGAGGGTTACGAAATTTTGTCTTAGTATATTTTACGCTGTATCCTACAAGTATCCAACTTCTCGTATATTGGTGGTAAAGGCGATTTGCATACAGATTTGCATGAATATGTTGAGGTGTGTTGTGTACGTTTCCCTGGTGTATGAGTGAGTCCCTCACAAGTGTCAGTCTGACTTGATTTGATACTAAGATGTCTACCAATGTGGCAGATATATGCCTCTTCTCAAACAGGAAATCCCACTATAGCAACTTTACTATTGTCAACTTGTACATGATGCAACAAGTCAGATTACTACTGACGTGTAGAAGCACTTCGCATCACACTTATTTTCGAATAATGAACGATATTCAGATACTCCAAATAGAACACATGAGATAAAAAAAATGTAAGCACATACAGGAGAATACCGACAGATATTAATTCTGAAGTCTCATCTGTGGAATTCTATGACGCTTACCATGATGCATATGGCTATCCGCTGCATGTATTAATCCTTCAACGTCATAGACTACAGCCCGAGAATCGCGCATTATTCTAACTATTTACAGGAATTTACTATGAATATGTGGTATTCACGGGCCGAATTTTGTCTACCACAAATTTTAATTAATAGGCTATGACTGGCATTTTACGGGTGAGGGATCAGATTCACACCAACCGGCGGTATTTTAGAGCTGAGAAAGCGATAAAAAATCTTTAATCGAACCTTGCAAAACCGAATGGCTTGCAAAGCAAACGCTTTGACGATTGAGCTTTATCCACCAGCAAGATATAGATGAAGACGATGATAAGTTCAAGAAGTGTTGTATTTTCTTGTGTGCCTTTCAGGTGATGTCCAAGTTTTTCTGGTAACATTAAAGCTCTCCCTGTTGTACGGCACGCAGCTTTACGTCCTTCCTCAGCCGACAATGGCCGTGGCCAATGCGCTCTACACCAAATGAGGCTTGATTTATCCTCCTCAAATGAGGCCACATAGAACTCAATCCTCGCTGGCCGGTCCATTATGAGACCCGGGCAAGAGCTGCTCCTTTTCTTCATACAACTAATATGGTAATATTTCAAAATCTGTCTTTGTTAAGGAATCTGTTGAGATGCAGCGAGATCAGGGTCTCATCTGGATTTAATCGATTCATAACCACTCGACATGGTTATTAATCCAAAACTTAAATAGCATTTGTATAATTAAGCGATACTTATAACCAAATCATCCAGGCATTTATCGTCGGGCTAAAAACCCAGCCTCCTTTATCCTTCAATTTCAGCTTTTTATTTTGAAAAAGTCAATGAAAATTGACAATAATCTGGGAGAAAAGAGTACTTATATATTTATGTTTATGATAATTTTTCATTCTGTTTATTCCTTTATCTTCAAACATTTTATTTTCCACCTATTTTCTTTATTATTTAAGTAAAAAAATTAGAGTTTTTTTTGTGTAAACGTAAAGACAATATATTGGCTCCCCGCACGTTAATCGTTAAAAAACAGATTCACCCAAAATATGACACTACAGCTAGCGTATCTTCAGTCGGGAACCATAAATGTTGTCGGGTGGGCTTTTGGGTGCAGAGGTGTCAAGGAATGAGACATGGACAATGATAAGTGATTAAGTGACAGCAATTTGTATTGACCATATGTTCCAGATATAGAATGAAAAAAATATCTGGTGTAAAAATACAAAATAAAAGATTTCATAAAATATTTTTTTAATATGTATTTATATCCTACGATATTTTCTTTTATAACAATGTTGTTACAATTGACATCCTCCTCTTTAAGTTAGTTATCGAATTGCGTGGTGGCAGGATGAGAAGCAGAAGAACAACACACAGACTTTTCCAGTACCACATATATTTTCACGATAAACTTTACCAACTTCCGGCCCTAGCGGATTAACATGCCAGGCCGGCCATAATCCTCGTCGTGGTCGGCACACAACTTACTGGCACCGGGCGCCGTGGACGATCTATATAACTAGTCCTCCTAACGGAATTACACAATGACAGTACATGCGTGTCCGATGAGCAAACGAAAATAACAACCGAAAGATTGTATTTCGAGGTTTTCGATACCAGTCAGCAAGGGCTATATCATGCTGATGTCACAATCTTCTTCGTCGCAACGATATCTTCGACAACGCTAGCCTTTCTTATTTCAGAATGTATTACTTTATTACAGATTTTCAGTTCTTTAATAGGTTGGATAGTCTAAAAATAATAAAAAATGAAGCCGTCGATTAAATCAGTAGAAAAAATCTCTTTCTCAATAAGTAAAAGGCGTTTAAAATTAGATTGAAAATTAATAACCGATTCTGCCCTGCAAAGTCGCTCTTTAAAACTTACAGAACTTCCGAATTGAATAGCAACAATGGATAATAGATCACCACAAAATAATCGGACTAATGAAAGGAGACCTCCTCTGAGTGGTGTTTATCAGTATTTACATTGTTGTCCGACTACTGCTCAGCTGCTACACTACAATGATGCTAGATACAAAGCGATGATCCAAGCTACCACCAAACTCGGTATAAACTAAATTCAATGAGAAAATAATACTAAATATTAAGATTTAAATTCTACTCGTATGTCGTTATAAAAATAATTTAGTTACGACAGTGTTTTAACATCCTCCTCTCTTTCAAAAGGTTGTTATTCCGTCGCGTGGTGGCTGGATTAGGAGCAGATTAGTAACACAGACTTTTTCTGAACTACATTGAAATATGTTTACGATAAACTTTATAAACTTGTGACAAATATCATAGATGAAGCCCTCGCCACACACGAGATTCATCTTAATGTGGCGTGGTAAGCGAATCTAAAACGAAATAAATAATTAAATAATTGAATATTCTTCTTTACCACATCCGATCTGTACTTTGTGCCGGCGGTTATAGCTCAATAGTCGAAGCGTTTGCTTTTCAAGTCAAAGATCGTGGGTTCGATCCCCGACGGAAATTTAAAAAAAAACGATTTCTGAGCTCTAAAATAGGGTTGGTGTGAATTTTATTCCTCACCCGTAAAATGACAGTCATAGCCTATTTATTAAAATTGGTGGTAGACGAAAGTCATCCCGTGAATAGTATATATAAGGATAATGCGTGAATTTCGGGCTGTAGTCTATGACGTTGGCGGATCATCAATCCACATGCAGCGCTTAACCATATGCACTATGGTAAGCGTCATAGAATTCCACAGATGAGACTTCAGAATTACTATCACCATCTGTCGGTATTCGCTTGTATGTGTAAACATAAAAAATAAAGCATATGGACACCACAAATTGACGTTTTTGTAGTTATGTAAGCACAAGTGGTCTTCGCCTAGTCCCAGAATCGGAGATCGGATGATCAGCTCGGCGCTCTCGAGGCCTGGATAATTTTTATTTTATCCTTAAGGGGTGCCTCGACCCTACCGGTGGCATGTAAATAGCGTAGATTTATTAAAATTGACTTAAGAAAATCAAGCTTGGTCGGGATGCGAATCGAAGGCGTCTGAGTGAGAAGGCTTTAGCCATTGGACTACGCCGCCTGGAATATTGAATATTACAATTACTTTATCATTGATTAAGTTGAATAATCATATTTTCATTTAATATCCTTTTAACTGCGTAGTAGAGAAGCTTTTTATGCTTGCATGGAAGCTATTTTCCATTCACCACCAAATATGGACAAAAGTATTGGAAATATGAAATAAGGCGTGACTGAAATCGATGGTAGTTTATGTATTTTAGCATACCATTAATATCCAGTTCTAAGCGTACTTTAAACATACAGGTATCTACGAGTATTTATGACGAAACCAATTTTATACGAGAGTTATATTTTTATGTAAGCATTAGCGTTGAGAGTTCTTCTACTCTAGCTTCCCACGTGACACGAAGCTTTTTGCTAGCTTCCCTGTTTCGAAGGTGGAAACAGCAGACTTATGTCTATGATGGGTTGGGTTTGAGATGATTAGTTTTGTAGTAATGGTACATCTCGCTTAGTCCCTGGCTTAGGATGTCCTCAACTTCTTCAAACGTTACCGCTTGCGCTGCCAAACCTAAGTCATCCGCATATATAAAAGACTCTGTGTCTTTAGGGGTGGGCTGGTCGTTTGTATATATGTTGAGAGCTCTGCGCCTGAATAAATAGTAGCTTTAGCGCATTCTCGAACGGCATCCTGCAAAGTATGCAAAAATAATGTACAGAAGGTAATCCGTAAAAATTCAGGAAGCGAATATAGCCTGGCAGCGGACATCACTTTTAGAGTTACAAGTTAAATCAAAATCAATTTAAAGTATAAATATTTATTTATTTATTTACCTTGTTTTCACATGGATCACGTAACAAAAGTTCTCTATTAGGAGACTGCAGTTTCGACTAACTCGTAGTCTTTCTCAATCCTTCTCTAGTTAAGAGGTATCTCTTAACTAGAGAAGGATTGAATAATAAATATTTATAATTTATTATGGATCTCAAAGTGAATGCTCAAAACATTGAAAATACAATTTACAGTTTTCAGATTTATATTTAGAATAAAAATATTGACAGGCTAAATAAAATTATTGATAGTAAAATGTAACAATTTTAATTTTATGTACTGATTATAAGTATTTTTTCTGGTGGATATTTATCGATAAATGGTTATTATTTAAAAACCAATATTTAATAAAAACTATGACTTAAACAGTTTTCAAAATCACATCGAAAAAACGAGTAATTCATCAACATTACGCAGCAATTCTCCAGCTAGGAAACGTATGTGAAATAAGAAAGCAAATTAATAGAAAAATTATTGAAGGCGGTGATGAAAAGACCTGATTAATTGAAAAGCTTCTTGTTTTATTTCCCTGTAATCTTGATAACATTCACCCTATTTGCTTAACAACGTATTTTCTCATCGAGCCCCAAACTTTCGTATTTCTTAACCCTTTCACATCGGCTGTCGGCATATGCCGGCCAAAAATACCCAGACCGTTGACATCGGTCGACGTGATATATCGTTTCGCTACTTTCAGTACTCATTGTGACATCTACTGTAGGAAATTGGTAGTAAAGTCATTCCCTTTATCAACCTTCATGTATTATTTACAGGTATCTGTAAAGCATGTAAATTAATATCGTTAAATTTCGTCACAGGAGCGATTTTTTTGTAAATCACATGTGTCTATGCCACCACATGTATGGAGTTACATAATGAACGTTTTTTTTTAAACAATAGTTTTATGCATCATCTGATAGCTAAAGGATAAAAGAACCAATGTGATATATGAAAATAGGTCAGATAAGTACATTTATTCTTCAAATACTAGTTCTAAGCAAAAAAAATTGAAAAATTCACGCCATATTGACAGTAAAATTAGTATTCCACTGAGCCGTAACGAAAGGGTTATTGAAGATGGCTTATAACCGCAGATTAGTCGCATGACAGTCTAGTGTTTCAGCTCACAGATATACTCTCCAGCTATGTATGTAAATGAGTTTATATCATTTATTGATAACAGCATAATATATTTACTTGTCTATAATCGTGTTACCTTGTTAAAATATTTTAGGTTCAATACAATGTCACCATTAATCAATGATTTACCTTTTTAAGCATGAGTTATGTCTCTGATCCTATTAATGTATCTGACTCTAGTGGATAAAAAGTAACGTGCTTATTTTGACAAAAATATAAACTTTTAAGATGTTCGAAACATATTTTCTCTTTTAATTAAGAACATATGACAACAGGTTTTATATAGTCATATTTCCCAGACCTTTGACCCTTTTTCAATTAGAGGAACAAAAATAGAGGTTGTAAACGACTATACCTATATGGGACAAATAATACAACTAGGACGAAGTAACTTATCAAAAGAAATCGACAGGCGTTTACAACTGGGGTGGGCAGCATTTGGAAAACTAAAGAACATTTTTAAAGCGAAAATTCCGCAATGTCTTAAAACTAAGGCGTTTAACCAATGCATCCTCCTTGTATTAACTTATGGCGCAGAGACGTGGAATCTGACAGCATGTATTACCCATAAAACAAAGGTCGCAGAGCGTGCTATGGAGAGATCCATGCTGAGAGTGTAGCTAAAAGATAGAATCCAAAACGAGGAAATACGCAGAAGAACTCAAGTAGTGGATGCTACCCAACGAATAGGCACACTCAAGTGGCAATGGGCAGGACATATCTGTCGAAGAGACGACGGTCGATGGGGAAGAAAATTTTTGGAATGGCGCCCAAGAACTGGCAAACGAAGCATTGGCCAACCCCCTGCAAGATAGACTGACGACATCATAAAAATATCGGCAGTGACCTGGATGCGGAAGACTCATGCGGGAGGCTTACGTTCAACAGTGGACGGATACAGGCTGATGATGAACAGGTTTCAGATATAGTTACACACAAAAACGATTTTCCTTGATAGATAAGTAAACGTAGTACGATAATACCCCACATTAAACCTTAAAACAGTTTGTGAAGCATACGAGCAAGTTTCCGTGATACTAAGGCATCAATAATATGTTAAATGGGGTTGCATCTTTGAAACAACACACCGCTTTTTTTTAAATATATGCGATGTCATCAAAGCTGTTTCTCAAAATTAACTGTCAACAAATCTTATTTAAATGCACAATAAATACATTACATACAAATGCAGGTAAGGTGATGCAAATTATTGTTGAGTCTGGTGTATTATTATCATGAGTCATTCATACATCATTCTCGAATCCGTAAATCTGAGCTTGTTACCCTACAATGTAAGCACGTAAGAAATAAAAGTATAGACGAGGATGTAATATTATACATTGCACGTTTTACAACCATGATGGTTTTTGACGAATAATATTAATATGAAATTGACAGTAATTGAGAACAGGTTAAAAGAAACACCAAGTTCGATGTATGTTACATTTTCTACAGCGGATGTATATTTTCTTTTACATTAACATCCTCCTCTCTTTCGAAGGTATCGAATTACGTGGTGGCAGGAGCAGATCACAAAGTAAAAGAACTTGTTTTTGGTTCGCAATTCGCGTTTATTTTATTAAAGACTTGATTTCTACGCCCGACCGGTATGGCATTTTGCCGGCCGGGCGCCAGTCAATTGACAACTCCGGACACTGTGACACGCCGCGCCGCCAATGATCGCAGCAAGAAAGCAAATTAAAGATGACAGTTGCACCAACATGAAATGGAGCAACTGTCATAACAAATAAAATGGCGTATGCAAACGTCTGCGTAATATTCTATAAACAAAACTAACATTATTAGTGCATGTCTGGTGGACGAACAAAAATAAGAGACAAAAGATCGTTTTTCGAGGATTTACGGTATCAGTATAAAAGATGGTTATCAACCTGATATCAGTATGTAATATATATAATACTAAAATTAATAAGTTGTCTTAATTTTGCATACAATATTACGTTCACCAAACTATTCCCCATGTATGTATTACCTTAATTTGTACTAGCTTAATAAGATTTTCAGTTACTTTTTTCTTTAATACTTAAGATCACTAAAGTACTGAAATAATTTATATTCCTAACGAATCATTTCAAATATAAAATGTGTAATATATATAAAAGAATAGTCTTATATTATAACTCTTAGTGATATTTATATATTTCGATAAAATCTTTTTTTTTAATTTACTGTAAGAAGATGTAAAAAAGAATGAATAAATCAAATTATTTTACTTTGTTTTACTATGCCCAAGAACTGACAAACGGAGCGTTAGCCAACCTCCTGCAAGATGGACTGACGACATCAGAAAAATAGCGGGAGTATCCTGGATGCGGAAGGTAGAGGATCGAAGTGGAAGGAGACTTGTGCGGGAGGCTTACGTTCAACAGTGAAAGAACACAGGCTGATGATAATAATGATGACTTTGTTTGAATATAGTTTATTTAAACGAAATACTCGTATAATTAAATTTTTGCTTATAAAATTTGAATCCGTAACTTCTGCCCAATTCTTCAGTAATATACATGCATGATTAATTTTCCTAACAAAATTTTTGATTGAATTTCAACATACTATTAAATAAATTCATTTGTTACAATAATTAAATACACACATACAATTCTACATCAAATTCTACGCATCAATTCATTCATAGCGTAGGATTAACAAGAAGTTATTTTCATCCATTCAGTCTATAGTTCGGTTCGAGACCCGAGTGGTACTTACTAAATAAATAGACTGTCGGTAACTGAACAATAAAGGTTGTGAATAAATGTTGACTGATTGAATCTTAATAAAATAATAATATACATACTCTGAATATATACTACAGAGACATCTATCGTCATATGATGTTAACAATGGTATAAATATATCAAGTTTTGCGTATCTGTCCTGACAGAGAATGGTCGTGTGGATATCCAAATAACATATGTTACAATTTATTATATATATAAAGGATAAGACATTTTGGCTCGAAGCCGTCGACATACTCTTCAAGAAGAAATCTGTCAAAGGTTAAGCATTGAGCGGTGGGCGAACAAAGTGTATGAGGAGTAAAGTATTGAGTGTATTATTTCAAATGCACTACAGAGTGCACTTACTTGCAGGTACGTTATTAACCTGCACCTCAAAGCAATATCTTACAATCTTGTCGCGTTGGGAAATCATAAACAAGCCACGATAGTGGAATCGTATCACAGAATATTATAAATGCATATAATACGATTAACAACATCAATGTGAGATTTTTACTTTGAAATGTATTTCGAATTAAAGCAGACCATGTATTTTGTATTAAATGAATAATTTAAAGTTTACCTTTTTGAACGTAACACACATACAGTACTCGTAACAAAAGAGAAAACTAATCTGTTGATTTTTCATATGGGGTGTTGATCCACCAACGTCACAAACTACACATTGGCTTTAATGCATCATCTATTTGTTATTTGTTAGTTTTAAAAAATAATAATTTTCATTCAATATTGCGCAATCATTCATTTACACATGAATAGAGAACGGCAAAAAAAGCTGACGGTTTTCGTCGTTGTTTTGATTTAAAACCATAAGCTTTTTTTTCCGCTCTACGTATTAAAAATGAGATAATAAAAGTAGATGCCTTTAATTTTTTCGAAATTTATATATAAATTTGGTAATATTTATCATCATCATTCTATATCTGAGAATATAGTCGTCATAAACTGCCGCCACAAAGCTCTGTCAGCTGCTATGGCTCTCGCATCAACCCTTTGTCAGCTCTGCATCCAAAAGCTCCACTTTAAACCTAATATTATAAATATAGTACTTATTGAAGTTCATGTCTCAATCAGATCCATGAATGAAAGTCTCAGACAATATTACTTACCGCTTATGTAGAAATAAGCTCTCACTGATTCAAAGGCGATACTTTA
Organism: Glossosoma conforme; assembly: GCA_022606575.1. Taxonomy (NCBI): domain Eukaryota; kingdom Metazoa; phylum Arthropoda; class Insecta; order Trichoptera; family Glossosomatidae; genus Glossosoma; species Glossosoma conforme. The sequence goes on along the minus strand of JAGTXR010000101.1, from coordinate 815,234 downwards.
AAAAAGGACGAACCCAAAAAATACATGTTAAGATAAATATTTTGAATCCATAACAAAAAATTGTCAAAATTTTGAATCACGTACAAGATGATATTGGCGTACATAAAGAATAAATATTGACATCAGTTTGATGTAGCCCTTGCTGACTGGTACCGATAATCTTGATATACAATCTTTCGTCTCTTATTTCTGTTCCTGTTTCTGATGTGTCCGCCACATTGGCATTAGTTAAATAGACCGCCGTTTGGGACGCCGGTACGACAAAGCTGACGAGCGAGATCAGTCGGTCCCCGCCTTTCGGCGAGAGATATTGTATTGTGGCTCGGCCGAATGCTAGGTCGAGCCATAAATTTGTAAAGTTTTATGGTAAATATATGTCAATGTGCTTCTGAAAAAGTATGTGTTTTTAATCTGCTCCCAATCCTGCCATCAAGCGACGGAATAATAGCTCTTTTGAGAGAGAGGAGGATGTTAATATTTTATAAAATTTGTTTGCGAATATTGAATGTCGTAGGAAACATATATACATACGCACGGTTTATTTATAAAGAAACAATTATTTTACAACTACATATAATAAAAACATTAGGCTGAAAACTTTCTTTCCATATATTGATATAATATCATATTAATCTATTGCTCTGTGCATACATCGACTTAATATATTTTTAAGAGAAAATTTGTTGACTCAAATTATGATTAAAAAATCAAATTTCTTTTGAAATTTACAAAGACATAATATTGTGAAAAAAAATCCTTGACCCGTAGATAACACGATTCTTTTAACTACTTTATTATTATTAATTTATTGTTCAAACCGCAAAACCGCAACTTTCAGACGCTTAAGAGCTGTGGTAACCTCTTCCTTATAAGGAATTGATCTCTGAAATACGTAATAAGTTTATTTATACCAGTGGTTGTGGTTACATTGATTATCATATTTATTTTTACAACTTCGTGGTAATATTCGACAATATTTGCAATGACTGGTTATCGATATATCGTATTTTTAGTTACAATAACTGGAAAACGGTAATATTGAACCAAACCATGCAGGTTTTTTTTCGATCAATAATTTGTAGGATTTTATGATATTATATTTGTGACTTAAAAAAAGTTGTTCTTTTAAATTGATTTGCTTTATCAAAAATAACACTTGTGAACGGCTTCTTATCAATCTAAGAAAAATATCTTTCATTTACATAATTTTATTAAGATAAGAAAATATTGTGCTGCTTACCAAATTGACTTGATTATGAAGGTATATTTAAATAATATAGAAAAGTATATATTTATAATTACTTACACATAATATTTTAGAGTAAAAAAAATTTTTTCGCTATCCTCGCCAATTTAGATTTTTTTTCTTGTGTCCAGCGAGGGATTCACTCTTATTAACATTTAAATAAAACATAACAAATACTACAACAAAAAAAACAGCTTAAAAATTTGAAGAAAACAAATATTCCAACACTCCACCAAATAATTATTTAATTTATAAACAAAGTAAAAATATAGCAGCTCCACTAAATTAAATTATATGATATATAATTTATACCTTTATAAAGAATTTATATTATTTTATTGCGTATTTCATTGAACATAGCATCACCAAGGAAACTTCACTATCCATCGGTATGTTACGGGTTTGAATTGGAAAATTCTTATCTAGAATTGAATTTTTAAGTATTTGCTGACCAATTCTATAATCTGAAAACATTTGTTTTCTCTCACATCATATCTGCACTGATTCCACTAACTACAGATATGCATAGCTCACAATAGCTTCCAGGATGACTGAAACCACGCATGCAGCGTAAGTTTGAAGATAATGTAGCTGTAGTATCAAATGCATAATTAGGCATTTTTTAATCAAGGAGCTTAGACAGTAAAGCTTAATCACTTAATTGGCAGTTCAAACCAAGCAACGACACCTGGTTCCTTCATGAGGATATTCACATACTATCCAAGTGTAACGTTAAACTCCCGTGATAATTTAAGAACCGTTGGATAGCAGCTTAAGAGCCTATAATTGTTTATTAAAACGACAATAAAAAATGATTATGTCGCCACACCACGTGACTTACTCAAAACCAATAATAAAAATATCTCCTTTTCTGGCGATGCTTTTATCGGCGATTTAATTTGTGTGTTTTTCCTCTTGTAATCCGGCAAATGAAATCCAACCGCTACGAGTGAGAAAAAAAAACTACAAACATAAGCGTTGGATTTATCATCGTCTGCGGTTGACCAAGGTGTGTTGCAATTAAGCGTGGCGCCAGGTTGGGCAGACCTAGCCGAAAGTTTGCCATTAGCATAACACTCTTGTATGGTTAGTTTACGTTTCTCGTATATGAAGTGTACTCGAGATGGGAGCCTTGGGGTTCTGCCCACGCGCGTTCGCGGAGGTGCGCTTGACTACCGGGCTTGCCTTCTACTGATTGATGAAAAGACCTTTCTAGCAGACCGAAAGTTATCTAATTAAGCGCGAGGTTTATGAAAATATGACATTATTTTTTTATTTTTGAACAACGGCGTTTTCTCTGCTTTGTGTTGTACAAACTGCGCGCAAAATTGATACAACATTGACAAATAACTTTCAAATTTTTTAAATTAAATACAGAAACATAGAAAATAAAGTTTTTCGTATTGTTTTTAATTTAATATGATTTTTAACGTATTTTTTATTCAAAATATCAATATTTTCTTATTTGATTTGACACTGGTGTCACGCACGTGGAAAACCTGCCGTAGCTTTTTGTCAAAAGTGGTGTATAACGCCATTTATTGTTATTTAATTTACTTAAATACCTGCGATTTGAGAATGCATGTATGTTTCCAAACAGTTTTGTGATATTATAATTCCACGTACAACAAGAAGCCATCCCCGAATTGGCTATCTTCTTAAATGAAATCTCTCAAATTCCTTCTGGCTGTATTTCATGTATGAGTATACAGCTTAAAAAAATCATAAAATAAATACTTTTTTAAATGCACTACAATACTGTTATTTTTATCTGATATCAACTCGATGGATTTTATAATTTTAGCAGTTTTATGGTATTAGGTAAACCAAAACTTTATTTTTGAGTAATCAGACTATATATAAAATTTTAGAATACTCAAGCTTACGAGACCATTATCGTTGTTATTTTAATTCGCGAGTTAAATTTTAAAGTTAAATCCTAATAACACACTATTTTATTGTACAGTTTATATACCGTTTCATTAAATTAGAGAGTGCAGATATTTGTTTTATGTTAAGTTTTACTCGGGTAATACAGCGGGTGTAGCTCAATGGTCAAAGACGAAGATAAAAAAAAAACGATTTCTGAGCTCTAAAACACTAAAAGTTGGTGTGAATTTGATTCCTTGCCCGTAAAATGCTAGTCGTAGCTTATTAATTAAAATTGGTGGTAGACGAAAGTCGTCCGGCGAAGACCATCTGTTCATAGTAAATTCTTGGAATAATAAGGATGATGCGTGAATCTCAGGCTGTAGTCTATGTCGCTGGCGGATCAGCGCTTAACAATATGCACCACAGTAAGCGTCATAGAATTCCACAGATGAGACTTCAGAATTACTATCACCATCTGTCGGTATTCTTTTATATCTGCTTACATAAAAAAATCAAAATTATGTTTAGTTTTACTCAATTTTCTTGTCTTTCTTATTCGGTATTGCTATTAATAAATATCGATCCGCAAGCTGGTAAATAATTTAGCTTTCTCTGGTTCATTACGTACAAATCAAATACGTTGACATTTCTCACTTAAATCAATTCTACTTCAACGTTTCCATAATTCCCATCCACAACAGAATCGATTCATTATTACCTGCATTAAATATTAACAAGTTATGTCGATGCAATAATTAAATAAACAGTAAGAGTTCGATCAGTAATGCTGAACATTTTTGAAGTTTAAAATCGCTTTCGAATATTAGGACAGAATATAATATAATCGTGTCGAAAACAACAGGGTCGGATCCTGTCTGCTGAGAAGTGGGCGACGTCGATGGCGTTACTCCCGGCCATCAATGGGTCTTCCTACTCGGACACAGCACACACTCTAGAAGTCGGTCGGTCCGCTGTAAAACTGACAAGCTCTCATTTGTGTCCTCGTCTTCCACAGTCGGGTCCGAAGTCTGTTAAGGAACCTCCGTATATTCCACCCCTGATCATGTCCAGGGGCTAGGTCCTCTTTCGGGGCAATCTAAATATTCTCCTCAGTTGCTCTTCTCCACATGTTCAGCCGCAGGATGGCCTCAGGTCTCACCAGTTCCGTTGTCGACTGTAAGAAACTATTGGATATATATATAGGACAGAATTATTAAAGCTTTTTACTATTTTCGATAAATGATACATTTGAGCTTTTCTTCGTGGAATTTTAATTATAAATAAAGAAAAAAAACTTGCATACAAAATAATCACCATGGGTCTTCTCTCTAGAGTTTTCAAGCGCTTGACTGTCATGCAAAAAAAAATTGTTCAATCTCTAACAAAACGTTGTTTTTTTTTTTATCAATTTATAATACCTGAATTATCATGTTATTTATATTTTAAGCATTTACTTTAATATCCATGTCAATATTTAATAGAAAAGTATTTCATACATTGTTTCGACGTGGATCACACTGAGCACTCTTTCACTTGCTGGAAGACCGCAGTTTCGGCGTCAATAAAGGCGTCATCAGTGTTTAAGCGTTCTACGTGTATAAGCGTGATCCATGTTAAATCAAGGTATTAAATATTTTTCTATTTAACAAAATGTTCTCAGATTAACACTTACAGGAATATGAGACTGATCTACCAACTATGGACTAGTATAAAAACATTAAATAGGAATGTTATAACAACGTATTTCATACATTCATGTTTAATAAAACTCTTTGCTGAACCTTTCGTAAAGCAAGCACCATATTAAATAGAATTAAAAATGCGTCCAAGCGCTGTAGTGGTTTCTTTGATGCTCAACTTGGGCTGTCGATTTCCTTATCTATTGAAAATAATATGTGATTTTTGCGTAATAATAGTGAATATTGATCTTCTTTAGTACCCTGATTTTTAATACCATCATAAAGATGGGTAACAGGTTAAGATCCACTGAGCATGGCAATCATATCGTTACAAAGATAAACAATTAAATTATTAAATCTGACCCGTGCCTTACCATCGAGGTCTCGTAAATCCAAGTGGCCGTATTTCAAAGTGCAGTGTCATTACGGGGCCTCAGTGCAGTGAGAATACAGTTATCGCGTGTCAAAATGAAACTTTATGGAAGCTCGCGTTAACAGCCGTGGGCCGAGTGAGTAGGGCTACCACTGTAACAGACACCTCTCACTTCACATGGTTCCTTAAATATACTTTGAACTTGGAATGTATTACTTTTTGGGACGAAATAGTCCAGGACTCTATTCAAATCTTGTTATTGGAGGTCGTTAGGAAACATGCATATTATTTACTCTGTAGTCTGATTGTAAATATCAAATATAACGTAAGATAAGATAAATATAATAGCATATATCAATTTGTATAGCATCAGTTTATGATCGTCATATGCACCAGCTAAAGAACAGATACATAAGAAGATGTAACATTGCTTTTGATCTCTACGTGACTTGTAAGAATGCAAATAAAAGATTCAATTGAAGGAAAAATAAACGAAAAGTTTGTAACACTTAACCTGCATTCTTTAGAAAAAAATCATCTCATTTGAAGTATTTTAAAAACAAGGAACGATTAACGCAGTAGAGCACAAACAATATCTGCATATTCCTCACACGTATGTAAATGCGTATTTTTCGACGACCTCCAACATGAGAGTCCGGATATAAGACACATTGAGATGTTCGTCAAAACTTGTATGTACTCGTATATGTTGTACTTTAAGAAATACAAATCTTACATACGACTCTGCAAATTGTTCTAGTGGCAACCCTATGCACGGCTCATATTGATACAATCTCAGACTACTTCCGGATAATCCGTCCAGCCTCACAATCAAATACACCTGTGGGCTTATATTCATTCAGAATCATTTAGATGCATATTTATATCACTTGATTCAAGCAATTTTCCGCGTCGTTACTTCTCCATGGCGGGACAAGAGCTGTTGCTTAGAAGGTATTACGAATGTATCGCTCTCGCAATACCTCTCAGATGATTTGAAAATCTAATCGTACAGGAAAACACCGATAAATGAAATATGAAGTTTATACATTTATTGAGAACGGCTAAGCACTGTATGTGAAGTAATTATCTACTTACGACACAATAAAATCGTGTAAAACTTCACATATACCAACTGCAATTGAAAACAATCAATGATTAAAGCTTAAATAATACATGAATTCCAGTATCGTAAATAACGTCACGAACTATAAAGAATAAAAGTATCCCTAGAAGATATACAGGTAGAGTGAAATAATCTAACAATTTAAGTGATGCTCCATACGAAGAACACTACATTTTACCCCGGCATTCACGTATTGTCTTTCTTTAAGGAAACTGATTATTGTTGTTGATAAGGAATTTGTCTATCATAAAAAATTATTAATACAAAGTGAGTCACTTTATTGAGATCAGATTACCTATCGAGGATATTTATATGTATGTATATAAATAAAATTATGGATAGAAAATCTACAGTATACGTACATGTGTATTTAAGTAAGGCTTTTATTCAAAAACAATATATGTATTCAACTGTGCTCAAAAACGACAATATTTCGGAGGCTTGAAGACAATAATGATATAATTCGTAACGCTCTTCTGTATCAACAGCTCAATGGATCGAACATAAAACCATTAACATATATAAAAAATGGGCAAATTGATATAAACAAAGGCTGTTAAGATGAGTACATTAACAAATTATTTTAAGCTGGAAATGAAAAAAACGATTGTAGCTTTTTAATTAATTACATTTTCTTATGTAAGCACATACAGGAGAATAACAACAGATGGTGATACTGATTCAAAAGTTTCATCTGTGGAATTCTATGACGCTTATTACCATAGTGCATATGGCTTAGCGCTGCATGCGGAGTATTGATCCGCCAACGTCATAGAACTACAGCCCGAGATTCACGCATCATCTTTATTATTACAGGAATTTACTATGAATGGGTGGTCTTTAAGGGACGACTTTCGTCTACCACTAAATTTAATCAATAGGCTTTGACCGGCATTTTACTGATGAGAGATGAAATTCGCACCAACCGGGGTATTTTAGAGCTCAGAAATCAATTAAAAAACCCTTTTTTTTTAATCTGCGTCGGGGATCAAGCCCACGACCTTTAGCTTGCAAAGCAAACGCTTTTACCATTGAGCTATAGGCGCCGGCAATTTTTTAAATATTTGCTGGTATTTAAACCTGCATCCGATCGCATGACAGTCAAGCAATAAGCTCGGCCATACTCATCGATAAGATTTTTAATCAATAAAAGATGAGATTGCCGATTTTAAAATTTGATACGGAGATTTGATTGTATCTAGCTGTTTGTATCTCTTTGATATTACTTTAAGAGCATCTAATTTACGATGCTCTTTTTACATTTCTCTAATTAAAAAAAAGGTTGTACCAGAAATGTTTTTTGTATTTTATGATTGTGTGGGTTTAGTAATACATTTTAGGCTTATTATCATTACTTCGACGTTGGACGCGTGGATTTTTTTAAATTATTTATTTTTAATGAACTGAGACCAAAACAGTTTTGTACATTTTTATATAAATTTTCGTATAAATAAACGTGGGCTGAGCGGTATGATAGTAACCATCAGAAAAATCGACTCATCAAATATTTGAATATTACGTAGACCTTTTAAATTTAGCACCGTTAAAAGGTTGTGAAAAATATTTACAAATTATATACAAACTAAGAGAAAAACAATAATATAAGCTTTCGTATTACCAACGTCTTTACCAAAAACGTAAAGAGATTGAGATTGGCAACATTAATATTATTATGTATATGTATATTGTATTCCTTTTTTGGCAATATGCTATTGAAAGTAAGAAAATAATACTGTTAGAGTACCGTGATAGGGCTAATACTAATTAAAACATGACATCAACATGATAGAGCCCTTGCTGACTCGTACCGAAAACCTCGATGTACAATCTTTCGTCTCTTATTTCTGTTCGCTTGTCATACATGTATGTCTCGCCATTGCATTGTCGGTCGAAATATTGGAAAGGAGATATTCGCCACACACGGCAAAAGCCACAATATCATGCATTATTTTATTCGTCCTTTTTGGTGAGAGAATTTACCTTTCTTCAGCGGCTGACAGAGCTTTGTAGTAACAATTTTTATGACCGTATGTTCCAGCTAGAGAGTTAATTTACACGGGTAGAAGAAGTGACGTTGCTTGGAGAGATCAGGCGAAATACCTTATATTACAAGTATAATGACGGAATATTTTTGGCGCCTGCACAACCAAGATGTATGAAATCTATGAAACCTCCCACCCACGAGTATTTGTTTGTTTCCTGTCTCACTCTTTGACTGACGTGCCTGAGACCAAAACCACAGACTGCTTCCAAGATACCTTATTATCAAATATGTGCGCAGAAATTCACAACCAATAATACTGTTTTAATAAAAGTGTTTTAAAAATTATATATACGGGGCCATGACCAAAAACGTATATTTTTAATATTACTTTAATAACATTACAATTATATTTTCAATGATTTTTTTGAGAAATAAATTTTATTTTTTTTATTTTTGGCTTCACATGAAGGCGACAAGTTTCTTCTTTAGCCTGGCCATTTCCCATCATCTGGGGTCGGCTCTCTTTGTGCACATTCGCCATGTGTGTCTGTCCTGCGTTGCAATCTCGGTCAAGCCCAGAGTTTTCGGATCCTTGTCTACAGTTGCAGTCCAGGGTGCCTGTGGTCTTCCAGGTCTTATTCTCAGCGTGGGTATGTGAGGGCTCTCTTCACCAGGTGGTCCTCATCTCTCCATGTCACATGCCCATATCACCTAAGGCGGTTTTCCTCATTTTATATAATAATATTGTATATAAATCAATTATGTTATATGTGTTTTGCGTATTTTTGTGCATATTTATGTAAAAACAAATATTTCCATAAAATAATTTGGGATCGTGAAAATAAAATAATTTAGATGTCTCAATTAAATAAATGCGAAATCAATGGCAATTGACAATGATGAATATTATTATGAAATTATAAACAATTAATAATATTCATTAAATAATTTCTTAGGTGTTCACGGCCAGATTTGATATTGTGGCTTTTGGGTTTAGCCGTGTGTGGCGAATTACTTCTTTCCAATATTTCTACCGCTATTGCGGGGGTCTCAATGTACTCATACCCACCGTACACGATTCTCCGACATGACGCTCGTGTAGGTACGTTAGGCTGACGGCTAAACTACCACCAGACACTAACTTATCACCAAGTCATCAACCCTTAAGAAGACCCCTGCAATGGCAGTCGAAATATTAAATAGAAGTAATTCGCCACACACGGCTTTACCTTAAAGCCACAATATTAATTTTATTACTAAAAAAACTTTATTTTTAAAAAATCTCTTTTTTGCGTTACTTTATTTATGTAAATGCATCAAAAATGCAATCCATTTTTTTTTTAATTCATTAAATTTCGGACTAAGAAAATACGATTGGTAAGGTCTGCATGTATTGCAAGCGCACAACAGACATTCGAAATTGCTACACGAGATGATTTATAAAGCCTCTGCCATTGGTCGAGATCGACACCGTGAATGGCACCAGCACCATGGACCAACAACACGGTCAAACAGCAATACTCTGGATCCCCACTTTAACGATCCATTCATTCATTCACACAGCGAGACGTCGTGACTTTTTATTTATGTGAACACACGCGGCAGAATGCCACCAAATGTGGCGGATAGATTAAACTTGTTCAACAGTTGATATGAGTACAGTACTTTTTTATGTAAACACATACAGAAGAATATCGACAGATGGTGATGGTAATTCTGAAATCTCATCTGTGAAATTCTATGACGCTTACCACGGTGCATATTGTTAAGCGCTGATCCGCCAGCGACATAGAATACAGCCTGAGATTCACGCGTCATCCTTATTATTCCAAGAATTTACTATGAATGGGTGGACTTTTGTCTACCACAAATTTAGATTAATAGGCTATGACTGGCATTTTGCGGGTCAGGGATCAAATTTACACCAATCATGGTAATTTAGAGTTCAAAAATCGATTAAAAAACTTTTTTTTTTAATCTCCGTCGGGGATCGAATCCACGACCTTCGGCTAGCAAAGCAAACGCTTTTGACCGTTGAGCTATATCCGCCGGAATAAGCCCGCCAATTTACCAAGCTACAACAATTTAAAACTTAAATGCATTTTCTTCACTAATTAATCAAAAATAAATAAACAAACGGTAGTCTTGAAAATTACTACGAACTAGTACATATTTAATCGATTCGATAAATTAATACACATTATTATGGTTAACATATGCATACACCCCAAGGCAAAAAATTATCAAATGACATACATGACATTTCAAAATATTGTACAACTAAACATTATTGTTTTGCATTATACTTTCAAATATTATAAGTAAATGCTAAAAAGTATTTTTCATTTGAAATAAATATGGTAGATTTTAAGAAAGACATTTCATTCATTAAATCGAGAGTAAGAAAATTTTCTAGAATCGTGTTTTTGTCAGTTATCAAGTCCTTGCCTCGAGGGTCTTCATATATTTACATAGAAGGCACATGTTAAATTTATATATTTATTAGCAAATATAATTTTATACATAATTTTACTGAAAAAACATTTATTCAATGTTGCTATCGACTAAATTATAAACATAAATTTTACAACTTCTTCAGTTGGTCTAATTCAATATCATATAATATATCATATTTGTCATACTTGAAGTTTTTACATACATTTTATATTTTATTTTATTAACTTATTTAATGTGTAAATTATATTGTAGATGTGATACAGTGCCGGTTTTAGGGGGTGGCTAAGTGGATAGGTGCCCCAGGGCGTCAAATAAGCTAAGGGCGCCGAGGGCAACCAATCTTTCTTATATTTTTAAAAACATAAACAATATAGGGCGCTAGAAAAAAAAGGCCCCAGGGAGCCGCACTATCTACAACTGGTACTGATGTGATAAATACATACAAATTCACGGAAAACGTCGTCTTTAAATGAAATTTCTCTCTAAACAAATCGTTATAAAATAAACGGCAGACGCTAGGATTTGATCCACGCACCTTTACAACCATTGTTCATTTTTTTACTCAGTTATGCCCGTAGCTATTTGCTCCGCACACTGAGTCAATTAATTAAAATGGATTGTATTATCATTGAATTAAATTAGTTGAAAATTATACAAATGGAGCTGACATAGCATGATGTAGCCCTTGCTAACTGGTACCGAAAACCTCGATATACAATCTTTCGTCTCTTATTTCTGTTCGCTTATCATACATTTATGTGTCCGCCATATTTGGGAATAGGTATATAGACCGCCGTTTATGGCGCTGGGGAGAGCCCATCACGAGTGCGGCAGTTGTGTGCTGACGGCCGACATGGTAGCATTACAGCCAGCGGCATGTCATTTGGCCTGGCTGGAAGTTTGTTAAGCTTATCGTAAATATATGTCAATGTAAAAAAGTCTGAAAAAGTCTTTGCTTTTCTGACTTGCTCCTCATCATGACGTCACGCGACGGAATAACAACCTTTTTGAAAGAGAGGAGGATGTTAGAGCTTACAAACAAATAAAAAGCGATACCGTCACAAAGTTTTGAACCTTGGAAATCTTGCATAACATCCAAACACGATACCACTGAGCAATAGCGGTATGTCTTGCCTTTTGATATATGAAAAGTCACCAGGGCCCGGCAAGATTTATTTTATATGATCTCTATTCCGATATCTAGATTTCTTACTTTTTACTATGTTGTACGTAAAATGTTTATTGGATCGTAAAATTTTAAAATACACGTCCAAATCCAAAAAAAAAAAAACTATTATTTTTTGATGGCCGTTTTGATTTTTTAACCGGCGTAAATCTTACACAAGATAATTTGTGAGCCACACAATTTATTTCATTGTTACAAAAACATAATGTAAACACCATATGGTCAATTGAATTGTTTTATTTCACTAGTATAGTAGAATTTTAATGGATGTTTTTTATGTACCAATGTTGCAGTGTACTTAGATGGTTATGTGGGGGCAAACGATGTAGAGAGCATCAATTAAACTTATTTGTAGGATCAGTATCTATTATACAACCAAGGACAGTGTCCTTTGAAGGGGTAATCGGTATAATAAAGTAAAAAATTTTATTCGTAGCAAAAGAACTTTCTGAAATTATGTGCATAATTGTTTCTGTGAAAACTGCATCTAACATTCAGACACTCAGATCAGCCAAAGCAAATAGAAGCAGCTGACGGGAGTAGTCCTAACACGGTCTTCCGCAATCGTGCTTTCAGCTACGAAGCATTAATGGCCTGGAATTCGCTGCCGGAAACCATAAGAGAACTTAAAGCGTAGGCATCCTTCAGAAGCAGACTCAAGACCCACTATTTTAATTAGAGAGGCAAAGAAGCGCTTTTGGAATGACCATCCGTCATAAAAAGCGATATTCAAATACTTCATTTTAAGTTATTTTGTACGATTCTATTTACATGTTATTGTACCCGCTATAAAAATTGATAAAGATGAAAAATTAATGCAATTTATTTATTAATATATTTATTAATTGAGAGATTTCAATTTAAAGTAGTCATGTTTTCAAATATCCATAAAAATTTAATTTAAATTTGCAATTAGTAGACTTAACTAGATCGATAATATAGTAATTGTTTTTATTTGTAAATGATAATTGATAAGCAGACCCTTTATTATTTAACGTTATATCAAAAGAAGTAGGTAAAGCTATCTAGCTTTAACATTATTTGAATAATATTCTACGTAGAATTTTATTTTCTAATTCTTTTAAGTGCCCTTAAAAGATCTATACCCTTTGAAACAAGTGTATTCTATATCAAAAAAAGGTTAATTATTCAAGTCAATGTCACAAGCGTTTTTTTTTATGTATGCACATTGCACATACAGGAAAATACCAACAGATGGTTGTAGTAATTCTGTAGTCTTATCTGTGGAATTCTATGACGCTAACCATGATGCATATGACTAAGCGCTGCATATGGAGTGTTGCTCCGCCAACGTCATAGACTACAGGCCGAGATTCACGCATTATCCTTCATTATTACAAGAATTTACTATGAATGGGTGGTCTTCACGGGACGACTTTTGTCTACCACCAATTTTGATAAATAGGCTATGACTGGCATTTTACGTGTGAAGGATCAAATTCACACCAACCGGGGGTAATTTTAGAGCATTTTTTCCTTCAGGGATCGAACCCACGACTTTTGGATTTCAAAGCAAAAGCTTTGATCATTAATCTTTACCTGCCGGCAAGTGTTATTGTCATTATAAAATTAAAGTCATATATCTTCACAAATTAAAAAGTTTTTTATTTGTACTCACTATACTCCAACAATGTTGGCAAAACAATAACAATTTCAATATATTTTCTCCAAGACAATAAAACTAAAATAAAGTTAATATAATCATCTTTTGATCAAATAGCTAATACAACATATGTCATATTTTTTTGTAGTTCCATTATCGCTCTAAGGTTGTTTTGACTATTGACTCTCGTACTTAGATCAAATAGGATGATAAATCTAGCAAGGGCACTGGTCTATGCAGTACTTGATTGAAAATCTACTAGAATCATTGTACTTAATTATTCTTAATGCGCATCTACATAAGGTGCTATCTTTGGAATCTCTTCATTTGAATCTATCGCTTTACCAATATGTCCAACGATATCTATCGCCATCTGAATGATTCATTGGAGACTTCCCTACGCATGCAGAAGATCGCCATAATCATTAATCAGCTATTCCAGGAATAAACAAACTTTTCAATAATGGTTGTTTAACTATATACTTAACTGGACTTTACCCGTCTCACACCCGCATCACACCGGAGGACAGTTTAGTCTCCTTGATGATGAGCTCATTCAGATTATGTCCAGTGGGAGTCCCCTCTGAACAATTGTGAGCATTGCACAGAAGTGCTAAAAGAAAAAACCCGTGAAAGAGATTAGAATCGCATTCATGGGTTGTAAAGAGATGAGATAGGAGATAGATTCTCTCACCGAAAATACGAGCAAAAATTGTAAATGCGTGGAATTTTTTTAGTGGCCACAAAGTCTGCATGCCCGATAGGGCCGATATATACTTAACTATGTGCATATTGACAAGGACTTTTTAGTACTGTAGGCTCGTAAAGATTTCCACAGAAGCTGTCGTTTTAAGTAAATATTAAGGAAGCATTGTTACAAATTTAATTTTATCATTATTAATACCATTTTAAGTAACGCTTTTTTAAGCTTCGCATATCCGTTCCGTAGCCGAAGAATCTGGCTGTCAAAAAAATTTGCCACATAGTTCTGTCTGCTATTAATATTACATTTTTTAAAATAGGTCTAGATTCTCGGAGGTGTTTCGGCATTCAATAATAAATTGAATTTGATACTCGTAAATAGTGGTAGTTTGTCGATAAAATACTGACTTACTCTACAGTACCTTGAGTACACCTAGTTGCCGACCCCTTTGGTATATCATATGCAAATTCACGAAGATACGCGAATAGTCCACCTAGAATTATCAGGTGAATCAAAGAACTGCGTGCGTTCTAATTAGATTAATTTATATTCAAATAACGGCCGACAAAACGACCTTATAAGGAAATGGTTACAATCCAAGTAATGTCCGAGTCGTTCACATTGTTTGACAACAGAACACAACTTGTGATACTCTCTTCGAACACTGTAAACGTAAGGAATGGCATTTAAAATTACATGCACTTCAATTAAGTATGTATATTACCATACTTGTATATTTACAATTAGCAATTATTATCACGGCAGTTTTGTTGACTATTTTACATTCTCTTTACATAATTCTTTGTCATATTTACAACAAAAGATAAACTAGCGGGTTTGTTACGTAACTTATAATGCTCGTAAATGTACCTTTATTTGGACATTAACATGGATCATATTCAAGTATAATAATTTAAATTGTCAAGTATAAAATTTATGACGGGCAGCTCATATGTATGAACAGATCGGCAGTCACAAAGTGGCAAAATAAAATTAAAAGAATCAAATACTTAGACAAAAGATATTAGTATAAGTATAAAACTAACGACCACACCATGTTTAAAAATTCGTTTCTCGTGCATTCAAGTTAAGCAACATAACACGTTGACAGTAATACGATTGGTGACCAGTCCTCGGGAGCGTCGGAGTAATTATCCAAACTCATTTAAAACACTGATAAACACAGAAAAAACACAAACACTACAGATATGCCTGCGGGTATAGCTCAATGGTCAAAGGGTTTGCTTTGCAAGCCAAAGGTCGTGGGTTCGATCCCCGGCGGAGATTTAAAAAGGGTTTTTTTAATTGATTTCCGAGCTATAAAATATCCCCGGTTGGTGTGAATTTGATCCCTCACCCGTAAAATGCTAGTCATAGCCTATTAATTAAAATTGGTGGTAGACAAAAGTCGTCCCTTGAAGACCACCCATTCATAGTAAATTCCTGTAATAATAAGGTTCATAGAATTCCACAGATGAGACTTCAGAATTACTATCACAATCTGTCGGTATTCTCCTGTATGCTTACATAAAAATAAGGTGCTTTCTCATCAAGCCCCCGAACTCTTGTATACACTCGGCAAAACTATGTGCATTGCGATAAGTTAAATATTATTAATGAATATCCTATACCTATCAATGATTTTTTTTTATTGATTTCCAATCATTTTTTATTTTATTGATTTCAAATACAAATGCATTCTTGTGAACGCATTTGTCTTAGCTTCTTTAAGGGTAGCTAATTTAAGACAAGAGATAGATCTGTCTGGCGACAGAGGTTCATGACGGCAATAGCCAATAGCAATTGTTATTTACGAAATATTATAGTACATACTAATAATATAACAATAAACTGCAATTTTGAATTACTCATAATTTCACGAGTTAACCTTTTCCATCATTATGAGCTAAATAGAGCACATCTAATAACGCATTTAAAATACAAAGCAATATTTAGTCGTTATTTTTATATAAGTCATGTTTTATAATAATATTATACTTATAATGCATGTTTTCAATAAATATAAGAACTTCTTAGGTTTTCACGGTCAGATTTAATTTGAGGCTTTTGGGCTTAACCTGTACAGACAAGCAAGGACAACCACAGTCTGACATGACGCTCGTGGAGGTACGTTAGACTGACGGCTAAGCTACCTCCAGACATCAACTCATCACTAGGTCATCAACACTGAAGAAGACCCCTGAATTGGCGGTCGATATATTGGAAAGAAGTAATTCGCCACACACAGCTAAACCCAAAAGCTACAATATCAAATATAATAACGTTTTATTTTATTAATTGCATTGATACACTATTATGATGTTCATAGTAATTGATCATGTGCTAATGCAAAATGAAAGCTGCTCTAACGGTCCCCAGTATGATTCATTGTCACGGCCAGATGGTGATATCTCATAATACGTACAAGAACGCATACCCTGCATAAAACTACACCACTCCGCTAACAAAGCTCTGTCTTTTACTAGTGTCTTCGTTGTAATATCAATCCGGTGGATTGGTTTGCAGCAACAGAATCTTGCATTTCGATCTCCATTCCTGTCGGTCCTCCACAAGCCTCTTCAGCTCAGCATAAGAGCTACAACTCGTGTCCTCTACAGTTTCTACCCTCAACCATCCCCTCCACAATGTCGTGAAGAAGATCATCGTGGCGCATGATGTGACTGATCCATCGGGCTTGCCTCTCTGAGATGGTTCTTATTAGGTGCCTATCTTACTAGCGTATAAAGGTTTAAATTAACCTTTCTTATTTAATCATTAATTATCCACGCAATTTTGCAAAAATCTACATTGGTTTTCAGACTTCGTAGTTTTATTACAATACTTGGTAGTTAGCCCCATGCCTTTACCCCAACCTGAAGGTGCAGAACTTTTCTGCCAAAAATTTTCTTTGTTAAGCTGGTCGGTTATCTGTGTAAGCTACCTAATGTTCGCCATCAACTTATCTAGAAGAAGAGAGCTGACTTAGGAAAGGTAATGTTTTGGATCCAATGCAACGACACGCTTCACAGCATTCTTTAAAGATGCACATCTTCCATCAAGATATTCACCACTGCAACTATACCAAACGTTTGACGGATATATGTATGCTGGTAGAAATAAGTATTTGCGGTAGGCCTGTATTTCTATGTTCAATTACTAATTCAATGCTGTGGTAGTTAGTTAAATGAATAGGCAGTAAATAAAATTATTAAGCAGTAGACTAAATAAATTGGCAGTATCCACTGTTGCAGTATGAATGTGGTCAGTTATAAAATTTAAATGACAGTAATATTTTCATTATTGGTAAAAGTTCATTTAAAATGAATGAATATTTAACTCATCAAATGGAAACCTAACCTTACCTATTATTAATTAACATTCGTTAATTACTTCCAGCAAATTTAGTTTTTTTCTATTGCCGATTGATATTTTTCTACTGCCGAATGATTATTTTTTACAAACTTTTTATGTATTTATTACTGACCGTTTGCTAAATAATTTCTGCCCATTAATTGAATTAAAAGCTGCCAAAAAAAATAGTTGATATGCGATAAGCAAGTTGTGGTGGGAGAACACTATTTCGAAGGGATAGTGGATGATTAGCAGGTCAAGTTCTTCAGTAAAACATAACTTATAGATATAAAAATTGATCATCAAACAGTTATTATTTGTCCCTTAAAAACGTATTTCAAATAGAGCTACAATAAGACTACATTGAAGTAGATTTCATACGTTTTTCTTAATTTAAAACTATTTTCTGTTGCATAATATTTAATAATACTGTTGTATACTATACTCGTTTATTATATATACATACATTTGATTTTTAATGACGGATTCTAGGCTTTAAAAATATTATTACACAGATAATTAAACCTTTCAGAAGACGTAGATAGAAAATGAAATTTATTTAAGAAGTATTTGAAGACATTTTTTGTATGAAAATCGATAAATTTTATGTATGGGCAATAATACACCTACATGCAATCTCATAACGATACATTATCTCAGAATAATCTGCCTATTTATATATTATTTACATATTTATATAACAAAACTGAAGATAATATCGTTTGACGTTTTTTATTTAAATTAGATTTAAAAGCTTTCGAATAATTTGAAAATTCAGCAATCGACTCAATTCGAATTAATATTTTAGTGGTTACGTAGTAGTAGATATCCATCAGCTTTTTCAATATAATATGATAGTACCGTGCACGGTACGTATTACTCGTAAGTATTGATGAAAAAGGTATTCGTGACTATGAAAATAGAATAACCCAATCGATATTTGTGACATCAATAGAAGGAAAATTTATTTCTTGTGCTTAAAAATAGCAAACATGATGGCTTCGCGTGTTTTTCTGGTATATTTTAAGACAAACAATAAAGGTTAAAATATAATCGTCAGAAACAACAGGATCAGATCCTGTTGGAATGGAGATCCATGGAAATTAAAGACGCTCCAGCGTTCCCAAGGCGGAAAACGAGCTCTTTCTGCATTCCTTAAGTTAGCCAACTAAACATTCATATGCAAAGACATTCCTTAAGGTAACCAACCTATAATTGCTACTCTGCTTTGTAATTATTAAAGCGAGGAAGCCTCAGCCGTCGACTCACCGCAAATCTTAAAAAAACGTCTCTTCTATTCATATATATATATATAATCGTGTCGGAAACAACAGGGTCAAATCCTGTCTTCTAGAAGTGGGCGACGATGATAGCGTTACTTCCGACCATCATCAGGTCTTCCTGGGTGCAGCTACTCGGACACAGCACACACTCCAGAAGGTGTGACAGGGTCTGCTGCACGCCGCAGTCACATTCAGTCGGTCCGCTGTAAAACTGCCAGGCTTTCATTTGTACCCACGTCTTGCATACTCCGGTCTGAAGTCTGTTAAGGGACCTCAAAATATTCAATTCCTGGTCGTGTCCAGGAGCTAGGTCCTCTTTCGGGTTAATGATCTTAATAGAAGCATTCAGCTTTTATTGAAACTGTCTTGTAAATTTGTCGAACGCTATATCCTTCCCTTTGTATGATAATAGATTAACTAACATGTTTGTTAAATTAAACATAAAAAAATAATGACTGAGTTTTGATGGCGAGCAGTATCGTTCTGAGGCAGCATGTACGCAAGTTATGCAAGTGAAGTTCACTGACTAATCCTATTTATTGCGCCAATGATCTCACTACACGGGTGATCGATCACCGTAGGATCCACGCGTCTCTGACCGGATAATGAAAACAGGATCCCTTGTAAGTATTTTGTATGATCCTCCTTAAGTCTTTATAATATTATGAAAATGTTTACTACCGTTCGAAGTAAGATACTTAATCGGTTGTGTTTTATTTTGTGTTTATTATTGTATGCCATCATAGATTAAATAATTAGGACGTCCTAACAGTGAAGAGTTATCTAAAATTATTATTTATTATGTGAATACTGGCAACTCCATAAATGCCAAAGCGCCAGTGTATTGGCTTGTAAGAACAGGTGCTTTCAGATAATACTGGGGTACGATAGTTTCGCTTTTTCAGGCATATCAAAGTGAGGGATCTTATAAGGCAGCCTTCAACATTCAGTTAAAAAACCTTGAGCATATACTTTGAATAATGTAGAAGCGCATAAACTGCAGCAGCCTTTTTTCAGGTCATCAGGCTTTCATTGCTAGGAATTAAGCATACGAGTAAATATATTGGCTTTCAGAGAGATAGACACATGGTCTGTAAGGATTATATTTTTCAGTAAGAGAACTATGTAAAATTGACAGATATTTCATGTTTTTCACTCGTATGTTTTGACACGAAACGTAATATGTAACGATAACAAACGAAAGAATACCGCATTACAATAAATTGTGTTTTTCGCTAAGAGCTTCTAGCGAGCGTAGTCTGCCACATTACATTAAATATAGCATGTTCTCAACAAAAAATATTTCTTATTAAGCCTTGACGAGGTATTCGATTAAAATTTATTTTACAACTAATGCATTGCACCTGGCGTCACTATAAACAGAACAGAAATATTTTGATTTTAATTCATATTTTTTTATTATCATTAAAAATCAAATTCATTAAAACTGAAATCAGCATGATAGAGCTCTTGCTTAGTGGTACCGAAGACCTCGATAAACAATCTTGTGTTTCTTATTTCTCGTCGCTTGTCATACATGCGTCGTCATTTTATAATGTCGTTAGTAATAACTAATAAAAACTAAGTACATAGATCGCTATAGACCACGGCGCCGCACGGCAGTGAGTCGTATACCGACCGCGAAATAGGTCGTGGCCCGGCCTGAATGCTGTGACTAGGTCCGAACCATAAGTTTGTAAAGTCAATGTGCTTCAGAAAAAGTCTTTGTTTTGCTTACCTGCTCCTCATTCTGCCACCACGCGACTGAAGAACAACCTTTTAACGAGAGGAGGATGTTAAAACAAAGGATTGTCGCTTACCATAAGATAATGTATGTAATCGAGTATAATTCTATGAATTGTTTGCGTAACTAAGGCAACTAAAATCAACAAGTAATAGATTTTAGACTCTTGATAATGTTTTTAAATTTAAATTAGGTGTTAAAATGTTTTTAATGATACAGAAACCTTCCCAAGGACGCTATCAACATATTTACAAAACTTCGTTGTGAATGGCTAAGAAGAAAAGGCATTTCACCCTTTCATTACGGCTCGGTGGAATACAAATTAAACTTTCAGTTATAAATCTAGTATTTGAAGAATAAATGTACTTATTTGGTCTATTTTCATATATCACATTAGTTCTTGTATTGTTTAGCTATCAGATGATGCATAAAAAACTATTCTAAGTAAGTAGAAAAACGATATATCACGGGTACCGATCTCAACGGTAGGGGAATCTTACACGGCATATATCGGGTACCGATTCAAACAGGTTAAGTATCAAATAAACAAACATACTCTTACATACGTTAATATTTAATTGTGCAGATTATTTAGTTAAAGAATTTTCTTACATATCGTCCTCATTTCTATCATAAGTGATGAAACTTGTGCATAAATGCCAATTCATAAAATAAATGCAATAAAATCTTATGGCAACATTTATTTTGTTTGCATACGTGTCTTACTTACCATATAAGATGCTGCATAAGAGTCGAAGGATCAAAAGTGCAAGATGTAATTATATTGAACTTTTCATAGTAAAATATAAACAACTTGCTTTCACTATCAGTTATTAGACTTTACGACAATTTGCGCTTTTGTGAACATATCGAGAGGTAAGACTTAGAGGTTAATGCGTGCGGTTGTTATCCGAGATATTTAGAGTTCAATTCCAGACGAGATTTAAGCATTTTTAATTTTTGAAGTCAAGAATTTTTAAATTTATTACAGCTTACAATATTATAAAGAACATTACAATAATAAATATATATATTTTGATATCAGCTTGATATAGTTCTTTTAGGCTGATGCCGTAAAACCTCGAAAAACGACTTTTTGTCTCTTATTTTTCTTCGCTCGCCTGACATGCACATAATAATGCTAGTTTTAATTATATAAAATTACACGGCGTTTGCATAAATCATTTTTATTTTTTTTGACAGTCACTCCATTTCATGTTGGTTAAACTGTCATCCTTAATTTGCTTTTTTGATGCGATCATTGTGAAACGCCATACCGGTCGGATAAAGAAATCAAGTCTGTATTATAAATAAACGCGATTTTGCGAACAAGTCTTTTGCTTGGTAATCTACTCCTGCATCCTTCCTCCACGCAGCCACGTGACATTTTAAAGACAGGGGATGTCAATATATTAAGTTAACTTGACCCTCACTTTTTATAGTACAACAATTAATTCTTTCCATACATATTTTGTGACACCAATTCCTTATTTATATTTTTTAATTGTTTATTTTATCATTTATGTATTATTGTTAAGTAAGTTTTAACAGGTTTAAGCAAATAGTCATTTTTCTATATATATTCTGTTTGCCAGTAATTGGATAAGCACTCTTCTATGATATGTACCCATTACTAAGATATAAATTTTATTGTATGGTACTGTTGGCAAACCTTAATAAATTAATAAAAAATAAAAAATAAAAAACCTATCGATCTCCTCTATCAGAGAAATTATTTAATTTGTATCTTAAAATTCACATATATCTTAACACATACAGGAGAATACCGACAGATGGTGAGAGTAATTCTGAAGTCTTGTCTGTGGAATTCTATGACGCTTACGTTATAGACTACAGCCCGAGATTCACGCATCATCCTTATTATTACAGTAATTTACTATTAATGGGTGGTCTTCACGGGACGACTTTCGTCTACCACCAATTTTAAGTAATAAGCTATGACTGGCATTTTACGGGCGAGGGATCAAATTCACACCAACCGGGGGTATTTTTGAGCTCAGAAATCGGTTAAAAATCTCTTTTTTTAATCTCCATCGGGGATCGAACCTACGACCTTTAGCTTGCAAATCAAACGCTTTAACCATTGAGATATACCCGCTGGATATGCGAGTATGGAATAAAAACAAACAATAATCGTTAACACAATACTATATGTAGCGCTCAAATATCTGAAATAATGGTAAATGGGATTTAAATCCACATTTAAAATCTCTTCTTCGCCGTCTGATGGTATTTTCATTTATGTATTTACATAAAAACGGCTAGTTAATAGTAATGTCATGAGTTCGTTATACGCTTCTTGAATTTCCTACGACCGTTATATATGGAAGGGGGATCATACGTGCTGGGAGTACACCTCTATAGCTACTGAAGGCATTAAGAAAACCTCTGATTAAATAACTTGGTCTGAATCGATTCAGTATCAACCGCATGTGCATATCTAGGATGTTATGACAACTTTAAGTAGGTGAAGGAGAATCTATAATATGTGATCCAGGTTCCTGTTCTTGTAAGAGGCGAAGATCTTGACGTAACCATAAAACGGTGAATCTTGGTAATCATTATCATACATTAGATAAGAAGGTGAAATTGTATAAAAGAGCAAGAATTTCCGGGATCGGATAGTATTACGAGTAGTTAGCGATGCCTCAGTCAAATCGATGAAATGTAATTTTCATGAAAGGAATGAAAAATTATATTATTATATCTTAATTAAAAATTTAGATAAATAACCAAGATGTGTTAACCATTCCAAGAGATTTTACAATATCTTAAAATATACTATTGTAATAATTTATTTTTATTAATAATTAATAATTGAATAAAGGCAGTTTCCAGAGCTCCAAAATCAAATTGAATCTAATTTAGTATTGTATATATATGGATCATTGCTAGTTTAGGTTAGATTTGGTTAACAGAATTAGATATTTTTATGGTTTTTCAACTACCTAAACTTGTGAGTTTCTGGTTTGTGCCACCCTTTATAACAAAATGGTCTAAAGCTCGGGAGCGTTGGACTAATCATAGGACTCTTTAAAAATTCAAATTAAAAGATCACCCAAAAAATGCCTCCGATACACCCGCTCTTTAATAATCATTAGAAATTTCGCTTTGGAGACCGTCGGTAATCATGTATGTTTCCAGGTGCCTCTCAGAGCTTCAACGAACATATTTATTTCTACTTAAAAAATTTCGACAACTTTCCAAGACATCTAAAACCTAGAGACCTGAAGAAAACATCATCATCATCACATTGTCCGCTCCCCTAATTGAAACATATGGCTTTCACGAACTGCCACCACAAAGCTCTGTCAGCCACCATAGTCTTCGCCTCATCCCATATTGGCCCTGCTTCCTGCAGCAAAGAAAACTAACCTGTTGTTCATACTTTTTTGCGACATGTCCAAGCCACTTTCATCTTTGTCTCTTGTTTGCTAGAAAACACTTTCAAGTCTAACATGTAACATCGCCAAACCTCACAAAGTCAAACCAAATAGCCTCTACACATTTCAGTGAAAGTACCTTCTCAATAGCCATTGTATATAACCAATTGTATTTTCGCAAGTATTTCGCTGAATTGTTCTTGAAATGTGATGTTTTAAATTGTGTCTTATATTTTAGTATTTAAAGTTATTTTTTAAGCCAAATACCAACCGTGTATATTATATAACCTTTAAGCGATGGGTTTTTTCAATAAAAACGCTTCGTAATAATCCAGATGCGATCTGGTATGTTAAATGCTCACAATAATAAAGATCATTACGCGATTAAATCTCCCGGAATTATTCAAGAAGTATCCCGAACGTAAGATGGCCAGGACATAATGTCATGAGCCGTTCGGAGGCTTCACATTTTTCCTTTTAATTTAAATGTAAATTCGGCTCAGGGACAGGGTGACTACATTTTAGTGTGGGTCCAACCAGAACATAAATATATACCTGGCTGTATGAAAACTTACGTGAACTATATACGATTATGTTCCCACAGATACATTGATGTCTCAGAACAAGGCATCAACAATGGTAATTGACAGAACTGAGTACCAACTATTTTGTGAGCTTTTTTACTTCCTTGATATTTTATTATTACGAGTACGCAGTGCCGGCTCTAGACTCTGCGGCGCCCTAGGTCAGTTTTTTTCTAGCGCCCCACATTGTGTGTATTTAATAATATATATGAGATAGATTGGTCTCGACGCCCTTAGCTCATTTGACGCCCTGGGCGACCGCCTCACTGCGCCACCCCCTAAAACCGGCACTGCAAGTACATTATTGTTTTTTTTGTTAATTATCATTCTTCCCATACATATATACCATATAGTAATCACAAATTGCGGCCACTAAGTTCTGTCAATTTCCGATGATGTATCTTGCTGAAACATAAATGTACCCATGGGAGCATATATAGCCCCCGACATCCTCCAGGGTAGGATCCCAGAAGATATGACAGCCTTATAGTTTTTGTTATTATTATTGATTAATTGATTAATTTTTCAAAATATCAAAAAATGTTATAGTTGTGACCATATTCGGATGACCCTTGAGTATTTTACTTAAATTGATTTTTACCTGATTCGATTTTTTAATGTTTCACATGTTTACCATAATAAATTAATAGCTTTTACCCACTTTCAAAGATTTTAAATAACTCCATTTATTGTAAAAACCCGTTGATATTAGCTCGATATAACCCTTGCAGGCTGGTGCCAAGAAGCCTCGATATGCGTAGTAATATAAGACATGGCGCTGCGTCGCCATTATCTGTCACGCCATTAGTTCTTTAATTAGGCACTATATTAATTTAGGCGCTGTGCTGTCACAACTACTGGAGTCTCAGTGATTATCTGTTCGAGACCTGTGAGGAGCGTAGAAATTTCCATCTCTCGGGCAGATGACCGAAGTTTGTCAATCTAAAATATATTTCAATGTGCTTCTCGAAAAGTTATTTGATTGGTGACTTGCTCTCCATCCTTTCACCACGCGTTACGATGACGATCCCGGCAACATGTAGTCGTCTTCCAACTAACAGGGATGTCACATATTCTAGTACATATAAATTACTTAGTAATATAGTCAGAGATCATTAATTTTTTCTGAGTATAAAAAAAACTGTCTAACGAAAAAAATATCGTTTGAGTGGTCAGTTAGTTGGCAATGTGAAGAGCTGGTCATCCTACTGGTAGACTTCTTCGCTTGTCGACAATATTGGCCTCTGTCAGATGGAAATGTGGCCGAGCGATAGCTTCGGTGACATTCTTCGGAGCTGCTCTCGTTGCTCCGGATGCCTTCGCCCTATAAAGGGACACAACCGCTAATTTATTCAAACACTTTGTCCATATCGAGCGAGCAGCTCGGTTCCTGGAGTCGGACACAATGAAACACCAATTATAAATATTACCATTTATATCACTGCTCGATAAAGTCAACCTGTTCTCTGTGAAGTTTGATATACTAGTAACGATGGCTTCAAATTGAAACATTGTATCTACGTTAATCATTATATTTAATAAAGCTAACCACACGGCTCAAATCAAGAAGAAATTTCCTACTGTTGACAACGGAACTAAGGATACCTGAGGCCACCCTGCGGCTAGCTCCCGGACTCAACCAGGGGTGGAATATATGGATGTCCCTTAACAGGCCTCGGACCGGAGTATGTAAGACGAGGACACAAATGGAATCCTGGCAGTTAACAGCGGACCAACTGAATGAGACTGCGGCGTGGAGCAGACCCCGTCACACCTTCTGGACTGTGCGCTGTGTCCAAGTAGCTGCACCCAGGAAGACCTGATGATGGCCGGGAGTAACGCCATCGACGTTGCCCACTTCTGGGCAGACAGGATCTGACCCTGTTGTTTCCGACACGATTATATATAGAATATTTGGTGAAATAAAATTGAAAGTGTGCAAAAGTGGAATGTTCTAACAATTGTCATTGCATATATGGATTTTTTTAATATTTATAAGAATATTATTTTACTATTTCAATATTCTAATCTACTTTTATATATCATTGACTATATTACAATATTATTAGTATTTAAATATGCATATACTATACATAAAATTCTTTTTGACGCGTCAATTCAAGCAGAAAAATAACGGCAGGAGCGCTATGAATACCTGGGCATAGTTGGTTTCCAAGGTCCGCGGTTCGCATCCCGCTTCTGCCGTTATTTTTCTGCTTGAATTGACGCGTTAAAAAGAATTTTATGTATAGTATATGTATATTTAAATACTAATTGTCATTGCATCTGCCTTTTCTTCTTTTTTTTGGTAACATATATGATTCACGTGGATCTCCAAAACAAGGAACTTGAATAGACGGCAACTATATTATCTGAAACAATTTCTTGAAAAATGGTTAATTACAGGTAATTTGTTGGATATGGGAAGAAGAGCGTGAGTAGGATGGAGCACCGCTCTGTACATTTATCGTTATTTATTATTATGCTTATAGGTACACTGTTTGTTTCTATTATTGAAAGAGTATTTATTAGAAACGGAACTATTCCAGAATGATTGAATGAAATGGTTTGATTGGATTTGCTGAAAAAGTCAAAATCATGAAATTTTTGACGAGATGTAATCAAGTTTAATTTTATGAATAAAAAATAACCTTTTAAGAACACTAAACATTCTTAAATAATTTTGAACAGGATATAGTTGACATTGTTTTATTTTGAATACAACTCTAATGCTTATTATTGATAGACATGTACAATTTACATCTTCTAAATTTATTCGATATCATTTTTTTGACACATATATGAGAATACCGACAGATGGTGTTAGTGAAGCTGAAGTCTCATCCGTGGATTCTAAGACGGTTACCGTGTTACGTATAGCAAAGCGCTGCATGTGGAGTAGACTACAGCCCGACATTCATGTATCATCCTTATTGTTAGAGGTATTTGCTATGAATGGCTTTTCTCCACGGGAAGATTTTCATCTACCACCAATTTTAATTAATAGGCTATGACTGGAATTTTAAGGATGAGGGAACAAATTCACACCAACCGGGGGTTTTGATTTTAGTGGTCAGAAATCGATTGAAAAAATATTTATTTTTTATTTACAATATTAAATTCATTGCGACTGAGAGCATGGTATATCATTACGAAAATAAAAATTAGCATGTTTAACATATAAAAATACAATACAAAATAAAATACATAATATTGTAATATTCCGGGAAGAAAAATTTTAAGTCTAAAAAGAAATCTAAATAGTATACTTAGGACAATACTGAGGACCTGGAACCAAAACTACTGTATACTTAAATTTAAATTTTTAGTTAAATTTGTGTAGTATCCGTCGTAAGTCCGACAAGGCCTTGGTCGTTTGCACCTACGCTGTATACCAGAGACTAAGCACAAATCAATCGATGACTTATTATTATAAATTGTCCCTATTATTTCAATTAAATTGAATATGCAGCGCGATAATAAACATCATAAATCATGATACTATACTATCCGGGTAAGTCCAAAAACATATTATGCTTCAAAGCGACTTTAAAAATTCATTAATCATTTATTAAATATATGTGAAAATATTTTTACAAAGTTTACATTCACTTGTATAAAATGTAAGAGTCTAAAAATATATATATGGAGATTCAATCAAACCTCAAAGAAAAAAATATTGTTAAAATAACTACGAAACGGGGTGATTTTCCTAAAGAAAGTAAGCGATTAAATCAAACCTAACCTAACATAACAAATTCTAACAGCTTCAACGAATTGTGTTTGAAATGTCTTAGAAATTTATTCAAATCTCCGATTTTATCATCCTTCTGCAGCATACAATATATCTCTATATTGTATGTACCTAAATGTATGGGAAATATCAGTTATTAATATTTCTTACAATAAAAAGTGTGCAGAAATATTTCCTTCGTCATGTAATCTGATTATATTAAAGCATTGCGTATGATAAACTATAGCACACTAACTTTGTGATTGTTTTTTTTGCTACTATCATGGTCACTCTTCCGAACTTTCTTAATACATCTCACCTGCGCCCGTTCATTAACTCCTAAACAGTGGAAGGTCTTCTGATCTTTCTCAAACGTTTACATGTAAAAATCTGAACAGTTTATTTAGCGTAATTAACATCCCAGGTAGGCTTTGAAACTCAATATATATTTCCACAAAAAACATTTTAATCCCTACCGTGCATACAATCACTGAACACCCTTTCTACACACAGCTTTTAGCTAACACAATACAGCGAAATTTAATCCAATGTAAGGCTTAAACCTTAGCAAGTCCTCTCTTGCAAATATTAACGAGTATATATTATGATATCAACTCGATATAGCCCTTTCAGGCTGGTGCCGAAAAGACTTTAAGTAGCTATAAGACGCGACGTTTACATGCGCCATTTTATTATTTGATTTTAACAGTCACTACGTGTCATGTTAAAGCGAATAGTTCACCAGATGGCAATGTGTGGTCTGCGGACGCTGCGACTGTTACTGCACAGTTGTTTGAATTGAAAATTTAATTGAAATGAAAATTGTTTGTGGCCCGGGTAGTATACCGAATTTCGACAGTTTTGTTTTTACCTAAAATAAATTTTACCTGCTGCTCATCCATCTACCATGCGTTTCGATGACGATCCCGGCGATCTGGAGTCACTTTATTGCGACGGGGGATGTCAATAATTTTATCCGGATGCATGCCATGGACTGCACTGAAGGACCAAAACTCATAATATAAATCAACTAAGGGGCTAAAAAATGTGTCTAAATAATTATATATAATCGTGTCGGAAGCAACAGGGTCAGATCCTGTCTGCCCAGAAGTGAGTGACGTCAATGGCGTTACTCTCGGCCATCATCAGGTCTTCCTGGGCGCAGCTATTCGGACACACTCCAGAAGGTGTCTGGGAAAGGACAGGGTCTGCTCCAGGCCGCAGTCACATTCAGTCGGTCCGCTGTAAAACTGCCAGGTTTTCATTTGTGTCCTCTTCTTGCATACTCCAGTCCGAAGTCTGTTAAGGGACTTTCCATATATTCCACCCCTGGTTGCATCCAAGAGTTAGGATCTCTTTCGGGGCAATCCAAGAATTGCCCTCAGTTGCTCCTCTCCACATGTTCAGCCGCAGGGTGGCCTCAGGTATAAACATGTAAGTAATTTAAGCGATAAAATATGTTTGAGAAATCAAAATTGTTAATTACAAGCATTTAACAATGATGCAATGGCAGCAGGCTTTCGCAAATGAGTGAGCGCCACTCTCGTGATGTAGTTAGTTCTCCTTCATTCATCGCCCACGTCAGTGAACTTGAGTGTCTCATGTACATAGAGCCGCTCAATCGAGTGTCTAAGAGAGCCCGATCGTTTGTCAGCATTATCAGGTTTATGGCTAAAACAATTTCGTAACTTCCTATGCTTAATATGTCTAAGGTACGCTGCTGCCCACGCGCACAAAACACCCACTACTGCCACACTTTTCAACAGCTCTGGACCAAAACTCAGCATATCATCTATGCTACGAAAACAATCTAAGTAAATCATCATCATCAAACTGTTAACGTCTACTATTGAACGTTAGTCTCCCGGATAAGTTTTCATACTTCTTTATTCTCTGTCCTCTGTATCCAGGCTACTCTAACTACAATAACAATAGAAAGACGTACATTTTATGAATTTATTACATGAATTTATTACAATACAATCATAAAAAAAATCTCCGACGTCTCTAGTTTTATATATACGGTAACTATCCATTCAATTCAATCAATTCCGAACATAACTCACCTCTTTTTCTTCTAGGGATGCTTTCTTTCCATTCGTTAGAGTCCCGGAGGAAAACTGCTGCTCTCAAACATCCATTACTTCTTCTTTGCGGTGCAATTCACAACCCTGGGATTCTTGAATGTTTTAATTTCTACTTTCCAGAAAAGTACACCCGTGCTCGTAGCCATCCATTGTTTTTGATCCCCAGTTGATATTTGTGGAGCTTCGAGCACACAATTTAGTACAACGGCAATGGCGCTCCTAAATGGCCTACCAGCACACCTCAATCCTTTTCTTACATCCTTTTCCTCTTTTGTCGAT
Organism: Glossosoma conforme; assembly: GCA_022606575.1. NCBI lineage: Eukaryota > Metazoa > Arthropoda > Insecta > Trichoptera > Glossosomatidae > Glossosoma > Glossosoma conforme. Next base: position 784,519 of record JAGTXR010000101.1, on the reverse strand, counting down.
GATATTGTTCTTCTAGATCTCTGTGATCTTTGACACTTGCCATCTTCTTTTTCTTTTTTTTCTCTTTTGTATGTATTGTATGCTTACGTATACTCTATGTTTCTTATTCTTTATTATTCTATGTACTTTGGAACTGCGGTTCTGTTAAATAAATAAATACATATTTTTTTCTTCAGCAAGAAGCTATTTTCAATTTACGGATTTAGTTTCTCACTGAAGCCGAATCGTATCGTTTTTAAAATATACTTTTAAAATTTATCACACAAATTATGTCATACGCTGTGATTGGAAGTTAATAGTTGATTTGTATGATATTTTGAACAAACTCTATATCTAACAAAACACGCAAAATATTCCTTATTTAGAATCATGTATTTTTAATCTTATATAGAAACAAATGAGGGATATGACCATCCATGATTTGAGAAGTTAACCTACAAGTACACATATGTTTATAAAAGTTTGACTGTATAAGAAAGTTAAAAAAATGGCAAACAATCTTACTTGATTACAAACACAATTCATTGCTGAAAAATAACAATCACATTAATATTATCGTGCTCCTCTGAACTCCAACACTTTCCTTTATACACCTTATACGTTAACTAACAGTCGCACATTTATTAACCACTAAGACCAAGAACGAGTTATATTTTAATTGTTGTTACTACAGGCTTGTAGTAAGCTTTCAATTTAATCAACCCTTACACAAACAGTATATGTATACAAGTATCCTATACATACGCAGCTCTCTAATGGAGCACTTTAACCTAAATTGAAGAGTTTTCGCCCTTTACTAGTTTACTTTGAAAACACATATTGACTTTTTAGCTGTGTCGTATGCATTGTTTTTGTTTGTGGTTGTTTTTTTGTCAATGAAGAGAGGGTATGGCGGGAGTGAGCGGCCGCTAGTTTTATCAATGGAGTCTCAGTCATCGCCATTGAGGCAAAACATTCATAAGCCATTAACAAGGGCTTGTGCATTAACGGATCTTTGATAGTAAATATGCTCCAGATGGCCACAAACGTGGCATTAATTACTTGTGTACAGAAAGTCACGCACTTTCAAGCCGAAATAACGTACACCTGTCTACGTTACGAATAATTTCTTGTTTTTAAATGAATTAATTGGTAGTATAGTCAATGCTCTTTATTACTTGATACTTATGTTTTATCTAAATATTAAGACAACTTTGTTTAGGTAGTTTCTATGCTCAACAGTAACGAAAGAGACCTGCAGACCGCCTCACACCTAAGATCCTGCTCCATATGCCCAACAAGTTGCACATTTCAGGACCTAATGCCTGGCAACACACGAGCTGTCGATGTTGCCAGATACTGGAAAAAATAAATTGACGTCGCTGACACAAAGAAGAATAAGAAGAGTTACGAAAGAGAGAAAATTTAATGTTTATAAAAAATATTTTTTATCAATGTGATTCTATTTCATTCTATTAAATATTATAAATAGATTTATAAAGAGCTTTATTGTTGAAATTAAAAAAGTTTTCTCGTAATTTATGTTTCTTTATATTAAATTATATAAATATAATTAACAGTGTATTTAATTAGAGACCATCAATTTCTCATATTTTTACTAGAAATTTCTTAATTGTTCTAAGACTTTTAGATACTGTGATATTGAAAGACTGAAAAATTATACTATCATATTGAAAACTTACTTTAAAGTTAATTAAGTAGGACTCGAATAATACTATTATATCCTCGAGGATATTTACTAACACATGTCGTAGTTTTAAGTGAATTCCGGTAGTCTTATTTAAAGACATACAGGAGAATCCCGCTAGATGGTAATAGTAATTTTGATGTCTCATCTGTGGAATTCTATGACGCTTACCATGGTGCATATGACTAAGCGCTGCATGTGGAGTGCTGATCCGTCAACGTCATAGACTACAGCCCGAGATTCACGCATCATCCTTATTATTACAGGAATTTACTATGAATGGGTGGTCATCACGGGACGAATTTCGTCTACCACCAATTTTAATTAATAGGCTATGACTGGCATTTTAAAGGTGAGGGATCAAATTTACACCAACCGAGGGTATTTTAGAGCTCAGATTTTTTTTTTATTATGATCTCATCGGGGATCGAACTCGCGACCAGCCAAAGGGCTTGCAAAGCAAACGCTTTGACCGTTGAGCTATATCCGCCGACAGTCTTTTTATTTTTCTCAATAAATAATAATAAATACATCTCAATATAACAAATTACTTGGATGGGTGGCCGCCTGGAAACATAAGGTTAAGTGGCCCTGTAGGACCAACTAGTCCAGGCATCGGAGCGTTCGGCCAATCTTCCAAATTTCTTTAAACAAATGATGAAAAAAAAACGTTCAACAAAAACATATACTCGTATGCCTCAAATACTTCGTCTGTTTACATTAAAAGCACCCTTTACCTTTAGTTGAATATGTCGAAATTTTTCAATAATCACTTAACTTTCACATCTATCTTTTTTTACCTTTTTCACTTATATATACTATTAAGTTTTACTAAAGGTATCAATCTTACCTGTCCGTTGCCAGCCCTGTATTAGATGAAGCAATAACAACACCATTTACTTTATTACAACCAAACCGATATCAGCCAACATCTGACGTCATAAAAATGACGACATTCATATAAATTTCAGTATTTTTTGTCATTTTAATACATGAAGCAATTAAAATAACCTTTATACCCAACAACATGTGTTTGAATAGTGGATAGAAGCATCGTGTTTGTCATCCAGCTTACCTTTAAATAGTAAATACATCGTTCTTATCACAACTTTCTGATAATATTTCCAACTTAATGATCATCTCATATTTCGTATCAGCTCCCTATTTGTAGCACACACTCACCACGAATGACCGCACACATATCTGTCAATCGTCATTATTTTTACTTCGTTCCAAGTAATCTCAACAATCAAAGTTCCGTCGAGTGCATTCCGAACATCATTAAGAAATAGAGCCCTTAAAGTGCTATTATGCACTAGTTTTCGAAGCATATTTCAACGTTTCTTAATAAATCAACGCAATGCATTGTTCCAAGACCCATTCAGAATGATTCGAGCCCAACGTTGCTTGACTTCGATGATTAAACCAGAAGCAGTGTTTCAATATTGTTTTTGGTCAAATTATCAAAGAAAATCGTAAATAAAATTCACATTTAATTCGAGATTACGTCTTGCTTTTGTAGAGGTCAGTTGCATCGATAATTTTGTATATGTTATACGGAAATTTTGAAATTAAATTGTTATAGATCAAGATGAAAGGTTTGATAGCTGACAGACTAGTTGACTACGGAGGACATTTGAGACAATTTTAGAGCGAATACTGTAAAGAAATATAAATCAAGTCTTATTTAATTTTAACATTCCATAACGTTATTTTGAAATTACATTATGTGCCCACTCATAATTTATTTTCCCTGAAATATTATAATCATGAATATATTTAAACTTTATTTACTACGACCTACGCAGCACACTGAAAAGTCCCATGTGCTCCGTTTCTCATCATATTAGATGAATAGAATTTTCCAGTAAAATTGTTAAAAGAAACAGGTATTATATATTTTCTTCGCAGAATACATTAAATTTAAGTTATTTAATATTTACCCAAAAATGTTATTAATATTTTACCATTCTAGGTATATATCTTAAAAGGAACAGTATATATTGCTTCTTAATTCTAATAACAGTTCCATCAACATTCATCCTTTTGTTACTGGAGTATACTTATATTTTTGAATTTTCAGCAGTTTTGAATCCATAAATCACGTTTGATTTATATGGCCTTATAAACTATCCTTACTTCAACCAAAATAAATATGAATCAAATGTAGTATCAGGGAAAAAATTATCTGCTAATAAAAAAGGCCATCAATTGTGTACTTTGCTAAATACCTGAAACCTTGATAAAACCGTCTCGCTTCACCAATGCTCCGCTCCAAAGAAAACCGCTTCCATTATAAAACACGAATTCCATCCAACTCTATTCCAGTTAAATATAAGATAAAACTTAAAATATAAATTTTGAAAAATGGAATGTTTGTTTCGTTCTACGTTGTACAAGTATATTGTTAATTGATAAACTGCGCGTGAACACCTGGAGCAACGGAGTAATTATTTCGTGCATTATGCATATTGCAGTATCCTTGCGATCGCATTAATGCAGCATAATCAAGTCAAATCTGCATGATGTTGATATTAAGATGTGAAATATCGGGTCGTAAATTGTATGCGACTTGTATGAAATCATTACGTACGAGTATGAAGCTGGTATAAACGGAGCTTGAGCAAAGTCGCAGAGTGAACAATACACGAATGTCTTGAAGTTTTCGCATTTGTCAAAAATCAAAGTAAAATATAAGAAAAGAAACTCGTTCCAATATATGGTGTGTGTGTTTTTTATAATATACAATTTAATATATACTATGAATTCATATCTGCTCCCTAGCAGGAACAAAACGTTGTTAAAAATTGGCAATATGTTTTTTTCATACTAGCCGGATTCATCCTCGCTTTGTTCTAAATCAACTAAGCATCTTAGAACTTCGCCGATTGCACTAGTATTCAATGGATAGTTCCTGAATATGAGAGCCAAACGTCTTGAATGAAATGCATCTGTAGTTTATGCATTGCGACTGTGGGATGGATGTTCCTAGTGTCCTCTTCTATACCTCGTTAAACCTCACAAATTAAAACCATCTTACATTTAATATTCAGCTCTATTATACAGGTATAATTGCATTATCTTTTTGTCAAGATATAAAGATATATATCTGCTCAAAAGAAAGAAGGCAATACAATTATTATAAAATTGATTACTTATAAATTTAAATAAGTAAACATTATATATATAAACTAAGATTTAATGCATTTAGCGTGAAAGACGTTACTTTCCTTTACGTTATCTTGTACTAATAAAAGAATTATTATCATCCCCAATTGCTCTGGAGGTAGTTCTTACTAATACACGTAGTACTTAGAAAACCATTCGAGTAGAAAATGGCCTTCTTTCATCAAAGTGATTCTTGATAATAAAATTAAATGTAAGTATTCTTAGGTATTCTTATTATTAAGTATTATTCTTAGATCTGAATGACTCTTTTTCATTCCTTCTTGAATTGTTAGCAAACAAATTTTTTACAAATCCGATAGTTTCGTATGCTTTCTTTTGCTGTGTCTTTTGCACTAGTGTTTACAACACCGCCATGGTTCTTAACTCTTGGCAATGCAAGTACTGACATCTCATCTACGAGTTTCCTCCTTAATGTTTGCCATCCATCGCTCGTGAGCATTGTTAAGGAATTGGTGAACGGCTCGCGACACATCCCACGTCCTCAACGGCCGCCTTATTACTGCAGGGTTATCAAGAACCAACTCACCAGATTATGTATTACAAGATACTTTGTAATCTCTCATCCAGTATACTAATGTACTATTTTTAAGGCATTATTTGAACACATTGAAATGTACATTTTTTATTACTTCTCATTTATGGCTTATAATAAACCAATGACAAGCAATAACACATTGTTACCAGGATAACAAGTAGATCACCAAAGTTTGACGCGAACCAAAAACTGGATGGATTACAGACTTTTGCTTACCGCACGTAGTTGATTGACTTGGTCCGCATCTTACGACCAAATAATTCAGATCTCTAAAGCCTCTTTCTAAAAATTTCCATAAAAATTTCGATTGACAAATCAACCAATGATAAGGTCTTGAATACTACAGAGGCAGTCTCTCTCGGATATTACAGAGCAAGTCTCCGGGTTCCTGCATTGGGGTTGTCGGGAAGCATTTGTATGCAGCTTCAGGTGCAAATATTTCTTGGTACAAAGCATGGACATAAACAACTGATAAAAATGAGAGGCGGCGATTTGTAGGGAAAATATTTTTATTAAACCTAATATATATAGAAATAAATGGATGGAATGAAAATAAGTATCGCATTAACACAATATAATTTGAAGCTTTTAATGACAGATTATACTCATTTAATTTAGTTTCAAACCCTAGCTGCCCCTGTGGAGCCCCCTTCCAGACCTCAGAGCACATTCTCTGGGACTGTCAGTTCCTAACGTTAGAAAGAGGAGTTCTTTTCGATGCAGTTCGAGGGAATCGCCTCGGCCCTATCGGGCATGCAGACTTTATAGCCACTAAAAAAAAATCCACGCATTTACAATCTTTGCTCGTATTTTTGTTGAGAGAATCTATCTTACATCTCCATCTCTTTACAACCCATGAATGCGATTCTAATCTCTTTCACGGGTTCTTTCTTTTAGCACTTCTGTGCAGTGGCCACAATTGATCAGAGTGGACTCCTACTGGACTTATCAGTTGCTAACTGATCATAATATGAATGAGCGATTGAGAATTTGAAACTTGAAAAATGTTGTTTTCATAAAAAAAATGACAAAATCCACGAATCATAAGAACTGTCATCTCAATGACCATGTTTTATTTAACTATAATGTCAATTGACGTCCCTAGCCTTGCCCCTCACACCCATACTCACATATCACCGTACTCTCGAGCAGCCGTCACCCGCTCGGTTTCTCCACAGTCATCTACTTAAACGCTGCCTAGATAAATTTATTACGAAATATTATGTTAAGCTATACCCGGGCGTGTTTCCTCATTTCATTCATTAATTCAATTCATTCATAAAAAGGCAAGCACCGAGGGCCACGAGGGCGGAGCCGACACGAGAAAGAGACGACAGATAGACGCTCTTTTTCTGGCTTTAAACAATTGTACATAATCCGTGTAATTTATACTGCACTTCGTCTTCAAACAAGACAAAGTGTTTTTATACGAATAGTATAATATATTTTATACTCGGTGTGATTGGCTACACACAATTGTTTAAGGACTAGAAGAGATATATTATTGTTAAGTATACGTACACTTAGAAGTGTATACTCGTATATATTTGCTTTTATATCATGTTATTAGTAACATACTTATTTGTCTAATTTTTCAGTCACTTTAAATTGCATCAACTAGCAATATAATGACGTCTATAGACAGTTTGATGTAATTTTTTTCAGTGAAAAATAACATACTCTACATATATACGAAGTTATTATGTTACTTGACCCCATGAAACATCCAAACTTTGTGGTTACAAAAATATTTCAAAGCTTTTATTAAGTTAACTTGAATATTCATAAAAAAATATATACTACTGCACAGTTCTGTATCCACGAGCCTTCAGAAAGAACCACATTCGGAACTTCTACTTGGACAGTTCCAAAGCACTATAAAACTTACGAGATAATCATGTAATTTTCTTCAAAGTACTTAAATGTTAATGTCCATCAAATACAACAACTATCATCTCTTTAGATCACGGCATCATATGTAAATGGTCCGTCAAAATTCATTGTGGCTCATCATCAAGAAAATTTAATGATCATCAGATGTGGAGCAGTAATTGTCCTGTCCAGTTAGCAGTTCATTATGTAGACCGTTTTGCGTTTAAATGTAAAAATAGATGGCTTAAACGAAATGATTCGCATCGACATTTTCACCTTCCTTTCTTGGTTCTCTGTGCTCGAAGAATCCAGATACATATTTCAATTTCAGATATCGCTGAAGCAATCCCCTGACGTGATTGAAGCCGCGTCAGAAGGTAGTCGTCGCTGATTTTTAAACGCATAAGAGAATACCAAAAGAAAATAAAAATAAATTAATTAATCTATTATTTTTTTAATTCTCACATTTTATTCTTAAATAAATGTTGCATTATTTGTTTAATACGGTGTTGACTCTTCTTTAGTACAGTAACCTTCTTATAATTCGCATAATCTGAAACTTGGCGAATCACTCAAAAGCAATTCGTGTTTGTGACAAAACGTAATGTACTACAAGTTTCCAATTGCACAATATCGACATAAATATGTTTAATCTGTTCGAATTGGTACCCGATATATGACGTGTAAGATTCCCCTACCGTTGATATTGGTAGCCGTGATATATCGTTTTGCTACCTTATTAGAATATTTTTTTATGAATCATCTGATGGCTAAAGTATACAAGAACCAATGTGATATATGATAATAGACCTGAAAAGTACATATAGGCTTCAAATACTAGTTTTATAATTGACAATATAATTTGTATTCCACCGAGCCGTAATGAAAAGGTTAACAAGCGACTCCTACTTGCCTATCTTATGCGGAATAGTGACAATGCGTATTTATATAGTATATTGAGCAATGTCAAACTTTGTCTAGAATTTTATAAAATAGCAAGAATTACAAATTAATCTTGCAAACGTGATGGGGGTCGCTTGCTAGAGCTTAGCACGAGTGTGAATTCAGTTTTATAAACATTACCCAACACCAATGTTACTTTGAACACGATTTTAGCTTGTTAAGCAGTCAGAAATTTTATCAAACAGACACATTTCTTCTGGAGGACTTGTCAGAAGTCTGAGACGTTCAGCTTCCTCTCCGCAACCAGGAGAGCATCTTTTGCAGATTTGAGATAGTCAGCGCAGACAGCTGTAGGAGATTGTATCGTTCCTTTAACAAATTGGTTTCGACGGAGAATTACAATAAATCTGCACGCGGAACGCTCTCAACGCGAGGTGCTGGGCAAATATTAAACGAAACCTTCGCACTCGAATGCAAATATTTTTGCAAAGCGTAAGTCATTACTCGTTGCGCGAGTAAACGATACAAAGCACGCGTATAACGAACGACATTTCACGTGTGTTAATGCCATGTAACGTGACGAAACAAGATAAAATTATATATAAATTGGGACTTTCGTTTTTTTATGTAATCGCATGCAGTAGAACACAGCCGGTCAAGACCAGTGCACTCTATTACACTCAGCCAGGGAGGCTGGACGCTGCATGCAGAAATTTTTTGACATGTTCGTGTTTGTGTGTAGGTTGAGGAGATTGCAAGTGTTCATTTATTTGTTTCTTGATGAGATCCAGATTGTTGGAAGGAGGAAACAGAGACAAAGCTTACCGGTGACATTAAGGAAGGAACTTTGGAAGCTGCCAGTTCTTGGACGACACACATTAACTGTGTATGGATGTTCAGCAAATGTAAAGCAAGTTTGTCGGTTGTGGGTGGGTATATATATAATCGTGTCGGAAACAACAGGGTCAGATCCTGTCTGCCCAGAAGTGGGTGACGTCGATGGCGTTACTTCTGGCCATCATCAGGTCTTCCTGGATGCAGCTATTCGGGCACAGCGCACACTCCAGAAGGTGTGACAGGGTCTGCTCCACGCCGCAGTCACATTCAGTCGGTCCGCTGTAAAACTGCCAGGCCCTCATTTTTGTCCTCGTCTTGCATACTCCGGTCCGATGTCTGTTAAGGGATCTCCATATATTCCACCCTTGGTCATGTCCAGGGGCTAGGTCCTCTTTCGGGGCAATCCAAGTATTCCCCTCAGTTGCGCTTCTCCACATGTTCAGCCACATGTGGGTGGGTGAAGCAGGAATTAGTTCTTTAAGTTCCGAAGAGCAGCGACCGTGGTAATAACGGTAAAAAATACTAAGCGAACCAACCTTACGCCTATAAACATAAATGAAAATAAAAAATAAAAAATTGTTATCGTTAAGCGCTGCGAATTCTCGTCAATTTACTTGGCAATGTATCTACAATCTACATATAACGAAATAAAATACATAACTAATAGTTGACTTTCACATTGTTTATATCTCAATATTACATGTCGTTTTTGAGATGATAGAGCTATCTTTATCTAACGAAATTGATACTTTATTACACAACTGGCCAGCTAAACATTCTATGGTATAAAATTTTAAGTGTCCCAGTTTGATTGAAGAACCCATCACTATTTTTTAGAACCGATTCGATGTTCTGATAAGGACCACTCTAGTTGTTTCGAAAAATGCTACACAAAGAGGTGTGAATGTGTCGACACCTCACCTGTAAATTACCATTTAATATTAACCGCTCGCCTATTTTTTGTCAATAAATAAAATGTATGAATAATATTATTGCGTTTTTATAAAATCTAGGTGCTATCTTATACTCATGGCAATGGCTTTTTAAATGTTAACTAGATGCAATAATCTCATATGAAAATCTAATATCGCGTATTTTGTTTAAAAATTATGTACTTGATTTAATCTTTTAAATTATATCACATTGATAAGGTGTTCAATGAATAAATAATTATTCGGTTATCTACTTATATGATTATATTTAATGTTAATAAATTACAGAGAAGACTACAGCATTTACATTTTTAAACCAATTTTCTACGTACATAGATAGGCTACACTTTTGTATGATCATATATTTAAAGATTATCTATATTATTTTATTTATTTCAATAATATTGTACTTGAATTGACTTTCTTAATATTAAGTATTTATTAGATTCGATTTTGCTGCGAGTGTTCGAGGACATTAGTTGCAGCTCTTATGCAAAGAGGGTTGAAGAAGATTTAATTTCAATTTTTTTTTACTTACATAAACATTACACATTTAAAAAAAATCAAATCTTTAATGAAGTACAATCAAAATTAATATATAAATATATGTACTTAACATTAAGTACTAATAATAAACCAATAAAAATAAGCAACAGAAGGTCCCAATGCTCATCAAAGAGACGACTCCAACAAATAATTCCTACAAAGAAACTCGTGGAGTTCATGCCTGAAACCTCTTTTACGTGAAATATATCAACATCCGAGGCGATTTGGTTGAACAGTCTGATCCCTCTCCCAAGAGTCATAGTCTCCGGCAGGTTAGTGTTACTCTTTGGGAGAGCGAACAATCTGTGCCACTTTATTCTCAGATAATTATCGAGATTGAGAAGATCGAGAAGAGTGGAGACCGAGTTGCAGGATTTTGTTTCTGCAAGCCAATCCAACGGATTAATACTACGAAGAAGACGATTCTATACATTTTGAAGCCTTTTCTTGCCGATTGATTGAAGATTTGTTTACAAAATAAAATCATTTTGACCACATTCTGTAAAAAATTATAATATTCGATATACAATAATAAAATCCACATTGCAACCCTGTACTAGTTTAACCTTTCTTAATGAACCCGTCGCTAGACAGGTTATCCTAATGAAGAGCAAATTGATGTTAGTAAAAACAGAAAAAGTGAGTCAATCAACAGAACGTACGATATATTAATAGCTAACAAATATTTTAGCCAATCACTCAAGTAGATATAAAATTTTCCATACGGGCAACTTTCACATCGGTAAACAATAATTCGTAAAATATAGACGCGTGCCGTTAAAGAGATTGTATTTATTAACGCCCGTAAATAATCCCATACAGCCTTATAAACTCTTTGAAGACCTTTTTGATTTTTATAGTATCGCATAAAGATTGATTTTTTATGCCTTCAGCTTGAATACCTCTTATTGAATATTTAATAGTTTACACACAATACACAAGAATAATTATTTACCATACATCCTTCTCTTGGATATCCGCTCTTTAGCCAAACTATACGGTTGCCATTAATTACTGCTTTAACTTTGATTTAAGTACAACAAAATTAAATGATTAATTCAGCTTTATTGCAGAAGATTCTGACGACCATATGAAGATAATTTTGATGTTTGAATTTTATTGTCATGGTTCCAATAACAAAGCTTCAATTTAACCTTACCAAGCTAAATCATCGCATCACAAGAGTCACACAATTTGCATACTCATAGGGCCGGATAACTGTCGTCGAATGTTATCAAAAAGTACCTCTTTTCCTAACAAGAGGTCCTTTTTGTATGTAAACACATACAGGAGCATAACGACAGATCGTAATAGTAATTTTGAAGTCTCTTCTGTGGAATTCTATGACGCTTACAATGGTGCATATGGATAAGCGCTGCATGTGGAGTCTTGATCCGCCACCGTCATAGACTACAGCCCGACATTCACGCATCATCCTTTTTATTACAAGAATTTACTATGAATGGGTGGTCTTCACGAGGCGACTTTCGTCTACCACCAATTTTGATTAATAGGCTATGACTGGCATTTTACGGGTGAGGGATCAAATTCAAACCAACCGGGGGTAATTCAAAAGCTCAGAAATCGATTAAAAATCCTTTTTTTTAAATCTCCATCGGGGATCAAACCCACGGCCTTTGGCTTTCAAAGCAAACGCATTGACCATTGAGCCATACCAGTCCTAGTATTAACTGGGAATTTTTTCTCTAAAAAACTCTACAGGATTTGAAATTGAATTAAAAAACAAATTGATAAAAAAGAGCAGTTCGGATAATAAATAATGTCACATTTAATACATTCTCCAAACCTTGAAACACTGAAGTAAGTTTGGTTCACTAACATTTTTCTAATATTATCACAATGGCCGCAACTTTTCTTAACGATAAGAATGAACATCTTACACCCATACACGTTTTATGTATGTCGATCAAGAGTTGGAAGTTTCCAAAATGCCTTCATAAATGCCACCGGTAAGCTCGAGAATCCCCTTCCAGTATTTGTCTTTCGTTATGCATACAATTTGAGAATCTCTTCAAGAATCGGATTTATCTACATTTGCATTCTCCTCAACAAATGTGCTAACACAAATTATTTTTTCCGCATGCAGCGAACAGTCCACAGTCACAGATATTTAATACAACTTAAAATTATTAAAGAGGAAGGTACAATCGTTCTGGCTGAGTGGTTTTTAACTAATGCCTGTGTTTTCATAATCTGTTTTAAGCACGACACTGAAATTGCGACCGATTTCAAAGGCGTTTTGTGTCATAATTGTTGGTTTACTTTGTGATTATTTTGTCCGGCGAGGTCTCGGAGGTTGCCCGCCTCCAGGCTTCAGGCTGCGGCGCTGCAGAAGGGTCCTCAGGTCAACCGACCAAGGTGTGAAATAAAGTCATTCGGCTGGCCGGTATCTTTAGTGGCCGGGCGACCAGGGAATGCAATTAAACCAATAGAGGTGTTAACCCGGCCAGATAAAGGCAAGAGACCCGGACCAAACCAGATACTCACAAACCTTTCAGATGCAATAGAAATATTTTTGAGGAGAAAGCTTGCTTCTTAGTTTCGCACCTATTATTTATATTATTATTAGGCGTCAAACCAATGCATCCTCCCAGTATTTATTATCTTATGGCGTAGATACAGGCTTAAGACGATAATTATTCACACCGTATTCATAATAGCCTTTCACCTAAAAAATCATTTGGCTTCGGCATTTCATATTGCCAAATTTCCGTTCGGCTAAATGTCCTTCCTATACGTAAGAAGGCATTATATATTAGAAGCAAAAATACTTAAAAGATAGTATTCTAAATATTCTTAAAAAATGCAAAATTAATCGATTACTCGAGAACCGCATTCACCGTACGAGTACGTACACATATGTCTAATAAAATAAAACCTTTCCAAATCTGGAATATATTCCTCTTCGTAGTATCAATCCGGTGGATTGGTTTGTAGCAACAAAATCTTGCATCTCGATCTCCTTTCCTCTCGATTCTCTACAGTCTTCTTCAGCTTAGAAAAAGAGGATTATATAGTCACCACAGTTCTGTCAGTTGTTTTAAGGAGATTTTATGATTGGCACGACGGTGAGGCTTAGGCATTAAGTACGCTAAGCCCATCCGACGATTTGAGTCCGATAATGCCTATCCAAGTGTTCGTTCGCGTACAATGTTACCTAACTTTGGTGATCCTTTACCATTCCTCTTCGTAGTATCAATCCGGTGGATTGGTTTGCAGCAACAGAATCTTGCATCTCGATCTCCATTCCTCTCGGTCCTCCACAACCCTCTTCAGGTCAGCTTAAGAGCTACAATTCATGTCCTCGAACACTTGCTGCAAATACTCCCGTCTAGGGCGCCCTCTACAGTTTCTACCCTCAACCATCCCCTCCGCATGATATGACCGATCCATTGGGCTCGCCTCTCTGAGATGGTTCTTATTAGGTTCCTATCTTCCTTGATTATCCTGAGAACATCATTGTTCGTGACGTGGTCTCTCCAGGAAATTCCAAGAAATCTTCTGTATGAGCACATCTCAAAGGCCTCTAATCTTTATTTATCACTTTCAGATAAGCACCATGTCTCACAGCCGTACATCAAGATGCTCCACACAAATGTTTTGGCAAGTTGCTTGCGGAGCCTTAAATTAATATTCTTTGACTCAAGAATTTTTGCTTTTTTATTGAAAGCTAGCCATGCTTGATGTATGCGACTGTCGACTTCTCTTTTTGTTCTTCACCATTATAAATCATATAAAAAATAGTGAAAGATTCGGTGCTTAAAATATTGATGACATTTTCGAGATGTGTGGAATTGATCCAAGATTGAGAAGTCGTTGAATTTCTCTTCTGGTGGTCGTAGTCATGTCCTGACTTGTGGTGTGCCATGTGCGTGATGTGGCACACGATCTGATAGAGACGCCGGACAACCTTCTCTGAGCAAACTGCACTGGACCAATGCTGATGAACACGGAGCTTGGCGTTGATTAGGACGTTCATTCGCTATCAACAACCATAAAGCTCTATACGTAAATAGAAAGGTAATGTTTTTATAACCTTTACCGTACGACGATCCAAGATTATCCAATACACTCGTATTTTATAAACACAATTTAAGTCAATATACAATGTATTTTATTTAAAATATTATAATCATTACATTCGTTGTGCTTTCAACTATTTTTATTATTTTAACTTTTACTATTTCCACATATCTGGAGCACATTATCATCACAAATTGATAAATTTTACCTGGGAACATAATGAGTTCTCGACGAACTTCAGAGTAGGAGATCTGAAACTTTAAGATACGGCTGTTGTAGACGTTGTAGTATTTGAGAGCTTTTTAAAGTATTTTTTATTAGAGTGATTAAGGAGCTTAGATGAATGATTCGACAGACGCTGCCAATGCCTTGACTATATAATCGTTAGTGGGAGTTCAATAGGCAGTAAGCAACAAGCGCTAACCCATCGATATTGGGGTCTGCGTAGCTTAACTTTTTTTACTGGATCTAATGAGTTCCGCGCGTACTAGCTTACTATAGTGAGTATAAATACAAACAACATATATTAAAGTATTATTTTTAGTTCAAAATTATTTAAATAGTTACGAAAATAAATTATCTTGAAGTGCATTAAGCCTCCACGCATTTTCAAGATCAGAAATAATCGATCTTGTGGTAAAGCTCATTTCCGGCCCGTGAGCTTTTTGTCCGCTGGTCACTCTCTGTCACATCTCATGTTAAATACCTGACGTGATCGCATTGTGTTGCTGTATTCATGTAACACACAATAAGAACAAAACTGACAAATTGTGCGCGTGTTGCAGTCAAACAACGAAAAAAAAATACAAAAATACCTTAAGAATTTAAAAATACTTTAATTTGATATCCAATTCTATAATTAAGCCGATTACAAAGTGAACCTTATTGAAACATGAATCACTTTGAGTAGAGTTTAATCACGTTTAATGAAGACTTCGTCAGTTATTTGCTTACAAATATGTACTGTTGTGCCAAACTAAATACATAAATTACTAAGCATTTAAGAGTAAAAAAATAATAGAAAATGTTAGAGATTAAAAGAGTATTGGGGAGCTTTGGATGTTTTTTAAATAAAAATCGTAAGATATTCATGTTAAGGTAATACTTTAAGCGTTGGTTATTTTTCGTTTTTGTTTTTTTTATTTAGGACTTAAGTAGTTTATATACTAGCAACGCTCAGTTCAATCTGTAAGAATGATGAACTATTGTAATGCAACGAATAAAGTTTTTCAAAAAATTAATCAACATCAGACGCGAACCAATACTTGAATGGACCACCGCATGTAACGCGTATCATTATTTTGATCGAGAAGACTTCTAAAACTAAATCTTCAACGCCTTGAAACAGTCGTACTGATCATCGGATCTTCTTAAAAAACCTTATTTAAAACACTCAATTGTGCCTCTAATACTATAGCTGCGATCTTTACGAATTTCTAAATTAAATTGTTCGAAATATATGTTCTCAAAAGGAGACCTCCAGATTTAAAAGCGTTTTTGGAAAAATCTTTCAAAAATGGCACCTAAAAGAACTGTGCTGGCAATTTATGAAGAACTTTAAGGAGAAATTTAAGAAATAGATCGTTAAGTAATTCATATTACGAATTTGTCATTTTAATCCAACAGTGTTCTTTTGTAAGTGCATAAAATATTACCTTTGACATATTTCATACTAACCTATAATTGGTAGTACGGCATCAACTTACACTTAATCTGACGTGGACCTCGTTGAATGCATCACAGAACGGTCTCTGGCAGGTTATAACTAGCCAACTATTCCACACTCCATGCTACACATTAAGCATAAGACTCTACGTATTACATATAAGACACTGCATGTTACACATAAGCCGATCTACGTGAATGGACGTCAGGCCACAAGAAAAATTACCTTCAACTTTGACACTTGGCCTGCAGGATGCATCGCAACAGCTGGAGTCTGGACTGAACAACACAGGGCAGAGTATTTCAAGCACAGTTTTAGTATGAAAGATACTCGAGCCAAGAACTCACCGAAATCCAATCGAAAGAGCCAGATTTTCAAACTGAATGTTCGATTTGATTTTGAACAAAGCATATGCTTATAATCATGTTAATAGTATATGTAATTCATCGTAGCTTTCAACAAATTCGAAGCTTTTCTAGCAATATTCAAGAAAAAAACGATCTTGAAATAATAAATGGTACATTATTATTAACGTTAACATGATAATATATTTAGACATTTTATTTCAGTTTTTTATCATCATAAGTACGTGTCTACCCACTGTCAAATATTAGCTACAAAATGTATCGCCATCTTTCTCTTTTTAAGGCATATTGTCAGTTCCACATCTTTAAAGCTTTTTACTATATTTTAATTTGTAACGGGTCCGCCAAATAACTTTTTTTTTTGAAAATGGAGTGCAAAACATCGAGTGTAGCTTCGGCTGTGTGGCACGTAGCGTCGTCCTGTTGAAACCAAATGTTGCCAATATTCTCTTCTTCAACTTTTGTGAACAAAAATGGCACAATAACGATTGCCATTGACTGTAACGGCCACTCCTTGCTCATTTTTGAAGAAAAATGGTCTGATTTTCAAAGGAAAGTCGCAATACTTTCCAGCGTTGTTCAAGCGTAAACGTAACTATATTCGCTTAACGGAATGATAAAACTAATTATTTTTCAAATCAGACATGAGTTAAGTGTTACCATTCACGAAATAAATACTAATTAAAAAAACGTTAACGTTAGATGGCGGACAATAGCATGATTTTTAAAGTAATGTCGCAATATTTTCCAGCGTTGTTCAAGCGTATACACAACCATATTCGTTTAGCGGAAAGATAAAACTAATTATCTGTCAAATCAAACATGAGATAAATGTTACCGATCACGAAATAAATACTAGTTAAAAAAAAAGTTATATGGCGGACCCCTTATAAGTAACCGCTTGATTTTTTTATTTCCAACGAACATTTACATATTAGCTGTAAGCAGGACTTATAAATTACATAAATCCAAGTCAATCGACAAATAGTATTTGGAAAAAGTAAGAATATTTTCACAATACTTTTTTAAGAGATAACTAATAAAGATTATATACTAGTACAAATAGATGATTTGAAAGAAAATGAGAAAAAATTGAAGCTCTGTACGATATGTTAATAATAAAAGTGCAATGTTTATCGATAATAATATGTTTAATCGTACGTAACATTGAATTTGTTGTGTTAATTATATCAAGCAAAAAAAATGTTTTTTTGTAGTAAAAGATTCGTTTAGCGAATTAATTTGAAAATGATTTAACTACTCAAATATATTGAAGTAGATGAAAAATGATTATTTTTAACATTACTTAGAGTTATTTGTCATAAATAAAAGTATCGGTCACTTTGTAGATATAATAAAACCTAACCTAACTCAATAATTTAAAAAGATTTTTTCAAATACGAGCATGCCTAATTTAGTGTTATTTTTAAATAATACTTATAGGACGTGCAAAAAAATAATCCCTGAAAACTGCAAACAGTTAGAAATAACACATTTTTTTTTTTTTAAGTTCGGTAAAACGCGTACACTCCGTGTTAACCTCTCGATCCGGGCCCTGTTAAAAATACCTTAAATGACTCCAAGTTGTCTCGCATAGAGTCAATGGTGTCTGCATTCATTACCACGAACAAAACTATGATGTTTATACCTGTCGCGTTATTTTATGGCTCCATTCCGACCCTCGCTTACGAGAGGAACGGACAAAGATCCCCAGGACATGAAACTGCCTCTAAACGCAACAAAGTAAACCTTTATTATTAAGTGGAAAAATAAACGATAGCCTCAGAGGGACATCGCGGAATTGATATTTGAAGCAACAAGCGTGGTTTTCAATTTCTGTATAAGCTTATAGTTTTCGTAAACATGAATCATAACATCAGCTTAAATCTCGAAGTAAATTTTTAATGTTTATTTTTAACACTGTTAAAAATTTCGCTAAATTAAAACATTTATTTTTAAAGTTTTTTTCTATTAAATATCATTATTTTATATTTGATAAATACCCTTCATTGACTGTTCTGCAGCATGTGGTCGTTACAAATTACTGCCACATTATTTCAACTGCACTTATTAATTCATCTCTACGAAACACTTAAGAGTAACCAGAGTAATAAGAGTGATCAGAGAGAAATTGCTTAAAATCGCAAACAGCCGGATTGATTTCGGCTGAATTCTGTATTTATTATCGAGGTTAATTATTCAAAGTATACCTACATCATTTACAATTCCTGTACTGTATTTACTATCGAGGTTAATAATTTAAAGCATACCTACATCATTTACAATTTATGTAACGTATTTACTATCGAGGTTAATAATATAAAGTATACCTACATCATTTACAATTTCAAAAGTAATGCTTACCAATTGAATGACTTTACATGCATCAATATTAACAATAAAATTCAAATAAAAGAACTCATACATGACTCGATCAAAGATCTCAACCAATTAGTACAAAATTTTGAAAACACACTTACAACTTACCATATGAATAAATTTTAATGATATTATTTTATATTCTAAAAAATGTATATATGCAACACTTAAATCAAAGATGAATCCCACGCCACACACAAGATCTACCTTTTAGTGGCGTGGAAAGCGAATTTCCAAAAAAATAATCAATAAAAAAAAAAAAAATGAATGTAATACTGTCAATAAAATCTTAAATGTATCCTATTATATTTGATTAAATAAAAAAAAAAAAAAAAAAAAACTCTTCCTGCAAATACCTAAAACCTATTTGTTAACCGAGAGATGCATTATAGTTAAATTCAATGGTTTTATAATATCCTTTCATATTTTTGTTTCTCTTTTATATATTCTGGATCTCTTACAATATAATTGCCGGCGGGTATAGTTCAATGGTCAAAGCGTTTGCTTTGGAAGCCAAAGGTCGTGGATTCGATTCCTGACAGAAATAAATAAAAATAAAAAAATTAATTGATTATTGATCTCTAAAATACCCTCGGTTGGTGTAAATTTGATCCCTCACCCGTAAAATGTCAGTCATAGCCTATCAATTACAATTGTTAGTAGACGAAAGTTGTCCCGTGAAGACCGGTATAGGTCAGCAGGTATAGCTCAATGGTCAAAGCGTTTGCTTTGCAAGCCAAAGGTCGTGAGTTCGATCCCCGAAAGAGATAAACAAAAAAAAGGATTTTAATCGATTTTTGATCTCTAAAATTCCTGGGTTTGTGTGAATTTTATCCCTCACCCGTAAAATGTCACTCATACCACTAATTAAAACTGATGGTAGACGAAAGTCGTCCCGTGAAGACCACCTATTATCATCATCATCATCAGCCTGTGTCCGTCCACTGTTGAACGTAGGACTCCCGCATGAGTCTCCATCCTCTTCGATCCTCCGCCTTCCGCATCCAGGTCACTCCCGCTATTCTTCTTATATCGTCAGTCCATCTTGTAGGGGGTCGGCCAATGCTTCGTTTGCACCTATTATATATACAACTATTCATAGTAAATTCTTGTAATAATAAGGATGATGAATTAATCTCGGGCTGTAGTCTATGACATTAGCGGGTCATCACTCCACGTGCAGCGCTTAGCCGTTTGCACCATGGTAAGCGTCATAGAATTCAACAAATGAGACTTCAGAATTACTATGACCATCTGTCGGTATTCTCCTGTATGTGTTTACATAAAAATAAAAATAAATAACAGTTACAACACTTGGCCTGAAGCGCCCAGAAGCGTAAAAGTAAATGACCAACGTAAAGTTGGTGTCTAATGTCGCATTAATATAGTCCTTTGTGCAGCCAAGCAGTTCCTTGTGGAGACCAAATGTCAGTCAGTTTAATCAAAGTTGTAGTCTTAGTGGGAGCGCGTCTTATTCCTATGCGAGCATTCTCGGGCTCTGTGTTCTTTTATCTAAATTTACCAAATAAAAATATCTTAAACAACTTTATTAGATATTGACATCAGCATGATATAGCCTTTGCTGACTGGTACCGAAAACCTCGATTTACAATATTTCGTCTTTTATTTCTGTTCGCTTGTCGTACATGTATGTGTCGCCATATTGGCATTTTGGACAAGTCCGGTCACGGGAGGGACGTTAGTTTGCCACTTGCAGCGCTGGGTGTCACCGACCACGGCGCGGTGTGCAGTGCAAGTTGTGTGCCGACCTCGAGAAGGTCGAGGAGGTCGTACTATGGCCGGGCTGGCATGTTATTCCGCTTGGGCCGGAAGTTTGTAAAGTTATCGGAATATATATGTCAATGTGCTTCAGAAAATGTCTGTGTGTTGTTAATTTGCTCCTCATCCTGCCACCATGCAATTCAATAACAAACTTAAAGAGAGGAAGATGTCAATAAAAAAGAATAAAAAATAAAAATATATCAAAAGTAATGCATGGAAAAGACTTGGTTGTCGAGCTTTTTGCTGCTCTTAGCCATTTTTTTATTGAATACGGAAAATATCAGGTTTTATTAGAATGGTATTGTAGATAAAATATCTACCGCTAAAACAAAATATAGTACTTTCTTAGCGTATGTGATTACATACAATATATTTAAATCTTTTCAAGAAACTTCAAACTATACCATTGCTACACTATCACATATAAATATCACTCCATGTTCAGATTTCATTTACCCAGTTTGATCCTTTTTTCTAGAAAAAACAATGACCAACCATGCATCTGAATCTCTACAGTGTGCATATATACATAGTTCCCTAAGGCCGTTTTTAGTCAATTGAATACGATTTTAATGTATTTCACGATTATCTATATTGATTACTTCTGTGCAGTAGCTACAATTGCTCAGACAATACTCCTAATGGACACTGAATAAACTCATCACCTAGAAGATTTTTATTGTCCTCCAAAGATGAGAAATTTTTCACCTATTTCCCAGCAGCCACTTAGACGAAATGAAGGGGATTGAAGAGACATGCTTCGGGCGTTTATAAATATGATTATTGAATTTAAATATTTGCCAAAAACATTCAAGACAATGTGCCTTTTTTTTTACAAGTTGTAAACTAAAAAATCCATGAACAAAGCCTTCTAAAAGTGCTCTCATGTGTTTGTGTTTCAATACTAGAAAAAATATTCCTTAGTTTTGTGAGGCAATCCTTCGTGGTCAACAATACCAACGCCTAGCTGGGAAATAATTCAGTCAATTAACGTCTCGATTTCGTCATATTTCAAATTAAAGGTTCTCCGGCATTAGCGTTGTCATAACTATAGAATTTTACGCTTATTTGCTACGAGAATAATTGCATTAGTTCCATAGAATGCAAATGCGCAAACACAATGCAAATAAAACGCCTTCTTTACTGAAATATTTGCTTTGTTAAATATTGGCCAGTTACAACGAGAAGTATTATTAACCAGCGGTGGTATTTCTCAAATTTTAGCAAAACCTGCAACAAGCATAGCCTTAAATATAAATTAAAAAACATATAAATTAAATGACAAAGATTATGTGGCTTATAGACATTCAATCTGCTCGACCGATTGTCATGATATTTTAACCACGTTCTAGTAGTTTCCTACAGTCGACAACGGAACTGGTGATACCTGAGGCCACCCTGCGGCTGAACATGTGGAGAAACGCAACTGAGGGGAATAATGGGATTGCCCCGAAAGAACACCTAGCCACTGGACACAACCAAGGGGTGGAATAAATGGAGATCCCTTAACACACTTCGGACAGGAGTATGAAAGACGAGGACACAAATAAAGACTGGCAGCTTATAGCGGACCGACAGAATGTGACTGCGGCGTGGACCAGACCTTGTCACATCTTCTGTAGTGTGCGCTGTGTCTAATTAGCTGCATCCATGAAGACCTGATGATGGCCGGGAGTAACTCCATCGACGTCGCCCACTTCTGGGCAGACAGGATCTGACCCTGTTGCTTCCGACACGATTATATATAACCACGTTCTGAGTTACCAATTTTCTTATAATTTTTTTTAATAAGAAGTGTGAATATTGTACACACTAAATACATAAATATATCTTAAATATAACAATAAAAGATAACTGATAGATGTCTAAACCTCTTCATTAGCTCACATAATTTCCACTCATCCACCCTCCTTACTTTTCTATTGCCATTTCACCTAATTATTTATTTATGTAATTTCACCTATTAGTACGTTTGTATGTGAAGAACTGGCGAAGCTCACACGGAAAGCAAAATCGATGTCTTCTCGTATGTGAATAAACAGTGCTCAACGTTACCCAAATTAAAAAAAAAATCTTTATTGAATATTTGTGATGGAGTTCAAAGTAAACTCTAAAAATATAAATATCTTAACCCTTTCATTACGGGGCTCGGTTTGAATACAAATTAAACTGTCAATTATAAAACTAGTATTTGAAGCATAAATGTACCAAAATGATATATCACGTCAACCGATGTCAACGGTCGAGGAATCTTATGACGGCATATGCCGACAACCGATGTAAAATAGTTAATAGTTTTTTTCTGGAATATTTTTTTTAATTTCCTGATGATATTTTAAACTTTATTTTCCGCTTAATTTTATCGTAATGAATCTATTTGACGTTCTTTATACGAAAAATAAGAAGAATCAATCAAATTTGAACATTTATTTCATTTATTTTCTGAATATTTCTCTTGATTAGATCTGCATTTTAATTTACCAGAATGATACTACAGGTTATAAAATATGTATGAATAATACAGTTTTTTTTTTGCAAATGTGTCTTCTTTGAGATCGCCGCCGTTATTAAGGCATTAAAAGTGGAGACCTGAAATAGATCAGGTGTTGTAAACACGGCGTACGGGGCACAATTACGGGCCGTAATGGGCCGCGGCTCGGCCTTGGTTATCACTGTCAAATGACCCATAATCGTTTATCAATGATCGCCCTACACTGAAGCGGCCACCGGACCACTGAAGACGTGACTGGATTCGAAAAACATATGAAGATATTGACTGTGAGTAATGATCAATGTGCATACTTTTTACATTAATTTCTGATTGGTTTTGGCGACAGGATAAATAACCCGACTATAAAACGACAAGTCGAAGGTTCAATACTCGCAAAGGCTCAAATAAATAATTATTCGCGATCAATAAACAAATCTGTAATTGTTAAAAATTTACTTACTTATTATAAATCCTTTATATGCGAGATCGAACGAAACAAGTGATATTCGAATATTTCCAATAATAAAACGTTCCATCGATTTTTCAAATCAATCAAATAAGAATTAATGGATTTTTTAAAATTATTTATTAGAATATTATTTTATTATTTCAATATTCTAACGTACTTTTATAGATCATTGACCATATTACAATATTCTAAATAATTAAATATACATATACTATACATAAAATTCTTTAAACGATTCAATTCATTCAGAAAAAATATCGGCAGGAGCGGGATGCGAACTGCGGACCTTTGGAACCAACCATTTTTGCCCAGGTAATTATTGACTATATTAAAATATTATAAATAATTAAATATACATATACTATACATAAAATTCTTAAAACGATTCAATTCATTCAGAAAAAATATCGGCTGGAGCGGGATGCGAACCGCGGACCCTTGGAACCAACCATTTTTGCCCAGGTAATTATACCGCTCGGCCACCGGGCCATTTCTTCCGCCTTGAGCTGACTCGTCACGGAACTTCTATATAAGTTATCATCGCCTATCGATCCTCTGCCACCGAGTCATTGATTATCCTTGCGGGGGTGCTGCCGTTGGATCTGCAAGTGCAGGTGAGCGCCGCTATGTCGTTGCTTCGACGTGGTTTCTCTGCGGAGGTCGGGGGCACTTGTCTCAATCCTCCGCAGGGTAAGATCACGAAAGAAACCGGAAAAGAAGTAAGACTGGCGGCGCTCGCAGCATGGCAGAGCAGATGGTCGACCTCGCTCAAGGGTAAACACACATATTCCTTCTTTCCTTCTGTCCTCGATAGAATGGATATGCCGTGGCTTATTCCAAACCACTGGACTAGTCAATTCATGACTGGGCACGGAAATTTTAAGGCTAAACTATTCAAGTTTAGCCTCGTTGATAGTCCAGACTGCCCATGCGGTAGCCCCTTGCAGGACGCTGAACACGTTCTGTGGCATTGTCCAATATTAGATTTAGGTAGGCAAAGGCTCCTTAGCGTAATCCAACAGAATTCTGGACCGGTTGGACATATCGATCTCATATCTACGGAGCCCAACTGCCATGCATTTTCTGTATTCGCGGCGACCTTCGGCGAATAAGTCAAAAAGTCCAAATTTTAACGTCTGAACTACTAACTTTTACACCCTTGTGTGGTGTTGCTCGCCAAAACCCGTTACTTGTATAAGAACTGAAAAAATGAGAATGTACTCTGAAAACAATGCCTTGGTAAGTGCTCCCAAGGAGCGCAGGTACAAGGTGACCGGCCCAGGGCCTAAAGCCCCACAAAAAAAAAAAAAGAAAATTGCCAACAAGATTTATCAATGATTTTTTTCTTCAAATTTCATAAATATAAGCGATATGTAACTAGTAGTTTTAAAAAATGGCCGCGGGTAATCATGGCAAAGGTAACATTGACGGAATATTATCAACTTGTTACGACCAATGGCATAAGTAAACAACGATGTTATTACTTTATTTGTTAAAAATAATACCCCTTAAATGGTTGTCGATATCGAAAAACGTGCATAAAAGTTCATAATTAGTGTAATTAGCATCATATCCAAGTAAAAAAATTAAGCTCGATTAAATAACAGTAAATGGGGTAATTTTCACTTTCTATCAACCTTCGTGACGAAGATATACAATGTATTTATAAAGATATGATAAATTTATCAGTAACAAAAATTCAGTTGTTCTCTTATCTTACAAAAAGGTGTCTTTATAAATGTCAGCATTTATATTTATGTTCAAAAATATGTCTTGAATTCTATACCTGCTTACTTTTCAAGACTATCGGAAAATATACAGGTTTGTATATAATTCACTCGGTTCTGAATGCAGAAATGAAAAATATAAGTTGATATCTTTCTTCATTTTTTGGTGGCTATAAACTCCAGCCGGGAGTGATGTGGTCGTAGAACGTTATTTGTACGCTGACGTATTTAGTCTTCTAGTTTCCTTTTACGTAATATGTTGACAGAAACCTATTGGATAACGACAGATCACTCTACATATGCTAAGACATGCAATTCACCAAACAGACCACTGAGATGTAGTTCCTTCGGAAGAACTCCACATATGGAAATCAGCTCTTAAGCGTCTCAAGTGGCGTAAAGGCGTATCTTGTTCTGAGTTCCAAACAAAATACGCTATTTTATAATTCAGCATAAGAATGATTCAAGTGACATTTAATTCATTTCAAACATAACATACCTACTGATGATATCGGCCTTTTTTGCTTTTGACATTTTGCTGAATAATATGTTATTAGTGGTCTGGTTGCGTCTATAAAATTAAATAACAATTTAGCTTTAGTAAAATATATTTTTTATTTAATTTATTCCAAGCCTCAGGCTACAATCGTATTATATAAGAAGGTATGTTGAAATAACGAAATCATAATTTGCATTGTTGTACATTCTGTATGTATACTTTTTGTATATTTTTTGTTCAACAATTTATTTTCTGTCATAAATAATAAATTCACAATAAATAAGATATTAAGTATTTTTTACATTTAGACATCAATTTTGTTCGCTCAAGTGTCATTTATTATCACATATATATAAGATACTCATTATTAATTAAATATACATATACTATACATAAAATTCTTTTTTCAACGCGTCAATTCAAGCAGAAAAATAACGGCAGAAGCGGGATGCGAACCGTGGACCTTGAAACCAACTATGCCCAGGTATTCATACCACTCAGCCAACTTGGCTATTGCTATGCCTGGACCGACTCACGTTGAAACTAGTATTTATGTCATGATGACTGATTGAATAATAAAAAATAAAAATAGACATACTTTGAATATATACTATAGCGACATCTATCATACGATGATAACAATGACATAAATACTAGTTTCAACGTGAGTCGGTCCAGGCATAGCAATAGCCAAGTCGGCTGAGCGGTATGAATACCTGGGCATAGTTGGTTTCCAAGGTCCGCGGTTCGCATCCCGCTTCTGCCGTTATTTTTCTGCTTGAATTGACGCGTTAAAAAAAAGAATTTTATGTATAGTATATGTATATTTAATTAATAATAATATTGTAATATAGTCAATGATCTATAAAAGTAGATTAGAATATTGAAATAATAAAATAATATTCTAATAAAAATTAAAAAAATACATATATATAAGAAACTCGTATATCTCGACCTAGAATAACAGCTTACAAAATTCTTTCCTAAAAGAGTATCTATAAGCTCTGGAATATTCTTGTTGTATTTTTTTGCTGCTTTAAAAAAGGGCTACTATATATTTTACAAATGCTTGGATTTCTTTAGTTTAAAAATTCACATACTCGTATATCAATTTAAATAACCATGCAAAAGACAGACTTCTATAAAAAAAGATATATATATATATATATATAAATATATAGACAAAATTATCTATATATTTTTTAATCATAAAATAATTTAATTATATTAATCATTGTTCAGCATTGAATCCGAAATCTCCCGCATAGTAGAAAAACGCGTTTATTTCAAGCTATCCACTCGTTTCATCAACAAATAATAAATATAAAAATGACAAGACTTTTTTACATGTATTCAAAAACTTTTTCAGATTTCCGAATGATACGTTATTTATTATATTTTATGCAATACTATGTTAGTTCTTGAATTCGATTTATTGATGCAAATGAGTTGTACATACTCAAATGGTATCTCACTATTAATAATGACTTTGATCTTCAGTCCTGATGACATTTGCTGGTTGCTCATTGCTCATCGGTTGATATTCGCCAGATGATGTTGATGGCCAGCTCCTGGTGTATCGGCCTTGGCCAAGAGATGTGATCGATGCGTCCCACGGAGGATCTCCTTATCCACCCATAGCATCTTTAACTGATCTTCAGACACGTTAGATCACAAATCACTCTTCAATGTACCCGGCAGCCATCAATGACCAGTGATGTAACATGGCACAATGTCTGTAAATCGCAGGGTTGCCAACGTAATCTCGATGATATTTTTTTCAAGATGTTTTCTTCTATCAAATAAAAGGTTTATTTTATAGCCAAAGGCCTGATTCTGTGACTAGTTCGAGCCAGAAGTTTGTCAATTTTTAACTTGAATATATGTTAATATGCTTCAGAAAATGACTTTGAAAGACACGCGACGGAATAACACCTTTTGAGAGAGAGGAGGATGTTAATACGTATATCTGTAGAAATATTTTTATTAATTAACCATTCAGAAAAACATCTAAAATGATTGAGAAAACCCAGCTGAATCACAACTTTAGTATATACAAATATTTATGTTTTTTTAGCACTAGATTTGAATAAAAAAAAGCGGGACTTCCCGGGCGAAGTACTTAAAATACTTTATTCTTTATAGCCTTCACTATGCCAACTAGTGGGCTTATAAATGGGAGAAATCGTACGTAGAGGTTCTACATACGATTTCTTTGTTTCGCAATTTATCATATATATTATGATGTACGATTATATGGCAATTAATAAAAATAAAACCTGCATAGTTGCATAAAAAAAAACTCCTGTACGATTCTTTGTGGGAATTCAGATTGTTAAGGCGTGAAATATAAATTACGAGTTACGAAATGAGGAAAATAAAACTGAAATAAATATAATAAATAAATAGATTTCTTACCTTTTGTGTGGTTTTAAAACGATTTAAATATTGTTTTCATCATTTAATAAAATTTATGTACCATTGCAATAAATAAACAGCATAAATTAATTATCTGGATGTAAACCACTTTTAAACTAGATTACGTATTTTTAATAAAAATCTTGGCAATAAATGATAATGGCGTATGCAAATAAAAAATATATGGTGTATATATTTCATTGAAAAAATGAAAATAAATCATTCAATAAATTAGAAATATTTTGACTTAAAGATGGAGATTTTTGAATTGCGCTAAAAAACTGTAAAATGAACTGTCAGCTGAAATATTACTCTCTATTATGACCTTAAGGTCATCCGTATTAATCTGCTGCTAGATTTAATCTATTGGTCTATTTAATCAGATTGATACCGGTCGATGATAATGAAAGACGAGGATAAATGGAGACATTGGAAGGAAGTATTATTATCTAGATGGTTCGATACAATGACCGATGATGATGGTGATTAATATGTAATACAAACTATTGAATATTTAAATGAGCTTACTTTGACGACAAATTACCTACCCGGAGCTGGAATTACGCATAAGTTTAATAACAACCACCGCTCATTAATCTGCGATCATTTAACGTTCAATTATGCACGTGAAACGTGGCTTTTCATACAAGAGTTCATACGAGAATTTTATGCTACATTCAGTACCAATGAATATGGACAAGTGGTTAAGGCAATCGATTGCCATGCAAGCAGTCACTGGTTTGAATACAAACAAAAGAATTAAAAAACGTGAGCAAATTATTTTTATTATGCACATATTGTACATGTCCAATAGGGCCGAAGTACTTTTGTCACTTATCACAACGAAAATATTGTCACTTTTTTGTACAGCAAGAAAAATTAACAGTTCCTAAGGATATGCTCTGAAAACGCAAAAAAAATAGCTGGATTATAAATATTTATTTATTTCCTTGTTTTTACATGGATCACGTAAGATAAGTTCTCTTTTACGAAACTACAGTTTCGTCTAACTCATAGCCTTCTCTTGTTAAGAGATAACTGAGCTGCGATAGTGCTTTGCAAGTGGTCTTATCTTACGTAATACATGTAAAAACAAGGTAAATAAATTAATACTTATAATGAATCAAAAAGTGAATGCTGAAAACATTGAAAAAAAATAGCTTGAGTTTGAAATAAAAAAAATATAATTTTAAGCTTGGTTGCTGCCATATAAATGCAATTTCCAGTCATTAGCAGAGTAGACCAAAGAGTTTTTCTATTTAGCAGAGTCGAAACTGAAGCTCCAGGCATAACATGGAAGATTTTCTAATTTTGATGGAATTCCATTGATTCTGTCGTGAATTTGTATTTGAAAAAGAACATCGTAATTCGCAAATCTAATCCATCAATATTTATTAATCCAGCGTCTTTCTTTAATACATTTAAGAAATGGCAAGCTTTATAGAATCCGTATGTGAGGTCTTTTCATGATCGTCTCGCAGTATTATCCTGTGTGTAAAGAAAAAAATCTGTTCGTTCGGAGAGTCTCGGGTTGCTATTCTCATTAACATTCGACGCATGCTTTGCGAAGTGTCTCTGCAAATAAAACACGGCCAAAACAAAACAATAATAACACACGAGAGGTTCCCTCGGTCTCCGGGGACACAAGTCCTCGATCTCTGTAGCAGCCGCGATACAAGCAAGATTAAATTCATCTGGGTCGTTTATCAAACCATTATTCTAGGCCATACTTAACAGTCGCAATACGCTACTCACAATACCCAGTCTACGTTACAGGACATTAGCCATGCGTGTATCAAGCATTCGTAATATAACTTATATTTTGTATACACGTACGTTTAACGTCGCAAATAACATTTTAATTTCTTAAAAAATCGTAGAAGAGCATTTTGAAAAAATCAAAGTCAAAGATGAACGAAATTTCTATTTTTGAGTAAACACATACTCGTACCACAACGAAAACCTTGTCCTTAGTGTGAATTTGATATTAGACCTTAGAGTGGCTATTAAAATTTAGTAAGAATCTCTTTGAACACTCCATGAATTTTTTATGCTAACCATTTTAAGCGACACCTAAAGCATAGATAGATTTTTTTGCAGACGAGGATTCGTTTTGTTTTCGATTGATTGAGAACGAGTGAAATGCCATATATGATGTCGATTGCTGTGAATTTTTATGTGTTATAATCTCATTCTAAGTATGAATATTTGTTTTTTGTACACTTCAGTACGTTTGTGCCCATTGAAACTGATATTACTGAAGCTTTCATGGATCGCGAATCAACAGTTTTCTTTGAAGTGAAACAGTGCTTTTTTATCAATTGAATATGCTAAAAATATTATATAAATAAAAAAGACTGACAAATTATGTAGTGTACGCGAAAACATTTTTTTTATTGACAGTTCCAAAAAATCAAATTGATAAATAAAAATCAAATAACTTTTAATTTTTTTTCAAATATCTTAAATATCTACAGAAATTAAAAATGGTACTTCTCGTATAACTTAAAGATAAAATTAACTAACATTTGTCGCATGAAAAATACAGAATTTTCGATCATAGCGTGTGATTATCGATGACTTTATCAAAGTTTATGTATATTTTTTAAATATTTTATATTTTTGCCGGGATTTGATCTTGCGATTTTTCACGTGTAAGCCAACTCCTTTGAACCCTGCCTTAACTCTCTGTCTTAGAGCGTCCTTCTTATCTTTGTTTGTCATCTGAACGTGTAATGGATTTCTTGTATCACTTACATTGCACAACTTTGCCTGTGCGTAGATTTGCGTGCGCACAGACACAAGCGGTCAGGACAGATGCTGAACACAATTTTATCAATTTGTAAAATCTAATAAAGTACCTAACAAAAAAAAACAGGATTACTTTTACTTGATACGTACACTTTGTGCTTGACAAGTCACATTTAACAACTCAAATCAATACCATCTCATTTGACATTTATTTCGTCAAATAATCAGAGAAAAAGAAACGGTGTACTTTGGGGTACGAACCACAGACACTTAAACAATGCCTTATCTATTACATTAAGGGCAGCACAATATTATTATTTTATTTAACTACTTATAGTTTATTCGTAGATACCAATTGTCTTAAAATATTATTTCTGACTAAACTTTAATCAATAGCATTCTAACATCTATTTCACAATCTATGGAATACAGATGTTCAGTTCACCAAGCATTTTTCATCGCTACTATCGCATATACTGTTCTTTCGGACTTCATTAATTGATTCCGCCTGCACCTATTACATCAGACTCGTAAAAACTTTTTCCTTGCATTCTTACATGCTTAACAAATACAAAGAACTAACAGCTTATTTATTTTATTTAATTAATACCACAGGCAGCCTTTGGAATACTCTTCTACCTCATACAATCTGAATAGCTTCAAGAAGCATATTAATAAGCACCGGCTAACCCTGTGTACCTAGATTACAACTACTATACATTCTTCCCAAATTAATTGAAAGCAACTAATTCTTCTTTCCATATATGGAATATATGGTCACCGCCAATTGCCACCACTTAGTTCTGTCAGCTGTCATTGTACATTTCTCGTTCTAAAACATGTCTGCACCTGAAGGTCCACTTAAGAACATAAATGGTTCCCGACAACTTCTAAAGCAGACGTCCGAGTATTTGAAAAAGGGCACCTGTAGTATTCGTTGCATATTTTTGGGTGAATTGTTAATCGTTTTTTTAAAGAAATCGGGTAACTAGCCCGACGATCACAAGGCCTGGGTTATGTCTTAAGGGGCTCAACCCAAAAGCAACAAACATATCTATATAAATTTAAAAATAAATCACACTTATTAAAACTTATTAATTGATTGAATAATAAGTTGACATTTATGGCGAAACGAATTAGGATAAACGCAATTATATAAGTAAAACGTGGATTCTGTTTTTCTGAAGGAATCAATATGTCCCAACACGCCCTTGGGTACAACAACTCGCTTAGGTTATCATTTGAATCAATTAATATTTATCATAAGCAAAACGAGATTCATGTACTCTGTATTGCAAAGCGTGTTTAATAGTCCTTTTTGTAAACATACTTAATACGCATAAAATAAAACACTGTAATGCCAAAGAAGTGATAATCATAAATATGCAAGAATCATGTCTTTAGTGCACTTATATAAATGATAAATTTATCTATATGCTTACTACATCGTAGAACTCTTAAATTATTACATAACTTATAACTCTATATATTGTTATATCTAAACATACGAAAAAAATATATCAATTCAAAATGTTTATTTTATGAATTATTTATAAAATAATCTGCAATGCTGCAGTATAATCGAATATACGAGTAGATAACATTATTTTGAGAAAAGAAAATATGTTTTCTTTTGGTGAAGAAAAACAGTATTAAAATATTAGGTAAACTGAAAAGAAATGACATTTTTTCTGGCGCGTCACTTCAAAATCAGTTTGTCAATGGTTACCGTTAGCACGTCGTGGTTGGTATCATTTGGAAGATCTGCATATTCATTCCATTCCAACATTTTTGAAATTTATTTCTGCCATTGTAGAAAAATGGTGAAGCCTGAAATTGAAGAAACACATTTGTGCTATTTTATGCTGTTTTTATGTATAACCCCGACGTGATAACTTAGCGGTAACCATTGACAAACTGATTTTAAAGTGACACGCCAAAAAAACTGTAATTGCTTTCCAGCTTACCTGATAGTTCGAGTGAATAATCAATAAAAAATTGCTTATAGCTCTTATTTGATCATTCAAATGTATAAAAAAAAGTCATAACGTCATTAATATCGAAAATATAATGATTTTAGTCTTAAATAAAATATTGCACTAGGTAAAGAATATCGTCAATGGGAACATTAGACCAAAAAGGTTTTAACTAAATATATAACTATCCGTGTTAAATAGATAAAAGTAAGCCTTTTTATTTATTGGCATTTTATTATAACAAACTAATCGTTCTAGTTTCTATTAATATTACGCTTACAACTTCAATGCTTAAGCTTATCGATAACTAAATGGAAGTAACTGAATAATAAAACGCAGGTATAACGCATAAGCCTATCTTATTAAAATAGTACTAAATATAATGTGACTTGACATTAATTGACATAAATATATAATGAAAAAATCTGCAATACTAGACATACCATGATACATTTGCAAAACAACTGTGAATACTTTGCTTTATCGACCATAAAGAATGAACTCGTACATTAAAACTAAAAAGTCCGCGTTTTCATATCGAAAACAAGTTAAATATACTTGTATAACGCGAACTGTTAATTGTTTTTTGTAAACACATTTAATATGTATGAAAGAAATCACTGCAATATAAAATAACAAACATAAACTCGCAAAGGAGCAATGCGTTCAGTGTTAATTCGATCATACAAAAGGATACATTACAACAAAATGTCCACGACATCATAAATGTCGACAGTTAAAATGTGTAACCTTTAACGTGCTACATTTTACGGTTTTTAGAAAACCGCATTTAACTTGGACAGAGGCGGATTACCAAATATGCACAAGAAGAGCACACTGGGAGACTATGAATCTTGGGGGCCTCAAAAATGCCATAAAACATTTAATTTTTCATACTTAAAGAAATCAAAAATGTTATTATTTGAATCATGTACAACCCTGTAATTTATTTTCATATTTTTTATTGCAAAAAATTTATTGGTGTGCATTTTACTCTTTTTCAATAAAGGTTCAAATCAAAGAAGTACAAATATTATTTTTGTCAAGAACCTATTTATTTAGTATACCCTCTAGGTCTCGGCTAAGCTATAAGCTTTATGGAAATAATTGTAAGTCCTTTACTGATTTTACAAGTACAAAATCTTGTGTGCTGATGAACCGTAAGGTTTTTTTTTTGTAAACCCTTTTTGCAATTGATTATTCTCTGATTCATTTATAAATAAGAAAAGGGTTCAATGATGTGGTGTTTGCTATGTTGTGGTTGAATATTTATATACATTTAAAGTGGCTTATATAGTTTTAATTACAATTAAAAATATTTTTTTAATCAAAAAATTGTAACGATAGTTCTCCAAAAAATATATTCCGGGCGCTTTTTTATTATTCAAGGCCTAAAACACCGCCAGAGGACTTCAAAGTGCTAAATCCGCCACTGGTTGCGGGAGCTCAAAAATTAAAACCGATATTAACCAGAATTATTTCGCATTCATTAGTTTTTAATTGCGATCCGTTTCGTTCCTGCTCACATTAAAAAGTGGGATTTAGTGTTATTGATGTTCAGAATGTCGGCGGAGAGCGAACGCGCGGTAGGCTCCAAGCGACAAACCCGGCTTCTCGGCGCGTGCAGGACGCGTATCATTTGCCACGCTGAATTACGGACGCGGACCGAAATGGAACTCTTCGAGAAAAATCGTAAAAAGCAATGTTGCTTCGAGTACTTCCGTAAGAGTAATAATTTCAGTAGAAATGTTTTTTCTTCCCATACCCGTTCCGTATATAAAACAAACATCACAAATTTTTGCCACTCAGATCTGTTATTACCATTACCCATGCCTTATTTCAAGGCATATCTTAATCCGAAGGTTCACCTGAATACATATATCGGTCACAATGTCTTTCAAGGCAAGAGCTTGGAGACTTGATGAAACGACAAAATTAGTATCCGAGACATATATTTAAGGTGATTTTTTAATCGAATTCTTTTGAGTTGGGATTATTAGACAGACTCATCTCACATCTAAAAATTTAGTCTTAAAAGGTGGCTTAATCCAATCATCAGCATCCTCAATATAGTGTGCGTTAAATGATGCTTAACTTTAGTGACCTAACGAGAACTACGCTAAGAATATGTTAATGTCATTACTCACATATGAAACACAATATATAAAAGAGGGAAGTGTTTTTCAATATTATTTTATTAAATGGCACATGATCAAATGCCAATTCAGTTATATCATTTATGGAGGAAAACAATATTTCTTCCTTTAAATATTTTTTTTTCACTCAGTATTTGATGCACGATCACATGGACAGACGTCGGCGAAAGAGATGGGAAACCTTTTAAAAAACCTCTCTAAGTATTCCGTATCCGTATATATATATATATTGACATCAGTATGATATAGCCCTTGCTGACTGATACCGAAAACTTCGATGTAAAATCTTTCGTCTCTTATGAATGTGTCTGCCATATTGGCATTTTGGACAAGTCTAGTCATAGTTATATAAACTGCCGCTTGTGACGCTAGGCGAGAGCCCATCACGGGTGCCATAGTCGTGTCCCGCCCTTCGGCGAGAGCATATTGTATTGTGGCTCGGCTGATTGCTGTGACTAGGTCGAACCACATGGTTGTAAAGTTTATCGTAAATCAATCTGCTTCTAATCCTGCCATTACGCGACTGAATGACAACATTTTTGAGAGAGAGGAGGATGTTAATATATAAATGTGCTCTACGTATTCGGACCAAGAGGTGTGAATGCGCTGAGCACTCTTCTGCAAAGTTCCGCAACTGTGTTTGTTCCAGGTCTTGGACTCGCGACCTCACCGGAAGTACCCGGGCGCGCGTGATGCCGACTCTTGGCCACTCCGCCTCCCGCGCTACTGGGCGGGACGGCAGCCTCTTAATTATGGACCACGATCTATCGGACAGATTTATTCCACAATCGCAAACAATCAATTAAAACAAAGTGCCGCACCCGTGCGTTTTTTATACGAATTAAAACGGTCCGTCTTTACATATCGAAGGAGACAAACTACAAATGTTGTTAAACAAGTTTTATTGTATATTAATTTGAATGTATCCAGATTTTATGAAACAACTAATTCAGATACTGAAAAGATTTTTCAAAGATTGCATTTAAAAAGGAACCATAAAAAATCTTATACTTAATTGACAAATATTAACCGAGTGTTCCCTCAATAGTTATGAGCATCGTAGTAATTTATGATGACCCCTGCATTGGTCGTCTAAATATCAATCTAGATTTTTTCAAGATATCGATAAACACACTTTTAAAAACTCCCCAACTCTTGTACTAACAATATGCATCCTTTACACTTGCGGCGTCTGGTCGTCCCGGCTAAGTCATCGTTAATTTCGAATAGCTTTGCTGTCATTCATGCACTTATTTATAACTTATCTATATTTAGTATCCTAAACCACCCTAAACTTAACAAATCACCCACAATATGCCTCGGATTCTATTGCTACATTCTCAACGTGTTCCCGAGTTCTTGTCATAGAGGTTGTTGGGAACCATGTATAATACACATATGAACTTCAGTTATGGGATAAGGCATGGACAAGGTATGGACAGTTACAACTGACAAAGCTAATTGACGGTAATTCGTATGTTCTACACTATATGTTGCAATTATGAAATGAATATGGGAAGGAGATGCTCTAATTTATTTATATTGGGTTATCAAAAACAGTTAATGGCCGCCACGGTAAAAATCAGCATTGTCTACATCTTTTCATTCTTCTTTTATCATTTCTTAATTATTGTTTGTTTTTGTCTGTTTTCTTTTAGCATTCCTCTATCTAAGTTTGTTATTGAATTGCGTGGTGGCAGGATGACGAGCTGATTAACAACACAAAGGCTTTTTCTGAAGCACATTGACAAATATATTCCGATAACTTTACAAACTTCTGGCCCGGACCTAGTCACAGCATTCAGGCCGCGCCAACCACAATACGACCTCGTCGCCGTCGGCACACAACTGACTGAGCACCGGGCGCCGTGGTCGGTGACACCCAGTGCCGCAAGTATCGATCTATATAACTAGTCCCCTTAACGGCATTCAAAAATGACAACACATGCGTGTTCGATGGGCGAACGAAAATAAGGTTTTCGGTACCAGTCAGCAAGGGCTATATCATGCTGATGTCACTATGTACACTCGAACAGCCACACCTTTTATACCGATCATCTAATCGAAATTTTAACCATGTTGAAAAATTTCTTTCTAATGCAAAGCAAACGTGCATGGGTGAGTAATTAATTAAAGCAAAGTGCCACGACCGTGCGGTTGTGCCGTCCGATGAGACTGTCAGTTTATCTAAACCGGTAGCATTCGATATTAATTTATTGTTGGTTGAACGCGGGCGAACCGTTAAAGTGTTATTTACGATACAAAATACAACAGTTCGCGTACCTGTTATTAGAAAAAAATACCCAGGTGTCTTCGCGTAACTTGTGAGTTCATTCACGAATACCCAGACAGTAGCTACCGAATTAAAATATTTTTATATAATGACTATTTTTAATCTCTTACCTTCAAAAGTAATAAGTATTTAATGGATCACAAAAATAAAAATAAAATACTTTGAAA
This sequence comes from Glossosoma conforme, assembly GCA_022606575.1. Lineage (NCBI taxonomy): Eukaryota > Metazoa > Arthropoda > Insecta > Trichoptera > Glossosomatidae > Glossosoma > Glossosoma conforme. The sequence continues at coordinate 746,835 of JAGTXR010000101.1, read as the reverse complement.
TATATATTGAAATATGAAATAATATGATAATGAATGGCAATGAACCCATTATTTCAATTAAACCACCTTGCACTTACCACAAATTTACTCTATCCCACATCTCAATTTATCCACTAAGATCTATTCTGCAACGTAAGCCAGCATCTCTCGCATCCCATCTTTGTTATCTTCATACTACTTAACATAATAATACATGGATGGATGTATGGAAAATCACATTGCCGTTTCAAATACGAGTATTATAAACTAAAATTACTTTAAGCCATCATTAGTTATTTTTATTTAACACTCATTTTTTTATTTTAAAAAAAATGGTGTATATTGGAGTGTCAAAAAAAATTTATAGTTTTTTCCCAAAAAAAAACATTATTCTATATTTTCTATCTCTACATATAAATATATATTTTTGATAGCAAAAAAAAAGTATAGTCCGCTTGTACAAAATATATTTTAATTATTCGCAGTACTTTTTGGTTAGAGCCCATTCAAACATTGAAAGTGAAAATTTTAAAAATGCTGTAAAAACGGGATAAAAAATTATCTCTATATAAAAAATATATATCCAATGTGTGCAAGAGAAGATTAATCAGTGCCAGATTAGATTAGCTTGCAAAATTTTGATCCGGAAATTTTGGTGTTGAAGGTACACCACGTTTTGAAATGCCAGTTGAAGCTGATGAATACAAAATCATCATCATCATCAGCCTGTATCCATCCACTGTTGAACGTAAGCCTTCCGCAAGAGTCTCCATCCTCGTCGATCCTCCGCCTTCCGCATCCAAGTCACTCCCGCTATTCTTCTCATGTCGTCAGTCCATCTTGAAGGGGGACGGCCAATGCTTCGTTTGCCAGTTCTTGGGCGCCATTCCAATACTTTTCTTCCCCATCGACCGTCGTCTCTCCGACAGATATGTCCTGCCCATTGCCACTTGAGTGTGCCTATTTGTTGGGTAGCATCCACTACTTCAGTTTTTCTGCGTATTTCCTCGTTTCGGATTCTATTTTTTAGCGACACTCCAAGCATAGATCTCTTCATAGCACGCTGGATGACCTTTATTTTATGCGTAAGACTTGCTTTTAGATTCCACGTCTCTGCGCCATAAGTTAATATGGGGAGGATGCATTGGTTAAACGCCTTAGTTTTAAGACATTGCGGAATTTTCACTTGATGAATACAAAATAATGACATATATTGATATAGAACACCAGTAAATAATCTCTAACACGTAAGATCACTGAGAGGTACAATTTGTCGAATTTCATGATCATTTGAAACCCATAAGTTAAAACATTGCTTAGTTGTTTGCGTTATAAACGTAATTACATTTCGGCCAACGTAATATTTGACTGCATTTTTTTTAAATTCCTTCATACATATATTGTTATTCCATTAATCTAAATGTCATTCTTCTCAATTTTTTACTTATAATAGCAATTAATACAATTGTACATATTAAGGCATCATCTCCTTCTTGATTACGCTGGCCTCACAAAAATATGTGTTTGCAATATTGATGCTGAAAACGGCGGCCATTGTTTGAATCGTCCACTTTGATTTCACCGCGAAGGAAACATCGAAAGATCAAACCTACGAATTTATTACCAAATATGTGAGAGCCTTCGAGAAAAATGGACAGAGCTGAAGTATTAATTGGTTTCTTAAATTATTCAGCCGTAATTGTTCGCGGTGCCTTTTCGGAAGATAGAACAAAAAAAAGGCAGGTGATGCGCGGAATCGAAACAAACCAAAGTGAGTCATGTTTCGCGGATCGATTGGTTTGAGGGATGCCGTAAATATAAGTGAAAATATAAACAAACACATTTTTTTTCTTTTTGAATTAAATTATTTATCAACAAATAATCTTTAATTTGTAGCTATTAAAAGAAATATCAAGGCCACTGATTTGTGAAAAATTTATTCCTGTGTCTATACATTATTTTTAGGGGGTTAAAAGGACCGTTGGTTTTTAGAACATCTACTAGAATGATGTTGGGAAATACCCCCCCCCTTTATCTCACTAGCAGCGATATAAAAAATAACTGCGTCAATTCGCATTTTCATTCGAAAAATTTATAAAATCTTAATAAAAAATATTTTGTCAACCCTCCTATAGCGTACACTTCTATCGGTATTTTGTCCAGAGCTTTTGTAGCAGTTTTTCATATAATAGTTCCTTCTATAATAAGTCGTTTTGGTTGCACCTCGCCTTAAAACCAAATGACCCAGACTACGAGAGCGTCGATATCCCTAAAAAATCTGATTAACAAATCATCAAAAAATTTGCTACGGTGGCAACTGACCATATTTTACAATCACGTTAGAGGTCTGGATTTTCATAAATATTTTCGTAAATAAAGCGTCATTCAATATGCAAAAAATAAAAAATAATTTTCGTATCATCAAAAAAATAATCGACTTGAAACATCAAGTGCATCGTAAATATTTGAAAGACATTATTAAATTAATGTTTATTGAACGATACCCACGAATCTGTTTAACCTTTGGCTCCTATTAGTCATAGATGGTATTGATTATCAAATGATTCATGAAAAATTTGCCACTGGCTTTTGAATCGCTCATCAGATGCGTCAAAGTGATAGCGCGTTTGACTGCCATCAAAGTGCCGGTTTCGGCCTTAAAATATAAAAAAAAAACTGTTTTTCTCTTTTCAATATTATTTCTATATTATTCTATATTTAATTTAAAAATATTCTCTACATAAGCTTTTGATGCACTATAAAAGATTCCATTCATATAATTAAATATAAAAAACATTGTGTGTTTGTTTGTAATCAATCTCAGATAACACATAAACCATCGAAACCATATTTTTACTGTATGAAATTGACTAGATATGTAACACAATGTTTGACTTTTTTAAAATAGCAATTCAACGTAAAATGATTCGAATATACGATACGGTCTTCGGTCAACATTCTTGGCACCCACCTCGCGCTAACCTTAGCACACCCTAGATGCTCCGAGATTTTGCTGACATCAGGGATCATTTCGGAGAGCTCACGAACCGTCACTCTTCGATCTGAGAGCATCGCTGCCTCCACTTTTGCGATTGTTTCGTCAGAAACAGATGGCCTTTCGGAACGCTCCTCATCATGGACGTCAGTACGCCCGTTATTGAACTCTCTGCACCATTTGCGCATATGGTGTACGCTCATACACTTGTCTCTATAGATTTTGCATAGCGTGAAATGGATTTCTACCGGCGCAATGTTTTTTGCAGACAGGAAACGGATCACCAAGCGCAGCTCACATATGGTAGGCGAAGCGAAAGGGAGATACATCACGTACGGCTGCCAAGCCAAAACTGAGCTCCGCAGGCAGCTCGCTAGGGAAGGCATTTGAAGTGGGGGAACCAAGGTACACTACAGAATCGCGAGATCCACCACAACAGGGTTTTTTTAAGACTGTAGCGACATGGGAACCTAATTTTACGGATAACCTTCGTATATGAACTTTTTCGGATCGCTTCGGCTATCAACACAGCGATATTTAAAATTTCACGCATTTTTTAAATATTAAAATTACTTTTAGAAAAGTAGTGTCTTGCGAGCATCAAAATGGCAACGGCAATAGATATAAACATACTTAATGCTTTTCACTTTTTTGCGGTGATTTCCTCTATTGCTTGCAAGCGAAATATTTGTCACCGTCTAGCGCATCACTCATAAAAAAAGACTAAGCTGGATTATGGCTTCCAATACTAAAATAGGAAAAGATCGATGAGCGACTGGCTGCGAGTATCTTTCTAATCTGAATCGCGAGGCTTATTATTTATGTAACGCATAACCTTGATGACGTTGCATTCTATTTGCCAATAAAATATGCAATAAGTAAATGCGTTGGTTCACTTATGAACAAAACAATATATTATTTCGATTTTTTCGGTCGATATTTCTTGGTGGAATTCCATGATATCAGATAAAAAAAAGATTTTTTAGATTTTTTTCCAAAATATATTTATTTTTTGACGACATGTTTCAGCCAGGTCGAATGGCCATTTTCAAGCACTTGAAAATGGCCATTCGACCTGGCTGAAAAATATCGTCAAAAAAAAATATTGTGGAATAAATTCTAAAAATTATTTTATTTATATCTGATAAAACAATATACTTTTACACAGACAATCACACTTAAAATGTAATAAAAATGCATTGTTATGTTTAATAATAATAAATAACCATCAAAAAATTGACAGAAATTTGCTGAAATATCTTTGGACAGTTCGAGAAGAAGACTCTAAAACATTTGCAGCGAAGATAGATAGCGTAAATCATTGCCATTTCCACTCTCCTAACTGGAGCAAGGAATATTACTTTAAGGCTCCGCAAGCAACTTGCCAAAACTCTTGTTTGGAGCATCTTAATGTACGGCTGTGAGACATGGTGCTTAACTGAAAGTGATAAAAAAAGACTATAGGTCTTTGAGATGTGGTCGTACAGAATAATTCTCGGAATTTCCTGGCGAGACCACGTCACGAACAATGAGGTTCTCAGGATAATCAAGGAAGATAGGCACCTAATAAGAACAATCTCAGAGAGGCGAGCCCGATGGATTGGTCACATCATACGCCACGATGGTCTTCTTCACGACATTGTGGAAGGGGTGGTTGCGTGTAGAAAATGTATAGGGCGCCCTAGACGGGAGTATTTGCAGCAAGTATTCGAGGACATGAATTGCGGCGCTTATGCTGAGCTGAAAAGGGTTGCGGAGGACAGAGAGGAATTGAGATCGAGATGCAAGATTCTGTTGCTGCAAACCAATCCACCGGATTGATACTACAAAAAAGAACTGGAGCATACTTAAGAACTACCACAATAAAGTTCTGTAAGTCGCAAAGATCTTCCCTAACGAGGCATAGTTAACCTTCCTATAAAGCACGTTTTTTATTTGTAACAGAAATTATTCCTGTATTATGGCTGCAATTTTTCATGAAACAGTCAATTACATTTAGTTATTTTGTTTGAACCGCCTCTTAGGAATAAATGTTCCAGGCTTTGACAGCATCAGGCTAACCATTCGATCTTATGAAAACGTTATAGGAGTACTAACTGTACTCATATTTGTATGACTATGTTTGTCTAATAAACAGCATAATAGTGCAAAGACGGTGATAAAAATATGTCTCCTCTGTGGTAATGAGGTGCACGTGTTACATTATATGAAATGTAAAGGAAAAAAATTTTCTTTAAATAATACGGGCGTATAATAAATCAAGAGTTTTTTATTTGAATATTTGGTCACAAGCCTCACTTTATTCACGTTAAATAAAAAAACAACTATAAGAGTAAAATTATTAATATATCATGTCCATACAAAACGTTACTTGTTTTTTTAACCACGAATATATATAAATAGTCGTAAGAATAAATAAAATATAAGCAAAGTTATATAAAATAATGTAATGAAATAGGGGAAAACATATAAACGAGTATATCAAGGATAATCAGTGTAGCTTCGGCTGTGTGGCATATAGCGCCGTCTTGTTGAAACCAAATGTTGCCAATATCCTCTTCTTCAATTTTTGTGAACAAAAATGGCCCGATAACGATCGCCATTGACTGTAACGGCCACTCCTTACTCATTTTCGAAAAAAAATGGCCTGATCTTCAAAGTAATGTCGCAATATTTCCCAGCGTTGTTCAAGCGTATACACAACCATATTCGTTTAGCGGAAAGATAAAACTAATTATCTGTTAAATCAGACATGAGATAAGTGTTACCATTCACGAAATAAGCACTAGTTGAAAAAAAAACGTTAGATGGCGGACCCTTTATATCCAACCCGTTCAGTAAAGCCTTAAAATAGTGACGTAGCCAACCATCACAATGTAAGTTGAAATACGAAACAATATATATTTTTTTGCACTTTTAACTTATTTTACATCAAAGTATTAGTCTACCATGCGTCATAAAGTAAGCAGCCACAAAAACCATACACTCGACAGTTTATTGTATGAAGGTCTTAAGACTAACTAAAAGTTTTACGTAAGACATCTGCGATCGTAAAAGCAGAGGTTTGACAAGCATCAACGATGAGCCACCCAGCAAAAACACTTGAACGTCCATGGCATATCGTCTGCAGACCTGAACTTCTGTCTCCGAGGCGCCAGGAATCGTCTCAGTGGGCTTAGTCAGCTTTAGATTCCCAAACATATTTGCACCTTTTTTACAGAATTTTGAACTACCGTACCGTCCCCCACATGGAGATTAATATTTTAGCAAAAAATATATTTAAGTAAAACTCGTATCAAGAATATTTTTATTTAATAACCAAATGAATAATTATTATCTTCTTCTTCTTCGTGTCAGCGACATCAATTTATTTTTGCCCAGTATCTGGCAACATGATGTGTGTTGGCCAGCATTAAGGCCTTGAGATGTGCAGCTTGTTGGGCTCATGGAGCAGGATCTTAGGTGTGAGGCGGTCTGCAGGTCTTCTCAGTCGCACAATAGTGACTCTCCTTGCCGAAGCATTCCCCACCGCTCGAGGTTGTCCTTTGTTCTACCAACTGCGGTTCTTAATCTGTTTAGGGATTTCCAGGTCCGCCAGTCAAGGTTTTTTCCAGTTGGGAGGTCTTCCTTTGGAGTAATTAAATCCTCTAATGCGACTTATTAAACATAATATGAGTATTATTACAGATACATATCAAATATCATAGCTTATGAAACGTACTGTATAAATAACTTAATCAAAAAATAGCTACATACCATTACACGTGAGTTGAGCACTACTCTATTGCAGCACCTAATTGAATCGATAAATTATTACATATTATATTCTTATGATAAAATTTTATTAATTTTCGTCTGTATTTTTATGATCATTCTTTTCAGCCTTGTTGAAAAACCTCTTTTAAAATCGATACAAGTTCATTGATTAAAACAGCATATCTTAAATACGAGTACTTTAGCCCCTTTACAATATGGCGTTTTTACGCTTACGTTCACGGATAATGAATAAGCAAAACCGACGTTAACATAAGCAATCTTAAAACATATCAATTGTTGTACTGCATTTGATGACTTTTTTTTTTACTTATATCTCTCTTAATAAGATTTAGCGCCTCATTGAATATTGCATCCTGGTATCGCTCCCTTTGAGGACTGCTGCTTTAATGGATGAAGAGCATCTATAAGACGTTGGCCTTTGGTTTCCTCAGGCGCTTGTGATTCTTAATTCTCAGTGTTTTGTAAAGGAAGCGTGGGTGGTTAAACCAAAACGGCGCTGTCTCTTAATTAATACATCTGTTGGCAATCGATGCACGTACGGGGAACGTAAATGGAAAAAGTATTGTAAATAAAGAGTGGACGGTGCCTTAATTAGTCTTTAATGAAGAAAATTAGGTTAGTAATAAAATATAATGTCAACATCTGTCGAAAAGATGATGGTGTATGGGGAAAAGAGATGCTTGAAGATCTTCAATCTAGGTGTTGACTGACAATATCAGAAAAATGTAGGAATAATCATGATGCGGAAGGCAAAAGTTTTGCAAGCCTTTAAGATGTTTTTAAGTACATACTGAAGTACCATTGATAGCTAAAAGGTGTAAGCTCCATATGATAATAAATATTTATATATATAGTAATTGTTATAAGCTATAACTAATTTTTACATAATATTTTAAAACTTCCTGGTTAACAGGACATGGGACCCACGGTTATTTTTTTCATTAATTGATAAAATAAATATTATTTAATATTTTCTACCAAAAAAATAGTTTATGTATCAATAATAATTAATAAACAATTTACGCGTTTTAATATTTTTTTCAAAAAAGGGTTATAACTTACGTAATATGGATAAAGAAAAAAATATATTTCGACATTATCAATAAAAAATATTACCATACATTTATGTACAGTAAAATACTTGTACTTCAACTTTTAAATGTTACCTTTACATTTCATTTATTTTGCGAATCGTTTTATTTTACGACTCAATCATGCAATTTTTTTCACTTCTATTATGTATAATTATTATCAATTATGTAAGTATCGTGTATTTTTAAATCAGTAATTTATATTTTAAGTCAGTTGAATCTTGCTCATACAACTTATATTCCATAATCATATTTGAACCAAACAAATGTCATCTCCATACGTTATGCTGGCTTATGTATTTAGTCAACTTTCTTAAGAAATATAAAAATTTGTTCGAAGTTGACAGACTTATCTGCGATTTACGCTATATATTACCAGGAACATTATATTATATTATTTTCTTTAAATACTGCATATATATTGTTCCATCCTCATATACTAGCTTTATTAAATTATTCAAAGTATACCTACATCATTTACAATTCCTGTACTGTATTTACTATCGAGGTTAATAATTTAAAGCCTACCTACATCATTTACAATTTATGTAATGTATTTACTATCGAGGTTAATAATATAAAGTATACCTACATCATTTACAATTTCAAAATTAATGCTTACCAATGAATGACTTTACATGCAACAATATTAACAATAAAATTCAAATAAAAGAACTCATACATGACTCGATCAAAGATCTCAACCAATTAGTACAAAATTTTGAAAACACACTTACAACTTACCATATGAATAAATTTTAATGATATTATTTTATATTCTAACAAATGTATATATGCAACACTTAAATCAAAGATGAATCCCACGTCACACACAAGATCTACCTTTAAGTGGCGTGGTAATCGAATTCCCAAAAAAAATAAACAATAAAAAAAAAAATGAATGTAATACTGTCAATAAAATCTTAAATGTATCCTATTATATTTGATTAAATAAAAAAAATATAAAAAAAAAAAATTGTTAATTTGAGTCAGCCACAGCCAACATTACAAGACATTACAGCCATTGACAATTATACCTTTTATTTAATGTGAGACTGAATAATTAACCCTTATGAAACGTTAGGTTATAAAATATATATCGTAATGAGGGTATCCTCCAGTGAAACACTATTACTTCAAAAATAAAACTTGAAATTAATTTTAAAATTTATAATTTAAAAAATTCTCAATAAAAAACAACTTCAAAGTTTTACAATAGGAGAAAATACCTAAAAAAAATTACAAAACTATAGACGAAAATACAATAGCTCTCTATAACTTTGTCAGTACAATTTAGGATAATTTATTTATTGATTTAAGCAATAAAAACAAATATTCAGACCCCTTAAAAATGATATGAAAGAATTAAAAAACATTTTTTTTTTATTTGAATAATAACTCGTTACAAATCAACTAAATATGTTATGTGTGTTTAATAAAATAGGCTTTGAAGTTTATGAATGGCTGCACTTAAAATCTTCTAAATACACTTTAGTGTCGAAAACTCAATAATAAAATGAGTTAAACGTATCTTTATATACTTTTAAGAGCTTCATATTAAAGTGTACCCATTTTACAATTTTAATGTCTTACAACAATTTCTTAATGAAATTTAATGGAGACCATCGATGCAGGCTGCATAATTTATACGTCAAGAATACAGGGCAGTGAGGTACGATTAAAAAAAACGAATTCGAATCCAATTTTCAATTCTGATTCCGTTTATTTATTGTAATTTTGTCGGAGTATATGATCTTATAGTATAATAGTATACGAAAACGCCGCCTATAACAGTCACTATGATCTTCGCACAGTCCCAAATTGTCAGCTCTCAAAAATATCACATGTATCGGCCATCATCAGGTCTTCCTGGGTGCAGATACTCGGACACAGCGCACACTCCAGAAGGTGTGATATGGTCTGCTCCACGCCGCAGTCACATTCAGTCGGTCCGCTGTAAAACTGCCAGGCTTTCATTTGCGTCGTCGTCTTGCATACTCCGGTCCAAAGTCTGTTAAAGGACGTTCTATAGTAAATTGTTATTAAGGATGAATATATCATATTTCAACTATTAATATGTATGTCTACAATAATTCCATTAAAATTAATTTCTTTGAATATATAGTCATTATAATCAGCAAGGTATAAGACTACAAAATGGTGTATATAGAATCAATGTTATTTTTTAGTTAGCTACGCGATTAGCCCTACGTGTACAAATATCGCTTTTTATGCATACATATATATTAAAATAAAATATTTAACGAAGTCATTGGATTATTTAGACTTTCGTAATAATAACGGCCAATATTTTTTTGTTCAGTAATTAAATAAAGGTATGAATTTTTTTATTTTTTATTAGAATATTATTTTAATATTTCAATATTCTAATCTACTTTTATAGATCATTGACTATATTACAATATTATTATTACTTAAATATACATATACTATACATAAAATTCTTTTTTTCTTGTGAATAAATGAAGACTGATAGAATAATAATAAAAAATATACATACTTTGAATATATACTATAGCGACATCTATCGTACGATGATAATAATGATATAAATACTAGTTTCAACGCAAGTCAGTCTAGGCAGGGCAATGGCGCAGTTCGCCGAGCGGTATGAATACCTGGGCATAGTTGGTTTCCAAGGTCCGCGGTTCGCATCCCGCTTCTGCCGTTATTTTTGTGCTTGGATTGACGCGTTGAAAAAAGAATTTTATGTATAGTATATGTATATTTAAGTAATAAATAAAGGTGTTGACAATAAGCAAATTCAATTGGCAGTAAATAAAATTAGTCGGCTGTAGACTAAATAAATTGGCATTATCCACTGTGTCAGTATGAATTATGGTTAGTTATTAATTTAAAATGGCTGTAAGATATTCAATATTTGTAAAAATTCATATAAAATTAATTAATAATTAACCTATTTAAATAAAAACCCAACCTATTATTAATTACTCGTACCATTCATTAATTATTTCCAGCAAATTTCTTATTCCGATTGATACTTGTCTACTATCAAATGATTATTTTTTGCTTCCCTTTTTACGTATTAATTACTTACTGTTTGCTTAATAATTATTGCTCTTTAATTGAATTATACACCGATAAAAGAAAAACTTGCCAATAATAACCCGACTCCGCGATATTGACTCCATGACTCCGATTCCTCAGCCCTGGTATGGGACCGTTCATATTTTATAATAGAAACCGCCAACCATTTAAGGCAAATTTATACGCAATTTGAATATGCAAGTGAATTCATTAGCCTGCGTTTATTAAAAAATGCACCGCTGACTGGTTTTACGCGGACGCGACGAGATCTCTAGAACATGCGGAATTAGTATTATGTAACTAATTATAGTGAAATACGCTTTAACATTTATTGAACAATCACTTACGATGCGTAAAACTGAATGAATATAAAGGAAAATAATTAAAAACTAAATACGTGAAAGAAAACACTTTATATGAACGTTCTCCTAGAACCTTCTTAACGTTGAGGAGGACTATTTTATTTTATTTTTATTTATCAACGGCCTAGGCCAATGCATACAGTTTAAATAAGATAATACATTTATAAAAATAGTAACACGGAATAAATACTTAAAGCTAAGACAATACATTTGGATAACACATAAACATGAGTAAATAAAACCGACATCTCGCACATCAGTAGAGGGATCTGCGAAATGCCGGAAGGTTCAGCCCGAAAAAGTCCAAGTCACTAGAGGAGTTAACCAGTCTACATATTCTCAACATAGGAGATTAGAAACCGTAGTTGGTTTTAGATGCAGGTTACTGCCTCTAGTGAATACTATCATACAGAAGAACCTGAGTAGATTATGTAAAGAATCCACCTGAGGGTAAAACCATATTTCAAAATACAATACCGTTTTAAAGCAAAAATATTATATATGTACTACAAAACGATATTATAATTTTTTCAAAAAATTACAAATATTACCTTAAAGATAAGTGTAACAAAATACTGAAAATGTCATATTTGAAAGTACATCATTCTATTCAAAACCATCAAAGTTTTTTTTGATTTATCGACTGTCTTAATTGCTAAAAAAACTAAAAGGTTTTTAATAAATAATTTAATAATACCAAAAAGATAAAGGCTATACTAATACTAGTTAGTATTTTAAATGAGACTTTAATATATCATTTATATGCCGATACAATTAATCAATCTCGAGTAATATAAAGTAACTGTTAGACGTTTACGAGTAAGTGTTATATGTGTAGCATTTACAAATGTGCGATTGACCTTGCTGCAGCTAAAGACCATTCTTAAATCGAACCATTAGCTTAATTTAACACCGGAAACAATTATTGCCTAAGGTGTGAATTGATAACTAATACGATAAGAACATTAATAACTAATAGAACTGTGGCGCAGGCGCAATAAAAAAAACAATAAACCAGTTACACTAACGTGTAAAAAACAATGACATTTAAGAGTTCAAACTATACACAATACAATGAAATGATTTATTTGTCACAAAGCAATCAAAACATAATATATAATCTATCAAAAATAGTTAAGAATAAAGTAATTATATTAAAACGATTTTAATTAAAAATATATTTAAGAATTCACTGCTTTTTTCACTTTTTTCACAATGCTCGAACTATAGATCAATTTTTACTATACTCGTAGATAAGATGAGTAGTATTGAATAATATACCCTTGGCTGGTATCGCACCACCAAACATAAGACGCAAAGTCATATGTGCCGAAGAAATGCGTAAGGCAATCAACCAACCGTCCCATTGCATGTATAGGGTCCGCCATCTAACGTTTTTTTTTTCAACTAGTGCTTATTTCATGAATGGTAACACTTAGCTCATGTCTGATTTGACAGATAATTAGTTTTATCCTTCCGCTAAACGAATATGGTTGTGTATACGCTTGAACAACGCTAAGAAATATTGCGACATTACTTTGAAAATCATGGTAATGTTGCAGAATGTGTGCGAAAATTGCGTACGGATTTTGGAAGAAGAGAATCACCGTCAGCTCCGTATGTACGTTATCTTGTGAAAAAAGTGAAAGAAACTGGCATCCTCATCGATAAACCAAAGCGTGAAAAGCCAAAAACAGTGCGTACACCCGAGAATATTGCTGCTGTGGCAGAAAGTGTGCGTGAAGCGCCATCAATGGCGCTTCCATGCGGCGCGGCCATGTTGAACGAATTTTTGTTCGCAAAAATTGAAGAGGAGGATATTGGCAACATTTGGTATCAACAGGACGGCGCTACGTGCCACACAGCCGAAGCTACACTCGATGTTTTGCGCCCTGTTTTAAAAAAAAAAGTTATTTGGCGAACCCTTTATAATCAGATACCCCTTACACCCAGACTGAAGTCCCGAAGCAGCTTTCTGAGATCCACACAATCTCTCACATTCGGCCCTGAAAATGAGAGACTTCAAATCTGGCAGCAAGTCGCATCAGATAATTTCATTACTCTAAAGGAAGGGCTCCCAACTGGCAAGAACCTTGACTGGCGGACCTGGAAATCCCTGAACAGATTTGGTAGAACAAAGAATAACCTCGAACGGTGGGGAATGCTTCGGCAAGGAGAGTCACTATTGTGCGACTGTGGAGACCTGCAGACCGCTTCACACCTAAGATCCTGCTCCATATGCCCAACAAGCTGCAAATCTCAAGGCCTAATGCTGGGCAACACACGGGCTATCGAGGTTGCCAGATACTAGGCAGAAATAATTTGACGTCGTTGACACGAAAAAGAAGATTGAATAATATCATCATTATTTTATGAGTAATACAACTACATGCAAAGTATTATATAATAACTTATTATAATGACCTCCTAGCCGTGTGTTGTACAACTTTTCATAATATTATCCGAGCCCATGATCGCCAAAACACCGTAAACAGATATTTTACTATTTTCAATGTTTTGAGCATTCACTTTGAGATCCATAATAAATTATAAATATTTATTTATTTATTTACCTTGTTTTCACATGGATCACGTAACAAAAGTTCTCTATTAGGAGACTGCAGTTTCGACTAACTCGTAGTCTTTCTCAATCCTTCTCTAGTTAAGAGATAACTGAGCTGCGTTGAACTTATAAGTGGTGTAACACATTTTTGTAGGGGAGGGGGTGGGGTTGTGTCTATCAGGAAAGGAGAGGGAGATAGGTAGTGTTGCAAGGATGAAGGAAGAGATAAATACATAAAAGTGGTTTAGGTATAAATTTATTTTTTATTTTATTTTTTATTTTTAATTTTTTTAATTATTATTAATATTATTCTTATATGTCGTATATATAATTTTTATACTTATTTATTTATTTAACGGAAACAATTTTAAAATTGGTGAATTAATTAAGGTATTTAGTTGGTTATTAATTATATCTTCTTTCTTATTAATGGCTTTATAAATTTCTAAGTATTCTAAATTATTTAATTTAACGGTTTTATTTTCTACATGTAATATGTTTAATACTTTTTCTAAGTTGTACGAATGATTATTTTCTATAAGGTGGTTTGCGAATTCAGAAAAGCACTAATTTTTCTGTAATTTAATTAATCATTAATCATTTTAAAATAATTAATCTAATTAATTAAAATAATTTAGGATCAAAACTCAACACGCAGTGCAAGCCTACGTTACCCGCTACCTAGCCCTATAATACAAACAAAGTCGCAAAGTGAAAAAATCGTACCACGGAGTACTCTAAGCAGGTATTTGTTTTCAAAACCCATAATAGGACTGCATAAGTTTTTCGTGATATGCAAAGATTAGGAGCCGCAAAAAAAAGGTTTTTACTTGGACCAATTTGAAACGATAAGTATCATACGAGATTTATCCATAGTACGAATACATTGCTTTTATTAATTTTAGTGTTGCGACAGTATATTATCCTGTATGTTTTTATATATAAAAAAATGTTGATTACTTTATTTTGGCAATCGCGTCAACATACGAGTATTAACGCAGAGTGCAAACTCAATGTTCGGAGGTTTTACATTATTTCTGTCGAGGACGAGGTTTCTCCTTTCTGCAACACACGTCACATATTATTGGATTATTCTTACTTTACTGAACATAAACATTTTACGAGCGATAAAACATTACTCTCAGGTATCTCCCAGGTAGACTGTGTCTGAGAGTCAGGCCATTATTGACGCTAGGTGTGCTTGGTCCGATATTCGTTCCATTACACGTCCTATTTATTCAAAAATCTTCAAAAATGCACTAAAATTTATATTATCAGCAATTAATTTGAGAATCACATTTCAAATATTATTATATTTTACTATGTTTAAAATGTATCATATCGATCAACTGTTCTTCAATTGAACAACAGCCCGATGATCTCCACGGCAAGATTCCGGTGGATTGAAAATACGGCATTTGTAGTAAGTATTCTTCGTAGTATCAATCCGGTGAATTAGTTTGCAGCAACAAAATCTAGCATCTCGATCACTACTCCTCTCGATCCTCTGCAGTCCTCTTCAGCTCATCATAACAGCTACAACTCATGTTCTCGAACACTTGCTGCAAATACTCCCGTCTAGGGCACCCTCTACAGTTTCTACCCTCAACCATCCCTTCCACAATATCGTGAAGAAGACCATCGTGCCGCATGATGTGACCAATCCATCGGGCTTTCTTCTCTGAGATGGTTCTTATTAGGTGCCTATCTTCCTTGATTATCCTGAGAACCTCATTGTTCGTGACGTGGTCTCTCCAGGAAATTCCGAAAATTTTTCTGTACGACACGCAGTTAATAAACCGTTTATGTTTTGGTCCGAATCCAATTCTGTTGTACAGCGCTTAAAATATGCTATTATTGTTGGTAAAAATCTACTTTCGAATATCATTTTAAACGTATAACTTTACATTATCTACGTGTACTTAATTTTCTAAGGAATCACATAACGATCCGGAAGGCTGACTTAACCATTTATATGTGGTAAGCAACGGACATTAAGCTAAAGACACAAGCTTTAATAAATTGATACACACCCAGAAATTTGTATTTTTTTTGTAATTTTTCATGTTCTTTTTTTAATGTAAGCACATACAGGAGAATACTGACAGATGGTGATGGTAATTCTGATGTCTCATCTTTGGAATTCAATGACGCTTTACCATGGTGCATATGGCTAAGCGCTGCATGTGGAGTGTTGATCTGTCAACGTCATAGACTACAGCCCGAGATTCACGCATCATCCTTTATTATTACAGGAATTTACTATGAATGGGTGGTCTTCACGGGACGACTTTCGTCCACCACCAATTTTTATTAAAAGGCTATGCCTGGCATTTTACGGGTGAGGGATTAAATTCACACCAACTGGTGGTATTTTAGAGCTGAGAAATCGATTATAAAACCTTTTTTTAATCTCCGTCGGGGATCGAACCCACGACCTTTGACTTGCAAAGCAAACGCTTTGAACATTGAGCTATACCCACCGGTAAAATTTAAGTGTATTTAAGTGTACCCTCCTGGTCTCGTCCAAACTATAAAATTAATGGATGTAACTTTTTTTTAGGATTATCCGTGTTTTGTTTCGCGTCCCAAATTGTTCAACATATGTGATTTAACGAGAGCTGCGCTTACAATGTGCTAATGCCGTTGGTAAAAATCTAGTCTGCAAATATTACTTTGAACGTGTGCGATCGCATTATCTGCATGCTGTCGACTTCCGCTTGTTCGCAGACGGCACGCGCCACAGCCTCCCATAGCAGAATGTACCTCCACCTCTGTACCTCCCGCGGTACTCTCACCTCCGCTGACTGAACGACTATTTTTAGATGCTGCATCAGCGCCTGAGAAGACTGCGAAGCAAGATCGAGAACGACAGAGACGGCCGCACACTGTGGACCTGACCGAAGAACGAAGGAGATGCTGTAAATGAGCAGTGGTGTTTTCTTATACAAACGCAAATGCATATAAATATTTCGATCAAAACAAAGTGCCATCTATCTTATGACATATTTTCACCACAAATTACTGCTATTAAATACTGTCAGCTGCCAATATCCATTCTTCGTCCCAAGTCTGATGCTCCCGAGACCTGGGACATATAACCCTATAGTACAGCCTAATCCGAGCAGAAACACGCGGTAAGCAACAGACGGTGACCTATCCAAATTTTAAGCAACGTTGTATGCAGACCAAATCTTCTTCTTTGGAATTGAGAATTTTGCCATCTCAAAAAAGCCAATGCAGTCATATAATGCATTTAAAAAATAATGGGGGTACGATCGTGTGACTTTTTCAAGAATAATGAAACTAAAGAGCGGAAAAGACAGCATTCCATATAACTCAAATACAATGCTGGAAATGCTTGGGACATTTACTTCAGGTGCCACGGGAGAGCATTAACTACAGCTGTCTTTTCTTCAAAAAGAGGGCTCGATCCGTTCTAGAAGGCCATCGAGAGCTATACATAGAATGATTATAATTTCATATTATGCAATTTCACCGAGTATTATCAGTTAATAATCTTAACTTTATACATATAATGTACTCGGCGGAGCTGCGGGAGGCAGAACTTACATAAGATGGGCGAGGATCAAGACGGCTGATAGAACTTTCTGGTGGAGGCTCGTGATGATAATACGCTCCAGTTAAAGAAGCGAACATGGTGTTGATTATTAATTTCGATTTATACAGCCGCTGGTTTAAATGTCTGATATGAGGATGGTATCGATGATGAAAAAAAAAGAGAAAGCACCTAGGAAATAGATTCAAATAATCTCAGGTGCGAGCTGTAAGGAGTTTGTTGTATAGTCAATGGTTTGATTATGTACGTTGGTGCTTTGCTTCACCCAGTAATCAGAACCCTTTCCCGCCTGTGAAGGCGCGCGCTACGTGACGCGTGCCCGCAGCGATCTTTGAACGATAGCAACAGCACTTCTCAACACTTCACTTACCGGAATCGACTTAAGTCTTGCCTAAAATCCAAACACTAGTCATAGCATCAGATTTCAAATATCACAGTTGAATGAAAATTTTAACAATTATAATTACTACATTCCGGTCCAATTATTATAGCTACTATACTGAAAAAGCTTTCTATTTGCCTAGGTCGCGCATATTATAATATGACATCAGCATGATGTAGTCCTTGCTGACTGGTACCGAAAACCTCGATAAACAATCTTTCTTCTCTTATTTTTGTCGCTTGCTATACATTTAAATGTCCACCATATTGGGACTAGTTATATAGCTTTGCCACCGATGGCGCTGGTGACCGACCACGGGCCGCAGGAGTCTAAGCGCCGACGACCGTCAGTTATGTGTTGACGACCGAGAAGGTAGCATTACGGCCTTTTGCATGTCATCCCGAATGGCCGGAAGCTTGTAAAGTTTTAAGTTAATGTAATCAATGTGCTTCTAAAAGAAAGTCTTTGCTTACAGATCTACTCCTCACCCTACCCTCACGCGACGGAATAACACCCCTTTTGAGAGAGAGGAGGATGTTAACTAATAAAAGTTATTTGATAGACTGGGTTTGTGTGAATATAATTGTATTGTTTCTTACACAAGTTGGCACAATACAGGAAAAGACTGGAGGGGTTTCGTTGCTGATTATTGAAACATTTCCTTAGCCACCCTTCAATGAGCTTTTTATTAACCAAAGTAATTTTAATATTTTTTTTAAGTTTTAAGTGTATAATAAAAGTTAAGATTTTTATATCTTGTAAATTTTCTCTTATTGAGGCAAAATAATATGTTTATTTTATCGAATTGTCTAAAAGTTTAATCTGCTGAGGAACATTTTTCATTATTCTTTATATAGTTTTATACTTAATTCAGACATAAAAAATATATATTACTTTAACAGTCTTATAATTACTGAGTTGGCGGCTCTTAGTTTGTTTAAAAAAACATATGAGAATACATTGAATGTTTTAACCTGTTCGCATCGGTACCCGATATATGCCGTGTAAGATTCTCCTACCGTTGACATCGGTACCCGTGATATCTCGTTTTGCTAATTTCTTAGTATTGTTTTTTAAACATCATCTGATAGCTAAAGGATACAAGAACCAATGTGATATGTGAAAATAGACCATATAAGTACATTTATGCTTCAAATACTAGTTTTATAATTGACAGTATAATTTGTATTCCACCGAGCCGTAATGAATGGGTTAAAAGAGAAAATATATATGTAGCCTCTTAATTTAATCACATATGTTTTTATAAAATCAATAATATTATGTCATTTTATATAATCATATTAAAATAAATATTTAAAATCATTACTCTTATTTTGAAAATATATACATTAAATTACCGACACAGCCTTCATTCATGAAAACTAAACTAATTATTTCCCTTCAAGTTACGTGTCTGTTACCTTCAAGAAGTAATGTTGTTAAAGTTATCAATATGATCCTACTAAGGAGCGGAATTTGTCGCATGGAACTCTCATCATGCAGGATAATAATCAACTGCCGGCAGGTATAGCTCCATGGTCAAAGCGTTTGCTTTGAAAGCCAAATGTCGTGGGTTCGATCCCCGGCAGAGAATAAAAAAAAAGGATTTTTAATCGATTGCTGAGCTCTAAAACTATTCCCGGTTGGTGTGAATTTGATCCATCACCCGTAAAATGCCAGTCATAACCTATTATCAAAATTGGTAGTTAAACGTAAGTCGTATCGTGAAGACCATCCATTCATAGTAAATTCCTGTAATAAAAAAGGATGCTACGTGAATTTCGGGCTGTAGTCTATGACGTTGGTGAATCAACACTCCACATGCATCGCTTAGTCATATGCACCATGGTAAGCGTCATAGAATTCCACAGATGAGACTTCAGAATTACTATTACCATCTGTTGGTAATCTCCTGTATGTGTTTACATAAATAAATTAAGAAATCTTCATCATTAGTGTAAGGAGATGACTTTGACATGAATGTGGCTTCTGAAGAACTTCATATCGATAGTAAACGGTGGCCATATGCTTCAAATTAGTCATGAATCTGTCGTAAGAAGAGATTACTCTAAAAATCATTTTTAAACTTGATATTATAATACGAATGTTTCTTTACAGCGAACGCTCCCTTATTGCACCATATGGTCAGAAAAGTGCTCATAATACAACTATCGTTAATGTAAAAATATATTTTTCATTCGTAAATATGTGACATTTACTATATTCCTCCGAAGAAAATTAACAAAAAATATATATTTGTATTTTTATATGTATTTTTAATACTTGAGTGTGATATTATTGTACTCGGTCTCCATGTCCGTGCATACTCATAGTTTTGTATACCGTTGGGCCATCTACCGGCGTGTTGGGCAAGCTTCCTTACGTAAGATGGAGTGGGTATACCGAGCCGTTTCATGAATGAATATTGTTAATTGAAAGGCTATTAATTATTCGAGTAAATCTCCATACAGAGCTTTGCTTCTATAAACACGAATGTTGCGCCATCAACAAGCGGCCGGCAAACGTGCAAAGTGCGATAGAATCTTATTCAAAAAATACTGTACACTTGTTTTATTATTTGTGTACAAAATCAATAATAATTGCAATTTGCGTGACAGGTATAAACTTTTGTCAGGTGTGTATGGTTATGTGAAATTATTTTTGAATTGTATTTTATTTTACTAATTGAGAAAAGAGTATTTTTTTTCTTTCGTATCTACCACTAGTGGGAAACTATGTAATTAAATAAGAATGCTGCAGGAGAGCATAAACTATATCTGCCTTTTTTTCAAGCCCGCTAGCTCGCACCCTCTTGGAAGGCCGTCGGGAACTATACATAGAATGTAGGAGGTGACGGAGCTACGGTAGGTGGAGCTGACAAGGGATGAGGCGAAGACTATGGCGACTGCCAGAGCTTTGTGGCGGCAGTGCATGAATGCCATATGCTCCAGTTAGCGGACACGGTATGATGATGATTTATTAAGCCAGTTGTTTTTTTCCTTTACGGTACTAAAAAAATAATCAAAAATCAGCGATTTAAATCGAAAAAATAAAAACATTCATAGTTAATCTCCTTAATTAATTATAATTGAAGTCAAAAATTATAATAATTGAGATTTATTGGCTGAAAACATTATAAAACAATCTGACAACGCTCACGGAACGGGCATAGGTCAACTCTGGTTTCAAGCTCAATAGCTACTGCCGTTAGTCGTGGAAGTGGCCGGTGTGCCCACTCCCAATCTCTTCCCTCTTCCTTCACAGTGAAGTATGAAAGAGTTAGATTCGAATATAGTGTCGCACTTCCCGCACATCGTCGAGACCCAAGGTCGAGGCACTCACAGCGCGAATTTGTTTCCGAATTTCACAAAATACCTCCGATGTACTGGATAAATTCTGATTATTATTAATATTATTTTTTAAATCAATGCGGAAATATATTATGGAGGAATACCTAAAATATTAACGTTGTGTTTTTATATTTGTAGAGATATTGATGGTTATTAGAATCAATGTGTAGAAGATACACATAACAGGGAAGGAAAAGTAAAAAAGTCATTGAAAAATCTCTCTGTTTTCATATCTGCTGACAGTCATAGCTCAATGGTCATCGCGTTTGCTTTGCAAGCCAAAGGTCGTGGGTTCGATCCCCGACGGAGATTAAAATAAAAACGATTTTTAATCGATTTATGAGCTCTAAAATACCCCCGGTTGGTGTGAATTTGATCCATCACCCGTAAAATGCCAGCCATAGCCTTTTAATTAAAATTGGTGGTAGACGAAAGTCGTCCCGTGAAGACCACCCATTCATAGTAAATTCCTGTAATATTAAAAGATGATGCGTGAATCTCAGGCTGTAGTCTATGACGTTGGTGGATCAACACTCCACATAAAGCGTTTAGCCATATACACCATGGTAAGCGTCACAGAATTCCACAAATTAAACTTCAGCATCACTATCACCATCTGTCGGTATTCGCCTCTATGTGTTTACCTAATATATATATATATATATATATATATATATATACATTGTCGCGCAAAATTACCTCGTAATATGTGCCTAAATGCATTCGTTCACGTGTGTTCCTGCAACGCATACCGTTGACATTTGCCTTTAAAGTTCACAGGTCACCCCCGGCTGCAGCCTTGCGGGGCTCCAGGGCCGCGCCTATTGATTATGCAATCCGGCCGACCTCGAGTCAGCCTCACTGCCAATGTCAGGCGCATCGGCAAAATGTTATACAATGAGAAGAGAGCGTCGAAATATACTCGTACATGTTACGACAAAACATCTCATCACATCTTATCTTATAGTAAATAAAGTGTTATATTTTCACTTTTGTAAGTTCATCTATTATAGTAATAATTTAAACTATACTACATTTCAATATTAAGCTCGATGATATCATTTTTGTACAATGTTATAGATTTCTCTTTGTTTGCTTAATTAGGTTTCATCTGTTTTAAAGCAGAATATTTCTCGTATTTACTAATGCTATTTGATTAATTACATATTATTAATACACTGTTTATGTACAATTTGAAAACTCAACTGTGCACAACAACTGAACACTTTATACAGCATATGCAAAAATATCATTCCATAGAGACACATAAACTGCAGTACTTCAGGCATGTTGACGGAGGATCGAGTGGATGGCTTCTATTCCATAATAAAGAAGCGATGCCCTCCAGAGGGGATCTGGTGCACCAATCACTGAGTAGTACAATAATAATAATGTGGTGTATGTGTACATGCCGATTTAAATTTTCTTTCTATTCTGTTTAATTTAAACTTAGATTTTTCTGTATTTGAAAATTTGGAATTATTGCATGTATAATTTTGATTATGGCACTAGTGGCTAAATACTTGTAAATAGATTTTATTATTTTATTATAAAGATTTACAATTATCTACAAAAACATACGTAATTTACATAAAAATACACAACTGTTTAGAAATATTTTAACTACGTAGTTCAAAACATACGGTTAACACAAATTGCTAACCACTAAACAGTTCTGTCGAATTCCATCATCCATGATTAAATTAAAAAAAATGATTTGATCTTCGACAACAACATACTTTTCATTTTTGCCAGCTGACGAGAGCCTGAAAAGTTAAAGAGAAAACTGTTGTAATATCCAAAGCATATAAAGTAATTTGTTATTCACTTTAATTAAACATATCGGATGATTAGCCAGAGACCATTTGATTGTTGTCCCAAATTTTAATTGTTAAAAAAATCAATTAAATTGGTTCACGTATAAGTCAAGAAATTAAGGGTTATTATATTATTGACATGCATTATTTTTACAGACGACGTCTCTTGCAAATTGCAAATATATTTATTATTAAGATTTAATCAATTCATTTTATTGTTATACTTGATGTGTCAATTTCTCGAGTCAGTGCGTGGAACAAATTACTCCAAGTCTCCGCTGAATACAGACAAATCATCGGTTTGGAAATGATTCGAGTTGATGAGACATTGATGAGAAACATATCATAACGATGATATTCGTTATCAGTACCGGCTTTAGACCCTACTGCGCCCTACGGCATTATTTTTTGGCCCACCATATAGTATATATTTTTTTTTAAATCTAAGCAAGATTAGTTTCCCTCGGCGCCCCAAGCTTATTCGACGCCCTGGGGCACCAACCCACTTCGCCACCCCCTAAAACCAGCACTGTTCGCTGTAGATTTGAAATTGGATCACCTTGTTTTTTCTTTCATACTCAATAGTAAAATATTACTTAAATCATTTAAATATTTTATTTCTGTCATCGATGCACGGTTCCAGAAATAACAACGCTGGTTAAAGGAAGTAATAGATGCAGCGGCTGGTCCAGGGCACCCACCGCCCCCGCCCCCTCCAAGCCTCGTGGTCTTGCTCATGACTTGCGCCCCTCAACTAAGACTAGGTCACGGGCCGCCCATTGCCAATGTTACGCACTAGGTCAACTGAGGTAGGCGGAAATCCAAGAGTAAAATCAGATCGAAATTTTCCATGAATGAAAAAAAAAAATTTTTTTTCATGTTTTTTATGTTAGCATTTAAAATAGAATACCGACAGGCACTGATGAAGATATCTCGTGTGTACTTTATTTTATATGACATTCCCATTTTGATAATGGCAAATCGCTGTATATTAGTATTAATCAGACAACCGATGTCTCGGTCCCGAAATGACGGCGTCAGCTATCTGGTGACGTCGGTATACCACGAGTTCCGGCACTAAGGAAACGTCCAAGACGAGAGTCAAGTTGATACTGATTTAATTGATAATATATCTCTTTTGATACATTAGTGCACGGGCTTCCGTGGTGGGCGGTGGTCGATTTTTGTATATTTTCAAATCTCCTACATGCACTCTAGATTTTTTTCCACCCATATACTGAATTGTGAATATAGTGAGGTTGGTGAGCGGTAGGGAAATTTTACCATGAAAAAAAGGAAAAAGTGGGCGCTAGGCATAAAAAGGTTGACGACCCCTGCATTAGTGTATTACCTGAGTAAGCATTCTGTATTTATACAATTAATATTAATAAAAATAAAAATACAAGGATCACGTAATATATGGTCTCTGTTTAGGAGACTACAGTTTCGACTAACTCGTAGCGGTCCTCAATCCATCACTTATTAAGAGATAACTGAGCTGCGTAGTACTTCATAAGTGGTCTAACTAATTAAAAATTAGTAAAAAAAAAAATTGGGATCGAACCCACGACCTTCGGCATGCTGCATAAACGCTTTAACCACTGAGCTACACCCACCGGCCATCAATATTCGTATCATTCGCAATGATTACATAACATTGATTGAACGGCCAAGATTGGTCAACTCGTTCATACACAGTTGCTCTATAATATCATAAATAACTGAAAGTGGGCGTCTTGTCCTTACTTTGATATACAAAACTATCCCAATAACACAAACTAATTCTTGCCAGCCCGTCACTTCTCCTGTGTTGATGAATAATTTATCATAATAGTACAGTAAGCTCAGGACAAGTATACCAGTGCAAAATGCTGGAAAATTTCGGAAAAAGTTAATATATGTAACTCATGACGGAGAATTAAAGAGACAGAAGCTGTGCTAACATTGCTTTATAACAGGGGTCGTCAACCTTTTTACGCCTAGCGCCCACTTTTGCCTATTTTTCATAGTTAAATTTTCATACCACCCACCAACCTCGCTATATTTCAATTTAGTAAATGGGTGGAAAAAATTCTAGAAGGAATGTAGGAGATTTGAAAATCTACTAAAATCGCCAACCGCCCACCACGGAAGCCCGTATCGCCCACTAGTGGGCGGTACGGACCAGGTTGAAGACCCATGCTATAGAGTTTGAGAGCAGACTGACGTTCCATGCGCACGTTGAAGCTGTGTGGTAAGGCACTTACGATGGTTGGTTTTGTTTTACGAAGTGGCAGGGTTTTCTCGAGCACACACGTGATGGTAGTGTTGTTTAACTCCTTGGTCCGTAGCATACTCGAGAGTGGGTCTATCATTTGGGTACTCCATGAGTTGAAATATAGCCTCATGTTGGAGAGGGTACAGAAAAAAATTCTCTACATGAGGGTGTATGAATATTGGAGATTTGTTGGAGTCGTCTTTGATGAGCATTGGGACCTTCTGTTGCTTGTCTTTATTGCTTAGTTCTTAGTACTTAATTATAAGTACCTATATATGTATATTAATCTTGATTGAATTTCATTAACGATTTGATTTGTTTTTTATTTTTTATGTTTTTGTAAGTGAAAAAAATAAATTGAAATAACCGAAGCATATTTTGGATAATTTTTTGATTGATTTTTTTATTTAGTTCGGATGATTAGTCCGACGTTCCCAAGGCCTGAGTATTTTTTCCCTAAATGGCTCATCCCGACAAACGACATGCGGCATAAAACAGGTGTCGTGTTATGCGTCTATGTTTTAGTCCCCATTCAATATGATAAAATAAGAACCTCACTTCTAACCCTTTCATTACGGCTAGGTTTGAAAACAAATTATACTGTAAATTATACAACTAGTATTTGAAGTATAAATGTACTCTTCTGGCCTATTTTCATATTTTACATTGGTTCTTGTAATCTTTAGCTATCAAATGATGCATAAAAAAGTATTGTAAGTTTTTTATGCATCATTAACTAAAGTAGCAAAATGATATATCAATTCAACCGATGTCAACGGTCGGGGAATTTTATGACGGCATATGCCGACAACCGATGCGAAAGGGTTAATGCGTTGTTTGTCTTTGGTCATTTTCAATATTGTGACGTTTCAACAAAATGTATTCTCCTATATATTTCCATTTTCAAATATGATAACAAAAAACTAATCTATATTCAAGACACGTGTAGCGATATAAATAATTATAAATTAAATTTTGTAAAACTGTCAGCTTTGAAGTATTAACATGTATAACATAATGAGCATAATCCCATCAAATGCTTAAGCATTAATTTGACATCAGCGATTATTTTACCGAGAACGATCCTTTGAAGTCAAATTCTTGAAACGCCAAGATAAGGGAAATTGAGGCAGGGAAATTTCGCCCTTGTGATAGGCGAGTGTAAGGCCTTGTTTTGCTGAGTGTAAGAGATGGAAGGCAGCTATTGATCGCGAGTGTTGCCATGACACCACTTGTTGCGACTGCCACCTGTAATCAATTAACTGAGAGGAATCTCCCTGGCAACACCAACATCCCAACAAAATAATATTGTATGGCAAAAATAACAACGACTATTTTTTTTTTATAAAAAAACCTTAATATTTGTACCATACTAAGTTGACTATTTTTTGACGTATCAGCTTTAATACTATGAACACACACTGTACACAAGTAACATTATAATAATTTAACAATGCATTCATTTTACAATTTTATACTTCTGATAACAATATGAAAACGTATTTTATATTTGATGAAAATACGTTCACTGCAGAACGGCGTTGTAGACGACAGCTTCCAGTTCCGCTGACGATCCGCTCTACGGGCGTGTATCGGTTTTCCGCTCTTCACTAGACCATCTTCTCCCAGTTACTTGTAAGGTAACTAGTTACGCCATCAATCTGAAGTGGGCGGACAGCCTCATTTCTCCAGATTTCAGGCAGCCGGCGCGGCTTTACAGGAGGGTGGGAGATAGAAATGAAACGCAAGAGATTCAAGTCTAAACTGATTTATTTAACGTTCAAGTCGGTGCTTTTATACATTAATTTTCTGGTACCTACTTTTGCGGCCGTGAGAATAGTCACGTTCGCACGAGTCTGTATTCCTTTCTTAGGGTTTTATTATGAATCGTTCCTGGAGATAGGTAATCCTAGCCATAACATCGGTTTATGTTTTTATGGCTAAAACTGAAACGTATCCCAGGCTCGTTCGCACGCTTTACTACACAAAGGAACACTTTTGGCTTATTTAATATTTATGACATCTTCTCGAGAATAGACGCATCTCACGCTGGCCAACAAAGGAACACTTTTTGGCTTATTTAATATTTATGACCCCCTTTCTAACAATCGGTCGGGGCTCACGGACTGTTTCTTTATTGAAGGTCCGCCCGATAATACTCGTGGGATGCAAAGTATAATAAACCATCGAATTCCTATATCATTACAAATAACACATTTACAAATAACACATAACTATCAACAGCTGTCGTTTTCAGCGTGAGACGTACGTAACAGGCGTCCTAGACCGGAGTAGTTGCAGCAAGTATTCGAAGACATGAACTGTAGCGCTTATGCTGAGCTGAAAAGGGTTGCGGAGGACCGAGAGGAATGGAGATCGAGATGCAAGATTCTGTTGCTGCAAACCAATCCACCTGATGATACTACGAAGAAGACGTTCATGTTAACGTTACGTTCATAGACACTAAAAGTGTTTTTTTTTTCATGTACGTTTCAGCAATAATATCATACAATCAACGCCTTTGTGCTGAAAGGTTCTGAAAAAACTGGAAAAAAATATATTGTTTGTATTATTTTGACATCAGCTCGGTATAACCCTTGCTGACTAGTACTGAAAACCTCGATATACAATCATTCGTCTCTTATTTATGTTCGCTTGTCGTACATGTATGTGTAGCCATATTGGCATTTTGGACAAGTCCGGTCACAGGTGTGACGTTAGTTATATAGATCGCCACGGCCCAGCATGTTATTCCGCCTGGACCGGAAGTTTGTAAAGTTTATCGTGAATACATATATGCTTCTGAAAAAGTCTGTGTGTTGTTAATTTGCTCCCCATCCGGCCACCACGCAATTCAAAAACTAAATGAGAGAGAAGGATGGCAATTTCTTATATAACCTATGTGACAACACAATCCGTTTCTATATTATATGACAGAACACAAAAATATTTTACAATATTTGCACATTTTTGAAATAACACGATATTATTTTCTTTCTTTTTTCTAGTTCCGCATACGCTTGAGGCAGTCATTACTTTCAACAATAAGCATTAAGCAATCTAAAAATAAGAATCGTAACGGCCTGCGAATCCCCAAGAATTGTAAGGGTATGTAAGGGAGGAACATGTTTACCTCGTAAGCTGACCTTGCTGTCTATGGTTGTTGTTGTCCTTGAACCTCTGAGTGCGCAATCATTAAGTCTCAAAATACCATAAAAATAGAAAAATGCCGGAATAAAAATATCTGTAAAATCTCGTTACACTTTCAATAAAAAATTCAATAAAACATCGTAAATCTTATTTCAATTGTTATCATCTATGTCAGAGCTCCGCAACCTTTTCTCATCTACGGCACACCAAAGTACTTCTTTGGATTCTACGGCACACCAAAGTTCCCACCTTGAATACCGCGGCACACCAAAAGCCAAATATAGATATTAATTTGATAAATTTTACTTTTTTTTAATTTAATTTAGAACTTAATAAAGCAAGTACCTCGTTGTATGTCTACTTAAATATGCGATAGGCGCTGGGAGCTTGAGGACCGTTGTAAAATTATTTATTGCCTTATTTGATCGCGGCACACCTGTATCGGCTTACGGCGCACCAGTGTGCCACGGCACACCGGTTGCGGAGCACTGATCTATGTGACATATTAAAGCTTATAAATCTCCATCAAAAATATTTCATAATGTATACAAATTATTATCTACGTTACATTTTTGACACTACTTGTTACTAGGTATCTCTACACTCGTGTTTAATGTACCTATCATATTTTTTTATCTAATGACAATTTATTCACGATTAATATTAAATAATTTCTTTGATAGTTAATGGAGTTCATTACTCGCATAATATGATTGAAAAACACTGTTAAAAATGTATGCTTTGGAATTAAATTACAGAAATAATCGTCACTAACTATTTCTCAAAAATATTTCTACTGACTATTCTTCTTCGTAGTATCAATCCGGTGGATTGGTTTGCAGCAACAAAATCTTGCATCTCGATTATAAACGTATAAAAATATCATTCTTGGTTTGAGCAAAGTTGCTCACGTGTATCGTGTAATATTATTTATTCACGTGATCATCACGTGATCATCACGTGAATTGCGAGTGTGCACAAAAATGCGCACGATTATATTCAAAAACTCGTCAGAGTTCAATGCTCATAACTTATTATAACTCTTATGGAATAATAAGCCTGGTTTCATAATTTGGAATAAAATAATTGGGTCAAAAAAAAACAGAAATTGTCAAAATTACATGAAACGTGATTTCTGAGCAATTGTTGACAAAAATACCCTTTTATTTTAATTACAATGAAGTAATTCATTATATGAAAACAAAAGTCATAACAATGCCTTAAAATATGCGTTCCATAAATGGACAGCACGCAATAGCTATTGTCGATTAAAAATCATATCTTATGTAAGAAAATAAAAGCAAATCTGCAGAATAATATTATTTATAAATGAAAATTAATTGATATTTTCTTTGTTAATCTTTGTATGTAAACGTGTACCTAATTGCTGATATTCCAATGCCGTAATTTAAGACTAAAAAAGGTTAAAAGTACTTCCAAATTAAATTTAATTGAAAAATATGTGTGTATAAAGTGTTTTTTTTTTTAATAATATTTTCCCCGAATCCATTCCATATGTGGTCACAACAAATTGCCGCCACTCAGTAGTGTCAGTTTCCATTGTCTATAGCTCGTCCGAAAACATCTCTGCACTCGAAGGTCCACTTGGAAACATATATGGTTCCCGACAACCTCCGAGGTAGAGCCCAAAGACCCGCAAAGACAGCAGCTGTAGTATACATACTAGGCATATTTTTGGGTCATTGTTAATCGGATTATTTTATGAAGTTGGGATGATTAGCCTGTCGCTACCAAATGTATAATATAAGGCCATTAAAAAAACATTAAATCGTTCAATTCAAAAGGTAAACGGGTATACATATGTCACAAATTACTATATTGAGTATTATACACAATTGAAATAGGTACGAGTAGCAAGTGAGAAACATAAGTACATCTTTTAAAACGAAAATTTTCAATGTCTTAAAAAATACGTTTAATAAATGCATCTTTCTAGTATTCACATGCTTGAAGTGTCAATAACTAATAAAATCCTAAACGAGGATATCCTAAGTAGAACTAGAACTAAAAGATTATTTTTATTCCCATATCCGTTCTATATCTAAAACATATTGTCACTACCTATTGCCTCCATTCAGTCAGTTACTGAGCCTCGTCTACAAATATATATCTGCGCCAGGAGATGTATGTCATGTTTATATTTTGTCCAAATGTATTGTCTTAGCTTAGATATTTATTCTGTATTACCATCTTCTTTGATTGTATTTCTAATTTAAAACCATATGTATTGGCCTAGGCCGTTAATAAAATAAAAATATAAATTATACTTAAAAATATACAGGTAAGTTCTCCCAGTAGGAGTTGAAGGAACGGCAGCTGTAATATTCGAGTCATATTTTTGAGTGAATTGTTTATCGTTTTTTTTTCGAGATCTTGGATGATAAGCCCGTCATTCCGAAAGAATACGCACACTCGATTGAAAATGAGCAGGACATACTTGACGAAGAGATAATGTTTGAAAACCCAAAGATAGAAGAAACCGGGCAGAATTCTTGAAGTACCAGTTAAGCGTCCGCAGCTCAAGGTTTTGACAAATGCAGAGGAGTCTTGCAGTATCATTCAATGGTCTGTGAATCCACCGGAGTGAGCGAGTGTTCGATACACTCGTCTCTCTCGGTCTCCATTCATGAGCTCGCTGCTCGGCTTCCCTCGCGTCGCCTAGCAACGGATGACGTCACCGGATACTGCAAGATGGCGGGCATGACGTCAGCGAAAAACGGCGCGTCACGACCTCAGACCGGAGGGAAAGAAACGCGCAATAAGTGCGTGGGACGCTTAGGCAACCTTCCTTGCATCCACGAGCTGCGTTTGCGAAAACGCATAAGATTGCAAGAAAATAAATTAAGAAACACACCAAATTCAAATAAAAATAAAAATAGAGTACGTGCTTTCGTAGGTGGGTACAATTTATCTACATTGCCAAACATTTGCATACTTACAAACTACAAAAATGGAAAAAAAACATTGGTCTCGGACGGATCACGAATATTAACTTTAGGATACTGAAATATCGGAAACTGATCATTTTTAGATGCGTATGAGATAACATAGTTCCTACAAATAAATCTCAATGAAATTGATACTTAATCGTTGCTCCGCGGAGCTAACGTTACAATATTAAAAAAGTATCAAGAAAATACTACTGATTACATTATGTGAAAATGCTTATCGGTAAGTATTATATTAGAATATTTCGTACAAGGTGCATTTTTTCGTTTGCATTAAAACAAAATTTGAACCATGGTGTAATGACAAGTGGTTTTTAAATAAAAAATAATTGTATTGTCGCTAACTAATTGACCAAATAAAACAATTTGGTTAAAGATCATTCACAATAAAAATATATTATTAACTTTATTATTGTATAACACTAAATAATTACAACATTCATTAATTTATATTATCTATATAATTTACGATACATTTCATGTCATACGAAATAATAAGCAACAACGAATAACAGGTTTGATACAACAAAAATAATACTAATTTTCGGTATGAACATGTCGGAATGAAAAATTCATATTAGAATTATCTAACATTAGTTCCAAAATTGTATACGTAATGGTAGAGCTTAAAAGTGACAAAGAAAAATGTTTGTAGTTCCGTTCGCATTATCCGCTACAATTTCCCGGGCTTTAGTTTCTAACGACAGGTGGCGCTTTCGTCCATTCACTGCGGCGCATTTTGGGGGATGGGGGTTCACATTTGGAGGGGCAGGGGTTCATTCATGCCGCAGCGGGCTCCAGGGGGCTCCGGGGCGATCGCTAGAAGGGGGCAAACGAGGGGGTATTCTCGGAAATGGCTGGGCGGCTTCTAGGAAAAGGGGAACGGATCAATGCGCCCGCATGCAGATGTATGCAAACGCAGGCGCATGACTTTCAACCACAGAATACATCGTTCATGATACAAATACATGTATGCTTCTACATACGTGTATATATTGCAAATTTCCACGGAGACCATAGAGAAGCATACATTTTTTATAATTACCTACCCATGAAGTGTTGCTAGGTATTTATTTCAATGCTCATGTGTAGACGTAGAAGACATAGAAGTATATTTGTACAATATATATTATTGGTGAATTTATATTTTTTATGTTTATTTACTATTTTATGAGTACAACACTATCATTAAGATATGTGAGCCGCCATAATATTTTCCTCGTCCCAACAAAGTTCCTTCTCGCGGAGCTCCTCCGACTACATTTTACGTATAGTTTCCAATGTCCTTTAAATGTGTGAGCCCGAGGTCCTGAAATAAATGCAGTTATAGTGTTTGCTGTCTTACGGCATCCGGAGAACACGGTCAAATAGTCTCGATTTAAGGTTTGAGGTTTGGAGCATATAGCTTCTATGAGCTTCCGCTTACAAAGTCTGTAAGCAGGCATATCTATCATTAAGTCGGCTCCATATGATAAGGCACCGCTGAATTTATTATGCAATCGACAATAATATTTTTTTGTTGAGAACATCGCCCAAAAATATTCTGCGTGGTGCGAAAATAATATCATTATATCTGAAATATTAATTAGACCAAACTTTTAGTCTAATTATATTTTTTGTAGTAGAATTATACTTTTTCAATTTTATTTTAAGCGGAATTGTTTTCAATAATAACGACTTCATCAGACATAATATTATTTTTTCTCGTCCAAGCAAATATTTATTTTTTCTTAGAATAATAATGTTGATATTCACAAATTATGTTATTTACAGTGACCTTTACATTACATCGGTAACAGGTTGAGAAAATAAAATATCTTGAATGAGTCTTAATATTTTTTTAGCTGTAATAAACTTATTTATTTTTGTGAAGTCTTCTTTTTGAATCATTTTATTTAATCTGATAATATTTTATTATTATAATTCTTATTTTCCCTCACCCTTTTTTATCTTATGTTTACTATCTGAGGCATATTGGTGCCACAAATTACTATTATACTTAAAGTATACGTCAGATGCAACGAGCTTTACACACATTAGCGCATTATTATTTTTTGCTTAAATATTTTAACGATATTAAGTGATTAACCCGCATACATATTTGGCCTTTAGGAGAGGTATTTTATCAGAATTACGAAATTTAATAGTAAAAAAATTAAATTAGTATTGCATAATTTGCATAAATAAAAATGCGTATTTTGCAAAAAGCTGTAGATTTGTAATGAAACCGTGGTGAAGTAATATTCTATGAGAATGCTTAAGACATGACTTGAAAAATAATTATGCCTTATAAAGTGCATACAACTATTATTTGTATACTATATTGAAATTCATAATATACTTTAACTTAGTTTAACTAACTAAGTCGGTGTATATTGTGATCATTTTAAAAATTTAATAATTAATTATATATGTCGACCAAGAACTGGTAGCTTCCAAAGTTCCTTCCTTAATGCCGCCGATAAGCTATGGAATGCTCTTCCAGCGTCTGTGTTTTCTCCTTCCTACAATCTGGATCTCTTCAAGAAACAGATAAATATACACTTGCAATCTCCCCAACCCACACACAAATACGAACACAACACACGTTTCCCGCATGCAGCATCCAGCCTCCCTGGCTGAGCGTCATAGAGTGCACTGGTCTTGACCGGGTGTGCTCTCCTGGATGCGTTTTCATAAAATATATATATATACAGAGGAATATACGTTTAACTTTGTTTTAGTCTTTAAGTTCTTTAATTTTGTCTTAAGGAGCGGTTCCTCTTAAAACCTATTTAAAAATGTGTGTCAATAATATTATAAATGTGTATAATATCTTGTTTTTTACATATTTTTCGTTTTAAACATATTTTTAAATACATAAGAATTTCAAACCTTGTTAGATATGGATCACACTGAGCACTGTTTCACTTGATGGAAAACTGTAATTTTGCGATCTATGAAAGCATTATCAATTCCAACGTGCACGATCATAAAGTATGAAATTCTTATATATTTAATATTATAATAGATCTCAAAGTGAATTCTAGAAATATAAATAACATTATTTATCTCTATTTTAGTTAATTTTTTCAATTCAAATTCTCCAAGTTCAAATTCCGATCGTGTTCGATTTTCCTCGGCCCCGTAGTGCACTTGGCTTTGGCGCATGAACTTGATAATAGCCTTGGGGGGTGGTAGGCCTGCGCCCCCCACGCTCCCAGCGCCCCCTGCTACCTGTGGGAACCTAGGTCCGGGCCTCGATCGATACCAGAGCTCCCGCCTCTGCCACGTGGGGCGATGTGACAGGAGAGTATTCACGATTATATTACATCATGTAATAACGCCACATTAAATATACAAATTCAAATTATTTACGAATAATATTGTCTCCTGAAAGACATATATATCTACACGAGTTCATAAATTCTCACGCATAATTTTAATCAAAAAAAATAATTAGAATATTTTCAAAAACACATAAATAACGTTACAGTTGATAACTGAAAATTTTCGATAAAGCTGCATAATATTAAGTTAATTTTAATGTAAAAATAAAATAAAGAAACTAAAAATATTTTGTTTTATTATATTTCATTAATATATATGTATAACATAGTTTTATTGCATAGGCTCCTTCATTAACTCCCACTCCTAAACTCCACCCAACCCTCTACCTACTCTCTAGTGAAACTCTTTATTTATAAGGAAATATTCATTTACACGTCAGTACGTTCACGTTGGAACTGATGAAATTGTCATAGATCGCAAACTGCAGTCTAACATCAAGCGAAACAGTGCTCAGTGTGATCCGTGTTAAAGCAAGGTATGAAATTATTTTCTATTTAATATTTTTGTTTCGTCTATTTGACTGAAATGTCTGTACGTGTTTTGGACTCAATAGAAACATTTTCAACCAATTAAAAATGGTACCATAGGGTTCACACGCAAGAGAATCATTAAAGAATAGATAATTAACAAATTACAGAGATAAATTATTTTCTCATGCAATCTGTGGACAGGTACAAAAATATTAATATATTTAAATTTAAATCTAAGTAAAACATATGGCTCCCGATATCTGTCCTGTAAATTTGAATTAAAATTCTACGGCTGAGCGATTCGAATTATTCTTTTTATTTTTATGTAGGCACTACTATCAGTAACATCTGTGACAAATTACACGTCTAAATATTAATTAGTATATTTTTTGCGCACAGTAATATTTCCAGATAGATTAACGAATGCAAAGATGTCTCGAGACAAGCAAATATTTTTTAGTCATTTAGATAATATTTAACTGAGGGCATAAATTGATATCCCTTGAATCAGCCCTGGTTCGGAACATCCTGGAACATCGACTAATGCCATCTCACTCTGTCACAATGCGCGGGATATTGTCTGAAGCGAGAGGCAGTCATTTGTGTTACACAAATAAGATATCTATGGGTTTTCATCTGGGCTGTGTGCGTGCTCAGGTTATAATTTGAATGTATGGGCTTC
Source organism: Glossosoma conforme (assembly GCA_022606575.1). Lineage (NCBI taxonomy): Eukaryota > Metazoa > Arthropoda > Insecta > Trichoptera > Glossosomatidae > Glossosoma > Glossosoma conforme. The sequence continues at coordinate 711,012 of JAGTXR010000101.1, read as the reverse complement.
ATTTTCCAAGAATTTTTGCAATGAAAAATCACCATAATAAAAAGTATGCCGTCAACATCTCTACGCTCGACTGTCATACGATCAGTATTGGGTTAAATTACCAGTGAAGTAATAGGCATTTTAAATTAACCAGGTCATAATAAATTTACCATACATACATTTTTATTTTTTATTTTTATGTAAGCACATACAGGAGAAAACCGACAGATGGTGATAGTAATTCTGAAGTCTCATCTGTGGAATTCTATGACGCTTACCATGGTGCATATGGCTAAGCGCTGCATGTGGAGTGTTAATTTGCCAACGTCATATACTACAGCCCGGGATACACGCATCATCCTTATTATTACAGGAATTTACTATGAATGGGTGGTCTTCACGGGACGACATTCGTCAACCACCAATTTAAATTAATAGGCTATGACTGGCATTTTACGGTGATGGATCAAATTCACACTAACCAGGGGTATTTTAGAGCTCAGAAATCGATTGAAATCCTTTTTTTTTAATCTCCGTCGGGGATCGAACCCACGACTTTTGGCTTGCTAAGCAAACGCCTCGTATTTTTTATTTCATCAAACCGTTGAATAAATACTAAAATATAATTTATTTTGACTTCTTTCAGACAAGTTAATAATAATAATGTTGTGAAATAATATATAATTTTAGTTAAATCCAAACAAACTGATTTGGTATTTTATTGCGTATATTTTTTTTTATGTAGTTACTCTTTTATTGGTCTTTTGGTAATATCTTGGATTTGCCTTATCGGAATGTCGACTTTCATGATTAGCTAGCATAAAATCTAACTATTCTAAACAAAGCGTCTTTGTATGTTTTATATTTTATTGTATACTATATATTTTATTTTTCTAACGATAAAATTTGAATGCCTAATAAAAATGATAAATTAAAAATGAATATTGTAGTAGTGACTAGAAGCGATCCCCATAGTTTAAGGCATAGCTTAAAAATATATTTTTTTGTAATAAGAGTAAGCTATCATAGCGAATGCCTTATGATTCACTTAAAATATTATTTTCATGTCTACATTCATCTATTAAGCATTTAAGATTCATTTTATAATTTTAAATGGATTGTTTTTTGTCTTTTGAAAGTTTTCCTAGAACACGCTTTGACATTTCAAATATTGTTCCAATATAATAGACAATGATTGTTGTTATTATATTATAGTTAGAATTTATTGACCCCTATTCGGCGAACCAGTGGTTTAGGATATGTAACCGTTGCTGATTACATTTGGCGTTTCCGAGATATCCGGTCTTTGCTCCCTCCTCCCATTGAAGCATCCCCTCCCGCGTGCACACATGTGAAAATCAATGTTCTCAAGGTCGCTCCGTCCATTCATGAACAGAGTGTAGCGGCAATGTTCCGAGCTGGAAATTCACGGAAGCTCACGGAAAACTTGAAAGCAACCTACGCCATCTGGCGGTGGAAAACGGAACAAATCAAACAGCCTTGAAAATTTCGTAATAGGTACATACTGGGTAACCATGGAAACCGTTCCGTAAATTCATCTGTTTAGAGTTGAGTCGATCATGGCTGAGCATCGTGATACTAATTAACTTATGAAATAATTATGACGGTACTACACCAAACAATAAATATGCAATCAAATATAATAAGACTTATACAAAATACTAATGTAAAATTCAAGCATTTTATTTATTAGATTATATTTATATCAAAAAATCCTTATAAAGAACGTCTGGGTACCACAATCCCACATATAAGTGATCTATGCCATCCTTGAGGTATTTATTATTGTTTCAAGTCAGCTTCACATATCTACTATACACCGAATACGCTCTATAGTCGATGGTTTGCCATAATAAAAGATGGCTACTATTTGCGGAAGAATGGAGCGATCATTTAATGTAAAAAGAAAACATACTTTTTTCAAACATTCTAAATGTCATAGTGGAAACATAATTTGTATATTTACTATTCATATTTCCTTGGGTTTCATGTGGTGGTTTGAATATGTATCTGATGTATATGCCCCCTAATTTCTCTCTATAAATACTGCTTAGATTTATACAATATATATTCCTTAGCAACCCAAATATGCCATTAAAATGTTTTTATAATTATTACGGTATCCAATTGTTTTGGAATTTCGAAGCCGTTACGTGATTTATTTAAAAATAAAAGCAACACGCTTTTATTTTTTATAAGTTAAAATAAAGTACTGATTACACCGGACCCTTTTAATTTGTAATATCTTGAAAAAGCTTTGTTTCCAAAATAGCTTGACTTTTACGCAACGAAAAATATTAATAGCCTTTCGGTATGTTTTTTTATTATACTTTGACAGCCGCGCGTTTAAAAAGTAGGTATATTGTTACTTTTGTAGGTAATTAAAATAATTACAGGCATGGAGTATTGAAAATTTAATTAAATTATAAATAGATTATATAAAAATATTGCACAATTGAAACTTTTATTTATAATCTATTGTGTGACTTTCTCGTTAGAAATATTCTTGGATGCTTATTTTTGTAACATTCACGTTCAAAAATCTTTTATTACGTAAAAATATATTATTGTTTTTCGGGGAATGGTTATGAAATAAAAATAAAGAAATAATTTCGTGTCGAAACTTTTGAAAGCATTAATTTCAAAACCAATTTATTTACAAGATGAATAAAAATATTCAAATTAGCCCAAAACAATCACCGTAATGAAAAACAAAAAATTTTAAATTGACCTAAAAATTATATTATTGCTTTATTCAATTAAAAATAAAAAGTTTTTTTTTGTTCAAAAAATATCTTATATGAAAATAATATTATTCTGTCATCTTGTATTTCATATAAATTTGGGATCATTTTTGATTCTTAAGGTGGTTAACTACTTTAGATGGTTCAAAAATATAAATGCTTAAATCATTAGAAAATATATTTAAAAAGTATGCTTAAAAATTCAAGATGATATTCGAAGTCTTTCATACATTGTGGATGTGAAACGGAGCAAGTGACTGTTTAAAAATCAAAATTCAAAAGAAAAGCCAGGAGAGAAATTTCAAAACTTAATCAGACTTATGAAGAACAAGAAAGCAACACCTATGGAATAAGAATTTCTTATTAAAATGTGAGTACAATTTAAGCTTCATTAATAATTAGATGTATTGATATTCCATTTAATGTTTAATTCCATGTATGTTTTTTTTTAAGCGACTTTTTTCCAATTGGCGTGCAGAGTCTCGCGAAAACTAATCATTTGATCATTGCAAAATATATTTTTATTAATCTCTTTTAATAAATCCATTAACTTAACTTTTTACATCGCTTCCCGGTTATTATTTTAGCAATCTGTCTCAATCAATTTCGGTAATTTCTGAACACCGTGTATATCATTATAACTAGGAAAATATCCGAGAAAAACTTAATATATATCTAAAAAGACCTTCAAGACCTAATCATTATTCCTTCTCCTTAAAAAAATCTCAAAAAAGGATGAAAATTTTGAACTATCTTTTTTTCCAAGATTGTATAAAGGAGGAAACACAGACCCTGCAAGAGCATTTCAGAGGTTACCGGGGGCATTTAGGAAAGAACTTTGGAAACTACCAGTTCTTGGTTGACACACATATGGATGTTCGGCAAGTAAGAAGAGTTTTTCGATTGTGGGTGGGCGGCGCTAGAGGAATTAGTTAAGTTCCCAAGAGCAATGACCGTAGTAATAACGGTAGAATAGACTAAGTTGAACCAATCTTATGCCAACATCTTCTTTTGATGTATTTTATGTTCATTCATAATATATATACTAATAATATATTAGAAAACATAATTATTTTCAAAATTATCTTTAGCCTCGCCATTCCCCATCATCTGGGGTCGGCTCTTCTTGTGCACATTGGCCATGTCTGCCTGTCCTGCGCTGCATTCTCGGTCAAGCCCAGAGTTTTCAAATCCTTGTCTACAGTTGCAGTCCATGTTACCTGTGGTCTTCCAGGTCTTCTTCTCAGCATGGGTATGTTGAGGGCTTTCTTTTTAAAATTAAAAACAACAATTGATTTAATTAAACTGATACTTATCAATCACTATCTAATTTTTAGTGAATTCTATGATGTTGGATGTTGTACGAAGTTGTTTGTATACGGAAAGGGAAGGAGGCTGGAATGTACATTAAACTAGGATGCATATAAGTCCCTGTGAGAACGCTTTCAATTTGATAAGATTAGATATTTTATTTTATATCCATACAAATAAAGAAATCTGAAAATTGATTAAAATGTATCGTAATAAAAAAACATGAAATAAAACAATTTATATTTATTCCACTTCTTATATACAAATCAGTATGAAAATCTACTTTATACAAAAATTAAGAATTTTATCACAAAGTATAGCGGGTAACCCAAAAACCAACAATCGCTCTCTTAGGCAACTTTAACACTACAGCATCTGGCATACAAGTCGAGAGAGCTTTAAGGCGAACACCACACTTTTCAAGCTTTAAGATTAATTTTAATATTTTGTACATTCAATACAAAGTACTAATTTAAAATTATAAATATATAGGAATCCACAGTAAATACATATACATCATATTGAACATTTTTATATCAAATACTCTACTAAAAAAAAATATGAACGTATGATTTAAGCCGTAGACAGTATACCCAAGGCTTGTTCATTACTGTGTGGCATAAAAGATAACCACACGGCTCAAATCAAGAAGTGGTGATACCTGAGGCCACCCTGCGGCTGAACATGTGGAGAAGAGCAACTGAGGGGAATACTTGGATTGCCCCGAAAGAGAACCTAGCCCCTGGACACGACCAGGGGTGGAATATATAGAGGTCTCTTAAAAGACTTCGGACCGGAGTATGCTAGACGAGGACACAAATGAAAGCCTGGCAGTTTTACAGCGGATCGACTGAATGTGACTGCGGCGTGGAGCAGACCCTGTCACACCTTTTGGAGTGTGCGCTATGTCCGAGTAGCTGCACCCAGGAAGACCTGATGATGGCCGGGAGTAACACCATCGACGTCGCCCACTTCTGGCCGACAGGATCTGACCCTGTTGTTTCCGACACGATTATATATACATAGTATCATCAGAATGAATTCAAAATTTAACATATTTTTTATGCAATGTTAGATTAATTACAATGCATATCTCCACAGATATGTCTTCTTGTAAATCATAAAGTGAAATTATTAAAAGTTAAAATCAATCATATATTTTTTTATGTATACACATACAGGAGAATACCGACAGATGGTGATAGTAATTCTGAATTCCCATCTACGAAATTCTATGACGTTTATCATGGTGCATATGGCTAAGCGCTGCATGTGGAGTGTCGGTCCGCAAACGTCATAGACTACAGCCCGAGATTCACGCATTATCCTTATTATTACATAAATTTACTATGAATGGGTGGTCTTCACGGGACGACTTTCGTCTATCACCAATTTTAATTGATCGGCTATGACTGTCATTTTACGGGTGAGGGATCAAATTCACACTAATCGGGGGTATTTTAAAGCTCAGAAATCGATTGAAAATCCTTTTTTTTTAATCTCCGTCGGTGTTTGAACCCACGACCTTTGGCTTACAAAGCAAACGCTTTGACCATTGAGCTTTACCCGCCGGCTAATTATTAATATTATTCGTAGATACTATTTTTATAGACAATCTAGTTAGTGTGACTTCTAAATCTCAACATAATTACAAACTTTTGTTAGTCTGGCCTAGATTTTTATAACATTCAATTCTTTGTATTTACATTATAAATATTACTTTAAATTTTTTAAAGTATATTTTATTAGTAATAATAATATTTTTGACATTTTCTTTTAATTAAAAAAACAATTTAGATTTATTGTCATAAAATTAAATTATTTATACATGCTCAGGACATTACATCGTAAATGACATCTGTTTACATATATTATTTATTTATTTACTGAATAATTAAAATCATATTGTAGTAACATTCATACTATAATTTGAAATTGAACTAGTTTGGTGTTTCAATATCATATGCAAGACAATAAACATAAATGAATTGTTAATTAGCCTCTTCACATGAGCAATTATTTTGAAGTAGGTAATTTTTACCTATAATGTTATTTATTTAAGAACTTGTAACATAGACATAATAATAAATTATCAACACCATCACACAAATTATTTCTATTAGGCAGCATTATAAAAAATGTGGGAATGTTCTAGCTAATATTAAATAAATAATAATTATTATATTTCATGATAATAAAATTGCATTCATTAGAGAAATGGTTAAAATTTGGGTCTTATTGTTGCTCAGCGATAAATAGTGATAAATAAATAAAAACATTATAATTAATTGATAAACGTTTAAGTGTATTGTATTTGAAAACATAAAATAATTAAAAAAATTATATATATTTAAACTTTGAGTTTCAATAAAAATTAATGGCAGTGCAAAACAAACAAGTAACATTTAATTATTTTTTTACTTCGACAAAAGTTATGCTACCTATCATACAATCAATAAAATTGTAGCAATATACATGAACCGATATTGGTCTTAACATTAAATTTAAGTATAATTTTAGAATTAATTTTAATTAAAAAATTAATAAATTAAAAATATTTAGTTTTGATTCACAATTTATTTTAACGATTACACGTTTAAGATTTTACATAATTTAGATTATTGAAGATGGTCTTCAGGAAGGCTGAAACATGTAATCGTTAAAATAAATTGTTAATCAAAACTAAATATTTTTAATTTATCATTATTTTTTTTAAATTATAATTATGCAGTTTCACCAAGTATTGTCAGTGGATAATCTTAATTTTATTAAATTAAAGCACATGTTAATAAAAACATTAAAAGGAAATGTTTCATAACCAAGAAAAAAATATTAGAAATTTTTAATGAAATATAAATATATAATTTTAGTAATTTTTTACTTCTCTTAACTTTTATAAAAAACTGCATGCTACATTAAGGGTCCTTTCCCACGGACGTCCAGTTTTGCAGGATCAGTTTTTTATTGGATACCCCAAAAATCATACCTGTGTTCACACACAGAAGTTTGCATCCTGTTTTTTACGGGATAACATTGGCAGTCGGAGAAGAAAATTCAGACGCAATGGACATGAATACTCTTCTGGTATTATACTGGTACTTTCGCCGCCGAAAGCAATGCAAAAAAATAAAATTTTGGGTTCACCCGATCCTAAAACTACGATCAAGATTAGGCACATTTCGTAATCTTATGGGTGATTTGAGAAAGGATGAATCCAATTGTTTAAACTATTTCAGAATGTCCATGGCCACGTTTGACAAACTTTTAGAAAAAGTGAAGAGTAATCTAAAAAAACGGAATAAAAATATGAGAAAATGCATAATGCCCGAAGAAAAGTTAGCAATATGTTTGAGATAAGAATAAAGTAAAAAATCGTATCCAGGATGCTAGTGGGAACACTTCCATTAAACTATGTACGTAACTCAACTGGATACCGTTTTTTATTAGATCCATTCGTCCAGCTTGTATTGGCAAAACCGTACAGCACATTTCGAACGGATCAAATTTTTGTGGTATCCTGCAAACTGAATGCTCATGTGAATGTTGCCACAGAAGCACGTACACTACTAAACTTGATCCTGCAAAACCGGAGGTTCATGGGAAAGGGCCCTTACAAGTTAAAATAAGCTTCCTTGTGATTTTTTTATTTGTCATATTTCTTTTGACTGCTGGAACTAGACTATTTAGTACAATTGCAATAACAAAAATAATATCTAAATCGAAGCTAAACAGAGAGCTAAAAATTTATTCAAATATTTTTAAGAAGTATCATTTGGAACCGAAACCGCTCCATATTTCGAGCGGTTATAGTTCCAAGCGGACATGATAAAAAAAATATTTGGAAAAAAATATATATTATCATATGAAACACAAATAAATATTATTAATAATTAATTTATCTATTACTATTAGGAAATAAATAGTTAAATAAATCTCTAAAAGTCTTCCAATATCTTAAATACTACTAATATCCAAAAATATATTCCTTTTATTTCTTGAGCACGAAAATTAAGACGTACCAGCAGGATGTACAAAATCAATTTATTGATTGATTTATCCACTTATATATCAATTATAAACGCAGGCATTAAGTTTTTGGTATCAAAAATAAACTCACCAGAGACAACACCTCTGCAAGCTTTATTATTTAAAAAATAAATATGCAAATTCCTTTTTTTTTAAGCTGATCCATTTGAGTATTATATGTTGCATTCAAATAATGTGAAAGCTACAGGATTATGATTATTTGCAAGAATTTATGCTCGATTTTTTGGTTACTTTGCACAGAAGAATATATATTTTTTTTTAAATTACCTCAGCTGCTCCAACAAATCCAAAATTGTTCGTAAACACTAAATTCCATTGAAAAATAGTGAAAAAAAAAAATTAACGTTACACATTCCAGTAGCAGCAACATGTAAAGGGCCATCCACATGAAAATAAGAAATGTGTGATATTTAAATTTTTTAAATGAGATGCAGATGTACTAACATAAGCATCTGTATTTTTCACAACTGGAGCAATCATTCCATTCATACTGCTTATGTGTAACCCATAGAAAACAGTATTTATAGTATGTTCAATTATCATTTCAAAAGATTAACATTACACATCAAGGTTCTTCTTGCATTTCTTCACCGGCGTTTACCAGATTCGGTTCTGATTCCGATCTTCTCGTGATCCTGTTGCAATCGTCAGCGGAAGGCTCATCGTCTGCGGGTGACGGTGAAGGACTGCCGGCTCCGGAGTTTCCTTTCATCTCCCGCCAGGCTCTTTCAATGTCCGGGACACTTCTGCTCACCGCCGCCATGTCCTGGATGATTTCCTCGGCACTCGGCTGGTCTGAAGGCTCCCTCTTGATCTGCATCGGATCCGCCAGCAGCTGATCATTGAAGCAAACCCCGTTGAGGTCCACGGCACTGTTTGAGAAAATGGCGGCCGGACCTGTCATCGGCTCTTGTAATGGAACCTAAAAATGAGTGGTTATGAAATTAATAATCTATATGTACCATGTTTGTCGTTTTTTCTACTTTATTGTCTGTTATTCATACTTATATTAACTTTTCACTGTCTGTTTTTTTCAATATTATATTAACTGAAATATTGTCTTCTTTATGTAATCCTTAAACATTAGCCTGTTATATTTACTCTTGGTGTTTTTATTCCTTTTTTGTATTCCATTGTTATTATTTTGTTTTTTTTTTTTGGTTATTTTGTCACACATCTATTTACTTTGTCATGTCTGTCTCTATTCTGTATTATTTTTACTGTTATTTTATCTTATATTTGTATAATCTTTATATTATTTTGAGTTTTACAAAAAATACCTGCATATTGACTTTTACTCTTATTCTCAATTAAATAGAGAAAAATAAAGTGTAAGCAGGCTTGGGACTAGAACTGTTGACCGTGCAAGAAACCTGACAAATAAATATCTGTTTAACTGCTGTTGGCATCGGTACCCGATATATACCGTGTAAGATTCCCCTACCGTTGACATCGGTAGCCGTGATGTATCGTTTTGATACTTTCAGTACTCTATGAAACTACTTCAGTACATATGAAAATAGACCAGATAAGTACATTTATGCTCCAAATACTAGTTTTAAACAAAAAAAAACGTTTGAAATATTCACGCCGTATTAACAGTATAATTTGTATTTCACCGAGCCGTATTAAAATGGTTAATAAAGTTTCATGATACTTTTTATCAATGTTAGAACGCCTTTTACCCTCCAGTTTCATTTGACTTTATAACATCTCAAACATTATATTTCTTAGTTTAGAGTAAAAAAAATATTTATTTAAGTTACTATTATTATACATGTAGATTATTATATTTTTTTATATTTCTCTGACAATAATTATTTTAGGCTTTACTTCCTTTCTGTAAAATGTGCCTTAACACAAAGGATGCTTGGCATGTTTCACTATATGATTATCAAAACAGCAAATTTCAAATCAAGTATTTATCAGTTGCTACATTATATGGCGTTGCTACTCACATGGTGCATGGGTTGCTTCTGCTTGTTGAGCTGCCGGGCAGTTGTAGGTTCCCCGGGAATGCGGGCGTTTCCCCAGTCGCCCGGCCGGGAAGGACTGGTGGCAGAATCTCTACTGACAAACACCTCTCTATAAAATAGACACATATTTATTTTAAGCATATTTATAGAAAAAAAAAGTTTTTCTAATCCAAACGCATGCGAAAAAAAAAATATTTCTTCAGTTTTGTAATTTTTTCTATCTTAGAGAAAAAAATTGAGAAAAAACAGAAAAAAAGCTTAATTATTGAAAAACTTCAGGCTCGAAAAAATTATAATAACAAACTCTAATCTACCATATTCTTTTTGTAAAAAAAAATTTTTCCAACAATGCTATTCACTTTCAAGTTTTTTGGACTTAAGAAATTACACTTTATTTTAATTAAATATTTATTTATTTTTGCCTTAATCAAAAAAAGAGTTTAAATAAAAAAATTGAGAAAACACAAATAAAAGTTTTTCAATGGTAGAAAATACCTACAAAATAGCTTGAAGCTTCACTCCCTTAGGCTTTTTAATTTCAAAAATACTTCCACTTCGCCTCTTTAACCCTTACTTTTTGATGATATGTATTTACTAATCGACTCTATTTATGAGAATAAAATATAATAGATACTGAGCTCAAAATTATTGTATTCATACGTATCTTTATTAAGTATTAAATAAAATTTAAATAATTTATAGTTATTCATTTGTAACAATGGAAATAAATCGTTTGTGGAGTAATCGGGCTGCCCACTGGTAAATATACGCGCGAATTTGTTGGCTGCACCGGTTATAGCGGCTAATTGCGATGTTTTTTTTTTTCTCTTTTTCAGATAATTACATTACAAAAATTGTTCATTTCAATTCAATTATAGTCAATCAAAGCTCTCAGATGTTTAAGCACAGTAAGGGGATTGTTAACTATGATAATATATATAAGGATAGTTTACTTATTTAAACGATTTTAACTTTTCAGACCTTCTAAAGCAGACCAACCCATGAACAGGATCTAATATTTACACAAATTAATGCAAAATAGTAAGTGGACTAGCTTTTTAGGTGTTGAAACCGGGCTGGCTCCAGCTTGCTTGTCACTCTGATGCTGAGAGATGAGGTCGCAAGCTTTGCCCAGGATGACGATTGAGACCAGAACGCGCAGTGACATCAGACACGCGTAAGCAATCACGATCAGAAGAAGAGGAGCGATTCTGAAACAAACAGAAAATTAAGAATATAAACAATATTGAAATTGTCGCCGAATTTAATATACACTTGGTTAGCAAATGTATGCATAATATAGGTGTAATTTTTATATTAATTATTTACTTTAGCAAGATAGAAAATTAAATTAGTGTAACAAGCGACCGAAGTGGCAATCCTGCTTGTTAATGATTAAATGTCTTACAATAGCATTTTTTCCAAGTTTCAAGTAATATTGTTAAAGTTTTAATTTGTCATGTACCTTTGCATACAATAAAATAGTTAACCAAAATATTTTATACTTTTACATCATATTTTGTCAATTATATCATTTATTATCTGAGCATTATTTTATATAAAAAATACACAATGAACCCATTCACTGCACATGACATCTATTTGGAATTTTTATCCTCATATTACAGCTTTATTCTACTGTTGTAATGTTCAAAATTAACTAACTATATAAATTAGTATAAAATATATTGGATTGCTGTTAAAAACTACAAGCAATATGTGATATATTTGTTGACTATAAAATATATTAGAATTTATATAAACCCACAAATCGATTAAAAAATCTACCAAACAGACGCCTCTTCAAAATATTATAAAATCTAATTAAAATGATTTTGTATGGGAACTTATTTATAAAATTTATACTCGAAACGGCTTTGAATTACAGAGTATTTTCTTGGAACCAATCTGCTGCATAAAGGCCTGCTCATACGAACCACACAAACTGCATGATTGCAAAAACTCTGAAAAGAGACAGAACTGTACAAATATAATTATTTGTATAACATATCTCTTTTAAAAACACAGCTTTATCATGTCAACGAGCAATACATTGAAAAGATTTTCAACAAGTTTTGCAGCCAGACGCAGTGCTACTAATCATTAGTGTTTTATACCTGTTTCTTAACGAACACATATAACAATTGATATCAGCTTGATATGGCTCTTTTAGGCTGATGCCGTAAAGCCTCGAAAAACGATCTTATGTCACTTATTTTGGTTCACTCGCCTGACATGCACATCTAATGTTAGTTTTAATTGTTATAATGTTGCACGGCATTTGCATGCTTCATCTTATTTGTTATGACAGTTGGTCAATTTCATGTTGACTACTGTCATCTTTAATTCTCTTGTCTGCCACGACTATTGGGGGCGCTAGATGTCAGAGCGTGCCATCTGTTGGAGCTCGCTCGCGACCGTTATGGCGCGCGTCTAAGGGCGTGCTCCATAACGGAAACGAAAAAGCAAGTGTTTGACAAATAAACGCGAATTGTGAAACAAAAACAAGTTCTTTGTATTGTGAACCTGATCCTGCATCCTGTCATCCAGTAAATCGATATTAAATTCGAAGAGGAGGATATCACAATATTTACCCTTCAAATCGCATAGCTTGAAGAATGACCCTGGTGATAACGACTCCCAATGGAAGAGGAATAAAACCCATCCGCCGAGCCACCAGGTCCGAGTGGTCAGAGAAGGCGTACTTCTGCCGGGTCTGCGCCATGTCGTACGCGAGGCTGAGCGTGTACTCTCGGTACACACTGAAGGGAATCTCATTAAACCTGGAATGATATAACTAACATAAAGAATATATATTTTTCATGAGAGCCAAATTTTATTAGAGGGGAGCAATTGTTTTTTGCTTATGTAATCATAAGTGATGAATTATCATCTAAAAATTGCCATACGAGTGAATAATTTATTGGTATTTATTTATGATGATCTTAATAAAAAAAAACACTATTTATTTAAGCCCAGTGAATTTCACTAATACTCAAACACAGTTTGACATAATACTATAATTACTATAAACATATAATTTAAACAACATTCAAAAATCTACAAACTAGGTTTCATTTCTTTTATATCCTATGGTGTTAATTAATGTAAAAAAAATTATGAAATTTGGTAGTTAGGATACATCTATTAACTCGTTATCTGCCACGAACCCCGATAGTGGTTCTTCGGCTACTCAAGCGAAGCGCCACGAGCCCCAGTCGGGGTTGTCGATTGCGTACATTTTGTATGGAGTAGTCTTGCGTCGGCGTTCGCATGGAACGATTGTGTGCAGTGTGGCGTGTTAGGTGAAGTCTTCAATATTACTGTGGTTTTCATTTTTTTTTAATCTAAGCATTTTTATATAATGATTGTGACCGTGAATTTTTTTTTTCCATATTGGCTTTTAGGTTGCAGATATGCGAAATATGATGGCAGTCAACGGGTTAATGACATTATGATCGGTGAGGAAGAAAATAAATAATATGGACATCATAAGCAGCCAACCATTGAGATGAGTAGTCATCAAAAAGATGTGACGAGGAAGACTGAGAGAGGCAGATACACACAATGAAAGTCCTGACCGAACTGATTATAAAATAGTAGCTTACCTTGTAATGAAGGCATGCTTGATCCAGTCGATCACAACCTCAAATCCAAGCACCATGATGCAGTCAGGCACCAGCACCCAGAACCTCTCCTCTCTCCAGGAGTACTCCTTCATGGTCTGAAGCACGACGATGAAGAGGAGCACAAAGAGATGGAGTCTCTCCCGCACGTCGCTGCACGAAACTTGGAACAGGTTGTTCTTGTCAAACTTTTTAAAGACGCTGCCTTTCAATTCAACAAACTGAAACATTGATTCAAAGATGTTAATTATCATGAAATGTAGAATTAGTTCATAAGCTTCTGTACTCGTATTAGACAAAAAATTATAAATAAGTCAAATATAAAAATAAAAATTAGTACTTTTACTAACAACAATAGCATATTATGTTGCAATATATTTTTTGTAGTATTTTGTGAAGAATAAAGTAATACATACATTGTTAGACATCACAATGATCAATAACGATTTGTTATTGGAGTTGAAAGCCACATTCAATGTTGTCGCTTGGAATAAAACTAAAAGGCTGTGGAAAACTGAAACATTATGGCTAAGAAAATATTTTCATTGTTATAATTTGTGTTTTTAATGTATACATATAAATATATCTCTTTTTGAATATAATGGCATCATTATAGTTTAAATAAGAAAATGTTTACTTTAATATCACAACTTATTAACCCATTCACTGCATATGACGTCTATTTGTAGCCTCATATTACAGCTATACTCTACTGTTGTAATGTTGAAAATTAACTTATTTTATAACTGAATATAAAATAAATTTAATTCCAGTCAAAAAGAATAAGCAATATCTGATTAATTTGTTTAAAATATATTACAGTCTATATTAACACATACGCATCGGGTAACATTCACGCTCGACTGATAATACGGGCGATAAATCCATGTCGCTCATAAAAAATATGTTTCTACATAAACTGCCATAATTTTAAAAATATCCAACAAAACTACATATTTTTTTCAATACGATACTTACTAATTACGTCACCACCAGCAAAATTATCGATAACTTACAGATCTTCTTACACTTATTATTAATTATGTCCACAACTTGAAAATACACATTAAAACTTTTAAGGGTACGTTTTTTAGAGTTATGAATATTTTTTAAGATTTAGGCTATGATATTCATGGTAATAATAACCCTTATAAAGGGTTTTATCACAAAAAATATACATAAATACTAGCGATTATGCAATAAAATTTAAAATATATTGTGATTTTACAAAATAAGCAAACATTATTCATTCTACAAAATGAAACAATTTTGAAGTAACCCTGTTTTTTAAATATGCGTTAACTTTCGTAAAACTGATAATGTTGACCCTCATAAGCAAGAAAAAGTCAAATGCTTGTAAAAAAAACAAATATAAATACCCTACCCGACTTTAAAGATCAGAGTGCGTTAAACGTAAAAATACCCTTCCCGTAATTAACCGTCAGTCGAGGTAACGGGTATTAATACCTTTCCTGATGTGAATGTGTTAATTGCCTAAAAATCGAGTAACAAATACACCAAAAAGGCGCTGCGTTCAAAAGATTATAAGTTTTATTTTTTAACAAGGCATTTGTAAAGAGTCATTTAATTCATAATTACATTGTAAAATGTAAAATCATAAGGATACAGACGTAGACAAGAGCAAACAACAAATGCGGCAACAGCCCCAAATGCTCTCGTCTTCTGTCTCTCGGCTCCGTCGCAGTCCAGAACAGAGCGTCTATTGTGTCTTGGCCGAATGCGGAGAACAGCCGGTCCCCGACCTCCAGCATGTTGTAGAAGATGTACAGCTTCATGACGCTCTGGCTCTTCACCAGGTGGTACATCATGTTAGTGTCAATGTAACACATCAGGATGCTGCAGACTATCAGGATGAAGCCCTTGAGCAAGTCGCACACCTCCGCCGGCTTCAGCAGAACCCTCGTGTTTTTACTGCGCATTCTTGAGTAAGCATTTAGAAAACATTATTATTAAAATTCTAAATATATCATTGCTCCGTCATATTCCTGAATTGAGACAGTTAAATATATTTCTGTGTACAGTGGCCTCAGTGTTCTAACAGCATTGAGAATATATATTTTTTTTCATTATCAGATTATTGGTGATATTATATAAAACGATTTTGAGATTATTGATGTATTTTTAAAGAATATGACATGCTAGATCATTTTATTTTAGAAAAATAGTAAACAAAACATATGCACATGAATCTTGAATTATAAGACTGCTATCAACTATTATTAATGATTTATTAAAAGCGATTACAAGGGATATAAATTTTATCTTTGGAAAAAGTTGGAAAAACGTAATCTGTAGTAGATAAGTAAATAAAAAAATAATAATAATGAGTTAATCTGCAATGATAATTGTAAAATTAAATTTACACATATGTTATCAAAAAGTTTAAATTTATAAGTACATATTGAAGTTTTGATCAAGTAAATAAATAGAAAGCAGAAAAAATATGTATGTGTATCTTTCTTCAAAATTAAATGAAATCAAAAAATTATATTGATTAAAAAATAAACTCACCCTATACATCTCATCAACGGCCTGCTGATGACAGACCACAGCGCCATCGTGAACCTCAAAGGCAAGAATGTGTAAACAAACAGAAATGAATCAACACACTGGAAGAATCCGTAGGCCATGAACTTTTCAACTTCCTGAGGGATCTTCATGAAGGAGTAGACCTTCTCCCTCCGAGCAGAAAACCTCTCCTCGTCATGCTCCAGCAGGTAGCCGCGGGTCAGCTCAACGTGCAGGAAGGACATGAGAGAAGGACTTCTCTCAAGTACTGAAAATAACATAATAAATGTATCATTTCACATATATATATTAATTAACCGGTTCTATGCCATAAGCGTCTATAGACGCTCTACAATCCCGTGCACGGGAGGCCGCCCATACAAAAATTGCATATAAAGACGCTCCACTTTAACACTTAATATCTAACAAATTTTGACTATTTTTAATAATTCAATATTTTGAGTGTACAGTGACATCTCTTGCTGTCATGTTGAAATAATAAGCTACTACGTATTGTCAAGAATTATCGATAATACATCGATTTTAAAAATACATTTTGATTTTCCAAAAAAATTACGGCCCTCAGGGTCTCCCCATACGAAAACTGCTTGGCATAGAAAAGGTTAGACAGTAAATTAGTTCCTACACACATATATACAGGTTATATATGTGTGTGGGTAAAACGATTGAAAAAAGACATTATAAAATTCATGGGTATGTGGTTTTCCTAATGTATGTAATCATTTTTGTTTTTAATTTTAAAAAGGCATTATGTAAATTAAAATTAATTATAAAATTTAGTTATGCAGTTTCACCAAGTATTGTCAGTTGATAACCTTAATGTTATTAAAAATGTCAGTCCATAAAAATAAACAATTACTATCAGTATAAAATAAAGGGATTCTAACCTATCTGTCTTGTTATCTTTCGTATCGTCATATCGGAGAACGTAAATTGAGTCACAATATTCGATGTGATCAATATTTATCACCAAAATTATAATGACATTTCGTGACATTACACAAAAATAAACAATAATTATCTGATTTTTGTATGGGGCATCCTAACCTGGTCGTTTTGTATCTTTGGTGTCGTCATTTTGGAGATCCTCTCTCTTCAGACCCTTGTCGAGGGCTCTACCTATGTCGTCTGATGCCGCACTGTCGCTGGCATAATGCACCTTGGCTGCAGGCCTGAATCTGAGCTTCTTTTCCGTCGGAGAGGAAAAGTTTTCCCCGGGGTCTGACATGACTACAGCTGACAGCGAGACGATTTCATGACAACTTGACAAGTGCAAGTGGCAACTCTGAAAATGTCAAAACTCTTTAATAGCCATAATAAAAGAAATTTCTTAATAAATACAAGTACTCAATACCTAATGTAAGTAAGTATTTCAAAATTTTGAAATAAATTAAGAGTACTATATATATATATATATGTATATAGATATATATATATTACTTATTTCATCAACATAATTTTATTTTATATTAATTAATTATATTATTATATTTATTTTATATTAATTAAATCATAAAAAAATAAACTAACAAGCGATACTGATTGCATAATTGCTTAGCTATTCTAAAAAGGAAGCTTTAAATATTAATATTCAATTCAATTTTGTATATTGGTATATATAGCTTTATTCCTGTAAGCTTATTTTGTTTTGCGAAGTATTCTTCGTTGTCATAACAACACAATGTTTGAAGAAAAACGAATATTATGTTCGTTTAAATTTGTCTTTTTTCAAATAAACTTTGTAAGAAAATTATATGAATCTTTTTTTTTTATACGTAACCCTTGACTTCAATTTCATAATTTAGATAAAAATAATCATTTGATTACTCATTCAGCTCTTCGATCTTAATTTGGGTAGTTATATATTTCTTTAACTCCTCAATGGCAATTCATTTAAGGTTGATTTTCATCTTATAAATAATTAAATATTTTTTACATTTTTATTATAAGTACTAATGTGATAATTATTTGTTTTTTTTTTTTCATACTAAAAATATTTTTTCATTCGGGTCTTCCCAAATTCTAAGGTGGGTTTTGATTATACTGCAGGTTCTGGACCTAATCTTTTCAAACCATAAGAGATGAATTACCAACAAACATAGGATTTAAATATTAGTTAATTACTAATGAATTCTGATATATACGTTTTTTTTTAATTATTTTAAGCTACAAAATTTGTGCAACATAATATTTATAAAAAATCAGACAATGGCTTAATGATCATCGTTACAAAACAAGTAGTGGGTTTTTGAAAATAATGTGTCGTAATTATATATTATTACGTTGATTTTCCATAATCTACTGACTGCTCTACTACAAAAATCTGTAATAAGCTACAACTTCTCCAGTAGTTGTCTCCCGGCTACATTGTTCTCTATGAATTTTAATTATCATTGTCTATACCTTTTCTCTACCTGACAGTAAACAGCTGAGGAAATTTAACCAATTTCAGATGAATTAGAGAATGGGAGACGATCAAAAATCGGATAAAAATGATGAAGAATCGAAGAAACATAAAAACACGACTAAAATATTAATAATAGGCGCCGGAGTGGCGGGGCTCTCGGCCGCCAATCACTTAGTAAAAAATGGATGTTCAGATTTTAGAATACTCGAAGCCCGAGGGCGCATCGGCGGGAGAGTCATATCGATACCCCTCGGGCCGCAGCGGATAGAGCTCGGGGCCAACTGGATACATGGAGTCCTAGGGAACCCCATGTTCGAGTTAGCCTTGTCGAACGGGCTTATCGACATCATCAACGTCCCAAAGCCCCACAAGGTCATCGCCGCCACGGAGCAGGGCAAGCAGGTTCCTTTCCGTGTTTTGCAGGAGATCTACGAGGCATACGTCTGCTTCTTAAGAAGATGTGAAGAGTATTATTTGTGCCAGTATCTGCCTCCAGATGACATCGCCAGTGTAGGAGAGCACATCGGGCTAGAGTCCTCGCTATACCTAGCCAAGCTACCCGAGACGGACGAAAAGAGAATGCGCAAGCTAATTTTTGAATGTTTGCTTAAGAGAGAGACCTGTATCTCCGGTTGTCATTCAATGAACGAAATCGATCTGCTGGAGCTCGGCAGCTACACAGAGCTGCAAGGAGGAAACATAGTTCTGCCGGCCGGCTACAGCGCCATCTTGGAGCCTCTAGCACGGCACATCCCGCCTGAAAACATCATCACAGGGTGCGCTGCGAAGACTATAAACTGGTGTCGAGGAGTCGGTCCCGACTGCTTGAGTAGTCCGGGAGCTGATTCCGGAATCGACGATCCAGGAAACGAATCCGACGATTCAGATAAAACTGTAATCGACGATTCGCCAAACTCGTCTCCAAAACTCATGAGCCGTAAGCTAAAAGCAGAACACGCAAAAGCCGCTGCTAATAATCCACCGGCTAAAGAAGAAATTCACAGAGTGGAGGTGGAATGTGAAAATGGAGATATTTATTATGCGGATCATGTAATTTGTGCCGTTCCTCTTGGTGTTCTCAAAGAGAAAGCTTCCACTCTTTTTAATCCGCAACTACCTAAATACAAAATGGAAGCCATCGATCGGTTGCTGTTCGGCACTGTCGATAAAATATATCTCCTTTACGATCGGCCGTTTTTGAATCCGACAATATCTGAGGTGATGCTGCTTTGGGACGACTATTCAGACGATCCGAAAAACATTCAAGATAACTGGTACAAGAAGATTTACTCGTTTTCGAAAGTGTCGGAGACTTTGTTGCTGGGCTGGGTGTCCGGCAAGGAGGCGGAGTACATGGAGACTCTGCCCAGCGAGACCGTGGCTCTCAAGTGCACGGAGGTCTTGAGAAAATTTCTGAATGATCCATATGTTCCTGAACCCCAAAAATGTGTATGGTGAGAATATTGTACAATATTTTAAATTATATTTACACCAATATTATTGATCCCTAAAAATGCGCAATTCCCTATTAGTAATTTCTTGTCAGACATAATTCTTATTAAATGGTCAGCTTTCAGGAAAAAGTCTTTTGTGCCACATTTTTACTGAAAATTATCTTTTTTAATATACAGGTAATTACACAGGAAAGCACCAGAAAAGGGTTTTAGTCTTTAAAACAACCAGTTTTTCTTGCTCCTTTAACAACTCTAGTGGTCTTTGAAATGCTCCTAATCTTAGCTATCTTTGTATGAAGCAGACTTGTAAGGAACATCTTCAATTTTTGTAATTTTATTTCTTAAATATGTGTTGTATATTGAGGAACATTTGTTAAATTTTCCAACATCTGCACAATTAATTTTGTTGTAAACATGAACTCTTTGGATGTGATATGTACCTCATTAGTGAAACACCTATTCCTTAAAATGCACAAAATTGAATATTAGGATTTCGACATTTGTGTATTGAGAATTAATATTTTGTGTACCGTTGAGTAACTCACTTTTATAATGGGTTCAAGTAACTTAAATATTAAAGACTATTCTCGTATGCGCTACTTTATTGTTAGTGTTATTTACGTACATTTAAGTTGTCAACTTTTCATTTACTTAATTGCTAAAACATAACCTCTTAAAACAACAACTGTCCTCGACTGGTCTCATATTTATATATTTCTTTTAACAATTCATGACTCTAGAACAGCGGTCGTGGTACTTTTGTAACCATTACCCCAAAATATTTTTGCGTAAGTCGATATTACCCCTTCCCCCCATTTTGAAAAGAAGAAAATCAATGTATATTTAAATAAACATTATTTATTGAATTAATTTACACGGAAAATAAAAAAAAATACATGATAGTAGTAAGTTTTATGAAATAGCAAACTAGAATTTTTTCCTTATTACCCCAAAAAACATATTTTTACCCCATTTGGGGTAATTTACTCCAGTTCCCCGACCGCTGCTCTAAAATGTTCTGTCCAAAATGGAAATTCACTTGAAAAATATTCTATGTATAATCAGATATAATGGTCACAATAAATAAGATTAATGATAATAATCTGAAGTTATGTGACTTGAACGTTGACATTTTCCAGCACAAGTTGGCATAAGCAGCCTTACAGCCGAGGCTCCTACACGGCCATCGCAGTCGGAGCGTCGCAGGCCGATATCGAGCAGATAGCCCAGCCGTGCTATTCCCAAACCAGCCAAAGCATGGTATTATTTTTTATTTTATTATTAATTGTTAATTTGCTAAACTATTAATTATTTTTAACAAATTATTAACCACTCAAAGGTTTTATACACCAATAGGAGAGAAATAAATCCCTAAGTTACTGAAATGACACACCCATGCATGTGTGTGCCAATGCATATAATAGGATATGAAATATGTTCCGAGACGATATTTCTTTCCATTATTACACACGCATGGGTGAGAATATTCAAGCTAATTTTTGGCAATCGATATTTTTTTTTACATTCCTTTTACGACCAAAATTTTTAGGGGACTGTCCAGAATAATTAAGCAGTTTTTATGGAGAATTTTTTCATTTTTTAGAAAAGAAAAAAAAATAGTTTTATATTTTTTATTGTCTCGGTTTGATTGACACTGGTTTTCATAGTCAGATTAGCAACTCAAAGTTGTCTTTTATGAGAAGGGGTAGGATAACCAACCATAAATTATTCGGATACGCTTTTGTTTTTTTAATTTATTTTATATTATTTAGAATGAAAATAAAAATCGGCCGTATATAAAAGGGTAAAAAAAAATACATATTTGGCAAAGGAAACTGTAACAAGGTTATTTGATCGATGTTCTCAATTTTTTTTTATTTATAATGAAAATAAAAATCTGCGGGTATGTAAAGGTTAATTTTTTTTTGTGATAAAAGAAACATAATAACGATTTTTGCAAAAAAAAAACCTTAAAGCAGCTAAAAGTCTTTGAAAATGTGTTTTTTTTTCATTCTGTGTAGCGAACAACCTTTAGTGTGTCTTTTAACTTTTGGAAGGAGAAGTTAGACTAAGGTTTTTTTTTGGTTTTTTACCACAGTTGATTGGTTCTTGTTTTATGTATTATTATTTTTCTGTCAGGTGTATGCCTAATTGATAAATTGTAACTAACAATGTTGTCCTTGTATATTCTAGCCCACCATGTTGTTTGCCGGTGAACATACGCACAGTAATTTCTATTCCACGGTGCACGGCGCCTATCTCACGGGGCGCACGGCAGCGCAGCAGGTCCTGGTGGTGCCGGAGGAGAACCAGGAGATCATCATGCAGTGTGACACAAGTGATCTCAGTTCGTGGATTCAAAGCATATCACTTGACCAATAAATGTACATTTGGATCTTATTTGGACTAAATAAACGATATGTTATCTTATCGAATTGACGGATTTTTCAGCCGACCCATGTGATTCGTGTACAGAATGTTCATTACTCTCTGTGGTGGAAGGACTCAATGAGTGTAAATTCATTTTAGAACAAAGGTACATTTAACACAACGCCACGTAATGTTTTTAATGCATACGACTCAGAGGCGCCATATAGGTCACATTGAATGTTAAAATTCCATTGAAATGTAACCGCTGGCGTACAGGGACTGTTGGTTTGAGAAAAAAAAACGTAGGTGACCTACATGGCGCCCTTTTCGACAATAGCGTAGGTCACCGGTGACCTACGTGGCGTGAAACGTGTTAAATATTCAAGAATGCTCCTGGTCAAAAAATGTTATCTTGGTGGTGTGAAAAATTGTGTTGAGGTTACATAATATCATCGGTCTATCCAGTGAATAAAACCTCAAGTACAATTTTTACTTTTCTTTAGATAACAATATATACAATTGCTATTTTGGGAGCTGCCAAAATATTTTTTATGCTACTTTCTATTAATTTAATAGAGAATAAATTACTTTAAAATATTTTTGTTCTAGATAATATATACGAAAAATAAATTATTAGAAATGAAACTTTTTAGGTTTTCTAAACAGTTAATTTTATACATGGCTCTTGTAGATGGCTCTCCTGAATCAGTTGAATTCTAATTTTTTATAACACTTATGTGTCTTCAATTAACAACGCTGTTGATGCATCTAGTACAGTGCTCCGCAACCGATGTGCCGCGGCACACTAGTGTGCCGTAAGCCGATGCAGGTGTGCCGCGATCAAATAAGGCAAAATTATAAATACATAATTTTCTATCCTATGCCTATCACCTATTTATGTAGACATACAACGAGGTACTTGCTTTATTAAGTTGTAAATGAACTTAAAAATAAGTGAAATTGATCAAATTAATATCTATTTTTGGCTTTTGGTGTGCCGCGGTATTCAAGGTGAGAACTTTGGTGTGCCGTAGAATCCAAAGAAGTACTTTGGTGTGCCGTAGATGAGAAAAGGTTGCGGAGCTCTGATCTAGTATATTCGAATTCGGTGGGAGGTTATGTTGTGTTTCACTTTCAATCTCATTCAGGCCAGTCTGCCTTATTCCGCCTAAAGAAGTTTCATTTCTAAAATACTTAAAAATGAACGATTTTTTATCAATATATAAGACACGTGTGCTTACGCGAACTTTACGATATATTTCGATTGGTCAGTTAAATAATTGTATTATGTTCTTCTGTTTACTATTGCTACAGATCCTATCAATCTATAAGGAGCAATCTTGAACAGTTTAAAACTTCTCTTCTAATAAATAAACTAGTACTTTTAAGCTCTCCCACCATGAAAATTGAAATCTCATGGGTCGGCTTCTCTATGTATTGAAGCTAGATAAATCGCACAGATGACAGGAACATATTTTTCAAATCCGAATCTTTAACAAGGGCATCATAAACAACCAATTTAAATTGTATCTTGATGGAAATATTGCATTCAACTATAGTCTTCATTATATACCTGTTTAGGTCTCTTTAGCACCACGTAAATATCTTTCGCTTCATCTAGCAATACTGCAATGTTTACTGGCTGTTTATGAGCCCTTAGATTTATTGAGATGAGCATTTCACTTTGCCGCATCTTATTATTGATGATATTTATCATAGATATTATGGAAAATTAAAGATTGAATAGTTTAATAATGAAATGTAACAACGTTTTAGTGTTATGATAATTATATTTTATGTATGTACCAATTGTGTTACAGAGGGTTTTAACGTTGTTAATTACTGAGTGGTCTTCAGTTGACAGGACTGCATGTGCCGTCAATTGGTAGTAGAAAAAAATATATCTAGTATTTGAAGCATAAATTTACTTATCTGGTCTATTTTCGTATATCACATTGGTTCTAGTATCCTTTAGCTATCAGATGGTACATAAAAAACTATTCTAAGAAAGTAGCAAAACGATATATCACGTCAAACGATGTCAACGGTCGAGGAATCTTATGACGGCATTTGCCGAAAACTGATGCGAAAGGGTTAATATCAGATAACCTACATTAAAAAATCGAAATTATAACTAATATTTTTTTATAACAAAATATAATTTTTACATTCTACAATATGAGTTATGTGTATTTATTTCAATTAAGCTAAGCTTGGATAAAATAAAATTAATATATGGTTCATATGAGTTATTTAATGTCAAAACTAAATCAAAAAGTGTATTTCAATATGAACAATCATGAATTGCTGCCCACCTCAGGATGCTATTTCTCACCTCGGCCCTTAAGTAATTGACTTCGTTGAATTTTAAGTGTTGTACTCAAATTTTAATGATTATAAAGATCTATCTACATAAAATCTTACAATTTCAGTTTGGCTAATCACCAAGCAAAGCCTGTAGATACATGATGTTGTTGAATGTTTATTGTAAAATTATAAACTAAATATTTTTCAATATGATACAAAATAATGAATTTCTTCAATAATGTTGAAAATTTTCATAATTATAAATACCTACCAGTGTATTATATTTAGTTTATGTAATTGATTATATATTTTTAGAGGTTTATCTCTGCATATTGATGGATTGTGCTGTGTATTTTAAAACCTATTTTATAAATAAAAGAGATTTTGAATTATTAAGCAATATGAAATGGAATATAATGTTTTAAATATCAATTCGTAATTGAATTTAATAGAACTGCTTTTTAAACAAGCGTTTCTTGTTTTATATTATTTTTTGTGAAATTATTAGTGCCTAGTCATTGACGATTTTAACTACTGACATTTTCAATAATAAAAATGCATTTTTTAATTCACCTTTCATTGAATATTAATAATTTAGAATAATAGCAGCCCCAAAAAATACTTTCAATGTTGAAATTATCCATTTTCTATGGAGAGTATAATAAAACACTGAATTTACAATGTTTTATTTTAATATTCTATCCTATATTATATATCACAAAATTGCCTTGGTTATAGGTTTTTTTTTATACTTTGACAAAATTGTGTTACATGTTAAATTTTGTTGATTTAAAAAAAATTATAGTCCATCCAGTGTATGAAGAACCCTATGACACATTTATTGCCCTGTGCTAAATATCGTCCGATATAACGTTGTAAAAACGTTCGCTACCCATATTAATTTTATCAACATAAACAAAAGCCTCTCTTCTTATATATAATAAGTTATTTAGGTAAATATATCACAATAAAAACAAAATAATAAAAAATATATACATATTGTTACAAATTAGAAAAAATACGGCAATTTGTAACTATAATACTACAATATCTGACGCATGTAGAAGGCCATGTCACATTACTGCGAAAACCAGTGTTGGGGTATAGATAATCGCATTTTCGATTGTTTTTGTAAATTCCTACTAAAAAGAAATATTAGAACTATTATCAATTATAAGTGAATATTAACAGGTTTTAAGAGACATGTAAAACAAACTATAAATAATAATATTAGTAATATGAAAATTATGAAGAAAGGCGAGTGTAGAGATAAATATTAGCACATAACCTTAAAAACACATATTTTAGTCGGAATCCGATAAAGCAGTACATTCTAAATTGTCTTCGTCACTATCGGAATCAGAACTACAACTTTCACACACATTTATAATCAGGTTCTGTTCACTTAAATTGTCAAAGCGTACATCGCGATCCCAATCTGCATAATATTCTCTTTTTGTTTTGTCCACCACTTTTTGGCCAGTTTGTCCAATACTTGGTGTTGGAGGTTTATACAAATTAACCAATTGGAGCAGCTCATTTTTTAACATTGCCTCATTACTTGGCACTCCTTTGTCATGAAGCCAACTTATAATTTCATTTTTATTGTTTGCCGTAGTAGGAACTTTGTTGATTTGGACAGAATGGTACGAAGCGTTGTCCATTATTATGGCGTGAGGCTCATGTAAATTTGACAATAAGGTCGTAAACCACTGTCTGAAATTATCAAAATTCATCTCTTCGTGATATTCTGTCGTTTTATCTGACATAAACTCCAGAAGACATTTATTTTTCTCGATGAAAATAATCACGCAAACGTACGACAAATTCACGTGATTCACTGCTGAGAATAGTTCTTTTCTGTCTCTTCGGCATTGTAAAAACACAAAAATATGATTCAATGAAACAACTTTAACAATACTAACAATAAATATAATAATTGAGATGTTTATATACGATTCACTTCGAATTCAAATTCGATTTTTTTTCGAAGAGAAAAAAAATCGACCTAATCGAAATAAATATTTTTGCCCCATCCCTTTTACAAGGGGCAATAAATGTGTCATAGGGTTCTTCATACACTGGATAGACTATACAATTTTTTGACAGTCAAATAAAACAGACGTATTGAGTGAATAAATGTAGTTTAACTGCATTCATAACTGAAAATAACCAAATTCAGACTTAAACCAGTGTAATTGTGGGTGTGCTTTAATATTACATTTATTATTTTATTGAGGGTTTGTCATTATTACAATTCATTACTAATACTATGCCATCAAACTTATTACTTAAATATTGATATTTTTTTCAAATACTCGTATATCACCAATCATTCAAATACCGCATTAATTTCTGTGATACCTAATGATTTATTGATGATTTTTTTGTATATCTTTGTATTATTGTTTATGAAATGAAACGTTGATTATTTGTAGAATTTTTAATTAATAAACGAACGTGTCCAATGTGCCAACATCTTTAACTTCACATTGAAGTTGCATTTATTTTTTCAAAATTAAATTAAATCAGGAAAGTAATATTTATAATAATAACAAAGCCAGGGTGTCACTACCTATCGTTCGCAGACAATTCGTTCAACGACTCATCAGTAATAATCTGGGGCGCACTGGACGTCTGGTGCGCGGGAAATTTGGTGCACGGTACAATTGATGCACTAGATGTGATAATTGCCTGGAAACGAAATGCGGCGTAACTCAAAGCCAGGCCCATTAGTCAGATTTCATTTATGATTTTCTTTTATTATTAAAATATAAATGTATTGTTGTTAAATGAAAAATCGAAAACTGTAATAGTGCCATGAAAATAAGTAATGTTTGTCAATATCGCAAAATCCTTGTAGGATTTTGATATACATTTAGAATAAAGTTCTTTATTATTTTATTTACATTTTTTACCAACAGCTCTTTAAAACATAAATATTTATAGCTGGCAGTAGAAACATTCATCAACATGTAATTGACTCTTGTCTAAATCAATAAGTGTGTTGTTTAATTAATGTGATAATTATTTTACTGATGGTTTTTATCTGCATTTTACCTTAATTATATTTTCAGTGTATTTTAAACATAAAACAATATTGTTATATATATTCTAAGGATGCACGTACTCATAATAAAACAGTTAAAAGCCGTCCATATGAGCAATACGAATTGTGTGTTGCATAAATTATTGGAAAAACTCACATAGAATGTGACACACCTAAACAGGTAACTATGTCTGTATAGACGTATCTTTTTTCGATAATTATGGACGGTTTTTAATATATTTTTATGAGAAAAAAAATATATGACTCATTTATTTTACTTTATTATATTATTGGCTGAAACACAAATCATTAAAAAAATGCTACGTATAATTAGGGGTTTGATAATGAGATACTTTAGTATAGTTCCAAGGTAGTTTATCCCTTTAATTTTTATTGAGAAAAAATACATTATTTTTGTTTTATTTAAAATGTTTTTTTATCCTTTGTTTATATTGTTTTTGTAAATTGTAATTGTTTACGTTTTTTTTTAAATTTTGTATTTGTAAATTTTAAAATTATATTTTGTTTATTTTTATTTTTATTCTTATTTTTATAAGAATATTAATAATAATAAAAATAAAAAATGTATCATGCTACAAAAAATAAATATTCCAAATTGGGAGTGTGAATTTATATAAAAATCAATTTAAATTTATTTGAATCAATGCAAAATGTACTATGTTTATATATTTATCAAAGTCAGTATATTAGAAAAATATTTTTTGACTGCTTATATTATTTCTTTTATTAAAGAGCTACTCACACATTTGATACGAGTTGTAAGAGTGCTCATCTATCCACAGGGACAAAGTAAAAGTTCATCATCTCTATAGTTCTATCTTATTTCTGAGTAATTTTTAATGTTTTGCAGTATTAACGTCATGGGAACATTGCGTGAAATGAGATATATAGAGATGATTGTTAGTATAGGTCTTTCCGTCTCTTTAATGGCTGAACAATATTGCAATTTGTATTGCTGGTGTGAGTGGTCTTTAATATCATATAGTAATTTTTATGTATAGATCTCAAGAGTTGGGTTTTTAAAAATCTATTGACTAAAATAAAATGTTTGAATAATTACATATTTTTGAGTTTCAATAGAGCATTTCAACTATTGTAAAAAAAAGACATGCTTTTTTTCTAGTCATGAGTGTAGAGAATAGTAATGAATTATTTATATTAATTGCTAAATAAAAAGTTTTTGCATTTATTGATTTTTAATTTTAATTTAAAATGTTATTACTGATACTGCTAATTTTTACATAGCAATATTAGCTTTAATGTTTATGTAAAATATCCCCTTCGATTTAGGACCCCAGACTTTCACCGTCCTCCTTCAATATTTTTCTAATTTGGAGTATAAGCGGTGTCTCGAGTGGTGTTTTTTTGAACATTTATAAATAAAATGAAAAATATGTATATATACTAGTATACATATAATTACATGTTTCAAATAATCCGAAATGTATGGTTCGGGTTGGATTACGTTAGGTCAGGCTGGGCTAGGTTAAATTGGCTAATCAGCGAGGTAAATAATACATTTAATTATGACTTATCATTTACTGAAATATTCCATGTAATGATGCAGTGTCATTGCAATTGTCAGAAGAAGCTTAAAAGTGTGAAAACAGTATTTTTAATAGAAAAATGGTAAATGACAATAAAAAGTGCCGAGTAAATGCTTTTATTTTTTTAATAAATTTGCTAAAGAATGATGAATTCAAAATGCATTATTTATTATAAATTATATTTATAGGAAATTTCGCAAATTCGGTGTAACATACTTGTATATACCTCCTGTATATATCTCTGAGACATATATATGTAAATCTTCTTCTTCGTGTCAGCGACGTCAAAATTATTTCTGCCCAGTATCTGGCAACATCGATAGCCCGTGTGTTGCCTAGCATTAGGTCTTGAGGTGTGCAGTTTGTTGGGCA
Source organism: Glossosoma conforme (assembly GCA_022606575.1). Classification (NCBI taxonomy): domain Eukaryota; kingdom Metazoa; phylum Arthropoda; class Insecta; order Trichoptera; family Glossosomatidae; genus Glossosoma; species Glossosoma conforme. Next base: position 681,231 of record JAGTXR010000101.1, on the reverse strand, counting down.
CATGAAGCAGGATCTTAGAAGTGAGGCAGTCTGCAGGTCTCCGCAGTCGCACAATAGTGGCTCTCCCTGCCGAAGAATTCCACACCGCTCGAGGTTGTCCTTTGTTCTACCAACTCCGGTTCTTAATCTGTTCAGGGATTTCCAGGTCCCCCAGTCAAGGTTCTTGCCAGTTGGGAAGCCTTTTTTTGGAGTTATGAAATCCTCTGATGCGACTTGTCGCCAGAGTTGGAGTCTCAATTTTAGGGCTGGATGTGAGAGGTTGTGTGGATCTCAGAAAGCTGCTTCACGACTTCAGTCTGAGTGTTGGGGGTATCTCAGTGGGACGATTGTTTGATTGCCTTACGCATTTCTTCGGCGCATATGACTTTGCGTCTTATGTTTGGTGGTGCGATACCAGCCAAGGGGTATAGTTTTGAAATGGGTGTTGGTTTGAAGCAGCCTGTGATGATTCTGCACGCATCATTAAGGGCAGTATCCACTTGATTACAAAGGGCTGATCGACCCCACACTGGTGCCGCATATATGTAAATACATAAATTCTATAAAGTAGAATAGTGGGACTGAGAAAAAGATATTAATGTTTGTAAAATATATATATATTATGATAATACAGTTATAATAAATCATTTTATGCAATACATATTATATAATCATGTATACTTGGCGTATATAGGGTTAGCATATAAAATTATACATTTTCATTACACAGCCTGTACTCATCGCAGAAAAGTTTATTTGAAAAAACAGTTTTATAATTTATATATATAAATATTATATATCAAATATATAATATTTTAAAACCAGAGTGAAACGAGTCAAAGAAAAATATGCTCCAGCCGATTTTGAACACGTTCATCGCCATGTCAACCACCGGTGGCCGACACTGATTCATTACAATGACGCCGCGTCGGCCACCGGTGGCCGACACGACAAACATAAATTTGACTTTTCGTTTTGCGCTGTCAGCCACGCTCTCCATACAAACTGCTATTCAGAATGTCCGACGCGACCCTAACTCCTAATACCACAAAAACATTTTCTGTCACTTTACAAAAATCGCGTTGGCGATGAACGTGTTAAACAAATCAAAGTTTTATATGTATATAAATCCATTCTCATTTTTAACCCTAAATTACCATAAAGAGGTAGGTGATTGTTGCTACAAAGTGCATGTATACACGTTAATAGCAAATATAAAATAATAATAATCCACATCTCTATCCATTAAATAATCACTGCAAAGATATCACCGTCCAAAGGACAGGCTCTGCATAATTACAAGTGAATTACCCGAATACTAGTAATCTTTACTATAAAAATATTCCGCTACATTCAAAATTGTGTTGTGTTTTTGAAAACTTCATGACCTGAATTATACAAAAGGCATGTGGAATACACAACTTGATAACAAAAATAAAATTATATTTTGCCCCACCCAAGTCGTCCATTAAAATTTACAGGTAATTAACTTGTCAGGTGTCGTATTGTTAACATACCTTCATATCAGCCTTGCTTCAAAAGTTAAGCTCGTGTATTGGAGTAAAGACAGAAAGGTCTGGTTTATGCTTCCCTGTCTCGACTCTCCCTAGTTGAAGCAAATGGCCACCAAATAACATGCAGGTTTGTGATGTCGGAAGCTGCCGTGGTGAAGTTTTAATTAATATTTTTAGTGAAGCGATTTTTAAGAAACCTAAGATCATAGCCCAATATGAATAGTTATAATCCACAATATTATGAACTTAGCCGTAAGTAACAAATGTCGTTTTACATTGTTATTTTTTCATTTATTTTTTTCACTTCCGATAATACTATAAACATAATTAGTTTTTTTATATACTGCTGGAAAGAATGTAGTAAGGAAATTTGTTTAATATTTTATTGTTTTATGGAGACATTATTTTTTAAATATTAATTTATCAAAAAGAGTTTACATTTACGAAATCCAATGATTACTGCCTAATTGAAAGCAGTTCATGTTTAATATTATTGTGAATTGATTTGATGAAAACAGTGTAATACAAGCTTTTTTGTGAAGATTTTATATTTTAATATTTTTTAATTTTTTAATTTTAACAAGTTCTCAAATAATAAAAAAATCCAATTTACATATGCTTATAAATCTTAAGACATTATTTCATTCCCAATATTCATTTGGAAGGTATTTTATTGCCACTGAGAAAAACTAACTTTGAGTGCAAAAATAATAAAAGTATATTCAAATCTGAATATCCACTTTCGAAATATATACAATGTTATACAATCAATACATTGAAGATGAATTGTGGGGATATCCTATTTTGTGAGACCTAAACAAGTGTTTTTAGATTTTTTTAAGAAGCAAATGAACCGAGTGCAGTGAACCGTAAAATATATTTTAATGTGTATATTAAATGTATAGAAAATACATTTAATCGATAAAATAATGCGGAATTATTCGCCTATTCCATGAGCATTTTGTCACTGCAGTCTTCAATTGACAAGAAGGATACAACTCGTATTTATTCATTAAAACAACAATGAACCGTTTAATCTAAATAATCATTTATTTTTCTTTATGGTGAACTAAGGAAAAAACAGAATATACCTTTTGATTTTACGAAATACTTTTTTTGACTCTTTTAATTCACTTAAGACATTTCTTAACCTTTAAACTCTCAGTGGTTTCCTTACGGGACCGTAGATTTACGTTATTCAATGCCCTACGGTCCCATACAGGAGTGCTTATGTTTCATTTTACAATTGGATTACATTAATTTGTAATAATAGTATTAAAGTAAGTCCATGGAAGAATCTATTGTGCGACGAAACATTACAAAAATTGGCCTGCTAGGGCATTGAACGACGCAAATTTGTTGTCCCGTATGGGACCACTGGGTGTTAAAAGGTTAATACCGAAGAAAAAAAAAAATTTATTTGATTCAATAGGTTGTAGTTTTTTTGGGATATATAAACATATTTAAGAATCTAAAAATGAATAAAATGCGCTTTAAATCTTTAAATATAAGGAAATCAGCTAAACACTCCTCTTCTTGCAGCTTTGAATCTTCAAAAAAACTTAGAATTCGCTTACGTAAGTTTGAAATATATTTGGATAGTCTATTTAGCGATTTAAGGAGTACACGAAAAAACAATTATTCAGACCTTCAAAAGCAGGACATCCTCTTAACACATAACCAACAAGTTTTATGTAATCTGGTTAAAAAACATTTTTGATATTTAATTTTTCGACAGCATATTTTAAGTTTTTTTTGTAATATGAAATACCACATAATACCACAGTACTGGTCACTCCATATAGGAAAAATCAGGGAACATAACATCCCAGGTATGATGTTTTCTAAATATTTTTTCTTTAATATTGTTATAAATTAAGATAATTCTGTTTCACTTTCTTAATCAATTGTGTATGCTAATGTGATTTAAATCTAAAGATTGGAATCTCTTTTAATTCAATTAGCAGTCTACAAAAATATAAAATCAGTAAATATCAATGTTTGGAATAAGACAATCATTAATACAGTAATTATCAAACAATTTGTACTGGAGATTTATTAGACCTTCAAATACAAAAAATGTTTAATGAATGATATATATTTTTTGTTAAATGTATTTTACATTAAGGTACAACAATTATTGCAAATATATTTTGTGACTGAAGGCAACTGACATATTATTTTAATTTGTTTAGTAAACTTACACAACTTATTAACAGAAGAGGTTATTGAAATACAAATTATTTTTCCACCACATACAATTGAACATCAATACACCAAAAATACTTAAGAGCAACTTAAATAGTATTTAAATGGCAACAATTCTTTAACAATACCTAACAGAGGAAACATGTATTCAATAAAAGTAACATCTAAATTTGGAATATATTTGAATTTTACAGTTGAATGATAACGATCACAATAATCAATAAATATTTGTAATAAAAACAACTATGTATTAACAAAAATGTTAAGAAAAAGTAAACACCAAAAAAATCCAAACATAAAATGGTTCATTATTATACAATGATGTGAATAGAATCAACTTTAAAACATAATTAAAAGAGAATTTAACACTATACCTAAATTTTGTAATAGTAGATAACCTACAGTACAGATAATATAATAAATTTATTGACCAGCAATCAATTTATCCTTAAATAATCATATAATGTTGACAATATTTTTGAAGGACAAGAGGTTGAAGATGCCATAATAGATTTAATTGTAATAATTTTTATTTCCATTAGATGAAGGCCAACAGTTACCCGTGTTTAGAGCGACATAGCGTCGTGTGAGCACACATCGTATTATAGACTTTCAACACATTTACGTGTAAATATTATATAAAAATATTACACCTTCAACTGCTCGACCCCTTTTAAAGTTTTTTCTTTTCAATTGCAACATTAATTTTGCTGTGCAAAGGCCGCACCGCTACAGCTAATACTAAAATATACTTTTGGCCTGTCAAATGACTACAACCGGAATATACACTTTTATCTTGTATATTAAAAATACATATTATTTACATTCACAGCGAAATGTCATACATTCTTGTCATGTCTTACATAAGAAATATTGTAAGTTGTTAACATTAAAGATTAAATATTACTTAGTTTGGTGTTTCTATATATATATTTTTTAAATTTGATGTGTCCGGATTGAATGAAAAAAATTTAATTCGTTGCCATCCGACCAACAAAACAGTGGCAAATGCATAATTACCTGAGCAAGGCAGATTGCAGTAAGAATACAAGTTTGTGAAGTTATTACACTTTGGTCATTTAAACATCACACTCACAGAGTGAGTTTAATCCAAAATAAATAAAACCCCTACTTAATATTTTATGATTTTGATTTAGAACGTTTTCGTAACAATTTTCGAATAAAATATTTTAATAAAAAATCAGTCGAGATACAGTGTTGTCGAGTAGCTTTCACAAATAAACATTTAATACATTATTCAATTACACGGTGATCCAATATTAATATGAAAAATCAAAACTATATCTGTCTATAAAATAAACACGGTAATAGTGAATATTTTATGAAAACACCTTATTCTCTAGACGTATTTTTCTGAATAGTCACCTTTGATATCTACTCACTAGCAGTAAACTAGAATGAATGGCTGAACATTATCACATTTTCACAATTCAACCGGTGTTTGATATGAACCTGACATGCGACAGACGCGGTTATACAAACAGCCACTTGAAGTGTCAACAACATATTATTCTCTAAAAGCTATGCATTTAGGAACATCCGACGCATGCAGTACCCCAGTACCCCAGTACACACATGAATATGGTAATATGTTAATATTGTTAGCAACAGAATAACAACTAGTCCCTTAAATATATGACTAAGATATATGGATCATAAATAATTTATTCAATGAATATAAATTTAATGTTTTCGGTTATTATCTATGTTTGGCGTTAAAACAGTATAGCAAACAATTTATAAACTCTTATCAAATAAAAATCAAGTTTTTTTAGGGTTTCTTACACCAGTTATACAAATTGCAAAAAATCACATTCAACGATAGTCTAAAATTTAAATGCGGCGATGTGTAAAAGATGTAGAAATGTAGTAGAGCAAGAAAGGAAGAGATACTCATATTGCATCATATGCATTCACTTAGATTATACAACAATACTGCAGCTCAATATTTGTCATACTTGCTGTAACTGTAGATTCACTTGATTCGCTTGCTAGTCTATATATTGGACGTTATATTTCCAGCAAGTTGCAATGTTTATAGCCAGTGTAGGAAGCCTTTATAAGATTATTGCAATACTGAACGAGAGCCAGATTTAATGTCAATTACTATGTTTTACTACAATTTAATATAAGCTGTCATTATACAGGCACACCTGATTAATTTTAAAATATGACCTAATTACAGATACTTTAACGGTAATTGATATTTTAAAATAAAAAAAAGTAAACGGTGTTCTGTTGTGGCTAGAAAAGAATGTTTCATGTTAGAGATTAATGAATCTGAAATGCCGAAGTGGTTTAAAAAACAACTATGAAAGCCACATTTATTGAAATAAACATTCACTTGAGAATGGATATATTTCGTATAACAAGAATATAAAGCTGACGCAAGAATATTGACTTAGGAAAAGCATAGTTTTGAGTGAAAAGTTAACAAAAATTAATCTAAAATAGGAAAGAACCACAAAAACCATAATACGGAGTAAAATAAATTGAGTATTTAAATTTTATTACTTTAATTGTATACTTCTTTATTTGAAATACTTTCATTTGTAGAAGCTTTTCCTAACTAATGGATAGGATATTGTAACGATTATACGACTATATATAATTCAATTTTATACAGAAATTAAATGAGTTTTTCATATTTTTTTATGAGTATGTATTTTTTTAATGAAAATACCCAATTTCTATATGACAACTAATTTGTATAGAGGGGGGGTTACATCTGTCAAAACTATATTTTCTCTCTTGAAGAAAGTAAATACTCTATCTGTACTGTGAAGGTATTCATAGAAAAAAAGTCAATAGTTCTAAAGGGATGTCCATATGAGAAAATAAAATTGAGCGACAGCTCAATTACTGGAAATAGACATTTATACCTAAAAGATCATAATGCCTGTTTAGGGGTCTTTCTTAAAAAATAAATATGCAATCATGTAATACATATCACTCGTATAGACAGCTCTTTACGTAGGATGATCATCCGTCTAACGATGAAAAAATAATAAAAACGTAAAAAATACTCTTCTAAACAATATAAAACTTATGAAATATATAATGTTATAACTGCACAATAAATACACATGATTAAAATATAGGTACTTTAACATCACATTTAAGATGCATTTATTCAATGCCTAATCTAATATAATGACAGTAACATTAAATATATAGATATATGCTTACACCTAACAAAACTTATTATATTTGTAATCGTGATAGGTATATTCATAAAAAATACTATTCTTATTTTTCTCTCACAGTGACGTAAATATGACATTCAAATTTACGATAAAAAAAACACTGAAAGGTTTTCATCAACTAATATAAGCCACTCAATCATTTATTTGGTGCAGACGATTAATATTAACGATCTATATTATAGTATTGTAATATCGGTAAAGCTCAAATAGGTACACATTATTATTGGGTATTGTATGACAATGTTGTATTATCAATTCATTGCGTATAACTTAATGCAGAATGTTACAGTACACGAGTAAAGTATATATTTATAATACATGACTACATACTTCTGAATTGACATAAAAAACCATTTACAATTGCATTGTACGAGATCACCATTAATATAAGTCGGTGTAGATAATTACAAGTAAGGATGTCGTAAAGGACTTCCTTCTAAAACTCTTGTAAATGTGATCTAACCAATGTAATTTACAGAACATCAGATACTGTCAAATCATTTTCTCAAAAGTTTTACTGTTTCAATTACTAAGTGTTTCAAGTCGCCCAAGAATCCAACTGCCCGCATTGACCATTCTATACAAACAGGTACGCACAGATCCAAGAGGTGAATGAATCACAAAGCTTTGTCAGGACAAAGTCGTATGGAGTATTATACAAATTAATCTAAAGAAAATTTAACAAATAAATATAATATATGCATATTATACATTGATAATAAAATATTTTAACATCATTGTGATATATTAATCTTAGTTTATCAATAAAAAACTTTTTGTATGTGTGCTTACAAATATTTGTATAAATAAGTGAAGAAAGGCAACAAAAAAATAAACAAATTGAATTGCTTACGAGCTGAACTCAAGAAAGTTCATAAATATTTAAATTTTAAACGAATTAGAAACTCGCTTAGCAACTAAATCTACTAAACAATAAACCGTGGTAAGATTACAAATCCTATAACAACTAGGTGTGTAATAATATATTATATTAGTTACAGGTAGACAGCTAACACTTCCAAGTCTTTTTTTAGTCCTTTTTGTTTATATTTTTTTTGTAAATAATTAAACTTATTTTTAGACCATGAGATTACGTTGATGAAGTTATTTTCCTCGCTACAATATATAAAGAAACACACTAATAATGTGTTCACTTTACGTATTATTTAATCAGAGTTATTCAATCGATGACAATAAACTGTGATGGCGTTATGTAATATGGGAACTTACTTTCCAGAAATATCTCAAAGCGATTAATTCCATATCTTAATAATATAATAATATAAATTGCATATTTTATGCTACACAAATCATAACAAACTTGTTATCTTCAAATCCAAATCATTCAAGTCATGAAGGTATAAACCCTATTTAATATATTTATATATATATGTGTACATATACATTATTTCATTCTGCATTGTTGAGCTTCAGCCTCGTCTCCGATGACAATTAAAACTCTTCCAGTCCCCCATCTGATACTCCAGATTTTACCTTGTCCAATACCCTATTGACAAATTCTGAAGAATGACCGGCAATTTTGACTTCTGTAAAAATAAAAATAATTAATCAATATTATTGATATTTACTTTTTGTAACCATGTGATGATCATGATGTAAATAATGAAATTTTATACTATTAACATCTCCTCCCCGGTGATGTGTATCGACTACACATTGCTTGTAATAACTTAAATATCTCTGTAAATATAATACATACAGGGTTCAGATTTTAGGTATTCCTCCTTAATACATTTACATATTGAAAAAAATAATAATATTTTTAATAATAGGCACTCATCGGGAGCAGGAAATATTTTTCTAAAATCCGGAATAAATTCACCACTACAATCAAGACGCGTCAACTGTTATGAATTCATTCGACCTGTCGGAAGCGTGTGCGAAAATAAAATTAAAAAATACCCAGATACATAGGCATCTATACTCCTCACTCTCGCTGACGTACTAATATGAGTGTGCGAGACGGTGAACCTCAGTTGCGTCGGCTACTTCAAATGATTTCGATGCGCGCAGGCTCATCGATATGTCGACAGGCTAACTAATGTTATTAACTCTCGGAAGTTCACGCGCCAAGGTGCGTCTGGCCGTTTGAGGTCTTCGTCTGATGTTTTTCATGTTTTTAGCTATTAAATGTCAATTATTACTGCTTATTGACATCAACTATTATAAAATTAAGCGATATCTTTGAATATTTTAATTTTTTCGAATTTCTACTCATTTTATTCACTTTAAATCAGAATGTGTAACCATTACACATCACCGGAAGTTTATAACATAGTAAGGTGAGGGTTAATGAAAAATAAACAGTCACACGGACTCCTCAACAATTGATAAACTTCATACGGACACAAAGCACTGGGCTCAACAAATAATGCATTTGATGATACTTACTGGTGGCACTTTTCAGTATTTTGTCAATGTGCGCATTGTAATCGGATGGATTAGCCGGAGGTTGCGTCAGTTTCTTGGTTATCACATGTTTTAATTGTGAAATACCGTGTATAAGTCGTCCTGGAAAATAAAACAAAACAAGATTTATAGAATTTTAAACAATATATTTGAAATAAATTACACTTTGGCGGACCCTAGAGTATCCAATAAATAAAAGTATACTTTCTCAGTGCAATGTCACTTGATGCCTAATCGTATGTTATATCCTGCAATACAAAAATTTGTGCAAAGTTTGAGAAACTTCAAAATTTATACAAAATGGCAGGACAAAATTTTCTAATAACTCATATTATCTGAATTATTTTTATCACAATTGTGATATTTCTTGCTCAAATATTCTATAGTCGACAATGCTTGCAAATCTTTTGTTAAAATCAGGCAAAAATTTAATAACTACTTTTATCTAATGGCGGCTTAACATTATCTTACTAATCATTGGTGAAAGGCACACATCTGTCGGTAGAGAGGAGAGCACTGCCTGGAGAGGTTACAAAATACTAGGCAACATGTCCGTAATTACAGAGTGACTTACTGTCTCAATGAGAGAGAAGCCCTTTGAAAGATTCGTTCAGAGGATAGTAATCATAAAAGATATATACGTGTAATTGAATATAATAAAAGTAAGTGTACACACTGTGTTCGTTTTCTAGCCCGTAGAGTTTGAGCTTGTTGGCCTCATGCTGCGCCTTCTTCTTGAGGCGGCAGGCGCGCGAGGCCAGCTTGTTCTTCTCCTTCCTGGTCTTGGGCCGGACGTTGAAGGGAAGCTCGCTGACGGGAGTCATGTCGTTGATAACCCGCCCGAGGTTGTCCAGCTCTTTACCGATGACGTACAATTTCCTAGGGTTCGGTGTCAAGTCGTTGCCATCACCTTTTCGAGCTTTCCCACTGAAATGCAGATGAACTTGATTAGAAAAAAAATAATCAAAAGCACAGAGTTGTATTATATATCTTAAGGATATAGATTTTTGTTTGCGGTCTGGTCTGTCATTCAATATTATTTTTTAATAACCTTTCAGGTTTGTATTTTTTTTTAAAATCAGAAGGTCGCCGTTGGTTTCTAAATTAGATTAGTTTATCTATTAAAGCTATAAAAAACATAATTTATTAGACCTTTAAAAATTGACACTACCTCAGCAATTAACCTTATAAACTTCATCTATACATCCACGATTAAGGCGAGAATGTTAGTGTTAAAATAATAAGAATAACTGTTGATGCATTTCTATAAATTAAACATATATTACTGCTTACCTATGCTTTATGCCTCGGACGCTGCAGCTGGGACTGAACACCGGGTCAGTGACCTCGTTGAGCACGTGCGGGTCCTCGAGCTTGGTCTTGAGCACGAGTCGTTGACCTTTAGGACCCTTGGCCTGGACGTTATATTGCCAGAAGAAGCGTTCTTTCTTGGCCATAAGGCTTCTTCGGTGATGCTTACCTTCGCCACCTTCCTCCCCATCAGAATCTGAAAACAAATATTTATTTATTTTTTATGATATCACATTCATAATGATAGGACAAAACAGTTATTAAAATGACTTGAGAGAATTTACATGAAATCAATAAATAGTTATGTCAATAATTGCATTCGTTATCTGCAAAAAAAGATTGTTTTAAAAAGCCAAAGTACAATTAAACAAGTCATAAATTGTCACTTTCACTGTTTATTTAAGTAATAGCCTTGAAGTAAATAATTAATTTTGATAAATTATCACAAACAGTTGCTATCTTGTGTGTATTATTTTATATTTGAAGTGTAGTTCCTTAACACATTAATTACAGCACATTTCAAATTGTAAATGTTGTATCACATTCTGATAAAATTATCACAAGTTAAGTATTTTATTATAAATAAAATATGAAAGGAGAAAAACTAATGTTAACACTATCCAGTCCGGGCGTTACGCGATTAAACTTACGCTGGAGGCCGACTGTGTTTTAAAGAATTGCTAAATATATCGTCATGTGTTCAAATAAAATGAAATATAACCCTCACTGAAAAGGTTTGAGATCTTTGAATTATGGTCGAAAGTAAAAACAAGACATATGTTGTGTGATCGGCCACTAACGTTTGAAAAAACATCACAAGCTGTGTATAGTCGACCACTAAGCGTTGGCGAAACGATCACATACAAGTTGTGTGATCTGCCTTTAACGTTCGGCCTGGTGATTACACACATATTGTGTAATCAGACTGGATAGTGTTAATGTCTGACACTAAAATCAATGTTTCTTTGCCAAATTTTATACGAGTGATGGAAAACTATTTAAATTATACTAAGAATGATTTTTCAATAATCAGTGAATACTTTTGGTTTACTGAACAAGACTACAGTATGTTGTCTAAAGTTGCAATCCTAGGTCTGTCATTTATATTCTGACTGATAGAAGAAATGTTCAATATGATGGTACTTGTTGTACATTTGCATGTGTAACATTTATTACACTACATACATCCTGCCATTAGTGGATTTTACTTAGAAAGAGATTGCATTGGCAGTCATGACAGATAACAAATGGTGTTGGTCTTGATAATTAAGAGTGTCAAGACATATCATAATGATGTAAACAGTGGTAATGATTTGCTTAAAACTGGATTCTCTTCTCGAAAGCAGAAAAAATATTTTGACCTTATAATAAAAGTCTACACGAGATACGTCCACTTAATAATATTAGCAAAATAGTGTTACAAGTCTTTTATTATTTGAAACCGGTCAGAACTGCTTTGGTTTTTTAAGCACAATATTCAAATACTCCCATTCAGATGATAATTTATTAATAAATAAACTCAATTAAGATAAGGATTTGTATGAAAGAAAGAATAATTCAAATTGTAATTGATTACTGAACCAAAGTCTGAAATTTATCATCGGATTTTGAGATTTCCGGCTATGAAGTCAAATGAGACTAAAATAAATATATGGGCTAATGTTACAATTGCCTAAGATAATTGTGTGTTTAGAATCTTTGATGTAAATTGGAGATCAAACAATTGCACATTCTATGCTGACTGCATCAAATTTGCTTGGTGTAAATGTTAAATCTATATTCAAACTCCACTGCATATTTCTTACACATTTGGAGTAAATGTCGCAGGTTTGACTTGTAAAATAAAATGGTTTACACTAATAAAATTGATAAAGGTTTTTTAGTTTTATGTTGGGTCGGTCTACATCCAGCCTAAGAGACAAATATACCAACAGCAGTGTTTTTTCTAATATATAGAACACTGTGCAAAAAATATTGGATGTACAACTTTGAAAGGGAATTTAAAAAATGCACTGATATGTAGACCTACTAAACAAATGGTTAATTTTTAATAATACCAATAAATAACATCACTAAATAATGTTTATTCAATGTATCAATGTAATACTATGCCTGTACTTTAAAAACGGTGTGCATGATTTAAAGAGAACACTGTTCCAAAGATGGGCGATTTTGTGTCTCTCATCAGCATTAATTACTATTTACTTTTACTTTAAATAACAATTGAGTAAAGTATAAATATTGTATAGCTGCCCCTTAGATTACACAATCTCCGTAAAAAGGCTGCTCTTCTAAAGCCCTGGGATTTTACATCCTGCGTGCATTGGGAAATAAACAATATTTTTAATAAAATAAGTTTTGGGTGCAGAGACATGGAACAAGGCATGGATAGTGATAGCTGACAACTGTGAGGTAGGAATTTGTGGCGGGCATATTCTACTGTGTATACAACTGTTTAAAGTTTTTTAAGTTCAATGTTTATTATATGAATTGAACTGCCTTACCATCAGAAGAAAAGTCTTCGTATCTATCGCTGTCATCATCCGAGTCTTCATCCTGTGACAGGTCCTCGTGCTCGCCGGGGCTCAGCACGCCGCCAGTGGACAGTGAGGACGTGGAGCCGGCCTCGGCCAGGGAGCCGGTGGACAGCAGGTGCTTCCGAGGCTCACGTCTTTGCCATATCTAAAAATACAAAATAATGTTTTCAATGTTTTGAGCATTCACTTTGAGATCCATAATAAATTATAAATATTTATTTATTTATTTACCTTGTTTTCACATGGATCACGTAACAATAGTTCTCTATTAGGAGACTGCAGTTTCGACTAACTCGTAGCCTTTCTCAATCCTTCTCTAGTTAAGAGATAACTGAGCTGCGTTGTACTTATATGTGGTGTAACCCATTTTTGTAGGAGAGGGGGTGGGGATGTGTCTATCAGGAAAGGAGAGGGAGATAGGTAGTGTTGCAAGGATGAAGGAAGAGATAAATACATAAAAGTGGTTTAGGTATAATTTTTTTTTATTTTTTTTTATTTTTTTTATTTATTTTTATTAATATTATTATTATGTGTAGTATATATAATTTTTATACTTATTTATTTATTTAACGGAAACAATTTTAAAATTGGTGAATTAATTAAGGTATTTAGTTGGTTATTAATTATATCTTCTTTCTTATTAATGGCTTTATAAATTTCTAAGTATTCTAAATTATTTAATTTAACGGTTTTATTTTCTACATGTAATATGTTTAATCCTTTTCTAAGTTGAACGAATGATTATTTTCTATAAGGTGGTTTGCGAATTCAGAAAAATTAGTGCTTTTTAGGCACCTTAAATGTTCTTTAATTCTAATATTAAAATTTCTTGACGTTCTACCAATATAAAAAGATTCACAATCTTGGCAATTATATATTCCAGAATTATTGCGTTTATCATTAGTATCTTTGTTATTTATAAGGTGGTATCCTAGTTTATTATCTGTATAAAACGCTGGCTTTATCTCATTTGGGTTATCTCTTAACTAGAGAAGGATTGAGAAAGGCTACGAGTTAGTCGAAACTGCAGTCTCCTAATAGAGAACTTTTCTTACGTGATCCATGTGAAAACAAGGTAAATAAATAAATAAACATTTATAACAAAATAATCCATTCAATAAAAAAATATGAGATAGTGACTAATGAATACGAACCAAATTTGCTGAACATGCATATCCAGTTACTGTAGATTGACTGAGATAGGCAAATTTTCAAAATTCCTTTCGAGAATGCCAACATTAAGTTCTGGATTACTCTAACAATATTGGTGTTTACTTGTTTATACAATATGGGTCTCTTTAAGAAACATATACACACTTGCAAACTCCCTAACTAGTACACAAACACAACACATCTTTTCCGCACACAGTGTAGCTAGTGTTTGGCGGTAGTGCTCTTCTGCATCCACTTTCTTAAAACCAATTATCAGAAAAGTATAGTACACTTTAATCAAATTTAAATGCTAAATACATGCATTTTTAATGAATGTATTGTAAATGCTGAAGAGTTATGAGTATTACTTATTTTTATAAACCTGAACATATATGATAAAAAAGTAAGTATTAAACTTTTAATGTCCTTATATATTATAATTAATTTAATAATAACTTATAAATTTATAAGATATAGTAATCAATGAAATTATACTGAATATCTAAATATTACATAATAAGTGACTTTTAATGAAAAAAAATATGTTATTTTGAAATTTCGCCAAAATTCCAACTAGCTTCTTGGAATAAGGACAAAGAAATATTTCTCTTATTTATTTACCAGGAATTTAGGTGAAATTATAAATGCTTTGTGAAATAGCAAATAAGAATAAAATTACTGTATCTGTATTTTACAAATGAGGAGAATAAGTGACTATTTTGATTTTTTTTAAGTAGATAATTATTGAAAATCAATTTACAGTGTTTTTGTGGTTTTATGACATGTGTTTGTTTGAATGACAGGCTGTTTTTTATTGTCCTAGTCTACAAATGCTCAGCCAATGTAAACACAATACAGATTAGTTTTTTTCGCAACACCTGTTCCGCAATAACTGACCAAAAAAAAACAACAAGAACTGTGACAAAAACATTTAATATTTGGCAGAAGTGGGGATGGATTTGTAAAATATCTTTACAATAACAAATGTACCGAAATTCTTTTTGATTAAATTGCAATTCATAATTTACATAATCTTTTGATGGGCTGATTATTTTGTCCTTGAAATTTGAATGATTTGATAAAATACAATTTTCGCAGATAATTGAAGAATAAATCAATACCTAATCAACAATGTATAGGATGATAGGAATAATCAGTTGTAAAATTATTATTACATGATAATGAATCTATTATTTGAATGACTTATTTATTATATACCATACACACATAAATACATAAAAAATACTTCCAAAGCATCTTCAATGTTCCAAAAATATATTAAATTAATTTAATATAAATATTATTACAATTAAATAAATTAAATTAATTTATTAAAAATATTATTACAATTAAATAAATTAAATATTCTAAATTCATAAATATCAATTACTTTGAAATGTGTCATCTTTGGTGAGAAGTCATTAAGAAAAGTAAAGGTGGGGGGCGAGATAGCAACCTTAATTATTAGAAGGGCGGCAATTGGCTGCATTACAAAATAAATGCAAAATAAATGACATCTATGATAGAAATAACATGGACAGTCTAAAGAGCATTCCAAAACTTGCCGGTGCTGTTAAGGAATGATTTGTGAAAGCTTTTTTTTTCTCTATACCCCAAACACAGATATGCATCATTGATCAGGAAGATGGTACTAATTAAAGATATCAATGCAATAAAAATAACTTGGACTTGTGTAAACAAATAAATGTCCATGTAGAGAGCTGCCAATAACTGAGGGAACTATTATAATTTTATATTAATTTGAATTAAAAAGATAACAAATTAATAATATTAAGTTTTGATTTCACATTTATTATGGATTTCACATTTACTTCGCACTTTAATTGAAAATATATAAAAATAAATCTTTTTTTTTATTAAAAACAATACAAATATGTATCTTGTATAGAAGAGTTGTTATACAAGTAAATTCTCCAAGATTGTCCTGTAGTTCATTTAGCATTTAAATTTAAGGGTGACTGTCCTGAAGATTATTATCGATTTGGTGGCATTGAATTGCCCGTGTTTGTAATATCGCTGGTTCAATCCACTAAGAAGATAACTCAAAATTATTTTTTATGAGATAAGGAATTTGAATATTCGAGGCTCTGTTGTCTTGTAGCTCCTGTTGAATTATGAGGTATGAGGCTAATATTTCTTCATGAAATTATTAAACAAGGATTTAATAGATCGTTGTATACAGTTATATAAAATCAATGTGAGTCATATATTTAAGGCATTATTATATTAGTTGATACCAAGGGGTAAATAGATGAAGGCCACAACTCTCAGGTTACTCTTATTAATTAAGTTAAACCTTAATTTGACAGATAACAACAGACCATTAACATATATATTCAACCAAATTGTATAGGAGCTTAAGAATGTAAATAATTTTTACATTTGTCAATTTAATGTGATAAAAAGTGTTATTTATATAAATACAAACAATAATTTTATTTTACTTGATAAATGTCTGAATGTATAATAACTAATACATATGTAATTTGAATGCAAGTAACAGATTGAGAGGATAGATTACATGTGATTGTGCAATGAAAATCTAGTGTGGCTGTATTATCAAAAATAACAATAACAGTAATGAATCATTTTGTCATGTGTGAATCATGTGAGAGTTGGGTAGGTAAAACCCACATTATGGGAAAATATTTATATGTACAAAAATTAAATAACACTTCACTTAAGTGAATCAAATTGATCGTTCTTAAGAATGTTTTGTATATAATCAAGACTGTGTTGACGCATAGTGGTCCAAAATATCGTTGTTGATTGTCAGATTTAAAATGTCTTCTTTTACCATATTGACAGATAGACGAAAGTGCACAAATATTTTGGGAAAACAAGTCATACCTCTAGTTTTATTTAACCCAATCGAAAAAAAAATACCTCAAAAGTAGATATTTTGTCTTCATATCACAGTAAAAACATCACTGAAAGTATGAAAAATATCATTTTTAATTTTAAACGTTAAAACTGACAATAATGTAAGTTTACCTGCTCCAAGCTGAGATGTGTAGGGGCCGAAGAAGACAGACGAGCGGCGGCCAGGTGACGGTGACTGGGAGCCGGTGGAGGAATACGCGGCCCGCCCAGCAGCTCCTACAGCCCCGGGCTTCGCGAGCCCTGGCTGTCATGCAAGCTGTGCAGGCTGTGCAGACTGTGAGCACTACCGGGCTCGCTGCAAGGAGAGAACGCTCCTCCCACTGGTCCCCGACCGTATCCGTCCAGCGGGCTACCGGCATCCGGGGCCGTCGAAGCTAGAGGCGGCTGAAGCTGCAACGCAGGAGTCGTCGCTCTCAAAGCCTGCGCCATCGACCCGCCGATGTGAAGATAGTAACTGTTCTCTTCTGGAAGCAGCAAATCATCAAAATTCAAATCTTCGAGCAGCGTATCGTCGTTGGCGTTCAGCTCGGCGAGCGTCGGCCCTTGGATCAAGTCAGCTTTGTCTACTTGAAAAATGTCGTCGTCGTCCATTTTAAAGGACTCGCTTTTGGAGTTGCAGTCGAGGTCGAATTTGTCGTACATGTTGCTGCAGCCTAAAGGAGGATAAGAACCCGGGATGGTGTCCTGTCGCGCCAGCTCGTATTCGAGGTTGAAGTCGCGCAAGTCAGCCAGCTCTCGGCGTGCGGGGATAGGCATCGAGGCCGTGAAACTGCCTTCCGGCCCGGGTTCTTGCTTTACTTCGAGGGTCGAGTCCAGAAAATAATCCCCGCCGTATATAGAGTCACCCATCTTGAATTATTTAGAATTTGCACATTCGATATTTATTTGTCAATCACTATTTTTGTTTTTTTCGCACTTCGTTTTTTCTGACTTCTATTGTTTTTTTTCACATATCGACCTTGAACAGTGTTTGTTTATTTTTCACCCCGGGACGATGTGATGTGTTATTTGTAGGAATACTAAACAATCTGTTGTCGTTCAGCGAGACACTTCTACATGGGATAAACGTCAACAGTCGCACGTGAAGCAACAAATGGACGAGGTTGCGACAGACCAAAACATAAACAATGGAGCGCATACACGTGTGACAGTCGGACTGTCCGCACTATCTCGGGCTCTCGGGCTCTCGCCACTAATAGCCGTGGAGCGTCACCGCGCGTTCCTCTGTGACGTCTGGCATCTCAACCCGGACGGCGTCGACGAAATCAGTATGACATCTCCGATTGACTCTCGAAACGGCGAGACAAAAACATTCAGTATGGCGATACTATTATCTCGAACGTGACTTTCAATTATTCCGAAACGCACGACTCGCGAGTTTGATTTAATAATATACAGCGAACTGCGCGAATTTCACTCGTGACGGTCGATATATCTGGTCTCAACTGATAATTATGGCGATCGTCTATCTGTGTTGGGATCTCACGCAACATTCACAAACATCAAAATATCAAAAACAACATGAAGTAGTAAACACAAACCAAAGGTCACATGAACGAGTTGGTAATAAACATATCGACCGAGCGCTCTACCAATCGCAGATGCGGAATTTCTACTTTTCACAATTTCAACCAATGAGAA
The DNA here is from genome assembly GCA_022606575.1 of Glossosoma conforme. NCBI lineage: Eukaryota > Metazoa > Arthropoda > Insecta > Trichoptera > Glossosomatidae > Glossosoma > Glossosoma conforme. Next base: position 662,328 of record JAGTXR010000101.1, on the reverse strand, counting down.
TAGAGAACCTGAGTTACAATATTATTTTTAAGTCCGATATTCTGGCAACCTGATGTGTCATAATAGTATTTTCTTAAGCTCCCCTACACGTTTGGTTTTTTCCCCAAGTGTATCTGCGCATAGCGCAATCATTAATTTTTCTATGGAATTTCCCCATTCCATTTTGAATCAGAGAGTGTGTAGATAACCTTATATCTATTTATAAAAATGGGTCTATAAACTTTGAATTCATTCTAATGTTTTAGGTATGCACATTGATAAACTGACGAAAAATAATACTTTATCAATTTTACAATCATTTTAATTTCTTATAAACGGTGCGTAATTTATCAAATTAAAATAAATGCCCATCTAGAATATTGTATTTACCTAAATACCACATTTTTAATCTTTTCTAATTATGGTGTAAAAATTTGAGCTTAATAAATAAATACAACGATTTATGAAAAATCGAATTATTTTTTAGTGAATTGTAATAGAAAAATATTAAAGAAAAATATCGGTTAATTATTTACATAAATGATCTCACTATAATATTAACTAGTTTTTCGACTAAGATATTAGTGCATTATTTTAATTAATTGTATTCGTGTAGTATTAGAAATTATTTAAAAATAACAAGAGTAATTTAGACTCTGAAGATAGTATTAAGAAAAAATGAACACTCAATTGGAAGAATGTAGTGGGCAGATGCACGTTGATGGTAATATTTTTATTTACAAATTTATTAATGTAAAGTGAATTTAAAAATTAATTATAATATTAAATAAATAAACATTTATGATTTAAAATATACCTACCAAATTATTTCTGGAGTATATAAAACGTTTACTGGCAGCCTCGTGTGTTTATTTCAATGAGCCGTCACTTTCGCGAATTTGATTCAAAAGTGTTCCACTTGTTCTGGTTGAAGATTTAGATGATGTATCTGTATGGTAGATCTCATGCGACTCGTCTCTCTAACTGTGAAGCTAAATAATGGCTGAGAGACGCTCAAATAGGGGCCCCAGGGGACAGCAGGACTGCGACACGAGTGACACATACCCACCGTTCTCCCGCTTGTTTATTATATGCAGCAAGTATCACACGGAAAGCGACGTCCGTGACAACTTTTCCAAGTATGGAACGATCAAAGACATTTGGATCGTAAAAGACCGAGCTTCAGGAGAAAATAAAGGGGTGGCCTATGTCCAATTCTCAAAAACATCGGAAGCCGCGACGGCATTAGAAGACATGCACGGTAAGACACTCGGAAATGAAACCAGGCCCATCAGAGTCATGGTGGCCGCCAGTAAATATCAAGGACAGGTTCGAGATAATTCAACAGATGAAGATAAATATGTAAGATTATTTGTAATGATTCCGAAAACGATGAACGATAGTGAATTGAATGAAGAGTTTAGTAAATACGGTAACGTCGAATCGACGACTATCGTAAGAGATAAAGAAACCAGAGAGAACAAGGGGATCGCTTATGTGAAGTATAAGCTGTTTTCGGAAGCCGCAAAGGCTTTTGAGAACACAGACAGAAAGTATAAGGCGATATTTGCTGAACCGAAGAAAAACAAATCTGCATATGAAATGAACCACTCCGAAGCATTCTCGAGGAAGTCATCAAGGCATAACAGTAACGGTTCTTTTAGTCCACACATGTCTACAAATACGGAGGCGTTCACTACGTTAAATGTCGTTTGTAGTCCTCAATGTCAGCAAGGACAAATTAGAAAGCTTTTTGATCTCGTCCCGGGACTGGATTATTGTCAGTATAAGATAGACAATTTACGTCAAGTCGGTATAGCCCAAGTGTCCTATACGAGTCATCAGTCTGCTAAATACGCTTGCGATAAATTGCATGGTTTTGAATATCCACCCGGATTGAAATTAGTAGTGAAACCCGATTTAGAAATGAATCATTCGTTCAGTAGAAGCCAATCTCCACCCGATCTTTCTTCTTTCGCATCAAATTTAAATGTTCCCGGAGTCCAAAGCTCTGAGTGGGCGCACATCGTGGAGACCATCAGTAAAGCGTCCAGTTTGCTGCAAGCGGCGGCCGCTGGGACTTTAGCGAATAGGAGCAACATCTCAGATGATTCTTTTTGCAATGTGAACCTGCCTCAGAGTAGACCTCTCGCCAGCATCGATGCTCCCGTGGCGCAAAGATGGTTTTTAGTTTGTCAACCGCAGCCTCCGCCGATTGCCAATCTCCGAGACGCCTTTGCGCGCTTTGGAGATTTAATAGACGTTTACACTCTTCCAAACAAGAATGTTGGGTACGTGAAATACGCATCGGTGAGGTCGGCACAAGAAGCCAGGAAGATTTTGCACGGAGCTGAAATATGTGGAATAAGAATAAAGGTGATAGAAGCTGAAGAACCTCGCCACAAGCCGGCCTACTTGACATCGGCCGGAGGCAGCAGAGACAACTCCCCCATGAACTCGGAGCATTACGATGATCGGTGCAAACGAATGAAAATTGATGGAATACAAGACAATGCTTCCATGGACTAGTGGGTGATAAGATACATATTTGTTTTGCGAACAGACTTTGAATTTTTTAAAATTACATGGGATTTTACAATCTCTAGTACTATTATTATTTATTATGTTATAATTTTGAGCCGATTGAAATACAATTATAGTGGAACCTCTATCTTATATTTTGAAGAAATCATAAACAAATATGTGCGAGGTGTGAGGGAAAAAAGGCAGTTAGGTACCATAAACCATCACAAGAGTCTCATTATACACGTGTACTCTTGTAGGACTGTAGTTGGTAGTTGTTGAGAATAACAAGAGACTGGGTCTTACGGACATCCGGTCATCACATCAGACGCTTTACTTTATTATTGCATATTTATATGTGGCTTTAAACACTTTTAGCTCGGAGTGTCGCTAAAAGATAGAATCCGAAACGAGGAAATACGCAGAAGAACTCAAGTAGTGGATGCTACCCAACGAATAGGCACACTCAAGTGGCAATGGGCAGGTCATATCTGTCGAAGAGACGACGGTCGATGGGGAAGAAAAGTATTGGAATGGCGCCCAAGAACTGGCAAACGAAGCATTGGCCGACCCCCTACAAGATGGACTGACGATATAAGAAGAATAGCGGGAGTGACCTGGATGCGGAAGGCGGAGGATCGAAGAGGATGGAGACTCATGCGGGAGGCCTACGTTCAACAGTGGACGGACACAGGCTGATGATGATGATGATGATGATGTGGCTTTAAACACATTGTCGTTCGTCGGGAGATTCTGCATGTTGTTTGGCGCCTGGCGTGCGCCATTTTTTCGTAGCTGTATAAATATTTGTACATTTCCTTTTTTCTATAACTTTGAGATTATCCAATATAAAATTTGAAACTTTTAAATACAAACATACCATCAATAGTATTATCAAATGATGAACAAAACATGCATGATGACAGTTTTATATTCACCGTTAACTGGGATTGAGTTTTATAAAAATGTCTGTAACAAAAATTCTAAATAAACACTCATAAAACAAAAACATGTCACTTATTTTTATAAATACTATTTCAACAAAGATAACTCTTAATACAATGATTGAAAGAGTCGCAGGTGTCGCAATTGCTGTTATTCAGTACTTACCCAAAGCTAAGGTTCATTGGAATTTGTTTTGTTTTCTTCGGCCATTCCTTCTTTATATCATGTAGAAATAAAATTTGTAGAAATAAATTGCAACACAATACCTGTAAAAGATATTTGGGATAATAGGACTGTTTCATGATTTTCTAATCATATTAAGAAAATATGCTGTCAAATTACATAAAAACATGTGATCTAACTTATATTTTGTATGAAAAAATAAAATGTATTTTTATGGGTTCCGCCAGCAGTTGCTGTCGCTAAATTATGTATAAAGAGACACAAATCGATTTCTATAACCATATAGCAAACAAGGATTATTAAGTGTCCCGCAAACCAGAAGCAGTTTCCAAAAATGGATTATTACAGGTTCATTTTATTTACAAATTATATCCCGATGACAATGTGTTAACTAAACCATAGAAGGAGGATAATTTAAAAAATAATGATTTACAAAAGATAATTAATTAATTGAATTTAAACAATTGTCCCATATGTGTAAATATGTAAGTATTTATTGTGGATAGTATATTGTATAGTTCGTCAAATCTAAGCGACCAGCGCAAAAAAATCTCAAATATATTTTTTTCTTACTTTGTTCGTACATAAATCAAAGCTTGATTAGTTTTACTTCAAAATGTGTATAAAAAACTGCACCAAAAAATAATTTGGTCTGTAATTTCAAAATTGTTAAATTTTAAAATAATATACATTGTGTAAGAATTTGTCAGTGATTGGAGGTTATTTTTTACTTAGACCATGATATGGCTTTTGAAAAGTGAATAAAAAAGAAATTATGAAAGTTGTTGTCCTATTGCTCTTGTATTTATTCCTAAACTTGTGTCTTTTGTTTTTTCTGAACCACCTATATAATACTTAAATATTATAAAGTATTATATAGTATTATATATATTGAAGTATTCTATATAAAGTATTATGTAGCATTTTACACATAAAATGTTGACAAACTACTGTGGAAAATTTGTGTTAAGTATTACAATATTTCTTTAAAACAGTAATTCAAAGTGGAGAAATATAGTAATTTTCTATATAATTAGGGCTGTAATACAGTCCTAAATAATCAAAAATGGCTCTATTTGTCTTTTATTTGTGAACAGAATTTATTTGTCAAAAATTAATTTATGTGCCTTTATAATAGTATTAATTAATAACATAAATGTATAAACAATGAATATTATAAATATTTAATTATTTCCATCTAATGTGTAATATTATAACATTAAGCTTTTTATTTTTTTATTAGAAGAATAGATCTATTTTTCAAATTGAAAGTTACATTTTTTTGTGATGTTAAAATATTGAAATAAAAGTATTAATAAAATATTGTTATTTTATTCATTTTTACCATAATTATTTAATTTTAAGAAGGAAGATATTGACCTACATAAATATTTACTTTTATTTAATTTTTATTTTGGGTCTACTTTAAAGGAACAACCATATTAGACAGTTCAAAAAAAAATTGATTAAATCATTGGTATATTTATTAAAAAATATTCCAAAAAAAATTCAAGGCGATATTCAAATCCTTCATACATTACAGATGTGAAACGAATGACACGACTCATGTAAAGAAAAATCTTGTGGTCTTAGAGGAAAATCTTTAGATGACACCATTTAAATAATTATTGAATTTAACAATTATATATAAAGAAATAGTACACTAATTAACCACATTTTGGAATGCATAAATAACATATGATATTGTGATACGCTTTATCATCATCATCATCATCATTAACCTGTATCCGTCCACTGTTGAACGTAAGCCTACCGCATGATTCTCAGTCCTCTTCGATCCTCCGTCTTTCGCATCCAGGTCACTCCCGCTATTCTCCATATGTCGTCAGTCCATATTGCAGGGGGTCGGGCAATGCTTCATTTGCCAGTTATTAGGTGCCACTCCAATACTTTTCTTCCCCATCGACCGTCGTCTCTTCCACAGATATGTCCTGCCCATTGCCACTTGAGTGTGCCTATTCGTTGGGTGGCCTCTACTACTTGAGTTCTTCTGCGGATTTCCTCATTCTGGATTTTATCTTTTAGCGACACTCCTAGCATGGATTTCTCCATAGCACGCTAGGTGACCTTTATTTTATGGGCAAGACTTGCTGTTACATTCCATGTCTCTGCGCCATAGGTTAAGACAGGGAGGATGCATTGGTTAAACGCCTTAGTTTTAAGACATTGCGGATTTTTCGCTTTAAAATGTACTTTAGTTTTCCAAATGCTGCCCATCTCAGTTGTATACGCCTGTCGATTTCTTTTGAGAAGTTATCTCGTTCTAGTTGTATTACTTATCCCAGATAGTTATAGTCATTTACAACCTCTATTTGTGTATACGCTTTATATGAATGAGCTAATGATACTAAATAAATACCTATCATCATGCATTTAATTGGTTAGGTATGTTAATTGAAAAAGGAATAATTCAAAATGAAAACAATGCGATCTTAATTAAATTTAATAATAAAATATCCGATAGTTAATAAAATAGATAAAATTAAAATGTTATACTCATTTGATTTTCACCAATAATCGATTGGATGTGAACCATGTGAATTATTAACAGTTTCTGTATGAACTTCATTTCATATTGTGACATTTTTTGTGTATTTTTTTCAAACAATAATATTCTTAGCGTAATAAAATAATTTCAAAGTATTTAAACAAACGAAATATGTATGTTTGTGTGTGTGCTTTTGAATATTATAAACTCGAACAGGTTAAACATTGTATACAGGCATCTAACATCCTTGGTTTGCTGATTACGAGCATCTTCGAAGCGGAGCCTCCAGCAAGTAAGTCCACACAGTGGATATTTCATTATGAAAAAGTGAATAATTTGTTTTTTACTCTGCAAACCTTTTTATTATATTCAAATGTACATTGAATTGAAAATAAATTTATTTAAATCCATATTATGTCATTTAAATATGAAACGTTTTCATCTAAAAATGTTATTTCCTAATTATGTGTATGTAATTTAAAGAAATTAAAATTCTTCCTTGATATAAGACTCTTAAATAAAATCATAGATTTGATCAATTCAATAAAAAAAGAGCACCCTAGCGTATGATCTCTAATCTATGGAACAGTGACATTCATTTGGGTTCACAAAACCTTTTTTATCGCTAATATTGCTTACAATGTTTTTCCGAACTTTCTCAATTGATTCCGATTGCATCTATAAAAAAGGGTCGTGCTGATGGAACCATTACTTAACATCTCTAAATAATTGACACATGTTGACAAATGCTGACATATGTTTCTCAGGGTCCTTCTTTAACATACAATCTGGAATTCCTCCTACAATCTGGATCTCTTAAAAATGTTGAATAATAAAAACTCAAAATCCCCTCACTCTCTATACGCATACAACTATACGTCCTTCTTACACATAGAGTCCAGCAGGAACTGTGTGACCACCACAGAATTTGTGAGGACCAAAATCTTGCAATGATGCTCTTTTTTGAATAATAATAAATTTAAAAAAATAAAGATCGTCTTAAGTAAATATGCATTTAAACCACGTAAGCACATTGAAATTGATTTTAAAATGGACGTAAAGAGTTGATATTCAACAATTTATCGTTTATAAAAAAAGTATATCTATGGAAAAATCCAAATGAGATCTATATGTACACGTTGGAACTGATGGATGAGGCTTTCATTGATCGCGAAACTGCAGTCTTCCATCATGTGTAACAGTGCTCAGTGTGATCCATGTTAAAACAAGGTACGAAATACTTATCTATTTAATGTTGAAATGGATCTTAAAGTGAATTCTAAAAATAAAAAAAAACAAATATGATCAAATAGCTTTTTATAAATTGACATTAAATATAAAGTTTTGAGTTTATTTTTTGAAATAAGCGCCTAAATGTTTTATCTTTCCACCGATTAAACAGGATCAACAAATATTTAATACGATGCATTTTCACCAAAAATCACCAGGCAATGATGACAAATTATTTAGAATTTATTGTATTTTGAAATTAAACCTTGGAAGACGTATTCCAACCAGTAGTGTAGTAAAAAAATTCAACTATTTATTCAGAGATGGCATTACTTTACTTTAAATTGAATGCTGCACTGAAATTATAGGTGGATTGAATATATTTTATTTTATGAATATAAAAAGTATTAAATTTCTTCAATTTCTATTAAATATTTAAACATGTTGATTTTTGTGGAGACATTGCGTACACATGAATAAAAAAGATAGCAGGGCGCAATGGAATTTGAAAATAGAGAATTATAGACTCTTGTAAGGGTTATTTTGTACCGTGGCTTGAGTTATTAATTTTACCATCGAAAGGTTAACATAAGTATTAATGATTATTTATTTATATAAAAAATCATTTAAAATTATTAAGTATATAGGAAGCTCTTAAAGTGCTACGTCTTTCACTGGCATGGTCGGTATTTAATGATAGGAATGAACATCCTACTAGTCGATTAGTTTTGTAATATAGTTATTCGTACTTCTTAGGGTGCTTCGTAAGTCATTCCTTTTCTAAGCTTTCCTAAAAATTCCCAAAGGAGATTGATAATCTATTTTCTTCACCGTTTCTTTGGCTAAAACGATTAAATAAAGTGTGATATTTGAAGCATGTCGAAAAGTATTTTTAGATTTGTAAAAATTTGCATATTTGTGGAAATTTGTAATATTCTGTCATTATTGTATTGTTTTTAAGTTTATTATTTAATATTAAGTAGGTATTTATTAAAAGTAAGACTTTCGTTGATACTCATAAAATAAATAAAATTACCGAACGCTATTAGAAGCTTTTATTGGAAGATTTTTTTCCAAACTGTCACAAGATAATGTTATAATTTTCTCACGTATGTTTTTAGTTTGTACAGTTTTACGTCAAAAGAAAAAGGCTTCATTGGAAGTCAAACCCAGGCTTACTCGATTGACAGTCAAGCACCGCACCACTCAGACTTCTCCGCAGTTGCAGCTAAGCTATGTATTTTGCCCACGTCCATTGACTCCCACGCCATTGACAAACTGAAGCGGTTTTCTCTATGGCAATATTGTTGGCTAAGCATTATGGCGAACACATAAAACTAGCTTTAATGTGACCTTTTTATACGATGTATAATTTGGCAAGATAAGCCGAGAATAAATATTAAAAGGTTTATTTTTGTCTTCATCCGCCTCGAAGAGTTTAGAAAATATAATAAAATGATATTTTTTTATTCGGGCACTCGATTTTTTGTGCTTCTCCTGATAGACATCGCCTTTATAAAGTATCAGAATGTAAGTTCGCTTAAATTTTGCGGTGGAATACGCGTATTTTGCGCAATAATCCTATTTTTTTAAGAAAAATGATAAGTTAGAAATCGGTCAACAAATCGTTTTTGTAATATTTAACCAATCAGCGCAAGGCATTTAAAATAGAACCAAACTGTTCCAAACATCTGTCTTCTTTGTAGTATTAATCCGGTGGATTGTTTTGCAGCAACGAAATCTTGTATCTCGATCTCCACTCTTCTCGATATTCTGCAACCCTCTTTAGCTCAGCATAAGAGCTGTAACTCATGTCCTTGAACACTTGCTGCAAGCTCCCATCTAGGGCGCCCTCTGAAGCTTCTACCCTCAACCATCCCTTCCACAATGTCGCGAAGAAGACCATCGTGGGCATGATGTGACTGATCAATCGGGCTCGCTTCTCTGAGATGGTTCTTACTAGATGCCCATCTTACTTGATTATGCTGAGAACCTCATTTCTCGTGACGTGGTCTCCAGGAAATTCCGAGAAATCTTCTGTACGACCGAGAGTAAATTATTATAAAATATGAGGTGAAGGAAAAGCATAAATCCTACGCAGCGACGCTTATAGTGGGTGGCGCAGTGGGTCAGCGGCCTAGGGCGCCGAATAAGCTGGGGCGCAGAGGGCGACCTAACTTGCTTAGATTTTCTTTATTGCGCCATTTCTATATTTAATATTTATGTAGTAAAAAATTTGCTTGTTAACGATTTTTCACGAGCAAAACATTGAAAAATATTTAATTAAATTTTAATATGTCGACCAAGAACTGGCAGTTTCCAAAGCTCTTTCTTTAATGCCGCCGGTAAGCTATGGAATGCTCTTCCAGCATCTGAGTTTCCTCCTTCCTACAATCTGGATCTCTTCAAGAAACATATAAATATACACATGCAATCTCCCCAACCCACACACAAACACGAACACAACATACGTTTCCAGCATGCAGCGTCCAGCCTCCCTGGCTGAGCGTCATAGAGTATACTAGTCTTGACCGGGTGGGCTCTCCTGCATGCGTTTTCATAAAAAAAAAACTATTTCACGCAAGAAAAAAATGACACAGCGTGTAATATTTTTCCTAGGGCGCCGCATGGTCTAAATTCGGTACTGATTCTACGTTCTATAATGCTCTTTAAAACCGTATTGATGCATGCAAGCACTAGTTATGAGATATAAATAATATGTATTCTGGATAGGCGAATTGCCACATTGCTTAATAAGGTAGTAAAATTATTGTAGAATATACTAGATTTCTATATTACGGCCAAAATAATCGAAATGGCAATATGTCACCTGCTCTGAGAAAGAACAACTGAAATGTATATTTTCCAACCAAAAAAATACGCAGGAAATATGAGCTTCTATTTGAGATTAATATTTTTTTACGTAGAGAAACGTAATTAAAAATATTTTCAACAATCTTTCTGTTTGCGGTCTAATTTACATCAAAAAAAGATTTTTCTCTTTGAGCTATCGCAGTTTTAGCCGAATTTCACTACGCGGGAAGAATTGTTTGCAGTAAAAGATTTATGATCGTCCTACGCGACCAAATAGGACAGATTCAAAATAATACTTCATGGCTCACACCATCGAGGTGTGACATGGTGGAGAGGACGCTAGGTATAAAAAGTGTAGTATGGTCTTATGATATTTGAAAATGGACGTAAATCGATGCAGGTTATGTTCAAAACGTTATTTTGAACATAACTGTGTTGTATAAAACATTCCAAAGTCTTTAAAGTATTTGTTATAATCAACTTTTTATCTTAGATTCATTCAGTCAGGTACGACACAGGTCATTTGGCACTCTATGCAAATTGAAGGGATCAAGATTCAAAACAACAATCATCGAGGAATTTGCGTTGTACGAAATTATATGTATTAATAATATTAATATTAATAAGGAATGCTTACGCATCGATACGGAGCATGGACTATCCCAATAATATGCCACTTTGTGGATTGAAGGGATCAAGGTCACCAAACGGTATCGAGGAATGTGCATTGTATGACATTCAATGTATTAATATTATTTTATAACTTCTTACTCATGTTGTAAATTAAGGTATAAAAAGGGGTCACGTATTAAATAAATTAGTATCAAATCAACTCCGGTATTTCGATTTATCCTCAGTGACGGATACTTTGTATTCCGGCATCACCGTATAAGCTGATGCTGTAATTTCGGGGCCGCGACCTCAGTTCCGGAACATTATATGAAAAGCATGCCTGTTATTCTAACGACCCATTAAGTTTGTCCTAATTAGGCATTTCAACCATTTGCCGATGTATGAAATCATCAATAAAACAGGCCTAGTAAATCAAACAAACACTTCTATTCCTTAAATTGTAGATTAGACATTAGGGTGATATATTAAAGTATGATAGTTTATCTATAAATGTGAAGTGCTCTTTGCTGTCAATATCATGAGCAATCTCCGAAAAATAACGGTCATACTACCATACCATAGTTAAAAATAAAGTGTCTTGAAAAAATAATTGTATTTTTTTTTAATTTCCCCTGAATTGCAGTTAAGCAATAAAATATTTAATTATTATACGACTTGAATTGACATTCTATATTATTTTATACAAACATATTTTGTAATGCTTTTACTTTTTCAGTAATCTAATTTCAGACAGCTGTAAAATCAAATGTAGTTTATTTTAGATTCGTTGTAGGCTTCCGTATACGCAAATTTCTATCAAAATATTTAGATCCCAAGTGTTGTCATGCTATAGATCAAATAATAATAGAAGCTCACCTACATATATATATATAATAATTGCACAATAGATTACTTACTACGTAATGGATTAGAACAGAAACCCTTTTTTGATACAGCCGCAGTTTATGTAAGTGCGCGGGCTCTTGCTCTGGAAGCTCCCGGAAACAATTTATGTTCCCATTTGAATCTTCGGTTATAAACATGTTCTGGGACAAGGCATAGACAATTTGAGCTTATAGAACTGTGAAACGACAATTTGCGGTATCCATATGATAAAAATATGGAGCTGATGTGGTAAAAAATTAGATTTGATTGCTATGTTTGTGTATCAATGATACTCTAAATAGGTTGACATCAGCATGATGTAGTCCTTGCTGACTGTTACCGAAAACCTCGATATACAATCTTTCGTCTCTTATTCCTGGTCGTTTGTTGTGCATTTATGTGCGCCATGTTGTCGTTTTGGACAGGTCTGCTAACGGGTGTATTAGTAATAAACACTACCGCTTGTGACGCGGTCGAAAGCCGAGACCGAGCGCGGAGATCAGTAGTCGGTCCTCACCCTTTAGCGAAACAAGGTCGCGTTACGGCCAGCCGTATGTTTCCGCTTGGCCGGAAGCTTGTAAAGTTTTAACGAAAATATAATTAATGTGCTTCTAAAAGAAAGTCTTTGTTTGCTGACCTGCTCCTCATCCTGCCCTCACGCGACGTAATAACTCCCCTTTTGAGAGAGAGGTGGATGTTAAGGCATATTATTATTTTTGGTTCTAGTTCATATCCACTATGCTATCTCCATCACGTGATACCCTGTATATCATACCCAGCGTTACAATTTCCGATAGATGGAGTGGGCGGGCTGGGAAAAGAAGGATCTAATAATTAATTATTTTACTTTTATATGCCTTCTTCAATCGTAACTAACTTATTGAACAATTTCGGTAAATGTAATTATTATTGGTAATTACATAGCCTCGGACGATCCAGTAATCTAAATTAAAAGCGCCAAATCACTGAAAGTAATTAAGCAAAGTTTATTTTATATTATTAGGAAACTTTAAACAATTCATAAATATATTTTATGCATTGTAAGGGTACAATGATCAAAAGTATAAATAAAAGGTTTCAATACTTAGGTAAGGTTTAGCATTTATGTTCAATGTTATGTATCTAAAATCTTTATGTTCTATATATGTTCAATGTTCAATGTTCAATGTTCAATGTTCAATGTTCAAAGTTATGTATCTAAAAATATGGCAGATTGGGTATTGCACAACCCACCCAATCCTGCTGGAATAAAAGCTTTATTATTATTATAAATCAACCATATAGCGTAACCCGATCTTCTGCGTAGTATCAATCCGGTGGATCGGTTTGCAGCAACAAAATCTTGCATCTCGATCTCCACTCTTCTCGATCTTCAACTACCCTCTTTAGCTAAGCATAAGAGCTGCAACTCATGTCGTCAAACACTTGCTGCAAATACTCCCGTCTAGGGCGCCTTCTGCAGTTTCTACCCTCAACCTTCCCTTCCACAATGTCGTGAAGAAGACCATCGTGGCACATGATGTGACCGATCCATCGGGCTGGCCTTTCTGAGATCGTTCTTACTATTTATCTTCCTTGATTATGCTGAGAACCTCATTGTTCGTGACGTGGTCTCTTTCTCGTGGAAATTCCAAGAATTCTTCTATAAGACCACATCTTAAAGGCCTCTAATATTTTCTTATCACTTTTAGATAAGCACCATGTCTAACAGCCGTACATAGAGATGCTCTATACAAAGTTTTCGCAAGTTGCTTGCGAAGCTTTAAATTAATATTTTTTGACTCAAGAATTTTTGTTTTTTTGATCACATTAAAGGTTTAAACGACATCCCATGTATCAGCAAATATGATCGCATTTCAAAAAAAAAAATAGTATTTAAAATATTCCTGCAATGCCCATTTTTTAAAAAGTAATAAAATTCTAATCCTAGACATTCATTACCATTATTAAGTTTATGACAAAGTTAACTATAGTGGCTTGTACTTATATTTTTATAAAGTCCTGATAAATCCGTCGCTATTTGTAAAACCTAATAATTATAAGTTTTAATTATTTCTTAACGATACTTGCATAAAGCGACCACACTTCAAAGGGATGTTAACATAATTTTTGTTGGAAATTATTACACAAAGTGGAACAAAGATTTCTCTAACGAATTTCACTTTTAATTCACCTTAAATACGTTGTTAATTGTCTGCGCTTATAATGAAAAGGTTAATTGTTTTGACGGTTAACAAATATTAAATAAATTTAATAGATTTTTTAACGACTTCACCTTTTCAAATTAGCTTAAAAGCCATTTTGAATTCGTAAAATATTTTGTAAAAAAAATATAAATGAATAAGGTTAATTAAAATCTCAATAAATATTATTTAATCGTTAATTCTTAGTACAACTGCAGACCTATTTTTCATGTCTTCATAATTCTATATCCGCTTTCTAGTCTATGTATTGTTTTTTAATATCTGTAAATGGAGTAAATGGATGCCAAAAATCACCACCACACAGCTGAAATTCAATAATTTTTTTATTTTCTCGAATTCCAAAATATACATAGTTTTTAATATTTGTTTTAAGCCTCTGCATATATTTAAATGCACAAATACTATTTTGTTTTAGAATTGAAACAAATTATATATACTTTTAAATATTTTACGATGGAAAAATATATTTCTTTATTATTCATTCGATTATTGGTTTTTACTTAGACATGAAAACTTAGGCACGGAATGGAGTTTATTTGCTTTAAGAGTCACTTTATTTTAAAAGCCCACCTGGTGATGATAAAGGAAGTCTATTTTTAGAGCTTATACCGGGTCTACAGAGAAAGCACATCTTCAAGAAGCTACATAAGTTTATTTATTTTATTACCATACACTCTTTTTCATGAAAATCTATAATTTAAGAAAAAAAAATACGTTCTGAATACTTTTTTTTTGTTAATATTTGATATTATTAACGATTTTAAGTAGAAAAACTTAAGTATAGTTCGCCCACGGGTGTGGCTTAATGGTGAAAGAATTTGCATATCTAACCGTCGTAAGTTCTATCTGCAAAGGAGTTTACAAAATAGGATTTTAAATAATTTATAAGCTCTATAAATGCCCCCCGTTTGGTATGAATTTGATTCGTTACCTGTAAAATGACAGTCATAGCTTATTGATTTGAAATTTACGTAAGACGAAGTCTCGTCGTCCTGTGAAAACCATCCATTCATAGTGAACTCGATCAACACTCTTTGTTCTGTTGGTTTTACAAACAATCTTTAAGACAGCGCAGTTGTCAAAAACATTTGTCTTAAGACTCCAAAAAAGAACTTAGAAACCTGTGTTTACCCTTTTTTTAAACTGGGTGAAATATATTCGATGAAAGTACTTATTCGAAATAATGTATGTGATGATGCGAGACTGAATGTAATTAATAATCGATTACGTCTAAAAGTACTTTTTTGTCAATAAACTTGTACTTTATATACAATTTTAGACAGGAAATTAAAAATAACTTCATGACTAAATTGAATTTGTTAAAAAAAAACGTTAATAAATAAAATATTGTTCAATCACTTTTTCAACCGTTATTTCTTATGAATTCAAATAGTTAATCCCTCCAGTTAAAGTAGATTTTTACAAAATTCAATTAAACTACAAAACCTGTCTTAAATAATTATTTTCTGCTTTATATAATCTGGAACTAAAGACGCATATTTGTGATCTCCCCAAATTTCCATGGACATCACAAATCTTATTGCATTCAGCACTGAGCGTCATATGTCGACTAGTTTCAACTAGCAGATTCACCAGCGTATGTTCACTCAGATAACTGATACTACATAGATTACATATGATATAGCCGAGTGAAAGTAAAAAGATTAAGAGGAGAGAGTGGTCTGGTTCACCTGGAAGAGTGGGTGTTGGCAGTATGCCTCTCACGCTCTCTGGTGAACCTCGGGACAGACGTTTTTCAAAGAAAGCTTTCATTTTGGCGACTCAATGTACAAGACACGCTACAATATTACTTACATCAGAAAAACGTAAAAGAAGTGAAAACCTTTTTCGCATACTCTGTGTGAGATTTTCCAAATGCGTAGATATACATTTTTTGCGCACTTTACTGTATATTTTTATGTTCTGCGAAGAAGTCGTGGTTTTAATGCAATCTCGCGATAGCGTTGTCTAGAGTCAATATTTTTTATATTTGTTGTGTTTATAAATTCAATTGTTTTTTTAAATATTTAAAAATTGCTTAAAATATTTCAATTTTTCTTTGATATGCAAATATATGTAATATGTATATTGATCGCTGAAATAATTGAGAAGAATATGCTATTAATAAAATTGTATATTTTAATAATTGTTATTTATTTATTATAAGAAATTTAAATTAAATATAGCATAATTTATGATCGTTGAATTAAATAGAAAATTCGTATCTCTTTTTGTGTATTTTTTTACCCTAAAAACAGTGCCGATATTTAAAACGTACAATAATATGAACCATCAAAAGATGTTTTTATTTTGAGCTTAAACAAATATATTTAAATTTTCCCGCTCTCAAATAATCGGTAAAAAGGTGAAAGCGTTTCTCAAAAAAATAAATAATTAAGCGCTCGTAATTATTAATATGTCACTAATTATTATTTTATTTAAGAATCATTTTATTCATAAATCAAAATATCCTGTACCATGACACCTATATATAAAAAAGAGATAACACAAAAATATGTAATACTAAAAAGAAAAAAATATATTAACATTTTTTTTTTAATAAAGGGACCGCCATCTAACGTTTTTTTTTCAACTAGTGTTTATTTCGTGAATGGTAACACTTAGCTCATGTCTGATTTGACAGATAATTAGTTTTATCCTTCCGCTAAGCGAATATGGTTGTGTATACGCTTGAACAACGCTAGAAAATATTGCGACATTACTTTGAAAATCATGGTAATGTTGCAGAATGTGTGCGAAAATTGCGTACGGATTTTAGTAGTTTTTTTATAGCATTTCAAAAATAAAAGTTATTTCGGAGACCCTTTATCATAAATAAATTAATAACATCGACTTAGATAGAAAAGGGTGTGAAAAAACAAACAGGATATTGGGAAAGTAATGACATTTGACTAGAACGGATGATGACTACGAATATACGTATCTGGAACGTCAAAATTTAAACATTCAAGAAACTTAGTGGATCCATGTATCCTTGTGGAATTCCTTGGATATGTATATCCTAAATGGGATTTTGTATGCATAAAATATAACGAATTTTTGAATGTATGATAAAGGATGATTAAAATTGAAGGAGATTTACAAAGGCATCAAATGCGCTCAATGTGAAGTAAACCATGATCAACACAATCAAATGCTTAAGGTTAATACTCTATTATCAGTATCTATTAAATCAACCTGATGGTATGGGTTGGAAGTTACAGAAGTTGATATGGAACAATTTGGTTGTATGGTGATAGATGGGATTGTGTATTTTCTGTTTTTAATGTCATTTTATAAACATTTTCATAGTTTTCATTTTAAATTTGTCAAAAGATACATATTTAAGTTCAATACAAACCGAATGCAGAAGCAAATTTTTCCCAAGATGAAAAATTAAAAGTAACTCATTAATTCGAAATGAAGCATTTTTAATTGTTAAATTCATAAATGTTTGTTCATATTTGTATAAAATAAAATAATTATATAATAATATTTCATATAAAAATATTAATTTCGTTTCTTCTTCGTGGTATCAATCCGGAGGATTGGATTGCAGCAACAGAATCTTGCATCTCGATCTCCATTCCTCTCGGTCCTCCGCAACCCTTTTCAGCTCAGCATAAGCGCTACAGTTCATGTCCTCGAATACTTGCTGCAAATACTCCCGTCTAGGACGCCGTTCTGCAGTAATGTTCGAACATTCCAGGTGGCATATCTTGTTGGCTGAAGGTTTTTCTTATTTGTCTTGGTTGTTTTGTCTCGAGCAGTCCCCACCCGGAGATCCGATTGGGGGACTATTTTATCTCCGGAAAATTTTACTTGAGATGCAATCATTTTTTTGCTGATACGTGAGATGTATTTAAGACCTTTAATGTGGTATTTTCCCCTTTATTTCCACATCCTAATGCCGTTGACCATAAAGGTTCATCCGCCTTAGGAGGGAATTTACTACCTCCAGGACAATAGAGTGCCCTAACCAGCTTGACCTGATGAGGTTAGCTGGGTGTTAGCTTATTCCGGCCAACATTCGGTCCAAAAAATCTGATCTTTCAAATTATCATCAACCACAACGCAAATTGTTTTTCTGCGTAAAATTTCGTACAAGACTTAAAAAAAATCGTTTTGTGTTTTCAGTTACATTTTTCCTAGAACTTATTTAAGCAATGTTTTTTTTACTAAAGCAAAATATTTAAAATTAAACGATGTTCCATTATATCTTTATATTTAATTCAAGCAATTCGAAAGTAGTTAAATTTTTATTTTTTGTGCCACGTTTCTAAACCACATAAAAAAGATACCCGAATAAAAATCTAAGACAATTTAATTTACAAAAACCGCCAAACGACAGCATAGTTAACATATTTTTTTTGGATCAAACAATCGGTGAAATAATTTGAAAGCTCGTCGGACATTTGATATACCACAAGGTACTTTCTAGACAATAAATGATTTATTTATATTTTTTATGATGCGCATGAAAAAGAGCAGAACTGATTGAGACCACTGGGCTCTATGATGCTCAGAGTCAAGACGACTAGACACTGCATGGGGGAAACGTATGATGTGTCTATGTTTGTGTGTGAGTTGGGGTGATTACATGAAGAGTTCTAGGTTCTATGAATGAGGTAACACAGATACTGGAAGAGCATTCCAGACCTTACCAGTGGAATTGAGGAATGAATTTTGGAAGCCGCTTGTTCTAAGTCGACATAGTTTAACAGTGCATGTATGTTCCGCCAATATAAGACAAGTCTGTCGGTTGTGAGCGGGTGCAGGAGTTATTATTTCTTTGAGTTAAGAAGAGCTGCTTCTCCGTGGTAATAACGGTAAATAATAACAAGTTAATCATTATCACGTCTGTGTTCTAAGGATAGAGTGTCATTATTTACGAGTATTCGACGTTAAAAAGACGATGAACATTCTTGGTTTTTGAAGTTACAAATCGGTTTTTTGATACGGTTTGATTGTGAATTTAGGATATTTGACTGGTGATTTTTAAAACAAGAGAACATTGAATAAATAATTGCTTTGTGTATTTCATTTGTATCAGAGCCTCTCGAATAAAGTTAATCTTATAATTTAAATTATTAAACATAAAACGGAGATGCTTTCGCGAGGTTTATCGAAGTCTGCAAAATAAAGGGATCTTAAAATATTTGATATTTTACATTCTCTCACAAAGAAGCTCTTGGCAAATATCTGAGGATGAACCGAAGTGCCGCGGGTAATTATTTATATAGCGGGTCGGCAGTTCACTTTAAATATTGAATGACTCTATAAGAAACTGTTGCTGAGCTTGAAATTCTCAAATTACAAAACCCCGGGGAAGGATGTGAACATTATTTATCAACAAGTAGAAGGGATTACTATTATAATCCTGGTTCCTGGAAGCGAAAAGTGAGTCTCGCGAGAATGCCGCGGATGTCAAGGCGTATGCCTACATCAGTAATTATAACATTTTAATGCGCCTGAATATATGCAATAGTCGCTACACCTGTAATACATACACAATGAGGTACAGGTGTAGCGACTATTGCGCAAAGAGAAAAAATATGGTATTACTTGCACGGAATAATGTTTTAAGAACCCATATTTTATCAAAATGAATATATGTTATATCATTGAGCTGCACTGTAATTTACATATAAAAAAGTCGTACTAAATCCACCATTTATTAGCTTAAGAACGGCTGGACCGATTTTCATGTTCCTGTGTCACAAAAATTCACATTCTTTGAAGATACATGACAAAAAAACGGTCATCAGGGTTTACGATAATTAAGTAATAGCACAATATTTTACCTATACCCAAGGCAATATAGGATTATCCCTGATAATTTACTTAGATAATTAATATTTATTAGAATTTTTCATGTTTCACATGTTAGCTCCGAATAACCAATACTGTGTACCTACTTCTAGTGATTTAAAGTATTTTAACTTTTATTTAAGTCCGCATTCAAGTGAACTTAAGCAGCAGACTTCGGACCGGAGTATGCAAGACGAGGACTCAAATGAAAGCCTGGCAGTTTTACAGTGGACCGACTGAATGTGACTGCAGCGTGGAGCAGACCCTGTCACATTTTCTGGAGTGTGCGCTGTGTCCGAGTAGCTGCACCTAGGAATACCTGATATGGCCGAGAGTAACGCCATCGATGTCGCTCACTTCTGGGCAAACAGGATCTGACCCTGTTGTTTCCGACACGATCATATATATAGTGAATATAATTTATTTTGTTAAGTAGTCAGGGATCATCCTATATTTATTGCCTTGGGTAAAGTTTATTTTCTTAAATGTTCTGTAAGACTATATTATGTTATATTATATGAACTTTTATTATTATCTGTTTAGTCATGAAACTGTATTGAAAAAACTCTACACGTACGTACGAGTATATAATTTACATTTGAACTTTACGTTTCCAGCCTTATTCCTTATTCTCTTATTTTATATTATTGCAGCAGAGAGCCTACAATTTTATATTTTCAAAAATAATAAAAGCAGATGGAATACATTTTTTTTCACCTTTTCCCGTAAGACCTTTTTTTGATTGACGACGTTAACTTTCTATTAGATTATCATGTCAATTTTTACAGAACATTTTCAATTCGTATCTTTGACGTGCATTTATATTTTGACTTCTCTCAATTCTTTTTACGGCCGACTTAAAAGGAATCTTCTCTGCGTACTCCATTTTGTATTTGATTAAAAAGTTCACAGAAGAGTATTTACTGTTTTGCTATTTTTAGAATTTTAATATTCGCCGACGGTGATATCTCAATGGTCAAAGCGTTTGCTTTGTAAGCCAAGAGTCGTGGATTCGATCCCCGACGATGATTAAAAAAAAAAGTATTTTTAATCGATTTATGAGCTCTAAAATACTCCCGGTTGGTGTGTATTTGATCCATCACCCGCAAAATGTCAGTCATAGTCTATTAATTAAAATTGGTGGTAGGCGAAAGTCTTCCCGTGAAGACCACCCATTCATAGTAAATTCCAAGAATAATAAAGGATGATGCGTGAATCTCGGGCTGTAGTCTATGACGTTGGCGGATCAACACTCCACATGCAGCGTTTAGCCATATACACCACGGTAAGCGTCATAGAATTCCACAAATGAGACTTCAGAATTACTAAACAACTTCTTCTTCTATATAAAGGACAAATCCGACCTATCCTTGAATACGGCAGTCACCTTTGGATTGGAGCCCCAAAATACCTTCTAAACTTAATTGACTCAGTTCAAAGAAGAGCAATTCGTTTGATAAACAATGACACCCTTACGTCTAATCTACAATCAATGGAACACAGACGTAAGATTGGTTCTCTTAGTCTTTTCTACCGTTATTACCACGGTCGCTGCTCTTCGGAACTTAAAGAACTAATTCCTCCTGCACCCACCCACAGCCGACAAACTCGCCTTACACTTGCCGAACATCCATACACGGTTAATATATGTCGACCAAGAACTGGCAGCTTCCAAAGTTCCTTCCTTAATGCCACCGGTAAGCTATGGAATGCTCTTCCAGCGTCTGTGTTTCCTCCTTCCTACAATCTGGATCTCTTCAAGAAACAGATAAATATACACTTGCAATCTACCCAACCCACACACAAACACGAACACAACACACGTTTCCCGCATGCAGCGTCCAGCCTCCCTGGCTGAGCATCATAGAGTGCACTGGTCTTGACCGGTTGTGCTCTCCTGTAGGGGGTTAACATAAAAATAAATAAATAAATATTTAATAAACTTATTTGCTTATACCAGTGTGTGTGTGTTAATAAAAACTGGAAAATGATTATAAAGCATTTGAATTTTTTAAAAACTTGGTTATATTCAATGTTATAAAATAATACTTTTTAAAAATATCGTATTGCAACTAGCAAAAGGTTCCACGCGTCTGACATGATGATGCTAAAACGCGTTTTATAGGGAAAATTCTAACTTTTTTAACAACTTCATCGCCACATGCTTGTAGACAAATAAAAACACTACTTTTACTAATGACCAAATTATTTTAATATTTTTAACTTACATTATTGGTGAGCTGCAATTGATTGAACTAAAATTCTCACGAAAAAAAAAACATTTTTTTTCACTAGTGCTTCCACAAAATAGATTATAGATCAAATACTCGAAAATTTAACCGCCCTAGCTGCAGGTATATTTCCAAGTTATATTACATAACTGTCTCCCTACATCGTATGTACCTCCAACGCATCACGTTTGTTGTAATTATTTAATTTATACATACTATATAATTGATAAATATTTTTTGATTTTTTTCAGTGCCAGCCCTTGACACCATCTCATGAATATCTCCCAAGCTATCGAAAAATATTGATCATTTTTGGTTTGTTAATATTTTAAAATATTCATAGATAGTGAGAAAATCGGAATTAATTTTGAAATACATCTTTCGAATATTGCGAAGTGCCCACGTGTGCGCTTACGGCGATCGTCGGGTTAAAAATATACAAATGGATATAC
Organism: Glossosoma conforme; assembly: GCA_022606575.1. Taxonomy (NCBI): domain Eukaryota; kingdom Metazoa; phylum Arthropoda; class Insecta; order Trichoptera; family Glossosomatidae; genus Glossosoma; species Glossosoma conforme. Next base: position 639,950 of record JAGTXR010000101.1, on the reverse strand, counting down.
GTTTTTTATTTTATCATAATCATCTTATATGACTCTATATAAATATATTTTCGTTTAATTTTTGTTTTTTTTTTAAGTTTCGCAGTTTTCAGATTGCGTGCCTTGATTGCAAATTTAAAACAAACCACCTTAATTTGATATATTAAGTGCTCTTCTCGGTTAAATTAAAAGCAATTTCTTCGCAGTGCTTGCGCTGCTGTAAATTTCTCAATTTAAATTTTAACGTGTGTGAAATGTTCGTGTGAATACGGCGGAGCTCCTTAGAGCGAAACAATGTCACCTGTTAAAAACAGAGCTGGATTTTGCTTATGCGGCGTTCGAAGTCACTATTTTTCAAGAAACTTTCCAATTCCAGGTGCTCAAATATTTTACTTCAGTCTAAAAAATGAATTATATCACTTTTTTATTATTTTTATGATAAAAATGTGTATTTTTTTATTCGTATTAATGAAAATTTATTCATTTTCAATACTGCAGCTTTTCATAAATGACCTGTGTATCCCAACTAGCCCAACCTGTATCACTAGAATATTATTTTATTATTTCAATATTCTAATCAACTTTTATAGATCATTGACTATATTACAATATTATAAGTAATTAAATATAGACATACTATAATGCAACAAATTCTTTTTAAACGCATCAATTCGTTCAGAAAAAATATCGGCAGAGGCGGGGTGCGAACCAGCGAACTTTGGAACCAACCATTTCTTCAACTTCAATACCCTTGACCACACGACCATTGACTGCCCGAATCGATGCGTCGAAAATCTTGCATTTATAACATTGTTACCAATATTAGCATCGTATAACGATAGATGTCTCTATAGTATTTATTCAGAGTGTGTATAATATTAATATTACTTCACGTTAAAATGGTTTTGTATATGCATTATGAAACTGGTTTATAATTTTGACACAGCACATAGTAAGTATTCTGTTATCAACTAGAAGTATACGAGTATTTTATGAATAACTGTTATAACACCAATGATATCGTATGACTAAAACGAATCTTTTCCAAGCCGCTTAATCGAACCTATACAAAGTACCTACTCTTTTCGTTTCATTCATTCATTTGTCCATGTCCGCTCTCTCAACTGGAGCATATGACCATCACGAGCCGCCGCTATAAAGCTCTGTTAGCCGCCTTGGTCCTCGCCTCATCCCATGACAGCTCCTCCACCCCGTAGCTCCACCGAGTCCATTCTATATATAATTCCTGACGGCTTGGAGCTTGAATTAAAAGGCAGCCGTAGTTAATGCTCTCCTGCGGCATTCTCAGGACATGTATCAGCCAGGTCCACCTTCGTCTTAACAAACTGTAATATGAAAGGCTGCGTCATTTACTCTCTCTTCGTTATTCTTCATAAAGTCAAACCATCGCCCTCCTAGTATTCTACGAATAGAAATACGCTACAGCCTTCCGTCTTTTAGCTTCTCTCTTTCAGCTTCTAGTTATTATTCTTCTCCTAACTCTTTAAGCTTCTCATTATATGAAAAAGCTTTTAATTATTCAATGTTACGTAGAACTTTTACACGCACAATTGACATAGAAGAAGATGTGTGCGAAACCATTTTCAATTTATAAAACATATCACCGTATTTTAAAAATGATAAAAGATATTGTTGCCTCTCTTAGTTTTGGCCTTTACTGGCATGCGAATTGTACAACCTTTTTGTCATTTAAGAAGTAGTGTTCTTTGAATTCCTTGGAATGTTGGAGAAGGTTGGAGTGGTGAAGGAACTCTCTTTCCTCTATGATTCCCTTTCCTGGCCCTTTGTGACGTGCGCGCTTTCGCCCATTTTCAGATCTAACTCCAAAATTTAAAGTCGCGGAGATTACGAGTATTTGCTTAAGAATGATTTGGTTGTTATTCTAATCTAGAGCATTTCACAAAATCATATTGCACTGCATTTAATCGATTGAAGACTAAATATAAATTGTTTCAATGTCATTCAGACGCTCTCGGTTCAGATTCCGACCAAGAATGATTTAAAAAAAATCAATTCTAAGTTCTATACATGCTCTCGGTAGGGTTGAGCCACTCTTTGAGGACAAAGTCTCCTTTAAAATGCTGATAAATACCCAAACATTTCTCTAGTAATACAGCTGCAGTCTATGCAAAGTTTGCAGGCTTTTCTTCGAAATTTATTTTTGATAACGTAATTATTTTCAGATGAAAGGCTACATTTTTTTTTCATTTAAGTATATCATAGTTAGAGCTCGTAATATTAAAAAAAAATACCTAATGATTTTTTAGTGTACACTATCAATAGTTTTTGCCCAATTTTCTTTTGGGTATATTCTCATAATAATGATTGCACCCTGAACACACCTCCACGCATAGCACCTTGTGCTGGTGTACCCTGGGCAACGTCTACAAAGTAGCGGCTAAGATGTTCAGTAGTGGTAGAGGATTTATGGAGTCGTCGTCCCCGGAAGACACCACCGCTCGCACTTAGGTCGTGTGTAGGAGACTCGGCTTCGGCTGATCTTCTCTGAGCGCATCGCGGGGATATAGGGGAGAGGTTGGTGACGGTCGGATGAGCGCTGATGCCTCGCCGCTCCGGGGCTGGTCGCGGTGGAGGGAACCGAGAGAGGGAGAGCCAGTAAAGCGGTTAGATGCTGGCCGCGCCGCCGGATAGTACAGGGTCCCAACCTGCGGCTAACTACCATAGGTTGGCTGACCCACCAGCCGGTGTATAATCTCGCCGCATCCAGTGTGCCGGATAGTGACCGGATTGGGTCCCACTGTTTGCGTGCGGGGAGCACTGGGGGTCCTCCACCTCGCTGCCCTCCACTGCACTAGGCCTGACCCGGAGCCGCGAGGACTGTGTGCTTATCTCGCCGACTCCTACCCTCTTACCCTATCTAATTCCATAAACACACAAAAAAAAACCATGACAATGAACACAAATAGAAATGAGTCCATACAGCATAACACAAACCCCACGTGCCGGTTCTTTGTCAACTACTGCAACATCAGAGGGCTGCACGCTAACATCAACGTAGTACACCACCACCTACAAAATTCCCGCCCTCACCTCCTTTTCCTCACAGAAACACAAATAGCCACACCTGCTGACCATAGTTACCTCAACTGTCCGCACTATACTTTGGAAGGTGATTTTCATTACAAAGCCGGTCTTTGCCTCTTTATCAGGTCTGACATCAACTACAACCGAATCCGCTCTGTAGAACGAGCTGAGTTCCAAGTGTTGAGGGTCAGGGTCAACGACCCCGAGAGAATTAGGATTTATGCAGGACTCTACAGGTCCCCTAACATGTCCAAAGCAGAAACATCTAAGCTCTTCGACTATCTGGGTGAGACCATTGATGGTCTCTTGCTCTCTTACCCACAAGCGGAATTTGTTGTTCTCGGCGACTTCAACGTGCACCACACTGCATGGTTGGGGTCGGGAGAGACAAGCTCCGCCGGCAATTGTGCTGAATTATTTGCGTCTTGCTATGGCCTTGCACAGCTCGTACAGAACCCACCCGTAAACCTGACATCGCATCACATCGTCCAGCTCTACTCGACCTATTTCTTACTTCTCAGCCAAATGATTACTTGGTGGAGGTCGAAGCGCCACTAGGCAACTCCGACCACTGCCTTGTGAAAACAACTACAATCAGTGCTCCATTGCCACCAAAAGAACAAAACAAACGACGTGTGTGGCACTATAGGTCGGCTGACTGGAACGGATTACGTGGGTTTACGGAGGATACCCGTGGGGAGATATTTGCTTCAAAAATAAGGACCCTTCAATATGTGCCAATCTGGTGGAGGATGTAATCATCCAAGGAATGGAATGTTTTATTCCTCACTCCACGAAAACTATGGGCACCACCTTAAAAAGCTGGTTTATTCGTGACTGTGCCGAGGCCGTAAAACGCAGGAATACCGCATACAACAAACTACGAAAAAATAACGACCCCATAAGTCGTGCAGCATAAAATTTAGCCACCAAAGAATGCAAGAAAACCATTAATGACTCCAAAAACAAGTTCAATGTACAAATTTGCAACAAGTTGTCCGCTTGCCCTGCCGGTAGAAGAGCATTCTGGTCTCTCGCTAACTCTATTGGCAGCAACTTTTGTACTTCTTCTTTTCCACCGCTGACTAATGCCGATGGCTCACTGGCTCTAGCCTCCAAAGAGAAGGCTGAACTTCTTGGTTCGCTGTTTGCTTCCAATTCCACACTCGACGATGGTGGGGCCAACCCTCCATCCATTCCTCACTGTGGCAAGCAGATGGGGGCTGTAAAATTCAGCCTCAAAGCCATACGTCGAGAACTTCTCCAATTAGCAACCAACAAAGCCAGTGGCCCAGATGGCATACCAGCGGTGGTATTAAAAACTTGCGCTCCTGAACTTAGTCCTGTGCTCACCAAATTTTTCAGATTGTCCTTTAGATGTGGTATTGTTCCCCAGGGATGGAAAAAAGCACTTGTTCACCCAGTTCCAAAAAAAGGAGACCGAAGTGAGCCCACAAACTATCGCCCAATAGCCATCACATCACTACTTTCCAAAGTGATGGAACGTTTAATTAACAGCCAACTTCTAAACTACTTAGAGAAGAATGATCTTCTGTGCGATCGGCAATATGGCTTCCGCCCTATTCGATCGTGCGGCGATCTCTTGGCATATGTCACACATGTTTGGGGGAAATCCGTCGAATGCTATGGAGAAACGCAAGCTGTTGCCCTAGATATCTCCAAGGCGTTCGATAGAGTCTGGCATCGCGGTCTGGTGAATAAATTACCGTCTTATGGACTAACTCCCTCCCTGTGCTCCTGGATTGAAAACTTCTTGAGTGATCGAAGCATCATCACTGTCGTAGATGGCTTTTCTTCTTCCTGCCATAAAATCAACTCAGGAGTTCCACAGGGCTCTGTGCTGTCGCCCACTCTTTTCCTTCTGCATGTGAATGATTTGCTTCAATGCGCAAACATTCACTGTTATGCCGACGACAGCACTGTCCATGAGAGTATAATCTTCCATAAACCTCCGAAACATTCGGAACTATCTGCTGCTAGGGAATCTCTTGTAGAGAAGATGAACATGTCTCTTGAAAGGGTTTCACAATGGGGCGACCTCAACCTCGTCAGTTTCAACATTTCAAAAACCCAATCATGTACTTTCTCCACCAAGAAGACTGCTATGGATCCTGTATCTTTCAACGGTTGTTCTCTTCCGAAAGCAAGCTCCATCAACATGCTTGGATTATCAATATCGAATAATGTCAAATATTACGAATCAATTAAGTGTAAAGCCGGTCTCGCTTCCAAAAAACTAGGTGTATTATATAGATCACGTCGGTATTTCAACGATAAACAACTTCTTCTTGTATATAAAGGACAAATCCGACCTATCCTTGAATACGGCAGTCACCTTTGGATTGGAGCCCCAAAATACCTTCTAAACTTAATTGACTCAGTTCAAAGAAGAGCAATTCGTTTGATAAACAATGACACCCTTACGTCTAATCTACAATCAATGGAACACAGACGTAAGGTTGGTACTCTTAGTCTTTTCTACCGTTATTACCACGGTCGCTGCTCTTCGGAACTTAAAGAACTAATTCCTCCTGCACCCACTCACAGCCGACAAACTCGTCTTACACTTGCCGAACATCCATACACGGTTAATATATGTCGACCAAGAACTGGCAGCTTCCAAAGTTCCTTCCTTAATGCCACCGGTAAGCTATGGAATGCTCTTCCAGCGTCTGTGTTTCCTCCTTCCTACAATCTGGATCTCTTCAAGAAACAGATAAATATACACTTGGAATCTCCCCAACCCACACACAAACACGAACACAACACACGTTTCCCGCATGCAGCGTCCAGCCTCCCTGGCTGAGCGTCATAGAGTGCATTGGTCTTGACCGGTTGTGCTCTCCTGCATGCGTTTACATAAAAAAATAAAAAAAAAAGTTGAATATTTGCATAAATCATCAAAATACGAGGGTTATCCGTAAAATAAGTTTTCCATGGCGCTATAGTCCTGAAAAGTGCTGTTATGGTGAATCCCGCGATTCTGTAGAGTACCTTGGTTTCCTCACTCCAAATCCCTTCCCTAGCGAGCTGCCTGCGGAGCTCAGTCTTGGCTTGGCAGCCGTACGTGATGGATCATCCCCTCGCTTCGCCCTCCAGATGTGAGCTGCGCTCGGTGATCCGTTTCTTGCTTGCAAAAAACATTGCGCCGGTAGAAATATATTCCCCGCTATGCGAAATCTATGGAGACAAAGACTTTTTGGTTGTGATGATTTGTTTGCGAGGTAGATCTGAAGGAGCGGCTATACCTCATCGCCTTCCAGGTGCGACCATAAATCTCAGACAGCAGTAAATCTCCGTGAGGCGGAGGTGGTGAACGATGTGGATAAGGACGGGGGAGGATGCATCACGGAGGCCTAATGGGGACTTATGGGACAAGAGCGAGCCCGGCATCTCGAGTGTGAGATTTGCAAATCACCGTGCGATGACGATCAATTTGCGGCGTAACGGTCCACTCTGGAATATTTTGAAATACGCTGAACACACCACATCACTTATGACAACATTATCTTATTTTACGACATAGCATATAGTTACCGACGAATATACTTGAGTGAACCATTTTCGAGTGAAAAACTCGCTTACCAAGCCAGAGGTCGTGAGTTTAACCCTCGATGACGCTTAAAATTAATCAGTAAATTTATAAGCTCTTCAAATATTCCCGTTGGTGTGAAATTGATCATTTGTAAAATGTCAATCTGGCGGTAAATTAATGTCTTCCTGTAAATATTCACAGTGAGTCTCTGTAAAAATGGACAATGCCTGAACTGCCTGTCATTCGATATACTTAAAAGGCTACTTAACAAGCAGCCAAATATGGTTCGGATACTAAAGCTGCCGTCTCTTCTGGGTCTTTGTTACCGCCCTGGAGAACGTCAAATGAGAGTATGTTCAAAGAGAGATCTTCGGGTGTCGTCTTGATATAAGATAAGACAACGCTAAGATAATCACAGCTGACATAACTATGTGACGGCAAGTTGTGATGATGATAAACTCCAGGTATGAAGCGAAAGGAAGATGGAAGAGAAGAACATCCTTTTCCTCTTTTGTCGATGGTATTGTTCTACTTGGTCTCTGTGATCTTTGACACGTGTCATCTTCTTATTCTTTTGTGTTATTTTTATTTTTTATTATTTTCTCTATTTATTGTATATTTATGTATACTCTATGTTTCTAAATATTTGTAAAAAAAAATGAAATTTCGATTCTGTATATAAATAAATAAATAAACATTAATTTATGATGGTAAAATAAAAACAGATGGATTATTAAATGAAAAGTAATATTTTTTATTTTAGTTCTTAGATTTTCACGGCCTGATTCGGTACGGTGGCTTTTGAGTTTACCCGTGTGTGGTGAATTCTCTAGAATCAATATTTCGAACACTTGCAATGGCGGTAGAAATGATGGTACTAGAAATTTTACCACACACAGCTAAACCCAAAAGCCAAAATATCTAATATTTTTTATTTTAATCAATATCTTATTTTATAATTGTATTCTAACTTCATTATCTCAGATTCTTGGAAAGCTATTGAAATTAACAAACTTAGGAAAACATATTTTAATGAGAAAAAGTAGTAAAAAAAAGTATGTTTCTGAAGATTTTGATGGTCAATGTATGGTGCTACATAATTTTAGAAATTTAAAAATGTTCGGTTGTCCTACTTCTTGTCTTATTGCTACTAAGTGTTTATGATAAACCGGACTAGATACGGGTTTCAAGTCAAAGAGCGTTGAATCATTCTATTTTAAAAAACTCTGATCGTATCTCCACGTGCTAAAAGCTGCGAGGGTGAGCATTCTTTATCGAAGTAGATTATCTTACACTCGTATAACATAACCTCAAAATGTACCGCGCCCCTTACCGGCCGTGTACAACTGCTAATGAATATTTAAAGTTAAAAATAACTTCCGCGTACGCGCAAGGATTTATTACAAAATTCCTGAACGCAACTCTAAACCCGAAAGAGTAATAAACTCATTTTTTTTACATTCTTATCAAACGCACAATGTAAATATTTATTCAAAAGATTAAAGTAATAAGCGGTTAAAAATTTAATGACGCGGATTCTCGATAACGATAGCATACTAAATAACAAATCCGAGATCGCATCTCTTACTTGCTTTTACGTTTCTAATACACTTTGGTCGGTAAACATTTGATGATACGAGTATTTGAGCTTAACAAACAGTGATTTATTAACATCTGCCTATTTTAATATACGTGTACCTGAAATATTATATTACTAAAATTATTATTCCGTGCTTAGAGCCCTTCAAGCCTCCGGGCTCGTGCCATCCTGAAAGGCCGTCGGAAAATATACATATAATGTACTCGGCGGACCTGTAGGAGGCGGAGCTTACTCGGGATAAGGCGAAGACTATGGCGACTGACTGAGATTTGTGGCGGTGGTTTGTAAATGCCATATGTTCCAGTTAGGGGAGCTGATATGGTTTGTATGTATGTATTTATAGCATATGGCCGGTATAAAAATTACACCACACAGTTTTACTAGCTTCCATGATCCTTTTCTCGTCCCATGTCACTACACCTTGTTTTATTATTTATTTGTTATTTTATAATTTAAGTAGGGAAAGGCTCTTTAGCGTAATCCAACAGAAGCCTAGACCGGTTGGATATGTCGAGCTCATCGCTACGGAATCCAAGTACCATGCCTTTTCTGTATACGCACCGACCTTCGGCGAAGCAGTCAAAAACTTCAAATTTTAACGTCTGAACTACTTTTTCACCCATGTTTGATGTTGCTCACCAAAACCCGTTACTTGTATAACAAGAAAGTACTCTGAAAATAATCCCATGGTAAGTGTTCCCAAGAGCGCAGGTACAAGGCGACGGGCCTGAGGGCCTTAAGCCCCAAAAAAATGTCATCTCTTCATCCTGTTATTGATATTCTTAATTTGTATGGTTTCAAGAAGTTTCAAGACTTAAATTAGTGTTCCATTTGCTTCACTGTTTATGTATTATTATGAACTATTAAGTTATTTATTTACAGACTGTATTTGTTTGTTAAATGAATACTCGTACAAATATTTTAACAACAGTTCCACTCCTTTATAAATCAATTCATCCTGAACAGCCAACTAAATAATTACCTAAACTTGACATGCAAAATATCACGATTCCAGATTAATCCATTTATTGCTAATAATCTTGAAATATTGCAGCCACTTACATCTTAAACGCTTCAATACTATACATGTAGAAGTTTCTGATATTCTGCTTGCCAACCATTCTTACGTGTTTGTAAATATTTCTTTAATAATATTTGATTTATTATTAACATACTAGTTATATAAGTTATTTTTACATATAAGTGTTTAGATGTATGGCTTATTAATCGGAAAATAATAAGTTAATTTACATAGAAAGCATCGGCTTACGTCATATCTTTGTTGCAAATTGTAATCGGCAAAGGGTAATGGAAGAGCAAGTGTGGGATTTCCGCGCGCTTAATTTTCTTTTTAACGCAATAAAATTTACAACGATGTTCACTGTGAACAATTTAAAGCAGCTCCTATGCAAGGATTTACTGTTACCTACTGGCCTCTCTGCACGACTATTAGACCCTCTAGGGATTGTCCGCTAAAACTTTTAAGCGGAGCTTTAAATTCAATTACGAATACTTCGTTACCTCTCGCGATACGATTTTAACGCTTTTTTAATTTACGCTCAAAAAGCTGAAAGTTAGTAGAACGGAGTTGTGAAATAAAATAACTTTTTCAGTTTTTTTCAGAAGATTTCCAACGATTAAATAAATACGTTAATTTTGTAAAGTTTTATCGCTTCCACTGAATTATCAAATATAACCAAATTATACGTAAAGAGCTAACCACTAAGTATACTTTGAATAATGTACCAGTAAACGAAAAATATCTTCTAGTATTCTTTGAATTATTCTTCTACATTGATCAGCGGTATATGTAACTCGTAATAAATAAGATTTGTGTGTGTAAAGTGATATTTTACTTATTTTTTAAGTGTCAAAACCCATACTTCATTGTCAGTAAATATAAGTCCAAAAAATTAGTAGACTTTACTTGATCTTTGTAGTCATACTATTTTTTTAAAACATTAAAAAATACATTTTGCAAAGCCAAAAAAAATATAGATATTCTTAAAATCCGATACATTTTTTCCCCGAAATGATCCTCGAATATTATAGCTGCAATATCTTTAAGGCCTTTATTTTGGAGATCATCGGGAACTATAAACGTTCAGAGGTCGGCCCTTGAAATTAAAGATATCTTGGAATTAGTCACGAACAGTGACAACTGGGCAAAACTAAGTGGCGAAAATTTTTTATTACTTGTATTTTTTTAAATTTATTTTTTTACCCCAATCATTCAAACAGCATAGAGTTAATATTTTGTGGGTAGAACGTAAAGCATCAGAGGTACAACAGCAAAAGATTATACTCTTTACAGTCGATGTATATGCTCTGTGCAAAAAGAAAATACAACACAATCGACTTCATAATACGCATTCTGTAATAATTGTTGATATAGATATTTGAGGTTCTCAGAATAATCAAGGAAGATAGACAACTAATAAGAACCATCTCAGAGAGACGAGCCCAATGGATTGGTCACATCATGCGCCACGATGGTCTTCTTCACGATATTGTGGAGGGGATGGTTGAGGGTAGAAACTGTAGAGGGCGCCCTAGACGGGAGTATTTGCAGCAAGTATTCGAGGACATGAATTGTAGCGCTTATGCTGAGCTGAAAAGGGTTGCGGAGGACCGAGAGGAATGGAGATCGAGATGTAAGATTTTGTTGCTGCAAACCAATCCACCGGATTGATACTACTACGAAGAAGATATTTCGTATTAGATGCCGTATGACACGGCACTACTTGCTTTTTTTTCAGGCAGGTTAGATTTAATTTTACTGAAGATTTAATAAGGTTAATCCAAAAATACATCACTAGTGTGTCTATGATAGAGTATATAGTGCCATTGGTTGTAATTTTGGGTGAGCTAATTTCGGTATTGTGTTTAAACCCTAATCATGCGGCGATCAGATTTACCTGTCAGAGAGAAGGGCACTGTGAGAGGTTAATTGTGTTGGTAATAGCCGGTTACCTTTGGTATCATTTGCAGGTAAAGCTCACGTTTGAAGCTGGCCTCTATCCTCCTTGTGCTGATGATTACCTTCTCCACTGTGGATAATTATGTCCATAATTGATAAAAATAAGATGCCAAAAACTGTTAAGTTAAAATTATTTACACTTCAATTAAGTATCTAAATTATATATTTAATAGAAGACTGAAATAGCCTTTGTAATAATCTTGAGTTATATGTGGATTTATTTGAGTTTTTTTTTTCAGAACAGTGATATTTTAGTTTTTTTCAGAACCGTGATATTTTAGTGAAAAACAGTCATTTATAAATAAGGGTAAAATTTAAAATTACTAATATACAGAATAAAAATAAAATATTGACCTTTAAACCTATAACCTCATGAAAAACTTATGCTAATAATAATATGTGAGAATAAATACAGGTTTATTATATTTGCTTATAATTTTACAATCGAAATAAATAACACTTACGTTTTTAATATCGAATGAAGGCTATTCTTTAAATTCAGCTTATAGTTTATATTAAGCCACTCATAGTGCGAATCAGAAATAATATGTTTTATGTACGGCTGTAAAAGGTAATTTAATGATACACTATCATCATCTGACATAATACACCAATACTTTGTTGTATAACATTAATCAGAAAAATAATTGTTATTGCTGACGTCGTAACCGAAATAAATGATTGTTATATGCGGTCAATTATAAGCCTCATAACTCATTTGTTCCAGAAAATATATTTTTCCTCTTACCATTAATGGCAGACCGATAATGTTTAATTTTTGTATCAAATGTAACTTACTTTGTACTACATTTTAAATTGCACTTGGAGATTAGATCTATTGTATATTAAAATGTTTTGTATTTTTCTACAAGGGTTATCCGTAAAATAAAGTTTCCAGTAATTTTTCACAGTGTAAAACGTGTTTAATTACACGAATGTGTACCTATTTTTCAACATAGTCGCCACTGAGTTCAATTCATTTTTGCATGCGGTATACGCCAAAAAAATCTGCCGCCCACCACGCAGATACCTGAGAACCGCTTCTTCCAGCTCTTCTCTATCACCGAAATGTGTTCCACCCAGGTGTTTCTTCATGTCAGAGAAGAGATGGTAGTCACTTGGGGCTAAGTTCGGGCTGTAGGGTGGGTGTTTATCAATACCCCATCCAAATTTTGCGATGAGCTTATGATGAGGTATTCGGTCAACATTCTTGGCACTCACCTCGTAATACAAAAATCTTTATTTTTATTACATTTTTCCATTACTATTATTTGGCAAGACGATAGCCTTACCGTAAAATGTTTGTGATTCTAATTTCTGGAACTAGAACAGATAAATACTGTATAAAGCAAACTCACTGTGTAAAAAAAAACATAAATAATTATCTATCTGTATATAATAAATGCGTGAACATAATCAAGCAGCGATTTTACGTAATCCACCCGCGCAATTTCCGCAGGCGAAACACTAGTTCAAAATAGTTTTAATTGCTTAGCTACTCCAACGGAGCTATTTAACAAACCTTAAAGCATACTCTGGAGCTTTCAGTTACTCTTGATATATATAGAGGTCTTTAAGATGCATCTTATGGAAAACACTTATACCGTTACAGTTATGTAGTCTTTTCAGCAACCAAAATAATTTTCATTCAATTCATTTTGTATTTTTGTCAGAAAAATCTTTTGTATCAATTGATCAATTAGAAACATTCAGAAAACACTTTCACTGGTTTTATATATTAAGTGAGTTGAGAGTTTCATATCTTCCGGTGAGCATACGCCAATATATTATATAAATAAAAAATATTTTAATGTGTATATTCCATTATGATAAATGAAATGTATATACAACTATGATTTACTTGTATTTTTTTGTGATTCATTTCAAGATATATAAATGATATGTGTACTAAGTCAATTTGTGAGCGGGTCTATTATTTGGGCTCCCCACGAGTATAAATATGGCCTCATGTTAGAGAGAGTTCAAAAGAAATTTGTGACGTTTCTTTACATGAGGATGTATGGATATTATCCTTGGCTGTACCCATCTAACTTTATACGGGGTATGTTGGAATACAATGAGTTGAGAACTAGAAGAGATGTGTGCTTGAGTATGCATTTCTTTCGCCTAGTGCGCGGCGTGTTCAGAAATCCTGATATTTTGATTGAAATTGGTTTGTTTGTCCCTGACAATTATTTAAGGATAAGGAGGCACAGATTGTTTGTTCTTCCTAGAGGTAATACTAACCTGCCAAGGACTATGCCTCTTGGGAGAGTGATCAGACTGTTCAACGATATCGCCTCGAATATTGATATATTCCACTTGAGAGAAGCCCAGTTTCGACATGAGCTCCACGAATTTATTTATCAAAGTAATTTCGTGGAGTCTTCTGCTTAGCGGGCTCCGGGACTTTTTAAATGATCCTATTATTATTTTGTTATTTATAAATTGTTATTTATCCTGTATCCTGTTTTAGAAATGAATTAAATATTGTTATTTTTAATGTTTCTAAAAGAAAAAAAAAAAAGGAAAAAAAATTGACAAATATTTCTTCTAACAAAAAATATTACATAGAATGCCTCTAATAAGAATGTAATTGTGAAATTTTGAAATATAATATATTTTTTTAAATCTATTGTAAAACTAAGCCAAATTTTTCATCCTTATCCAATAACATGATAATTTTTACATTCATATAAAAAATGTTAATGTTTAGAAGTGAATAATATTTCAGCTGAAAAGTCTTCAATTTGCATAATATTTTCAGTCTTGAAAGAAATTAAATATGGAATTATACAACAGAAATGTGCTCTTAATTAACAATGAAGAGAACCTCAAAGAAATACGAGTAGAAATTTAAGCTGATGGTCTGAATATTTTTAATAAAACCGAGTTCGTTTCACCCTTTATGATACATTAAAACTAATATTTTTTACACAGTTGATTTTTCAATGACAATTAAATTTACTTGGAAATTTCTCAACGCTAGTATTTACCATATTTTGTACTGATTGAGCTGGAAAAGGTGATTCAGTTCACCATAAGCGATACAATAATTCTATATACATTTATACTATATTATGATAAGATGCCATCTGAAAGATACGCACATGTTCTTTACAATATTTTATGGACAGTACACACTATTGAGTACTGTCTCTTTCCTATGAAAGAGATCTTGGATGCGGTAGATACATGGATGCCGATGCATATGACGCATTTTTTTTTATGTAAGCACATAGAAGGGAATATTGACAGATGATGATAGTAATTCTGAAGTCTCATCTGTAGAATTCTATAACGTTTACCATGGCTAAGCGCTGCATGTGGAGTGTCGATCCGCCAACGTCATAGACTACAGCCCGAGAATCACGCATCATCCTTATTATTACAGGAATTTACTATGAATGGGTGGTCTTTACGGGATGACTTTTTTCTACCACCAATTTTAATTAATAGGCTATGACTAAAATTTACAACTAGGGTGAAATAACTTCTCAAAAGAAATCGACAGGCGCATAAAACTGGGATAGGCAGCATTTGGAAAACTAAAGTACATTTGTAAAGCGAAAATTCCGCAATGTCTTAAAACTAAAGCGTTTAACCAATGCATCCTCCCTGTATTAACTTATGGCGCAGAGACGTGGAATCTGACAGCAAGTCTTACCCATAAAATAAAAGTCACCGGGTGAGGGATCAAATTCACACCAACCGGGGTATTTTAGAGCTCAGAAATCGATTAAAATATTTTTTTTAAATCTCCGTCGGGGATCGAATCCACGACCTTTGGCTTGCAAAGCAAACGCTTTGACCACTGAGCAATGACGTTCCCGAGGCCTGGATTATTTTGTCCCGAGGAGCAGCTCAACCCATCTCCATTTACAAAGTCAAATCTCGTACCCTTAATATCCTTCACAGAGACTTGTTATCGCAGACTGAAGAGTCGCGTATTTAAATATTAAATGGCTTGAATAAGAAAATTACGCATCGATTGTAGTTGAGTTGAATTTCAGCTCTGGTAGGTATATTTAATATCTGAATATTTGATGATCTTGACAGGTGCTCAGACTTGTGGGGAGGTTTGTCGGGCTTGTTTAACGTTCAACCTTTGTTAATAGAACTATCAAAAGCAAAACTAACGGCGATTTGTTTCTGATTCTTGTTTTGTGTAAATACGTTCACTTACTCTCAATAATTGTGGCGCAAGTAAACAAAGTACAGCAAGTTAAATGTCAAACAAACATACCCACGAAATTCTTATATGTAATAATTTTGACATAACTTCTTTAGACGTTAATGTATAAAAGAACTATTGGGTATAACCTTATTTAGTTGTCTTATTACTTTATACGTACTAATGCAAATTAAATTCTGAAAAATTAAGCTAAAATTTATATTTAGATGAAGATAGTATTTCTATGTTCAAGTGTAATTGACTCCTTTATTGAAATATTTACAGGATAAAAGATTAATAATCTTTCAACGCCTACAAAATCCTAATGCTTAAATCAATAGCCCTTCGGTCCCTGAGGAAATTATTTTTTTATTGGCCCTCATAACTACGTGAGTGCTATAAGTAGACTCCAATTAAGTATCAGATATAACATATTGTATTTGATCTTTTTATTTTCATAATCAACAAATATAGAGCCAAATGAATAAAAATAAATAAATTTAACAAATCATTATATAAATAAATATTATTTCATTGGTAATTTAAAATTTTATTTCAAATAATTATATTTGAATGAATATTGTCAGTGGTTTCTTATATTATTTGTAAAAGACATTTTATTTATACTCGAACTTAATGGTAAAACCACGATGGTCTTCTTCGCAACATCGTGAAAGGGATGGTTGAGGGTAGAAACTGCAGAGGGTGCCCTAGACGTGAGTACTTGGAGCAAGTGTGCGAGGACATGAGTTGTAGCTCTAATGCTGAGCTAGAGCCGAGAAGAGTGGAGATCGAGATGCAAGATTTTGATGCTGCAAACCAATCCACCGGATTGATACTACAAAGAAGAAGACTAAAGAAATGAGCCATGAATATATCTTATTTCTTTCCATGCACTCAACAATAGTTACATCAAAGAATATTAGAAATGAATTATTAAGACCTAGTATCGGTGCTGTTTTAAGTGTGCTTACATTTATTAAAAAAAACATAAATAATACAAATAAACTTAATATAACCCTAAACATTTATTCAATCAGCATACATAATCGTCATCATTTTCATCTCCGCTTCCATAACTGGAGCGTAAGTCCGTCTCAAACTACCGTCACAGAGTTGTATCATATACTACCTGGGTTCAATTACGTGACTGCTAGCGTGAAAGTTGGGCAATTTCTTCCGAGCCATAACCTCTCTAGTGCTTGAGGGGGGTTTGAAAATTAAATGATGAATTATTTAGTATTAAAAAACATGTGAATAATAATTATTAATTTTTTGATAGATTAACCTGTTTTTTATTTGACCGAAGAAGTTGCTAGAAGGATTAGATTAAAAATAACGCTGACAAAAACATTATCTCTTTTACGAAAATGTTAACAAAATAAAAGTATGACAGCAGAAAATGTTTTCAATTTTTTTTCGTTGATATTTACGAATTTTTCGGACAATGAGTTATGTTTCATTCAAGCCGAATTCAATAATGAAAATTTCGACCTTTTACAAAAAAGTTACAAGATAAGCCATTTTATTCGAAAACTTGTATATTTTTTAAAATTTAAAGCAATAGAATGAGATAAATATTACAAAATAAGAAAATAATATTTAGTAGCTAATAATTATATTTTATGTGAAATCATAATACGCATCAAGAAAACGGAAAATACGAATAACCTTCATCATTGTTTTTTAAAAATAATATTTTCAAAAGAAGAGATATTCCAAATTATTTATTATCCAACAATTAATATTTTTTATCCAACAACATTCAATCAAGAACTGACAGTCGACCAAGAACTGGCAGTTACCAAAGTTCCTTCCTAAATGTCACCAGCTAGCTTGTTTCCTCTTTCCTACAATCTGGATCTCTTAAAAAAACAGATAAATATACACTTGTAATCTTCCCAATCCACACACAAACACAAACATAACACATGTTTCTAGAATGCAGCGTCCAGGCTGAACGTCACATAGTGCACTGATATCTACCGGTTATACTCTCCTGGATGTGATTACATAAAAAATATTCATGATAAAATGTAACGTAACCAAACTGAGCACAAATCAGCTGTTAGCTGTCGAATTAACTGTCACTGGAAAAAATATTTCTAATCCAAAAAGCAAACGTCAAAAATACGAAATAAACAATATTGACAATATTGAAGAGCTCTTGTCTTATTAAAGCATACGTATGTGTGTTACAGCTTAAATGGTTTTTTTATTATTTATATAAAATTTTATATATATTATCGTACATATATTGTTAGGAGAAACCTTGGTATGTCATACGACGAAATCAACTAGTGGTCTTCTTATCATCTGCATGTGCAAGAAAAACTCTTTTTTTTTTTAATTAATATCTTAATTTCAAGCTTTTTTTTCACACAAAATAACGCTCAAAAGCTTTTTTTTTCACACAAAATAACGCTCAAAAGCATATTGGATAAACTTACATAATAAGATTCCATTGAATTGAAATTTGAAAATAATAAAACTAAATTTAGTATAAATTGTTGGCCTTTATCTCTTAGTTCAGTAACTAATTCAAGGGTTGGCAAAAGTTAAACAAATTGGCAGTAAATAAAATTAATCGTCAGTAAACTAAATAAATTGGCAGTATTCACTGCGTAAGTATGAATGAGGTCAGTTATAAAGTCAAAATGGCAGTAATATATTAAATTTGTTATTTAAATGACAATTTTCCTTTTTTTTTTCTCCAGAATGATAACAACATAACATTTCAAAAATAAAACGTCTGAAATCTTCTTTCTTTAAATTAAATTTGTTTAATTTATTTTTATTTATACTTTTGAATTTAGCATTTTACGTACGAGAGTGAATAATTCAAGTTTACGTGCAATTTGGTAGATTTTGTCAACGTGAATTCCGCATGGGAATTTTCAACAGGAAGCTTCAGGAGAAAGTCGCTCCATTACCGGACGTCAAGCTTGCCGACACTTTCAAAAAGAGAATTTTCTATTAGACGGTCAAACGATCAGTCAAGGAACGCAGTGGAGTCTAGTTACTAGAACTCTACCCGCTTGAACAAACGAAGTAACATTATGAAACATTTTTTGTATCGAATTTAAAAAACTTGTGTAACGTGTGAAACATATAATTGTTTTTTTTTATAATTAGATCAATTTACACTTTAGATATTTTGGAAACATAATTTTTTACATAATTTTGTAATGTTTATTGTTTAAGTATTTTTTTTTCTCTAGTATTTTCTGGACGAGTTGATTTATTAGGCTGTATAAAGGAGTTGAATGTTGTTGTTGTTAGACCATTATATTCAAGCATTTATTTAGTAAACAAATACATCATACAAACATGAAATAACTGTGCTACGTTAGTACAAATACTGATATAATTTACTTTTGCATTTGATATAAAAATGTTAACATTACAATATCTTACGTTTTACCTTCAACACATGAAACACATATTGATATCAGCTTGATAAAGCTCTTGTAGGCCGATGCCGAAAAGCCTCGAAAAACGATCTTGTGTGTCTCATTTTTGTTCGCTGACCTGATATGCATATCCAGCGGTCGGGGAACCGGGGTAAATTACCCCAAATGGGGTTAAAATGTTTCTTTTGGGGTAATAAGCACAATTTTTCTATTAATAATTAAATATACATATACTATACATAAAATTATTTTTTCAACGCGTCAATCCAAACACAAAAATAACGGCAGAAGCGGGATGCGAACCGCGGACTTTGGAAACCAACTATGCCCAGGTATTCATACCGCTCAGCCGACTGGGCTATTACTGTGCCTGGACCGACTCACGTTGAAACTAGTATTCATGTCATTGTTATCATCGTATGATAGATGTCCCCATAGTATATAAAAAAAATAAATAAAAAAAATCCATAAAATTTATCTAGTTTGCTATTTCGTAAAGGTGTTAGTATTTTTACAAAATTAATCAATTCAGGTGTGTGCGTGAGAAGTAAGAGATAGGCGTTGTGTGTGTGCGTGCTTGCGTATCTTATATAATTATATATATTTTATTTTCCATGTATATTAATTCAATAAATATTTTTTATTTAAATATACATTGATTTTCTTCGTTTCATAATGGGGGGAAGGGGTAATATCGACTTACGCAAAAATATTGTTGGGTAATATCGACTTACGCAAAAATATTTTGGGTTAATGGTTAAAAAAGTTCCCCGACCGCTGTGCATATCTAATAATGTTAGTTTTAATTATATATAAAATTACACGGGGCTTGCATAAGCCATTTTATTTGTTATGACAGTTGCTCCATTTCATGTTGGTTCAACTGTCATCTTTAATTTGTTTTTTTGCCGTGATTACTTGGCGGCACCGCATGTCAGTGTTCCGGCAGTCGTCAGTTAGCCCCCGTTCGATCGGACAGCGAAAACGCCATGTAAAGGTCGGACGGGGAAATCAAGTCTTTATTCAAAATAAATGCGAATTCTGCTTCAAAAACAAGTTACTTTGCTTTGTGATCTGCTCCTGCATCCTTCCTCCACGCAGCCACATGATGACCCCGCGACTTATCGTCGTTTTTAAAGACGAGGGATGTCAATATGTAGATTTAAAAAGTAAGTATCTTAAAACAGTAAACATCATATACTTGATTTTTTTGTCCCTTTCATAAATTTAATAATGATACTCACAGCCTACGCTCGGTGTTTTTCTGCATGTAATCAAACAAACTGGAATACGCCTCTGTTTCTAAATTACTTGAAAAATCCTCGAAAAATTTCCTTGGCATGGCTTGAACACAATCGCTACTCATATAAAGGCATTATCAGATAAGGAAAGCTTCATTAAATATGCACATAAAATAATGTAAACAAGAAATGAAATGTGCGTAATTTTCACTTCGATACTCATAAATGGCGTCGCCTCAGAAACGAAAATAGATTTGGCGATATTATTTTAAGCAGTTCCACACAAGTCATGATCCGTGAATAGTGTTTTTGCGTAAAGTAAGAACGCCCGTAACATGATATGTATTATGAAAGGCATTATGCAAATGCGAACGGCTTGGGTTTCACTACAGACCGCTTACTTTCCGCCCCCTTTTCTATGTAAACACGTCCAACGATATACCGTCAGAAGGCCGAGAATGTGTCTAGTGGAAGCTTACATACTGAAGTCAGAGATTGAGGCTGACTTCATATACTGAAAAAAGACAAGGCTATAAAAGGTGTTTATATTTTCTAGTTTAACTGGAATTTTTCTTCCATACTCAGAGAAGAATGAAATTTTTGACGATATTATTTTTGACAAAGCTTTGTTGATGGTTTGAAAATCTTATCGATTGATAAGAGAGGGTCACCTACGTATTGTTCTTGCTTTAGAGAAAAAATAAAAACATAAATAGCTGTTAGGCCCGCTCTTGAACGTTGTCGTTCCTCACAAATCGTACCCCTAACGATATTGTATTTGTAAGCTCACACCACATTTTATGCCAGCATTGGCTCTTGTTTGATATTTGACAAACCACCACGAAGATAAAGAAGTATTAAACGATCAGTAAACTTTACAATATGATTATTTTGTCAACCCCTGGCAGCGTTTTCGTGTAAGCTTTTACGTAAAAAGTGTCAGTTTCACCGTGATGCCCTCATTCTCTTTCTTCCCAGTAGCCCCCCTCGAGCACTAAAACGTTACGTTAACTTCCAATTTTTATGTGCGGCAATAAAACGAAATATAGATTTCGATATTTTCCAAATTTTCTAGAGCGCGTATTGTATCATCAATAAACGATAACTCATATCTCGTACCGAAATACCGTCGATGTGATTACCATACCCATTATCCGATCTGCGAGCAAATATGTCGATCGAGTTAACATTACCATTATCCCGCCAAAGAGTAAATAAGTCGATATAGTGAAATATGTCAACGGAGTGATAATTTCAACTTTAGACAAGTCGTTAGTGATACAAAAGATGTCGACGTTCGTGAAGAGTATTGACCAGCGACGTTTTTATTTACTATTCAGGTCAATCACCTATTTTGCACCTATCGAGAGTACTTGGGGTGTTTCAGAATTATATGGACCTCGAAAAAAACTAAGTGGAAATCACGCACAGACAGCTTATCTATTAGATAGGGATTTCATTATAAATTTCTGTCCCTCTTCGCCGAAAATGATAATTTCTTGCTTTTTAACTAATCTTAGAGAAAACTTATATTTCATGTATAATTATATAATTACATGTTCAATAAACTAACACAGCTTCCAGAATACAAAAAAGTGTGATCACAATAGAACCCAGTATATTACAAACAATATAATTTGTGTTAATGTGTTAATTAATCGGTTAAAGTAATTTGATTCATAACGATTTACAATTATTTATGTTTATATTAACCTATTAATGATTTCAAAATTGGAATGAATATTTTTATTTCCATACCGGCTACTCTTGACTCGGCTATCAGGAGGGCGAGCTTATGTAACAAGTTTTTCGATTTTACAACGTTAGGCGAAAATAATAAGATGATACGATGCTAAATTTTGAAACGATCTGACTTAAAAATAACGATGAACGTTGTGAGGAATGGCGCAGTGTAGGAGTGATTTACAGATAGAACGTAGGTATGTAGTTCAGGTAGGAGTGTAATACTGGTTTGCGGTGCATCGCTTCAGCAGGTGTGGTTTCTATATTGCCCCTCTCCGTGCTATTCTTTGGTTTCACCTCTCACGTATCTGCGATACTTCACGGCGACATTTCCAAGAAAGAACCACCCACGCTTCAATTGTGATATCGGTATCGGAACTTTGTACCACGTCAATAGAAATTACATACATTACATGAATACATTATCAATAATTATTATCAATTTTGCGTGATTCGGAGTGACCTGGATGCGGAAGGCGGAGGATTGAAGAGGATGGAGACTAATGCGGGAGGCCTACGTTCAACAGTGGACGGACATAGGCTGATGATGATGATGATGATAAAAAGAACTCAAGTTGTGGAGGCTACTCGACGAATGGGCACACTCAAGTGGCAATGGGCAGGACATACCTGTCAAAGAGACGACGGTCGATGGGGAAGAAAAATGTGGAGCCCAAGAACTGGCAAACGAAGCTTTGGATGACCCCCTTGTAAGATGGACTGACGTCATCAGAAGAATTGCGGGAGTGGCCTGGATGCGGAAAATGGAGGATCAAAGAGGATAGAGACTCATGCGGGAGACCTACTACAGACGTTCAACAGTGGACGGATACAGGCTGGTGATGATAAATGTTAGGTCTTGCGCATGTGCGGTGCGCAGTACATTAAATATGGCGATCCGCAACCACCGCAATTGCCATCCTCGCGCTGACTTCCATAAAATTGACGAAAATTACAATATCGATCTATATTTACGGGTTAGTATTGAAGTAGTTAGGTTATTATAACATAATATTTTATTATGAAAAATATTACTATTTAAATCAAATGTTTAGAATTTCATATAAATTGTTTCTCGGTTTTCTATTGTCCGTTTATTATTTATTATAAGGATCTTAATAACGTTAAGGTTATCTATCAACTAACAATAGTCGGTGAATCTGCATAATTATAATGTTATATTAATTTATGTTAAAAAAAAGAAAATAAAAAAAAAGTTGAGGAAATATAAAACTTAGCTTCGATTTGAATTCGACATTTAATATGATGCTCAGCAAACGTATGTGTAAAATGTCACAGGTAATGGAACATACGAAGGTAAACGTTGTGGACGTGCATCCGTCTCTTGAACGTGCACATTCAGGAGTTTCATATCGCTAGATGTCAGGTACGTGGTACTGAAGTACGTGATACATTGCTTTGAAGCAAATTTAAATATCGTTGCATTTAAGTCCCGGATATTTTGCTGACGAACATTTAGCTGAATATTTCACCGAACGAACATTTTACCGAACATATTCTGAAACTATTTAAACAAAGTAAGATCAAATTCTGTTTATTTGTTTTTTCTACTAGGATAATACTCTTCACCGTCAAACAAATTAGAACATTATATTATGTAAATTGATTAAAATATTTTATTGTATACTAGCACAACTGAACACATCCGTCTTCGTAGTATCAATCCGGTGGATTGGTTTGCAGCAAGAAAATCTTGCATCTGGATCTCCACTCTACTTGATCTTCTGCAACCCTCTTTATCACAGAATAAGAGCTGCAACTCATGTCCTTGAACACTTGCTGCAAATACTCCCGTTTAAGCGATCTCTGCAGTTTCTACCCTCAACCATCCTTTCCACAATGTCGTGA
The DNA here is from genome assembly GCA_022606575.1 of Glossosoma conforme. Lineage (NCBI taxonomy): Eukaryota > Metazoa > Arthropoda > Insecta > Trichoptera > Glossosomatidae > Glossosoma > Glossosoma conforme. Next base: position 616,329 of record JAGTXR010000101.1, on the reverse strand, counting down.
AGAAGATCATCGTGGCGCATGATGTAACCGATCCTCTCTGAGATTGTTCTTACTGAAAACATTATAAATCGTAAATATAACTCAAATACGCATCAATTAAATACGTATTAAGTAAATAATTTGAATGCGTAATAAGTATTAAAGCTATAATTACTATCATTAAATGTCATTTGACTAGAAATTTGTCCTCGACGATGATTGTTATTCGACAATTGGATATACATTTCGGAATATGCAATACACCGTGGGTGGATTCGAACCCCGCATTTCCGATTGAAAGTCAACACTTTACCAGAACGCCCACTATTGATATCTCCTTGCGTACTTTTGAAAGGTTATGCTTATGTAGTGTCAATGAAAATAATGTAAAAAATAGGCTATGCTGAGCCAACAGATCTATTTTTAATTAAAGTAAAATTTGCGTTGTGGAGCACAGGGAGAGTGAAAACTACGTTCATAAAAGAATCTTTCAAGATATGACAGGGGAGTTTTCATATAATTACCTATGTAAAACATGTTACTTGTGTTTGTGGTAATTGTAAGACTCAAACTAGGAGAGATTGACGCAGGAGAACTCAAACTACTATTGTTTTAACAGCTGTATATATGTAGACAAAAGAAAATTTAACATAAAACAGCTGTATTTTCTTTAAACTTCTTGGGCTTGTCATCTTGATGGCAGTTTATAAACAATGTTTTCGCCATAAATCTGCTTTTCAGGAGCTTAAAATAAAGTTAAAAACGTGAGAATTTCGTCTTGATCTTGATATCCTGCGTCTTTAAAAAGGCGACTAGTCGCGGGTTCATCACGTGGCCGCGTGGAAGAAGGATGCAGGAGCAGAGCACAAAGCAAAATGAGTTGTTTTTGAAGCACAATTCACATTAATTTTGAATAAAGACGTGATTTCCTCGTCCGACCGCTATTTAACGTTTCGCTGGTCGGACGAGACTTGACTGACGACCGCCGGAACACTGTTACATGGAGCGCCGCCAAGATAATCACGGCAAAAAACAAATTAAAGATGATGGTTGAACCAACATGAAGTGAAGCAACTGTTATAACAAATAAAATGGCGTATGTAAACACCGTGTAATTTTATATAAAATTAAAATTAACGTTATTAGGTGTGCATGTCAGGCGAGCGAACAAAAATAAGAGACAAAATATCGTTTTTCGAGGCTTTTCAGCATAAGTCTAAAAGAACTATATCAAGCTGATATCAATCTGTTGTAACGGACTCCTGAGCGAAAAAAAAGTTTTTTATAATATTGTACCCCTTTTTATGAAACAGTTACTTTTCACCCAAGTTATATTTTATAAGCCTAAAGCAGAATGTGAAAACAATTTTTGTAATCCTTCTACGCATGTCTCTAGTAAGCGCTAACAGAATTGATTAATTCCCAGAATTTTTTTATGCGTGAGAAGCTATTCGTTTACCTATATTTGCCTTTTTACTATGTTTTATTTTCGCATGCGTACGTTATGCGATCATTTAAACCTTTTTTAATAATATATTTTATCTTTTTTAAAATATAATTTTGGCTCTTTTGTATTTCGACAAAAAATTATCAAAATTATTACATTTTATTACGAACTGATTTTCATGGTCGACGATTTTGTGAAGAAAACCTCTCCAATGGCGGTTGAAATATTGGTGCAAAAAATTTCGCCACACACGGCTTAACTGAAAAACCACAAAAACGAATCCGACCAAGAAAACCTACGAAATTATTTGAACTGCTTTAGTTAAATTTTCTAAGACATATAAAAGTTAATAGTCTTACACTGTTACATACAGAATTTGATTTGATTTTATACTTGGTGAATTCGGGTAAATGTTGCTAGTTCAGGTATTACATAAAATTTATGGAGTGTACATTTTTTTCGGTTCGAACTCGACTTTTTGCGTAATAATCGTGCGCTTTAATTGCTAGGGTATACTTGTAGAGTTCAGTATGCTTGGAGTATGTGAGGTCGTGTGTGAGATACATGCGAGTCCCTAGGTGACCGTTATACCTCCCACAAACACATTAACGAGTCTTTAACCCCACCTCGATGTTTTACGTATGAAGAAAATTCTTGCTTAAAATACTTCATTTGCTCCCGAACTGACGTTTTTTACTATTAGCTTACACTGAGGTTGTAAGAGTAAATTTCAATTAATTCAGTGACAAATAAACTAAATTAGAGAAACTATATTATACTCGCAATTGCCTTTAAAGGATGTACAACATAATAAATATTTATTTATTTCCCTTGTTTTTACATGGATCACGTTGAGTATGGCCTCTGTTTAGGAGACTGCAGTTAAGACTAAATCGTAGACTTCCTCCATCCGTCACTGTCAGGAGACATCGATAAAGAGTTGTATCTTGACATTCTACGCAACGCGATCCACGTAAAAACAAGGTTAGTAAATAAATATTTATTATTTACAATGGATCTCAAAGTGAATGCTGAAAACATTGAAAAAAAATCTACAGTCGTTTCATTGTGAAGCCATTATTATTTAAAAATTTAAATAATAAATTAAAACAATTTTGAATTTAAAATAAAATAAAAAAATACTCACGAATATACTCAGAAATATGATTAAGAATGTGATTTTTAATATTAGAGAAAATTTTAAGGTTATAAAAAATAATAAAAAAGGTGGATTATTTCGGCTTCTTGATTGATTGTTGATATACTCGAATAAGATAAAATATCGGCAGAAGCGGGATGCGAACCTGCGAGCCTTGGAACCAACCGTTGCTCATGTTCATTACCCTAGACCACTCGACCATCTTCTGCCCGAACTGTTGCGCGGAATAACTTGTATTTATACGATTGTTACCATCATATAAAGATAGGTGTCTCTATAGTTTATATTCAGAGTGTGTGCCTGTATATTATTATTTTTTATTATTCAATCAGTCAACATCTATTCACAAGCTTAATATTATTACTTTCCGACAGTTTATTTATTTTAGTAAGTACCACTCGGGTCTCGAACCGAACTGTAGATTGAATGGATGAGAAACAACTTTTTGTAAGTCCGACGCGGACTTTACAACCAGTCATTTACCTGTGTTACTGATGAACAATTTTACCTTCTTGATATTGTCTCAAGGTGACATTATTATATGGATTTTTAAATATTTATTAGAATATTAAATTTTAGGCATTACATATTCGGCACATGTCCTTTATCACATATTCTATTTCTGGAATTAATTATGTTAATTTTATCGTATGCATGCCGCGAATGACATTCACGAAGTATTACAACTCGCGTTTAACGAGGGAATGTGGTTTGTCATTACGGCAGAATGAAGTGATGTCGAGTGTCACTGCCGTACTGACAGGAAAAGACGGTCCGACAGCCTGTCAAAGCGCTTGTGCGATTTGTACAAAGCATAGGTGAGTTTCCATTTAATTATCAACCATTAAAAAAATATGCGTCACATACGACGAGCAACTGTGAATCTGATTCAATTATACAACTTTAAATATTTTCAAATTAGGCACATTAATAATATGAAATTAATAGTGAATTTTTTAGTTTGAATAATTTATTGAAAGGTTTTGTCTATTTTTTTTTACCATATCCGCTTCATATTTGGTACTGTAAGCTCAGATTGTCTATGTTTTGTCCCGAAGCACCTGTATACCCGAAGGTCCACATGGGAAAATATATGGTTTCCGGGACCCTCCAAGGTAAGAGCCCACAAACTTCAATATACTGCGACTGTAATACCACACATTTTAGATATTCAATGATCTTAATAATCAAATTTGAATGACGGACCGTCGATCAACCATAGATAAACACAGCGCTTAACCATAGTTAAAATATATCAATCATTATCGAATCCTTTATTATATTTTACCATTGCCACCTATAGTGAATCTCCTTCATTTGTATAAAAATATAGTTTTTAGAAATGTTGGTCATGAGTTGCAATTAGAATTAAATTTGCTATATTATAATAAATAAATTAATCACACCTTATTGGTATCAGGTATGGAATATATAAGAAATACTAGTAAATTATAAATTAGTTTTTTTTTTTTATGTAAACACATACAGGAGAATACCGACAGATGGTGATAGTAATTTTCTTGAAGTCTAATCTGTGGAATTCTATGACGCTTACCATGGTGTATATGGCTGAACGCTGCATGTGGAGTGTTGATCCGCCAACGTCATAGACTACAGCCCAAGATTCACGCATCATCCTTTATTATTACAGGAATCTACTATGAATGGGTGCTCTTCACGGGACGACTTTCGTCTACCACCAATTTTAATTGATAGGCTATGACTGACATTTTACGGGTGATGGATCAAATTCACACCAACCGGGGTATTTTAGAGCTCAGAAATCGATTAAAAATCCATTTATTTTTTAATCTCCGTCGGGGATCGAACCCACGACCTTTGGCTTGCAAAGCAAACGCTTTACCATTGAGCTATGATCACCGGCAGTTAAGCTAGATATTTTGATGCTACAGTAGTGAAAAATAATCTTTAAACGAAAGAGAAAAAACCAGCTAAATTGTTTTCTTTAAAAGCGTTTACAAATCATAAATTTGGTAAAGTGGTTACAAATAAATTGTATGTTCTATACTTTACGTTACTCAGAAAAAATGTAAAGAAGCACATGGGAGATTTATATTTTAAATTAGTTTCGAGATGAAGGTTATAAATTTATGGAACGGCGAAAATAGAAATCATGGTTATGCACTAGCACAGATAAGCACGTAACAAACACGATTAATAGATTTTTTAATGCTATTTTCTATAAATAGATTAAGGAAGAAAATATTAGAAAATATTTTTGTTGGTAAATGGTATATACGAAAAATGGAAATGTACATGAGTCTCTCGTACGTCAATGTAAAATATCTTAAAATCTAAGAATATTAATTTTAATACATTGCTCTCTGCGCATTGACGATTTTGATATTTTGTTTTTTTTTGCTTATAAATGTCACTTCTAAATTGACCAAAGAAAATAGCACATCTAAACGAAGATTTTTCATAAATCACAAAAATTAAGCTATATTCTACGTGAATCGAAACGTGAATAGGTTACCGCCTGTTGATTGCCGCATGTCGTTTGTTAAGTCAAATCGCCTCTAAGGATAAAATTGTTCAGGCCTTGTAAACGTCGGGCTAATTTTAAAAACTCTAATAAACAAAGCACTCAAAAACATGCTACAGATACTAAAGCTGCCTTCTCATTAAGTCCCCTTGGCTAGTATCGCACCACAAAACATAAGACGCAAAGTCATATGTGCCGAAGAAATGCGTAAGGTAATCAACCAACCGTCCCACTGCTTGTATAATCAGACACCCCCAACACCCGGAAGTCGCGAAGCAGCTTTCTGAGATCCACACAACCTCTCACATCTGGCCTTCAAAATGAGAGACTCTAGTTCTGGCAACAAGTCGCATCAGAGGATTTCATTACTCATTATCATTATTGTGCGACTGCGGAGACCGGCAGACCGCCTCACACCTAAGATCCTGCTCCATGTGCCCAACAAGCTGCACACTTCAAGACCTAATGCTAGGCATCACACGGGCTATCGATGTTGCCAGATACTGGGTAGAAATAATTTGACCTCGCTGACACGAAGAAGAAGATTAAGTCCTCAGGCTCTTAACCGGGAGTTCATCGGGAGCCATATATATATTTTTCCAGGTAGACTTTGGGCGCGTATATATCTTGGGCAGTGGCACCTGACAGAGCTGGTATGGACAGTGACAACTGACAGAACTGAGTGGCAGTAATTTGAGGAGACCACACGTTCCAGATATGAGAAAAAAGTACTTAAGAAAAAATTCGAGATATTCTATTTCTTTCAAAAATTGTCAAAAGTACTCCCTTTGACTGAAATTCACGTGACGCATGTGAGTTTACTGTCTATGACGGGATGCGTTATAGTTTTCGCCAAATTGAGAGAAATTTTTAGGACCTACCACGCGTAAAACAGTACATAAAAATATTGAACAGAAATTCAATGTTAGATTCAATGCTTTGAGGATGTAGCCACTGTGTAATTTAGGTGAAACGTCTTGTGGAAGTTGAAGAGAGTGTTGAGGCATAATGGTATAGAAAAATACTGCTTCTGAAAGCCGTCAGGAACAATGACATAGCTTCGAGTGCAGAGATGTTTTGGGACGAGGAAAGTATAACGGCTTCTGGCATGTGATATTATTTTGTGGTGATAAAATACTCCAGCAAAGGAGCTGCTTTGGAAGAATAAAAATAAGTTTTTCGTCATATTTCAGTAGTAGGGAGATGGCAAAGTTTGTGAATTAATGTTTTCTTTGGTATGACGTAGGTGGAGCATTTTATATAACAAACAGTATTAGAATTAAATAGCTCAGCCGGGCAATGTCGTGACTTTTCCATCGGGCCGTCTATTTCTTCGCTTGTGAAATCGCAAAGCTAAGCATTATGTACTAAATTATGTTGATATTATGTTAATTTCGGACCAGATATTAGCGTTATTTTCTGTACTCGTGTGTATATTATTATAGGTTCTCGTTATAATGTAATATGATCGGTTGTGAGCACTATTAACAAAATTATTTTTATTTTAAATGCGGAAAATAACTAATTTTACAAAGTATAAATTAATCGTAATAACACTTCTTATTAAGTAAACATAGCTTAACAATGAGAGTTATATTGTTATTAAGAGAAGCAAAAGATGTATCGATGCGTTAGTTCATACAGTATAAAAACGCTTTTTCCTGAATGAAAATTTTATATTACAAAAAAAAATGCAAAAAATATAAATATTGGTCTTTCGTTTATGTAAAAAACTCGTGACAATCTTTAATTTGAACAAAATTTAATTAATAATTTTCTGTAGTAAATTCACCCTCATTAACTGATAAATGAATTACTGTTCAGTATTCTTAACACAATAATATCAATTAAATTAATAAAACATAACGTGGGCAATATTCAGCTAAGAAATAGCTATATAAACTATTTGACGATAGCGCTTTTTCGGTGAATTTGTTATATTTGAGATACCTGTATAATACAGGTATATGGTCTACGTGGGCGTATTTTAATTTAATGGGACTTAAATCAATTGCGTCCAATTAGTTGATGTGACGGTTCACCTGTCGGGCTCAGCCACTAGAGTCAGTGGTCGGTTCTCTGGGGGCGGTGGGCGGAAAGTGGTGGGTAGTAAAATGGGTAGTAAAGTAGGCAGTAGAGTAGGTGGCTCAAGTGGGCGGAACTACGTGACTGCATTGGGTAAAATTGAAGTGCAACACTACTGCACTGATGTGAGAGGGACTACTGAAACCGCAGCATGGATTGTGGTCATGTGAAATTCATCCACCAATGTAAATAACTCAAAATCGAAGTTAAGCAACATTGGATGTGAATTGCACTTGGAAATGTGACCGCACATTTAAAAAGAAAATACATAAGGGAGTCCACGATATTTGTTTTTGACAAGTTTGGCAGTACGATGGGTAATATATATAATCGTGTCGGAAACAACAGGGTCAGATCCTGTCTGCCCAGAAGTGGGCGACGTCGATGGCGTTACTTCTGGCCATCATCAGGTCTTCCTGGGTGCAGCCACTCGGGCACAGCGCACACTCCAGAAGGTGTGACAGGGTCTGCTCCACGCCGCAGTCACATTCAGTCGGTCCGCTGTAAAACTGCCAGGCCCTCATTTGTGTCCTCGTCTTGCATACTCCGGTCCGAAGTCTGTTAAGGGACCTCCATATATTCCACCCTTGGTCATGTCCAGGGGCTAGGTCCTCTTTCGGGGCAATCCAAGTATTCCCCTCAGTTGCGCTTCTCCACATGTTCAGCCGCAGGGTGGCCTCAGGTATCTCCAGTTCCGTTGTCGACTGTAGGAAACTTCTTCTTGATTTGAGCCGTGTAGTTATCTTTTGGTACCCAAACATAGGGTGGAGTGCGTCGTGGGTTGCTTTGGTGAGTTCCTTCTTGGTAGTAACTTCTCGCCGTATGTTTGGTGGGGCAATGCCCGAGAGTTGATATAGCTTTGATATTGGGGTAGGTTTTAGGCACCCCGTAACCACCCGGCACGTTTCATTCAGAGCAATATCCATTTTCTTGGTATGGGTAATAGAGTTGTGCAATAACATAAATTGACTGATTTACTTAAAAAAATACTTGTGGGAGAAAACAGATGCTGGAAGAAAACTCCAAATCGTGCATGTCCTGTTATAAAAAGTGTCGCAAAAACTGATCACTTAGTCGAAATTTTTGTATGTCAACTGTATACGGATGCTCTAAATGAGTTACACAGATCTAACGTTGTTTAATAAGTGTAAATGGATTCAGTTGAAACAGTTTGAAAGATCTGAACGTATCCAAGATAATAGCGATAGGAATGGCGTATTAAGCCGACTGAACTGGTTAGAGATCATATGTTGGGGCTTATGTTAATGACGATGAATTAAGCAACGTGTTTTACTTACAATTGGTTATTTAAAACCGGAGTCGGTAGAACAAAGACAACCTCGAGCGGTGGGGAATGCTTCAATAGAGATAGTCAGTGTTGTGTGATTTTTGAGACATACATCCTGCCCCATGTGCGACGACTAGCTGCACATCAATATCTAATGCTGGTCAGTGTATGAGCCATCAATGTTGCCAGATATTAAGCGGAAACAATTTGAAGTCGCTGACACGAAGAAGAAGATGACATTGGTTGGCTTGACTCGCTCCTTACGGCAGTTGTTTTTATTCATATTCTTAATATTGAAGGTCGTCAAAAATTATAGAGAAACTGTAATCAGCAAAAATCTGCTTATTGAGAAGACTTGGTGGTTGACAAGGATAAATGCAGCTTAGAGCGTTGTTTGGCGGTAGTTTTTGGTGACCATATCCTCCAGCTTGGTGGCGGACATTGAGTACTGATTATAAATATATAAGACAAGTTTATAAAGCCCTATGATCAAACGGTCGCTACGCGTGGGTTGGCTCTATGCTTGTCACGTATGTAATATTGTTACTGCGATTACGGTAGCTCTACCGCAATGTCCCACAAGCTCCGGGAACAATAGACGGAAGCTGGGAGGCACATTGTCCGTAGATTAGCACCGGGACGTCCATTAAATCAAATTATCCACGTTCACAAATCCTGCAATTTCATGACAATATTAACACCACCGTCTTTCACACCTGTATTTCTGAAATATTCTATTTGAAACAATGTTTTTACATAATTTTTCAATAAATCGCACTTCATTTAAAAAAAATCTATTATATTATAGATTAATAATCACGCAATGCTCTATTTTAAGTTTAAACGTATTTTGCTATTATAAATTAGTGCATTTAAACCAATATTTCATATAATATAATATGAACACTAGCAATAATGTTTTATTATTGTAAAGGGTTATGTTTTAACTGTCAAATCACGCTTACATATATTTTTTAGATGGGTTGAAGTGCGTATTTTCCGTTTACACCAAGCAAATTAGAAACTATAAGAATAAAATCAACGAATGTTTGTTTACGATGCGATGTAATGGGTTCGGTTCCCGACTCAATTAGAAAACTTCTTTATATGTAAATATATTTATAGTAAGCTGTCAATACTCTCCGTTAGTGTGAAATTGATATGCTATCCGTATTAGTACATATAACATTAATCCATATTGGTGGTTGAGGAAAGTCGTCCGCAAACACCATTTAAGCATAGGCGACATTTCTACGATAGAAACAATATTTAACAAAGAATTATCATTTTAGTCGTCAATTTTTACTGTTGCTACGATAGATATCACAATAGTTGAATTATACCAGTAAGCGGTTTAGTTATATACTAGTATATAATATGAATCCATTATCATTTATTATCAATTACATTATATTAAAATTTAGATTACCATGCTTTTTCTGTATACGAGGCGACCTTCAGCGAAGAAGTCAAAAAGTCCAAATTTTAAATTCTGAACTACTAACTCTTACACCCACGTTTGGTGTTGCTCACCAAGGCACGTTAATTGTATAACGAGAAAGTACTCCGAAAACAATGCCTTGGTAAGTGCTCCCAAGGAGCGCAGGTACAAGGTGACCGGCCCGGGCGCCTTAAGCCCCAAAAAAAAGGTAGATTGCCCAACGAGATACTTTTAAATAAAAAAATTCTATTATAGTTGTGTCGACTTACAAAATCGGTAGATTGAGAGTATAAATAATGTTTGCAAAAGATGGTGTTTTTAAATGTGTATTTTTTCAAAGAAAGGCATTTTTGGTAAAAAAATATGTTCTGGAAAATGCAAATGGATCTCTTAGATAAATAGTAAATAGCAATATTAAATTTTCTACAGTTGAAGTTTAGTTTGTGTTGTTGTTAGTAAATGGTTTAGGCGCTATGAACACGAAACTTTCTAAATACGCTCGAGACCACTTAAATAGAATACTACATAAATCCGTTGGTCTACCAAATACACGTGATTGTGTGAGCTGCATAAAAATGGCAAGACAATATACAGAAAGAACCGCAGGAGACACCATCAACAAATGAAGCAGAACACTTTAGGGTGAAGATCTAAAAGAACGAATAAGTTTTCAGTCTAGATCGTAAAACAAGATTAGGCTTCGCAATAACAAGGATCGCATGAGATCAATATTTATTTTTCTTTCGTGTCCATAAAAAGTTAATAAATTAAGCGAACGCATCGCGACTACCGAGACGTATTTTCGTAGTAGAGCCAGACGGAGAGAAAAAAATCACCGTTTTCATAAATAAGTTTTTCGCCAGACGGAATGGAAAAAGCTCATAAATGAAGCTTTACTCTGCGATGGTTAGGGATAAAGCTCATCGTCTGTGGCCTTGCGACTTTTCTGGGAAGTGATTTGTTTTGTCATCTTTAGTTGTGCTGTTTGATGGCGTGTTACGACTTTCTGTATAGTTGTGGGAGACGAATGTGATGCTGTGTATCAGTGCGTAGTCGACATACGAGTATATCGTTCTCGTTTGTATGTTGATGAACCAACGATAAACTTCCACTTTCCGTCTCAAAGTAAATAGTTATACAGAATTCTGAAAATCTTGACTGAAATAAAAATATCTCAATATTTTGCCCAAATTACATTTAGTTAAACCTCGATACAACGGAAAAATTGGGAGAAAGAGATTTCCATTGAAACTAAAAATCCATTTGTTATGTAATTCAAATTTATGAAATATAAAATGAACACAAGATGCGTCCATTCATTTAAAGTACGTAGGTAAAACTGCTATAACATTTCTGCGTCGAAACCTACGCGTTAAAGGAACCTTAACGTAATCCTATAACGTAATATTTCTTAGGTGCAGTCTACGAGCAGGATGGCATGATGTCTCAATTTTTAACGCTAGATGTATGACGTGTATCGACGATAATCATGGTGGCTTAAAATGCTTATATGCAGCAATAATAAAATTTAAGTATAATATTAAAAAGACGGTTTTATTTTTGATCGGATTTTTTATTAAATGGTAATTAAAGACTTTTGCCAAATTGTGTGTTCATATAATTAAAACTGTGAGTAATGGTGAAATATAATGTTATAACTACATTATTCACTTTGAGATACATTTTAATGTTAAATATGTAAGAATTCCATACCTCGTTTTAACATCGGCGAAACTGCAATCACCCATCACGTGAAACAGTGCTCAGTGTGATCCAAGTTAAAATAAGGTATGACATTCTTATCTATGAAATAAAGAGCAATCAGGTATTCTTCTATTCTACTGTTGGTAAGGATATGCTGCAATAAAGTATTAACTACACCTGGATTGTGTTTATTTTTTTTAAATTTCCTTTTGTCATAAAATGGAATCAAAAGCGATACAGTAATTTCGAGATTTTAGTCTCGATTCGTTTATATATATATATATATATATTGATATTGTGGCTTTTGGGTTTAACCGTGCGTGGCAAACTTCCTTCAACCAATATTTCGACCGCCAACTCAAAACTAAATAAATCATAAATACTGAAGAAGACCCCTGCAATGGCGGTCGAAATATTGGTTGAAGGAAGTTCGCCACATATGGCTAAGCCCAAAAGCCACAATATCAAATCTGGCCGTGAAAACCTAAGAAGTTATATATTGTATTAACGAATTTCTCAATATATATATCTATTTTATAAATAAAGTTAACAACATTATTTAGTACAGATATTTTTTATTTTTCACAATTTCCCGGAATGCGTTTTCTTCCTTTCGGTTCGCGCTGGGTTTTCGTAAATAAGTTATTCATGCCCGGCCCAGATTCGACCAAAACGCTCTCCGATTTAATATTGAATAATTTCGTTTTTTTATGTGGACTTTTGCAATCCGATCCTGAAGAAGTTAGTTTTATCAATAAAACGTGTTTTTGTTTGCAAATATCATGTATGTTATAGCAAAACTACAATCAAGTATTGTTCAGTGAACTGAGAACAAATAATGGTGCATTTATGCCAAACGAACTAAGAACTAGAGCATGAATATAGATTTATAGAAGTGTGTAAGGTTTTGTTTTAACCTGTCAACCCTGCGGCGTTTATACCTAAGTCGTAAGAAATTTCAACGAGAATGGATAGAGTTACGTTAGAATAAGTATTTATATTTTTCACCTAGCAAATTCGTGTATTTGCCAATAAACGCGTGTTTAGTGTTTCAGACATTTGTCAACAATATTATGAAAGTTTTTTCGTGTGAACAGAACGGAATTTCTTTGATCAGATTGACAGCTTTTCTCTTCTGTGATATTAGCTGAAAAATATGCTGAAAGATCAGAATTCTTATAAAAAACTGCACTTAAATATGAGAGTTTGTCTTAGTATGTCAAATAATACATGTCAAATGTTATTGTAAAGATTTTTAGAAAATAAATTAATATACTATTAATATACGGAATGTTTAAGAAGAGTATTGACAACCATTAGTCAACATTATTAAATGCTACTCATATTTACTAAATTAAAAAACAAAGCGATAATTTATATATTTTTTATTTAACAAAATTAATAATACTCATAGGATAATGAATTTTGTGGCAAACGATATCACAAGTAAGAGGCAACAATATGCAAAAATGACTTAATTAAAGTACTAAAAATACGTGCTCTCTATAAAGTCATACCAGTAGGCATTTAATAAATCCCAATAAAATTATATTATAGTGAAATTATTATAATTTGCTTCTCTGAGTCATAAAATTAATTATACTCATATTAAGGTTATTTTTTTAAATATTTTGCATTAATACAACAAGTTAAAGAATTCTATGGCTTAAGTAGTAAATATTTTACTTGAAAAAAAAAACAATATCATCAAAAGCATTACAACAATGGACATAAAATCAAGACCGGTTTTCAGCATACAAATTGAATAAATGAATTTTAATTTGCATGAAACAACTTATATTTTTGGTACTAAGCTGTTCTTGTACAGCGTGTACAAAACCTTTTTCTACACATAGAATATAGCTTTTCGTTAATTACAATGTAATAAGTGTTGAGCTATTTTCGATTTAATCGATATTGGAAGTTATATTTTAAGACATCAACGGATCGCTTACTAACGCCATTTGATTGGACATCTGATTTGATAAGATTGATTATTGAAAGTATGGTTACACTGGAGTAACACCATCGCCCACTTTATTTATTTCGTGAAAGCTTATTCAAAAGAATGCCGGCAGAGAAAGAATGAGAAACGAAAGAAAAGGATTAAAACAGAAGAAAATAAAAGGTTTTTTATATTTGTAGCATTTATTTTGAAATCCATTTAGATATTAATATCTCAAAGCATATGTAAAAACAATCGATTCTGATCAACTTCACACATGGTACACTCTTACCCCACGTTTTATCTGTTCTCATCATTTCTTTATTAAAAAAATAAATGTGTATGCTTAAATATAAATGAACAATAAAGGAAACATATTGAACAAATAACAAATATTATTATCACATAAAAAATAAACATACGAAAGTATGTTTATTTTCCGATACTCCGATTTTATCTTATTACCAATATTGTTCAGATGACTTTTGTTCATCTTTTGAACGTTTGGCTAACACTCCGTCTCTTGAAAGCCACTCGCACATTTTTCTTTGCCATTGACCGTTGTTTCTTCGGCAGATAATTCCCATCGATTTCCAGACCAGAGAATGCCTTCTATTTTAGTAGCTTCAATTACTTGGTATACAATGTCTTCATTTAATTTTTTTGCTTAAAGTTTTACAAATAGTGCCTAGTTGTACACTACGAGGATAAATTTATTTTGCGATTTTTATTTTCCTTATTGGATTACTTGCTCATTTAGTGAGAGAATGCTCCTTCCATATATTCTTTAAATTCATGATACAGATCTTTAATCTTCTTTCATTGTAGCATTGTCTTATTTACGGCTGTGAATCTTGGCATCTCACCAAGAACCAATGCAGCCGTATAATAGGATTCGAGAACAGATGGCTGCGTAGAATACTGACGGAACGTTGGTTTGAATTTGCGAGTAATTATGAGATGTGAGAGCGGACAAGGCAACCTTTTATAGTACAGTCCATCAAGAGCCGAAGGAAGACATGGCCGTCGGGAACTATTCATAGAATATACTCGGCGGAGCTGCGGGAGGTGGAGCTGATTTGGGATGAGGCGAAGACTATGGCGCCTGATAGAGCCTTGTGGCGGCAGTTCCTGAATGCCATATGCTCCTGTTAGGGCAGCAGACATGGTATTATGATGACGATGATGATTGTAACACTTTAATGCTATGGCCGAAACTATAAAGAGGTTAAATATATTTAAGTTTTGGGATTTGAATCCGAAACTGCTCAGAAAACAGTCGAACGTGTTACCCCTTTCCGTATTACTCCTTTTGATTGGACATCAGATTTTATAAGATTGATTGTTCAGGAGATAGGCGGATGGTTTCTTCATCGCCCGCCCACACTCGCCTTCACACAACGCCCACTCTTTCAAGTGGGCGGGCGATGCAGTGCGCGCAATATAAGAGTATAATCGCTTTTAAACACATACAAGAGAACTCTTCCAGACAATGATGCAGAGGTATCGGTAATGGTGGATGACGACAATGTTTATAAGCTCTGTATATGAAGTGCTTATCGAATATTGTTACTATAGAAACCCAGTAATTATGCATCGTACCCAAAACACATTTTTAACTCACGGATCATGTAATTATTTGGAGCCCATTCTTGCAACAAAACCTCCAACTGAACCGCCATATTTAGTGTGGTCTTCCAAAGGGTGGTAATGCCTCTTTAGCGTGGTCGTATTAAGAGTGGTATTTTGTCAGCAGCTGGGTTCACCATTTTTTCGCAACAATGTTTTAAAACGTCATATCTCTAGTACCACCTTCTTGATCTTCACCATCGTTCTACATCTTTAATGCCGCAAGTTTTTCTAATTTTTGCATTTATTACGTTGTATCAGATTGCCTTTTCTCATTGTAACGAATTCACAAGTGTTGGTTCACAGTTACATCCATGTTTAAGAAGTATGTAAAGTAATTAACTTTTACTACCAAAATCGCTCCTTAGACGGAATTTGTGATTACCGCGAATACCACCATAAAGTACATAGTTCAAAGGCTATATTTTGAACCCCGTTGATTAAATTAAATGTACAGCTACCGACATTCTTCGTAATACAAGGATTGTGAATGAAATAAAAAGTGTAATCTCGAGTCCTCGATTAATTAGCACTAAGAAACGCTTAATCCTACTTCGTATCTGTACCTTCAAGTACAATTTGCGTCATTAACTGCAGTGAAAATACGAGAACTGGCGTATCAACATAGCAATCTTGTTAATCTTATTAATTTATAAATAAGTTAATAAATAAATGTGCATTTAGATTTGCAAGGAATTTGAACACAAGTTCGTTCGCAAGCCAGCAGATCGCTTTGATTTCACAGCCACACTCCGAAGTGAAGTGAGTGTTATGTTTAAAACGCCATCCACCCCCGTCTTCTCATATAAACCAAATTGTTTACGTAAGACTCAACATTAAAGGGGTCGTAAAACTTTTACCGTCGACGCGACACTCATAAATGTTTAATTAGCAATTTAACAAGTTGCCAAGTCCGATTAAAAGTGGTCGGAAAGGGTACTCTGTCTCCGGTGCGAGATTGCCAATGAAAAACGAAAATAATGAAATTATTAATTAATCAAATTCGCATAAAAATACCGCAAAATAACGAACATTCGCAGTATCAACGATCACTAAGAATTAAATTTATGAAATTATGTGATACACTGATACTGTTCAATATTTAAATAACAATGCATGTACGATATGGAAAAGAAAAAAAAAAGATTTTGGTTGAATAAACAAGTTGAAATAATAACTTACTCTGATGCTTTTTTTTAGTCAGGTAATTTGGTGTATTACGTTAATGTTATAATTAATGGGTAGTAGGTTGCCGACTGCTGCTAAAGATGATCAAGCTGTGGCGCATCATATTTAGTTACTGATGATAGACTCACTACAGTAGTAATATACAATACAATAGACAGTAATATGTATTTTATACAAATGTATTGTAAATAACCCACACACAAATACGAACACAACACACGTTTCCCGCATGCAGCGCCATAGAGTGCACTGGTCTTGACCGGGTGTGCTCTCCTGCATGCGTTTACATAAAAAATTATAATATTTATTGAAAAAAATCCTAACGGCTTTTAATGTATCAAGAAATAAACTAATCATGATATTTTAAATAATTTACTCAAGTCGATAAATTAATAATACATTTTTTTTGTATTCCATATTCATCTCTTATTAAATTACTCACTGAGCAACTCTTACGTCTAACCTGCAATCAATGGAACACAGGCGTAAGATTGGTTCACTTAATCTTTTCTTACCGTTATTACCACGGTCACTGCTCTTCGGAACTTAAATGACTAATTCCTCCTGCATCAACCCACAACTGACAAATTCGTCTTGCCGAACATCCATTCACGGTTAATGTGTGTCGACCAAGAACTGGCAGATTCCAAAGTTCCTTCCTCAATGCCACCGGTAAGCTTTGGAATGCTCTTCCAGCGTCTGTGTTTTCTCTTTCCTACAATCTGGATCTCTTCAAGAAAAAAATAAATATACACTTGAAATCTCTCAAGCCCACACACAAACACGAACACAACACACGTCTCCCGCATGCAGCGTCCAGCTTCCCTGGATGAGCGTCATAGAGTGCACTGGTGGTGACCGGTTGTGCTCTCCTGCATGCGATTAAATAAAAAAATAATCTTATTTATGTCATCTCTTAACTTCTAAGCGTCAACTTTAGTCAAATATGTTGTTTTTTAACATATATAATAGTTTGTGAATGAGATTACGAATCATGATTTTCTATTTTTGTTTAATCTTAGTTGAGTTTTGATCCCGCGATATCACATAATAGTACCATACGGTGATTTGCTAAGTAGTATTTTGCAAAACCAATAAACCTTTTGATCGGTTATAGATAATGTTAAGTTACCTTATGTTCAATAGAAATAAGTGTATTCGCCGTAAAATTATTTTACTGCTGGTAGGGGTTAGCCTAATAAAGCCTACTAAGGTTTCAGGACGAATTTATTCAACGTGTTTAAAGGGCGCTTTTGAAGTCGATAAAAAAAACAATTCTCCAGCAGAATTATTATTTTGCAAGACGTAAATATTTTATTGCCACGCAAATAATTTCATGAGTATTTTCATAATATCGCTTTCAAATAAACTTGAGCCCTGTAAAACCCGAGACCGGGACGCTTTCGTATCTTTGAAGGTTCAAATACATAAAACATGTACATCTTAACGTTTTTATTATGAGCTGCGGTGACGTTTAAAGCCTATGAATGTACATATTCTTATATATTTGCATTGGATTACGTTAAATTCAAGAGCCTTTTAAGATACTGCCACGCGAAAATTATTAATTTAACTATTCATCCTCCATAACAGCCTTGTAATTAGCAAATTTAGCTAAGTAAATTGCTGTAATAATAAGGATGGTGCTCGAATGTCAGGCTG
Organism: Glossosoma conforme; assembly: GCA_022606575.1. Classification (NCBI taxonomy): domain Eukaryota; kingdom Metazoa; phylum Arthropoda; class Insecta; order Trichoptera; family Glossosomatidae; genus Glossosoma; species Glossosoma conforme. The sequence continues at coordinate 598,296 of JAGTXR010000101.1, read as the reverse complement.
TAGTCAATGACGTTGGCGAATCAACACTCCGTATGCAGAGCTGAGTCACATGCACCATGGTAAGTGTCATAGAATTCCACAGATAAGGCTTCAGAATCACTATTACCATCTGTCGGTATTCTCCTGTATGTGCTTACATAAAAAAAATATTGTGGCAAAAAGTTACGACCATTTTTTTTTACCATATACATATAGTCCATATTGGGACATATGGACACCGCAAATTACTTTTTCACAGTTGTGAAAGCTCAGATTTATCTCTGATCCTGGAAGTCCACGTGGGAACATAGATGGTTCCGGGAGTCTCCAGGGCAAGAGCCCGTGAAGTTGCATAAACTGCAGCTTAGTACCAAGAAATATTTGGGTGTTCGATAACGACCATATAATATAGTTTTAAAGCGCATGTGAAAGAAAAAAGGGTTATTAGATCTACGGAATATAAACGAAAAATTTCTGAAAAGAATGCTTAAAGGTTTACACCAATGACTAAATAATGTAGATTGAGGAAACAATGAAACGCCGCTATTGAATAATAACTATTATCAATATTGTATTATAAATTAATGGTTTTCGTGTATATTGATTGGAGTAGTGAAATTTATACATCGAAGTAAAAATATTTAAGTAAGTATAATAATAAATCGATATTCACAGTGGTAGAGTTTTTAAAGTAAAATTGTTAAATTTTATAGAGCAACGCTGTTTACAAATACAAAGTTAGAAAAATAACGACATTATTTGTAAAGAAGAGAAAAAAAAACAGTTTGAAGAACAACCTTTAATCCATCGTTTTTGATCCCAGTTTATACTTGTGGAGCTTAAAGCACTCAATTTAGTACAACGGCAATGGCGCTCCTAAATGGCCTACCAGCACACCTCGATCCTTTTCTTCCATCTTTTCCTCTTTTGTCGATGGTATTGTCTCCTAGATCTCTGTGATCTTTGACACGTGTCATCTTTTCTTCTGTTATGTTGCTTTTTCTCTTTTGTATGTATTGTATGTTTATGTATACTCTATGTTTCTTATTATATTATTATATGCACCTTGGAACTGCGGTTCTGTTAAATGAATAAATAAAAGTAGATTACTTTGTATATTTTCAGTTATTATGAAGTTAAATGCCTTCACTATAAAAGTGTATATTATTAAACCAAAATCGTTATATTACTCCAAATAAGCGGAAGCAGAAAGTTTTTCTGTAAGCACCACCAATAACAGCTGACTCCACTTAGCTATTTAATTCAACGGTTTATGTACGCTATATACTATGTTGCATGTACGATGAGTAAATGTTTTGATATTGTATTATTAGGTAAGGTTTCCTGAGTATTTCTACTGCTGCGGTATCCTATTTTTTTACATTTCAAGCATTTTACAATCAACTTATATCAGCTTGATATAGGCTTTGCAGTGTGGTATTTTTTTTGAGTAAGTTTATTCAACACTATTCTGTAAATTAGAAAAAAAACCCTTTAATGAGTTCATTTTATCGAGGGTCGACTGTATTTTAAATTGCATACATATTTGAATGGTATAAATGAAATATAAAATGCGTGTATAGATGAGTATATTGCATTGTAGGTCTATAAAAATGGCCGGTCTCATTTGTATTCCAGAACAATCTGGCCAAGCAATCGCTGCCGTAACTGTACAGCGTACCGAGAACACTCTCATTGTAATAATGCGGCCTCAGTTGTAACCGCTCGTAATGGGGTAGAAAACGAATGTGACAACTTTTCACTCGTATATCACGCGAATGTTTAAATTTGCAGCGCTTTCTGCCGTTTTTTTTCCTCCGCTCCGGGCGAATCTTATAAATAAGTCTCGGTGCGCGGGTGGACATTTGTTTTCATTAGGTCGGAGCTTGTTTACGGTCGCGGCAAGGCAAATTGAAAACTCAAAGGCGAAACTTTGACAATTCTAGGGACCGGAGACAATGGCGCGGCCACGCAGAAGGCTGCGAGCTTCCAAACACCGGTCCGATCAAAATAAAGTCTTCCTTACCGCGACCGGAAAATAGGTTTCTCTTAACCTAACCTTACCAATTGCCTACGTTCAACTTTTATGACACAATATTTTTTAACAAGTAATGCATATACCAACTTAGTAAATGAAACGTTGATTCTTCCTATTCTTTGTGTCAGCGACGTCAAATTATTTTTGCCCAGTGTCTGGCAACATCGATAGCTCGTGTGTTGCCCGGCATTAGGTCCTGAGATGTGCAGTTTGTTGGGCGCATGGATCAGGATCTTAGGTGTGAGGTGTCTCCACAGTCGCACAATAGTGACTCTCCCTATTGAAGCATTCGCCACCACTCGAAGTTGTCTTTTGTTGTACCAACTCCGGTTCTTAATCTGTTCAGGGATTTCCAGGTCCGCCAGTCAAGGTTCTTGCCAGTTGGGAGGCCTTAGAATCTTAATAATATGAAATACGTACTTTTAATTTACAACAAAGCGACATCTGTAATAATACGAAAGTATCAATAATATAAGTACGTAAAAAATTCTCGAGTCTTAAGGTGGAAGAATTGGTCATGGTTGATTGCGCTGTGTATAAAATAGAACTCGAAGGCATAGTTCGTGGTTCGAACGCCAGCGTCTGCCGTTTCTTTTTCTCTGAAATTGACGAGAGAAATGACGTGCAATATAATATTTGATGTAAATTTATAAGTTTGTATCAATTTATTGAATTATTAGTTATTAAATAAATTATTATTGATAAGAGTATTCAAATATATTGTAAAAAATAAACATTAGTCGAATCTGAGACAGTATAATCATGAGCTCTCAGCTGATTGACTGAGGAGACCTGCAGACCGCCTCACACCTAAGATGCTGCTCCATGTGCCCAACAAGCTGGACATCTCAGGACCTAATTCTGGGCAACACACGAGCTATCGATGTTGCCAGATACTGGGAAAAAATAATTTGACGTCGCTGACACAAAGAAGGAAGGAGCTGATTGACTTTATTAGCTTTTCGAGTCATTTGAGAAAAAATAATACATTTTACGAGTATATTAATAAAGTATTACGTATTGTATAAGACGACATATTCGATGATTTGTATGCAGAGTTATATTCGTAAGTAAGCTTAAAATGCCGCGGCCGGCCGTACGGCGGCGTCGCGCTGTTCTGGAGAAAGGCGGCCCTGCTCGACGTGCCGGTAGTGATGTGTAGCAGTGCGCGTATTCAAATATTTATCAGTTAGAATTCGGAGTAGTACGATAATAAAAATCAAATTTCAACTCAACTCAACCTAACCGTATTTAAACTTAACTTAACTAACCTTTTTACAACCTGTCAAAAAAAACTGACCATAAACTGATTATAATTCTAACCAGAAATTGATTCAAGCTCTGACTAATTAATTTGTTGCCTATTTAAATTCCGAGTTAGGATTGAATATTATTCTGACCAAAATTTTTATTCAAATTTGGATCTAAGATTGATCATTATTTCAAATATTTATTATGTTCCATTCTGAAAATTCCCCGTAAATCGAACCCTCAAACCCTCGCATTGTAGTTTTCTAGTCCACGGCGCCTGAGAAAGTTGTGGCAGAAAGACGTAATAAACATCTGTCTTCCTCTTGAATTAGGCCGAAAGACTTTCAAAGTTTGTGTCCAGCTGTCACTTAAAAGGTTGTAGAAAATAATGTATCCCGGGTCTGGACCCCGGCCCAGGCTCCGAGGGCATCCTTATTCCTGTCACACGTGAGAAAACAATAAAAATAAACTAGACCCTCTACGCGGTTTGGAATGTGTAAACACAAGCCTTTGTCATTATGTTTTATTTATACAATGATAATAGTACAACGACCAAGAACCTTAGCGTGTCGGAACACGGGGTTAAGCAACAATGGGAATGAAGCGTATTTGGATGGGCGAACATCGCGTGACATTGGTTAAGATGAGCAGCTCTATATGACGAAATGATTCAGGCATACAAACAGCTACAATGCTTATTAAGATTGATACGCTTTGTGGCTATTTTAAGTGGTAATAATCTATTTATATCATTTGATTGAGACGTGGTGATTAGACGAAAGTCCCTAAATACGATTGCGGGTAATTTAACGTTTTAGCGGAGTTACTTCTCGTAAAGAGCGGTGTGGTTAATAGGTATTTTTAGCTCCAATCTCCCGGGTCACGTGTTATTGCGGTCCAAGCTGTTTGCTTCGGAATGGACTCATTGAAGATGACTTGAGGAGACTCGCGCGCGATGAAAGACCTCGCAGAAGAATGGAAGCCGACCCTAACGACCAATAACTCAATCAAAAAACTTTAGCGTTTCATCCACTCGTTTTCTACTGTATATGTAGCAACGAGGCTTGCGACTACGTGACTTATATAATATATTATGCCTGGACAGTAACCTTTTGTGTAATAACACATTGCAAACGCGAGTAAAAAAATTAAATAAAGGTTTGCCTACCACTTGTTACATATTACTTCTCTAGAAGTTAGAACATGTAGTTTATTGTCGACATACAACTGACTGTTGTTATGACCTTAGTACAATATCATAATTTTACACAAAACCTTACTGAAAATATTATATAAATATATTTCTTTTATGTAAACACATACAGGAGAATACCAACAGATGGTGATAATAATTCTGAAGTCTTATCTGTGGAATTCTATGACGGTTACCATGGTGCATATGGTTAAGCGCTGCATATGGAGTGTTGATCCGCCAACGTCATAGACTACAGCCCGAGATTCACGCATCATTATTATTATTAGAGGAATTTACTATGAATGGATGGTCTTCACGGGATAACTTTCGTCTACAACCAATTTTAATAAATAGGCTATGACTTGCATTTTACGGGTGAGGGATCTAATTCACACCAACCGGGGGTATTTTAAAGCTCAGAAATGGATTATTTAATTTTTTTAAAATCTCCGTCGGGTATTGAACCCACGAGCATTGGCTTGCAAATCAAACGCTTTGACCATCGAGCTTAACCCACCGGCAAAATATAAATATAAAGTTCTGTCTTGTCGGTTTGAACAATAAGAGTAAAGACATGTTATTTATATTTTTAGCATTCACTTTGCGATGCATTTTTTTAAATATTTTAAATAAATGATAAAATAATTGATAAAAATTTCATACCTTCTTTTACCATGGATCGTACTGAGCACTTTTTATCTTGATGTAGCTTTAGATCGTGAAACTGCAGTCTTACGTCAAGTAAGACAGTGCTCAGTGTGATCCATATTTAAACAATGTATGACATTTTTATATATTTAAAAGTAATAAGAGTATGGACACATAAAAAATGCAGCTGTTGTGTTCGAAGTATATTTGATTGTTGTGATTTTTTGTTGAATGTGATTAGCCGGACGCACCTAAGGAGTAATTGATACTAAAAACACCAGAAATATGGATAGTGTTAAGTATATAACTCGTAGAATTATTCATTTCGATATCCGTTTTAAGCACAAAAAAAAGTATTTTTAAATATTAATATTGCCTAATATTTTCTTTATTAATTCAATTTGTGTAAGTTGTTCATAAACTGAACAAAAAAAAAATACAATTTTATATGATAACACAAATATGAGATAATTGGCAATGGGTACTGAGTATACCATATTGAATAACAAATTTTACTTTTAGTATTTAATGTGGCTTGTTATAGCTTATAGCAAACAGCTAACGAAAAAATTAGGTGTAATGTTGGGAGGCTCAAGTATCGAATGGCTCGCGCGCCGGCGGTTACCGAGGGCTGGCCAAACCATGAATGGGAGGAAACCCAAAGGAGATGACGTCATAGACCAAAGAGGCTTCAAGAGGAGAGGGTTGGGCGCAGGGGGGGAGGGAGGGGCGGGGGCGTGCCGCACGTTTGTATTTTATGAATAGGTATTCTGGGGTCGCATTGGTTTTCATTACATGGAAAAATACGACTTTTAATATGCTAAACACATCGCGAAGATTTCACAACGGATATAGTCGTGTATTTTTTGTTTATTTGCTCTTCTTCGATGCCTTTAAGTGATGCACATAATGAAAGTAGATTCTAGTAATGTTGATCACAAGAACACATAGTATAACTTGCAAAAAATTACTGTACTATTAGGTTTATTTTTGATGCTGCATGGCTCACGACTAGAAATAATAGAAAGTAATGGTGAAGAAGGCTTGAAACATTTAAAGAATACTTCAGTGAGCTCAGTAACAAAAAATATGGGAATTTTCATGATTTGCCGTTTGTATACTATAGTACGAGACGACTGACGAAACAATCGCAAAAGTGGAGGCAGCGATGCTCTCAGATCGAAGAGCGACGGTTTGTAAGCTCTCTGAAATGATCCCTGGTGTCAGCAAAACCTCTATTGATAAGATTTTGACGGAGCATCTAGATTTTAGGGTATGCTAAGGCTTGCGCGATGTGGGTGCCAAGAATGTTGACCCAAGACCACAAAACACAAAATTTGGATGGGGTATTGTCAAACACTCACTCTACAGCCCGGACTTAGCCCCAAGTGACTACCATCTCTTCCCTGACATCAAGAAATACCTGGTGGAACACATTTCGGCGATGAAGAATAGCTGGATGATGTGGTTCTCAGATATCTGCGTGGCTTGGCGGCAGATTTTTTTGACTCAGGCATTTAAAAGCTCGTATGCCGCATTTGAAAATGCATTGACCTCAGTGGCGGTTATGCAGAAAAATAGGTAAAAGTCTGAACTTTCCAAAAATGTACGCATTCATGGAATTCAACATGTTTTACACTGTGAAAAAGCACTGGGAACCTTATTTTACGGATTACCCTCGTATGTGTTCGCAGAAGGAGTTGTGGTACACCGCATAAAAATGGAGCGTTGTTATGTTATTCGGCCATGTTTTCTAGTGATCTTCACTTGAGGTTACAGCTATTTTTTAAGCAGTTGTGTAATCTAATATATTTTTCATTAGCAGATATTTGTAATGATTATACTACGAAAAACATAATTGTTGTGCAGAAATATATATTGTTAATTTGTTGGTCATCATTAGTTTCCAGAGCCATCAAGAGACAGGATCCCTCTACTGGTGTCTTGCGCGAGTCGCCATCCATGTTTATCCTCATTTTACAGCATCCAGCATTCTATCGCTATTATTATTATGTCATCAGACTATTTAGCAAAAGGTAGACCAACACTCAGCTTTCCAGTTTTTTTGTTCTCGTTTCGAACGCCTTATTTTATAGACTACTCCATGATACGATGTGCGATCATTACATTTAACGTCTAGGGCATTAGTGATCATTTCGCTCATAAAATTTGAGAATTGCTGATTTAAAATATTTTAGTTGCTAAAAAAATCAATAAACAATAACTCGTAGCCTTTCTCTATCCATCACTTGTTAAGAGATAACATTAGTCGAAAATGCAGTCTCCTTATAGAAAACTTAATTTACGTGATCCATGTAAAAACAACGTAAAAAATAAATAATTATAATTTATAATGGATCTATAAGTGAATGCTGAAAACATTGAAAAAAATAATAATTACATTATGTGAGATTGAGAGTGCAACTTCAAGCCATTACAAACTAGGAAGTATTGTAGAGAAGTAAGGAGAGAAAAAAAAATGTTTCTTTAGAATATATTGATTTTACATTGCCTCACATACCACCATATTGCGGTGACTCATTTCTATGACGTGCAATTCCATATCATTCCAAGAAGACATATATTTGTGGTCCATGGAATATGAATAATATAATCGAAATCGCAAACAAAACATTCACGGCGATCGTGCTCTACGCCTTCGCAATAATTTAAATACGTCATCAAAGGTGAACTTTCTTATGTTACATCTGAGATACAGATTTTCATTATCATCCGATCCCCGCTTTAAGGATATGTGGGTGCGAGAAAATTGTACGGTCAAGTACGCAGTTAACCCGGAACAGAGTGATAAATTTCAGAGAACTAATTAAGTTGTATCGCATTATGAAGGGGCACGTAAAATAATACTGGATGAGAACAGTATACACTTGTATTGCTAGTATACAGAGCTTTCTGGTTGGAGCTTCCTGATTCGAGCTTTCGCCACACTAGTATCGAATAACTACCGGACGAATTTCATGGCTTTCCTGTAACCGTAATAATTATATTTCTATTTATAAACATCGCCAGTTACATGATACTTTGTCTACTGAAAATCGTTAGCTTAACATTCTAAATATATTTAAATAGTCAAATAAAATAATATGTACTCTTTTAGACAAAAGCAAGTATGTAAAAGGCTGGCAAGCCAAAAAAGTGGTTAATGTAAAAGGTTATTCAGCTGTAATGGACAAATGACTAATACAATGTCTGTTCTTTATAATGATTTTTCATATATTTTGATATCAGATTGATATACCTCTTTTAGGCTGATGCCGTAAAGCCTCGAAAAACAATCTTTTGTATATTATTTTTGTTCGCTCGCCTGACATGCACATTAAATAATGTTAGTTTTAATTACAGAATATTACGCAGGCGTTTGCATACGCCATTTTATTTGTTATGACAGTTGCTCCAATTCATGTTGGTGCAACTGTCATATTTAATTCGCTTTTTTGCCGCGATTATTGGCAACGCGGCATGTCACAGTGTCCGGCAGTTGTCAATTGTCTCGCGCCCGGCCGGCAACATGCCATGCTGGTCGGGCGTAGAAATCAAATCTTTATTTAGAATAAACGCAAATTGTGCTTCGAAAACAAGTCATTTGTATTGAAAATCTGCTCCAGCATCCTGTCACCCAGTAATTCGATACCAACTTAGAGAGGAGGATATCAATTTATTTCACTTAAATTATACCTGTATTTAGTGATTATATAACGATTGAATATTTATTATTATATTTTTCGATAAACTTTATGCAACACAATATACTAACTTGAATTGCCTTACATGTTATTTTTAATAAAGAATGACGATGTTTAGAATTAATAGAAGAAAAGAAAGATTAAAAAATGATCTATTGTTATATGTTTTATAGATATCGTCAATAGAGCCAATACTAATAAGATAATACGACTAAATAGTCTTATAAAAAGGTTCTATGCATTTGGATTACACCAAATACGGAGTGAATTCACGCCAAAACATTGACCATCTTTAAAGATATCATCAAGGTTTGATGTGTCGTGCTTATGAATTCTACGAGTAGAAAAAAAACAGAAAATATACATCACGTGTAATCAACGTGAATAATGAATTTTGCGTTTATCGTTCAAATTATTATTCATTTTGATTTTCGCTTCCAAATTAAAGTTAATAATCACCACAAACCGTCAACAAAAATTTCTTGATCAGGCATTCCAAAAAAAGGCAAGGAACGCCTTTATTTAACGATGGTGCTAGAATGTAGAAAATAAAAAGTTAATTATTTTTTTGTTATCCTGCAGCAACATCATTTTAATTAGCATCACGAACGAAAGCATGTATTTTATGCAAACCTAAAGTACATATCTGACACTTTCGTAATGAAAGCATACTATTCTTAGCCATCTCGGTCGTGAGCTGCAGATTTCGATGTATCTTTACAATGTTCGCTACTCTCGACCTTGAGGGTGTTAAAGTGACAGAGTGCCAGCTGGTGGTATCTTTTAGAAATACCACTGACTCATATTATAATTCGCGAATCACAGATCGTTAGCATCCATTTCCACGGTGACGTGCCAATCTTTTTGGCGAAACATTACACACCAGATTTTCATACGAAACGCAGAGCGCAAGACTTAATGTAAGTTGAAAATTTGATCTACCGAAGAGCATTCTTGTCCGCTTGTGGTGTTAAAGAAGAGGATGAAAATTAAACCTTGTCCAAGGTACTGAAAATGGATTCCACGGTTCCAACAATAATAAATGCACGAATAATTAATTAAGAATGTTTATTGCTAGGATAGTAGCGATAAAAAATCTTATGTGAACCGTCTGTGTTTCAATTCTGTGCGTACTACTGTTTATCATAACATACTGCTCTTGTAAGAATTGAGTCGATTGAAACTATAAAAAATCTGGGTATCCAATCCAAAGATGGCTGCAGGATTTGCGAACTGGGCGAGTTTGGGTTTTGTATAAAGTAGTCTCTAAGTGTTCCGGAACCGAGATCGCGGTCCCGAAATTACAGCATCAGCTTATATGGTGACGCCGGAATACCAAGTATCCGGCAATGAAGATAAGACCAAAGAACGGAGATGAGTTGGTACTAATTTATTTAATACGAGTCTCCTTTTTATACTCTAATTTACAACATGAGTAAGCAGTTATAAAAGTAATATTAATACATTGATTGTCATACACTGAACATTCCTCGATAACGTTTTTGAACCTTGATCTCTTCAATCCACATGGAGTGGCAGATTATTGGGATGGTACATGCTCCGTATCGATGCATAGCATTCTTTATTAATATTACTAATACATAGAATTTCGTACACCGCAAATTCCTCCATACTTGTTGTTTTGGACCTTGATCCATGACTGTATGAATTGACAGATAAAGAGTTTGATTATAACAATTACTTTAAAGAGTTTTGGATGTTTAATACAACACAGTTATGTTCAAAATAACGTTTTGAACACTCAGTAAGTAGCGCTTTTAAATTAATGTCGAGTTTTCTAGACGCAAGTAATATCTTTGAATCGATTGACTTGAACTAATGTGATTATTTGTTTAAATGTTTTCTATTACGTTTTTTTTTACATATTACTCGAAACTTGCCATTGAAAATAAGTTATGTATGCAAGGTACAAACACGTTATGATGACGTCTCCCATCGCTCGGATGTCTAAAGCCCCGTCTTATGTCAACGGCCGTCCTTAAATCTCTCATTTTCGGTTCCTTCGCTGATATTGCGGGGCGTAAACATTTTTTTTGAAAATTCTTGTTTACCCAAGACTCTAAATTATTCACGCCTTTATTTGCGTCTTCGCACGTCTTTTTGTTAGGATTTAGTACCGAACTCATCTGCGGCGGAACGGACGAAAGCTCGGGTCGCAATAAAAAGCTTCGGATGGTGCTACGCGCTTTGCTGTAAAATTAAAACAAAGCGAAAGATTGAATTGGGGATGAAATTTTTTTTAGGCATTGCTTTTCTAGCGCAGTGTCGCTCGTGAGTTATAAGTAAATGTGGACGAGAAACTTGAACAATTGTGGGAGTACGGTTATTTTACTCGAGTAAGTAATGCTTCTACTACCGTTACCAATTCAAACAATTTTATTATATTACTTAAAATCCTGATATATTGAATTATCATAAAAAGTGGTAAGCATTGCAGTTAATGAGATATCTGACTTTCAGGATGACCAGAATGTAAAATATGGCGTGTTGACTGGATACCTGCAGGAACAGGCTCGAAGTTTTTTTATTAAATCTCTGTTAATACCGCGTGCATCTTTGTATTACATAGAACAGGATCTAAAACTCTTCTTTTAGCACCACAAGTAAAAACACAGTGAAATGGTCTCCTAGAACTAGTGCTTCTTCAATTTTACAATGCATATACTCGTATATTTACAAAACACATTATAAGCGGCTGTAATCCGTTCAATCAAAAGTCATAGAAAAATGTACACACAATCACACATAAGTGACATACGAAACATACTAAACGGTATATAGTCAGCTAAAAGACCAAAACTCTGTGCTTGTGGATTTATGGTAACATCCTCCTCTCTAAGTTGACGTTATTCAATCGCGTGGTGGCAGGATGAGGAGCAGATTAACAACACAAAGACTTTTTCTGAAGCACATTGACATTTAAAATTCGATAACTTTACAAACTTCACGGTCGGGGGACAACTACTGACTGGGGCACCGCGCCATGGTGGGTGACACCTAGCGCCGCAAGTGGCGACACATACATGTACGACAAGCGAACAGAAATACGGCACGAAAGATTGTACATCGAGGTTTTCGGTACCAGTCAGCAAGGGCTATATCATGCTGATATCAACGGGTATATTTAGTTTAAAAATATCAAGATTGCTAATGTCTCATGCATAAAGATTATGAATACGTTGTATTTATTGTAGTATTTACTACTATTTCAGTAATCTTATATAAACTACTACATATTTAACTTATGTAGAATTTTAATTTGATACTATTTAACTGCTTGAGATAAATTATACAGACATGCGCTCACATGACTTAAAGAGCTTAGTGTAGACTGAATAGGTGATATTATTTTGAGCTTCCATTGATGCTTTACATCAATTCGATACAATATATAACGAAAGAGGCACTGTTTTTGTTGAGCAGTCTCGTATTTCTAGAGAATGTATGCGGATAATCTGACAAGGCACGTACACTAATGCGATTAGATTCAAAGAGTAAGATGAAATGCTATGATATGTGTACACTAACGCAGACATATGCACGTCTGAAATTTTTTGAATCCGATGAAAATGGAATTCTGACTAAAAATAGAATGACAAAACAGAGCTGTCGATTTCATAATTTTAATATTAAAAGCATCTTGTGGCATTTTAGGCTCATGTTAATTATATCTTTTAAATATTCGTAGAATTGATTATAGGTTTTGATATAGGCCTTCCGAAACTAGAAGAGTTACCACAAAGAGCAGGAAACCGTATTTTATGCTCTCACTTTGTGGTCAAATAATGTTCTAGCCAAATTTAACTAGTTTAATATGTGATGGTATGGGTTCACCTTTAGCAACCTTCAAAAAACGCTATGAAAAAAATACGAGTACATGAATTATATCATCATTAAAAAAATGATTTACGTATAAATATATTGCGAGTGTTGAAAATAACCTTAGATCTTTATTGTTCAGTGATGAATAATGTTTAAAAAATGTCCCAAAATACCTGGCCTACTGAATCCTTCAAATATTCGATATCATTTCTTATCCACCTCTTTAACTGTAGTATATATTCACAATATGCAGATTAAAAGGTATGTTCGCCAAAATGGTTCTTGCTTCTTCCAACGAGTTCATTTTAGGTTTAGTTCTTGTCAGCATTCCAACTTATCTACAATGTCTGGTATATATTGTTTTGTGAGAAAATCATTTTTTTTATCGATTGTGCTGCATCTCTTCCGTGCTTCAGCTCATTATTTGAAGTACAAATCAAGTGATTAAATACTCTCGTAGTAGGCGCCTTTTATAATGTATACTATGTTTTTTTTTTCTTATATTTCATAGCACTACTAAGAAATTAATCAAACATGTGTAAAAATTTGTCACAAGCTTCTCCTATTGATCTTTACTTGGAGTATATGGAGGAATGGATTTTCGTTTGGTCCAGCATGTGGATGTTGCAATTTTTCAATATATATTTAACTGAGTCATTTCTTCCCGCGCGTAGGAGTAAATTGCATAAGTTTAACGATGAGTAAACGGCGCCGCGGTGCAGCGAGTAGTGTCCTCATTCTGGGAAAAGTGGGCGGTTGCGCTTTCTTTGCCCACTTCGCCCACGTCCTACGCCCATCCCAGACCGAGGAAGTCTCTTCGAGCAAACTTCCAAGCGGCAAACTAGTTAATCAGACTTTCACCTGAAAACGACGCTTCTTCTTCAAGGATACAAGCACTTGTTAAAGTGCGCGTTACAGCCTTTACAAGATGCAATACAATTAATTTGCGCCGATAAATTTTAAAATCGCCAACCTCTAACAACTTTTCGCTGGCAAACAAAAACATAATGATATTATTGACATTACAAACCAAACCCTCAAAATTAAAATTTGTGCGCTTATTATAAATAAATGAGAATTTCATACTTCGTTTTAATATGGATCACATAAGCACTGTTTAACTTGATTCAATACTGCAGTTTCGCCATCTATGAAAGCATCATTAGTTTCAATAAGCACAAACGTACTGACGTCTAAATGCATATATGCTGATGCGCATTTTTTTTAAGTAATCACATGCAGGAGAGCACAGCCGGTCAAGACCAGTGCACTCTATGACGCTCAGTCAGTGAGGCTGGACGCTGCATGCGGGAAACGTATGTTGTGTTCGTGTTTGTGTGGGTTGGGGATACTGCAAGTGTATATGTATCTGTTTCTTGAAAAAAAAAACAGATTTTAGGAAGGAGGAAACACAGACGCTGGAAGAGCATTCCACAGCTTACCGCTGGCATTAAGGAAAGAACTTTGGAAACTGCCAGTTCTTGGTCGACACATATTAACCGTGTATGGATGTTCGGCAAGTGTAAGACGAGTTTGTCGGTTGTGGGTGGGTGCAGGAGGAATTAGTTCTTTAAGTTCCGAAGAGCAGCCACCGTGGTAATAACGGTAGAAAGGACTATGTGAACCAATCTTACGCCTATGTTCCATTGATTGCAGGTTAGACGTAAGAGTGTCATTGTTTGTCAAACGAATTGCTCTTATTTGAACTGAGTCAATTAATATTATAAGCAATTAAATATACATATACTATACATAAAAATCCTTAAACGAGTCAAATCATTCAGAAAAAATATCGGCGGAAGCGGTATGCGAACCGCGGACCTTTGGAACCAAATTTTGCCTGAATGATTTGGCGCGTTTAAGGATTTTTATGTATAGTATATGTATATTTAATTGCTTATAATATTGTAATAAAGTCAATGATCTATAAAAGTAGATTAGAATATTGAAATAATAAAATAATATTCTAATAAATAATTTAAAAATATCCATATGAGTCAATTAAGTTTAGAAGGTATTTTGGAGCTCCAATCCAAAGGTGACTGCAGTATTCAAGGATAGGTCGGATTTGTCCTTTAAATAAATAGAAGAAGAAGTGGCTAAATACTTAATTGACTCCGTAATATTTAACATTATTCGAGATTGATAATCAAAGAACTCATAATAAAACAAAAATTGTACAACTATTAAACAATTGATACACAAATTAAAAGCAAATATTATTTATTATAAGGATGTGGTGTACAAGGTTATTGGTTCGAATCCCCGCGTGTTAAGAAGCGAAATGTTATTTAGGAAAGCAAAGATGTTATAGAATTTCGAGTGTAACTGTTGTAGAACCAGATTTGTATTATTGAATAATAATATCAAATCAATCCTTTGAATTTTCATTGAAATTAAATAGTAATGAAAATAAAAAATGAATTAATAATATTAAGTTGCTTTAATTGACACGTATTTAAAAAAGGATACATACTTCGTAAGTTTTCACGCCCAGATTTGTTTATTGTTTCTTTTGGGTTAAGCTGTGAGTGCCGAGTTTTCTTATACCAATATTTCGACTGCCATTGCAGGGTCTGCTTCGGAGTCGAATATTTTTGACACAAAAATCGTTATCAAACGAACCATGGTCAAATATTATTATTATTGATTATTTATTGACTTAAGTACAGTTATTACAAATTTATATTACTTTATTACTTTTAAAAAATAAAATAAATATATGTTCGATGAAACTATGCTCAAAGTGGCTTAATTTTTTTGACATAATTCTGAATATTTTTAATGTGAGGCGACGATGCGAAATTTCATGGAAATTGCGTTACTTTTGAGTGCTAAATATAGATGGCGTCCTTTCCGTGCGATGAAAAAGCCTTCAATTAGTTCCACAATAAATACCCAACTTTCTACTTTGGGCGTATTTATATTTTTACGTCAACGTCAGTCGGGTCTTAGAAAAACTTTTTCCTGTTTCCTTTTAGGCGATATTGTTAGGAAAATTTTGGTTATCCTGAGCCGACTTGACTTTTTTATCCTCGCATTAGTTTTTGATAGAAGCGGAGCTTTCGTCCGCACCTCGCGAGCTATCGTCGGCAATATCAGGTGTTTGAGGAGAAGTTGTAAAAATGGGCGATACTTTTTAAAAGTTCCTTTCGTATGCTAAAATAAGATGCTTTTAAGTGATTACATGAAAAGTATCATCAGCTGATAGGAGATAACTCTTGGGGTATTTTTGTTGCAGAAAAATAAAAATATTATCTAACGGCGAAGGCAAACCTTTCTCACATAGCATATATTTTTTATTCCACAATAGATAAAAATACTCAAATACTGTTGATTGATCAACTCCCAATGTTTCTGTAAGCTCTTAATGTGTCTTCATCAAGTAATGCCTCCAATTCGGTATCTTCAAACTTTTTATCACCACCAGAATTTTCTTCATCTTCGAGGTCAAAATCATCACCCTTGAAATGTTGAAACCATCTTCTGCATATTTGTTCTGAAAGAAAATTGTCGCAGTATGTTTGTACTAATATTCTATGCGCCTCAGCTGCTGTTTTCTTTCGGTGGAATTAATGTAAATCCATTAATATCCAAAAAAATAAATGAACTAATGAGAATCCATCGGACATGTCAAGCCAACACCGGAGAACTACGACACATGTACAAACATCATAAGAAAAGTGTCCAGAGCCCACATCCCCAGGGGATGTCGAACAAAATATATTCCCGGTTTACAACCTGAAACTGTAGCCCTGCTCGAGAAATACACCGACTGCTTTGATACAAGCCCATTTGCAGAAGAAACTATGCAGCTGGGCAAGATGGTGTCAGCTGCAGTGGAGCAGAGCAGACGGGAACGCTGGATCTCGATGGTGGAAAGCCTTGACCTTACCACAAATAGCCACAAAGCCTGGAGACTCCTGCGAAAATGGATAATGATCCAACAGCTCCTGTTAAGCACGCGGCTACAACTGCCAATGAAATTGCTCATCAGCTCCTTTTCAACGGGATTCTGAACAATAAAACAAAAAAGCAAAAATTGGATAGAAACCCTCTAATTGAACACAGCGATCTGTCAAAACCCTTCTCAATGGCTGAACTGGAGTGTGCTATCAAAGCCGCTAAAGATAAAAAAGCGGCTGGATTGGATTATATATGCGTAGAACAGATAAAACACTTTGGCCCCCAGGCTAAAAATGGCTCCTTGAAATGTTTGATGCCTGCATGATCGGCAGTCAAATCCCAAAAATATGGAGAAAGTCCAAGGTCATAGCCATTTTAAAGCCGGGGAAAAACACAGATGATGCCAAAAGCTACCGCCCAATATCTTTACTATGTCATATACTTAAAATCTTCGAACGGATACTACTCAACCGACTCACCCCCTTTATCGAACCTTAAATGATACCCCAGCAGGCGGGCTTCCGACCCGGAAAGTCATGCACTGGGCAAGTACTAAACCTGACTCAACATATTGAAAACGGGTTCGACCTAAGGAAAGTGACCGGAGTGGTATTCGTCGACCTAACCTCTGCATACGATACAGTGTCGCACAGCACACTCCTCAGTAAATTGTACAGAATGACAGGTGACTTCTCGCTAGTGCAAATGATCGCGTCAATGCTGCATAACAGGAGATTCGCTGTGGATTTTCAAGGGAAAACCAGCCGATGGCGTAACCAAAAGAACAGCTTACCACAAGGCAGTGTACTTGCTCCAGTACTATTCAACATCTATAACAACGACCAACCCACCCCCAAAGACACAGAATCTTTTATATATGCGGATGACCTAGGTTTGTGAGCGCAAGCAGTAACGTTTGAAGAAGTTGAGGACATCCTAAGCCAGGAACACAACGAGATGTCCCAGTACTACGAGACCAACCATTTCAAACCTAACCCATCAAAGACACAAGTCTACTGTTTCCACCTTAAAAACAGGGAAGCTAACAGAAAGCTTCCTGTCACGTGGAAAGGTAGAAAACTGGAACATAGCGATCATCCAAAATACAAAAATACCAAACAGAAAGTTGCAACAAGGAACAACCTCATCCGAAAACTGACCAACACTCACTGGGGAGCCCAACCACCCCTTCTTCGTATCTCAGCTTTAGCACTTTGTTTCTCAGCCGGAGAATATGCGGCACCAGTGTGGGGTCGATCAGCCCACTGTAATCAAGTGGATACTGCCCTGAATGATGCATGCAGAGTCGTCACAGGCTGCCTCAAACCAACACCCATTTAAAAAATATACCCCTTGCCTGGCACCGCACCACCACACATAAGACGCAAAGTCATATGCGCCGAAGAAATGCGTAAGGCAATTAACCAACCGTCCCACTGCTTGTATAATCAGTTTCCCCCAACACCAAGATTGAAGTCGCGAAGCAGCTTTCTGAAATCCACACAACCTCTCATATCCGGCCCTGAAAATTAGAGACTCCAGCTCTGGCAACAAATCGCACCAGAGGATTTCATTACTCCAAAGGAAGGCCTCCCAAGCCGGCAAGAACCTTGACTGGCGGACCTGGAAATCCCTGAACAGATTAAGAACTGGAGTTGGTAGAACAAAGAACAACCTCGAGCGGTGGGGAATGCTTTGGCAGGGAGAGACACTATTGTGCGACTGTGGAGACCTGCAGACCACCTCACACCTAAGATCCTGCTCCATGTGCCCAACAAGCTGTACATCTCGAAGAAGAAGAAGAATAAGTTAGTTATTTGCAGGTTAACATACCTACAATATTTTATTTTGAATAAAAAATCATACGAAACAATTCTGATTTGGCGATTTGTAATAATGATATAGTTACCCAACATTACCTCGTCGGGAACAAGTTAAGCTTTCATACTCTAGGGAAATTTGCGCGGAATTCAATGTGATTCAATGGCATTAGCGGAGGATCCTATAGGACGATCTTACATACTTTGTAATGAAACCAAGCCTCCAAGAAATAAACGATACTTTTTATTAGCAGCGAGACATTCCATCTGCATCCTCTTTATTAATTTTTAATACGCGACGCCTTTTTGGTGTATTTCTTATTTGATCTTTTAAATTAAAAAAATGTTATATAGTCGTATTCAAACATTTTTTATCATTACAGTAGTTATATATATGATAAGAGGCTCAAGATTCACTGTAAAGTTCATGAACGGTATAGATGTCATCCGTAATAAAGGGGTAAAAAATAATTTAATGATATCACCATAATACGAAAAAACATATTTTGTAATTGTTTTCATTACCTTATGGTAATTCACTACAAACGACAACAAATGATTTAGAATTTAACATTATTATGAATGTTGTTTTGACGTAAAATGTCATTGAAATTGGAAAACTTTTGATCACTTGATAAAACTGAATTCAAGCTCGTGTAAAGATACCGCACTACAAAGACTTAGTATTTCTTGGTTTATATTTATATAAAGGATATTGTACGATTGGGGCTCTTTGCTGCAGAATTATATGCCATTAACTGTTAATGCTGAAGAAATGAATGCTTCTCAGGATTACCGCACCCGAAGAATTTGTGATCTTTGTTCACAGTAACAGATCTCGTATAAACAAAACACTGTGCTACATGAAATTATATGAAATGCGAACGAATATAATTTGGAAAGAATATATATATATATTGTTTTAGTATCCGCAATCGCAAATTGCCGACATTGTTGTAGCATATTCCATCTGTTTCAGTCGCTTCATGTTGTTCGGTGTAATTATCAAATACGATTTTCTTCATAATGTGTTACACTCAATTTGATTCAAACTAATATAATTCGATGGGTCAGAATTAGGCGAATAATACCGTATTATTTGTAACCCTTAGAATCTGTGAGATACATTTCGAATGAATAAAGAAAAAATGGAAGAAATTGATGAGCATTGGCGGGCGAATAGATATTTATATCGAAGCATCAATCTCAACAGAGGCTGGAAATCGGCTAAAGCGACAAAGAGGATTATCGGCAACGCTTTAGCGTCTATAGGGAATATTCGGATTAACCCACATAACGTATTATTGATATTAATTTTTGCGTCAAAATAATTAATCCATGTATCCTCGTGTTAAGAAATAGGAAACATAAATAAAAATGAATCTGCAACAAATTTCTGAAGCCCATCTGATGGCTGAGTGTTTGTCTGATTTATTTATTAAAAAAACTGGCGCTCTCTTGCATGCGTTTACCTAAACAAAATTGTTTTCATGGAAATTTCTTAATATTATTGGGTACGAGTATTTTATTTATGTATCATCATGATTTATTTTTATAATATGCTTAAAAATATATTATTTTTGCAACATTACAATATTAGCAATGTTTGCTGTTGTTTTATGTTAACCCATTCAGAAGAATACTGACAGACTTTAAGGAACCTCATCTGTGGATTCTGTAAGGCTTGTGATTATTAAGTATGACTGATCCGCCAACTTCAAAGACAGCAGCCCAGCATTTACGTATTCATACATTCTTACGTTTACTCACCATGAATGGGTGGTGTTTACTGAACGTCTTTCGTCTACCACCAATATTTGTTAATATTTTTTTACTGGAATTTTACGGGTGAAGGATTATATCCGTACTTTATTTTAATATACTCACATCGTATTATATTATACATAATTCTGCATACATTTTCTACTACATACTGTAAATAAACATTTTTGTATACATCACTGTTATATACATTTTTTTTTTGTATGTCAAATATGATTGTCGTTACATAATTTCTTTTCATAGCAATAAAACTAAATGCTTGGTTATAATGCAGCCTGCCTTCCCACCTTATAATTATTTGCTTTGTAGCTGAAATTCACAGTTATTATAGAACAGAATTGTGTTACTAACTTTTGTTTCAAAATTTAAAAAAATATAAATAATACAAATAATTATTGTTCAACCGTTGCATCTTGTAGATTTTTTTAACTAACAAACAATAATGAATATTGAAGCATTACATTGAAAATAATATATCATGAAGTGAGTGGTTAAAAATACTTTTTTGTTTGATTTTTTATAGCTATTTCGTGTCGTACGAGTATTTTATTTAATATTTCTTTACTTTCCATACACATAAATATATAAATGAATTGTCAAGTTGTTTGAATATATGAAAATAGTAGTAAAATTAAAAGTCATATTTATATTTCAAATTAGTTAAAGAAATAAAACCGTTTGTTTGACAGGCATGCGCATCAGCATAAATGCTTTTAAGCGCCAGAAGGTTTGTGCTTATTTAAAGTAATGATTTTTTCATAGATGGCGAAACTACAGTATTCAATCAAGTGAAACAGTGCTCAATGTGATTCATATTAAAACAAAGTATGAAATTCTCATAAACTTATTATATTTATAATAAGCGCGTCAGCTTTTGTTTTCGAAGTTTTTTTTTTGGCAGTTTTACAGCGGACCGACTGAATGTGACTGTGGCGTGGAGCAGACCCTGTCACACCTTCTGGAGTGTGCGCAGTGTCCGAGTAGCTGCACCCAGGAAGACCTGATGATAGCCGGGAGTAACGCCATCGAGGTCGCCCACTTCTGGGCCGACAGGATCTGACCCTGTTGTTCCGACAAGATTATATATTATATATAGCGTCTGTTAGACCTGCAGTTTCCATATTCAAGCAAGAATCTATGAGATACAAATAAAAGGTGATTTTTTGTCATTTAAAATATGAAAGTTACTCAAAATAAATGTGTAAGACGAGAAAAGTTTATTCTAGACGGGTGGAAAAGGCAAAAAAATTGGATGATAAATTGCAATGATCAATTCGCATATATCCTCATATTCCAATAATGTAACGGTGCTTATTATGTCTTCGAATATCAAAGCTCAAGCTGATGACAGTCAACTCAATGCTAAACAAAAAACTCCTTAAAATAATCGTACAATAAAGAATGAGCGGAGAGTGGCATTAAAAAGGGGAAACCTTGAGCTTTCTTGTCTATCATTTTGATGTTTCCGCAATACGAGTTAAATTGTTTCCTCTACCGGAACTCATTTCGTTTTCTCAATTGGTACAACTGAATATGTGAAAAGAATATCTCTCTGGAGTTTTATGAGATAACGTTTTATGAATCCGGTGGAATCGTTAAATCGTTACTTCAAAGCGCAAGAACTAGAATTGGATTAAGCATCTTTTGGAAACATACGAGTATATACATATATATATATATAAATATGTTTAATGAAAACATATACAGGAGAATACTGACAGATGTTGATAGTGATTCTGAAGTCTCATTTGTGGTATTCTATGACGCTTACCATGCTGCACATGGCTAAGCGCTGCACGTGGCTTGTTGATCCGTCAACTTCATAGACTACATCCCGACATTCACGCATCGTACTTATCATTACAGGAATTGTCTATACATGAGTGGTCTTCACGGGATGACTTTCAAGTACCACAAATTTCCATTAATAGGCTATGACTAGCATTTTACGGGCGAGGGATCAAAATTCACACCAGCCAGAGGTATTTTAGAACTCAGAAATCAATTAAATATCTTTTTTTTTCTCTGTCGGGGAACGAACCCACCTTCGGCTTGCAAAGCAAACGACATTACCATTGAGCTATACCCGCCGGAAATATACTCGTAAGTATGTATCTAACTCATTATGCATTGACTAAAAATGTTTTTTAAAAATTAATAATACAACAATAGAAAGCCATTAAGTACACATTTTTTTGAGTACTTACGTAATCATTGAGAAAATTGAGAGCTGCACTTATTTTAGCGTTCAGATCACGAAGAAACGGAACCTGAAAAAGATAATTTACAAATGAATTTGATTCAGTGGAACCTTTTTAAGTTTTCTTCTTTCATTAAAACTGTGTCTAGTTTTTACTTGCGCCACAAATCTCTGTCAGCCACCATGGTCCTCGTCTTATCCCATATCAGCTCTGCCTCCTGCAGTTACGCCGAGTACAGTGTTTGTATAGTTCCCGACGCCTGAAGAAAAGGTAGTTTATGATCTCCTGTGGTATCCTAGTATGTATATGTTTCAACAATATCCACCTTCGGCTGTAAACGAAACGAACCGTGAACACCACCCCTTCATAGAAATTTCCTGTAAAAGTGGATGATGCGTCAATGCCTGGCTGTATTGTCTATGAAGCTGGTGGATCAACATTCCATATGTAGTGCTCAGCTATATGTGGCATGGTAAGCGTTATAGAATCCACTGATGAGACTTAAAATATTTCGATAGCTTCACTACCACCATGTTCCGGTATTCTCCTGTGTGTGTTTACATAAAAAATAGGATTTTTTAGGAAATTGAATGCTTAGCCCAACACAATCGAGGACTTTCTTAAAAGCTAATATAACCATCGTTAAAAGAGAAAAAGCGTGTTAGAAAAGGATCGAGGTGTGTTGGTAGGCCATTTAAAAGCGCCATTGCAGTTGTACTAAATTAATAAAAAGCATTTTAGCAATCCCAAGGTGAATTACACCGCGAAGGAGAAGGAATGAATGTTTAAGAGCAGCAATTTTCCTATGGGGAACGAATGGAAAGAAAGCGTCCCTAGAAGAAAAAGAGAATCTGATATGGGATGAGGCGAGGATTAAGGCGGCTGACAGTACTTTATGGCAGCGGCTCGTGATGCCCATATGCTCTTGTTGAGGGAGCGGACATAGACAAATGAATGCATGAATGAAAATGTGAAAAATGAAAATGATCCGTAAGCTAAGAGTTATGAGTCCCAACTGATCCATTTCCTAACCTTACCATTTCCTCATATATTCTCACGTGCTTCATGGTTAACAACGGGTTACCAAAGAAGGCAATTCGAGACACATAGTAGCATACTATCTTCGGTGTCTTTAGACTGAGGTGTATTTGTCTATTTATCTAACTGATGCACCTAGAATCACAGAAGGGTCAGTCACTCTCTAATTGAAAAGTAGCTTTTTTGCGTGCCTCCCGTAACGAGCCCCAAAAACAGGACAGGGAGGGTTTTCGTAAGCTCAACCGCAATTGTCAGTGTAAGGTAGGCGTTTGTCTTAGGGGTTCCGCGGTGCGATGACGAAGTCACGCAAGCCCCTAGTGGGCTCTTCTCCGTCGGGATTCTCTGCTCAGGGATCATCCCTGCAACCTTTCACCTTTGTGGGGTTCGGGCTCGAGGGGCCTGAAGTGGGCGGGGGCGCGTGGGCGGGCTGGGGCGCACGCTCGCCGCGCCGCTCCCGCCCCCGCCGCCCCCGCCCACCAGCCGCCCTCGCATCCCGCCGCCCAGTTGGCCTGGCCTCACAGCTCGAGCAACACTCGCCTTCAGCCCTCCAGCAAAACCAAACATCTCGCAAATCACAAAATAACATAATGAGCGGACCCTCGCACACGCAAACAACCCTACCGGCGCCCATCAACCGCAATCGGAATTGATTTATTTTATTAAAAAAAAAAATCGCCGCGATTTTTTTTTACTGTGAAAAGTATCCAAATTAGTTTGTTTCGCGATCCAGCGGCGGCCAAAAGGATCGCCGGCGGCCGATTTGAAAAAGGGTATGTAATAAAAACATTTTTTATTTTTATTAACACTTACATCATTACATTTTGTATATCAACCCATGCATTCACAATAAAATATTTAAAAAATAGTAGCATTCATTAAAAAAGTTTAATTCAATAATTTTAATTCATAAAAGTCGCGCAATTTAAAATAACTTCCAATTTATCAATTTAAATGTCACATTTAGTTAAATAATCGAAACATTTTTTTTATAAATATGTTGTAAACAATTTTTTTTTTCAGATTTTATTAAAACGTATTATTAGAATCCGATTACAAAAGTTAGCCTTCTCTAGGTGACGATTCAATACAATTTGAGTGACGCGCTCAAATGATTTTATCCCCCGCCGTTTGTAAATATTTTGCGCAAATTTACATAAATACCTTCAAGTCTAAATGGGATTTTTTTCCGCCCAGTGATACCTTCAATCAAAATTTTTGCAAAAATACATGTTTGAAATTTCTTTGAATAATCTTTTTTTGAATGCGAAAAGAAAGCCACTTGTAATCACTTCTCTAAAAATTAATGATAACTATTTTTTTAAATACTCTTTAATGATGCATGTTTAATTATACAAATAAAAGTAATAATTTGTTATAAAGAAAATGTTAATTGTTCAATAATTAAACTATCAGTAACACAAATAGATAATATTACTATGTATTAAAAAAAATCACGGTCATAGATTATGATATTTTTATTATACTATCTAACAGCATAATTTTTAATTGCAAAAGATATTACCAAGGTATAAACCTTGAAATAAAAGCTTAGAGATGATGAAAAGATTAATTTTTTCACGCAAGGAATCCAAACGTCGCAAATTACCTGTTTTTTCACACATCATTAGACACTTGGTCAGTAAGTAAAGCGACAATGTAATAGCATTACGTTCGTATTTGAGGTGTTTATTTATAGGATGAGAAAGTATTTTTTTGCGGTGGGTGTTAAGCGGTCCATCGGTCTTTGTCACCGGGCATTGATAATATCCCAGATGAACTGCTCGGAAGGATAAGCGACTGATGACTGCTCGTATATTTCCTTCTCGAACCTTTCAGCGGTTTATTTGGTTGGTCTAAAAATAGTTTGCGCCGAAACGAGCTTTTTCTAGGAGCGGCTACCTCCATTTTGCACACGTCGGCTTCATACAATAATATTTATTTAGAACTAATTAGTGGTAGACGACTTGCGACGACGTTTCAGGTAACGAACCTGCTTCCGAGTGGCTCCTTGAAGTAGATTGATGCGATAAACGACGTACTTATTAACCACTTTGTAAATGAAAACCATTTTCAATGTATATGAAAATTCATATCATTTTAAGGAAGCTTCCTTGCTTTATATAATTCAAAATTTATGAAAAAACCTGTTTAAAAATAAATTTAGAATCAAGCGTTACACGATTTTCAGCTCCATTTTAACTGAAAAAGCTGTAAATAGTTGAAACAAGTGTGTTATGTTAATCATATTTTGTGCATTATTTTTAAAATCATTTTATGAATGACTTATATGTTTTCTACTTTGTTTTTACACAACTATTCTTTGTAGAAATGAGAAAACATTGTTTTTTTAAAATTGACTTTTTTAACTATTCAAAAAAAAAGTACAATATATATTTGAATAATAAAAAAGTTACTAAATAAATATCATTCTTATAAAAATATCAAATTGCAAAGATTGATTAAAAGATAATCTAAAAAATCTTCTTATTAAAAATAAAGAAGTTCTTTTAATAAAGATTATTCATGATTTAGATTATTTGTTCATGAAGCTAGCTTAGACATAATGAAAAACAACCTGCAGTAATATTAAATTTCATAATATAATACACATTTTAATGATCTTATTAAAAATTAAATAAAAAGCTTGACATTTTAATTTGAAGGAATAATTTTATATTATACTGGCATTAAAAATAAAATGGAAGAATAAAGAGACTATAAGATTTCAAAGAAAATTAACCTGCCGACTTATTCTAAGCTCTTTTCCACATCCCGTACAAGCTATTTATTTAATTTACTCGATTGTAGAAAAAAACGTAGTCTAAGCGGAACAGATAATCACAATAGAAAATTGATCCTTGGATACATTTAATTTGATCAAATTAAATCAATCGATAGAATAACGTCTTATGTAAGCTTACTACATCACCTTTGAAATGTACTCGTTTTTAAATAAATATTCACTTTGTTAATTAATACCTGTTGAATTTATATGCATTACAAATTCACCAACATGACAATTAAAAATAATTATAAATATATCCTACAAATTATAAATTACGAAAAAAATACAATACATTTTATTTTATTAACCACAAATATACAAAATGTAATATTATGATTGGGTAGATAATAAACTTATTTTTAATATGTTTGATTAAAATATTATATATTTTTCTATTGAACTTGCATTATTAATTAAATAAATATATTATTGACTTTTAATAAGTATAAGCCAACAAATCTGAAGCAATATTTGTATTTATTTGATCGTTGAATTAAAAGTTAGATATTTTTTTAGACGATTCTTGTAAATATATTTTGTTTTGATATAAAAATGGTTAATAGTGATTCAAAATAATTTCTAAAATCTTACAAATGGAATGTCTTTATAATTTTTTTAAATTGTAAGGGTTTCATCCATCGTAAATTTAATTATGTGCTAAAAAAACAAAAATATATAATTTTATGAGTATCTTTATGATATTAATTATATCAACTTATATATAACTAGTATTTAGTAAAGCCAGTAGTACTTTAATGATATCGTTATGTAAAACAATTCTACTGAATTTCTACGCTTAGCAAAATAATTTACAAATCCTTTTGAAAATAACTTTGTCCTACAAAGCTTACCTGCTGACCGGTAGGCTTAGGGAGGCTTAGGATGGAATCCAGGTATCCAAAGTTAAAGATTAATTTTTACAAGTGAAATACTGTCATGAAAATAGCCTGATGAATTCAAATTTATTTATATACAGTTTTCCTAGTCAAGCGCAATAAATAATATATTATTTAATATTTTATTCAATTTATTTCAATATTCTCATGTTTTTTTATGAATCTGCTCATAACAATTATATTGTTTTCATTTTGTTAAACATACTGCGAATGCCAAACGGTTAACAGATCTCTTTGTTAAATGTTTTGAAGCTTAATTTTTTCTATGATGGCTGAGTGCCTCAATAATTTGTAAAGCTGCCAATCCTGGCATCTTAAATGAAATGCAGCCATATAATGAGTTTTTATATCATAACTGTTTACGTAGAATGTGGGATACACGATAATTTGACTTATATGGATATGGAGCAACGGTTTTCAAGAGATACAAAGATACACATACGGATCTATGGTGAGAAACATCTTATATTATATAAATTAATCAGAGAAAAGTACGTGATGGACGTAAATTTTGAAACGCCGATAGTATAACCTGTATGTCTTGTTTGATGCATTTGACGTTGACCTTTGAAACTTTTCATCTCAACAAGTAAATTAAAAAAAATGATTATAATAGGTATTTTCATAAATGCACATATTATGAATTAAAAGCAGAACATTTTTCAATGTTAAATAATATTATTTATGAAAGAAAAATCATGTAAGATGATAATTCTGTATGTAGTATTTGTAATACCGTTAAGATTATTAAAAGTGTGGTTGTTTTAACTGATTTTCTTTCTTAAACTACACATAGATACCATATTCGCTCCCTTAACTGGAGCAAATGGTCATTATAAATGCAAAAAAATAACAAAAATAAAAACATTTACTACTATATATTTATGTATCAGTTGTTGAATGTGTTCATAAATCGCCGCGGATGTTGATGATGATATATTTCCCGTAAATAAAGGCCCAATTCAAACATGAACTCCACGAGATTCTTTGGAGGATTAATTTGTTGGCGTCGTCTCTTTGATGACCAATGGGACCTTCTGTTGCTTGTCTTTATTACTTTGTTCTTAGTACTTTATAATTCATAATTCATAAGTACCTATTTTTTATAATTTGACGTCGCTGACACGAAGAAGAAGAAGAATAAGTACCTATATTTGTAAATATTGTATTTTTTTATTTTAGGATTAATTATTATTGTACTTCAGAAATGAATAGAGTTGTTTAAATTTGTAATGTTTCTGTGAAGTGAAAATGATATTTTCTGGAATTATATTGTATTCATCAGCTTGATTAAATCATTCATTTAATGTTTCATGATAACTCGTCGTTTGGATCGATTCAATTAAGTTATTGCAAAAGATTCTCGGAAACGGTCAAGTACGAGTATTTACCGGGAAATTAAAAATGACGACCGGATGTGACTATTTACAGAATAACGTAATAACGCACAGTTTTCATTAGGAAAATAATGAATTGCAGCCGATGAATGTGATATGCTTATGGAATATTCGAGAATATAATGAGGGTGCGCCGGTATTCTTATGTTCCACTCTTCTGCCGTGAAAACAGTACTGTATTATAAAACTTTAAAATATTCGACCAAAAGGCCTACATTTATTTGGCCAAACGGATATCTTACTGAACGAATATTTGACCGCATAAATTTTTGACCAAAATAAGATTTGGAAAATTTAATATTATCTTTGGAAATTTTTGCGATTTTTAAATTTAAAACAACACAACATTTCAATTTGAAAAAGTTGATTGAATTATTATTTATTTTATTTAAGCCTAAGCAAAGGTTCTTACTTTTATCATCATCTTTGAATAATTCGTTAGGTTAGGTTATATAAAGTTTGTTCATGTTAAGTTTTTATAAAATAACTAACATCCTCCTCTCTCTTAGTTCGTTATTGAATTGCGTGGTGGCAGGATGAGGAGCAGAAGAACAACACACATACTTTTCCAGAAGTACATATATTTTCACGATAAACTTTAAAAACTTCTAGCAATTGTGGAATAACATACTGGGCTGGCCATAATATGACCTCGGCGCCGTGGTCGGTGACATCCAGCGCCGCAAGTGGCGATCTATATAACTAGTCCTCATAACGGCATTACAAAATGACAACACATGCGTGTCCGATGAGCGAACCAAAATAAGAGATGAAAGATTCGAGGTTTTCGGTACCACTCAGCAAGGGCTATATCATACTGATGACATCACTTAATTCTAGAAAACAACCATACAGAGTTTTAATTTAATGTTTCGTGATTTGATCATGTACCTAAGACGTCTAATAAACTTTCCGTTTTATCTTTTCCCTTTAACTTATAAACAAAATTATTTTCTTCGCAATGAAAAGTAAATTAAATAATGTGTTACATATATTTACTACGTAGTTTCCTTTAATAAACGGAAAACTGATTATGTTTTTCAGTTAAATAATTAATAAAACACTATTAAATAACCATGAGTTACGATGACAATATAAAACAATAAAATATAGTTTTTCAATAGTGTGATGTAATATAAATATGTTGTGACATAATTTTAATTTGATGATAACATTTTTTAACGACTGCATAAAAAATACATGAACTATATACCATTTATTTATGAGAGAAATATAAATTGCTATTATACACCAAATAGAAAATACAATATGGAATAAAATGTCATCGTTTCCCATTGATTTTTCAATATAAAGTCGTTATAATATTTAATATAGGCATACTATTATGACTAGTACTTTCAATATCTAAAGAATAAAGTTTATAACTGAGTATACAGAACTTTTATTTGATTTTTGTATAAGAGTATAATATTGAACACATGCGTCGCCACAACAATACATACTATTTATATGCTTAAGTTACTATGTGCATTATTTTTCATTTCTTTTTTGTACATGCAACTAATTAAACGTAATAATCATACAGTATGCACACACAGCTTCTGTATTATCGCCATTATTTTCGACAGGTTCGAATCATCAAAATAAAAGCTCATCATGGTATCACAATAAAAGCCGTCGCAACTGTATAATGGCTTTTAATAATACTCGTATAATATAAGGGGTACAGTAGTTCGACTATGTGAGGATTTAATTTAACTATAATATGTTAAACGATTTTATTTTATGTTTTTTGTAAACCGCAAAATTAAAAGTTTATTTAATTTTAGGAAGGTATGGAAAATATGTTTCAATATTCTGATACTTAATAAACTTTTGAAGATTTACCAATATTCAACAAGAGATACATTTAAATTTACAGCAAACATCATCTTATATGATTTTTTCTCAAGATGTTTTTCTAAGATTTGTTGAGAAAAAAATGACATAAAAGATGTTTTTTTTGTGATTTTGTAAGTGTATAAGTTGTTACAAAGATGTATATTTTTATATTCATACGTTTACTTTAAAAGTAAAACTAAGAATCGATTCCCTTGATGTACACATTGTCACATTGCTGGCGTGTATATCTCAATGGTCAAAGCGTTTCCTTGACAAGCCAAAGGTCGTGGGTTCAATCTCCGATGAAGATTAAAAACAAAAAAGATTTTTAATCGATGTCTGAGCTCTAAAATATCCCCGGTTGGTGTGAATACGATCTCTCACCCGTAAAATGCCAGTCATAGCCTATTAATATAAAATGCCAGTCATAGCCTATTAATTAAAATTTATGATTGACGAAAGCCGTCCCGTGAAAACCACCCATTCATAGTAAATTCCTGTAATAATAGGGATGATGCATGAATGTCGGGCTGTCGTCTATGAAATTGGTGGATTAACACTCCACGTGCAGCGCTTAACCATATGTAACATGGTAAGCGTCATAGAATCCACCGATGAGACTTCAGCATTACTATCACCATCTGTCGGTATTCTCCGGTATGTGCTTACATAAAATAAAAAACATTTTTTTATTTTTTTTAATTTTAATTATACACCATTCTATAATTTAATTTAAAAACGAAATGAATTATTTAAATATAGCAGATTGTTAGACATTTTTCGGTATGACGTAATTCCGCAATAAAGTTATTATACGCCAACATACCATAATTGAACTAAATTCATGGAAATTTTAATTTGCTGATGTTGTGAATAGTGGAGTGATAACCTTATCATTACCCCGCACCCAGTTCAGCGTAATAATGTCACAACGTCATAATCGGCGGCTCGACAACTATCCGTTCAATTAAACAATATGGTTGAAATTAAAAGTCGTAGTTAGTCCGCGAGTCATTAAAAATGTTTTCATCAATATTTGTGTGTTGGCTGCTCCTAATTTGGAGCGAAAAACTACCGTAAACTGCAGGAAAATGACACGCGACTGACTGAATGAGGATCAATACTCGAATATCCGTAATACAAAGCTACGTAGAGTACATTTAATATATTGTTCTCAAAAAACGTTCAAAACTGTCTGGAATTTTTTAGGTCCTAGTAACAACATTAATGACGAAAAATTTCAATGCCTTTATTGAATTTAATGTATATAAAACGTTTTCATTGCAAACTACTATTACTAGATTCAAATTTGTAAAAGGAATATTGAAATAATTTATATTAAAATTTGTAAACGTATATGGTATACAAATAACGCAAAATCAGTATTTTTCGCTCTAGAATTGGAGGCGGAATTGGAAAAATATTTTTTTAAGTAATAAAGTCTTCTTTTATAGATCATTGATCTGTAATATTAACAATTTTCATACAACGAGGAGCACAAACTATATTTTGACTATAGTTCATCTGTTGGATTTTTTTAAAAGCAATGATTTTATTTTGTCTTTTATTTTTCCGATTAATAAAACAAATTATACATTAGATACACATTTTTGTCCCTTTCGAAGGCATTTTATGTATCTTAGTTGATAGTCCTTCAAGTTGATAAAGTGTTGTTAACTTTTTTATGAATTAAAATAATCAATTATCAAAAGTTTTTTTCGGTATGAATTTAAAAGTATGAAAACACAGTTAAAGCAATGTAAAGAGTATTTAATAAACGAATTGAAGAAAACCATTAATTATAATTAATTTTAAAATACCCGGATTAATTCGAACCCGAAAAAACTTATC
This sequence comes from Glossosoma conforme, assembly GCA_022606575.1. NCBI lineage: Eukaryota > Metazoa > Arthropoda > Insecta > Trichoptera > Glossosomatidae > Glossosoma > Glossosoma conforme. Next base: position 566,120 of record JAGTXR010000101.1, on the reverse strand, counting down.
TTTACTAATTATATAAAATAAGTCTATTCTACAGAGATTGAGTCTTAAATGTACAGGAATAAAATTGAATTAAGTTAGCTTGAATTATGAAAATTCGTTTGTGATTTCTAAATGTTTATTAGAGTAAATAAAACGTGAAAAATTCTGAATGGAACGAAAAAAACATTTCTCAAATGAAAACGTGTATTATATTTATTTAATATCGTGTTAATTTTTCGAGCTTATTTTTCCGTCGCCAAGAAAAAAGTGATCCTTTTTTTACATTCGGACGATTTAGTTTATTCGACCGAAAAACCCTGGGGTTGTTTACTATGCGGTGGTACGTTTTATTATTTTATTTTTTTAACAAGTAAACTCTCATAAATAACTTGCTTTAGACACGTGCTGTAAATAATTTTTCGGAAAAAACCGCCATTTCACAAATCAGCGCAGAAAAACAACGAATTTTTAATTCAGTCATCTCGAACTGAAAGTACGAAAGATTGTTTGTATATGTAAAAAAAACTATTAATACTTCATCCATATCGCTTTCCTAGCTATTAAATATGGTCGTCACAAATTGACACAACACAGTTATCAGCTTCCATTGTCTGTGCCTTGTATCAAGACGTCTTTACACCGGAAGTTCCACTTATGAAGAAACCACATCGAAAATCATGTACGTTTTATCTTGTAGGATAATTATATGGCTGAGAACCTCCAGAAAGGGAATTCGGAGACTAAAGAGACTCCACAATAGTAGTCGTATATACTCAAAGGAAATTTTCGATGATTTGTTTATCAGATTTCTTAGAAAATCGGATGACTAGCCCAATGCTTCAAAGGCATGTAACATTTGTTTCTAAGCCTATCATAAGCCGGATGCTAAGTTTTGGTCCACGTCTAATGTTCCTTAACATAAATTTTAAGAGAGTACCTAAAAAGGTTTAACCTCTTTCCTTACGACTCTTGTCCATGTGATTCAAGCATACAACAGACTATAAGACATTTTCTGATGTATTGCATCATTCATAAGAATAGGAGACGCGTTCTGTGTTGTCACCTGGGAGTCTCCGCCGTTTCTTGGGAGGATTTTTCTGAACTGCTGCTTGGTTCTGATGGCCCTTGCTATTAACGGAATAGGTTGCTACGTACTTTAACTTTTTTTCACACGCATAATCTAACTTTATGTGAAAATTGTAGGGTAATACGTCCAATTTAATTTTTTATGTACATTTTATTTAAATAAAATAATAAAATTTAAAAAATTGCTTAATGTCAGTGATTGAACGAGAAATGCACTAACAATATGTTATTGTTTTTTATTTACTTGCGCCTTATAATTAAACGTGTAAATGCGTGTCAAAATTTGTACTGTAAGTGACAGTCTGACGCTTTACCCGTGTGTTGTGGTTTAGGCTGTGTGGTTGGGTAAAGTGTTTTGTGCAGAGCTTCATGAATATTATATCGGCGCAGACGTCCATTGTTCGCTTTGTGTCACGACGGAGAAAGCCGCTGATTTCCATAATATCAAGGACTTATATGTACATCTTCAGCGGGAAAATCAACTGTCCTAGTAGCTTTCCCTCTCAAAGAAAAGCCTACCAGACTCAATAAAACTGCTTGATATTTTTCAAAAACATGAAAATAGGTTATTCTGATAAAATGTGTTCACTCTTTTTATATTCCTATAAAACAAGTATACTTTTTTTATATTTAAATAAAAGTAACAAAAAAAAACCCTGGCTTATTAAACACCTAAGTATTTCTCTGGTACTATAGACGTAGTCTATGCAAGCTTACAAGTTCATCTCACTTGGAGGCTCCCGGGAACCATCTACTCGTATGTTCCTATATTGACCTCCGGGTATACAGGTGTTTTGTGACAAAGCAAAACTAAGCTCATAGAACTGTAAAACGGCAATTTGTGATGGATTTGGGACTTATTAAATATCAATCATCATAATACGACATATCATAACGCTTGTTTATAAATCTTAAATATGAAATATTTTACGATCAGTATTTATTTGTGAATTTTCACCTTTTTTCTTTATTTATATCCTTTATATAAGTGGCACTTAACACCCTCGTTAAGTGAAATTGTTTATTCAATATACGAGTATATTATCCAACTTAGAATACGTGAGCATAAAAGGCATACGTGTCCATTGCCGTAGACTAGAAGAATCGGTTTTGAGGAAATATTATTATTGTACATTTTCATAAATGAGACATCATACATTTTCATAAATGAGACACTATACTTGATGGTTTACAAAAAAGATTAAGTAAAACAACATGAATTTCTGAATTTGAGTTGTATGGATAAAAACGGGCTCGCTTATAAACTGTGACGCAAAAATTTACATCTATTTTCACATACGACGTTTTTTTTCTCAAATCTCGAATATTTCACAGCGAAAAGTTTGCTCACGTAACTTTTCGTCCAAAGGTCACTGCAATTAGGAAGTTCACGTCCACAAAATGTGTTTATCGAATTAGTCGATGTGTCCTTAGAATACGAAGCCTATGCGGCGGTCTCTAATATAATTTTCTTTAACAATTCCACAAATGGCCTATAATTTTTCAACCATCCCCATTCACACCTATTCGATAAATCCATATGTGGCACTCGTCCAATACTATCCGATACTTTAAAATAAAATAAAAAGTCTTTCATATTATCCTATCGTTCTTGTATCTCATTTGTTTGAAAAAGAAAATTGGAAAATACATGGAAGAAATAATAACATTGAAAAAATAAAAAGTTATTATACTGCTGCCTAATTAAAATAATACGCATAGTAGAATCATATAGAATCTTCAGATTTGGATATAATAAGTTAAAATGTTGTATATCAATTAATTATTTTTATTTTCATTCAATTAATATGTAATGCAAAAAAAATGATAAATGTTTAATAATTAGCTTTATAATATATCATTTCTGTTAAACAAGTAAAATATTGATCACACAAATAAAGATTCTGACTACAGGGTGATTTTTGGTTTAGAAAATTAAACAAAATTGGATGATTAGCCTGATACTTCTGAGGCTTAAAGCAGTTGAACGATCATTGCAGTCTCACAGTTGACGTAAAATAAAGCTTATATTTGCAATTGTGCGTGAAACTTTTACGTTGCTACTGTTATCCGTATGTGAGTTCATGAAGTAGTTTCTAAAGCCATAATCACATACACAATAACAGACATAGTATGCTCGTATTTTCTACTTTGTACAATGTAATATAATCAGAACTTTCATCTAAGCACACAGCATTAAATGATTACGAAATTGTAATGCTAAAGTGAAAGGAAACACACGAAGCTGCCTGAAACAATTCCAATTACGAGAATCGCGTCACAACAAAACCGCTCGTAAACAAAGGACTCGGTGAATCAATAAAATTTCACATTCTCCTCAACTTCCATTAAGCTCTTGACTTTGAGAGTCGCAGTCGCAGGGGAAATTCCATTCTGGAAAGTGACACAAGAGGGGGAAAGACAAACAACTGACAAAGTTAAGTCAATCACAACACAAGCATTTAATGACAGCCAATTTGCTAATGAAAACAAAAAACCGCTTAAAAATTTTCACACAATACTACGATTATCATGTTTAAACTGTGCTTTCATATAAAATTATCTGGCCTTCGACAGCATAAAGATTATTATATGATTTTTCTATTTCTTTAATCTGGTTATATCTGGTCACCACAAATTGTTCCTAAACAGATATGTTCGCTGCCACTATACGTAACTTATCGGAAGATATATCTGCACCCGGAAGTCTAACTGCAAACATATTTTGTCAGTATTGTATTAATACGTTTGAACACGTTGTAACTGATTAAGCCTTCATAGATCGCGAAACTGCAGTCTTCCAGCAAGTAAAACAGCGCTCAATATGTAATACTTGTCTATTTAATAAGGAAACATGTTTGATTTCCATCGGCTTACAAAAATGGAGTCCGAGAATGGATGAAATGGGAACTGCAGTATTCGAGACATATTTGGTTATTTGTCAATTAGTTTTTTTTATGGAGATTAGCTGATCAGTCCATCACATCCGAAGCTTATACCATTTGATTCTAAAAACGGCTTAACCCAATTAATGACATAAATTGAGCAACAGGCGGTGCCGCACTGCAAACGCACGCACTTTCAATAATTGTATTTCTCGTTTATATTTGTACATACGAATAGCGTATTGGTGAAATAACGCGCTACATAAAGTTGATAAGATGCTATAATAATAAAAATAATAAGCTTTTTATTCCAGCAGGATTGGGTGGGTTGTGTAATACCCAATCTGCTATATTTATAGATACATAGATACATTTTAGATACAAAATAATACGCTATACGTACTTAATTTTCCATTACGCCCCTGATAAATCTAAATATTTTATTATTGAGTTAAGTGTCTTTAATGAGTCGTTTTTAATCGTTATTTTAAAAGAAACTCGGGTGTTGATCGTTTTGCAGGTTCATTTATCACGTTAATGATTTCACTTAGTGACGGCAGAAGCAACGGATAAACAATTCCGTGGAACAAAGCAGACAAATTAATGATTGATGATGCGACCCAGTAATAGCGACACTGCTACTTAAAAATAGCCTGATCGATATAATAATATAGCATCATTTGATAGCCTAAGCGTCTATCATTATTAAGTAAAAGAATCATGTTTCATAATCTCCCTACCTCTTCCAATTTGAAGTATAATTTTTTCCAGAACCTTCCCATATTTTCTTACAGCCGTTGCATGCCTTGAACATTAAGTTATCTATGTACTAAAAAACACTACCTAAGTACATGCATTGTTCAGTTTCGGTAATAGAGGAATCATTAGGCGTGTTTTCTAACAGCATTTTAGAGATCGTATGATTTACCCGACTCTTCCGAGATTTGAATAGTTTATTTCTAAAGAGAATGTATAACCTAATCAGAATACAAAAACTGCCACCACTCAAGTACATTCTACATGTACAACATTCTATGGTCTCAATTAATTCCATAATATCAGATATAAATAAAAGAGTTTTCAGAATTTATTCCATATATAATTTTTTTTGACATGTTTCAGCCAGGTCGTTTACAAATGAAAATGGCCATCCGACCTTGCTGAAAATTACGTGATTTTAGTTAAAACATATTCTAAGATAATCAGAAATTTTGATTTTATAAACGCAATCAAAAATAATTTTTAAAAAATATTTATGCCATTATACTTTTAATAAAGCCAAACACTTAATTAAAAAAAAACTTAATATAGAAAACTTTATTTTACAATTCAGTGTTCTAAAATTTGTTAAAGAAGCGCACTATTTAGAGGCAAGGCTAATGAATATAAAAAATTTCAAGGAAGCCAAGTCTTGAGGATTTCTGACACTTTTACATTATCGGAATGCAATATTTAATTACATGAAAAATAACTTGATCACTAATTGAAAGGAAAACTTGATTTATTTTCGTTTTTAAATATAATCACAATGTATGTAACATTTATGCGTGGGAGAAAAATTCTTGACTGACGTGAAGGCAGAGGGTCAAGTGTGCGAATCGTGGGTACTCTGTACATTGTGTGTGGTGTCACAATGCCAAAAGAGGCAGGCTATAAATCCAAGGCCCGGGGTCCTGCCTTTAGCACTTACGGAACCAGCTGAAAAGGGACGGACACACTTGACTAAGGTTTCTTAAGCACGAAAGTAATCTCAATGAAAATATCAATAGACAGCTTAGCTTTGGACCAACATTCAAATAAATATTTATAGATTTTTGTTATTATGGAATGACTTTGGGGGATGTCAAATTAATGTTGTTGAGGAAATATGGTATTGTGGCTGTTGGGTTGAGCCGTGTGTGGTAAATTTTCTGGCACCGATATTTTGACCACCATTGCAGGGGTCTTTTTCAGGGTTGACGATTTTTACGATCAAAATCATTCACCCTAAAGAAGACCTCTGAAATAGCGGTCGAAATTTTGGTGCTAAAAATTTTTCCACACACGGATTAACCAAAAACCAGTACTAGAAAATATTTGGGTGTTCAAAAATCAGCCTTTTTATTTGATGATCAGTCCAATGCTCCCGAAGCCTGGACAAATTTTGTCATTAAACGGTAGTTCAACCCTATCGGGGTTAATATAGAGTATATATTTGATTAAATAAATTCAATAAAGTCAAGCTTAGTTGAGATTTGAACCGACAGCGTCTGAATGACAAACGAATGCTTTAAACTACTGATTAACAAAAATATATGAACGATTAAAAATTTAAAAAGCTGACAAAAACTCATTATTCCATACATTGCCTGAAGGAAAATTCGAAAGTTCTTAGAATTCCACACCAATAAAAAACCACTGCGTTGGATTGACTTTAAACGTATTATATATTACGTTACAACATTTGAGGCATGTGAGAAAACACAATTTATATTACCGCAGTCCGTTACGTTTCATAAGAGGCGTAGAAGGAATCCATAAAGGCGTATCTAATTTAAAATAATTAAGTCTGCGAGATGAGCGCCTCGCACCGCACACGAAAATCTGTTCCCGTAAATAAAAAGTGATTAGATTAGTTTAGGTCCTCCAATTAGGATTTTCCTCCAGTTAGTGCATGGGAGTACCAGTACATGCTCATTACCGCAGGCCCCGAGGGAGGCCGGGCAAGATCGCCTTTATTAACAAACCCAATTAACCGACACAATCAGAAATTTAACCAAGAAAAATGTCGCATATTTACATGACTCCAACCGCACCTAGTGAACAATATTTCAGCTTCTTCAGAGACTGCTAATGATAAATTAATCATCATTATTGTACCGCCAAGATGCCTCAGGTTTAAATACATTTACAATGAATATTTTTAGACGTTCATTTACTCAAAGGAACGTTAATTATAAGGCTAATGAAATATTTTTTATTACGTTTGTGAGCCAAATTTAATATATTTTTTGTCCTGGTTGAGACTATTCTGTTTATTTGCCTGTGTGTATAGCTCAGTGGTTAAAGTATTTGCTTGGCAAACCAAAGGTCATAGATTCGATCTCCGAAAAAGATTTTTAATCGATTTCGAGCTCTAAAATAACCCTGGTTTGGTGTGAATGTCATCCCCCACCCGTAAAATGCCAGTCATAGCCCATTAATCGAAGTTGGTGGTAGACGAAAGTCGTCCCGTGAAGACCACCCATTCATAGTGAATATCTGTAATAATAAGAATGATGCGTGAATGTGGGGCTGTAGTCTATGACGTTGGCGGATCAACACTCCATAAGCAGCGTTTAGCCATATGTACCACGGTAAGTGTCATAGAATTCCACAGATAAGACTTCAGAATCACTATTACCAATTGTTCTCATGTATAAGAATACGACGACAAGGCTTAAATGTAAAAAAAAAAAGTTTAAAAAAAAAATAAAGATTTAAAAAAAAAAATAATTGAAAGCCGCTTAGAATTTTTTTTAACAGTTCATAGTTGTTTATAAATTAAAGAATAATGCTCAAGGGCTAGAATAAATATAGTTATGGCCTTTGTAAATATATTTGCTTAATGTTTTTATATATATTCTTATATTTATGAATACAGTAGTGTAAATATGTTTACATTATAGTAACAATGCAATGCATAGTGCAAAATACTCGTATTTCCACAATGCGTACTGAAACGAAGACTTTTCAATCATTTGATTAGAGTGTATCAGTGCTGTCGGGGCGTGATGAATATTGATGCGTGCAGTGTTGTGCTGCGCTGTGTGAATGTGGTCTCTGGTGGCATGTCATTGGTCATCGGTCATCGGTCGTTGGTACGGAGCCGTTAAAACAAATTAGCGCAATGAGTCATTTGTAAGTTTGCGCTCCGCTCGGCAGCTTTTAAATTGATATCGGCCATTCGTCATGCAAGTTTTTACGAACATTCGTGTACGGCAGAATTTCTAAGTACGGTAATAATGATGAAATTTGTAATTACGTTTGGAGGTGCGTCATTATCGCGCTCGCTGGAAAGTAAACAAATGATGAATTTATGTAGGAGTAATATAAAAACTATTACTTTACATGCATACTGAATTGCATGTAATTGTAATTGTTTTATATTGCAAACATTATAGTTTTTCTTCTATATATATATATATATATAATCGTGTCGGAAATAACAGGGTCAGATCCTGTCTGCCCAGAAGTGGGCGACGTCGATGGCGTTACTTCTGGCCATCATCAGGTCTTCCTGGGTGCAGCTATTCGGGCACAGCGCACACTCCAGAAGGTGTGACAGGGTCTGCTCCACGCCGCAGTCACATTCAGTCGGTCCGCTGTAAGACTGCCAGGCTCTCATTTGTGTCCTCGTCTTGCGTACTCCGGTCCGAAGTCTGTTAAGGGACCTCCATATATATTCCACCCTTGGTCATGTCCAGGGGTTAGGTCCTTTTCTTCTATGTGAATATATAAATTTGTACAAAATTGTTTTATATAAGGTAATTAAGAAAGAAAAGATCTTTTTTTGCGTCACTTTGACGTCAGTTTGTCAACGGTCGCCGTTGAGTTAGTACGTCGTGGTTGGTATAATTTTAAAGCTCTATTATTACTCTTTCTATTTCGTTTTATTTTTTTGCCGCTTTAGAAAAATGCAGAAGCCTGAAATTGAAAAAACAAATTTGCGCCATATCATATCATATTTTATGAGGGTTTTTTGTATTTAATTAAAACAATACTCTCAATTTGGGCTACTATTTATTAAAATAAAAATACATAGTTTATTTACAATGTTTTTATTAACTAAATGAACGCTTTAACTAAGAACACTGCTCTCACAACAACGTAACACATTTTTTTGGTTAAATTAATAGATTTTTTCTAGAATACTCTTGAACAAAATAACTCAAATATAATACCCATAATGTTGCAAATCATGATTCGATAATGCTTTACCTTGAATAATCTAAACATAAATCTACCTATGTCTTACGGTATTGATAGTAAATCATACATAAAGGTTCACAGGTACACTGCTTTAATTTACTAAAAACTAAAAGCAATAAATAATAATAATTACTAGTAAATAAATAATAATAGTCACAAAAAAACTTGTACGGATCGGAGTGTTGGACCCCGCTGAAACGTGACTTGGATAGGATTCATGTGGCAGCGATGAAGATGCTGAGGTGAGCGGGCGGTGTGACTAGAGTGGACAGAGTTTGAAATGAGCATATTCGGGGTATATTTCGGGTGGCCCCCATACCTGCAAAGATAAGGGAAAACCGCCTAAGATGGTATGGGCATGTGACACGGAGAGATAAGAACCACGCGGTGAAGAGAGCCCTCAACATACCCACGCTGAGAAAAAGACCTGGAATACCACAGGCAACCTGGACTGCAACTGTTAACAAGGATCTGAAATCCCTGAGTTTGGCCGAGATTGCAACGCAGGACAGACAGACATGGCGAATGTGCACAAGGAGAGCTGACCCCAGATGATGGGAAATGAGTAGGATAAAGAAGAAGACTTAAAAAAATTTGAACCCTATAGTAAAATAATTTGATTACAAAGTATTGGATAATGGGTCAGTTGATAATAATCAAAATATGACTAATAATAATTCTCGAAAACTTTAGTCACAATATTTAAGTATTGTTCACAATGCAGAAGAATGAACTGTTTCAGTCCATGGGAATCGTTTATATCAAAAAAGCTACGCATAACAATTAAGTATTTTTCAGAACTCCGATTCAATCGTTGAGCTTTAGTCACTTATCAAACATTCAGGATTTGCTCATAAAACGTAGTGCGCTTAGTAAAATAATTCAGACGTATTGCATTGCTTCAATGGTCAGGAAGTTCCAACAAAAATATTATTTTACCGTGTTTTTGTGATCTATGGTATTTTGTTTGTGATTTTTCGTGTGAAATGATTAAGAAATTGATTAATTATTGCTCATTGGTGAGTGATTTTATTAACTTTGATTTATTATTATTCTTTCATTATTATTATTTTATTATTATTTGATATTATTATTATTTATTATCATTATTATTCTATTATTCAGTGAAAAATATTTCAGTATATTTTGTAAAAAACACATCGTATAATGTAATTTTTCACAGTTTTGCGGTTTTTACACACTTAAAATTTGAAGAACTGTAAAGAAAGAAGGAAAAAATTATAGTTATATATTTGTTTATTGATTCCGAAAAAGATAAGGATAAATATATGTCAGAAACAACACTAAGTACCTATTACAATACGTTCCTCAATTCAAATTTCAAAAAAATGACGATTATGTTATGCGATTTACGGGTTTTAGAGTGAAAAAGGTCTCGGGTAAATAACGTCTTTGGTTATCACGGCCAGATTTGATATTGTGACTTTAGGGTTTAGCCGTGTGTGGCGAATAACTAATTTCAAATATTTCGACCGCCTTATCAATGACTTATCTAAGATATCAACCCCGAAGAAGATCTCTGCAATGGCGATCGAAATATTGGAAATTAGTAATTCGCCACACACGGCTAAGCCCAAGGCCACAATATCAAGGTCTCGGGTGTTAAAGAAATTGCGATATTATTAAATTGTGTGACAACTCCGTGGATGTGTCACATATAGTATAGTCACTATAATACAAGCAAATCAAAAAGCGAAATTTATCTTCATTATGATGTTACAGGCTGTTGTAGTGGGAATACAATTAATATTTTTAAGTCATTTAATTAATCATTCAAAAGTTGTTTGATATATGCGGTATTGTGTTCAATTCATGATGATATCATTCCTTCTACAATGTCGTGAAGAAGACTATCATGGCGCATGATGTGATCCATCGAGTTCGCCTCACTATGATGGTTCTTACTAGGTGTCTATCTTCCTTGATTATGCTGAGAACTTGCGATCTAAATATAATGTTTTTCATACAATTTATTTTTCAAGGGATTACTGACCATCTTTTCTAACAGCAACCTCCATATTTTTTAACTCAAGATTAAATGGCTTTTAGGCACGAAATCGGTCGTATAATTTAATAGAATAGAAAATAATAAATCAACCGTGTGTTGGAGTTTATTTTTTCTTTAAAATAACTTATTTTCGCTATCAATGTCAAAGAACTCGGAATACTGGCTTCTCCTTTGAAAATAAACGGAGTCGAAAATCGCCTGAGAACGTAACAAACAGGAATCAAACGACTTCGATAAGCACACACTTACACGTGGTTGTATGGAAAAGTTTATATCCAATAAACTCAAATCTGTGAGACCCCGGGTACGTTTTTGTGTTGACTCGGACATTTTTTCCTGTTAGAACACTCGATAATGTTTATTTTAGATTTTGTTTGATTTATCCGACCGAATGCGAAGTGTATTACCGAATTTATATAGGCTCTTTATATACCGGGTGACTTTGAGGCTGACGCACATAAAGGATGGCTGATGTGAATCCTTTTTAGCCTCGGAAAATATCTTACATGTAAGCTACGCAACCGGCGATCGTTTCAGAGGATGAAAAACAAGGTCACATTGAAAATAATTTTAGCTCGTAAATTCACACATTATAATATATTTTAATGGCCAACGCATGTAAAAGACGCAAGTAGAATAATAAAAATTAGCATACACTATAATATAGTACACAATACATTACGTAAGCCCAATCATTCAGTATTTGCTTTAGATTAACCTAACATCTAATTTAGTGAAAAAAGTTCATAACCTAACCTTACCTAACCTAACCTAACATCAAATTTAGTGATAAAAGTTCAATTCGATCGAATCACACGTCAGTTTTTTTTCTATTTATCATATTTAAAAAATTATAAAACCTTGAATAACATGTTAACACTGTGGCGTAGAATCTGTATTGAATTTTATTAAGCACACACAGAAGAACCCCATACATGGTTTTGGACTCTTAATTACAAACAAAATAAACAAGTCCAATTTTCACTACCAAATAATGAAAATATATTGTTTTTAAAACGAAATAACTACCTGTAATATTTAAAAATATTAAATGAATTTAAACGTTGAACAGCACAAAATGAAATCAAAAATCTCTACCAGTTGCCAAGTATTCAATTTATCAGTACTTTTTTCCTCTAGTCACGTCCTTTAGCATATATTTAAAAAAGAGCAAGTTGCTACTACTATCGTAATCTAAAACTTAAAATGAATGTTCTAGGCTTTGTATAAAAGATGGAATTAATTATTGTCTTAAAATATTAATGCGGTTTTATCTGTCGATTGTAATAAGCGTAAAATAAAACAGCATTGAAGGTAATGTATTCATGGCTTACATGAAGGAGAGGGAGCTTTCATATTCCGTTCGGAAGCTTTTTGCGGTCGCACGCGGTACGGGTTATGAATAAAAGGGGCCACTTTGCAGCGTTTCCCTTCGGCGGCGGGCAAAGAAAGGTGTCCGAAATGTTTAGCGACCGTCGAGACAAAAGAAAACCGCTGAGTAGTGTAACATTTGGCACGTAGGGAGAGACACACTTTTGGCACGATATTTGTGAATAAAAAATACAATTTGCCGGGGAATGTTGCGCCAAGTTGGTGCAAGAGTGGAAAGCATATTCACTTGCGTAATACACAAGTGCAAAAAGGGTGCCAGTTCAACACTGCAAGAGGCTCATTAAAACACCATTCATTTAGGTCACTCACATATATCATACGAGTATCGTAAAGAAATCGTTTCAGCAAAAAATATTTAACGAAGCACTGTTTTGTATTACACGATGCAATATTCGATAATATTAAAATGTTATTATTAGCCTATATTTAAAATCGATATTAATTTTGGCAAAGAATTGAGATTTGCTTAGGGCCAAAAAGGAACTACAGCTGCGACCTTTTTAACTTCTCGGAATTCTGTACTGGAGGTTGTCGGGAAGCATATATGTCTTTAAAAAAATATTTATTTCGTTTTTAAGTGACGAGGAATAGAAAATATATTTCTTAATAGATAATTTTATTTTGTTTAATTAAATAACAATTGTATTTATGCAGTTAAAATGTCAATTGTCAGTTAACTTTGTATCTGTTTATAAAATGCGAATAGTATATCGTGTATTTTTTTATTTTTACTAAGAAGAAGCATCTTAAGAAATTGTCAGTAAATAAACACACAGCCATTCTATCCTGAAATGCCAAGGCAAAAGCTTGCATACTTAATTGCAAATAAGGTAAGTGGTCGCTGAAGTCGCCGACCTAACCAACGTTCCTGAAGAGGCCGATGCTGCAGTCGAGGAAAGCTTTCTGATTGGATAACGACCCACCGAGTGGATACGACAATTGCATTTCTTTTATTTATTTCAGCAAATATAAAAGAAACATCCAATTCTAGAATTCGCATTCTCGAAGCTTTTATTCTTTTCGCAAAATGCGACTTTGACTTTTGTTATTTTCAATATCGTACAAGCTCCAACAAATTAATTAAATATAACTGTGGTGGATATAAGAAATGTTTTTTCAAGTATTTATTATGGTTAAAAGTAATTTCAATATTCACAGACATAATTAAAGTAACATGGGCGTTACTTATTTCAATTTAAATGAAAATATTATAATTTGTAATTATTGTGAAATATCAAATGGATTATTGTTCACTTAAATACAAAAAGGTGGATTTATTTAAATATGAATAGAAAATTATCATTATTTAAAAAAAAATAACGGTAATAACCATTTCAATCCATTGATTTTTTTCTTCAACAAGTTTATAATTATTGTTATATATATATAAATTATTATATTATATATTACTACCTGAATCGACACAAGTTGTTGTATCCATAAAAAATAATGTTGAACATTATTAGATTTTTCAATTAGCCATATGCGAACAAAACATTAAAAATTGACCAAGCAAATCTATGTTATAAATATGAGCCAAATAATAGCGTAAATATATAATTTATTTGATATATTCATTACAACTATATTATTATGTATACCAGCACCTAAAATAGTTTACTAGCAACTAAATGGTACATATTTATCCGATAAATTTTTATTTGAATCGGTGATCCAAAATTTTTATGTTTTAAAAAATTGACAAATACAAATCTACATCAAATATCATCTTTTTTGACATTACTCTTATTGATTTTGGAAAAAAATAAACGGCAGACAATGGAATTCGTACCGCAAACTATGCGCCTTAGTTCTATTCTATACACAACGTAGTTTACCATGACCATTGCTTTGACCTACTGACTTGAGAATTTTAGACGTATTTAAATTATTGAAACATTCGTTTTTTTTGCAGATGACGCTTTGTTGTAAATTGCATGGATATATTTTTTATTTTCGATTAAAATTTATTTATTCATTTTAATTATTTTTTTACGGACAATCTATTTATTTAGTGCGCTCTTCGGGTCTCATCTAAGCTATAGACTAAATTAAAATAACTTTTCGTTAATCCTACATCCTTTTTATAACACAATCCTCTTTTAATTTTAACTTTAACTCACACGCTTAACCACATTTTTCTTTGTTTGTCACTTGCGAGTACGTGTTAAAATAATTAAGAGATATTAGTTTCTTCCGTACAAACAGTTATGCAAGACGTGAAAAAAAAACATTTTGTATCAAAGAAAGCACGGGTTTTTATCGATAGCGGTAAATAAAATACATTACTTATTATCTTACAAATAAAACGCGTACAAGGATCGTGCTGAAATATTCAATCGAGCGGTGGAATTAGCTGAAAGCAGTAACTAGTGCTTAATAATATATTAGCGATATACGAAAGGGAGCTGAAAAATTCATGAAATTCCGTTCCCTACAACCAGCCAACAGGGGACTAACATACTCGGCATAGTTGAACCATCCGTTCATCCTTCAAACGAATATGCCCTAGAGATAAAGCTCTCGATTATTTTGAGCATATAGAAGTTTGAATTTGGTCGTTAGTGGTTCGATAAGCCTCTTCAATCTTCATATAGGAAGAGTTTTTTAATTAAATGATAAAACTATCAGTATGTGAGATACAGAATTACATCAAATAGTAATGTTCGAAGAAAACAAATGCTTAAACACACCTTCATGTGTTATATGATGGGTTGACCTGTATATTTCAGATACTATATTTAAACTTTTAAAAAAATATTTTCAAAAAATGCGTAGAAAATGCGTTTTTTTGTGAAATTTCATATATTTAATAATTGCTAGACTAGACTAAATTTCATAATTGCATAACTAGATCATAAGCGAAATATGATTTTTAACATAGATTCCACCATTTCATCTAACATTTTGAAGTTTCTTTGTATATTTTACAATTAATATTACGAAACGTTAAATTTTATCTAAAATATTTATATTCTTCGGCAATCTTTATGAAACTGTATGAATTCAAAAGTTACTATATGTTTATTAACACAATATTAGGGATTTTTATATAAGATTCTAAAATTTAAGTAATATTACTTAATTAACTTCTAAATAATTTTTCATTATTATTGATGGTTTATTTCGAGTTTGTATCGAAATAGTTTGAATAAAGATTTTATTTAATATCATGATTAATATAAATTTAGACATTATGTAAAATTTTGACAGTATTATTAATAATAACATTATATTTCTTTCTTAAAAATACTTATTTATTTCCTTTATTTCTGTTCGCTTGTCGTACATGTATGTGTCGCCATATTGGCATATTGGATTAGTTACGTAGATCGCCACTGGGGCGCTGTGTGACAGACCACGGCGCCGCACGGCGCTGAGTTGTCTGCCGACGGCCGAGAAGGTCGCAGTATGGCCGGCCCGGCATGTTATTCCGCCTGGGCCGGAAGTTTATCGTGAATGTAGATATGCTTCAGAAAAATCTGTATGTTATTAATCTGCTCCTCATCCTGCCACCACGCGACTGAATAACAACCTTTTAAAGAAAGGAGGATGTTACATCTAAAGAACTGTGTGGCAGCAATTTGTGGAGACTTTTAATTACAGATATAGAATGAGAACAGGAAAAAACGGACTTTTGTATATGAAGGATCACTTTCATAAGAAGTATTCATTCTTTAATATTTTTGAAAAATTATCAGTTATATCATTATATTGGAATCATAATTTTACTCTTCGTGTTGTATTTTTCAATGTTTTTGTGGTAGCTATATATTTCAAAGAAGTAAATAAAATTATAATTTTTTTATATAGTTAATAAAAGATGTACTCTTTTTACTACTTATTTTATAAAACACTCATTTTGTTTTCATAATATTTAATTTTAGACGGCGAAAAATATCACGGTTATAAAAAATTGCCCGATGTAAAAATTACATCGTTTCAAATTTTCAATTAAGTTATCTTTTATGGCGAAATGTAAAACGATTACAACACGAATTGTTTGAAAATTTCGTGGCGAATTTGCGTTCCGCCAAAAGCACGATCTATCACGAATCGTGCCGAATGACTCTCGAACTCCGCTCGTTAATTCCATCAATTATTATTTTTTTGTTCAAACAAAACTTCGCCTCTGATTGAAATTCAAACAAATTGCAAGTTTCGCGTAAAATATACGAAATATTATTTTACCAGCGGAGATGTAAAATTAAGTGAATTTTCCGATACCGATGATTGGCTGAACTTGATTGGATTGAACGGTGATAGTTCATTAAAAGTTTTTTCCCAAAATATTAAATTTAAAAAAAAACATAAATATTATCTTGTATTTTTTACTGTAATGGATCAACATATCTCAACATGATTGAAGCAATGGAGGAAATAAAGGGATTTTTTTTAAGATTCAATTAATTTATTTCTTTCAGAAACATGTATTAAAACGATCCTGAAATAATATAAAATGAAAAATTAGGTATTTACTATTATTAAAAATAATTATTAAAAAGTCCCAAAGCTCGCTAAATAGAAGATTCCACGAAATCACTTTGATAAATAAATTCGTGGAGCTCATGTCAAAACTGGGCTTCTCTCAAGTGAAATATTTACAATTTTTATCATATCCGCACCATATTTGGAACAATGGACACCACAAATTGTCGTTTCACAGTTTTATAAGCTCAGGTTATTTATGCCTTGTCTTAGAACACCTGTATACCCCCAAAAGTCCACATACGAACATAAATGGTTCCCGAGAGTCTCCAGGGCAAGAGTCCGTGAACTTCCATAGATTACGGCTGTAGTAACAGAGAAATATTTGGGTGTTTAATAATCAGCGTTTTTAATGAGATTGGATGATCAGCCCAACGCTGCCGAGCCCTGGACGATTTTTTGAGATTTCGTTAAATAAATTTAAAAAATTCAAGCTTTATCGGCAATTGAATCGAGAGCGTCTGAATGTCAAAGAAACGCTTAACCCATGGACTTATATTTTTGTTTTTTTTATTTACTCACGAAAAAGTACTATTTTTACTAGAATCAGACTTTATAAAAAAACTACTTCAAATAATTCAACGTATATTTTCAACAATCTATTAGTTATTTAGTGCAAGCATTTAAAACGTTAAAAATTCTAATAAATATCATTTTTATAGGTAAACTTTAAAGGATTTAGCTTTATTTTCTTGAATATAACAATATTTTAATAACGAGTAACATATGTACGTATCCAAATAATTGTTTTTTCTGAATAGTGCAAAACCGCAAAAAAATACAACGTATCTGTTTATTTCAAGTAAAATACAATTAAGTTCTTCAGTTAATAGTAGTCCTGAAAATACGATTTTCATTTTCAACATTTCAAAGAAGGTAGAATTAATTGCTAGACGCTTGTGAGTCCTCTACTAACTGAATATAGAGGGCGGCTCAACTCAATTAAGTGAACACGTTATTACTTTTTCATTTCATTCTTAATGCTTATTCAATTATGTTATCTTAAATTTATATTTGTTTGCTTCTGCACACATATAAATACACAGATACTAGAGTCAAGGAACCCAGAAATACTGAAAAATGACGTCAAGTTTTTAACTTTACTTTTTTAAACATAA
Source organism: Glossosoma conforme (assembly GCA_022606575.1). Classification (NCBI taxonomy): domain Eukaryota; kingdom Metazoa; phylum Arthropoda; class Insecta; order Trichoptera; family Glossosomatidae; genus Glossosoma; species Glossosoma conforme. The sequence goes on along the minus strand of JAGTXR010000101.1, from coordinate 548,193 downwards.
AACTACATCATCATATACAACCGCAAGTTAATATACAATGTAAATTTAATTGAAGTGTAATAAACTAGAATGATTTATTATTTTTATATGTTTTATTCAATCCAAACTGATTTAAGATGACTGTGACGGATGGCATTCACTTTAAAAATAAACACGAAAAAGTCCATTTTTAAATTCCCCCTAATTTGGTATGTAAAGCTGTGTTTGTATCAACAAACTCTTTAAGCCGCCGATCCTAATCTCTGACGGTGTAACTCCGCCCCTTGCGGATATTTAGAGCCGTACTTTATCAACGCCGAGATCCAAAAATGTTCGCAAAACCACTAAATACATCACTTGAATGGTCAATAATTTGCCTTGAGACACGCCACAGTAAAAACGCGCCTGATTGTCAGGCAAGCACAAAAAGTTCTGTTCTCTATGAAGCCTACGATTATTATACTTCATTTTGTATTTACTATAATAAAATAAGAGCTAAAAAAATACGGACACCATAGCTAACCATTCTTCAAGTTATATTATTTTGTGGTTTTTGTTGGAAACAATTTATATATTTTTACTCTGCTTAAGTACATTTTTAAAGTGCCAAATATTTATCAACGCTTAAAAGTTAAATCGCTGAAGCAACAAATTTTCTCAATATAGAATCTAATATATGTTAAATCGAAAAAGTCATTCCTATGTAGTGAAAAATCGTCACGTAGAAATCATAGCTCGAAGTGTCTTATTTATTATGTTGAAAGAACATCTTCGGAACTCTGAAGAAAAAATCACTACACTAAGTGGCAATAGATGGGACACATCTAACAATGAAATGTCAGCTAATGAGGAACAAAAGTGTTGATTTGTTATCGAAAAACTTGCATAAGCTTTGTAAAATAGATGTTGAAATCAAAACGTTTTTTAGTTGCTCTCATTGTGTTTTATGAAAATTATTGTAACACTTTATGAATTCAATAAAAGCTACATACGAATGAAAGTAGAAAAATGTTTAACTCAATTTAATGTACGTCTTTTAAAAAACTGTTTGCTTATTCCAAGCAATTTTCAATACAATAAAACTAAATGTACATCACTTTTATAAGCATACGTTCTTACTTTTCTTACTTTAAAGCATTTATATATTTTAAATATAAATTCCTTCTGGTTGTATTCCCTTGCAAGTGCTTGCATGAAAAAAATCCACTCGAATGGTCAGACATTAGAGAGGGTATGAACAAGCAATTCAATTCATCGAGCCCATTACCGCACACGCACCACGAGCATTCGAATTAACCCCGCGAATTTGATGCCGTATAAAAATAGGAATTTTCAAGAAAATGAAAATTGTTATTCAAGGAGGAAGGATATTTTAATCCCAGATTGTTGGCGATCATCATTAGTGAAAATACTCTTACACCTTGTGAATATTTATAACTTTCTTGAGCTTATTAGCCGCGATGAGGCTTTCGTATTTTGATATGCCTAGTAGAATTCTTAAAACGAAAATAGATGTTTTGTCAAAACAACATTGACGGTTAGTTATACACTTTTATATCTACAGAGGTGAATGTTAACTATCTCAATGCGGCGTATTTGAATAGAAAAGGAATAAACATATTCTTTTTAACATATAATACTCGCCTGAAAAAAAAGTCCCTGACAGTCATATCATAAATTAAAGATATTTAAAGTACAATCCCTGCTGCAGATTATTTTTTTAATAACAATATACGAAAATCATATGCTTACTATAAGTTTTATTCAAGTACTTATGAATACTCTTGATCATGACAAGTGTGTTGTTGTTTCCGTATTAGTAGAAGGATTAGCCGGCATTGTAAATAACCATTTCCAGTAGGCACCACGCGAGGTTCCTTCTTTGCTCCCCTCGAAGTCCCTTAACAGACTTCGGACCGGAGTATGCAAGACGAGGACACAAATGTTAACCTAGTAGTTTTACAGCGGACTGACTGAATGTGACTGCGGCGTGGAGCAGACCCTGTCACACCTTCTGGAGTGGTGTTTGCTGTGTTCCAGTAGCTGCACCCAGGAAGACCTGATGATGGCCGGGAGAAACGCCATCAACGTCGCCCAATTCTGGGCAGACAGGATCTCACCCTGTTGCTTCCGACACGATTATATATATATATCATGACAAGAATGCATGAAACGGAATCCCTGTTAAAAAATTAAAAAATCGTATATCTTTATAAAATTCTAATCATCGTTATTATGATCTTCAGTCAAAGTTCTGAACGGGCGTGTATTTTTTACGGTCCATTATATTTGTAAGAAATTTCTCAAGAACCGCATCGTTTATTGTACAATTTTCAAACTTTGTTACTAATAGTTGAATAAATCACTGGGAGATCTATGTAAGTCGACTGAGATAATGTTTTCCCAGTAATGATGCTAAACGATACCACGGTTCCATTTCACACACGTAAAGAATATGGCCGAGCTTAAAGGGGATTGCTCTTTTTGTTATTTTTACACCGAGATACGGATCGTAATTGCTCCTCCCCAGTTTTCCTCCGAACCGAATCAAATCCACCGCGTTTAGCATTCCCCATACGGCCAGCTATAAATATTTTCTTCCACCTGTAGTATCGCTAATGGCCCCCCTTTGTTGTAAATTAGATTATCTCGCAACGTTTTCGATTTGCTTTCTAAGATTTATGAGGTATGTTATTTAATTGTTATATATTTTCCTTAAATTCATTCATTAGCAAATGTCATTACTCATTGCCCCCCCCTGTGACCCACTATGATATCTCAAATGATCGCGACTATTTTTACATTCAGTATTTGTAACAAGTTTCATGCACGCCGGCCATTCAGGCTAACAACTCATTCTTTATTGCTTTCATATATAAAACTGTAATCATATTACTGACATGTAAGGCGATAACATTATAAACCAATTTCCATACTTATCGGGATTTGCGTTGCGAACAGAAATAGAAATACACTGATTACAAATCTCTTGTAAAACAAATGATGAATGTTAGATATGGCTTTATATTTAAGTGGTCTAACTATGAGTATATAAACGTATAAATAATACAACAGAAAGTCCAGTTTTTTTTTAAATCACCATATATTTCATTACTGATAACCTGTATTCTTTAATTAATCAATTAAATAAAAAATATTTATTGTTGACTTTTTCTACAAGATAAAAAAAAATCTATCAAAGAGAATGTTCAACCAATCCTGGTTATGCAAAGACGAGTCCTGTTTACGTGAATGTACAAAAAATATTATTGAACAGCAGTGTTCATTTATGAGATTTCGTTTTTATTCACAGACTAAAATTATACGTTAAAATATATGATACATCATATCATTATAATTGTATTTTGACTGAATATTTTTTTGAAAAAAGTTCCAGGCGCTTCCGTTGAATACATTTTTTGAATATCCGTGAATAATCAACATAATGATTCATTCTAAAACAGTGAAAATTATCTGCTTCTGTGAACAGGTAAGCGATTTTTTACAGAAAATTTAGATATTTTCCGTGGTACGACCCAAAAGGTATGAATGTTATTTTAAATCCCATATATTTTAATGCTAGATAAATAGCTTTCGACCATTTGTACAATACGTTTTTAGATAACGCTTTAAAAGGCCGAACGTTTTTTTAAGGAAATAAAAAACTGGAAAAGGGTCGGACGGTCTTAATACCATTTTTTATTTAAATAAAATCTATGGATTGTTATAAACCCTTCTGAAAAACGAATTTTATCCTTTATCCCAATCCTCAATAATTTACGACTGCATTTAAAGCCATTTTTTTATAAAAAAAATTGAATTATTTGTGATTTTCTACATTTGTTCATATAAAAAATAGCGCCGCCCCTGGTTTAGTATACGACATTAACATATTTTACGATAATATATCTCTACGTGAGAAACGACTTCACGTCGCCGGGATAATTATCGGGTCGCGTGGAGACGGATTGAGGAGCAGAAAAACAACACACATACTTTTCACGAAGCACATTGACATATACATAATTATAAGATAATGATTGACAAAATTTGGCATTTGGCTCCGGCCATGGATTATCAACGATCTAACTCCGTCCATGAGCCGAGCCGAGCCGAACTGAACTCACAGGGCGCTTCGAAACACCGTAGCGCCTTTTTATCACCTGTCGGCCTTTTGACGAATTATCTTCTGTCAAACAACCAAAATGGCGATGATACATGTCTCACAAGCGAACAGAAATAAGAGACGAAAGGCTGTATATTGAGGTTTTCGGCACCAGTCAGTAAGGGATATATCATACTGATGTCAACGATTTATTTTAATTTTTGTCCTATCATTGGAAAAAAACAAAAAGAATACAAATTAAATAATCTTGTACTCTTACAACACAGAACGTGCGACGTAGAGATCTTGGCTTGAAGTGTCTCTAAATGATGGATTTCGAAATAGTTATGTAGAAATATCATCTTCGTAACTCGAAGAAAAAATCGGTACTCTCAAGTGGCAATAGACAGGATACAGTCGAGGAACAGAGCAGTTTTGCTACTTATCAATGTTATCTTTATATTCTGAAAACTTGTTAAAATGTGCTTTAAATATTTGATTTTCGGTTTTTATGTACATTTTGGTCGCATTATACCAAACTTGTTGAAAGAATTATTATGTTTCATTGGTACAACCATTATGCCTGTAATACGGCAAAAGTAGAACGAACGAGAAAGATGTAAAATTAATTGTGTCAGGAAGCTTGCGGTGGCGTGTTGGTGCACAGCAACTGGTAGCTACAATCCTCTTTAATGATCCAAACACATAAAACCGGCCAAAGGAAATACTCTTACTTATCTTGTCATGGTATCGGGCTTAACTCGACCCACAAGACAGTCTAATCTGAATACAGAACAAACAGAATACAGAATGCTAGACCCCAGCGTAGTGCTTAAAAGGCTAACATAACTTCAAATTTGTAATCGTAATATATAACATTTAAACTAATGAGCTTTTATTTAATATTGATTATTAATGGTCATTATATTAATTTTTACGGCAAATTCATTAAATCTAACTAAAAGTAAAGTTTATCATGAAAATATATCTGCTTCTGGAGAAGGTGTGTGTTGTTCTTCTGCTCCTCATCCTGCCACCACGCAATTCAATAACAAACTTGTACTCGTGTACTCGTAACTGTTAGATGCTTAATGATAAATTAACTTGAATGTTGAAAGTCTAATAAAGATAATATTGATTATTTGTCTTTTGCAGAATCACCCTCAGATTGAAGCATGTAGTACCATCAAAAAAATGTGTAGTAATAAACCATATATATTGACAGAGGGCGCTAAGTGGGATGTGTTTTTTGATTTATAAAAGTAAATAATAATAATTCATATTAATTAAAATCAATGCCGTGAATAATAAATAATAAGAATTGTTTTATAGGTTATATAATTTTATTGTTATAATGCAGTATAAAGCATCTTTACAAAAAAGCTAAAACATTATAACTTTAAGGCTTTCAACTGAAAATAATCGTATCTAACAATAATAGTTTAGATATACTAGTAAATTATACACACGCAATGTTTTCGATTTGATCCATTTGAATACAGAACAATGCATGAAATAAAAATGCTATCTGTTTGCTAAATTATACGGTAATATAAAAAATTCAAATACTCCCATTTAGAAATTAAATCAATTCATTAATATGTTTCAATATATTAATAAATAGAGCGTAAAGGCTTTCAATCACATTTTCCTCTGCGTAAACTGTATTGTTAGAGGGTTTTTTTGTCACCCCAAAAGATCGTATCGAAGCGTTATTATTCCCGTAGTATTGTGCTATCAAAATATGTGCGGGAGTTCCATCGTTCGAATAATTTGTTTTGAAAAGGAAAAAGCGTTTTTCTTTTGTCGAGCGCGCGTGGATATTTCAAAGTTTTTTTATTCTTTATTCGACGAATTCAACCTGTGGGAATTTGAAATTTTGTATCAATCCGTGTGTTGTTTGTCTGCGGGACCAATTTGTTTTATCTTTTAGATCCGCACTGTAAATGTGATGACTTGCAAAAAAGAAATAATTTTATGTTACTTTTAACACGATTCAGCGAGAAACTTGTTTTATATAACGGGATTGTTTTTAAAATAAAATGTTAAGAAATGGCTACGATTTGTGACAAAAAAAGATATTTGAAACATCCATAATAACACATATTTTTTGTTTTAATACACTGTTGAGCTTTTAGTCTTTTTGAATGAATTTTTTACAATTTATAAATCCTTCTGGTTTTCAAAAAATTACTTGTTTTAAAATAAATTCGTTTTTTCTTCAGTCGAACTTCAGTTCACTTAAAATAATTGTATTGATTTTAATTTTTCATCTCGTAGCTTCCTTAAAATCAACTGTAGAGTTGTGCGCATTTGCGCAAAGACTCAGAAGAAGAAGAGAAAGAAGATAAAATAACAAACTACGAGTATCCATTCTCAACAGTGGCGTATAAAAAATAGAAGTATGAAAACCTCGCTTCATCCCATGTTAGCCTTACCTCCGGAGCTCTAGCAAGTACATTCTACGTATAGATCTCAAAGCTTTTGTAGAAAAAAGTAGCTATAATTTATGTTTTCTCAGACCATCCCAAGAGCATTTCCCAACCAGGTTTACTTCCGTCTCTTGACCGACCATAAGCCTGCCTAGTTCGCTAGCTCACTCAAAAATTCCTCGTATAATAAAACATCGTACCAATAGTCTACTGATCTACGCAATTGATTGTTCTCTCATAGATTATTTGTTAAGTTGACAGATTTTTAGTACTTTAAAATGTTTGAGGCAATTCAGGCCCTATACATATGGTACTTTTTTGTGGTCGGACGAATTATGCAAACCCCATCAAAATGATATTTAACAAACACTTGAAATATTTTTCAGCTCCCACTCTAGAGGCCTTTGGGAACCGTATATGTTACGATGTTAACATCCAGGTTCACAGATCTAGAGCTTAGGTATGGAAAATGACAGTTAATTTAACTATCTGGTCAAAATTTGTATTAACCATGTGATTTAGATATGAAACGGATATGCTAACAAGATTAAATACAAAAACTATAGTAGCCCTAGTACTGTATGCAAAGAACTCGTCTATAAATAATACTATACGGCTGTGTTTCTTTTTTTTCAGTGCACTTTATGACGTTCAGCCGCTAAGTGGCTGGACGCTACTTACAGGAAACGAGTGTTCTGTTTGTGTATGGGTTAGAAAGATTAGAAAGTGTTAATTTATCTGTTTCTTGTAGAGATCCAGATTGTTTGAAGGAGATAACACAGACACTGGAAGATCATTTCAAAGCTTACCGGTAGTATTTAGGAAGGTCTTGCTAACTCTTGGTTCACAAAAATTAGTGTATGGATGTTCGGAAAGAATAAAACGTTTTTTTCGGTTATGGGTGGGTGCAGGGGAAATATGCCTGGATTTTTCCTTTATATAGAAGAAGAAGTTGTTTGTCAGTGAAATACCAACGTGATCTTTATAACCCACCTAGTTTTTTAGATGCGAGATCGGCTTTATAGTTAATTAACTCGTAGTACTTGAGTTGATTTGAGATTGATACTGTTATTGATGATTTTTGTTGAGATGACATGATGCGTAGTTGTAGAGAAGGATGAGAATGTTGACCCCCTCAAATTGTTTTTTACGCGCCTATGGGCGTCGGAAAAATCATTCATTGTTGGCGTTTCGGGAGGGTTTTGAGGGGTGGCGCTCGATACGAGGTAGTTGGGGGGAGGGGCGCTATAAATAGAAGCGCCGGAGTCGCACCAGTCCAACAAGTGTCGCTCCACCTACCTGGGCCCCCAGTGGGATGAACTCGCCCGACGAGCACGCACCGTAATACGCCACTGCGAAACAATCACACACGATGCGCAAATAAACCTACTTAAAAAAAAACATATTTTCGCACTTAAAATCCATGTAAAATAATTACTTAAGCATCCTTTTACAACACATTGTTGATTCAGATCGGACTCTTCCTGGATTCACACTTTTGATAGAAGTCACTGAAAATGATGGTCTGTATTAAGAATTCGCTTCTTGCTTTGGAAACGGTGGAGCTTCTTTCAACTCCACGCGCAATATTTGAGATTTGCAGCTGTAATAAATCAAAATAAATTATCTTATTTAATGTTAATTGTATAATTATGCAATTTGGTATGTTAACAAAAGCCAATAAAGGCTTTAAGTGCGTTTTGAAAATTTGTTATTGCGTATACCATTGAGAACAATGGTTTTCAGAATAAAACAAGTAAAACTTTGTATGAAACTTCTTCACTGACTTCTTTCACTTTAAATATGGCAAACCACAAAGCTACAGCGTTTTACAGTATGCAATGGTTTTTCTTTTAAAATAATGAAGAGGTGAAGGAGTAGGCATAATATTCTTCTTATATTACCTCGAGAGGCGAAGGTGAACATGGATGAGATGTATTCTTTGGATGACGCAAAAAGCACCACAGCTGCCTTTTCTTCAGCTCCTCTACAATTACAGTTACAGAAAATACAATTTCATGATGATCGCTTGTTAAATGAGGCTGTCTATTAAAAATTTATTTTAAACAATCTGCTAATATATATTGTTTTACAATGACACTCTTAATATTTTGATCATATGTGAGAAAGGGATTTAAAAAAAAACACAGTAAAGATAAAAAATGTCACTTAATTAATACAAATCATTTTTGCTGACTGATGTCTTTAATTTTGATGTACAATTAAAAGAATTTTCATTTTACTTTCTTTCTCAGCCTCTGCATATTTTTTATCCAAGTGCTATTATGTAGCAGAAATTATTCAAATATTCCTTCCCCTTTTATTTTTCAATAAATTTTTCACTCAATAGCCGTATTTTTCTATTTTTCTTGTCTTATGGTTAATCTCTTTATAAATATTTTCATTTATTTTTATTTCCTTATCGTAAATTTTTTTATGTAAGCAAAGTATAAGCATTTTTTGTTAAGTACGAGCATAATTTTTTTATTTTTATTTAAATCTGTGATTTTAGATTTCAAATAGTTCATTACATGCACTGGTTTATAGCATTCACGATTTTTTAGTTGTATTTTTAGGAATTACCTTGCGATGAGTACCGTGTTTATAATCCCATATTAATGTTCTTAGAAGTATGATAAAAAATAGTTATGTTTACTTGGACTATTCTGGGTTTTGAAATCATAGCGAACGGAGTTCATTCAACATACGCAAGCTTAACACTTACGCAGGCTTCACTTGCTCAACTGAATAAAATGAACTCGTCCCGCTTTCAGCTATGCGTGTAAAATGGCACACGACCGAACAAAAGCTTTTTTGTTGTGAAGGGTGCAGATTTATAAATACGATCCTTAATGGAAATAGTTATTTATACACGTCGAAAATAGTCTATTTAACGGAAATACCAAAAGCTTCGTCGGGCTTGTGAAAGAGAACGAAAATGAGTTGTTCGATATAAATGTATTAAAATAATCTGCTTGAAAGGAAATAACACAAGGGCACGTAAAAAAATAAAATATTATTATGTTTTGACGAATGTAGAACTACTAATGGTAAGCTATATATATTTATATAATACTTTTTTCTGTTCCTTAAAAAGTATAGTGATAACTTATGTCCCGAGAGCTTAGAACCATCTGATTTAAGTGAGTGACTTTAAGGTATTAATAAAACATAAATACTACGTTGTTATTCTGTATAACTACAGTATTTTATGTTATAATCATTTCAATATGAATCCGTATTTGTACAATCGATTAAAATACATTTTTATATATATATATATTTATGTAAACGCATACAGGAGAATACCGACAAATGGTGATAGTAATTCTGAATTTTCATCTGTTGACCCGCCACGTCATAGACTACAGCCCAAGATACACGCGTCATCCTTATTATTACAGGAATTAACTAGAAATGGGTGACCTTACTAGAAATTCACGGGACGACTTTCGTCTATCACCAATTTTAATTAATAAGCTATGACTGGCATTTTACGAATGAGGGATCAAATTTACACCAACCTATTTTAGAGTTTAAAAATTGATTAAAAATCCTTTTTTTTTTCATCTCCGTCGGGGATCGAACCCCATGACCTTTAGCTTGCAAAGCAAAGTCTTTGAACATTGAGCTATACCCGCCGGCGAAATACTGTAGTTTTTGTACTAGTAACTACTTGATAATGGTAAAGAAACGTCACAATAAATCGAAATAAACATTGATCGACGTTTATAAATTTCAAATTCGAATTCCGCCAAGTATGATTGATCACACAGGTGACGGTAGCAAGTGACAAAAAAATAAAAGAAGATTTATAAAATGATTCGTAAACAAATAAATAAAATGCGAATAACGATAAAAGGTCGCTTATAAATGTCAAAAAATGATATTCTAGCTTTGATGTGGATGCTAAAAATATGTCTTTAATTTTTTGTTGAATATGTTGTTTTCAATTTACTTTATCACGTAGTATTTTTATATAACTATCAAATTTTTAACCAATATTCTTCTTTCTACTTAACCGGGCGGCATAATCTAGTGGTTAAAGCGTTTGCTTCTCAATCAGACGCCGTCAGTTTGCATCCCGACCAAGCTTGATTTTCTTAAATGGATTCAATTAAATCTAAGCTCTTTATTTGTTCCGGTAAGAACCAAACAAAAAATTTCCAGGCCTCGGAGCGTCAGGCTGATCATCCGATCTCCTTAAAAACCCTAATCATTGAATACCCAAATATTTCTTTGATACCGCAGCCGCAGTTAATGCAAGTTCGCGGGCTCTTGCCCTGGAGGCTTCTGAGAACCATCAATGTTTTTATGTAGACCTTCGGGGATACAGGTTTTTTGGAACAAGTCATAAACTGTCTGAGCTTACAGAACTGTGAAACGGAAAGCGGTGTTCATATGTTCCAAAAATGGAGCAGATATATTAAAAAAAACTTTCCATACAAAGCATAAATTTGTCTAGGACGTAGCCTATGAATGTCCAAAAAATAATAATACGTCGTTCGAAAAATATACGTGGTATCAAAGTTTTCTTTTACTTGTCGTAGAAGAAAAAAATTGAGAAAAACAAAAAGAATCCTCTTACGACGAACAGTAAGAAATAAGACTACGAAGATGGTTATAAAATAAATAATTAGCATTATAAATCCAAATCGAATTAAAAATTTATTACATTTAAATATGTTGTATATAATGTTGGATTGAATAAATGATAATATTTTAGGAACGATGTCGTATAAATAAATACAATAAAATTGTATCGAAATAAATTGATTGCGATTTAAATTGGACTTAACGTTTTTTTTTAAATATCTGGAATGTCCTTGTAATGTAATACGGTTCAATAATTTGATAAAAGTGTTTGCTAAAGCGGTCGCTTATTTGTTATCCAAATATAGTTCCTATAAAAAGTTCTTTGTTTTAAAAAACTCGTTTTTTATTCGCCCTTTTAAGTGCGACCTTCGCAAGTAAAATATAGTCATGAAAATATCTCTTGATACCGATAATTCTGTGTATATTTTGTTTAGTAGTATGAAAAAAATTAATCGAGTTTGGTTGAATAAGTGTATTTTTTTTACTAAAAAACTATTTTGCTACTTTTTTTTGATTTGTTCGATCAATACGTTTTGATGGAATTTCATAATTTCCATAAGTAAGAATTTAAAAAAAAAATAACTTTTTTTCGGCTTTGCGGACAAGTCATTCTAAAGTCTACATTAATCGCGATTTAGATGTGCAATCAAATTTAATATCCTTAATTTGTTATTTTTTATTGTAAATTTATAAAAATCTATAATTATACAGTCTCATCAAGTATTGTCAATAAAAAATAATTCGTTAAGTATACATTACGTTACTATTTTTTCGTTTTTATAGGTGGAAATCCATTATATCAAAATAAAAATAGAAGATTATTAGAAATTATTAAGAGGAGATTAAAAATACTTAATTTTACTCAAATAACATAACATAATAGTATAAATAAAAGTATCGTGTGGTTAGCAAACAATTGATCATCTACTTAGAATATTTTTGCTTAGTGTGATTGACAATATGAAAATTTAATCGAAATTCATTATTGCTGGCTTCTTTGATATACACGTGTAAGAAACGGCCATCCATTAATTTGAAGAGATTCATATCAAGAAAAGAGATCATTAATTACGGCATAATCGTCTTTCAACTGTGAAGGGTTTTAGGGATCATATATGGAAATCCGTAGTAAATGATTATTCTATTAATGAACATTTGATCAAAAGTTTTATATATCTTATGCCAAATTGAACGTGCAACGGAAACCTTTTTTATGATGCATATCATATTATTAATTTATGACGAGCTTCTGGCTGAAATTACCGAATCGTGTTTATTTTTACTATTTTTCGGGTCGATATAGTCCAAGCTCATGTCATTGGATAATAATACTCATATTTTTTCCCTTGACCCGCGAACGAGCCTTCTTTTAGATTACCAATGTACGTCATCACAATATTGCACGAGCGTATAAAATCATATTTAACCATCTCCAAATAAACGTCCGCGAAGCGTAACTTAAATAAAGACACGAAAGTGGTCATGTCTTTTGTGCGGTTGTTGCGAATTCTGGCATCTAACCAAGAGATAATAAAACCATACGCTGGTTTTAAAAGACAAGCTCATGCGGCAAATATTAGGGTAGGACAGTTTGACTTTAGCATTCATTTTTACATTTGGGATACAATCTATAAAGTTTCTTAGGTTTTACGGCCAGATTTGCTATTGTTATTATTTGGGCTCCCCACGAGTAAAAATATGACCTCACGTTGGAGAGAGTTCGGAAGAAATTTTTAAGGTTTCTTTACATGAGGATGTATGGATATTATCCGTGGATGTACTCATCTAATTTTATACGGAGTATCTTGGGATACAATGAGTTGAAAACTAGAGGAGATGTGTGCTGCATATGCATTTCTTTCGGCTAGTACGCGGCATGTTCAGAAATCCTGATATTTTGTTGGTAATCGGTTTGTTTTTCAATGAAAATTATTTAAGGATAAGGATGCACAGATTGTTTGTTCTTCCTAGAAGTAATACTAACCTGCCAGAGACTATGCTTCTTGGGAGAGTGATCAGACTGTTCAACCATATCGCCTCGAATGTTGATATATTCCACTTGAGAGAAGCCCAGCTTCGCCATGAGCTGCACGAATTTATTTATCAAAGTAATTTCATGGAGTTTTCTGTTTAGCGAGATTACAAATTAAATGTGCTTTTCATTGAAGACCACTTGTCATTATTAAAAGCAGATGTTGAGAACGATTTATGGAACGTATTCAGCATAGCTCCAGGAGGCAGGGTTGAACTCAGATATAACAATAATCATAGCTGCTGGCATTAATTTATGTCGGCAATTTGTGGCAAAAAAATCGCTCGGAATCTGACGTGAATAAATATTAATAAAAAGAAGTTGAAGTTAATTTATTTTACATCTGTCAAAACGATTTAAAAAGATACAGCAGCGAATGACTCAATTTTAAACCCTGTGTACAGGTCGCGCTTTCAGGCCTCGTCATCTAAATTAAAGTATAAAAAGAACTATGAAGAAAGCCCAAAAGAAAAACATTCAAAGGAAAAATCACAAAGGAAAAAGCCAAGAGATGAAAGCTTTATCGCTGGCTTTTTATAATATTTTCGTGACGTTTGCTTTGGTGCGGGCGTGTATTGTAAGATTAATTTACGCGACATTTGAAGATAGCCGTATCAAGATTTTTAAAGCGGCAATTTATTTGCGAAACAAGAGCCAGGGAATTTGTGTTTTTTTTTCTCCACATTTAGAAATGTAATGTCTGTATTGTTGACAGCACGTTTTATATACTGTAATAATAAGTACGTGGGAGATTCATTAAACATAGTCGACTACGTCAAACGTTACTGTTGTATCACTGTCACGATATTAATTTAAAAGTTAAATGAAAATAATAAAAATCAATAATTAACGGAAGTCGAAATTTTATATTTGCTGTTTTTACCAAATTTCTTTTGTAATAAATTTGTAATAAAAAATATATTTTGTAAACATGAATTAAAAATGATTTTTCAATTTAATGCTGAATGTTTAATTGAAAGCTGGGTCTTTTTAATGGAAAAAATGCATTAGAAAACCAATAGTTTTTTTTTCAATTCATTGATACAATTTCAATTTTTTTTCACCACGGAACATTACAAATTAAAAAAAAACAAATCGTTACTGAAGTACAATCAAGATTCATATACAAATATAGGCACTTATGATTAATTACTAAAAACAAATCAATACATACAAGCAATAGAAGGTCCCAATTCTCATCAAACAGACGACGCCAACAAATCATTGCTCCAAAGAAACACGTGGAGTTCATGCCTGAATTGGGCCTCCCTTACGTGAAATATATCAACATCCTATTGATATATCATATTCAGCTGGTTTGGGAAGATGCTTTGAATGAAAAGGATTTCAAACTGCTTTTAATTTTGTGCGTGTGCAAATTGAGGAGATTACATTAATATAATTTTAAAAGAGGTTTATATCATGTGATACGAAACACTAATACTAGGAGAGCTTACTGATGGTTTAAACACATAAGTACTGTGTTCCGTAAAGCACGGTGAAATCATACATGCCATATAAAGAACTATTAAAATTAGTTTCATTGTGTGCCTACTCAATGCTAAATAATGTTTTTACATCTATGACAGTAAGATTATATCTGCGTTCAAGTTTTTTTTTGTCTAAAATAAGACTTGAACATATCTATTCATAGATACGAGTAAAACTATTGTCATATATCTTGCAGCGGCTTTACGAGGAGAGCAAACGGATGTAAAATAAATTACAGCTTGATAAAATAAATGATCGAGAAGGAAAGTCTTCTAAGAATCGTGGGCTTAACTGTTAACTCCGCGAAACTATCTTTCGGCGGTGATAAAAAAGCGCGTTCTAAAAATAGACAGAGCTTTTACCTTCTGCTGAGGAGCTTCTAAAGCTTACTGCAGAGGGGGAGCTTTTGCACTCTGGTCACGAAGGACTCCTACACACGGCCCTCTGTAAATATAATGGAAAATTGCGAACTACGCATCGGTTTTTTGAATGGAGCTGACGTTTATACGTTTTTATTTTTTGGCGTGCTTCTAAAACAACTGAATGGGAGCAATTTCGTTAATAATAAACATAACTGACTTTTAGCCCCTCGTGAAATGCTTTATTTTTGCAACAAATGTTTGAATGACACACAATATTAAATAAATGCCGTATAATTTATTTTTTAAATTTATATTTTACTCACAGTTGAAAAATTGAAATAACCTATATATATATAAAATAATGTAGCTTTTATATTTGTTTAAATAAATTAAAATATTCAATATAATCTATATTTCTTATAGACATGAAACGCGATGCCATTAAAAAAGAAAATCGTATGAAATAACTTTAAACTTTGCTCGTATGTTCTGTCCGTACTCTATACTTAGGTAAAATTTATATTTGATAAATTTATTATTTTTAATAAACCATTCAATGTAAATGCTTATAATATCAAAAAATCGAATCTTTTGATTGAATCAGTTAGTAAATAGCAGCCACGTAAATATTATCTTACGGATAACTTTTAATCCTTTAACGCACAACGTAGATTTGATAAATCTATTTGTATTTTCAATGTTTTGAGCATTCACTTTGAGATCCATAATAAATTATAAATATTTATTTATTTATTTACCTTGTTTTCACATGGATCACGTAACAAAAGTTCTCTATTAGGAGACTGCAGTTTCGACTAACTCGTAGTCTTTCTCAATCCTTCTCTAGTTAAGAGATAACTGAGCTGCGTTGTACTTATAAGTGGTGTAACCCATTTTTGTAGGGGAGGGGGTGGTTTTGTTACGTGATCCATGTGAAAACAAGGTAAATAAATAAATAAATAAATAAATATTTATAAGTCTATTTGTTACTTATAATATCTCAAAATTAGTTTATCGTGCATTTATCCTTGTATCCAGCAAATTTCTTTTACAGATGCTTTAATAACTTTAACTAAACACTTTTTTAAAAATGACGTACAGTTATATTGACCAATGAGAGCCTTTTATTATATAATGTCTTACTAAACACCATTGATAAACTTATGAACGTTAATCTAGATATATTGTTCAAAACGTTATTTTGAACAAAACTGTGTTGTATTAAACATCCAAAAGTCTTTAAAGTAATTGTAATAATCAACTCTTTATCTTAGATTCATTCAGTCAGGTACACGTTATTTTTTCCACTTTTTGTAAATTGAGGGGGCCAAGGTCCAAAACAAAAAGTATCGAGGAATTTGCGGTGTACGAAATTCTATGTATTAATATTGACAAAAAATGCTTACGCATCGATACGGAGCATTGACCATCCCAATAATCTGCCACTCTATGTGGATTTAAGGGATCAAGGTCCAAAAACCCTATCGAGGAATGTGCGGTGTATGAAATTCAATGTATTAATATTACTTTTATAAATGCTTACTCATTTTGTGAATTAGGGTATAAAAAGGGGCCTCGTATCAAATAAATTACTATCAACTCAACTCCGGTCTTTGGATTTATTCTCAGTGCCGGAACCTTAGTATTCCCGCATCACCAGTAAGCTGATGCTGTTATTTCGGGACTGCGACCTTGGTTCCGGATTTTATATAATACTGTAAGCCGGATTTATTTACAAAACCATACAAACGTAAATAAGCAATAATAACATTTTATCAAATATTTCATATTATTAAGTATCGTCTAGCAATCTTGTTTTAAAATATAGCTCACATCATCACATGATGGTTATGCCTCATTTGTGGCATGTTTTTTCATGGTTTATTGATTAAAACATTTGTTTTCTTTTGAACTTTATCCGTGATATTATCTTATTTTCTCTAGAGTATAATATGTTGCAGAGTAATTATTGAGCATGTAAATGAATACACGGTAGAATCAAATTCAGAATCAGAAAAAAAAAGTATTTCAGATTAAAATGATTTTTAAATTTGCTACATAATAAATCCGAAAGAGAGATCTTCGTCGGGATCAAATTTATCTCGTACAAAATGTTTCGTACGTTTTCCTTCCTAGAAGTAAACTTCTGTAATCGCGGCTAACAGACTGCGCTGAAGGGAAAAGAAAAAATAAACTCCAAGTGGCGAGATCACCGGATCCGTACTTGGAGTATATCCAGTCTATCCAGGACTGGACCACGCCGAAAGGGTTCAAAGAAAATTATTATAAAAAAAAAGATCCAGTCTGACCTAGATAGAGTCAATTTTTTTCATTCCTCACAGTGATTGTCTTTTGCTCGTTTCCATAATCAATTCAACGAGTAGCAAAAAAATATACCTGAAGTTATTTTTTATTATTAATGTGAGGTTAGCGCATTTGAGTTTACCAGAAAAAAGTGTTTTTCATTATGACATTGGGGTGTCGTTGAGGGTTGATGTTAAATCGAAAATATAATCAAACTGATGCCGTAGTTTTGCAGAAATGTAAATAAATTACACACAACTTTTCCATAATCTTAGTTTATCCAGTATTTTGAATCTTTATCTCTTATATTCTTTTATAAGTTTGGTACATAATTATCAATCTTAGAAATAAAAAATGCCTTTTTTATTTCTAAGATTGAAAAACCTTATTAAAATCTTTGTCAAAAAAGGTAAGTAATTATTATTTATGTAATAAAGTTTGAATTGGTTTTTAAAGTTAATATTATAAATGTATAAAAAAACATATTTACTTTTAAAAAACATTTTATCGCAATTTTTGCCAATAGATGCCTGAAGATGTCTCCATTGTCTTTCTTGTCTCTAGTGTATCCCGCACCTCTAATATATCTGTTGTCTCTAGTATATATCTTGTCTATGGTATATCTCTTGCCTCTAGTATATTCCTTGTCTCTAATATATATCTCTTGTCTCTAGTGTATGCCTTGTCTTCATTTTAATAACTATCTAACATTATTTTAATGGTAAGAGTGTTATGGGAGATGTAAAGTTTATCTGATCCGGCCCTGCCTCGAGGCGGCCATGCGACTAGGCTGATAATTTCCTGACCGCTTGGTCCGCAGCAGAAGAAGCCATTTATCTACTTGTTGGCGTTGGGCGGCTGCCCAGCGGAGACACCGGGAGTTTTCACTAGAACCGTTATTTAAAAAGATCGCGCTACGTTGAAACAAATTGTGCCTCTTGAAACTTTCCTTTTGGACAAAAAAAAAGCTAGTTAAGTTCACAACATGTTAAAATATCGTAATGGTCTAATGAAAGCTATTTTTTTATGAGAATTATATTAATTGCTTCAGTAAAATCATCATGCCTTGTTCAAGATTCGCAGTACATTCTGAATGATCAATATGTTTGTTTTAGAATGTCTTTCAAAACGGCATAAGAGAGGACACTTGAAAAATGCAAATGAAAATTTTACTTTCCTTTTTTTACCAATAACATCTTCATCTTGGTTTCTCAATTATAAGATGAACTGCTTTTGAGTCTGTTCTACAATTTAATCAGTGTTAACTAGTCAAATCTTTTATAGTCGTTATGTATAATATATTTATAGGAGATAATTATTTTGTCAGTATTTAATTCAATAGATAGCTAGTTAGTACTTCAGAAATAGTCATTAATAAATACACAAAAAATTAAGTAAAAAATAATTAATTGGCAGTAAATAAAAAATGAATGGTAATTAATAAGTTACGTTAGGTTAGGTTAGGTTTCCATTTTTTATGTTAATTAATCATTATACTAGTTTTAAATTTGCATGGTATGACAATCTACTTACTATTAAATAAAAAAATAATTAAATATCGACAATTATACATTAATTGTATAACTGACATTTTTATTTTCTAACTGATTTCTAACATTCATACTGACACAGTGGATACTGGCAATTTATTCAACATTCAGACATTTAATATAATTTACCGACAGTCAATTTAATTTATTGCCAAAATCTTTAATTAGTTACTGAACAAATAAATACAAGCCTATTTGAATGAATGACCACCATGAATGAATTATTATATTTATATATAATTATTATTTTGTATTTAAAATATATCTATATATCTAAAAATATGGCAGATTGGGTATTGCACAACCCACCCAATCCTGCTGGAATAAAAAGCTTATTATTATTATTATATTTATAGGCAATCCTCCTATAACCTTCTTATTTTAAAAATACACATCTTTTATTTAAAACATTAAATTTTAGTATGTAATGTTTCATTTTAACGTGTATTTTTTGTGTTGAACCGCTTCTTAAGACTAAATGGATTAGACGTCGTGAGTATCAAGCTAATCTGGGTTTGACTGCGTACATCAAATTAAACAACTTTGGATATTATTTATTTGCAAAAATTCAGAAATGATTATGGATTGATGATTTTTCCTTTATTTTTGTTGCAGGTAGATGACTTGGTTTGAATTCGAAAGCTGAATAGACTGTTTCAGTGACAGAAATCGAGAAAGATATCGATTATAAGTTCTCAAGGGAAAAAACACACCGAAAAATCGTAAAGTCGTGCGTGCCAGCGCGCACCGAGCGGCCATCGCTCGAGGTCAGGGGCGCCATGGTCGCCTTCAACGGCACCTAATGGACTGGTGGGTCTGTCCCTAGTGCTCGCGCCCGCGCCACAGCCCGTGCCCCCGCGCCCCCGCCCCACCCCGCCCCGCCCCAGCATGCGGCCGCTCCGCGTGCCCGCGCGCGTGCTGCTCGCGCTGGGCGCCGCGCTCTCGGCCTGGCGCGCGCGGACGCGCACGCGCGCCGCCCCGCCGAGCGCTTCCTGATGTACGAGAGCGCGCAGCTCGAACCGGGCCCCAAGTACGCGCACTTCTTCACCGACGACCTGCAGCCTCACGATCCGACGTTCAATCAAGACGTCGGCTTGCAAAGTCTCTTCGGTCCACCCAACCCTGACGACGGCATTTCTAAGCTCGACGAACTTTCAGCTAAGAAACGTTACGCTAAAAAGAATAAATCTCGAAGTGAAGCGAGAAACGCGAGCGACAGGCGACCGCCTGGAGACGCAACTTCTGGTGAATTTCCTTGGAAGAAGAGCCTCGGTGAGTCTTTGGGTCGCGAGTACCCGTGGAACCGCAGCGGATCTCCTTGGCGTGGTGGTTTGGGGAGGCTGCGGCGTGCCGGGGTTGCGGGTTCGAGCTCCAGTTCTTCACCGGCTTGGAGCAAGCGCGCCCAGCTGCCCGCAGGCTTGGCCAGTCAACTGATGCTGCGCAGCGTCCGAGGAAACAGGCAGTACGACGTGCCGCAGATCGGTGAGTCATCTTCATCATTTCCTCAAACGTTTCAGCTTCCTTCGACGAGTTTCACAAAGTTTAATGCGTTCACCTATCTCATCACTACTCTCAACTATAAAGATCATTAATTTGTATAAATCGGCTGATTATTTTCCAAATATGTTTTCACTGATTTTTGTCAGAACGCAAGTATCAAACAAATTAACACTTCATTTAGCTTCGACGTACTTAACTAATATCATAAGTTATCCAATAATTAGAACAGACATTATTTTCCGCATCTTGTTTCGTGCACGGAGTAGTATATGGTAAGTAAAAATTGCCATCCATGCTTTGTCTCAAAACAAGTCTTCACCCTGAAGTCCTCCGAAAGGATTTATGTGTTTTAAAAATTATCTTACACATAATAAATATTAAAATAATAAATGTCACAAAATACAAGGGTAAAGCAGATACCTACTTATAGACTAGGCACACTATCACAAGCAGGCAATGTTGATAAAACTTCTGTCATGTTTGTTGTGACCGCAGCTTAAAAATTAAAGTATATTATTATCAAGAATATATTATCAGAAGAATATTTGTGTTTGGAGGACAGATGATTAGCTCGATGGGCAACCAAATGAGCAACTAACAAGTGTTTCGGTCCGATATTGTTTAATGAGAACCACACTTACGATGCGGTATTTTTTTTAGTCAAACATTAATAGCTAATATAAAAGCACGTTCCAAGGTTCTAGCCTTGTTATATGTTATATTAATAGTTAAGATACATCTTAACTATTTTTATTCGATTAATTTTATGTTTTAATTCTGAATGTTAATAAAACCTCACCTGCTTTTTGGTGCTGATATCAAAATGACTCTTCCTGTCGTAGAATAAAAACATATTGTATTCTGCAGATGGAGAGCTGATGTCTTTCATTCAAAATGCGGTTGCGTATTTAAATCTCGACTTGGTTTAATGAAACTAAAGGGTGATTATTTATTTATAAAACGGGGGAATTATACGTCAAAAACCAAAATTTCGACCCCGTACTTTCTTGGCAAATGCCTTGTGAATGAAGTTGATAATGGCTTTCTTCCACGAAGATGGCTCAGTTCCTATTATTATCTGTAACTAAAATCTGATCATAAAAATATTATTGCCAAAATACAAAAGGAATCTTATAATATAACGAGTATAATGCTATAGTTTAAAATACTGGGTGCTTGAAACTATGTTTTGTTGAGTATTTAATAATTTTCTTCAAAGCAACACCAAACTTGGTACAAAAGCAATTTATTCAGGCGTTAATTTTTGCACTTTTCACGTCTTCGTTGAAGATGTCGGTATATATTTAATATGAATGATTGGAATGACTTTATACCTTATATTAGTTATGAAACAATTGCTTATGGAATAAGATACTGACCAAATACCATAATTAACGATTCTAGTTACGCACATTTGATTTACAAATGAAATTATTAGAAAACAATATTTTTTGTAAAATACTATAAGACTCAAAAATTATCGATGAAAATGGTTGTCCTCGTTAACGTCACGCCACTTGGCTTTGTGACGTGATTGTGGATGGATATTCCATAATATTTATGAAGATAATTAAGTAAACTAGTCACAAAACACGCACTGTCATTATAAACAAATTACGATCTTACGAAAGCTAAATCGTGTCATCAAATTTCATAATTTGACGATGAAATTATGATGACATAATGTTTTACTAGTTAAGATCATACTTTGTTGGCGTGTTACAATCAATAAAAAATCTCGTAAAAGCGTTACAAATCAATGAGTAATATTCTTTATTATTTAAAGCTTAGCGTATCCATGATTGAATTCTGAGCATTTACAGTAGTTTTTAATCTGGATCCCTGATTATTCGATTATAGTAAATATATTCATTTGAAAACGGATTTCAATGCTTTAAATAATGAACCAAAGTAAAAGCTTTCGATTATTTGTGGCAAATATCTTAAACAAATCAGATGTATGGGAAAGGAAACACAGGTATTCAAAGAAAATTACAAAGCTTGAAAGTGGCATTCAAGAAATAATCTTACAAAATGTATTATATTTTCTCCACCAACACTTATTACATATGACAAGATAGAGTATTTTTGTTAGGTGTAGGTGCTATAATAGAAAACATTTAATTCTTTAAGTTCAGAGATAGAAAAAGCGATAAAAAACATTTAATTACTCGATTTAATGAATATTTTTAGGCATATATCATTGTTCAAAATGTTATTTTGAATATGTTGTATTAAACATCTAAAAGTCCTTAAAGTAATTGTTATAATCAACTCTTTATCTTAGATTCATTCAGTCAGATACGACACAGGGCATTTTTACCACTCTATGTAAATTGAGGGGATCAAGGTCCAAAACAACAAGTATTGAGGAATTTGCGGTGTAAGAAATTCTATTTATTATTATTAATAAAGAATGCTTACGCATTGATACGGAGCATTGACCATCCCAATAATCTGCCACTCTATGTGGATTGAAGGGATCAAGGTCCAAAAACGGTATCGAGGAATGTGCGGTGTATGACATTCAGTGTATTAATATTATTTATAAATGCTTACTCATGTTGTAAACTGCTGTATAAAAAGGGGTCCCCGTATCAAATAAATTAGTATCAACTCAACTCCGGTTTTTGGATTTATCCTCAGTACGGGAACCTTGGTATTCCGGCATCACCAGTTAGCTGATGCTGTAATTTCGGAACCGCGACTTTGGTTCCGAAAAAATAATAAATATAATAATAAATCAATATCAAACTATAAAATTCAAGCCTAACAAACAAGTACTGTTTGCAGATTCATTTCTATCTTGGTTGAGAAGTAAAAAACTGAAAGCCTAATCGACTACAAATCACCTTTATTTTATTTTTTTTAAGCGCAATACTGAGCGCAAAAGCTGTATTTAATTGATAAACTTATTCATATTAATTATACTTTGCGTGTGCGTGTGTGCGAATGTGGCGCTGTAAATAAGCGTAACGTAAGAGAGCAATTTTTTAAATTTAAAATTTACAAATGAGATAACTGTATCTGGCTGTTCTCCTGTGTGTTTGCATAACATAAAATAAAAACCACTGAGATTGACTGCTGGTCAGCGGTAAACATCTCCCATCAGCCGCCCACAAGCGCCCTCTTTACCGCCCACGCCCTCAACGCCCCTGGCGCTGTTGATATTCCTGAGTTATAGTTTTGTTTTTCCGACCGAGCAGAATACAAAGTAATATTTTTCTGCGCGTCGAGTGGAGGAGTCCGGCCCCGTATTGGAGATATCCTGATTTTGATCGAAACTAAACAACCAAAACTTTACATCATTACGATTTGTTATTCATCAACGATGTAAAATATTTCATCGCTCTACCAGATTATACAGAAGGACGAATATAAAAAGCGAACAATATATATATAACGTGAAAACACAAGCTGGGACAAGAAATAAGACCTTCATAAAATGATGCTATTTATATTCATAGCATTTTCTTTGAGATCCATTTCATTTATTAAAGTAAATAAAACTTTCTACCTTGTTTTAATAATTATTATTCACATAAATGAACGCTGTTTATTCACGTGGTACATGTATGCACGTAAAGAACTGTATAAGTAAATAATTACGTAAATAAACAGTGCTCCACGTGAAACATATTTATACAAGGTAATGAGCATTTATCTACTTCATAATAATGTGCATCTTTATAATTATATAGGTCACTTTAAAATATTACAGAGCCTTGTAAGATATTTTATTTATCTTTAGTTCACAGTAACTTTATTATATTTTATACAAATATACATAGTATTTTATTAATGTTTGAATCCTTTTTTTGTGAGGTACAAACTAAATAAAATGCTATAATAACGCATGAGGTTAAATTTATCAACGAAATACGAAAAATAAAAGACATATTTTTCAAATGTAGAGCTGAAAAAAACAAAATGTTGTTGTAGCCGCTTATATCTCAGATTGACTCGATCAAAACAACTAATATAATTAAAAATAGTTCTTAGGCATAATTTTAAATTATGTTTTTGCATTTCAATAAAATCACGATAAATGCTTAGGAGATTATTAATATAAAAATCAAGTTAAGCGATTATTTTAATTGTAAATTATATTTGGTCAAAGTTTAGTGAGTGATAGTATAAAAAGCTATATATTTACATTTTTATAACACTTTTACACGAGTTAATTGAAGTATAGAGTAATCTTCAACAAATATAAAAAGTTCTATGCCGTTTGAGTGGCTGGAAGTAAAAGAAAAATGTAAAATAAACTATAAATATTTATTTATTTATTTATTTATATTCCTTGCTTTCACATGGATCACGTAACAAAAGTTCTCTATTAGGAGACTGCAGTTTCGACTAACTCGTAGTCTTTCTCAATCCTTCTCTAGTGAATTCAAAATGAATGCTCAAAACATTGAAAATATGTAAAATAAACGTTTGAAATAAAAGAAAAATGGTAATAAAAAAAACATATTTTATATTGGACTGAATAAGCATTTTTAACATTTCACAAATAAATACAACTGTCACTTATTTAAAAGTAAAATGGAAAAATATTTGATTTTGACTCATGGGCTATTTAAAAGTCTGGAATTTTTTTTAAATATGAGAAGCTTGAATAAGTTGAAAATAAATTTTCGATAAACCGAAATTATTTTTGGTTATATAAGTTGAGTCATTAAATGAGTGTAAATATATTTAAAATATCTATCTTTTGTATTTTTTGTATAGCATATATTTGGAATATTATTTGGTATTACTTTTAATACTTGTACTAATGAAGAACATATACGATACTGTTCAATAATGACAAAATATGAAAGTCATTATTAATGGTCATTTATCGTTTTAATTTAATAGTTTTTGTACAATAAATATTGATTGAAAGACGATAAAGCGCTAGTGACATATTTTTCACATTTCAAAATTACAAACTACCTTCAAATATGGTTATGTTTTTATGTTGCGTAAAATCATCTGCGCACCACAATTTTATGATGACAAAATATTAAGTGTCAGTTTGTAAGGAAAACTTAACCCAAAAACTTGTAAATCGGGCCCTAGGTATAAAAAAAAACTGTAATTTAGATGAAATTTTATATTAATTTTTTAATTTTTATTAGAATATTATTTTATTATTTCAATATTCTAATCTACTTTTATAGATCATTGACTATATTACAATATTATACACTAAACATAAAATTCTTTTTTCAACGCGTCAATCCAAGCACAAAAATAACGGCAGAAGCGTTAGTCTGGACGAAGTTAGTCTGGGCATAGCAATGGCGCGATTCGCCGAGCGGTATGAATACCTGGGCATAGTTGGTTTCCAAGGTCCGCGGTTCGCATCCCGCTTCTGCCGTTATTTTTGTGCTTGGATTGACGCGTTGAAAAGAGAATTTTATGTTTAGTGTATGTATATTTAAGAAATTTTATATATTCTGAATGATGAGTGAAAAATTAAAAAAATTAATATCTTATTTATTTTCTTTAAACTTTACATTGTAGTATCAATGGTGAGCTTTTTATTTCATAACACCAAGGTAACTCGATCGATCTGTGTCCGAATAGTCAAGAATATTTTATATGTAAAGAATGTTAAATTTAGGCATCGGCAAAAGCAGAAAAACAATGTACTTACCTTTGAATTCAACAGCAATTGCTTGTCCTGAAGGTTTTCAGTCCAGCCACCGCGCCCTTTCTGCCGACCGCCATATCTCTGGCTGAATAATTCAATCCGCCTCGGTGTTTTCCCAACTTTGCATGTCACGTACGATTTACTAAAACGGTCCTAGTTTCTTAACGTATTCTGCGAGGGTACGATCACTAACTACACCCGCGTAATAAATGTATTGGGAGGCATAAGTCACCGGGAGCGACTCGAGAGCAGAACAAACCGAGCAATTTATTTGTTTTCGAACAATCGTTGGGACGCAGATAAGAAGTTGGAGCTAAAAATAACCCGCTTTATTATTATACCCGCTTTAATGACTCGGTGTATGATAATAACAATTAGGGACACTCTGATAACATTGGATGAAAAAACGATTAATAACTTAAGCATAATCTGATTATATTTGTTAAATTTAAATAAATAATCTTCCTTCAAATCACTTAGGTCAAAGTATTTATAAACTCATTCATAAATTGCAGTATAAAATTAAACTGTCAAGCAAAAGTTGGACAACTGAAAATATCATCCAAATTTTTGTGACATTCTAATTTAATGTTTCACATCGTTGCTTTTTGTTCGTTCCAAATTTTAGTATTCACTTTTAATTCAGAGCTCAAAAAATATTACTTCTTCTTACCTAAATTTTTTGAAAAATAACTTTTTTGAAACCAAAATAAATAAATAAAATTATTTAGTTTTTTTTTTGTTAGTCTAATATCTTATTTAAATTAAAGTTTACTAAATCGCTGCAAGTTCATTAAGAGTTCATCAAATATTTGATATTATTTCTTCGAATTCCACTTTGCTCACATTTTATCTTCATTTTTATGGGAGGAGTCTGACATAATGAAGAAAGGAATTCACAAATGTATGTGTGATGTATCGAGATTTTTTTCTATAATTTTATTTACCATCAGTTTCTCGCAATACTTGAGGTTATAAATTAAAATTTACTATCAAAAACATTTAACTTTATCTCTATCTACACGAACTCTGAACGGCTGGTTGACTTCCATATAATTAAGACATATAATGTAAGTCTTATATATAAAATTCACGCTTTGATATGATGTAGACACGTTGTTTCAATTACTTGATTAATTACTAATGGTAAGCCCAGCTAAATTTAATTCTCAAACTACAATTGGTATTGCTCAAATCCTTTCTTTTAAAAAAAAATATTTTCCCAACTTACGTCATTATTCACTCAGTTACCTTCTAGTTTATCACCATACTGAAGACTTAAGCCATTACTTTGCTAAATATATTCTCAAATAGATAAAAGTGCATCAAAAATACAGCAACAACAAAAGCGCTTGTAGTTTCGCAGAAAAAAATTACCTGTAGGAAGAAAATAAGGTGAGGATTTTTTTTCATTACCTTACCGTATTTTAATCACGTTAACGCTCACATTCATCCAAGCATCACTTTAATATTCTCGCAAAACTGAGGAAGGCTTCTCACCGAACGGCGAATAGCCGAGTGAACGAACCTTCTTGGTAATTTGCAACCAACACAAATGAAACCGCCAAACAAGAGCTGAAAATTCTGCCGTTTCAGGCGGTCTGCACCACCACAACAGGTAGCATTTACGACTGTAGTAGATAGTCGCCACCACAAGGACGGCACGCTGCCATGAACTGAAACCGAATATATACCTGTATAGTTTACAGATTCAGACATTCAACATTAATCTATATATTGAAACAGTTCTTTGAACTACTGCAATGTAAAGGAAATATTTACACTGCCATAACAATAAACAACAATATATTATGTTGTTTAATAGGACAATAATTTATTTTTTATAATATACAATAATGTCGTTACAACTACATTTTTTTTATGAAATGAATTGGTATCATTTCAAGAATCAGCCAAGATCATTTTTTATGTAAAAGAAAAACGATAATACTTTCAGGTGCTAATGGGTAAACACGAGATTGGATTCTTTGACATTTGTTACTTTTTGAAACTGAAATTTTCACAAGTGATAAGTCTCACGACTATTGACAAATTATGTTAAATAGTTTTACATAATATGTTTTGTATTTTTTTCTTTTAATTTCGAGTGGAATTAATAGGTATCTTTTGCAGTACCTATTTGCTTAATATAACGATGCATTCTGTAATTTAAATAATTAAAAAAATAAAACAGGTTATCTGAACTTCTGTGTTTATTTAAAGTGGAAATATTTAACTGATCTCTCTTCTCGTGACTGTTTTTACTTAAAAAAAAGAGTAAATGAAGAAGTAGTTTTTACAACTAAAACACGTAAAAGTTTTTCTGTCAGCAAGCTCTGCATTTATATGGTACTGCCAACAGTTGTTAATAACTTTCAGAAATGGCTTCACCACCGCGAAAGCTTGCAAGCTTTTGATTTCATTGTGGAAATGAAAGAGTACAGAATAAAACTATTAATTTTATTTAATAATAAAGTTTAAAGGTCACTTCTCTTTCAAAAGCGTTCATATTTTTATATAACAAATAATTAAATTATTTTTGGTTACTCCATTTATTAATTACAATTATCATAAATTAGTTTTAAAAGTAAAAACATATTTTACTGTAAATAAATTCTTAGGTTTTCACGGCTAGATTTAATATTGTGGCTTTTGGGTTTAGTCGTGTTTGGCGAATTTCTTTTGACCAATATTTCTCGTAAAAAGATAATCTGACACCAACTCACATTTAAATCATCAATCCTGAAGAAGACCCCTGCAATGGCGGTCGAAATATTGGTCAAAAGAAATTCGCCACACACGGTTAAGCCCAAAAACTACAATATAATATTTTACTGTACATTAAAAATAATTATATGTGAAGAATGTTTATAGTTATTTTGAATATCGTATTTTGAAAAGATGCTCAATTTTATTTATATTTATTTTCGATAGCATAAAGATGCGTCAAATAAATATTAGGTCATCTAGAATCGACCATTTTATTTAAACTTTAGAATCTATTCTTAATAATACAGAAAACGTTGGATCTAAAGATGGCGAAACTGGAGATATTATAACACATAATCATATAATATTTGAAAATACAGTCTAGTTAACGTATAATTTCAAAATCAACTTATTTTAAAGGCTGATATTTAAAAAAATTACATTGCCTACATAAAATTAATTTATTATTGTAATGCATACAAAACTACCATATTATTTTACTTCTATATAAAAAAGCATATTAAATTTTAAAATATAATCCAATTGCAAATTATAAACATTAAATAATATTAATTTTTATCATACTTGTTTTATAACCGCCATTTTATTTGTTTATTATGCCAAAAAATACATTTGTTCTTTTTTAAATTTACGAGTACAATACACTTTTTTGTCGAATATTATTTATTCCAAAAATACGAAAAATTTCCAATGATAACGTATTGTTTTGCCAATATACCTGCCTCTGGCCACGTTTCATGATTCCGATGGGTTTTTATTAATATTACCGGTGCGTCCAGGAATTTCTTTTATTCTGAAATAAAATCATTTTCACACGTCTAATAATATACAAGATACGAGCCTCGGAAATATTTTATTTGAAATCCTGCGGGGCGAGTTTTGTTCGTGTGAGTACGTAAGCCTGCTCTCTGAGAAGATCACCTGTTTAGAATTTCAAATTCGGCCTAACAAATACAGAAAATCTATTTCTAGAACGCGACAATGCGAGTAGTTTTTTTATCAACTTTTACATTGGAAAATCTAGATGCTAGAACAATTCGTTTTTACGTTTATATGTATGTATACCGCATTAAAACATGCAAAATAATCAAATAAATAATACTAGAACATTTTTTTTATATTGTCGGATAAATAAGCTCGTGACTTTCAGATATCTTAGGGTACAGGCCATTGAGAGTGGTGCGAAGAATTGGCTTTGGAAGGAAAGATTTGGCTTCCTGTCTGCGAACGCTGGATCGGCTTTAAATCCATGCGACATATCTGAAACTCCATGAAGCCGAAATCGATTAAAACTATAAGCTGCACTCGTATCACCTCCATTTTCCTATATGGTCGTGTAAAGGGAATGTTTCATGGAAGCTTGAAAAAAGCAGCTTTGTAATTTTTTTAAGAGCAGTTACTTTCGCAGAATACGATAAGTTTACTATGTGAGGAATGATAAAAAAAAAAAAAAACAGTTGCTTCTAATCGTAATTTAGTCGATCAAGAGAACAAGTTGGACTTCGCTAGGATATTTTCTTCAGATGCTGCAGAAAAGCAAAAACAGTTTTATCCAGGCCTCTGAGCTCTTGCCGTCCTGGAAATTTATCGGGAAGTATACATATAATATACTCGGCAGATGTGAATGTGTTATGATTCGATAAAAGCTAACAAAAAAAATTCTAGACTAATTTAATCAAAACGTATATAGAACAATTTTTGAATATAATATTAATATGAAATAATACCAGCACAGTAATTACTTTTTACTGTACCTGAAAGGAGATAATGATGAAGCCAAAGAAAACTGAAAGTAACACTCGACTTAATTTCAGCGCTAAGCAAGGAGCTATTTTCAAACTTCATTAAAGTAGTCTATAAAAGCCAATTGAATCATCAAATTTCATAATTTCCTTCATAATGGCGAACGAACGTGCATTGCGGTAATGTGAAGATTAATTTTGCTATTTTTGATGCACGATAACGTGGGAAAGCTTTGTGGGAACAAAATTTCACTTGCTAGTAAAGTAAACGAAAATTTAGATTTTTATCTTCGTTATATTATTTTATAAATTTTGGTCTCAATCTGTTCCTTTTATTGGAAATTTAAGGCAATCAAAAATCATGTATTTTATATATATTTTTCACTTTAAAAAAATTGATTTTCAAAATAAAAAAAACGATTATTTATGATACGGGTGTAGATTTTTTTTTACAAAACATTCATGGAAACAAGACCATATGGTTTCAATTTAACATGTAATAATGTAATCATCTAAATACACAAGCAATTAAAATAAATAAATTGAAATACAGCATTGAAAAAGCTCATTGATGTTCATACTGACGGGTAAATGAAATATTTCACAAGAAATTACTGAAATTTAAAAATACGATAATGGTAAATATAGAAATATAGAGGCTTCTTCAACACATTTTGAAGGAGACGCTCCCAGTGGAAGACCATCCATAGGCTTCTCCGATATATTCGGAGGTGAGGCTATGATGGATATATGAGGTGGGCAGGACCTCATAGCTGAGATGGTGGCGGATGAACCGAATTGGTGGTAAACGGCAGCTTTCTAGCTTTCCAAGAAAGCTACTGCCTTTGCTTCAGGTGGCAACCGGCAGTAAAAAAAACCGCCAAAATAAAAAACATGATGCACGAGAAGACCTGAAAGATCACAGGCAACCTGGATTGCAACTGTAAACAAGGATCTCATAACTCTGAGCTTGACCGAGAACGCAACGCAGGACAGACAGACATGGCGAATGTGTACAAGGAGAGCCGACCCCAGATGATGGGGAATGGCGAGGCTAAAGAGGAAGAAGAGGTAAATAATATAAATATTTTAGTATATTTTAAAGTCTTCAATAAACATAAATTTAAAAATGTATGATAATTAATGCCAGAGGCAAATTTAAATTCATATTTCATCTACGAAAACAACAATTATATGAAATATATTAATTTATTTTAATTTTAATTAAAAAAGGCTTCTGAAATATGAATATTTAAATTGTTTTTTGCTGCACATTTTAATATTATATTTGATGCTAATTTTGGCATATAAAAATATTCTTGTATTTTCATCCTTTATACATATTTTTTTCATATTTATCGAAAGAAATGTGAACAAAATTTAATTAAACACTATAATAGACTTTTTTTTTCATTTAAAAAATTATGATTTTGAATTATATAACATTTAAGAGAACTTTTCGATTTTAAAATGTTAATCTTTCGAAAAAATATAATAACCCGATAATAAGAACACAACATTCATTAAGAGTCTGAATAATTGGCTGTACATAGTATTTTATGAAGAAAACTTTTCCATAAATAACTGCGGCTTCTTATCAGAAGTTAATTATTATTGGGTAACTTAATATTATGTGAAATCCTGAAGGTTCCCGCAATAAACATTTATTCTTCAGATATTATCATATTTCGCTGGTAGTACACCCTTTGTATAGTATTTTAAGCGTGTTTGTGTATGAAATTAAATATAAATTACTATTTAATCTCCACATAGCATCCATATATTTTTAATCGATTTCTGAGCTCTAACATACCCCGATTGGTGTGAATTTGATTCCTCACCTGTAAAATGCCAGTCATATCCTATTAATTAAAATTGGTGGTAGACAAAAGTCGTCCCGTGAAGACCACCCATTCATAGTAAATTCCTGTAATAATAAGGATGATGCGCGAATCGCGGGCTGTAGTCTATAACGTTGGCGGATCAACACTCCATATGCAGCGTTTGGCCATATGCACTATGGTTCATCATCATCATCAGCCTGTGTCCGTCCACTGTTGAACGTAGGCCTCCCGCATGAGTCTCCATCCTCTTTGATCCTCCGCCTTCCGCATCCAAGTCACTCCCGCTAGTCTTCTTATATCGTCAGTCCATCTTGTAGGGGGTCGGCCAATGCTTCGTTTGCCAGTTCTTGGGCGCCATTCCAATACTTTTCTTCCCCATCGACCGTCGTCTCTTCGACAGATATGACCTGCCCATTGCCACTTGAGTGTGCCTATTCGTTGGGTAGCATCCACTACTTGAGTTCTTCTGCGTATTTCCTCGTTTCGGATTCTATCTTTTAGCGACACTCCGAGCATGGATCTCTCCATAGCACGCTGGGTGACTTTTATTTTATGGGTGAGACTTGCTGTCAGATTCCACGTCTCTGCGCCATAAGTTAATACAGGGAGGACGCATTGGTTAAACGCCTTAGTTTTAAGGCATTGCGGAATTTTCGCTTTAAAAATGTACTTTAGTTTTCCAAATGCTGCCCATCCCAGTTGTATGCGCCTGTCGATTTCTTTTGAGAAGTTATTTCGCCCTAGTTGTATTACTTGTCCCAGATAGGTATAGTCGTTTACAACCTCCATTTCTGTTCCTCCAATGGAAATAGGATCAAAGGTCTGTGAAATATGACTATTAATCATGGCTTTTGTTTTATCCATGTTCATTTTCAGACCAATTTTGTTCGACGCTTCATTGAGGTCGTAGAGCATGTCTTGGAGCTTGTCAGGTGATTCGGCTATTAGCACTATGTCATCGGAAAATCGGAAAATCGGAGGTGAGAAATGTACTCTCCGTTAATATTTATTCCACATTTTGTCCAGGATAGCAGTTTAAAAATATCTTCTAGGGCGTTTGTGAAGAGTTTTGGAGATATAACATCTCCTTGTCTAACACCTTTGTTTATAGAAATATTGTTAGTGCTATCATGGAGCTGGACCATAATTGTTGCAGATTTGTAAAGAGATTTTATTATCTCTATATACCGATAGTCTATTTTGCAGCGTTGTAGTGAATCTAGCACTGCCCAAGTCTCGATTGAGTCAAATGCCTTTTCATAGTCTACAAAGGCGAGGCAGAGTGGCTGATTATATTCTTCGGTTTTCTGAATGATTTGTCTTAGCGTGTGGATATGATCAATTGTACTAAAGCCTTTCCTAAACCCAGCTTGCTCTCGAGGTTGAAATTCATCAAATCGACCCGTAAGCCTGTTTGTTAAAATTCTGGAGAATACTTTATACACATGGGAAAGAAGGGAAATGGGTCGGTAGTTTTTGAGCAGTGATTTATACCCTTTTTTGTGGAACAATATCACAATACTCGTACTCCATATCGCCGGGGTTTCTCTATGTTCTATTACCGTGTTGAATAGTTTTTTAAGCTCTTTCAACAGAGCGGTTCTTCCTACTTTCAGAAGCTCAGATGTAATTCCGTCTTCTCCAGGGGCTTTGTTGTTCTTAAGTTGTTTTAGGGCCGATTAAATTTCGAATATACTTATATCTGTGATGTCTTCAGACCAGTGCTTTGTGAGAGTAGCCCTCTTGTCGTCCGCAGATCTGTCATTAGGACCTGGCATCGTAGATGAATACAATAACCCGTAGAAATGTTCTATTTCCTTCAGTATATCATTAAGATTTGTTGTTATCTTCCCATCGTGTGTCTTTAGTTTGGAAAGTTGGGCCTGTCCTATGGAGGTGAGTCTGCTAAATGCATTTGACCCTCGGCCTTGTGCAACAATCTCCATGATATACTCGGTGTTTGAACGACGAATGTCAAATCTCATGGATTTTTTCACTTTTTTGTTCAGGGTATTGTAATCTTGGATGCTTCTGCTTTTACGACGTTCGTTCATAAGAGCTATCGTTTTGTCTGAGAATTTTGACCCTTTTTCTTTTTGCACTGCTTTATGACTTTTTTGGCAGTTTCTTTAATGCTGTTAATGATTCTGTCGTTAAGTTTGTTGACGTTGTCGGTGTCATCACTATCTTCTAGTGCTGCGAATAGATTTTGTAGTTCAAGCTGAAAAGTTTCCTCAAGCTTGCTCTGAACATTTAACGGACGTATAACTCTTTGTTTTATTAGCTTTTTTCCTTTCCAGTTTGATGTCTAGGTGCACAGTACTTCGAACGAGACGGTGGTCACTTCCGGTACTAAAGCATTGCATCGCTGAGACATCAGTGACTATGTTCTTCTTATTAGCCATAATAAAATCAATTTCGTTCTTTATGTTATCATCCGGGCTTCTCCAGGTCCATTTGCGTTTTGGTTTTTTCTTGAAAAATGTGTTCATGCAAAACATTTTGTTAGCATGTAGAAAGTTTACCAGTATCTGTCCTCTGTTATTTCGGAGTCCGGTTCCATATTGTCCTATAAATTTCTCGTTTCCACAGCACTTTCCAATTTTAGCATTAAAGTCTCCCATAACTATGCAGTAATGTGCCCTAGAATACAATAAGACACATTACTGCACTATGGTTAACGTCATAGAATTCCACAGATCAAACTTCAGAATTACTATCACCATCTTTAGGTATTCTCCTGTATGTATTTACATAAAAATAAAAAATTAAAATATTAATCTTATTTTTAATTACGATCAATAACTCTTGGTGAAATTCCATAATAATAAAAAAGATGGGATTATGTCGAATTTATTCGTATTTTTTTCATTTTGTGACATGTTTCGGCAACATCAATTAGTCACTATAATGTATACGTCATACTCGATAATTTGTTTTTATTTTTATTTGAAACACATTTAAATTGTGATTTTTTAAATTTTTATTAGAATATTATTTTATTATTTCAATATTCTAATCTACTTTTATAGACCATTGACTTTATAACAATATTATTATTAATTAAATATACATATACTATACATAAAACTCTTTTTTCAACGTAAATGATTGGTTATAATTGGTAAATGATTGGTTATAAAGTCCGAGTCGGAACTATAAGTAGTCGTTTCTCATCCATTCAGTCTATAGTTTGGTTCGAGACCCGAGTGGTACTTACTAAAATAAATAGACTGTCGGAAAGTAATAATATTAAGCTTGTGAATAAATGATGACTGATTGAATAATGAAAAATAAAAATATACATACTTTGAATATATACTATAGCGACATCTATCGTACGATGATAACAATGATATAAATTCTAGTTTCAACGCGAGTCGGTCTAGGCATAGCAATGGCCCAGTTGGCTGAGCGGTATGAATACCTGGGCATAGTTGGTTTCCAAGGTCCGCGGTTCGCATCCCGCTTCTGCCGTTATTTTTGTGCTTGGATTGACGCGTTGAAAAAAGAATTTTATGTATAGTATATGTATATTTAATTAATAATAACATTTTAGATTAGTTAATATTTTATCTTTGAATATTTAACATATATTTAAAACTCGTAAATTTTATAGTATTATTGATAGCATATGAAAATCTTCAGCGTGTAATGAATTGAGGTATTTAAAATACTTTTGAAATCAAAGCCCAGTTACATTCCAACTTCATCTGTTGAGAATATGTGTACGAGATTTTTTATTTCAATTCATTTATCATCATCCATTACATTTACAATCCTAAAGCAAATTATTGTCTCACACTACCAACATATAGTCAGCTCTACCATCTGGAGCTCTACCGAGTACATACTATCCATAGTTCCAGACGGTCTTCCAGGGCGGCGAATGTCCGAAAGTATGATGAAAAAGCACACGTAAGTTGTGCTCTCCTCAAACATCCAAATAAATTGCCTTATCAATGTACATATTTGTATCGAGACCAACTAAAGAATGTAAGGCTGCGGGGTCTGCAAACTTAACTCTTCATTGTACAAGCTAACGCTCTCAGTGATCTGTACGCCAAGATATTTGAAAATCTCGACTGTTTCAGTAGTCCGATTCTACCTGGTTTTTTCCTTGATCTACATATGCATATAAATAAATTCACTTTGTGCTTACATTAATATGTGGATCGCTACAAGTTATTACTTGTCAAT
Source organism: Glossosoma conforme (assembly GCA_022606575.1). Lineage (NCBI taxonomy): Eukaryota > Metazoa > Arthropoda > Insecta > Trichoptera > Glossosomatidae > Glossosoma > Glossosoma conforme. Next base: position 511,682 of record JAGTXR010000101.1, on the reverse strand, counting down.
GACCCAAAGTGAGCGTCGCTTAAGAGTGGTCACTTTTGCACTTTAAGTGCATATGAGTTACTTCGGTTGCCAATGTTGATTATTTATTAACTTTCATATATAAATAATTCTACACAAAACTTTGTGTTTTCATTCAAGTAATATATGATGTTAAGTTATTTATGTATTAAAGCAAGTATTTTAATATTGAATGAGCTGTATAAGTTTGCTATCCACATATTGCTTCAGCAAACACACTAGAGAGAGATGCTTAGTTCTTTAGGCAGTTAATAGATCGCGTTTCAGATCAAGTTCCCAATTAACCGAAGCACCGGGGCAGTGCTCGAGTGGGCGAGCAAACTTAAACATCTAATCAAATTACCCTGTATTTTACCATTTTGAAAAAGGAACATTATTACCATTGTTTTATTTCCAGAATATTCTTGGATTCATAAAAGTACTGAATTCTATAAATAACTAATTGATGTTCGTTTTCTAATTCATGATAACTTTATTCAAAGATATCGCATGATACCGTATTACGAATGAATAATTTAAACACTAGAATTGTTTTTTAAATTCCAAATATTTTAAAAGAATAATGTTTCTCTTTGTAAAAAACACAGTCTTGTGATTACATAATGAATAAGTGTTATTTCAGCTATTTGATTATTTAAAAATATATATATTAATTGGAACATTCTTGTGGAGCACAAAGACTCTGCTTAATACACCGCTGAAGATTACTGTTTATTGATTTATGTGGGATTATTTTTATCAAAACAATCCTAAGATCAATGTTATTAAAAATAATATGATGAGTCATCTTTGATAGGCGCGGTGCGTAACGTGTCTAATTCCATTCTCTTGTGTTAGCATCAAATTCTCGCTACGTGGAACATTTCCTTTTCATTGGTGATTTATTCCTTCACTCTATCACGCCATATGCAATTTATCATAAATATATTCCTGGCGGGAAGGTTTATCTGCGATTCAATCAATCTACTATCTATCTCCTCCTTTCTCTATCTATCTCACTCTCTCTCTCTAGATTCTAGTCCGCATTGAAATTACAATGTAAAGGGTAAATATAATCAAACGTTATTATTCATGCTCGTAAAATCAGAAATGCTGCCTACAAATAATCACAACCACAACAATAAAAATATTATCATAGAATCTACCATTTCTAAGCTCCGAGTGAATTCCTTCTCTTTGATCGAATACCAGAGCAGCTTTATTTTCACACCTTCTAGCTTTCATGATAAAAAGCGTTAGAAACTAAAGAAAGCATATACTCAGTAGAGCTTCAGTTACAAAGTGACGAAGCAAGGTACATAAGTTGATAACCGAACAATAATAAATTAATTTTCGTAAAAGCATTAATTTAAATTGGAATTTTTTTAATTTTATCATATTCGTAACAATAAAAACCAAGGCAATTCATTTTTTGTAACTACAAATACAGTTTTTGATTATTTAATAATTTTAGACTGCGTAATAAATAAATAATTTGAGTACGCCATATAAAATGTCAATCTCACGAGATGTTTTCATATTGTTTTTTTTAATGTAAGAAAAATATTAAAGTGTTGCGCCGACCGATTATTATCACTTCAACCTTTTTTGGGTCCCATTTGAAGAATAAATATAACGTGAGCGAGAGTACAGAAGATAGAGAAGGTACAACAAGTAATTTTAGCCTTGATAAAAAACAGTGCTGTAAAAATAACACTTGTCAGCAAATTGCTTTTTCGTAAATAAATAAAATATTTTGGATAAAACAAAATTTGCTACCGAATCGCTAAAAATAAAAAATAAAATTATTTTACGATAAAACATATTTTATTTTGTGTTATCTGTAATGCCAGTATTAAAAGATTTACCTCGAAGGATTAGTTTTTTCAGGATGACTTTCGTATTTTTCATGCAAAGAATACAAAAATATACTGAGTGTTTTTGACCCTTTGTGTGACTTTTAGTTGAATTGATAAGACATTGTTTGAGGAAACATTCGAAAGCCTATGGATGGTTTTATATTTAAATGTAGCAACATCCTCCTCTCTTTCAAAAGGTTATTATTCCGTCGCGCGAGGGCATGATAAGGAGCAGGTCAGCAAAAACAAAGACTTTTTCAGAAGCAAATTGACATATATTTACGATAAAATTTTACACACTTATGGCCCGGACCCAGTCACAGCATTTGGCCAGGCCAAAATACAATATGCTCTCGACGACGGTCGGCACACGACTCCCGCGCTCGGGCTTTCTCCCAGCGCCACAAGTGGCGGTATATATAACTGACGACACACCTGTGACCGTACTTGTCTACAATTTCAGTATGGCGACACATCATGTTCGACAAGCGAACATAAATAATAGACGAAAGATTGTAAATCGAGGTTTTCGGTACGAGTCAGCAGGGGATATATCATGCTGATTTTAAAAGGGTTAATAAAGAAATGTCTGTATTTCATAGATTAGAAATGAAACCTTAAGTTAACATCATTTATTAGGCGCAATACTTATTTTTTGTATCGAGTATATTTGATCCAAAATTGATATTTTTTACGTCATATTTAGATTTTTGAAACCATTATTTTATAATTTTAATCACATTTATTAACAAAACAAAGTTAAATTAATTAATATACGTAAAGTTAATTATAAATAACACAAATGCATGCGTCAGCGGTGATGTAATAATGAACTTTTCCTTCTCAGAATACTAATTCTATGAAATTTCTGTTAAACGTCCAAATAAATTTGTTAATGAAATAATATTATTTCGAAAAGTTTCAGCGAATAAAACTTTTCTTGATTAATATTAAGCTATTTAATAGATTAAACAGAATTATGATGAAGTTAATGATGATTAAAAATAACACATTATTTAATTTTTGTTAATTAATAACTCATAAAATTAATAAGAATCTCTTTTTAAAATATGATGCTCGACAAATCATCGAACTAACAGGATTAACTTTGTTATGAAATCTAGTTTGTGTTGTCATAAGTTTTTTGTTTTTTTTCCAAGCTTTTTTTAAACTTTTTGTCTGGTGCAATTTGGCAAAATTTAATAAATGGTAAAAATGCGCATTTTTTAAAAGTTAACAAGTTTGTATAAAGTGTTGACTCGGTTGAAAACAAGAATTGAATTTTAATATATTTAATTGTACAGAATGAAATTAAATTAAATTTTAAGCCACAAGTAACCAATTCTTTCAATATATTCGGCTGGTTAATCATCACGAAAATGACAGCTTTACAACAAAAAACAGAGATCCTTGAAAGGATACTTTTCTACTTTTGATTATGGCTCAAGAGTAAAGACGTTTTTGAAAATAGTAATTGAAATAAAATATATAACAGTACAAGCATGAAACTTGTTTCGTTTAAGAATCATGTTCTTATTAGAATATATCATTCCCACACGCAGCTTTCAATCGTTCCAGTAGAGTTTAGAGTTACAAGAGAACTAAAATATTCTACTTCTTACTAGTTACTCTCTGTTATATCTTTTTTTATAAATATTTTAATTTTTGAGCCAAATACACAAGAATTTTATACAAATTTGATAAACTGTATTTTACAAATTTCAACGTCCAATGGGGTTAAGGTGTCGGACTCAAGGCGTCGCGGCGATTAAACGTGGCTATCGTAAAATGTCAAAGCACACGTATTAAATACGTTCGGCTATTCGTAATCTTTTGTGCCTATTGTGTGCAAGGAAAGGATTTTGCTTGTTTCTTTGTTCGATTATATGTGACGAAGGGCTTTTGTCTGTAACTAACACAATAAAAGTGCCTTGTAGAAGGTTAATTGTCAAAATACAATTGAAGACACAAAGTCATTATGCGAGTACTAATATAGATTTCACTACATTTTTTCAAAACACATACTAAATAAACAGATATTGTTAAAATCTAATAAGCAAGTTATTTGATTTATTATCACGTAAATGATTGATATAATATATTCTAATATTCAAACACACCGTTTCAATTGTCATGGAATAAATGATTATATCTATATGCCATCATACTTTAAAAATGTAAGCTTTCAAAGTGCAATCAATAATATACAAAACATAAAAATGGTTATAAATAACAATAATTTCATATTAAAAAAAAATATTTTTCATTATATAGGCTTTGTTTAATTTTCATTAATGCTAAATAAACAACTGACTTTATTACAAACTAATAAAAGTTTTCAGCCTTTCATAACACAAATAAGGCGCTCAATGGAACTGCACCGGGCTATTTGATAGAACTGATCAAGCCTTCAGAAATAAGCGCGCGTGGAGAGACACTCAGATCAGCCAGAGCAAATAGAAGCACTCTGCGGCTGACGGGGGTAGTCCTAGCACGTTCTTTGGCAAACGTGCTTTCAGCTACGCGACACCAATGGCCTGGAATTCACTACCAAAAAGCATAAGAGAGCTTTAAGCGGAGGCATTCTTCAAAAGCAGATTCAAGACCAACCTTTTTACTCGGAGAGGCAAAGAAGCGCTTTAGGAATGACTATTCGGTCATAAAAAAGCGCTATACAAATACTAACATAATAACGAAATATTTTATCATGTAAAAATTATTTATTAATTTTGCAGTAATTAAATTACTATATAAAAGATTTATATATAAAAGATAGTTTTTTTTCACTGTAAAAGATAATTTTGTAACAAATAGTCACTTATCTAATAAAAGTGAAAAGCATAAAATTAGACTAAGTAAATGTTTTTTTAAATCTGTTATAATAATCTTTAAAAGTAGATTTTATTAAACTGAAAATAAAACCGTGGTATTCAGATTATAAAGTTTTCCTTGTCGATTATAATATTAAAATAACAATGAAAAATTCAATGAGAAATCTCATAAAAATTTGAATTAAATCTCGTCAAAAGATGGGCTGAAAGAAAATGACCGATTTCAGGATTTTTACTCAAAATAAGCTGAAAAAACTTCGTTGCTGCTTGTTCGAGAGGAATGAATTAAGCAAAGAGGTGGATCGACGAGCTTGTCAACTTGGCGAGGCTAATTATAAAAGCCATTATTAGGAAAATTGCCGATTCGCTATCACTCGATAAATATTCATGAATGCTTTACAAAAACCGGATCGATAATTGTCACCGAGTTTTATTATTAAAATTGCATGTTTCAGCCGCCATTACATTTAAATAATAAATTTCCTATTTATATACAAAGTGACCGTTTTATCAACGTCATTGACTATAAATGAAAATTAATTTATTATAATGTATTATAATACTGTAGTTGCCAGTTTTAAGTGCTTTAACGCTTAAAGGATAACACTTAGTCAATAAATAAATATACTTTGAGATTACTTTGTATTTTTTTTATTTCAATTTAACTTCTATAAATATATTTTTTTATTTCCTGAACGATACGTGCGTACCAGGTTGTATTCTTATTTAATTTAATTTTTAATATATTTTTATTTTATTTATTTAGCCACCAGAGCAATCAGCAATCAGAGAATAAAGTTGGTAAATAAATAATATTCAATCACTTGTCTACGCATTAAACATTAATCATTACATATTTTCTATCAATATCTGGTGATTTTATTGTCAGTCTTGTAGAAAATATATTGCTATATTTTTCTATGCATAATGCCAGATAAAATAATGTTTGGTTGTAAAGATTCCAGAAACTTCTGAACATTTTTCCACTGCCTAATAAAGGCTAACGATTATTTTTCACTTTTTATCATCCAAGTTTTGTCAGATTTTATTGTAGCCGAATGGCATTTTGTTGCCGTAGAGAAACCTCTCCGGAACTCTTTCAATCCCACCCTGTAAAAAAGTCAAGGGCGCATCCTAAGAAATAAAATCAATATTATATTAGACTTAAATTTTGTAAGGACCGACATATTGATGGTGGACAAATTCAACTCTACAGAATCTCTGTCCTCTTCAATGTTCATTATTTGTACAACTGAGAAAAATAAAAGCCATATTACTGTAATTTTTCATCTACTATATACTCGTACAAAAGAATACCGATACACAGTAAAAGAGAAATCTTATATATCTTATTGTTTACAAGGTGACCTTTGGATACTTTATTATTCAATAAAATTTATTTTCATTTATATAAAATTTATATGTAATGTCAAGTATTTAAGTATTTTAAGGGAAATTGATTAATTATTACGCTTAAAAGAGATTATAAAATTTGTTTAAAAATCGTTTATATTTTAGGTTGCCGAAGATTGAATCCACAATCTCTTGTTTGGTATGCAAGCGTTTTACCTTTTACGTTTACTTATCGAAATAATAGTAGAATAATTAAAAAAAGCAGTATGTGCTTCAGAAGCATACATTTATAGTCAATTCTATTGTGAAGTATCTATTGTGAAGCAAATTACTAGAGGTGAATAAAATTATGTACATTTAAATAAAATAATATATATCAAGCTAACAGTATCTGGGGGAAAGTATATTGATTTTATAATGAGCGTTTTGGGCAACTTTTTATATGAAGAATTGGATCCACGCCATTTGCTTAACAGGAGTGGTAAGAATTGGCCTCGTCATTTTATCAATTAAAAACCATTTTGCATATTTTTAGATTTTTTATTTATTTATAAGTCTTGTGTGTTCTGAAGTATTCAATTAAAAAAAAATTGTCTCAATAAAAAGTTTTTTTTAACTTCAAATATAGCTTCAAGACATTTGATATTTTCTCAATCCAAATGATGCTTATTAATCCACATTTTTGAATAGCTGTTAATTCTTCAGTAAGAAAAGGAACATTTTTTATGAGCCTCATGGGAGCATCTAGTAGGTGTGTTGCTGTGAAGCACTTAAAAAAGAATTGCCTACGAAAAATTATCTTACTCTTTAATAACAAGCTGGAAAGCAAAAATGATGAATGAAGTTTTTTTTCTTAAATACATCGAAAAATATTTGCGAAAGTTTGTTTAAACCTGTTCTCAATTAATGTAATGTAATAAGCCTATTAGCTTTCGGCATTCTATAAAATTATACATTTTATTTTGTATTTATTGTATTTTTGGCTAACAAAGTTTACTTAGAATGATATTATTACGCTGTTAGATGGATATAAAACACATTTTTAAAAAATGATGATTTTTTATTAACGATTTAGTTGATTGCATTTTTCAGGAATTTTAGTCGAGTAGTAACGACGTCGCTGAAGGGTTTCAGACCCAGCTGACTATGGAGCAGCGTCTCGTAAAAAGAAAGGCAATAAAACACACATAACATGACCATAACTGGGACATAACTCGTCTCTTTCGGGATGCATAAACCCCTGACGATGCACTTTTCTGTTTGAAATGGGTTCGTCAGTTCTTCGTGTGGGGAGAGCGCTGCGATGGATGGTTGGAAAATTCAAATTTTTAAACAAAATGTTTGCCAAACTCAGACACATTAACCCAAAAATATTTTCGTCAATAAATCACGAGTGGAATGCGAGAAAATTTTAATATTTCTAAATTGTATAATAATTCGTAAACATATTCGTGAATGAGCATTATTTTCATTACTTGTAAGAATGTGTGTTGAATATAAATTAAAAGTCAAGTTATTGATGGTACAGAATACTTTTTTAAATGACGACATTTATAAATATATATTATTATTAAATAAATAAATATTTCATACCTTGTTTTAGTATGAATCACTTTGAGCACTGTTTCACTTGATGGAAGAATGCAGTTTTGCGATCTATGAAAATATAATGTGCACAAAATTACTGACCTGTAAATAAATATTATAAATTCACATGATAAATTTATCAGTAAATATTAATTTACGCGTCGGTACGTTTGTGCACATTGGAACTAAAAAACTTTATACATCGCGAAACTGCAGTCATCCATCAAGTGAAATAGTGCTCAAAGTGATCCATATTAAAATAGTATGATATTCTTATCTATTTAATATTTAAATTGACCTCTAAGTGAATGCTAAAAATATAAATTATTTTAAACTATTGTATTGGAAAAAAAATAAAAGAAAAACAATCACGCAAGTTCTCAGTTTCTCGTCAGTGCTCGGTAATGATAAAAATAAATGTCTGCAATTTGGTTTCAAAAGTCGATTTACTATTTTTTGAGTACAATTATTTTATTTTCGTGTAATTATTATGTTTCTGATAAACAAAACTACGCCATTAAATCATATTCATAAAATAAATAACTTCCTAACTTTTTTAATTTTATTTAACCAGGCGCAGAGGCTCCCGTTATTATTTAATAAAAAAATAACAAAATTGAGGAAATAAGACCAAGATTGATATCAAACGCATAAAGGAATTTAAATAAAGATTAATTCAAGTTTGTGAACAGCTTGTAACTTTCTCTTTCTTGAGAAATAACCACACAAAAAGAATTAGATAAACGAAGTGCATGTTAGCTTAAAATAAAAAAAATAAACAGTCGTTTATTAAAGCAAAGTTGATGTATCTATAAATCCGCCAAAGATATTAAGACTCTACCATAGTGATGAGAAAATAATTATATTAAAAAACCAAAAATTACATCATTAGATATTTTATTAAATGATTTTTTGTTTCACTTTTGAACACAATAAGCACACATCGAAAATGAAATACTTTAAGCGATCTCGCATATTTTTTGTCAGTTTGTTTCAACGATTCAACTTTTTTGTGCTTAATAAAGCTCATCGAATCGTTTGTGAATTCATTCATTTATATGACGCAATATGTTTCACGAACGAAAGCTTGACTTTTTTTAAACTTGTACCATTTCCTTTGCAAATACGTCAAAGATAAGTGGTCATAAAGCTCGAGTTAAAAAGCTCGGTGGCATAACTTGAAAGCGTGTAGCCAGTTATAGTAACTTTTTGAATATGTTCGATAATGATCTCATTAAAATCTAATTTGGTTTTTACCGATGTTTTAACAACATGCGCCTTCCGACGAAAACATTGTGGTTCGCGACTTTGGACCTAAAAATAGTTTACGGTCGACTGAAATGAAATGTTTGACGTGTCAGCGTGATTACTTCAAAACCAGAATTGACGCTGTAACTTCTCAGCATTTAATATGTATGTGTGTATATAAATCCGGAGAAATGTCAAGTCAAAACGAAATAATATCGTAATTATTTCGGTACCATTTTCATAATTATTTTGTAATTATTATAAGTAATCATCGCTGAAAGTGCAAATGCTTATTCAATTAAAATTTCAAAAAAAAAGGAAGACTTTTGTAATTAATAGTATTCTTCTTTTTAGTATCAATCCGGTGGATTGGTTTGCAGCAACAAAATCTTGCATCTCGATGTCTGCAATCCTCTTAAGCTCTGCATAAGAGCTACAACTCATGTCCTCGAACACTCGCTACAAATACTCCCATCTAGGGCGCCCTCTACAGTTTCTACCCTCAACTATCCCTTCCAAAATGTCGTAAAGAAGACCATCGTGGCGCGTAATGTAACCGATGCATCGGGCTCGCCTCTCTGAGATGTTTCTTACTAGGAGCCCATCTTCTTTGATTATGGTGAGAACCTCATTGTTCGTGAAGTTATAATGAACATTTTATTTTAAATCAATATAAATATTTAAACAATAAAGTGTCAGCATATATGATAGATTCCTGACAAGGTTTTGTCAATTTTTTTTTATTTCGTTCAAAAAAAAAATACACGAGTACTTAACTCTGCGTTTCAAAATATGATTTTTAATTTCCTTCCAAGACTGCATGAGTTCGGTGACTTAAAAAGGCAGACGTAGTTTATTATAAGTTTTCAATTCCACATTACTATTATTATGATGAGCGCATGCGTATGCTACATTTAGATACATTTCTTGTAATTTGTTACGTGAGTGTTTGAACTAAGAAAATTCACATTGAAAATTGAATTACAGCTATTTCATTCAGCATTATGAACCAATCAGTACCAATATTATCATGATAAACTCTTTGATTGAAGGCTGTCGGGTTCACTACTTAGCTCATCATTTCTCACGTAACCTTACTACACAGCCTGACACGAAGAAGAAGAAGACTACACAGCACCTATTTTTAACACTCTTTACGTTGGCTCTACGTCTTACAGAAGAAAGTAAAAAATACAGGTACTGCACATCTGTGGACTTTATTTTGATCGAGTACAGCAGCACGTCCCAGGTATTTTGCATTGATGTTGGCAGTATCTTGTCCACAAGAGTTGGAAATAATTTCAATTATTTCAGTTAGCAGAAAGTTCGCGTAATTCCTACCTGGCCTCATTTGGTACATTTTTTTCGTTGTAAAAATAATCCACCTTCAGTTTATTTTCCCCTGGACCAGCACGCCTGTTGCACTGTTTTAATTGCATTGACAGCACTGAGGTGTATACAGCAATGAAAAGAAACCAATTGTTGAACTATGTTTCAAATTCTACAGAAAAATAATCACAAATACACAACTTTATTTTTCAACAAACCCAGCATATATAGCGATTTGTACTTACTCTTGGTTGGGAAATTAAATCAACATTAAATACCAATCTTCTAAATGCAAAGGGTTTACTTTTTTAGACGTATGGCCCACTTGTGATTAAAAGGTCAGGTCATGAATCGCAAAGCGTTTAATTGAATAAAAATTGAATAAAATTATAAACAAATTCCGACATACGCAATTTTTAGTATTAATGCATACAACTTATTTTTATAAAATTGTTTTTTTGTCCAACTAAAGAATGATAAATTATATTAGTCCAAATCTTAATGGTAAAAAGTCCACACTGAGGGGTTAAGGTTTTTGACTTTAATGTGAGAGGTGACAGGTTTTATCGGCGATGAACTTTAGCGATGACCCTTAAAGCAAAAATAATTACTAAAATCAAATTATATGATTGATATTTATCGTTTATATATACTTGTATGAACATCACAGTTGGTATTATATCCGATACCTGACCTGTGACATTTGCAACTTGTTCAATATTTTTTTTGAAAGATCGTCCTCTGTATTGTCAATGTTATATATTGTCCACTTGAAGCAATATTGAGATGCAGAAAGTAATTGAGTTATATATTTAATTGCGATGTGAAAGTATTAGGATTTAAAGGAAATGATCTAATTTGTACTTTTTGCTTATATAATTACATAGTAATAAATAGAATATATAGTAATAGAATAACTGGTGCTACATTACTCGGTCATAACCTTTACCACCAGATTTTTTTTTTAAAAATGGGATCACCGTTGTTCACAACTCTTTTTCTTGTAAGATTGAGGTGGGATTTTTGAGTGGGATGTGCATTGATTTTGATAAACTGATAACATGTTAGCCGTTTACAGCTGTTTTGGGAATATTGCGAGGCTTTCCCTCTTTCTCTATTCTACTGAGCGGATGGAGAAATCAATATGTCTCAACTTGTAAGCACCGAATCCCTAGTGGATATATTCACCCCCCTTTATTATTATGTTATTGTTTTGGTTACATTTGAAAAGTATTGAAAATAATATTTCTTATTTTAAAAAAATATTCTTCGTTTGTTACTTAATAATTAAATACCTATAATTTTTACGGAATAGACTAAATTTTTAACTTTTGTACATACATTTTTAACTACTTGTATAAGTAGTATTTCTATTTGAGTTCAAGTACATATGGTCGTCAGAAAATGCCACCACAAGCTCTAGCTGCCCCCTTTGTCCTCGTTATCCCATGTCAGTTCCGCCTCTTTGAGTTCATTACATGTATTTTATAAAAAAAAAATGTAAGCACATACAGGAGAATACCGACAGATGGTGATAGTAATTCTCAAAGTCTCATTTGTGGAAATCTATGACGCTTACCATGGTGTATATGGCTAAACGCTGCATGTGGATTGTTGATCCGCCAACGTCATAGTCTACAGCCCGAGATTCACGCATCATCCTTGATAATTACAGGAATTTACTATGAATGTGTGGTCTTCACGGGACGAATTTCGTCTACCACGAATTTTAATTAATAAGCTATGACTGACATTTTACGGGTGATGAATCAAATTCACACCAACCGGGGGTATTTTGGAGCTCAGAAATCGATTAAATTCCTTTTTCTTATCTCCGTCGGGGATCGAACCCACGACCTTTGGCTTGCAAAGCGAACGCTTTGACCATTGAGCTATGACCACCGGCATATAAATGTATACTTCTCAACGGATTTTTTGAATGGTTAGAGCGTGGGAGCGTTCTGTCGTTCACTCGCAAAATTCGAAGTATATGTCCCAACAAGGTACACCTTCGTGTGTTTACCGACTGTAGTATGGAAGGCTGCCTCGTCCACTTACCTCGTCATTTTTCACAAAGTTAAATCATCGTACCCCCAGTATTGTACGCAGGCATCTGCTTTCGAAGCCTTTTATTCCTTTTCTGAATGAATTTTTACAAAAATACACGTTACAAATCTTTCCAGGATGGTGAGAGCTCGAGGGCAGCTGTAGAAATATTTTTTTTACGTATTTTATTCGTTTGAATATCAACGGAATATTTTGATTTTTGTAAATATATAAAGTGATTTCTAACTTTGCTAAATATAACATGACTACAAAGTTGACAAAATCAGAAAATAAACGTATTCTTTGCGCCGAAAATCTCCATAAATCACAACATCAATCATAACAAATACACGCAAACAGGATGGGGATGGCGGATTTTCTTTTTGCATGATTTATCGATTATTCCTGAAACTTTTGCAAGTTTTTTATTGCGCTGATTTTATTTTTACTGTCTTAATGTAATAATACAACGCAGCACATTTATAAAAGGCAATTTTTCACTTCATAAGCTTAAATTTTTAAAGCTCTATTTTAATTTGGATCACGTTGAGTAGTTTATATCACGGAAACCATGATTTTGCGTGCATTGCACATTTCACTAAGTAGAAGCAAAGTTAGTTGTCTTTTATAAGCTTTTCAATACATGAAAAACCTTAATGTGTTTTATTTATTGTGATCCGTATTACAACAAGATTAAATTTATTTAAAAAAAATGTACAATTCCAAAATTTTATTAACAATGAGATAAAATATGTCGTAAATAAAGTTGTGTAATATAAAATATCGTTGATATTCGTAACATAAGTATGTTACTTTAGTATATATATAATCGTGTCGTAAACAGCAGGGTCAGATTCTGTCTGCCCAGAAGTGGGCGACGTCGATGGCGTTACTCCCAGCCATCATAAGGTCTTCCTGGGTGCAGCTATTCACACACAGCGCACACTCCAGAATGTGTGACAGGGTCTGCTCCACGCCGCAGTCACATTCAGTCGGTCCGCTGTACAACTGCCAGGCTTTCATTTGTGTCCTCGTTTTGCACACTCCGGTCCGAAGTCTGTTAAGGGACCTCCATATATTCCACCCCTGGTCATGTCCAGGGGCTAGGTCCTCTTTCGGGGCAATCCAAGTATTCCCCTCAGTTGCGCTTCTCCAAATGTTCAGCCGCAGGTTACTTTAGTAATAATTATTGATTGAACAAAGTAAAACTATACGTAAATTTAATTTTCAAAATGCGTCAGACAAATAGTAAACGTTTTCATTATGTTATATAATATAAATATTTTATCTTTTAATTGTTTATGATGCAATTATGTCATAGTTACGTTTGGGAATATATTTTAAGCCTGACCTAAATTGTATTGAAAGCGTATTTCTCACCAAGGTCAAGTTTTATATTCGAAGGACTACATTAACATAAAAAGTTATTTAAATATATTTACGTTTTATTTAAATTAAATATTCGAATTGAGCTAATCAGTGGAATACAATTTGACGTTATGGAGATATTTGATCGACCGTAATTATTTGTGTTTCATTTTGTAATGGACTAAGCGTGCAAGTCACTTCAATGTTTTAAAATAGCTAGGAAAATTACGACAAATAGCCATCTTTTACGTTTATTAATATTGTTTCAGCCATCCATTTGGTGAAGTAATAACTTTTAGTTTGACGATATCTTTCGTAAAAATGCTTTTCATTTTACAAAATATTAATTGTTTTGTAGTCCATTAATTAAATTAAAAAACGGTTTTGTCAATCGATTTCATGCTTAAATATAATTTTTACATATTACAAATTAGTTAGATTTTATTAAATATATATTACAACTCTTTAATCGGATTCATAATTACTACGATTAAAACAAATTGGGAATATAAACATAAATACGGGGTATGTTGGAATACAATGAGTTGAGAACTAGAAGAGATGTGTGCTTGAGTGCATTTCTTTCGGCTAGTGCGTGGCGCGTTCAGAAATCATGATATTTCGTTGGAAATCGGTTTGTTTGTCTCTGACAATTATTTAAGGATAAGGAGGCACAGATTGCTTGTTCTTTCTAGAAGTAATACTAATCTGCCAGATACTATGCCTCTTGGGAGAGTGATCAGACTGTTGAACCAAATCGCCTCGAATATTGATATATTCTACTTGAGAGAAGCCCAGTATCGACATGAGCTCCACAAATTAATTTCGTGGATTCTTCTGTTATTTGAGCTTCGGCCCTTTTTAATAAGTGTTGTTAATAATAGTTAATACGTTATTGTTTCTCTTGTATTATATCTTATTTCAGGATCGTATTAAATATATTTGTAATGTTTCTGAAAGAAATAAATAAAAATTGAATTTAATAAATTACATGTGACAAACATAATGACATTTATACGTAAATCAGCATTTAAACGTAATTTGTTTGAAAACACATTTACGCTTCAGCTATTCGCTTAATTTAAATGCCATTAAAAGTAATTTTAAACATATTTTTTTCTTCCACAAGTAATATCTGTGTGTTTTAAAAATAGGAATAAGTATATGATATTTAAAAATATTATTTTTGATTTTTACAAGCAGCGTCGAACCGATATAGTTAAACATCAAAGACTGAATTGTATTGTCACAACTTATATTTAATAATATTTTTCATGTACGAAAATTAACCGTAAAAAATACGTGTTATACGCGCTGTATTTATCAAATCTCTGCGTAGAAATCGTAGAGTAACATGGAAACTGTACACAAGCAGAGGCAAAGGCGGTGCAAATAACTTCTTAAACTTGGACGATAGAGGACGTACATCTGTTATGTTGCGTCTGAGCTTTCCTCTGTCTGAGCTTTTGCCGAATGGGTGAGGCTCCCGGGGACGTAGAGCTCGCGGGATGGGTCGCGAAGCCGCGCGGGCGCCCACCCCACCCTCAGATGTGATTTATACGTCACACAATGCCAAACAACGGAT
The DNA here is from genome assembly GCA_022606575.1 of Glossosoma conforme. NCBI lineage: Eukaryota > Metazoa > Arthropoda > Insecta > Trichoptera > Glossosomatidae > Glossosoma > Glossosoma conforme. The sequence goes on along the minus strand of JAGTXR010000101.1, from coordinate 496,479 downwards.
ATTTTTAGCCAGTGATTCATTTGCCGACACGGGCGAACTTTATTTAGAGTCTTTCTTCCCGATATAGATGATTATTGACAAACGGAATATGAAAAAAAGAGAACCGCTCCTCAGACGTTGTGATAAATAATTGTCTCAAACGGATTATGGATTAGGATCTTACTCCTAATATAAAAATTAGCTGTGTTATATTTTTTAGATGCCTGGAAAGAAGATAAACCCTTTTTTTACACCCACGGTCTCTCACTATCCTGATAATCTATAGTTTTATTAAAAATGTTCATACTAAATTACGTTACAGGAAATCTTGTTAATTGTTATGATGTTTTCACTCTAGTATTAACACCTTGCAAGAAATAAATCCGGTGTGGATTTTCTCTGAAAAATTTAGTACAAAAGTGGTGTTATCTACAACACTATAAACACTTTAGAATGAACTCATCATCATCATCATCAGCCTGTATCCAGCCACTGTTGAACATAAGCCTCCCGCGTGAGTCTCTATCCTCTTCGATCCTCAGCCTTCCGCATCCAGGCCACTCCCACTATTCTTCTTATGTCGTCAGTTCATCTTGTAGGTGGTCGGCCAATGCTTCGTTTACCAGTTCTTGGGCGCCATTACAATACTTTTCTTCCCCCATCGACCGTCGTCTCTTCGACAGATATGTCCTGCCCCCATTGCCACTTCAGTGTGCCTATTCGTTGGGTAGCATCCACTACTAGAGTTCTTCTGCGTTTTTCTTCGTTACGGATTCTATCTTTTAGCGACACTCCGAGCATGGATCTCTCCATAGCACGCTGGGTGACCTTTGTTTTATGGATAAGACTGTCAGATTCCACGTCTCTGCGCCATCAGTTAATACAAGGAGGATGCATTGCTTAAAAGCTTAATTAAAAAAAGATAAAATTAACTATAATCATTTATTTCAACTCGCATTTATTTATCCAAAGACACATAATTTTGAATACATTTTAAACGGCTTCTCCCACATTTACGATTATAAAAAAATCAACCGTTTTGCGGCCGCTTAAAACACATTTTTTCGTTTATGATATTATAAAACTATGACGAATGTATTTATTGTTCCTTGAGAGTGTATAGTTACTCGATTGTATGTGTGTTTTTTTTAATCTTTAATGGATGCTTCGAATAAGCCGCATTCGATTATTCAAAAACTGTACTGCGGCTCTATTTCGTGCTCGTCGCCCAGTATTTTAACCGTATATTGTATTACTGTTACGTTTTATATGCAAATTTCGAAAGCCGGGTCAACTTATTATTATTCTTGGATCGTAGTTTTATGACTTTGAAGTTAAAATTGGTAAGTGTGCCATAATTATAATCGTCTTTATTTTATTCTGTAAATAAATGTGTTATTAAAAGATGAAAGACTGGAACTTTATAAAATGATTTTAAAAAAATGTACAATTTACCTAGAATGTAACTATTATTAATTGCAAATGTACTAGTATTAAGGTCTTTTAAATCATGTGACTGCAAAGCATCAAGTGTATGGCACCATTTATTGGCGAGACGCATAAAGCAGTTGCATGTTAGCTGGTTTAGTAATATTAAAAAAAAAAGTTTTAAAGTTATTTTGTAGAAATTAGTGTCTAAACTTGCCGTTTCATTCCGTAGTAGTTTTTAGATGATTTTGCTGTCACTGATACTGATAAATAGCGTCATCATCAGCCCTTATCCGTCCACTGTTGTACGTAAGCCTCCTGCATGAGTCTCCATCCTCTTTGATCGTCCGTCTTCCGCATACAGGTCACTCCCGCTATTCTTCTTATGTCGTCAGTCCATCTTGCAAGGGTTCGGCCAATGCTTCGTTTGCCAGTTCTTGGGCGCCATTTCAATTCTTTTCTTCCCCATCGACGGCGTCTCTTCGACAGATATGTCCTGCCCATTGCCACTTTAATGTGTGCCTATTCGTTGGGTAGCATCCACTACTTTAGTTCTTCTGCGTATTTCCTCGTTTCGGATCTTTTAGCGACACTCCGAGCATGGATCTCTCCATAGCATGCTGGGTGACCTTTATTTTATAGGTAAGACTTGCTGTCAGATTCCACGTCTCTGCGCCGTAAGTTAATACAGGGAGGATGCATTGGTTAAACGCTTTAGTTTTAAGACATTGTGGAAATAGCATCATTGGATAGAAATGCATTAACTTTGTAGAACTAATGACAAGTAATATTTGTTTATAAACTATTGAATGTTAAGAAATAAAATCGATTTCAATATGAATCGCGTTTGAAAAATAGGACACAGTTTTTGAATTTTATTTTTGCTTTTATCACTTCTCTCGTATATTTCATTGTTTTTATTTCATGAGCATATTTTATTTTCCCCTTTCTCAAGTTAATGTATTCAATACAACAAGATTTATGGCCGCAGATAAAAATAAAACAATAAATGAGAGTTATATTGATTTTCCATTAGTCATTGGCGTTGATTGAGCTTTAGAGAAACACTTGTTCATGAAGCTTTTGTAAAAAGTTTATTTTTGCATTGAAAATGAATTGAGACAGGCAGACGCGCTAGACCTACTCACCCACCATCGCCCACTTATCTCCCGCCCCCCAGATACCGCCCATCGCCCACCTCCTCCCGCCCACTGACCGAATCGCGACCACCCTTTCATAAATATTGATGGTTCAGGAGATACAATTTTCCACCAGAATTTTTTCCACTTTTTTATTATTCTTCAGCAAAGATGGTGATTAAGTAAGTGTCGAATTACATAGCTTCTTTTCAGCAGAGCATTTAGTTATACAATAGTTGCGAAATTTTTATATATACATGGTAGGTTATTTAATATTTCAAAATTACATTTAAAAAGACGTCCAGAATATAACTAAAATGAAATGAAAGTATACATAAAAACAGTGCATACTAAGTATATATATTTGTTTTTTATGTAAACAAATACAAGAGAATACCGACAGATGGTGAAAGTAATTTTGAAGTCTCATCTTTGGGACTCTATGACGCTTACCATACTGCATATGACTAAGCGTTGCATGTGGAGTGTTGATCCGCCAACGTCATAGACTACAACCCGACATTCACGCATCATTATTAATTATTTCAGGAATTTACTATGAATGGGTGATCTTCACGGGACGACTTTCGCCTACCACCAATTTTGATTAATAGGCTATGACTGGCTTTTTACGGGTTAGGTATCAAATCCACACAAATCGGGGGTATTTAAGAGTTCATAAATCGATTAAAAACCTTTTTTTTTCATCTCCGACCTTTGGCTTGCAAAGCAAACGCTTTGACCATTGAGCTATACTCGCCAGCAATGTGTTTGTAAGCAATTTGAGAAAAAAAAAATGTTTATTTGTATAAAATCGCACGCAGGAGAGCACAACTGGTAGGCTTATGAGGTCCAACCAGAATGTTGCATGCTTAAGACAATTATTTTGTTTGTGTTCGAATCGGGGAAGAGATCCAGATTGTATGAAAGTGGGCAAACAGAAACAGGGAAAAAATTTTACTAGCTTAGCGGTGGCAATTAGAAAGTAATTTTGGAAACTGCTAGATTTTAGTCGCCCTACATTAAGCATGTAAGCTTTTACAAGACAACGATTTCAGCAATTATGAGACGGGTATGCTTACATCAAATTTAAAAAAAAACATTCGATGCAGTAAGATTATTGCTGTTAATTTATCATAAATATTTTTAATTTAATCAATAATTTAAGTACAGACTTGGATCTAGGTCTTTACATTTCATTGACTCAATATTCTTTATACTATTACGGTGTAGTAAAACCTGGAAAAAAATACTTTCTAAAAAAATCTAACGAAACTCGTACAAGAACGTTACGTAGAAAATAACTAAGTTATTATTGCAATTATATGGCTAGGTAAACGAATAAATCTGAAACGAAGTATATACTACGAGGGTGATCCTAAAATAAGTTTCCCATGGTGCTACAGTCCTGAAAAGCGCTGTTATGGTGGATCCACCGGCGCAATGTTTTTTGCAGGCAGAAAAAGGATCACTCAATCGCTACCAAGCCAAGACTGAGCTCCACAGACAGCTCGCTAGGGAAGGGATTTGGAGTGGGGGAACCAAGGTACACTACGAAATCGCGGGATTCACCATATTAGTGTTTTTCAGGACTGTAGTGCCATGGGAAAATTATTTTACGGATCACCCTTGTATTAAACGAACCGGACTACTGCGGAGTAAATGGAGAGATATACATCACAATTATATCCCTAGGGATCAAAACCACTAAGCTATTCACTTTAAAGTATTAATAAATATGTAAATGTCTATGCAATATATTTTTGTGATACTGTGTATAGTGATTGAATTTTGTTGGTTTGTTTGTAGCAAAACAAAAAAGAAATTATTCATTTCGTATACATTTTTGTGAGTTCATGAAACACTGAATACGTTAGCATGTTTCATTTCGGACTAATACACGCATAAGACTTAGTATTTTTATTAAAATGTTTACAAGATTAAATTCTGAATTAACAAGAAGCTGAGCATATCAAAAGCAAGAAGCTTAAAGCCTCCGCAGGGAGAAAAACTATATACTTGTAATTTCCTCAAATTTAAAATATTCAGAATTATTCGGAGAAAAACATTTTGTCAATCGCATGTATGACTACAAAATATCATACTTTTTGTGACTGGAATGAAGTTTTTTTTTTTATGTATATAATCTAACTTCCTTAATTTGAATCTCTTATTTATAAAAAAAAATCCTCAAGCTTAGATTTGTCAAATCGGTTAACATAGTTTTTCTTCTGCTATTAAAAGAAAATTTGAAAATTGTATTATTTGCTGCACTTTATGGATATCATTCGAATACTCTGCTCAACAACTGTATTTTCATGTCATCTGAATTTTGTCCATAAAAAGGTTTTAGAGACGCTAAGTTAATATTAAAATGCTAAATGTTCAACTACAGCACTAGAGTCTTATTGTCAATATAGTTCAAATATAAAAAAATGAAAAAAACTTTTAAATTTATTATTTGATTCAATATAAAAATTATTTTTTGGTGTCACATGTACCTTCTCACAAAGGACTAAAAAAAGTGTTTCCTTATTAAACCATTAGTTACGTATCGTTGATCAATATTCTCCCCAAGTCTTATACGAGTATATCACCCAGTTTTACCACATACCTTATCTAGCTGTCCTTTTTTAATCATAAAAGATCCGAATAGTTGGTACAAACCCACATTTAGAAATCTAAATATTTTATTTTCTTCCACATATACTTCTAAGCTAGATTATATGTTAGCTATAAATTACCATACTAATGTTAGGCTTTATGGCGTTATGGCCATCTATTATGACTTAAATAAAAAGCGTCATCAAAAGGGATAATCACTCTTCTGAATGATGATCTAACTGCGTTAACAAATGTCAGCTGTCATGATGCTTTTTCCACGTCATCTCTGCCTCAAGAAGTTACGTCAAATGTGTAAAATTTTGATGGCAATTAATGGCAAATGGTCAGGTGCCTAAAGAAAATCAGCTGTAAATTGTGTTATTCTGAGGCAACCAGGTTTATCTTTTGACCTACTGTAAAATGAAAGGCTGCTGTATTCGTTCGTGAACTTTGTTGTTTTTCATAAATTCAAAGCATCTTCTTCTTTTTAGTTTCATTCCGGTGGATTTGCTTGCAGCAACAAAATCTTGCATCTCGATCTCAACTCCTCACGATCCTCTGCAATCCTCTTCAGATCAGCATAAGATCAACAACTCATGTTATCGAACACTTGCTGTAAATACTTCCGTCTAGGGTGCCCTCTACAGTTTCTACCCTCAACCATCCCTTCCACAATGTGAAGAAGACCATCGTGGCGCATGATGTAACCTATCCATCGGGTTCGCCCCTCTGAGATGGTTCTTACTAGGTGCCTATCTTCCTTGATTATGCTGAGAACCTCATTGTTCGTGAGGTGGTTTCTCCAGGAAATTCCGAGAATTCTTCTGTACGACCACATCTTAAAGGCCTCTAGTCAAAACATCAAGTCATCAATATTTTGAACAAGTACTTGTTTTCAAACACATTACTGATTATACGTGTGATTAATAGACATGATCGATTAGGATTAATACACTATCTTTAAAAATGCAGTTTAATATGCTCTATGGTGGTATGCAAGGAATATGCATTAACTACATACGAGTATATATATGTTTATATAATAACATAGAATGTCGGAGCTATTTGAAAGTGTATTTGTATTTGATAGTTTGCTGTACACAGATTCTTTGGTGACTAGACCGTAAAGACGAATATTATTGTCGTCCGAATTAGTTCAGCCGTCTTCGTAGTTTTGTAAAGGCGGTATTGAATGGTTGCGTCAGTTCCGTGTGGGCGGCGCGTCACTCGCACAAGTGGGCGGCGGCGGGGGCGTCGCGGCGCCAGGCGGCCAGACTCCCGCCCTCCTCCCAAGCATCTCCCGCCCATCCAAACTTGCTGGCGGCTACAACTCAGTGGTTAGAGCGCTAAGCCGAAGGTCGTGGGTTTGATTCACAACGGAGATCAATAAAAAATAAAACTGAGCTCTAAAATGGTGTGAATTGGTGTGAATTTGATCCCTCACCCGTAAAATAACAGTCATAGCCTATTTATCGAATTTGGTGGTAGACAAAAGTTTTCCTGTGAAGATCATCCATTCATAGTGAATTCCTGTAATAATTGCGTGAATGTCGGGTTGTAGTCTATGAAGTTGGCAAATCAATATTCCACATTCAGCGCTTAGCCATATGCAACATTGTGAGCGTCATAATATTCTACAGATTCCACAGAATCACTATCACAATCTGTGGTTATTGTATTTTTTTACTTAAAAAAAACTGCAAAAAACTCAACTGCCGTTCTGATTTCAGAGCTCAAATTTCCGTGAAACGTTAATATTTTGCAGAATTATGCTGTTATTTAAAATACTCTTCACCTACATAATAATCTTGCAAATACGTGGCTTTCGCGCCTAGAAGGTGCTTTGAAAGACCTCTTACATAATTTTCTTACAAATACTTAATCTCTAGATAATCATTTCACCAGGAATAAGATAACATTACATACACTTTTTTATAAGATGTTTTTTAGGATCACAAATCAGATGATATCTCATTTTTTGCCCATTTGAATTAAATAAGTATTGTTGATAACAACTGAATGATAAATATTTTATATAATTATAACTTATTTTCAGGTCACTTAATTATATGTATCACGTTGAGCAACATCACAGAAAGTAATAGTGCCGTTTTGCATTCACTGAAAGCTTTGTCAGTTCTTCGAATGGAATTTTTTTTCTTAAGATTGCACACTTATTTAGTAGTTATAGTCCTTCATAAGGACTCCCTAAAAAAACTTTCATATTTATGGTTGATATCACAATTTGTCATGATATTTGGAATGAAAATATATTTAAAAGAATATATATTTTCGAGTATATGAGTATAAGAAGAAGTAACATAAAATACTATTTTAGCAAGAAATATCATGGATTTCTAATATTTTATTTTATGATGCTCTTTATTTTCAAGGCGTGTCAAGTGTTGATTCGTCAACGTTGTTAAGCTACAGCCATTCATGGCATGGCAATTTATTCATTATTAAAAATACTTATGAATGAGTGGTGTGTAAACAAGTCCATCGTGAATTAAGTCACGGAGCCAGACTTTACGAATTATTTCAGCATAAGATATAGAACATAAATTATTAGATAACCTTCGGTGAATCGTTTGTACAATCCCACGTTAATCACCGTACCGCCTCTCAGTACGAGAAGCCAACCTATCTGCCGCCCCATCCTCTGGCAGTCTGTCTAGGTCCGCAGCCTCTGACGTCACACGAGAAGACCGAACTAAGTGTCTTTTAAATCAGTTAAAGACATAAAACAATGTTTGTCTCTACACCGTCTCTCATTCCCTGGGTTTGTTATTGAATGCGAAGATATTCGATCGTGGTTCCATATTATTACATTTGCGATAGCACATATGTGCTGAGACTAAGATGCGTGGGAGAAATGTGTATGAATCATATTACAATGTGTGAGGTCGGTGGAAATGAAGGCAGTGTATGAAAATTGATTTTAGAAAAAAAAGCTGCTTGAAACATTTAACCCAAGCAACTTTGTAGTTATATTATACTCGTATATGAGTTGAAAGGTAATATATAATACATACATGTGAATGTTTTAGGTGTTTGTGGGATGTTAATATATAATACAGTAAAGTAGATTTTACTGAGAAGAGAGTACTTTCAACACCAAGCATTTATTTTAATTGTAAATAAAGATAGTTACAGTTTAAGTTGATTAAAGAAAGTGAGATGTATGTCGTGGTCTGAAAAACTTAGTGTGAGGGAGATGTTTTTACATAATAAGATGAAACTTTACGGTTGATTATACTATATGATTATTGCCATATTGCATACACCTGAATTCCATAAGTGTAGTACTTAATTGTCTTGATTGTAATAATTTATTTATTATATTCGTTGCATATCTGGAGCCAAAAAATTGCCCTCAATCATTTTTATCAGCTGCAATTGTTCGCTGCACTCGCCGTATTCGAAGATCCACTTGTAAAGATACATAATTTTCATTCTGAATACTCTTGATCAATTTCACCCTTTGTCGGTTCATTGTTTGTAGGCTTTCCGTGTGAGTCTCCATCTGTCTTGTTCTCTCGCCCTACGCATCCAAGATACTCTCGATTTAATAACTCTTGATATAATGTTCATGAAATGACTTGTATTTTTTTTTTGTTACAACGAGTAGTTAACTACTACTTTTATAGGTAAAAACTCAGTTTTAAAGAATGTTTACAAATTTTTATTTAATATAAATAGCTTCTTTGTCATTCAAATCAATCTGTATATCATAGTGGGATGCCGCAGAAGCGCATATAGTTAAATATTTATGTTTTCTGTACAACCCGGGATATCGAAGAATTGAAAATCAGCCGGTCACTATAAATATAATGTACTCTGAAGACCTTCGGGATGAAGAACAGATCTTAATGTGGTAAGCTATATGCTCTAGTGAGACGAAATGGTATAAAAAGACGTTTCCACTTTGGGTATAATTTCATTCAATTCGAACGCTTATATAAAAAAAATGAGATGAAAATTATTTCATTTATTCCTTTACAAATTTGAAATATGAAATCAATATTCAAAATACCCGTACCTTAAGATATAAATTTCTTATCATATTCAATTATGAAAACATTCAATTTGAGGCCCATACTAAGTCTTAGAATCGAACAAGTAAGATCAAACAAATCACAATCTGGCAAAAAGCTTATTAGAATGGTAATAAAAAATATTAACACTTTGTGTACTTGGAACATATGCGAGTATATAGGAGACGCCAAACGCGTGGTTCGCATAACCATGATACATTATTTTGTAGATATTCGGATGAGTTCTGCATTTCTCGAAATGTAGATAACCGCCCACGTTCACCATACTAGTTGTATCTACTCGTGTGTCTTTCTCCTCCCACACATGTAAAACCCACGCAAAATGAATATTTTATGACCTTATAGAAAAATATTCGCATAACTCTATCATAGATTATATCATACTTTTAATGTCATAAGAGCGTTTATTATTATTATCACAGAACAAGATAAATACTTACATAATAGAATTTATATGCGCAGTTTGAGATATTTTTTATATTTTAAAAATATATATAAATTGATTTTTTAATGTAAATATAGATCTTCTTATAAATTACACAGGTTGGTTTATATGTCTTACTTGTGCGTGTCACGGTTGTCAAATACACTGAAAAACTTTAGTCGCTCGTTGCGTCGCGTAATGTAAATCTGACGCAAAACGAATGCGACTTTAAAAACAGTACTTAATAACGATAAATATGAATTTATCTCGCTGAAGTGCTCGTAAAAACAACAAACATCTAAAGCCATTCGTTTCATTTTCAGTTGAAAAGATGTGTTACATTCCAAAGTACTTAACAGTAAGAATATGTTCACAATTATGATAATATTTACGTTTCTGACGGATACTAGCATGGATACATTGAACAGAACCGATTATTGGATCATCATCATATTAAGCCTGTATCCGTCCATTTTTCTTCCCTATTGACCGTCGTCTCTTCGACAGATATGTCCTGCCCATTGTCACTTCAGTCATAAAACTAAGGCGTTTAACCAATGCATTCTCCCTGTATTAACTTGTCATAGATACGTGGAATCTAACAGCACAGCAGCAGCCTTACTTATAAAATAAAGGCCACCCAGCGTGCTATGGAAATATCTATGCTTGGAGTATCGCGAAAATATATAATCCGAAACGAGGATACCCGCAGAAGTAGTTGTAGTGGAGGTTACTCAACGAATTATTGGATAATAACAATTAAATGAAAAAAAAAAAAATCGAGAATTATGCTTAATGCGAAAAATGTGTTATCATATTAAAATGTGAGTTATTGAATTTAATCATACAATTCAAATAAATAGATACTCGGAGCAATGACCTATTTTATAAAAACATGGATTGCTATCACACTCATTTTCCGCGAAAACGCCAATGAGAATTATTGAACAAAACTAGTAATTGTATATAAATACTGTATTTAGATTAACGATACTTTTCATAAGAAATGCGTCTAAAAAATTAAAAATAACATACGATAAAATATTAATCTAATAATTAGATACGATTAGAATGATAAAGTGTTTTTGCTTGTATTTTTATTTTATACTGTATCTATTCGCTCGATATATCGAACGAGCTTTTCACGAGTCGAGTGTCTCTCGGTATATAAAAAGGTTTCAATTACGCCAGATTTATTGCCGGTCGTATCGTATAAGAATAATACGGAATACCTTGTCGATAACGTATTTGTTTTAAGCACTCTCGGCTATATAAGTGAGTGCTCCGGTCCATTTTGCGCGCCCGCTAATAATCAGCTTTATGCGCACAATACTTTAACCCGTCCGATGAACGGAGACGGTCCCGGGATTAGATTTTCTTTTGTGAACTGAGAAAATTCCTGGAATTAGGGACATAAAATATTTTAGTGCGAAGCTGGGGAATAATGGTCAACTGGTAGAGCCTTGTTGCATACCGCGGCCGTAACTAAGTCATAAGCCTTAACAACCCGCGTAAAAGTCCAAATGTATGGAGGCGCAATAATACTTAAACAGTCGTTAAGTTTTGTTGTTTCCATGCGAAGAATATGTATTTTTTATATGTTTACGTGTTGACTTGTTTCTAAAAAATGTACATTTGTTTCCGATCTTGATGAGCCACATTTATTTTATTCTTCCTCGAATCGAGTGGGCGGTTTGTGTTTTTTTTTATGTATTTCGGAATACGACACCTTTTGCGGGTCAGTATGAAGAAAAATAAAACATTTTTTGCATTGACAATATTTTTTTTTGCAATATTACGTTCTGAAATATAATATTTACTGTTACAATAAAAGTTTATAGAATATTAACATCACATTTTTCTGCATTAGAGTATTTTGAATAAATAAAACAAATCTTAGTTAGACTCTCCAACGTTAATTATGAATCTTCTTATGGCTTATGAACATCATATTTCTTTAATCATTTATCACTTGTAGACTGTGACACCACTCTTGAAATTTATTCAGGCCATCGAAAACTCACCATTCTAAAAGGCCGTCGAAATCTATTTATATATATAATGTAAGGAGCTCCGGGAGGCAGAGCTAACATGGGATAAAGCTAGAACCATAGCAGCTAATAGAACTTGACGGCAGTTATGATGACCTTATGCTTAAGTTGATAGGGGAGCTGTTAAATAATGATGTAGGAGCGTGTAACAAAAGAGCGTTTCTTGCCTCAATCTGAAATGAAGTCGAAGAAATATTATTATAAATATATTATTTCAAAAAGTCATTTTCTTATGTGGCAGTTTCAGGATATCAAAAAAATGATTCAGCTTGATTTCAACTTGATTTCTTTGTAATATAAGTAGTGTTTTTTGCATTGTCAACTTCAAAGATATGATTCAATAATAAGGCGGGATTTAATAGTTGTTTACAGTACTCGGAATGTTCATAATTCTCCTCGTAAATCGACGATTCAAATGAAAAGTAATGCATCACATAAGTCATTTCACAACTTTTATTATGACGCAATAAAATGAAATTATTACCGCCATTTCGTCACCATCGGTGTGGAAACATTTCCCATGAACCAGACGAGTACTCAGTATAAAATGACTAATGAAAAAATGTTTCCCTTTGAATGTTTCCACTTAATTCATTTAAGATAATGGATCCGGTGGCCTTGTATTTCTAACACGTTCAGTTTGAAATCAATAGAACCCATTGATTTGAAATAAAAATGCATTTGAATGAAAATTATAAAACCCTTCAACCATTGATGTAATGGTTTGCTTAACTACCTCAATACTATACTACAGCCCATGCCTGTCTAAATTTATTTCATAAGCCGACAAATGATTATTAACACAGTATACTGATCTACACCCGTACACGATTGATTTTTTTTAAATTAACTATAACACATAAGTGAGATTTAAAGGACACAGTAAGAATTATATATATTATATATAAAAATATAAACAATAATATTTGAATTATAAATGGAGCTAACTCAGTAGACGTGTCCTAAAAATGCCTCTGCAATCTTGAATTTGAAGCACATAAAAAAATGTTAATTTCCTCGTGTAATTTTTCCAACTTACACAAGTTTCAGTCATTCCATATTATTTCCTATCGGTTCTCTTTTTCATTTGTTTGTCTATAAAATATGGATTATTTAATAACCGGTTACTTGAATGTTCTAATTCTGGCAAGGTTTATAGTTTTCTATCAACTGTTGTTACAAGACGTCAAATTTAGACTTGTAACCTACTAATTACTTAATTGAGCAAAGTACTCGGCACACATTCGTGTGCCTCGTCACGAAAAAATTAAAAATGTTAAATTAATTAATTTAAATTAATGAAGCGAAATTATTCTCGTTTTGTTTGTCCGCCTATCCAAATACAATTATATACCTTTTCAGAATTAAGCGCGATATCGGATATTTTCATAAATGATTGCGAGCGGGCTGGCGATCGATACGGTATCAATGAACGCGGGCGGAGCTCTTACCAGTTCATCTCAAAGTGTGTCGCGTGACCTCTTCGTTGTCCCTCCTCCTCTCCAGTCTGTCTTCTCGAACCTCCCAAATCTGCTCGCGCCTCCACAGTCTGTCTCCTCGCCGCCTCGCTCCACCCGGATGCGCCTCCCACCGTGCGATTTCCACTCTAATTGCTGTGTTTATCTCATCATGCGATATCTGTGGAAATTCTCACTTTGGCAGAGGAATATATTCGGGATTCGCTTATAAATGCTTAATTATTATATTATTTAATGCTTCGTGATTAGCAACGGTTTGAGGATTTAATATTCATCACAGTATGTTATCAAGTATCTATTTACTCGCTATTTACCTAACTTTCACCCACAATCTCTTACTAATAGTATATATATAAACAACGTTAATGACAACCATTTTTTTACTATTTATTTTTTTACTACTCAAATTTTGTAGACATTAAAGTATCAAATAATATTATCAGTTTTTCGAAAACACTTTAACAATCTAGTAACATTATTTTCTTTGAATACAAATTATCAAAGTTAAGTCCATTCGTTTGAAACAGAACAAGCCTGTTAATTTAGATAGAACGTTTTACTAAATGATTCAGCAGTAATCTAAAATAAAGTTTTATATGTGTAAAAAATAAATAATAAAAACTATATACTTTATTTGTTCTTATTTTTATACTCGTATGTTATGCATAACCTATCTTAAGTTAACATACTATTTAATACCATGTTAGAAAAAAAATTGCGGCCTTATTATCTCATTTAATATATCATTTTAACTAAAAGTACATATTAGATTTATTAGAATAATTTGACGATCAAAAGACAATCTTTTTTCAGTAAAGCTTATATGAAATTGCGCGAGTTGAATGCTTGCGAGCCAAAGATTGAGGTAGCATCTAATATTTATAATACACGTTCACTAACTTATTACTAGAATACACTCATAAAGCAAGCGCTGTTGCGGTTGGAAAATTATTTTTTTATTTTCTGAAAAGTTTTTGTGAGTAATTTCAAATTTAATTTAAAAACAATTGCTCAGTGTTATTACACGTTTAATATAAAAATATTATTTTGTCATACTGTCGAAGTTATATTTTGCTTTAAAGTACCCACGCTACAACCATTTAAATAAAAGTTTATATTTAATATAATGCAAAAAACTGCCAATATTAAATGAAAACAATTCATTTTTACTAGAGACGATTTTGGAGAACAATTCTTTCATAAAATTTAATTTAAAAAATAAGTAAAAAACAACTAAAAAAACTCATAATTTATGTGTACGTACTCAAGTAGTTATTAGTCAGTTATATACTCATATGTTGGTGAACAACAATTGACTGATTAAAAATAAAATTCATTGTGTTTTTACTGGACGTCAGAAATTTCTTCTGTACCCTCTCCAACATGAGGCTATATTTCAACTAATGGGGTGCCCAAATGATTGACCCGCTCTCGAGTATGCTACGGACCAATGAGTTAAACAACATTACCATCACGTGTGTGCTCGAGAAAACCCTGCCACTTCGTAAAACAAAACCAAGCATCTTAGGTGCCTTACCACACACAACTTTAACGTGCGCATGGAACGTCAGTCTGCTCTCAAACTCTATACCAAGGTCTCTGGTGAAGGACACTCGTGATATTATTATGCTATTCACATGGTACACAGTTTTCAAATTTCGAGTATAGGACAGAACGTTGCACTTAGCTATATTAAATATCAGTTTATTACGGTTACTGTTACTTAAATATATGACAAACACCAGGTTATATATTTATTTGACACCCCCGATTGAATAAAATAAAACAATGGATGTAAGATTTAAGGCGCATACAGAATATTCTTATTGATTTACATCATTATTGTGATATTAACGAGTGTTGTGAATATTGACCGGAAAATTTTGAATATTTATTAAAAACAACCTGTTCCCATGATGCTGTATTTTCATCTTAATGATATAATATTCAATATGCAAGGTAAGATATTGCATATATTTGCTACATTTTCTGACTTAGTAGTTAATCTACTTTTGAGTATGCCAATTACCAATGACTTATAAACAACACAAAACCTTCAGTGTCATTGCACACATCGTTTAAAAATATTTAAAATATATACGCAAGAGTATTACAGATCGAATACATGCTGAGTCATTTGTATGCAAAGCTCTTAACGTCACAATATTAACTATATTATAATAGTGCACGTACGTAAACGATTACAAGAAACATACTTCACCGTTTTCTGGGATACGTTCATAATATAACGTCGATAACGACTCTCCGTAAATTTATGTACGTATATCGTACTCGTATTTAAAGCGTGTCGCTTATCGGAGGATGTATATGTACTCGGCAAGGACGCAGGCCAAGGATTGATCTCCTAGACCGTAATTGACTACTCCATTACCGGTGAGATATCGATAAATTGAGGCCGCAGTGTTACATTACATTCGGTATAATGAATTGTGTAAACTTGGCAAATTAAAGGTTTAATTTATGCAATTTAAAGAAGTCATTTGTTAAAATCACGCGAAAAACATCGGCAAATTAAATGTAAGTGCGTAAATTATGTTAAGATTTTTTATAGAACATGTTATAAAACATTTTTAGATTACGTCGTCATTAAGAACCAAATGATTCAAGCAACAAAAAGTCGTTTTAATCACCCGATCTACTTTATACAATACAATTCACCAATTTCCTACTACGTCTTAGATTCTACAACATACTTCCATCAACCTTCGTACTCTCAGTGTTCTAGAATATTATAATTATAAATTATGTTTAATGAAAAAAATAAAAAATTAAAAATATTTAGTCTTTTATTCACATTTATTTTAAACGATTACATGTTTCGGCCTCTCTGGAGACCATCTTCAAAAATGATTAAATTAAAAACTGGCAGTGGCTTATACATGTTTGTATAAGCATTAGTTCCTTCTTTAGTACACACATATTTACAGATTGTAAATGTGTACGGGTAAAACCTTAATGTTATTCTTGAAGATTGTCAAAAACCTATTTATAAATAAAATCGTACTCGTAAGTTGAATTAATTCAATTAAGAATACAGATTTTATTTTTACTTGAATAGTGACTGTTTAAGTACACTGCATAACGCTGGTAAGGTTGAGCCGCCCTATATGATTAAATGGTTCAAATTTTAAAAGCATTGAGTTAGCGTTAGTCATTTGATTTTCTTAAATAATCTGAAACTCTTTTTTTACTCATATTCTTGTTGACGTCGGTAACCTTCATGCACCCAGGAGATAATTTGGGACAAAGTATAGATAGTGGCAAACTACAAAACTTCGAAGCGGAATTTCGTGGCAGCTATATGCATCAGCTATCAAGTGGATATGAAAATAAATACATACTTGTATATACTCGTATATAATATGCAGCCGACGTAACTTTATTTTCCAGAAAGTATTATGATTATTTGCGACAGTCCCGGGGGACGCCTATAATAGTTGGACCCTTTTCCACGTAGACATATATATTTGGCAAATAGCTTTTCGATAAAGGAAGATATATTTCACTTTGGCAATTCCACTAAAATGGGAAAAATTATTCAAGTGTTGGTTGAGAAATTCCACTCGCATGAGTAAGTGTCAGCGGTGCGGGGAACTTTCCACTTTCCAATAAAGTAACAAAAAATATATTTTATGTCCAAGAATATATTTAACGTATTTAATATGATAAAAATAAAATTAAAAATATATATTTGCAATCGAAAAACACTACAGATACAGAAACAAAATCAATATTAATAAAGGTAAAATTCGCATTTACATTATTTTTTTCTTTATTTAATTATTTATTATTCTTCTTCTTCGTGTCAGCGATGTCAAATTATTTTTGTCCAGTATCTGGCAACATCTATAGCCCGTGTGTTGTCCAGCAATTAGGTCTTGAGATGTGCAGCTTGTTGGGCACATGGAGCAGGATCTTAGGTGTCATCGTTGTTAAATTTGGTGGAAGGTTATTAAATAATTTAATAATGGAATAACTTCTCAAAATAAATCTAGAGGCGTATACAACTAGGATGAGCAGCATTTGGAAAACTTAAGTACATTTTTAAAGTGAAAATTCCGCAATGTCTTAAAACTAAGGCGATCAACCAATGCATCCTCCCTGTATTAACGGCGCAGAGACGTGAAATAACTAACAGCATGTCATACCCATAAAATAAAAGTCACCCGGCGTACTAAGGAGAGACCCATGCTTCAAGTGTCTCTAAAAAATAGAATCCAAAACGAGGATATCCGCAGAAGAACTCAAGTAGTGCAGGCTACCCAAAGAATAGGCATACTCAAGTGGCAATGGACAGGACATATATATATTTAAAGTATCTTACTTAAATATTAAAATAAAAAATAAAAACTATTTGATTTCTGTATATACTTTGCCAATTATTTTTATTGTTTTATGTAAGCACCACGGACGCATAAAAGAAATAAATTAGAGTTTTTTTTCCATTTCATTACCAGCTAAGATAATTTGAAAATTCCATATTAATTCGAATTGATATGAACAAAGATTACATCAGAACGTTTGTGTAATAAAAACACGTTTTTAAATTTTTGTGACGTTATACAAGTAAAATTGACATCGCTTTTCCAGTATCTATGTTTTAATGTTTTCATGCTTTTATTTTTAAACTCAGCCAATTGAAAGACACGACGTTTGCTAGTAGAAATGAATAATTTATGTAGTTATCGATGTAGCCGCACCAGAAATACCTGAGCGGGTGCATTAAAAATCAAATGGAAAACTGAATGCGACAGGTATATAGCTTTTAAGATACAATTTATTCATAACAATTTTCCATTTGCGGACAGGTGTATCGACATTGACATACAACGCAGATATTATTGATGGTTAAGTTTAAATACTCGTGTTACAATAATACACTCCTATGTTCCAACTAAGAAATAAAATGACTATGCAAGCTTGACAAAGAATTATACTGACATTCGCTCTTAATAAACTTCAAGCATGTGGCCACCATCAATCGTCAAGAAGATGCTTCAGTTCCACATCCATTCGAAATTTAGAGCATATCCACCACAATAATCAATATCAGTCAGACACCACATTTTCGAAGATTGGTTCAAATAAAGTTACTCTGCAAATACCGTTCAGCACCAACAATAATTCAATGGTATAGTATTTTGAAGTAAAGCTCACTTCAGCTCAGTAGATTGAAGCGTAGTTTTGGTTCTCAAATATTTTTTTGTGTTTGTACAGTTTGAATGTCTCTCATTTAGGGCGTCCTCTGTATTTTTTCCTCACAATCATACCTTCTGTTATGTCACTGTATCACATAATGTGAAATGACCATTAATATTTGTCAGTCTCGAGCTCAATTATAATTTACATATTTTTCATACATATCACCGTGGGGATGGAAATCAAAATCATTGCCGATTCTCCGAGGCGTATTACTGAAAAAAATTCAGTTTAATGAAAACGTGTTGCATTTAAATCTTAGACACGGTTTCTATTACGTCGTAACCATTATATCAAATTGTTTTCTTCGTGCAAAGTTATGAACTTGAAGCGAAATAATTTTACATCTATCACGTGAATTGCATTGTATGGAAGTTTAATATGTTCCGAGAGTCAGTCTCTTGGATAGCAAACTTAATCCCGAGGGGTGACATCAAATCTGGAAGACAAATGCGAGCAATATCTCAGCTCTCTGCCACGGCCGAGCTGTTTGTTCACTCATTTTTATTTTATTTGAAGAAACGTATGGAAATTCATAAAAATGTAATAATTTATACGCAGCGAAAGGGATATCCCCCATCCGCGCTAAACTCTGAATAGTTTTAAGCTTCCATAAATTTTCATATTTTTTACAAGTCTCTAGGAATGAAATGTATTTTTTTTAATGCGTATAAAATTGATATACGAGTTTTTAGGCGTCATAAAAGGAAACATATCTCTAAAGATAGCATCCAATCTGAACATTGAATAAAATGTGTATATACGCATACGGATATTTTTAATTATTTATTAGAATATTATTTTATTATTTCAATATTCCAATCTACTTTTATAGATCATTGACTATTTTTTTTATTATATACGCATACGTTTAGTTTTTTATCCTTCGTTAAAATAATCACTTGAACAGCATTATGCCGGCAGGTGTATCCCAATGGTCGAAGCGTTTGCTTTGTAAGCCAAAAGTCATGGGTTCAATCCTCGATGGAGATTTAAAAAAAAGGATTTGTAATCGATTTCTGAGCTCTAAAATACACCCTTTTTTGTGAATTTGATCCCTCATCCGTAAAATGCTAATCATAGCCTATTAATTAAAATTGGTGGTAGACGAAAGTCGTCTCTTGGAGGCCACCCATTCATAGTAAATTCTTGTAGTAATAAGGATGATGCATGAATCTAGGGCTGTAGTGTGTGATATTGGCGGATCAACACTCCACGCAGTGCTTAGCCATATGCACCATGATAAGGTTCATAGAATATCACAGATGAGACTTCAGAATTACTATCACCATCTGTCGGTATTCTCCTGTATCTGCTTACAGAAAAAAATATAAAAAGTCTTACTCTAAAACCAAAATTATAACTGAAACTTGCTTTTATTTGCTGAATTACAATTATTAAACATTTGGCTAATGTGCGTTCCATGCGATAATATAACAAATAAAAGTATAATAAAGATAATTTCCCATAAATTGTGATACTGATATTAATTGTATGTAGGTATAAAAATAATGTATAATATTGCAGTGTTCTTTTTGTAAATAAAGATTTAAATAAGTTAGTTTTGCTACGTTTTAATATTTTATAATATGTTTTCTCAGAGAACCGTGGTTGTAAATATTATAAAGTTCGCCAATTTTGTGTAAGTTTTTTCATAATAATTTTAATGAAAAGCAGCATTGCTTAATCAAATCCACTATTTGATTTCCTAAGATACGAGAAGTATTTTTAGAAAAATAATTGACAGTAAAATGAAATTAAAAACTACTGTTTTGTTGTTGATTTACTGTGGATATCACCACTTTGAGTTTGGAAATAGACAAAATAACAATATGTTGTATTCATATGCTCCAACAAGGATATAGATATTCAAGAGATTTGCATACATAAATATATATAGGGGTGTTTTTAAAATACGAGTATTTAATATAATATTTTACTCCCAGTTAATACTCGTATATGCGAATAGAACCTTTACAGCTCCAGGTACATGACCACTAGATTCATATTTTGATGAAGAATAATTGCCCTCGCCTCGCACGTACTTGCGGAATGATTATTAATACTAATGGCTCGTACGACTGTTTTAAAATAACACAAATGAAAGGTGAAAGTACTTTGTAATAATCATCGTGACATTTTGTACGGACGGCGTTATTAATTAATTCAGAGAAAAAAGTGTGCACACATTTTTCTTGGTATTTTAAAGTGCACCGCCATGCTTTTTTACTAAGAGAAAACTATCTATTAACCACACCCTATTAACAATAATAAAATGCTTTTAACTTCAGCGAAATAGTTAAAGTGATATAATTTCAATATGTTCCACGGTACATCAATTTTAGTGGATTGAAAATAACGGCCATGATAATATTAATAAAAGAATATATTTTATTTTCAATGTTTTCAGCATTCACTTTGAGATCCATTATAAATTATAAATATTTATTTATTTTCCTTGTTTTTACATGGATCTCGTAAGATAAGTTCTTTATTAGGAGACTGCAGTTTCGACTAACTCGTAGTCTTTCTCAATCTATCACTTGTTCAGAGATAACAACAGAGATAATAAACAGTTATCTCTGAACAAGTGATGTAAATGTTTTTAATCTGTATGGATACGAAGGATAATTGGGTGGTATATTGTAATTTATATATTTCAACAGAACAGATATTCCGAATTTAATGAGTACAGTACAAACATGAAAACATTATGTATTGATAATATATATTTATATATATATATATATTATCTATGCATTAAAGGATGTCATGGACATAGTTCTAAACGGAATACGCTTATAAAATGAAAGGCTGTGAATTTTTCAGAAATTAATTAATTCCGTGTGAGTGTTTCAGTAGAAATTTTCTAGCGAGATTAAAGTTAAGCCTTCTGGAATAATAAATGTTTTTAAGTAGTTTAAAATTACGTCATCAGAGTCATGTGTTTGTTTATTTTATATTATGGTCGATATTTCCGAGTGTAATTTGACATTAAAGATTCAATCATACGGAATGTGATCTAGTCGCGGCATGTTTGTAATAGGCTTCTATAAAGTGCCTGAAAGTCACGAACAATGAGATTCTTAGCTTAATCAAGGAATATAGGCACTTCATAAGAACCATCTCAGAGAGGCGAGCCACGTCATATCATACGCCACGATGGTCTTCTTCACGACATTGTGGAAGCGATGGTTGAGGGTAGATACTGCAGAGGGCGCCCTAGACGGAAGTATTTGCAGCAAGTGTTCCAGAACATGAGTTGTAGCTCTTATGCTGAGCTAAAGAGGATTGCAGAGGATCGAGAAGAGTGGAGATTGAGATGTAAGCTTTTCTTGCTGCAAACTAATCCACCAGATTGATACTACGAGGAAGAAAGTGACTGCAAGTAATCAAATCGCAAGCAATGACACAAATGATTGCAGTCTTTTGCGTAAGAATAAATTTGTTCGCCAGAGCATTTAATTTTTTTTTTAAATACATATTTCACTTGCAACATTTGCATAAAAACAGAACATGTATTTATTTTTAAAATATATGAAAGTTATAATATTTGTAAATCTGAATTAGCTACTAAGGTGTAAATTTCATCGAGTGGCGGTGATGGGTTACACGATATTCTGAATGTTTTTTCGTTTATAACCCAGATATATTTCGCAAGGAATAATGGAAAATATATTTCATTGCGTATTTTCTTATTAATCAATATTAATCTTGCTGATGATAATAGTAATTTTATTTAACTTATTTTCTACTCCCAAAATCATAGCGAGTGAAAAAAATAATGTCATGTAGAACGAATATTAAACAAACTTTATTTCTAAATGATGGCTAATTTAGAAACTAAGAGTGTTAAAGAAATGTTTGAAATAAAAATCTTACTTCAGAGCACTTTAAGACTGTATAGTGATTTTTTTAATTAAGACAGAGTAGATTTGATAAGGTTGCTGTTTTAAAAGTGACGGAACTAAAAAAAAACAATTTAATGTATTAATTTGACGATCGCTTATTAATGTAAGATTAAACCACTGTAAAGTACGAGTGATATATAAAATCATCACAATAAACATGAGAAATACAAATCTTTGTGATACAAGATTCCTTTAAGTGAGTAGGTAAGGGACTGTAATAAGAATTGCAGAGATCTCTGTACGGGGTTAATTCAAACATTTGTCATCGGCCCGCTCCAGCGTGTAGAGGGGGACTCTCACCCCAGCTGTCGTCCACTAACCGAACACATACCAGGAATAAAAAAGAGCCTTAAAACGCTTGACTTTAATGCATTTAGTCCAGATATCGAATAATCAAAAAATGTATAAATATATTTTTTGATTTACCTATTCCATACTTATGATTTCCTAGTATACATTGATAACCGTACAATTGTATTTATGATTCAAAAATACTTGTTTATTTCCCAGATTATTTCTCTCGCACTTCAGTATAATTATTCCTACGACCGTATCATCTAGGTAAGTATATTGTTTCATAGTAGGCTGCGAATGAGAGTAGGAAAAAATAAAGTCTGACTAACTGATGAAATATTGTATCATATGTTTTTTTTTGCGTAGCCACAGATTATTTTTAACTATGAAATCTATAATAAAGAGTACTTTCATATTTACCGCTCATCGCTAGATGGTTTGCTTACTTAAAATTAAAAATATGTGCATATATATAGCTGAGAACATTATAAGCTGTTGTTCTAAGTCTAAAATTATTTGTAAAGTAATATTCAGTTTGGATAATAATGGTAGCTGCTGTTTACTGTTAGAAGAGTTACTGTGACAGAAGCGCATTATGTGTGTGAGTATATCACTGTTGTAGCACTCTTGGATTAATTCACATCACCGCTATCTAGCGGTTACTTTTTGTATAGCGTCCACCCATCGTCCCACCCACCCGCCTACAGCCGCCCAGTGAACCCGCCCACCACCCACCGCCCGCAGGCAGGAACATGTGCTGAGGAAATGAGCCATCGCGGGACGTTATTATGACACGGAGCCAAATAACTCTAGGCTGGCAGCAAAGAGGCCTGAGCCTTATGTACAGCGATACTTGCAAAATTGTCTTCGCCTGAAAACACTGAAAACATATTTCAGGATAAATGCAACTTTGATATATGTATTATTAGCAAATTACTTAACTTGAAATTAGTGGAAATACAGATTTACAGATTTATGATACAAAGTGACATCTTCGTCTAATTAAAGCAACACCAGATCACGGGATGATCGTTTGGATGCTTGGTGGATGTATGAGGAGCAAGTCACCATAGCAAAAAACTCGTCGAGAAGCACATCTAATGTTTAGTTTAATGTTAACACAAAAGACTTACAAAACTCGGTCTTCTGCCCGGAGCATGGACAATCCTGTTTATCTTACAGCGCCCGGGCGGATAGTGACAGTCACTGCGACCGAAAATAACATAGCGGTCATATAGAAAACTATTCGCTCCTACATAAAATGGAGTGACTTTTAGTTGAAAATTAACAAAATTGTACATACAAGCGTCGCGTTTTATGACTAGTGAAATCTAAAACTTATTGTGTGCGTATCAGTCGAGCGAACAAAAATCAAAGACAAAGATATCCCATATCGTGGCTTTTAGCTCTATATTGAGATGGTAACAACAGGTTTAATTGTATAACCAACGATTTTGGTAAAAAAAAATAATTTATACTATTTTTCGTTAAAAAGAATTGTTTATCGATCACTTTTCTTATATTTATTATTCAATTCGTCGTGCTGTGTTTTATTTGGGTGCATCTCTTATGAAGTTCATTCTCTTATGTTATATGCCTATGCGGGAGATGCAACCATTGCCACTTCCGGTGCAGTCACCACTCAGTCAAGGATCCGCAATTGAAAAGCTCGCATCATTTCATTCTCCGGGGCTCACGACCGGGCGGAGAAAAACTCCCAGAGGGGAAAGCTCCACAACTTCAGGCGACGCGACTGTCTGCTACTTTGTAACGCCAGATTATTTCAGTGTTTTCAGAGCATTCACGCCAAAAACAAATTCTGCATATCATATCATATTAAAAACAACATTAAAGCTTATTACTTAAAACAAGATAAAATTTTCATTTGAGGATTAATACTTTATGTTTTGTATATTTTTAGAATTCACTTTAAGATGCATTTTAAAACCAAATAGATAAGAATTTCATATTTTTTTCAAATATTTATCATATTGAGCACTGTTTTACTTAATGAAAGACTGTAATTTCGCGATCTAAGAAAGCTTCCTCAGTTTCAATGTGCACAAACGTACTAACTAATAATATAAAAAAATATATATTTAAAATAAATATTAATTTAATTATCCATTATGGTTAATGCCTCATAATGTCGGAAGATATTCGCGTCTGAGCGGTAATTTACCAGAATTATTATCTGACGGATTCGTTACAGGTTAATTAAAAAAAGAGGTAATAAAAGGTGTGAAATTCGCGCCACTTTCTTGGTAATTCTGATTTTTTTATACTAAAATATTTTATCGGCAAATACGGCAGTAAATTAATGACGAGTAATGCTGAATTTACGTGTTAGATAAAATAATTACAATTAATTACAAATGTAACGAAATCGAATTATAAAACATTGTCACATGAAGCATTCACGTGAACATTGGGTGTTTTTCAGTACAAAATTCGCATTCTTAATAATTTTTTTGGGCTTAATAAAATCAAATAGTAGATTATTTTTTATGTAAGCACATTCAAGAGAATACTGACAGGTGGTGATAGTGATTCTGAAGTCTCATCTGTGGAATCCTATGACGCTTGCCATATGGCTAAGCGCTGCATGTGAAGTGTTGATCCGCCAACGTCATTAGACTACTGCCCGAGATTCACACATCATCCTTATTATTACAGGAATATACTGTGAATGGATGATCTTCACGGGACGACTTTCGTCTACCACCAATTTTAATTAATCAGCTATGACTAGCATTTTACGGGTAAGGGATCAAGTTCACACCAACCGGGGTTATTTTAGAGCTCGGAAATCGATTACAAATATATTATTTTTAATCTCCGTCGGGGATCGAACCCACGATCTTTGGCTTGCAAAGCAAACGCTTTGACCATTGAGCTACAACTGCCTTATAAGAATAAATGAGTATTTTTCATTGGTGGTTTCTATCTAGCTTAATTTTTTATGACTTACCTGTAGCAATTACAGTTGATCTATCTACGTAATTTAAGGCATCTTAAAATAAAAAACTTATTGACTTATGACGTTTTGTATTTAAATTATTACATATCAAATTACAGCCGGCAATTAAAATTATTGTATTTTTAAAAGCCGGATTGTTTTGTTTTTTCGACCCTAATAATTGGTAATTGAGTAATTTTATTCCCTTCACTTTATAATATAAATATTTTTATTACTAAGAAGGTATTAAATTTAAATGAATTTAATTATTTTTGCTAGGAAAAAATAGAGACGAAAATATTTTCTTTAACAATATAAGCGTTTGATGTTTATATTGTGAAATAAATTGAGGGTTAACCCTTTCATTACGGCTCGATTTGAAAACAAATTATACCGTCAATTATAAAACTTGTATTTGAAGCATAAATATACTTATATGGTCTGATTTTCATATATGACAGTGGTTCGTGTATCCTTTAGCTATCAGATGATGCACAAAACACTATTCTTAGAAAGTAGCAAAATGATATATCACGTCAACCGATGGCAATCGTCAGAGAATCTTATGACGGCATATGCCGACAACCGATGCAAAAGGGTTAAATAATCTTAAAGATATTTAAGCCGCACAGCTTAAGAACTCCCATAAGTGTCATGAGAAATTTCATTTATTTTTTATTATTTTATAAGAAAAATATCAATCGGCAGTAGAAAAATAATAACATGGCAGGAAATAATTAATGAATGGTAATTAGTAATAGGTTAGGTTAAGTTGGGTTAGGTTTCCATTTTGTGGATTAACTATTCATCATTTTACAATTATATTTGCCAACATTTAATAGATTACTGTCATTTTAATTTTTATAACTGACCGAATTCATTCTGACACGGTGGATAATACTAATTTATTTGATTTACTGCCAATTAATTTGATTTACTGCCAAATAATTTCACTTATTACCAAAACATTGAATTAGTTACTGAACAAAAAAATACAGGCCAAAAATAAACATCTGTCTTTAGCCATAAAAATAATAAAAATGGATAAAACGAAGAAGTATTAAGTAATATTTTATGTAAAATTTGATCGTCTCCGTGTAATTTTTATTTGATAGAAATCAATTTCAAATAAAAATTAATATCAAAAATGATTTCGTGTAGAATAAAATTAGTAAATTTAAAAAAACGCTTCAGTAATGTGTATCGGGCTATCAGCAAGGGAGCTGACATTTACAAATTGAATTCACTTGATATTCAGTGATATGTATCAGACATATAAGTAGATTCCAATTCGAAATAAATACAGTAAAGGTTAACATAATCAAAGATTTGATTCGATTTTTTAAAAATTCGAAGTTTTCAGTTTTTTGTGTTATATATTTGACAAATAAGGTTACATTTTACTGTTTAAAAAATACTTTTAATGTATATTCGTGCTTATTCATGTCTAACAGTTTCAGTCACTCAAAGATAAATTGGACGACGAATAACCTTTATTTTTAAATAATCCTCTCTTGTAGTTAAATATTATACAATTATGTTTTTTTTTTGTGTATTCCTCACTTATATTATCATATCAGATAAACAGAAATTCAATCCGACTCGATTATGTTTTAGTTTATCATCGTTTCATCAATTATTTTGTGTCCAAAATTTTGATTATTTCAATTCATAATTTTGTAAAGAAAGTGTGGTTAGTTACAAAATAATATTTTAAACTAATATATTTAAATTGCGAGTATGCATTAGCCAAAGTATCAACGAAACAAATATTAACGTTTTCCACATTGCAGTATTAATTTAATTATATGCTTATTGCTACTTTTTATATAAAATACAATACGTAAAGTCCAAACTATAAGCTGTTTAATACAAAAAGGAATACGGTAATAGTTAAATTCAAATACTCCTTTTAGCAAAATATATTTTTAAAGCTTAGAATGTTTTTGTAAGAATATGTTTATAAACTTGTATATGTTTTGTTTGACACACTTAAAAAGATCAACTGTATTACTTACAGCGTATCAGATAACAATTAAAAAACTTACAGTTCAGTTAGTTTAAATTAAAGCAGCTTAAAACTCCATATGTTTCGTACATTGATGGAAGCTATATTGCGAGCTTACTCGCTTGTGGCATTTAATGGGCTAAGTTCTTGCATGAAATGTGTCCGCTGATGTGAGGCAAAAGCTCATCTGCCTCCTCTGGAGCCTCCTCCTCCGGCTTGAAAAGCTCTGCCAAGAGGTCTGCCAAACTGCTAGCAGGCCTAAGGTAAAGCACAGTAACTATATTAATGGACTCCTTCGAAATCTTAATGTCTTTGTGTTACACAATTCTTTGCAAGCATAAATTAGTAACATCTCTCTTATGATTTTAGAAAAATAAGTATACTTTTGTAAAATAAGTATACTTACTAATAATATAATAGTCAATGATATAATTTACATAGTCAATGATCTATAAAAGTAGATTAGAATATTGAAATAATAAAATAATATTCTAATAAAAATTAAAAAATTCATATAAGTATACTTTTATTTAATATGTTAAAAATCAATAAATGATAAATGAATTTGTAAATCATAGAAAGGAATATAATATTCTATGTATTATTTTAGTGCAAGTTTATCATAGATTTATGTCTGTTTCTCAGCATATGATCATGTCAAGCTATCAGCAAATGTCTATTTAAGAGATTTAGAGCGATCACTTAATCTCGGTTTAATAAAATAATGTGCTTCATACTATTTAGAAAGTTTATTCTGGAATATTTTACAAATTTAAAAGAGTTTCATTAATAATTAGTGAATTCTAGAAAAATTTATTTAATTATTAACGTAGTTGGGTCTGTGACCTCGAGGCAGTTAGATTTTTGAACCAAAATACACCACATACCCGTCTCAGACACTGACACCTAATGAAAAACAACAGGATTTTACTGAAAACACCCTAAGTGGCGTGAAAATTAATATTTTTTATGAAGGAGTAAAATGATAATCTCATGAAAATCTCAACAATATTTAATCATATATTTTTAAAATGATGTGAATATATTGTTCTTTTCTATTTGTATTTTTAACTCATTTTATATTAGAGTTTTTGTACAATTTTGCTTGACGCATTTATAATCGATTATAAAAGCTTTTAAATGGCGTACAAGCACATCTAGATCCTTTTCATATTCATTTTCCTCTTTTGTCGATGGTATTGTTTTCCTAGATCTCTGTGTACTTGTGACTTTCAAATCTCATAGAGATTACTAACCCCATATAAATAATGTTCATTTCTTGTAAAGAGCTACATAAATACTTAAGATGAACAATATACTAACTGGCAGTGTAAATAATTATCAAACTAACAAAATTAGTTATTTTTAATATTACTAATCCAGCTGAGGATTAATACAGCCTTTAGTGTTTGATAAATAAAAGTATTCTATATTTAAGACTTTTTTTCGTAAAAATTACGATCACACGTTGTTATAACATCATGAAGTATTATAAAAAATGATTTTATATTTCACTTTGTATACTGGCACAACGCTAAGCAGTAAGTAATTTTGTTCCTTATTTTTAGTTTAAAAAGCTCAACAGCTTACGAGAGCTTTCATTATTCGGAACCACCCATTAAAGAGGCACACAACCTAAACGTTGGTCAATTAAAAATTCCATTCATGTGGAAAGTAATTTAAGCTGTACATTATACTACACAAATATATATTATAATTGTTTGAATAAGTACAGGTATGCGAGTAAATCATTTGGACAAAAGGTGAGGCACTAAATCAATTAACGATGAAAAAAAAAACGTTAGCAATTTATTTTGATGTTGAAATAGATTTATTCTTCTATTTTACAGTGGTTTTCGCTAAAACATGTTTTCGAAATTACACAGCTGCATTTTATTTTGACTCTGACTGACTTTAAATACAATTGGATTCATAGAATGCACTCGGTGAAGCTACGGGAAGCAGAGCGGACTTAGAACATGGAAAATACTGTGACCATGTACATTTTCTTTCCAAATATGACGATCATTAGAACATCATCAATTTTGTATTCTATTAGGGGATGAATATCAAACGAAAATATGGAAAAATATATATATCTCGATTAATTTACAAAGATCATGTAGTCAAATAGGATTGAATCATTTGAATTGAAGTCTAAGGTGGTCTAAAACATTTGCATCTTAAAAAGTCTTATTTAACTGCCTCTCAACTTCAGTTTGTTTACTAGTATTTATTTTACTTTTTAATCACCGTTTCATTGGTTCCATTGTCAGTATTAAAAAGAGCACGCATAATCTGTTACGCCTCAATGGAGCCTTCCAAATATTTATTATTATTATAATGATATAGTGTTCTTAGAGTCAATATTAACGCATTTCAAAATACTCGTGCATTAAGAAAGCATTTCATAAAAAAATTATAGCAATATCTTACGATTTTCTTTCCGGCACTGAGAGTGTCACTTGTATACATTATAATTCTTTATTATGAAATAGTGAGGCTGTTTGAGTATGAAAAGTTATATGCATAACCCAGTTCTTTCATGCCAAGAGCACGTATGAGGCTTTCGCGGAGGGGGGTTGCGGGTGGAGACGGGGATGGGGGCGGAAACGCTTCCCTAAATGCGACTAGACCGGATGTGGGGTCGTAGACTTACGCCATGTTAGCAATATCTATTGTACTGCTCGATATAATTCTGCTTTACGACAAAATTAGGAGTCCGTGAATTAAATTATGTGACGCGCGCATACGCAACTGCAATTTATTTTAATACGCGATGAGACATTAAAATTGTGTTAAATATTAAGAACAGGTCCGTGCGTATAATACAAAAAAAACAATAACACTATGTAAGGAATGATGAGGTGAGGGAACGAACAAGGCAACCTTTCATACTATAGTCAAGAAAAAAAAATGAAAAAAGATTGGAACATGTTATTCATATACAGCAGCAGAGAGCAAAAAGTAAAGTGGTATTTTTCGGGAATTATATATAGAATGTACATACTTGCTGGAGTTTAACGCAAAGTTGACACAAGGTTAAGACTATGACGGCTGAAAATCTTTATGACGGCATTTTGTGACGAACATATATTTCAGTTAAAGAAGAGGATATAAAAATGATAATGCTGATAATAATATTGATGGTATTTGCTTAAAAAAATAGTTGTCAATAAATAAATCATTAAATATATACTACCAATATTAATAAAGCACTTATTATTTGTGTTCTTTATAAAAGTTGAGTTTATTATTATGATTTGAAATATTTTTCAATAATTTAGATATACATATATTTCAATATAAGCTAAATTTAATAAATCGTTGAAGAAAAGATATGTTACAAATTGAATTGGACTAACTACGAAATTAATTAAATTATAAAACGAGTTTAACATATTTAAAAGTAACGAATATAATATATTTTCCATCAATGCAGTTAAGTTCGTTTATAGTTATAATGCTTACCGGGTGATTCATATAATTGTTGTTTCCCCCTAATTAAATGAAAATCAATGATCGTTAATGCAGATCTTTTTAAAACACTTTCAGCTTTGAAAATATGAGACACATATATTCACACTGTATATTCAGCGCAATTCAGATTAATATCGATGATTTAATTGCATATTTACATAAGTGAAAACATATATTACTTTATATATACGCTTTACTTTGCATACTGTATCACAATATGCAAGACAATATAGTATTTCCCGATAAGTTACAAAAAATATTGGGCGGCATAATCCAATGGATAAACCGTTTGTTTGTCACTCAAATGCCGTAAAGTCAAAACCCGATCAAATTTTTAGACCGAGACCGATTTTTTAGGCCAGGGATTAAAGTGAATCAAATTTATAAGGTTAGTTAAAATGTTAAATACTCTTGAACATATTTTTTTTCATTTAGTTAATAAATAAAAAGTAATTCAATTTGAATGCTCTGGTTTCGATAATAATGAGCTCATAACGTCTTTGAACGTCATTTAACAACCACCGTTCGTTTGTAATGAATTATATTATTTGCATTGCAAATTATGCGAAAACGCAACTGGAACAATAATATATTAGATCAACCGCAAAAATGCAAGTCGCCGGCTTTGGCAGCAGTCGCACCACTAAGCGCATTGAAACCGAGGCCATTTGTAGTGAGCGAGAGCTATCGCCCGTAAACCCGCGACAACGGAGTCTCCAACACGAACCATGCATCAGGGAAAACTTGGGCTTTCACCACCCGCCGACCACCCGGCTCTCCACCCGCGAGGTTGATACCCTCGGACCAACTTTTATCTGAAATCGAACTGCACCCGATCAAACGAACACGGAGACACGAGTTAAGGAATGTCAACACGGGGCATTAAGATCGGCTACAGCGTGCTTTTCTCAGCACTCTGTACCGTATTTGAATTTCAGAAAAACGACTTGCAATATCATTTGAATGTTGCGCTTTATAACTGCCGCGTAGTTGTCGTTATTAAAAATCACACGCGAATACTCTAGCTTTTAATTTTGTAGAGAAAAATATTATTGGATGATAATTTAACATTTCGCTAAAATACGTGTATGGGACTTTGAGAATAAGTGCTAGCGAATAATAATGTATTACAGCAATTTTACTATGTGAGGAATGGTGAAATGACTTTTCATCCTACACTTGATTTAATTAATATATTACATATTACATAATATATTACATATTTTATATTTTTTGTACCTTTTTGAGTTGCAAACAAAAAAACTAACGATGGTTTAGTTAATTTTGAAAAACATTGAATTAAGTAATTAACCGCACTCAATGTTTTTTATGTTGAAAAATATTTATCAATGTAAACGTTAATAACGTAAGTGATAAATAATATGAGTATCGGAAAATCTTGCAAATTTGTATATTTAAATTTGTTCTTTAAGATATTTTTTTCACATTTTTGATAAAAATTATTTACTATTGTTGAAAGTATAAATACAATTTATTATGAATTAAATGTACTGCAGTAAAATGAAACGAACATTAAATAATAATGAAATGGAATGTTTGACTATAAGTATTTCAAAGTGTACTTCTTTCAAAACAAAACATGAAAATATGAACTGAAAACAAGAAGATCAAAAGACAGAAAGCGTAACGCGCGTCTAAATAATGTCACGTCTTGTTTACGAAGCTTTATATTACTCTTCGACTTTCTCTTCTTGCAATACACATTTTTTGCAGCGACAATATCTTGAAGTTTGCGAACGAGAGTAAAAAAGCGCAAGGAAATTAAATAATCTCCGAGCTCAGTTACGGCAGAAACAAACTATTTAAGGCTCCTTTATTCTTCGATGGTCGTATCCTCCGCTCATTTAGACTGCAATTCCAACTTGTTATTTAGTAAACAAGGGAAACTGTAGAAAGCTCGGAGATTCTAGAAGATCACTTCGGTGGATTTTTCAGGAGAAATGAAACTGGGAGAGAAAAGCTCACGAAACGACTTCTCGCGCGGAGTCGGGCGGTAGATAAAGTCGTTTTCAGTTGAAAACTTCTGCGTCGTCTGAAAAATATAACGCTCTTCTTCGCCGAGAGAAATGTTTAGCTTGATTTCTTAAATACGGAAAGTTTAACAAATAACCGTCCCAAGACATTTATTCTTGTGTTTTTTCCTCTCCGGCTGTGGCTTTAGTTTAAAGGCTCAGTTTAAATTTGTTGTTCAAGTTTTTATCCTGGCGCATTCGGTTGTTTCTGTTTTGTGCCACTTTTATAATGAACTCCAGACTGAACATTTTTTATGAACAGAGTTATTTAATTGAATCTTCAAATTATATACAAGTGTATTAACTTTATAAAAATATGAAGTTAATTTATTTCATTTTTCTTTTATTTATTAAAAATATTATAGCTTATGAAATTTTTAAATTCATGATTTTTTATTATCTATACGAATATAGATGAAATGCAATAGAAGTCAAAATATTGACTGTAAAACATTAATTTAATTTTCATAATGATTAACTTACGAGTTTGTTAAACCATATGGATTTTATTTGTATATTGACACATATTTTACTAAATAATAACATCATTTATTTTTTTAAACCTAATACAAGCTTTTTAAGAACCTAAGACAAAATATTTTATTAATTTGATTATACTCTACGTCAAAATTATTACAATTTATTTGAAACAGAGCATAATATTAGATGTCAAATATCATCTAAAATTAATCACTGATGAGAAACAACATATTATTGAAAGGTTATGGTCATTTTTTCATTTTCGTTAAGTTGCTTCCTCCATAGGTAAACTGTAACTATTAAAACATTATTATATTATGTTTAGTTTCCATTTGATATTATTATATCAGAATTTGTATAGCGCTTTTTAATAACCGAATGGTCATTCCAAAAGCGCTTCTTTGCCTCTCTGAGTAGAAAGGTGGGTCTTGAGTCTGCTTCTGAAGGATGATTTCGCTTTAAGTTATCTTATGCTTTCTTATGCAAATTATTATATGCAAAAATCCCTAATAAAACAGCACGTGATAATTTATTATCTATTTTTGGTTGTAAGTAGGCGATAATTTATACGTAGTGAATACATTTAATAGGCCATAAAATTTTATAAAATGAATATTTAAGTATTTTCGTTCATCTTCCATTACATCATCTTTGAATGTGTTAATTTTAGATAAATATATTTTCAATAAAAAATATTTAATGAAAAAGGTCAATTATCAGAACCACCGACGTAATAACGATAAATAGACCAATCCGAGTATTGAAATTAACATCCTCCTCTCTAAGTTCGTTATTAAATTGCGTGGTGGCAGGATGAGGAGCAGATTAACAACACAAAGACTTTTTCTAAAGCACATTGACATATATATTTCGATAACCTTACAAAATTCCGGCCCTAGCGGAATAACATGCCGGGCCGGCCATAATACGACTTTCTCGCGGTCGGCACACAACTGACTGCGCACCGGGCGCCGTGGTCGGTGACATCCAGCGCCGCAAGTGGCGATCTATATAACTTCTCCCAATGACATTACAAAATGACAACACATGCGTGTCCGATGAGTGAACGAATATAAGAGACGAATGATTGTATATCGAGATTTTTGGTACCAGTCTTTAAAGGGCTTTAATCATGCTGATGTCAATATATATTGTTTGTTTGTCAGTTACCGTGAAACTCAATCAAGCTATGAAAACCATATTCACACAAAAGTGTTTTCATTAGATTTTGTTTGGTAAGATTACATAAGGTCGTTCTCAATGAAAAGTACTTGAATCCTATGTATGATAAAATATAACTGAGATTCAGTATGTCGACATTTTGTATGTTAAAACATAAATAAATGAAAATTAGTCTGAAGTAAAAATGTAAGAACCAAAATGTTGCACGTATTGTTACTGAAATATCCGATTTGCTTCATTAAAAAATTTGTTGATTTGGAAATATTTTTTACTAAATGTTAAGTGCACCCGACAGGTATCACTTAACATTTTCGAAGCTGGGATATTTTTAATCTTTATTATTTAGGAAATTCATTCCGAGATGCAACTAAGTAATATTATTACCAAAACAACTTTTTATTGGTATTTAAGCTGTAATAGAGTCACATCTCTTGTCCTACCTATATGTAAATAAAACTTGAAATGCTTGTGATTAAAGCATGATCTATCGTAATCTGTAACGTTAACCGAATAGTAAGATTACAAAATAATACAATACGTAGTATCGAAAGTGACCACTGTGTGTGTTCATCTGGTGTTTGATATCCCCTGGTTGTTTATCCAGACGGGTCCCGGATCGGATCTCCGGGAAAGGTGGCAAAGGGGGCCGGGGGCCCGTGAGGGGATCCAGGGCTTCCCAAAGAAAACTCATGTGTTGTATACATCAGAAATTTACCTACAAAATTTTATTAATTAGTTTATTTTATTAATTAAGTTAACTCGCTCATTTTAAATAAAATGCTTATTACTTGTACAAAACACTCATAGCGTTTTAAAAAGTTTGCGAATTACAGGATCACTTTAAATATTTTTGGTATCAGCGAATGAAAATTTCAAAGGAAAGGTGGATTTTCGTTGTTATTTTCGCACAATTTGTCGGCATAGCACTTGCTTACCAACTTAGAGGTACAGATCCAAAAATATTTTTGATCATTTTTTAAGTAACATAAATACTCTATCAAATTAAGTTTGATCCCTCATCTCTTTGATCAACACTCCATATGAAAATCTATGTCGTTACATGCCAAGTGTCAAATTCGTATACTTCTTCAACACCTGGTCTGTTGGTATTTAATGTTCTGCAAATAAGCCAAACACCGTCGTGATGCATTTACACTCTTATCAACTTTTTTTTTCTCACAGAGTACGTTATGAAATCATCGAAAGTTATTTTGAAACTATAGATTGTTAAACGAAATGAAGTTTTATTTTGATAACGCTTCGCAAAGCAACGTGCAGTACAAATGATTTAGAGATAGGCGAGACTCAAAGGTCCCGAAAAAGTGATATAAAGAGTTGGCTCAAAGAGATGCAAGACGACTAGAAGTGTTAATTAGTCAAAAAAGCCTAAATTTATAATATGATGAACAAAGTGATGTTCTGGACTCTGTAAAGTGGTCATTCGCGAAGCCCACTTTGAAAAAACCCTGTCTTAACCTGTTTTTGAAGACCCAAATGGGGACACGTTACTGGACGCGCAAAAAAACTACTTGTTATAAAGTGGTTAAAGGCCTTCCCATGATTGTAGGTGCATCAGTTAGATGTCAAATAGATCCCAGTCTAAGCACTGATAAATAAGTATGACAGGTAAGAGTGGAATTCTGAGGTCCCGACAAAATGCTTGGTCTTTTTTCGTCGTAGATATGCAAGGTGGCTGGGCGGATAAGAAGCCAAAGTAGGCTTAAGGTTAAGGGATAATAAACAAAGTGACGTTCTAGACTCTGTAAAGTAGTTCTTCGCGGGACAGGTAAGGGTGAAAGTCTGAGGTCCCGACAAAGCGCTTGGTCTTCCCTGACGTAAAGAGATGCAAGGCGGGTGGGCGGGTTGTGCAGCGGGCGCCGGGCTGTCTGGCGCCGCCCCGCCCCGCACCTGCCGCTGGACCCGCCCAGCCGCATCCGCCCACCACCTCAGACACCTCCGAGGTGAGTCTAAACCACCTCCCGCTACAATATCTACACCGCTGCACTTGCCACGTTATCCAAAACATAAACCACGCTGACTCCTCATTTTTTTTAACATACGACGACTATATTAAAGCACATGATTGTCACAGACTACGCTCATAAAGCTTTATGGTCCACGCCCCATTCTATGTTACCTTTAATTCCAAAATCTTAACGTACATTCTAAGAGTACTAAGAGTACATTCTATGTATAGTTTCACGGTCTTCCATGACGGCAAGAACACAAGAGCCTAAAAAGGCAGTAAATACTAGTTTATGTTCTATTCTATCTTGCAACATCATGATATATTTTAAAGACGAGATAAGAAGTTTTTAAATATAAAGAAATGTACTTTTGTACTTAAAACTAAACCCAAAGGGGTTTACAATATAAATAATAATTAGTCTTGTAAGGTCTTATATAAGGTCTTATATCGCATAATAATTGCACATATTAAGTGTTGTTAGGTTTATTGCCCACCTGTTTACTTTTTAAAATAATCACTGAAATTTACTAGTTCATATTCAACTTTAATTTTTCCAGAGTAGACGAAACGGAATTTTTTTTTTTTGGAAAAAAATGTGCCCGACTTTGTGCATATTTAAAAATTTACATTTTTTTTCTTTATAGATCCTTGACAAAATAGTTTAATCTTTCTTGTCTTTAAAAAAATGGCAATTCATGATTATTTCAAAACGAAATAAATCAAAAATAGATGAAAAATGCTACTCAACAGGCACTCTGAAAATCAACGATAGCCACAATGTATTTGATTAAATTTATATGTATATGAAGATGTGGATGAACTTAAACAATGAGCGATACATATGTGCCAAAGTTTCTTTAAATTTGAAGTAGATGTAGCAAAGATTCCACTATGAATTATAGTGGAATCTTAAATAGTGAAGCATCTACGAGGAAAATACCAAAAAATCTGAATTGTTTTCAAAGTAATCGGTGATGAGAACTATTAAGTGAAAATAACCAACACACATAATCAAAAGAATGATATTTCGCACTAAGAGTAATAGCACATATACATCATTTTGTTCGGTAAAGATATCACTGTTATCCTAATATCTTTAAAATAAAATTTATTTAATAACTTGTTATTTTAGTAAGTTTCACGCGATAAGTGGCCTAAAGTGAAATAAACTTCGCGCGGAAAGCAAATACACGATTCTTTATCGATTCCAACAAACGTAAAACCTATAAATTTCACTAATCTCGGGAAGATTTACTTTGTTTCTGGATGTGTTTACATTCGATGAAATTTGTTGAATTCACGTGTAAAGTAAAAGCTCAAGCGGAAAAGCTTTTCTAGCAGCTTTAAGTTCGGAATTGTGACGCAGGAGCGCTGAAGTATTCAGTCAAAATGTCTGCTTTTAAAGCTTGAGTTTGTTGCTGGCCGAACAAACTCTTTCCGGTATATGAATCTAAAAACAAACCAATCTGTAACAATAACACGCTGTTGTTATTTTAAATCTGAATAAATTGGAATAATATTCTCGATTTAAGTAAAAATAGAAGTAATTTTATAGAAATAATTTGCTATTATTTGCGGGCGTGAAATAACAATGAGCAAAACACAGAAATGCAAATTTTGTATTTAGTGGCTTTTAATCAATAATTTGCGGTTTTTCGGTGATATTGAATAAAAAAGATTCTTAATACTTGAAAGAACATATGAAAATACCAAGTCACCAAGTAAATTTATGTTTTTGACAATAGTTTTTGATATTAATTGAAAGTTAAAATAAATCTACAATTCATTAATTTTAAATTTAAATAAAATTATGTTAAATATCAGCTATTAACCTTTTTTATCGATTACGATCTAGCTTTACATTTTAAATCATTTCATCGTGTGTATAAAACTGTTGTTACAACATTTGAAAATATAATAGGAAATAAAGTAAATAGATTGACGCTTCAATTATTCGGTGCAATAAATACTTCGACCAACAGAAAAATCTACAATGCTTTTTTTATTAGCAGCTTTAAGTGCATCGCATCGTGATAAAAAATATTTAAAAATAAAAATATACGCTTACCGACTTTACTTTACTTTTCCAAACAATACTTTATTGCTTTGTCACCGGCTTGATAATTGGGTCGTAAAAATACTTTTATTGTACGTAAATAAACTTTTGCACATTTTTTATTAAAAAAAAAGGATATTGAACGGAGAGCACCGCCCTCTTCGAAAGATATGTTTTTGTGGCGAACAAACAAAATTAAAATAGTCGGCCACCGCTTCCGAGGTTCAGTAATCAGCATGAACTAGAGCAGTGTTAACCAACCTTCTGTCACCTGCGGACTGTATTCAACTCAAAAGCAAGTACCCAATCCCTATAAGACCTCATCATCATCAGCTTATATTCGTTCACTGGTAAAACCTTTTGTTTCAGTCTCCATTTGTATTTATCTTGTACCTAAAGGCTTTTTTATGTCATCAATGTCCTTTATTCGCCTAGTAAGCATTCAGATATATTTTCCAGTTATTAGAAGTAACTTCACAATTATTCAAAAATCTACGTATTTTCTATGGTAGATTCCAGCCTTTAGTGTGCAGATTCTTTTGGTAGCATCCCCAAATCAAACTCTTCTTCATATTTATATTGAAATCATTGATCAAAACAAAATACATTCAATCTGAAAAGGTCATAATTCCCGGTACCAGTAGTATGTAAAAGATAGTACCAAGCAATGGCATCAGCTTATTGACGTTCACATATAATACACAAAATAAAATATTCTGAGAGTAATTCAAAACTTAAATAAAAAAAAATGCGGATCAGTGGTTGAAAATCGCTGGTGTGGAGAACGGACTTAACTTTTTTATGACACAAATTAAAAAAAACTTGATTAAAATGTTCGCTTGAATAACGTTTATTTTGTGAGGTATTTGTTTTTATATTTACGGCACATTTATTGCTTCTGTAACAATAATTATCACTTTTTCTACCAAAGAGAAAAACATTCAAAGCATTTTTACATCTTTTTTATCTTTGACCTTACTTCTGAGGGTTTTTTCGAACGACATGTCTTCAGTACCATACATATCTAACCTTACATATACACTTTCACATAAAAGTGAATTTACACTGTTTTGTTTGTTATGCCTGAATTTTTGCAAGCCTTAGTCTTGCCGTTATCCTTTCAACAAGACCTATAATCCCCATTTTTTCATATTATTTAACCCTTTTCTGGCTAAATACCTTTTAGATGTGAGTATATTTTTTAAGCTGTTGAGGTACTTCTGCTGTCCGTGGTATCATTATTCTTCAATGCCTCGTTTTAAAGACTCATTCACGTTTACTCAAGATTAAATAAATGGTTAAATATTCATTTTTTCATTGAAAGAATATTTAATTTTCTCAGAAATTCTTCTCATATAATTTTGTATAAATATTATTACATTAAGGCTATTTTAAATTGAAAAGTCAATTTGTCTGAACGCAACTACCGTCTGACAGCATTTCATCGTATCTGAAAGGAAAAAATCTATTCGCGATATTGAATGGCCCAGCTGGAAATAAAATAAATACCAGAAGATGGTTATGGAGTCGCATAAAGAGAGATGGGTTTCGGGAGCAAGAAAAAAGCGCTCACTCCGACGACAAAGTTTTCTCTTTTCTCGAACATTCCCGGGAACGATAATCATTGTTTTTGCGAAATCCCGTCGATAGATTGAATAATTGATCCGATTTCATTTTTATCGATCTGTTTTTATTTTTTGTCCCGCAAAACAATGGCATTACTCAAAATAACATTTTGATAAAAAAAACTTTTCCTAATTTGGTTTTATTTCTCTTTCCGACTTCTATGCTAGTTATTTTGTAGCATATAGACACCACAAACGAAATAAAATATCCTTAAAATAGCCGAATTTTCGACTTCTACTTACTGGTGTTTCATTTCTAATAATAAATATTTATTCATTTACCTTATTCTTACATAAATCACGTTGAATTCAAATACTCTCAACTACTCAGCGTGATCCATGTAAAAACAAGGTAAATAAATACATAATTATTTTTCATTATGCATATCAAAGAAAATACTGAAAACATGAAAAACAATACTTTATTTCTGTTTAAAACCCAAACTGTTTTTTAATAAATAAATATTTTAAGATATGCGTATACAATAATTATTGTTATAATATTGATGCCTAAGGTGTATTATTTACTTGAAAATAATGTCAAATTAATAATAATGAGATGAAGAAAAAAATGCGAACTAAACCATTATGTCATTAATTAAACGTGATCCACTTTTTAAACGAGATAAAAAATACTAAATAAGTTATCAAAATGGATTCTCCCATTAATTAATCAGAGAAACGTTTTAAATAAACGAAAGGCACTGCGGCTACGAATATTTACAATGATTATTTTCAAATAATTGATTCGTTATTTGTACTGTAATGATTATTGTTACAATAGAAAATATTAATTGGTACATAAATATTTACGAACGGCTCGCTGCCGTTGTCCCGCAAAAATACTCTCCGATATTAAATTGGATGTGCGGCTTATTGATCGTAGTTGTTGGCTGTCTGTAATCCGCGAAACGTGATAATGGCCAAATACGTACTCTGTTTGCAGCGTTAATGAAACAAATAGCTTAAAATTACGATAAACTTCAAACTATAATAACTTCAACGTTTACGCTGCTGCTTTAACTAATAATCCACAGCACCTGGCTAATATGAATTTCGCCCACACAAGCTTGTGCATTCTACACGATTATCGAATCACATTCATTTAGCATTGATGATATTCATCATTGCATAATAATTAGCGAAATAAAGTGGAATAATTGCCAATGCATTTTATCAAAACACTCAAATTTTTAATAAATTACCATAGTATGATGCATATGATTACCATAAAACATATATTTGGTACATACTAGTATCAGCTACTAAAATATTATAATGGTTGAAGTCTTAGTAAAAAACTTTGCGTGTTCTGTTGGTAATTATCCTAAAGGATGATTTCTTTGAAGTGTCACAGGATCAATATTGAGGATTTGTTTCCAGAAACAAAACCTTCTTTTTCGTTATTCAAAGAGATCTTTCACAGCCTTTTTCAACTCATCATTTAAGGTGCAGTTTAAATCCCCAAACACAGCTTGCAAAAAGCATTATCAATCACAATCCTATTAATTACTCTTTACCGATATGGTGATGAGTATTTACCATCTATACTGTTGTGTTCACTGACTTGTGGCTTTCACATAAATTTCAAATGTCTTTCTTTATCAATAGACTAAACAATTATTAATGTAACTTTATTAATTTGCGAGTATTAACTTAATTTTGAGAGTAAACATTATCAACTTACGTAGTACAAAAAAAAAGGTAAGACAATGGAAAGGTGATGGAAATCAGGAAGGGTAAAATATGGGTAAGTAAATTATGATATTTATGTTCCCAGAGAAATGCATACTTCAGTGATAATAAAGAGTAAAAGTGTATAATACCCCAGGGCCATCTTTTACGGCACTTACTGTCTCTTAGAGCAACTCCACAGCACGTAAATGGGAAAGATATTACAATAAGGATTTAAAAGAAGATTTATTTCGCTCAGTTTCAATGCCGTTTCAACTACATGTATGAAGCATATGGGCATTATCAACAACCTTTTACGTGGTGAAAGACAGAAACGGTATTGCTTACAAAAAATCATCATCACAAATGAAGAGTTACGCAGTAAAATAATTTTACAGGCCATATTATAAATTTGTAAAGCCTTACAAGCCTATCATCTAACATGTGTATTTATACGATTTCTGATATATACACTACTTTCCTGTAGTATATGACAAAACTTAATATATAATTTTAGTCCATTACCAGGTCATTAGCAATATTATATAGAGGCCTCGATTCA
Source organism: Glossosoma conforme (assembly GCA_022606575.1). NCBI lineage: Eukaryota > Metazoa > Arthropoda > Insecta > Trichoptera > Glossosomatidae > Glossosoma > Glossosoma conforme. The sequence goes on along the minus strand of JAGTXR010000101.1, from coordinate 453,865 downwards.
TAGATTTTCTCTGAAAAAGATATTGTAGCCCAAGCATAATTAAAATTATTTTAAGCGGATTGCCGCTTTCAATTGAACGATTGTAGAATTGCATAAATTGCTTTTAATTGGAAGAGGAAATATCATAAAATGAATGATAATGCATTCAATGTCAGACAAAATGTCGATTTATAAAAATATTATTTTTATTTCTGTTTTTAATGAGGTGTCTCATTAGTATCATATCATACGTTATTTTCACACATTTAATTTAGTACAATAATGAATTTAAAAACAGCGGTTTAATTGAATTACTAGCTGTATGGAGCTCAGAGTTAATAAACCCAATTATGGATGATATTTTCGTCTTAAAACACAATACGAGGTACGCATCGAAATATAAAATAAATGGCATTGGTTTGTTGTTGTTTTTTTTTTAAATTCAATCACGGTACATTACAACTGGATTAAAAAAAAACTCATTGGTGGAATATATATCACTTAACATCCCATATTCGGTCTCTAGCTGGAGCATACAGGCGTCACAAATTATCGCTATAAAGTCCTGAATACTGCTAGTTTGCGGAATTTCGAAATAAAAGGTCCTTGCTGAACTATCGTTGTTTTGTTGACTAAAATTATTTATGCATTGAAATTACTTTCGCTTCCGACTTGAGAGAAAGCAAAATTATTATCTGCTAAAAGAACTTTATATTGACTTCAATATATAAGATATAATGGTTTAAGTGAATAGTAAAGTCTTCCATTATACAGTCATTAAAAAATCAAAGTTCTACTTGGCAGAGATAAGTTATGCAGAAGTCGTTAAAGAATATAAGCTACTGTCTTTTTTTAGGTCTCTTGATTCTCAGTGTTCTAAAAAGCCATCGGGATCTAAACACAAATATACTAGATTGAACTATATTTGCTTTAGCTGGGGAACAAATATAGAATGGGGATATTATTTATAAGATGGAATGGCTAACATGCCTTTAAAAGCAAAAGCCTTTTGCTTGGGTCAACCACGTTCGAGGTTCACAGGTGTGCGGGTCTCTCAATAATATCGACCTGTTGTGTTTTCGCGGCTATAAAAAGCGACAGCGTCCGTAGAGGCATAATCATCGATTGACCGTCTGCCGTAGTTGAGCGGCGTATATATAGCGCCATCTAATATTTATCATACCATAACCTCACTCCTCGCGCACCGAAAAAGGCGGACCAATTTGGACATCAATAAATAAAAGTGCCAGTCGGCTGTCAGGTAAAGCAAGGAGGTATCTGGGCAGAAATAGAATACTAATGGTCGAGTAATTGAGGGAAAGCGACCGCCGCCGGAGCCCAAGGGAAATCAGGGCGTCCGCGCCCACACCATACTACACAATACCAGGTGCTGTAAGACTCCTCCATCTATATTGTATCCAGGTATTGTATTACTATACCACAGGTCACTTTACTAAATATTTCCCAATGCGCTAATTAATCTTACATATTTAACCCTTTCGTTACTGCTCGGTGGAATACAAATTATACTGTCAATACGGCGTGAAATTTTCAAACTAATTTTTTGCTTAAACTAGTAATTGAAGCATAAATGTGTACTTATCTAACCTATTTTCATCACATTGCTTCTTCTATCTTTTAGCTATCAGATGAAGCATAAAAAACTGTTATATTTAACAAACGTTCATTATGTAACTCCATACATTTGGTGGCATTGACACATGTGGCTTACAGAAAAATCTTTCCTGTGACGAAACCTTACGATATTTATTTAGATGCTTTACTGATTCCTGTAAAGAATACATGTAGGTTGATAAAGAGAATGACTGCACTTCCTATTTCCTACCGTAGATGTCACAATGAGTACTAAGAGTAGCAAAACGATATATCACGTCAACCGATGCGAAAGGGTTAATAAAAAATACAAAAGCCTCATAAAAGCGATAAATAAAATAAAATAAAACCGCCAGATGTCTCTGTCCAAGATAATATTTTCATTATATAATGCATACCATTTATGTAAATGTACTGCAAATGTACATTTGTTGACTCGCTAATTTCAAGTTCTTTTTTTGACATCTCCCTTCTTATAAGAGCAACTCCACATCGCGGTCATTGGGATGGTGGTGGATGGAATATGAACAGGTCGGCAAAGCAAAAAACTCGTCGAAGAGCGTATTTGATATTGATTTTACGTTAAATGTACAAGACTGACTTAGTTTGGTCCTCCACCCAGGACACAGACAATGATGTTTTCTCGACAGAGCCTGGGTGGAGACTGCCGGCCAGCGCGCAGTAACAACCACTGCACCTGAAAACGACATAGCGGCCTTATGGAGAACTATCCACCCCCTCATGACATAGTTGGATTTCAAAATAAAATACCAACCTTAATCTAAAAAAAATACTATCATTTTTATATGTACGTGTCAGACGAGCGATCAAAAATAAGAGGCAAAATTGAAAACATTGCATATTGAGAGTTTTTCGGCACCACTCTGAGAGTGCTATCAAGATCACGTTGTTATCAATTAATAAAGAACATGTATAAATTTAAGGCATTTATAAAAGAGTCCTAGATTTAAAAAAACTATAGGCCTTTGATATGTGGTAATACAGAAGAATTCTCGGAATTTCCTGGAGAGACCACGTCACGAAAAATGAGGCTCTCAACATAATCAAGGAAGATAGGCACCTAACCATCTCAGAGAGGCGAGCTCGATGGATCGGTCACATCATGCGCCACGATGGTCTTCTTCACGACATTGTGGAAGGGATGGTTGAGAGTAGAAACTGCAGAGGGTGCCCTAGAAGGGAGTATTTGCAACAAGCGTTCAAGGACATGAGTTGTAGCTCTTATGCTGAGCTCAAGAGAATTTCAGAGGATCGAGAAGAGTTGAGATCGTGATTTAACATTTTATTGCTGCAAGTCAATTGATTGAGGTCCTTGTTAGTTTGCGTTGGGCGTATGCACCTTTTCGGTAACTGATGTCCTCAAATAAAAATACCGCCACCCACTATTGGCATCTAGTATTAACCAAGCGAAATTGTTATAGTAGAGTTAATCCATAATCCCGAAAGCATATTTACAGAGAACAGTAATGTTTGTTTTGCGATGCCCATATTATTTCAGTGTTTGTATTGTTGTACCTTTTTCGTCTACAGATCAAATAAAAATGAAATATTTCAACTCCACGGCTAGTTTCTTTGTAAAAAAATATCCGATATACTCTTAATATTTTCTTATTTTTTTACAAATATTTTTAAGGCACTATATTCGCGGTGTAATAATCCCTTAACAAAACATCAATACATTTTTTTTGCATATCTTAAATAACCAGAACAGTTTTTTTTAAATATATACTTTGTATAACTGTCATTGAATATAACTGACACGAAGAAGAAGAAGATTGAATATAACGCATGCTAAAATTGATTTCTTTAATAACCATTTGATCTCGTTAAAAAATAATATAAAATTTTACATCTCTCAACGTTTGCATTCTGCTTAGGATATTTGCATGTTGTTGAACGTGAAATACGATTTTAGCTGTGCATAAATTCCCAGCAAATGAAATGCTGAATAAAGCCGAGACATATTCGTTTGCATTTGGATTTATTATTAAGACCCAAGTGAACATACATTTCCCTTCGCATGGAGCAGCACTTACTGTTAGACATCCGCGTAGGGTTTTGTAGTCGATTACGCCATTTCAGCTTAAATAATTGGTAGCTTTACAAAGCCTGATACTTTAAGCCGACCCATCTTGATATTGAATATCTAAATAGGTGCATCTGTTTCGTGACAAAAACATCATCAATTACCCTAAAAAGTACATCATTAATTGATAATTTGTAAACACTTTACGACATAAAACTAATGTACATATATTACATTATTTTTAAAATATTAAAAAAATATATATTAATTGATAAATATTATAATAATTTTTACTGGTTTTTATCACAAATACGTATTGAACTGATTATTAATATACATTTTTTACACTTAGTATGGTGTCTTTATTAATTTGTTCAGTAACTAATTCAAGGTTTCAGCAGTAAATTAAATAAACTGGCAGTACATCAGTTTTAAAATTAAAATGCTAGTGATATACTCAATAGTGCCAGTAATGAATGTTAAATTAATGAATAATTAGCACATAAAATGGAAACCTAACTTTACTTAAACTACCCTTATATTAATTTGTATTATTAATTATTTATTTGCTGCCAATTTATTATTTTTCTACTGTAAATTTTATTATTTTTACCCATCATTTCTTAAATATTTACTGACCATTATTGAATTAAATAATGACAAAAAAAAAATGAGAAATATTATTTCCTTTTTTTTTGTAAACACAGGAGAATACTGATCGATGGTGATAGTGATGCTGTAGACCAGGGGTCGTCAATCTTTGTATGCCTAGCGCACACTTTTGCCTATTTTTCATGGTAAAATTTCCCTACCAACCTCGCTATATTTCAATTCAGTATATGGGTGGAAAAAAATCTAAAAGGAATGTAAGAAATTCGAAAACGCCCACCGCCCACCATGGAAGCCCGTATCGCCCACTAGTGGGCGGCACGGACCAGGTTGACAATCCGCGCTGTAGACTGTTCGTCAGGGATCCGACGACTTTTGACTTGCCAAGCAAACGCTTTAACCACTGAGCTATACCCGTCGGTAAAAGTGAATTCATTATTTTATATATCTTGCAGAATATGTATGCTGCCAATAGAATAAAATTGTTACATGTATTACACGAAAACGTCGACGTCATTTAAAAGTATTTTTTTTTAACATTATAATATAATACACACTTGTTTTAATGTAAGATGAAGCGGATGTATCCATAAATTATATTTTCGCTTTTGTCGATTACCTGGCGCTAAGGCGTTTTCATATTAAATGAAATAAGGTTTCAATTCAGTGCTTTTCCAGGAGCTCGCACTTTCCAATCTTCCCATCGGAAGTTGTACAACTTCAAACATAAAGTGATTTATTATCCACAGCAGTTCCTTTGCCTTATTCTATCTACACTAAGCTACGTCCTCAGGCTATGCGCCACCAAATAGAAAAACACATTTACAAGAAAAAAATATTACGATCTTTAAATAGAACCAGCGATCTATTTCCATGTACATGAATATTATTCATGCCTTAATATATGAATTTCATTATCGAGCTTGTAAAAAAAATAAAGTACACTTATTATTTTCTAAAGCATAATACTGAGTTTGATTTTATGGTATTTTTTGTAGATTTATTTTTTGTGTACAAAAAATAGTTGCCAAATAAAAAATAAATATTTGTATTAACATTAAAAATATTTATTATGATTCACAAAGAAGAACATAAAAATGACATATGAAAATAAAATAGTAAGCTTTTGAACTGACAAACGGCATAATGACACAATTTATTAAGTAATTTTACCAAAAAACATTAAATGTTTTCATTATTCATGTAGGAAATCATTTACTTTATTTAACAGATATTTTTTTAACATATCCGTTCCATATTTGGAGCATATGAACACCTCAAATTGCCATTTAACAGTTCTGTGAAGCTCAGATTGTCTGTACTTCGTCGCAGAATTCCTGTATACCCGGATGTGGAAACAAAGATGGTTCCCGGGAGCCTCCAGGGAAAAAAAACATGCATAAATTTCATCTGTAATACCAAATAAATATTTCAGTGTACAGTGATTAAGTTTTCTAAAGAAAAACTAAATCATCAGTCCGATGCTGATGAATAAAATAATTTAAAAATTAATTATATTTATTAAATAACTAGCTGACCCGGTGAACTTTGTTTCACCCGAAAGGCAATAAATGAGCAGATTTTGGATTTTATTAAGTTGAATTTTTCGGTACATATGATATCATATATTTGGTCCATTCCAATTTTTTTACAAATATTTAGAAACATTTATTTAGAATAGTATACATAAATATACAATAAATAGAGAAAATAATAAAAAATAAAAATAACACAATAGAATAAGAAGATGCCTTTCCATTTGCTTTTTGGTATAAAATTTTTAACATATAAAAGATTAAACTGATATTTTCACTAATATATATTTTGTTTTTGTCTTTTTTTTCCTGCCTTTTGTTTTCTTTTTTGTTTCAAAATATTCCGTACCTTACGTAGGTACCTACTTACAATACCTACTATTGCGTCATTATTAGTTATGTTGCTGGCCTATGGCAGCACCGTCTCAACTGACAGCTGTCAAGTTACAATAGTCTTGTATGAAAACATGTTTACGTAAATGTTCAATATTTTTTCGTAATCAAATCAATTTTGAGCATACCATGGACGTTTTTGGGTTCTAAGCTACCTTTCCACCAATTTTCAGCCAAGTCGGTTTGGCCGTTCTTGAGTTATAAAAACAAATATAACACGACTTTCTTTTATATATATAGATAGATGATTATATAAAATAGATTTCTTTAAACACACTACACATTTTTCGCTTTAAGTGTATTCCACAACAAAATACATTAACTTACAGAAACGATCTAGTTACGTGCAAGCCGTGTGAAAACGTATCATATCGCCCGAGATGTTCCCGCCACCTCGAAGTTTCAGGCTCATCCTGAAATTTAAGCCACGGAAGGCTGAAGAAGTCGTCTGAAACGACGTGGGCATAATTTTACCTTTGCTCTTCTCTCGCACATGAAAACTCTTCGCGAGTAGATACACCGCAAAGTGATGTTATCCTTATTAGTGTAAAGTTTTCAGCTTTTCGTACGCAACTTGTTGATTAAGATTTAGGCGCTCAAGCGCGTTTATTATGCCGCACAGAATGTGATCGAAAACGGTTAATCTTGCCTTAATATGATGCAACAACTTCTACTACGGTAATTAAGTGAGTTAACTAGTTTATTTGTAATCTAAATATGTTGGTTGTAATGCTTGTCTCGAGCTGTAGACTAAATATCTAAGTACTATTTTCTGTACGCTAATATTTATAATTAGATTTGTATGTAGATTTTGCTATATTATTATTGTGAATTTTAAATGTCAATCATATGACAGTAAAAAATCTTATATTTCTTTAATTAAATACTTAAACCTTTATCTAATACAACTATACATTTTTCATCTTATACAATCTTACGTTCTTAGATAGGTTCTAACCATACGTCTTTTGGTAAGATGCACCACTTTAGAGTTACTTAGTTACTTCACAGCTACGTTTTATTTCCCTGGAATGTTCTAGTACACTAACTGGCGCGCTATTTATAGGGCAGATTTTAATTTATACGATTAAGATTTTATACGATTATTAATTCTCCGTTATCTGTGAGAAACTTATTTATTAAGTTTGCCGATCCGACTTGAGCTCAAATCGACCTTTCAATTAGACTTCGATAAGCCAAGACAGGACAAAATGGCTTGATTCAATTTACAAGCAAGTTAGCGCTTACTCGCTTAACCTTTAACCGGGGTATTTAAAGTCACCCCCTGTCCTGAAACGAATGCCGAACATTGTCATTGCGGCACAGGAGGAAAACTTAACATTGCGTAAATGAACGTTATCAAAGCAATTTGTAAGCGAGTTAGCGTGATGATGCCAACACTCTTGGTTGTCTCGCAACCTTTTCGTTAAGGCAATCTCGTTTGAAGTATTTGGTAAAGCGTAAGCTGATATTTGAAACGCCACCTAACTAATCTGGTAAATTTAAAACAAATGGAACAACAATAAGCCAACTGCAAAACGTATGAGCTAAACACCAACATAATTCTACAAATATTAATAGGATATTTCACTTATTACAAAATAAATTTTAGTCTCGTTTTTAACTTCTTAGAAATAAATAACAAGATTCTCATGGTCATGCACACTTGACACAACACAATACTTAATCGATTTAATTAAATTTAATTTTAAATCTAAAACATTGCTTATATAGTTTTTTTAATTCACAAATATATACATATAAGAGATTATTCTAGAAAATTATCCATGGATACTTGTATACGTTTCATTATATGAGTGTAAAATGAGAGGTTTCTTTAACCATAGATTTTAATATGCAATTTAAAATATTAATAGATATTTTAATATAGGCATTTTATGTGCCTGAATGACTATTTTATTTATTTTTCTCTATGTCGTAAAAATATTAATATTCAAACGTTAAATGCGACTGCTTCTATAAAAATGAGTTCACATGAACCGATCTCAAAGATTTCAATATTGAATAAATTTCAAAAATATTTTGTTATCTTATTTGAATGCATTTTTATGAACGTCATTCAACTCAAGAATATATTATTATGATTTAATATTCATGTTTTATTGAAAAGTAATAATATATACACAATAATATGCTTCAAATGAGAATAAAATAATCCATTTCAAGTATTGTATATAATTTAAGCTCTGTAGTTAAAACCATCTCAGAAAAGCGAGCTCGATAGATCGGTCACATCATGCGCCACGATGGTCATGTTCATGACATTGTGGAAGGGATGGTTGAGGGTTGAAACTGCAGAGAGCGCCCTAGACGGAAGTATTTGCAGCAAGTGTTTGAGGACATGAGTTGTATCTCTTATACTGAGCTAAAGAGGGTTGCAGAGGATTGCGAAGAGTGGAGGTCGAGGTGCAAGATTTTGTTGCTGCAAACCAATCCACCGGATTGATTTTACGAAGAAGAAGAGCTTAAAATATATACAATAGTTAAAAAACTATATAAATATGTTTCTATAAGCTTTAACTATCAATGCCTCCTTTAAAATCATTTCCGTATGTCAAATATTTCATAACTGATGATGCATAGTGGTAGATTATATATTTTTTCAGGAATCAAACGACTGTTTGATCTTTCTCCTGTGCGCTAAGCACAGTTCTTAAATTGCTTTTCAGCGCATTTTCAGGAGTTCTCCCTCATACCCGCGCTCGGTTGGCTTTTCATTTTTATTTTTGATTATGAAGCAACTTTACCCGCTTTGGAAAAATATTTATTGCAGGAAAATGAAAAAGTTATTTAAAAAGAAATCTTATAGCTGCAAAGAAAGTTACAGATTGCAGCCGTGTTATTTATCCTTTAAAGTATTTTAGAAAAGAGTTTCAAGTTTTTTGCTTCGAAGTTTTTTAAACTGAATGATTAAACATGTTCATTCTTGAAATTGATTGTCAGCTAACTATAATTAAGTAAGTTCTTAACGTTTCGTCTTAAAACTAAAATATTAGATTTCTTTACGTCGTTTATTATATCTTTTAAATCATTTAAAATATGTACTGCTCATTCTTAAATTTAACTCTATTGTGATTGTAAAGTAATTAAATTTTAATTTCTAGACTATTTACATTCAAAACATACAAAATCTCCATATAAATATAAAAACTATCAGCATCTGATATACAGTAACAATTGTAATCTTGTTTTATTGATTAAAAAATGTATGTTTTATTTCAAATGTATTTAATTATTATTATAATTATACAGTATCACCAAAAGTGGCGAAAAACTTTTACGTTATATATATATATCTTCTTCGTAGTATCAATCCGGTGGATTGGTTTGCAGCAACAGAATCTTGCATCTCGATCTCTATTCCTCTCGGTCCTCCGCAACCCTTAATATATATATATGATTAGACATAATAAAGTATAAAATAGCTACAAAAACAACTGTTGATTTCAGACCGTCTGCGATGTAAAAAGACGATTTTACTTGCAATACAGTCATGTCATTTTTCTAATATAAGTCGTAGTTCATTAGTTGGTACACGTCAAGAAAATATTATATCCCTATTTTGAGTCATTACGTTGACTAGAACAAATATCAAATAGTTAATATTTATTGTATTTCCTTGCATAAAAAAAATTAAATTACATAAATAATAAGTATGAATGTATTGATATCTTTTTCAGCCGTTCAGCTATTAAGTCACTTAAGTGTTAAAATACTTAAGCATATTCAGGTACACTTTCTTGAATTTAATTATAATTTTGACCGTATTATCTAAATTTATGATTAAATTGACATTCTGTTATGCGACCGGTATTCTGGTTCAATCCCAGTTCTAATAAAATTTCAATACCTTGGTAGATGTAACACTGAATCATCAAAATTAATAATCATATTTACTTTGGATGTTATTGGACTTCATTTTGAATGATATTTTAATCATTTGATTAAAAAGAAAAAGAATTCTGTAACAATTATTCCTTGTAGCGTCACAGACGTCGTACAATAGGTAAAATAAATTATTCAGTACTGGAGAGATTGAGAATAGCGGTGAAAATAGCAGCTGACGAGATACCCTTGGGCATCTAACCTCCGAAATAACGCATAAAAGACGACAACTGGACATCCGTATTGTAGTAACAGGCTCCAAATAATAACAGGGAACAGTTCTTGAGAAAGAAGAAAATGAATTTAAATAATAAAAAATATCCTGACACTCCTTAACAAGAGTAATCAATTGATCTTAAGAGGTTGCTCAACTTAGTTATACGTTATTATATTCACAGTAAATGTTTCATTTTATTTCATATTAGCAAAAGTCAAACAAAGCAACGATTGTTCTGTAAAAGGATATTAAGCATTAAACGGCATTAAGGCTTACAAAGGCGTAAAGCGTATCAAGGATCGTGCAAGTGAAGCATTATCATTAGGGAAGTGATTGCAAGTGTCGGGAGATGGCGAGGAGGATGCAGTGATTGTCCTTGCTCACGTGATATTCCCGCCAGACTCTTGCCATAAACATAAAACACATTCCCCGGGGAAGATTATTCTGCAAGTTGCAAACTCTACTTCATCTTAGTTCTCGCGAAAACTTTGCTTCTGCACGACTGCATTTCTGCGAGAGTACACACGGCGATACTTCATATTATAACGCCAATGATATCACTCGAGAAAGTAAATCACAACGTTTACCCTCCCGTGAAATAAATATATGTGTCTAGTCTAACGTATTAGACGGCACAATATCAATATATTCAAAAAGTAAATAAAACGCGTGAAATAAGGTTTATTTATTATAATCGAATGTTTTTCACAGTCTATTTGTAATAAAAATAATAATTTTAAGTATTTTCTCAAAATACTATATTTATTTAAGACAGCCTTTCATTTACAATTTTTACTTAAACATTATATTTATTGATTAAGTAAATGCTTTTCACAAGTCTTTTCTCTTTAATAATATGTTTTTTTAGTCAAATAAATAATTTCTCTGGAATGCTTTAGAACAAGAATTCTAAATGACAATATTTAAACTGAATTTAGATTCTCTCAAAAAATAAAACGAAATATTTAAATATTACTTGATAATATTTTTTATGATACAAATAATAAAATAAGCAGCTTATAAATTGCTTAGATTCGTTAAGAATATAAAGTGCGTTTTTTAGGTCCGTGAGAAGTTTCGATGGTTGTTGTTTATGGTTTGACAGTTGAAAATGTCAAATTGTGTTGACATTTCTGTTTAATAAGGTTCGGCAATTCATCGTAAATTGCTTAACGCCAGAACACAACATAACAGTTTTAAGCGCCATATTTGGATAAGACATTTATCGAATGTAATGTTCATTGATTCACACCATTACGGTGGCATAGATTTTCTGCTTTCTGAAACAAGATAAGGACTTCCCACAACATCCAACATCCTGATTTCTGAATAGGTGAAATTGTCTCCCATTTCAACTTTGATGGATATGCACTATCATCTCGCTAAAATTCTACAGAGCATTTGAATTAATCATATATAATTCATTAAAACAAAATACTTTACACGATAATAATGTTTATTTAATTTTCATTCAATTGTTATTACTCAAGCATGTTGTGTTTATTGTTTTAATTTTATTAATAATCTCAAAAATTATGCTGAAATCCTACTACAGAATGGTGTGTATTTACAGTATATCAGATATAAATAAAATAACTTTTGGAATTTTTCCCACAATATATTTGTAGACGACATGTTTCGGCCATGTCGAATGGCCATTTTCAAGTCAATTAGTAAAGTGAGTGTTAGCTCTATATAAAGCAAAGAGTGAGTGAAAAGGTGGATATGAATTGTGTGATGGGTATATGTGTTTTGGAAATCAATAATGTATAATTATTGATGAAAACAACAAAATAATATGTGTAATTACAAAAGCACTTAAGTAAGAATTCAAGATAATTTCAACAAAAAAAATTTTTTTTTGGTGGATAATCCAAAAGTAGACGGGGAAGCTATACAATTCCAAGTAGATATATCACTAATTGATGACACTGCTATTTGAAATAACTTACAATTTAGTAAACAGGATATAATTTTTTTGGTACAATTCACACGGCGGATTATACGAGCTTAAAATAATTTACGACTAAAGAAGCTGTTAAATCATACATCGTTGCTCTAATTCAGTTGTATTTTTATAAAAACGAAACATTTCAATTAGGCCCTTTTTATAAACATCGGATAATTATTGCTGTATGTAATCGCAGTTTCTTACATTAGGATTCTAAAATTATAACTAAGAAAATAGGCTTTTTCGGTTAATGGGTTTATTGCACGGGAAGGGGGGTGGCTGAAAGGGGCCGGCGAAAGCGGGAGTAGAGGGGGCGGTGGAAAAATTCAATTCAACTTTAAGCTCAACAGAACTTCAGCGTTTTGCTTTGATTAATGACTAAGTTTCTGATCGCGATACTCTGTAATGCTGGATTACTAATATGAAAACCGAAGCGAGGAGTCAGTTACCATTTATTCCATAATGAAGAAATAAATTCGATCTCTGAATTGCGATGAATTTTACAGCGTGTTTTACAGTGCTTTTTTAATCATCTTCTGCGAGGATGAGTGCCTTTTCTGGTTTTGCTGACGTTGCCGTTAATTTTACATTTTGCAGAGAAGTCTTTTTTTATTCTAGTGTCTCTCAATAATAATAATACTCTTTAAAAGGTAAACTGAGTTGGGGGCGGTCTGATATTTTCTAAAATTTTATACAAGAATTTATTATTTCAATACATTTTATATATTTTTATATAATTTTAAATAAAAATGGCTTACTTTATTTATTACTTTACAACATGTCTTCACCTGCAGGTTCACAAAGGAACTTATTTACATATACGATTCCCAAACATCTTCCAATAATATTATTATCATTTTTTTAAAGACTATCTTTGATTTTTTTTGTATCAAATAGTCTCAACTAAATACAAAACTTTTGTAATAAATTCTTAAAGACGCCCGATTTTTTTTTTGAAAATATTTATTTGTGTTGTAATAATTTTTGTTAAATTTCCATAAATAATATATTAATATATTGAGAATGTTTTTTCTAAGAATATTTGCTCAATAAACCAATTTTGTGGTACATTTTTAAGGTACACATATAAATATACAACAAATGCCATTATATTAAATATTTATTCTAACGATTCACGAGAAAAATATTTTGTTCGTGAAATAATATTTGTCAATGCATAAATATTCTCATCGGAATTGAAATGTAATTTTTACTGGCAAGTTGAATAAATATCACTCAGTTTTAATTATAAGTAAATATGAGACAACGATGTTTCTAACAAAATTATTATGTATTAACATTTAAATTACATTAATTTTACATAATATAGATCACCTTGACTTTATTATGCCAAATATATCGTAATCTGATTGAATGTACTCTTAAAAGCTTATGATTTTGAAAATATAATTGTACGCTTATATGTGTGATATATTTTTATATTTTTTTGATACACTATTTTAGTAATTATTCCAAAAGCTTCCATTTATTATTATTCGTATGATATTTATATTTTTGTTTACTTATAATTGAAGGTAATGGAAAAATTCGTTTGTGGATTTTATAACGATACGAGCTGTTTATCGAATTTGATCTATTTACGTCATTAAAACCCGATTTTCACACATCCATTTTTACCGGACTCACTGTGAATGGTGAAAATGACGTGACGACATTCGTCAACCATCAATTTTTATTGATAGGTACTTTACTGATAAGGGATTAATTTCACACTAACCGGGTGTATTTATAGAGCTTGTAAAATAGTTAAGTAACTTTTTATTTCGATCGAACCCACGACCTATGCCTGTAAGATATGCATTCACTTTACCTCTTAGCAATATCCGCGAGCAAAATATGCATTGCTTTGAGTATTTAATATATTTCGTAAATTTTTTATATATAATTTATTTATCATATATAATAATAAATTTGTAAAACCATTTTATGTTAGTACTGTTTTTATAACGATTAGATTATACTTTATCTCATGGTGAGATTGAAACAAATCCTAATCTTGTGCTGATCTGGATTTAAAAATAAAAAATTCCAAGGAAATGAAAAATGAATCATTTTATTAACAAATTAGCAGAAATTTCACAGCGCAAAAATACAAAATTAAATCACCTGAAAAATCAGCAGAAAAAAATATAAAGCTACATAATCCGATGTTCCGGAGAACCTCCAAGAGAGCGATTAAATTAAAATATAGATCAACCAAATCAACTCCGGTGGGCCGGAAATGTTTCATTTATAAATACAAATCTTCTTTGTATAGAACGATCTCTTCGAGGGTTAGTACTAAAGTGTTTTTTTTGTTCATTTGAAGAGTACAGATGAACAACAAGGCTTACCACAGAAACACAATTCTTCACTTTTTACGCTTTGTTCTGTTTCTTCTTTGTTGTTGAATTCACTGCATGTTCTTTTGAAATGTCTTATTTTGCATCATTTTCCGCCGTCGAATTTTATTTTCAGTTACGCAAGACATTTGATGACGATGACAAAGCTTAAGATTTAATTGATTTTTGATGACGCTTAACTATCAATAACACTCAACATTTATTACTATTGTGGATTTTGGGTTAAGCCGTGTGTGGCGAATTACTTTTTTCCAATTTTTCAACCGCCATTGCAAAGGTCTTCTTCAGGGTTGATGACTTAGTAACTCCGATATATCAAATGTGGCCGTGAAAACCTATGAAGTTACTTAACATTTATTACATCTCCGCAATAAATATATAAAAATGAAAGTAAATATTAAACTACTTATCGTCTCATTTATAGTATGTGATTGAGTAGAATTTTATCGTAAAATATAGGATATAATAAAAAAACTACATTTTTAAATAGTATTATAATCCTTGGATTTAAAAAAGAGATCTGTTTTATTTAGCTTTTATATATAAATTTGGGAATGGTGTGGTTAAGTAAACTATGGTTCTCTATTTATATAAATTATAATTGGGTATTGATGGGTATGGCTACAATATATTCTTAATAGTTTAATTATAATATATAATATATAATAAAGGCAAACCCTGTTTTTCCCATGTACCTTTCATTTATATCTACAAAAGTGTTGACACCATAATTTTGCGTGGTGGGAAATAGTATTTTTATGGATCATTTTAATTTCTTGCCCTCTTTTTATGTCCGGCTTTCTGTTCACAAGCTCTTTAAAAGGTATTGAGATGTATTTTATAATAAAATCTGTCAGCCTTATTGAAAGTCATTTTTATTTCCTACTAATTTTTTATGACTTAAATAATTATTATATACTTTTGCTTCTAATAAGCATTTTATAAAGTATTGTGAAGAAGATAATTCTCTTGTTTTACAAGTGATGAGTTAAGGTGTAAAACACTAATCGGTGGTGTGAAATTAAATGAAAAAATATATTACTTATTATTTTTTTGATAACAAAGAAAACCATGGTATTTACAAAACCTTACATCTATCGTAAATAAAAGCATGATTATTCTTGCAGTCCGTTTCGTTTAAAAACAATTCAAAACGTTCACCATCTAGTTTAGTGTAGAATATTTATTCATTTCATTTCTGCTTACTCGTAAAATTTTGAAAAAAAAACATAACGCATTTACCATACGTGTAACAAATTATGTATATAATTCCATTTCAGAGTTTTTCAAATTCATATTTGAACGAATCAGTTTTGTTAGTCTTGTTAGTTTATGTATAGTAAAAAGTAAAAATGAAAATCATTTTTATAAAGCGCACTCAAATGTTCATCATTCACCGTTTGAAAACGTTTTCATCTTGCAATATAAGATTTACATGCACTAAAATCGTTGCTTTTTTTATGAAAATTTTGAAATCTACTTTATCAAATGAAAAACCTCACAAAGATCAAAATCCCTAAAAGGTTAGCCAAATATTTACTTTCCCGTCTCTCGGCAATTTATTACATCATGGCTATATTTAAATGGGATTCTTTCTCGGAATTGCGATAATAATAATGCGTAATTTCTTTGTGTTTCGACCGAGTTTGGGGCCCGTGGAACACGCGCGGGGACTAGACAGGAGTAATGACACGTGAAGTTTGGTCATTTAATTAAGTAAAACAAACAGCCGCTTACTGAGCAATCCACCAGTCGAGGGTATACTCCCGAGTCTGGCTTAGCAGGTCTTGTACAGAGCTTTCTGAATATCAAGCTGCTAACTTTGAATGGCTTAATTTAATCGTTTGCTTATTTAATTTTATTATGAATATAGTTTATCACAGCTTAGTAAGATTTATGAAGTGATATTTCAAAATTGTTTTTAAGTGTAAGATATTTAAATTAAAAAAAAAAATCTTTAATTGACTTGAAAATTGCAGTGTTCAATTCACATACTTAAAAGAAAGTCATTGCGGATTCTTAAGATTTGTCATCAAAAAATAATAAATCATCATCAGCATGTATACGTCTACTATTGAACTTAAGCCTTTCGAGTCTCCATCCTCTTTGTTCCTCCGCCTTCTGCATTCAGGCCACTTAAGATATTCTTCTGATGTCGTCAGTGCGTTTTGCAGGAGGTCGGTCAACGCTTCGTTTGCCAGTTCTTGGGTGCCACTCCATCACTTTTCATCCCCATCGACTGTCATCTCTTCGACATATATTTCCTATTCATTGCCACTTGCGTGTGCATATAAGTTAAGCATAGTAGGCTTCACTAATTGAGTTCCTCTTCGAATATTCTAATTTCGGATTATATCTTTTAGAGACACTCCTGTCATGGATCTCTCCATGGTACGTTGGGTGACCTTTATTTAACGGGTAACATTTTCTTTTAGGTTTCACGACTCTGTGCCATAAGTAAAAACTGCAAGTATGCATTGGTTAAACGCCTTATTGTAAGACAGTGCGGAAATTTCGCTTTAAAAATCTTATTTAATTTTCCAAATTCTGCAATCACAGTTGTATACACCTGTACATTTTTTTAAAAAAGTCATTTCATCCTAGCTGAATTACTTGTCAAATACAAAACGGATAATAAATATAAATATTGAATTGCTTATTGAGTAAGTGAGATGAGGAGTATAGTATTAACGTGACCTTTTCCTGTAAGCTGAAAGATAGCAGATGATGGTGAATTGTATATGAAGCGAGGTCCAACGTCAGTCAATTAGTATTCATAGTGTACTAAAGTTAGCTGAAGGTTTCATGCTTCAGCGTCTGAGGTGCATTTCGTAAATTGATAAGCGAAAAACTCAGACGCTTTGATATTTACACGAAAACTCACCAAAGTTCACGAGAATTTCATGTTAAAGTAAACATAACATTATCCATTCAACTGTTGATTTTCTACGCTCGTAAAAATTAAAGTTCACGTAACAACAATATTTTAATAACGTTTGGCATTTTAGCAGATATAATATAAAATAATATGGTGAATAAATTTTTATTTTTCATTTACACAATAACAGAGAGAACAAGATTAGTTCACCGCAATCTAAACTATATAAATATAATTTAAGCAATGTGAATGAAAAAGATTTTAATGAAATTATTTCTCAGTTTTATTTAAAAATATATTTACACAAACATGATGTTTTGTGTTTTTTTGAGCTTAGTGGTTGTATGGCATCTTGCTTTAAGTAGAGTTTTTGATTACTTTTATATTTAAATATACTATTATACTGTGGTTGAACGTAAATCAAAACAACCAGTCTCCAGGTTCTCGTAACATGAGTGAGGTAAAATTGTCTTGAATTGAATAATGTAGTACCTTCATAAGTTTCTGTGTTCAAACTAGCCATATATTTTGTAAGTAAAGATAAAAGCGGATATGGCATAAATATACAAGTCATTTTTTTTTACTCTTAACTGGTACCCAAACAAAGCAATATCGATTGTTTCATTGCGAAATTCGTTTGATTTTTTTTAAATTGCTTTCAAGAGAGCAAAGTTGATCGATACCCGTAAGTTTTTTCAAGATGGCCGGAAGAAGCACGCAGAATTTTTTAAATGTAAATATTGTACTCCTTTTTCCATTAAAAAATCAAATTCCATGTCGTTTTAACATTTAATAATTAGAGTATAATAGAATGAGCATTCAAATTTCACTCATAATTGCTTACACGTGTCCTCGAATATTTGTTACTGTGAAATTATGTTATACCAATTATTTTTTCACCCACGCAGTATCTATAGTATTTTCACTTAATTGGAGACCATTTTAACGTTGTTTGTTTTCATATCATATTTGCCAGTCACGAGGAAATTAACATGCCAAAAAAGTTATTTATATTCATGGTTATAACTTTTTTAAATTTAATATAGAATAATATAATACTTTTGATGTCAAACAATAGTACATATACGAAAATGTACGATTTTTCAATGTATTTTAATGAATATTTTAGTTGTTTCATAATTTTCTGACAATTAAGGAATATTTCAACAATGATATACCAAAAAGATTCATTTTTGAGTGTATCAATGAAACCTTAATGTTTTTTTTTTCCAAATAAAATAGTGTTTAATAAAAACCTTCATTTGAAATACAAAAATCAATAAAGGGTTATGCTTTCAAAGTGTAAAAAGGATGTGCGCGATGTAGAAGTGATTCTATCAGGATATTTGAAGCGTGCTTCAAAGATTCGGCCCATTCGTCGGGAATAAGAGGTGCAAACAGTCTGAATTTTTATTTAAAATGTAAATTTAATGCGATTGTCGAACGTTGTCGTGAAAATAAATACATTGATCGATTTTATATCAGAACTGTGGAGGGGCCATTGTACCCATTTGGGAAAAACGTTTCTATTGACTGCCATTCACCGGTATTTTCGTACGTGCGAACTATATTTTTCTACCAGAAATAGACGAAAAACTCAAATAGAATGTTTATTTTAATGCATACTGGGGAATTGTCGAAAAGATTGTAGTAAACTATGATTATTTTGGGCCTTCTCTGAATAATTATAAAGCTGTTACATAATACTATTTATAGAATAGATGTTTAATTAGAATGAAGCGATTAATTCTATACCTAATACATTTTGAAATAACAATCAGCGAAGGGTTAATAGTATAGAAAGACTATCCATAGGCTTTTCCGACAAATTCGGAGGCGTGGCTATGATGGATCTTTGTGGTAGGCAGAACCTCATAGCTAAGATGGTGGTGGATAAACCGAACTATCGGTCAACGACAGCTCTCTAGCTTTCCAAGAAAGCTACTGCCTTTGCGCCAGGTGGCAACCGGCAGTAAAACTAAGCCCGCCAAAAAAACAAAAAATCATGTTGCTGGAAAACCACAGGCAACCTGGACTGCAACTACTGTTGCAGTCCAGGTTGCCCTCTACTGACAAGGATCTGATAACTCTGGGCTTGACCGAGAATGAAGCGCAAAACATGGTGAATGTGCACAAGGAGAGCCGACCCCAGATGATTGGAAATGGCGAGGCTTAAGAAAAAGAATCAGCGAAGGGTCTAATGTGAATCTTGCTGCGCAATATTCTTTGGATGTTTCAAGACAAAGACAAACTGCAGCTACCCGTTATTCGACAACCTAGGCTCTATATCCTGAAAAAGATCAAGAACAATAAACAAAAATAAAAATACACAAAATTAGTTGAAAAAACTTAGGTATGCAAAGCTAACTTAGACAAAGCAAGATAACTACATTTTATGGAAAAAAATTATGAAAGTCAGAAAGAAATTAAGGAAAAATCATTAAATCTCACTAAATATTATTGATTTTTCACAAAAGGTAAATTACATGCAAGTGAAAAGGTCTTCAACCAGGCCATACATAAGTAAGCTCAGGTACTAAATGGAGCAAAGATTAACAATTACATAGTCGTCTTTTACTTTTCTGAAATGAAATGCCTCATAGATCTACGAAGTTTATTTTTTGCTTTAAGAATAACGAATTATTATTTTGCACAACACTTATACTTTCGATGTTATGATTATTGTATCTTGATCGACTAAAAAATTTTTATCTCTCTTATTTTGGGTCTGGGCTGTATTCAAATGATTTTCTTCATTTACTGATTCATCGTTCAAAGTAAATATTTTATATAAATTTCAAAATTTTATTTTAGTTGTAAGAAGATATTTACAAATATAAATATTCACATATAAATAAATGTAAATACCAAATGTGGTGGTTTGCTTATGGGCCGTAGTACATTTATTTAATAATAGTTTGTCCATTATTAGAATTACAGTAAGGCGAGCCAAATTGCTTAGGGATATTTCTAATTGAGGAAAAACATTACTTGAATAAATTGAAAGGTTATTCTTGTAGAATAAGCTGAAATAAATTCACTGGCTTAGGCTTTAAAACAAATCATTTTTTAATATAAAAATGCGCTTTCGATCCAAATACTTATTTAAAACAGATTGCAATCAAACAAACTATACTTATAAATTAATTGTTTAACTGCAATTAAAAAGATTGTTTTTTTAAGAAAAAAATTAATTGGATTTTCGAACGCAATTTATTATAGTTGCATGTGCAATTAATTTATTCACAACTATTATTTTTTACCCACAGACTATCTATTTAGTGTTATTTTATGGGTCTTGTCTAAAGTATAAACTGTATATAAAAACTTTTTTTGTATCCAACACGGATATTACAATTAACTACTAGTGAGCTGACTAACCGCACTATTTTTTTTGTTTGTATTTCATATTAAATTGACTCTACAAGACGGATATTCAAGAGTATGGAGATAACACGAAAAAAAGAAAAACACTACGTATTTCTTACGAAAAGACTACTCTTAGTGAGTTTGTTAAAAGAAATCCCGTACAAAGTTACAGCATAATTTTCTGGAAACTAGACTACCATTTTAATCAGTTCATCTGCTTTATAGGATAAGATTATGTGTATGTAAGGTTGGATGGTTAAAAATGAAATATTTTAGACGACAACTGTTATAACAACCTCGAGCATAGTGTGCGGTAGGGCAGAGTATATTTTCGTCAATCGGCCTGAATTTCGGGGAAGGGGTGTAACCTTGACTGGGTGTTGAATTGTGTTTTTTATCGGAAGGGATGTTGGTCGGGGCATTGTTATTTTTTTGGCTCGAGGATGGGAGAAAGCGGAGAGGATCTGGAGTGGTGCTGCTGGCAACGCCGCAGGGATGCCGCGAAGAAAAGAGCCGGCTCATTCCAAAAAGAGCGGTATTTCTACAACACTATTATTATAAATATTGTTCTACGAGCATACGACGGACAATATGATAAATAAGTAATTTTGTAAGTTTGGTAAATACGAGTACAGCGAGATAGGCAGGTAACAGCTTGTAAACGAGCAACAGATTATGCTGTTTGTGAATCTGATAAGATTATCATCGGGATCTACCTTCTCTGTTTTTAATTAAGTCATAATCGTCATAATCATTTCCATAACCGATTCTTTTACTAAAATTTTCAATAGTACATATGTGGTAATAATAAGGAGCTTAACGTTCTTATTTCATACTAGTCTAGTTAGGTATAATTATAGATAAGGCGGTATATTCATTCAAAGATTATAAATAGTGAAGAAACATCTTTTTTCATGTGCAGTTTCATTAAAATATATAGTTTTTTGTGAACTTTGGATTGAGGTTTTTTATAAATAATTTTAGATTGTCACATACTTTTCACCTAAATTTGAACACTACATTTTTTTATGTACGATTAATATTAAGCTCAAAAACTCATGTACGAATACTACTCGTGAAGGCTATTCATATATTCCGTAGTGAATGGTATAAATATATATGTGTGTATATATATATATATTGTTTAATTTTATCTACGACAATATATGAAATGTATAACTCATTCGGCTTCAAAAAACACCTCTCATAGCCTGATATTAATATTAATGACATACGAAATTCATTCGATAAAAACTTTTTGTACTGCAGTTACGGTTCATAAAATAATAACTGTACCTTTTTTATGTAAGCACACACAGGAGAATATCGACAGTTAGTATTTCTGAAGTCTCATCTGTGGAATTATATGACGCTTACCATGCTGCACACACAACGTCATAGACTATTACTAGTACCCGACATTCACGCATCATATTTATCATTACAGGAATTTACTATAAAATTGGTGGTCTTCACGGCATGACTTTCGTCTACCACCAATTTTAATAAATAGGCTATATTTGGTATTTTACAGGTGAAGGATCAAATTCACAAGCAACCAATTTTAGAGCTCAGAAATCGATTTAAAAAAAATTAATCTCCGTCGGAGATCGAACCCACAACCTTTGGCTTGCAAAGCAAAAGGCTTTGTCCATTGAGTTATACCCACCGGCGATACGGGATTTTATTATTTATTTATTTAACAGGACAGACGTTTCAAATTTATGGAGCACAGTACACAAACATTAAAACATCTTTCTTGCCTCTCCCTGTACGTGTTTTTTTGTGATTATTTATTATTCACAAATGAATTATTCGAAAAATTATTATATTATTCGTTTCATTCATGACTTTGGTGTTTTGTCATCACTAGAGAGTGGAGAGCTCGCAGTGGGTGGGCGGCGGGGGGGGCGGCTGGTGTAGCGATGACGTCGGCCGTTCGTAGCCGGGCTGGTGCTATAAATAGCCGGAGCAACTCCGCCACCCCCGTGAGAACCTCCACCGCCCACCCACAATGGGCGGCCACCCATACTCCAACAACCAACCCTTATAGTACAAGCCATAGACGTTGTGCATTTCAACTTTTATATTAAACCCTTATAAAATTACTAATTAATTATAAACATATTTTACATCAAATTATTTATACGCATAAATTCGTTCAGAAAAATATCGGCAGAAGCGGGATGCGAACATGCGAGCCTTACAACCAACCATTGCTCAAGTTCATTACCCTAGACCACTCGACCATCTTCTGCCCGAACTGTTGCGCGGAATAAGTTGTATTTATACAATTGTTACCATCATATAACGATAGATAGATGGCTCTATAGTATATATTCAGAATAATTAAATGCTTGTAAAATTATTTTTAGTAAATAACATCTATCGAATATAACATACGTTTCTTAAATGAGATGGTTATGTTTCTTTAATTCAGAACAGATGCACTATGTAAGCCAGTTTTCTTACTTCCTCACCAAACATAATGTAAGCATTATTTACATTTTTTTTTTCTAAATTGAATTAAAAACATCGTCTATAAACCAGTGTAGCCTATTCCTGTATAAATTGTTTTTGTTTGGTTGGCACCGCACAAAAAAGTGATGTCGTTTTTATGCTTTACCGGTTAGATATTTAGGCAGGTTTCACATTATGCTTAGTCAAAATAATACACCATATTAGTTTTTTTAGCCGAGAAAATATACTTTATTTGTTTTGTATTTTTTAAAGAAGAGCTCCTTCAGTTCTTTAGATATATAAAAATAATCAAACAGAATATTTAGAGTGTTACTTGATATTTAAAACGTGTTACTAAGCAAAAAAGTACAGTTATATCGAGATAATAGTAAAAATTTCAGATTTTTCTGATTCTAAAAATTAAAGAATAATAATTAATTAATAAAAAATGGTATATTATTTACCGTCCGCGTTCGTCGTGATGTTTAGATTTTATGCTGATTTTTTGCTATGGATATCTTTGAGTTATGCATAGTTCAGTTTTCAATGTTGATAATATAGACGATCATTATCCTAACAGGTTGTCACATTTCTGCTTAAAGTCATGTCAGCCGCCAAAGTCTTCATTTCGTCCATTGTCAGTTTTTCCTCTCGAAGAACCTTCCAATGATTTTTTATCTAAGACATCGAGAAACTATAAACTTAAAGTAAAGTATATAAAGTTTGTGCTTTTTGTGGCGTCCTAAGAACATTATTATTTTTTTTTCTTGAAAGACTAAAGGTTTCCTTCCTTACAAACTCATATATTTACAACTTTAAACGTTTGATGTTTTCATGCTGATTTTCTGTTTGATAAAAGCAGGCTCTGATAATATGTAGAGTGGTCCATAGCCAATCTTGAGGAATTTCAATTTATAAATTTGCTATAATTATATTTAATTTATGTTAATATATTTATAAATAAATTAGATAGCAGCTTTTGTCAAACACAGGATGGTTGAAATGGAAGTCTCTCTCTGGGGTCTTGTGTGACAGCAAGATTCCAGTTAGAATCAAATGTAAAATCTACAAAACTGCTGAAGGCCAGCTATGCTCCACGAATCGGAGTGTTGGACCCCGCTGAAACGTGACTTGGATAGGATTCATGTGGCAGAGATAAAGATGCTGAGGTGGGCGGGCGGTGTGACTAGAGTGGACAGAGTTCAAAATGAGCATATTCGGGGTTCATTTCGGGTAGCCCCCATACCTGAAAAGATAAGGGAAAACCGCCTAAGATGGTATGGATATGTGACACGGAAATATGAGAACCACATGGTGAAGAGAGCCCTCAACATACTCACGCTGAGAAGAAGACCTGGAGGACCACAGGCAACCTGGACTGCAACTATAAACAAGGATATGAAAACCCTGGGACCCTGGTCAAAACCGAGAATGCAACGCAGGACAGACAGACATGGCGAATGTGCACAAGGAGAGCCCAGATGATGGGAAATGGCTAGGGTAAAGAAAAAGAGCAGCTTTTGTCAATATTAAGTTTTTTAGTAGTATTTTATATATTTTTAGATTTTGTCGACTGATTGGGTGAAATTTCATATTACTTGTACCAAATATAAGACGTTATCGAAACATGTTGTCGCACTTATAAGTATAATTTTAGAATTCATTTTGATTTAAAAATTTATAAATCATAAGTATTGTGTATTTATAAGTATTGTGGAATGAAAAAATATATATTTATATTTGAAAGCATTTTATCAGTAAATTATGATTTGTTTGTCGTGTAGAAAATTAATTTTAATACCAAGTAAAATCCATAAGACCTTGATTCTCAAACACAACGACGGAGAACAATAATTACTGGGGAAAACTTTACACCACTGTTGTTTCAGACCTCGGTTTCATTCACTGTTATAAAGTGAGGCTCCGGTGGAAATCACGCCAGAGTCTCATCAAATATTCACCAAACAGTGGAGGTCGAGTGTATGGTCCTTTGACATTGCCACGTGGGTCTGTGGACCAAGCTGTGGGTTTGGTAGAGGAACAAAGATAAAATCCAACACGTGGGATGTCGTTAATAAGAGATTTCATAACACATTAACTGCACGAGTAAATATTTAATTTCACTCCGAAACCCGTTTGGAAATTTACTTACATTCAAAAATAGATAATTTATAGGAATGTTATTTAAAAAAAAAACAATATTTAAATTTTCGTTACATACTATTAGTGTTGTTTATATTTGGTGTTTGTTTTATATTATCATAAAAAAACATTTGAAAAGTATATTTCTTGTATATTCAGTAAGCATTTACGTGGTTTTTTAAATACCTGTATACTTTTTTCTTAAAATAAGTGAATGAGTACAACGTTGTTTATTTTTAATAAAATATGCTAATATTGAGACAGTATTAGCGAATATTTTAAAAAATTCAGGAAAAAGGTATTATCATTAATTTTGTTTTTTAAACCAACTTTTTGTGTTTATGTTATTTTATTATTAATATATATCGTTTCAAGTATTTGTTATTTATGCTTAAAGAAACACGATTAACTTAAAAAGTCATCATCAAAAGTAACCTTTTTGAAGAGTAAATATACTTATCTCAAACTTTAATGTATTAAGTGATCTTAACATTGCGCTTGAAATTTAATTTTTGCCCTTAACTTAACTAAATATTTTAAAGTTATGTAATAACATTTTTGGATAAAATTGCAATAAGTATTATAAAAGTTGTTTGATCGCATCGACATACAACCACTTCCATTTTAATATCTAATGGCTTCAAGTAATTATAAAATAAAATCATTTATTTCGTCATATTTGTGAACTTCATTAAGCGTTGATCTTTTGTCGATGTTTTCATATAATATATATGCGTCGTCCTTATTACGTCAGTTTAGTACTATACGTAAACTCTCAAACCTATCACTAGCGCACCCAGCCTCTTTTTGATCCATCAGATATCGTCTGTTTATCTCGTAAACTAGGAATCACCAGATACTTTTGACTGTTCTTTAGCGCTACTCCAAGACATTTTATCCCCACGGACCGTTGCTACTTCAGCACTGTCTAGCAAAATGCCATTTGAGAGTGCTTGTGGATTAGTACTATAACCTACTCGGGCTATTTGCTAAATATTTTCATTTCAGATTCTACGACCATATATTTAAATGGAATTTCAAAAATTTATCAATCATTCATAAGAATACCTTTAATTATTTCAATCAATAAAATGATAACATTTTTTTACATTTATAAAAATTTACTATTATCAGTATGTAACTAAATTTCATCGAAACTTTGGTACTTGTACTAGCTTCTCATGGTAAACATAATTTACTATGGAGGCATCTATAGCTTTTTGTAATTAAAATATTACGCATACCTTTAAATTTTACCTACAGGTGATTAAGGTGAGACTAGAATTTATAAATATTAAATAAGATTCACGTAAATAATTAATAAAATATATATTTTTAGACTTAATTTGCAGATTTATACAAAAGACTGAGTTGGTCACTTTGTATTTGAAATGTTATCAATATCCGCTTGACCTGTATAATAATTGAAAATTAGTTGATTGTTTTTCATTAACGATCACCAGTCACCTGTGTGTCCTCAAAGTTACTAAGTGCCAGTCACTGATGATCGTTATGATGATCAAAGTGTTAAGTCATGTTTGTGATTACCTCAGGCATTGGTGACTGGAGACGTACATCTACCCTTTGATCATCGACATCCCTTTGATTATCTACGCATATTCCGTTTACATGCTAAGTGAATTAAGCCTCATATGGAGTACATCAATATTTGAATATACTCACCCGTTAAAATGACTAATTATTAAAAATAAATTTATCTTATTTACATTGAAGTTAAGCGAAACATCACTGTGCCGGAAGTACGTTTTGAAACAGAAAACCGTAAAAACTCGCCCTATCGTGAACAAAAATGTTTTATTGTTCAATGCAGCACGTGGTATTTTTTACGACTTTTCTTTATTGTTTTTTTTATTTTACGGTTTTATACATTTCATCAGTTCTCGTGTTGTATATTGATCCAAAATATATTTAATGCCTTTTTTATGCGGAAATTTTCAATTTTTAACGATGCAATTTTACATAATCATCTCGATGAATACTTTTTACGAGTATTTTCTAAATGAATCATCTAAAAACTATAAATTTATGTTAGTTGTACGTATTTCCACTACATTCTTACCTTGTGTAAGTCCAAGACATCTTAAATATCATGATTGTTTGTATTTTAAAATAACAAGAAGCATTAGCTTACATAGTTAACTTTTTATAATTGTCCCTTTTTTCAATAGTTATATTTCTTTGAAACATATTTTATCAACTGCATGTTTGTGTATAGGCAAATAATCCATGATTATTATTCGTAAGCTGAGCAGTAAAATTTTTAAATTTTTCATAGCCTACTTTTTAATAATAAATTTCGTGCATTGTCTTTGCAGATCTTTTTCTTCTTCTTCGTGTCAGCGACGTCAAATTATTTAGCCAAACTATTATAGTCTTTGCAGATAATTATGAATGATTATTTTTTAGGCGAGTTGTTGCTATGTTTTACCAAAGGGGATGAAAAAAAACCTTCAGTCTGAAAATTCGTTAACTCTTGATAGTATATATTGGCCTAAGAATATAATAGAGGTATAAAAGCATTCGGCCGTCGCTAACCAACGGTTGTTAGTTCAAATGCCAACGAATTTGAAAATATTAAATAATGATTAAGTTGTAAGCCCTTAACTTTCATTTTTAAACATGTTTTTTTTGTTGATTCTAAATTTTTGATCACATGTAACTAAGGAATTTAAAATTCAACCCATTCTTATATACTCGTAGTTCTATTATTTGGTACATTTAAGCATATATTTTAGTTAACACTGTATTGATATGTTCCAAGTTACTTTTACACTCATCTTTATAAAATACTAATACCTTATATAATATATTGTATTTTTATCTGGATTACGTTTCTAAATAATTAAAAATATACGTTAAACAAATAAATTTTCTTTGAAAACGCTCACGAAGATTATGAAAAGATCAAACGAGGCATTAAATTCATGCCTTGTATTTAATTTTGTTTGTTTGTATTTTATGCAGCATTAATTTATGTAATATAATAAAGAGAAAAACCTTACAAAACAATAATTTTACAAAACTATTATCGAAGGAAATAGCTTCGGTTTTGAAAAAAAATAGTTTTTGCATTTGGTATGTAACGAAACATACGTATGTGTGATTTATAAAGAATAGAATAGACAAGATATATACTATGAATAATTATGTATGGCAAAACTAACAAATAAACAATAAAACTAAACGCTTTCTTCTGCCGTATAACTATTAATTTTTAGAAAGATTCATTTACTGCCAAGACTAGCATCGGTTCGTATCCTTAGGCGTTTAAACACTTTTGCCCTTGAATATTGCGGCTTAGATAAATCTGCTACGCTGTTAGCTGAAGTATAATAAAATGCATATAGTTTCGAGACGTTTTTTTTAAATATTGACTGATTTGTGTTTCTTTTATTCTAGAATGCCCACCCGCCGCAGACGGAATGGAGAGGTTTGCTTGCCCCACGCCGGACCGCCAAGGCCGCTATCGCTGCATTGACGACCACGTACTTTGCGACGGCTTCATCGACTGTCCTTCAGGCGAAGACGAGGACAGGCAAGCCTGCATGTTCTACAAAACAGTGAGTCAACAATTCTCTTATTCAAGTACCACACTTAACTACAATCTAAATGTACATCGTCTTCAGAAACACAAACATTTCAACAATCGTTACGCGTACAGGAAACACCTTATCATGTGATTTTATTCATTCATGAACCCATTCATTGCATATGAAATCTACAATGTTCATTTACTTCACATTAAATTTGTATTCTCATATTATAATAGCCTAGTTCTACTGTTGTAATATTCAAAATAAACTTACTATAAAACTGAATATAAAATAAATTGGATTCAAGTAAAATTATAAGCAATATCTGATTTAGGTATTCAGTAGAAAATATATTACAGTCTTCATTAATTGTCCAAAAATAGATTTACGAACTATCTAAAAGATTATTCGCAATCAAATAAGGATAGTTAACATCATGTTTGAATAACAGATCTGGAAATTATCGTCACCGCAAATTTAATTTCTCTTAGTTGACGCTTTTCATGCCTTTTTCAAAGATATCTCTGAACAGAAAGATCTACCTGTGAATAAATACATAGCTTTCGTCAACCTCCATTGCGGGAATTCGTGCACTTGATGGTATGGTAGCTGTATTACTCGTATTTAAGATAAATCAATATTCTTCTTTGTAAAATATATCCCAATTTTTGCAAGGGATTCCGAGATTCCAGTGCTAGAAACAAAAATATAAATGTTTTCGTAAATATAAGAACGTAGAAGTATTGCGAGATTTTTATATGAATAATTTTCTGTTTTAAGATCGTACATATACGTATGGTAAAAATACTTCAACGAGATTTAATGTAGCATATTTTTATATTTCGATAAAATTCCTGTTCCTCGAACAGAAAAGAGTTCGAGAGGTATTTTATCAATGTGCATTGAAGACTCTTCGAAAAATATGCACTTTTACGATCGCCGCGCAGTTCGTAATGAATAAAGTGGAAGGCACTCTGAAAGATGCGAATTCTAAAGCAGTTTCAGGATTAAAATCGCTGAAAATACAGTGACTTGACAAATTTAATGGAGAATGAGAACCCGTATTAAAACTGTTATGGCCGTGACGCCGCGCGAAAATATTTGAAATCACGTCTGGAATAAATTTGTCTACTTCAAAAGAACTCTCTTTTCTAACCGCGAGACGAAGTGAAAACATTATTTTTACAATTTCGTTGAGAAACTCTTAATTGTGACGTCATTTTTATCTGTTTTAATTTCGCTCTGTCGGTATGTTTTTAATATAAACGCAACTGCCGTTAGATGATGATAAATATAAGTCTCGGTTAATGAAACCCAATTTACGTTGCAAAAGTCATACTCAGAAATTATTCACACTCATGTATTTGTATTGACATCCTCATCTCTACGGGAGAAATTTAAAAGACTTCACGTCACCGGAATAATTATCGCATCGCGTGGTGGAAGTATGAGGAGCAGATTAACAACACACAGACCTTTTCCGAAGCACATATTTTTCATCATATATTCATTTCATATATTTTCGATAAAGACATGGTTTCCCCGCTCAACCGTAACATGACGTTACTTTCACCTCGGTCGAAAGGGACTTAACTCACGACTGAGCGTGCTCGTGATGGGCTGTCGCCCAGCGCCGGAAGTGGCGATCAACAGAATTAATGGTGCACCAATGACAGCAGCCATATACTAACTAATGTCACACCCGTGACCGGACTTGTCCAAAATGCCAATATGGCGACACATACATGTACGACAAGCGAACAGAAATAAAAGACGAAAGATTGTTCATCGAGGTTTTCGGTACCAGCCAGCAAAGGATTATATCATGCTGATGTCAACATGTACTTTGTTTGCGATTGACACTAAAAAATATATATTCGATAAATCTGAATGTAACAACATCATAAAATTATTTTTAAAGAGCAAAAAACATAAGACAATGCTTGCATTGTAGTTGGTTAATCACCTAATCGCTTAACCATAATTCTTGGCCAACTGTGGTGTAATTCGAATTAATTTCGTTTTGTCGGTTAGGATTTGCGGTTTGCTAATTGAAGACCGCAAGCCGGGAGTCTAGACTTGAGAAAACGGCCCAGATTGCATTTCAGATTTCATAATTAATGCGACGGTTATACGAAAATTTAATAAGATTTGGTTACTTCAATCAAATAGACAAATTATGTTATTTTGGTATCACTTAATGTTGAAAAGCATTATTGCGACGCGAGCTGTCGAGTACGTATAAGTACGAGACCTTTATAAAAATCTTTTTAATAAGCTTATTTTTGTTCGTTTATAATACGTATTTTTTAAACCATTGAAATAAAAATAAATCTCAATAGAAAGTGGCAGTAAAGAGTATGATTTATAAATAAATATACCTCCGATATGAGAAGCATCTCCTATTCAAGCTACAGAATTTTTGATTTGAAAGCTGTAAGGATCTATTTTTACAATGCACTCGAAGGCGTTTAGAGGGCAAAGATTCTTCTTTATTACAGCTGATGGCTTATTGCTGTTAATCTCAGTGGGTATGGAAGAAGTCGGTGGTTGTAGTTTGGTATGGTAGAAGAATGCAACCTTAAATATGCATATCTTGTAAACTTAATTATGGCGGATATATTCTTAAATGCATGTACTTTCCTTGTTACAGACAAAAGCTCACCTGGACGTCTTGGCGGATGCTTTACTGAGATGGGCGCGCGGACGTTAGGCGGCTCCTGCCCCGCCCACCACCCACCGCCCACTAGGGAACGCCGCAGATACTCTTCCCACCTTCTTCTACGGAATTCCAGAAAGGTAAACGGACTCTATGCAAAAGAATCGTGACTGAGAAGGAGGCATTTACTTACAGACATAACAAAATGATCATTGAAAGCTTACGCAAGGACCAAAAGTCCTTAGAACGGCTTCATAAATGAAACAAACGCCTACACCTCTCTTTCTTTTTTGTAGATTTATTCAAAAGTGCAACGGGAAGCGTTCACTTATATATTTATGCATCTGCAATATTTCAAATAAATACTGTTAATAAACCTCACGATGTTGTAAGACACATTGCCTTGGAGAGCTTTATTTTTTTAACTACATACTCTTTTTATTAAGATTCGTTTAAAGTAACTACCTTTTGTAACAGTTAAAGTGAATATTTTTGAGATTTAAATGTAAAAATATATAATATTTTTATCATTACTATATATCGTATAAAGCTCGTCGATTAAGCACTTTTGGATGAAGGTTGCAAAGAGTCCGTTTGCGTGAAAATAATCATTCCTTCTAAATGCCATATTTTTGTATTTTATTTTTTATTGTTACTTTCGTAAGCTGTACTCATTTGAAAATGATACGACTAAGAATCAACAATTTTCCACTGTAATACTAAGCTCTCAATTGATTAAATGTTAACTGATACACTTTAGATAGGTATGTTATGAAACAATTCAGTAATACTATTATACTTATATATGTTTAACTCGCCTAAAGATATTACCTGAAGATATAATTATGAATGTGTATGGAGTATTTTTTTTTCAAAACAGCAAGAGGACGCAGAAAGACTGAAAGATACACTTTAATTTTTCTAGCTAGCGTAGATGCAATATTACTCA
Source organism: Glossosoma conforme (assembly GCA_022606575.1). Lineage (NCBI taxonomy): Eukaryota > Metazoa > Arthropoda > Insecta > Trichoptera > Glossosomatidae > Glossosoma > Glossosoma conforme. The sequence continues at coordinate 421,240 of JAGTXR010000101.1, read as the reverse complement.
AATTTCAATGAAAGAAAAAATAAACTTATGTGGTAATATACATTTTATGTGATGACTCATTTGAGCATATTAATTTTGTGTTAAATCTGTAGTAAAAAAATAGCAACGAGTTGTTTGGCCTAAATTTTTCAGATATTTTTTAAGAAGACATATCGTCTTATGAGATGGGTTCATTTATGCTCATTTAGTAAATGTATTATTGTAACGAGCTAGAGATCATACTCGGACTAGTGAGTTGAAAAATACCCTTATTCTGAAACAATTTACGTGAATTTGATATATTCTTTGTATCAATCTCCTGACGTAGTTGTTTCTTAAAAATATTTTGAAAAATTGAAGATTTTTTCGAATATAACTCCCCCTTTCTTTCATGTCCGTTTTCGTAGTTTGTGAATGAAAATGTCTCCGTTTGAAAGTAAATCTCTAATGTTTATTTTCCTATGATAAAGTAATGTTATTTGAGGCAAATGACGTTAATTAAGTACATCTACTTGAATACACGTTATTTGATCGGTGAGAATGTAGTGATACCGAACTATCTCAGTAAAAAAAACGGCAGCTATTGTATAATTAAATCTTATTTACTGTATTATTGATGAATTAATATGTGTGTTGTAGATAGCTAATAAGATTATAGGTCCATAGATTAAAACAGATAAGTAGATAATTGGACAGGTTTAGTTAACTTTCAGCTGTTTTTTGGAAACCTGCAGTCAATTCAATTACATTCAATCAAAACACAATTGAAATGAAAAAAAATCTGGTTACGCTTTCAGAAAGAAAAAATAATAACTGCAACTTTTTTACATACTGATTATTTCACTTATGAATTAAAACACACGACTACATACATTTATATTAATTATTATATTATGGTGTACATATAATATGGTTTAGGGTTTCTTATAAAGAATTATAAAATCATAAACATTCACTTGTAAACAAACGTTCAATAAACAATTAAAATTACATATATTTTTAAATAACAGACAAAATAAAATTTAAACTCATCTGAGTATAATGGTTTAGCTATTATATATTAAGTGTTTCATTTCAAATTGATTTTTTCTTGTTTGGTGTAAGTAATAACAGTGTTTTATCCTCTTTACCTCAAATGCCAACAGAGAAAGTTTTCACAGTACGCATTAAATAATTATTTTTTGTTATTAGTGAGTAAATGGAAAAACTTTTCCTATTATCAAGAAATTCGGTCTTAAATTTTAGCTATTGCGCTGTAAATATTGTTTACAGCGTAAATAACCCTTGCGAGTTTACAATTTTATTTATAACTTTTATTTTCTTTCATTACGAAAAAAAAAGTTCAACTGTGAAAACGGTTTATTGAACGTTTGTGATATAATATGATATAAGTATTTTAAATATAGAATATTTATTTTGTAAAAAAAATATTTTTTAGTTTTTCACATCGTTATCTACATTCTATATTACAACAAGAATAATGTTTTATTTATACGATCAAAATGAATAATATATGACGATATGTATATAAAAAAACATGGAGTTTTTAGTTTTGGTCGCGTTTTCACTTTTTTAATGTTTTAATATTTTACTTTAAATTATCTACTATATATTGTATCAAGTAAGTCAGCCATTATGTAAATTATTTTTGATAAATTTATAAACTCTTCTATGGTTGTTAAACTTGTAATATTTGGTCTCAGATGAAGCGAAGACCGAATGCGCCATTGCTGGTCTTGCAACTAACGTCACACCGCTTTATGGTCTTCAATTGTTTTAGTATTGAACTTAATATTTTACTTATGGCCTACATGTATATTCACGTAGGGAATTGAATCCATGTAATTAAAAAACCTTACACATTGATTAGCATGTTATTGTATTTAATACAAACTATCGTTTTGCATACCATATTGTATAATACAAAAAAACTAACTTGTTTTAAATTTTTGAAATTTGAAAGTTAAAGCGTTTTATTCTAAATTGATTATTTTCCGTTGCGATTTGAATTTCGACGCGACGACCTGTTAGAGCTCGGTACAATCCGATTCCCCCAAACTGCAACATGAAAATCTATTTTAGGTACTACAATGAAAGCGTTTTATCATTCTCGACTTCTATTGTGAAGCATTGGATTTTGTGAACTGGAATATTTATGAATTTTTAAATTTCATTATCTACATGAAATCTCTAAAACGAGCAACGCAAATAGTATATTACAAACATGCTAATTGTCTACGTATGTTATTGAATGGTTTAAAAAACATTTTTTTTTCATACTGTTTGACTCGTCTATGAAGTACATTTCATTTATATTTCAAAGTAAACAGTCTCTAGCGTTATCTATCAATTATGTAAACATATAGTTTTTGAACCTAAAAAACACGGAATTTCTATCATTATTACAGAACTTTCTTTTACGAAATTTAAACGTGTAATAATATATAAGAGTCATACAATTTCCACGAGAGTATGAACCAATGTGAGCTTCTCTTCGAGGTTTCTTTATCTTTATTATTATCATTTAATAATTATTATTAAAATAAATTAAATAAATATGTAAATAGACTTCTACATCATGTACTCAAAGTGAGTAGCAAATATAACAAATATATGAAAACGTTTTGCTTTATTATTATGACATTTTTGTAAGTATCGTGATTTATGAAGATATAAATACAGAAGGCTTAAAATACCTTAAGCCCTATTACCAAGTTGATATTACACGGTTTTGTAATATGAAGGGATCACGAAACCGGATGGTGGATAGAACAAACTTAAAATACCGCCGGCCTCAAAATAAATCAATTTAACGTTATTCATAAAAGTCATATTAAAGTCAAAATTAACATATACTTTGCAAACTGAAAGAAAATTGTCAATTGACAGTAAAACATGACTAAATCTGATTGACATTGTTGAGATTCAACAGAAAGTCAACAGAAAGTCAACAGGTGGTGATAAAAAAAATCATTAAATATTTCCATTTCATATTGTACAAATATTTCAACAAAGCGTAAAAGTTATATTTTACTGTTATCGTGATTATGACAAACTAAAAAGGAATATTATACTGGATTAAATTTAAATTTTATAGATTGCTCAGTTTGTTACTATAAAATAAATGACACTTAGTCTACCAAAAAATCACCTAGGTCAAAAGGTAAAATAAAATGTAAAGTTTACGCGTGTCAGAGAAATTGCATTTTTAAATTAAGTTCTAGCTGTTTGCTTAATTATTTCGTGGAGTCATGGAGCTTTGACTCAATCAGAAAAGCTTTCATCCAGTAGTGCGCTTTACTTTGTGGTCTCTGAGTACCTTAATCATATAACAAAGTCTCCATCTACCGCTCTAAAGTTTTACTATTGTATTATTTATATAACAAGCGCTACGTCACGCATAATAATTTTCGTGTAAAAATAATTAACCTCCGTTTTCAGGTCGGGTGAAAGCTCCCTTACTATGCGGGTGAAACTTGGGACGTTTTAATTATTACAAAATCTGAATGTGTCTAACTCGAAAGCTATTTTGAAACACTGAATTATGTGTACAGAGTAGAAACTTAAACGCAGAATTAAATTATTTCATAATCAAACAACACAACCATCGGAATCAATAAATGATAGCATAGTTGAACATATGTCATGATACTTATTAACAAACTTATTATTCGTTTGTCAAAACAAATAAATAAACCAATATATAAAAGTCTCGAGAATCATGTTCATCACATATACAGTTCATTTTGCCCTCATAGATCTTAGTTAAATTATTAAACCGGAATTTCTCGACAACATGTTTCTCTATAAAGTGTTTGTAAAAGAATGGCATAAATTTAACATTCATTTTATTCAAACAAGGCTCTATTGATTCAAAAAAAATCTTGGTGTAACTGAACCATTATAATTAAATTAAAAGGTTAATACCTGTATACAATGATGTCTTGGTGTAACATTGATCAAATACGAGTATTATTGTTATGAAATTTTTATTATTTATTTTCACATAATAATAGATAGTTAAAACAAGTAGCTGGTTAAAATAACGTTCACGATGACTTACAAGTATTTTTTTTTGTATATTTTTTTCATTAAATACCATAATATCATTGTCTGAAATAGAGGTGAAGCACAAAATGAGATTGGCTTTAACTCTAGAGTCAATACCTTGAAGTAGGTTTATTTGGGTGTATAAAGTGTAAATAACAACCGCAGTGTTTGTCTACTGACAGCTTTGTCAGTCTGATCCGACAGAGATCGATAAAGGCTCCGGACCGCGAACACGCCCGGCAATTATTCCCAGAACAGGTAGAATGGCTCTTGTAATTACAGGTGATTCGGATATGCGACCCGGACGCTTGCGACGGACGCGATAACTAATTTCGTGACCGATGAACTTTTCACACGAGTGTGAGTCTTGACAAGAGTGAATTGTCTCTTGTGTGAGTTTTGTGCGAAAGCTTATTTACGCCCTCTATCCACCTGTAAAATTAAATTAGTAAGATTGCTTCGTAACACATCGCATACTAAGCTCACATTAAAAAAAATAGTTTGTTTACACATTGGAATGGAGTATTCAATAAAATAATGCAGAGAACTGTGTATTTCAAACCTATACTATACCAATTATCTGTTTTAAATATGAAAAAATTAGCCAAGTATTTATGTGCAAAATAAACTATATGTTTAAACATAATTTTGCGACCTTTTTAAATTCATTTTGTTGTCGTTTATATAACCACAGTAGCCTAGTGTTTATGTCTTTAAGATTATGATACTCGCTATATTACTTTTGCAGTTGAACGCAAACTTAAGTGGAATTATTTTTAATTTTAGTGACTCTCGTTATCTTAGAAGATTGTTGATTAGACAATTGGTTGTAGACATTGATGCAGAACTCGCTTGATACAATGTCAAAAGTTGCTGGGCCGATTTTCGGTAGTTGTATGCTCTCAGTTGGAAGAAAATATGGTTAAGAGATATACACAAAAAACAATTTCTCTGACTGTCGTACATTATTTGCTTTATTATTTTTTTACTCTTATGATTTATCGATTTAAGTTCACATTTTTTCTAGAAGTCCATAAAAGTAAGCGCGCCTTAATACGGCTTCAACAATAAATTTTCCAATAAAAAATAATTTATTTCAGTTCGCAAATATATTTTACTGTACCCCATATAACAATAATATATTCTTACGTCACTGCGAAATAAAACAGCGTCATACATTTTCGAAAATCTACGTTCAAATAAAATAATACGTTATATTACAAAGCGGAGGTATTTACATGTTCAAGTGTGTTTTAAGTTTCAGATTAAGCAGGCAAAATTAGTTCATTCGTTAAGTTCTCATTAAATAATGTTCCCTCTTCATATTTATTCACTAGGTGTCGTATTAATTAGGTAAGTAAATTAGTTTAAACGATATCAAATTATATAAAAAAAAACAATTATTGCACGTCATTTGAAGGATATTTAATAAAACTCACGTCGTATTTTTGGCTGCACCTTTACAAATAAAATAAAATACAAATAAAAAAAATCAAAAAAAAAATCGAGCGGAATGAGTTCATAAGCCGAAGGCGGTCGTTTCTTTTCATAGAAAAGTTGCGAACAAATTAGAACAATTAGAATGAAAGGGCTCATCTTAAGTGTCGTTGAATTAAATTTAATAAGTAGTGATTACAAAATAAATGTCTATTTATTATGAATGTATAAGTATATCGTTGTGAGCGGGTGTATTTTGTGTATTAAAAAGTAATATCAAGTCATAGTAGATATTTTCATACAAATATATTTCTCACGGAGAGGGGGAAAAATCAAATTGAAAGCGAATGAGACTGAAGTTCGAGGGTTGACGCCCGCAGTCGTGAGCATCCAGGAGGCTGGACTTTGAAAACGTCGCCGTAACGAGACCTTAGATTTACACAGCAAAATTAAAAATATACAATCCTGATGTTGGCTTCCCTGACAGGTCTGCTTATTGTTTATGTAAAATCCCGGTGGAGAGCAGCGGGTGATGACGTCACATTAATGACATTCGTCCTGCAGTTACGTCGTCCTGAGCCACCGCGCTCTTCTTCGCGATTTTGCAACCCAAGCTATTGAAAGCCTTGGAGACACTCCTTTCTCTGACAAGAATATAATATTCAGGATTCTTACATTCCAAATATTTTAAGATAATGTAATATTTCTTACGATTTGCTCACTTTGCAATCTGAGATTTCTTGTTAGTAATTATTATTGACGCATTGTTACGAAGACGTTCTCATTGTTCAATGGTTGCTTAGTGGGTGCGCCATGAGCGTCGACTTAACACGAAACGATACAGCCGATCTTTAAAATACACTTTGAATAATTATGCCAAAAAAAAATAACATTTACTCTGCTATCTAATCATTTTATGATGTTGAAAACAACATTGATAACAACAGCGAGAAAACATAAATCTCAACTGAAATTCCGCAGAGACTTGATTAAATCACTTATCATTTCAATTTGTGTGAAGTTTTGAAGTTATTCGAGTCTGCCGTTTCCTGGAATTTAATGCAATAAGCTGAGCGTCGTAGAGTTTGCGTTTATATCATTTACGAGTATGAAACTAGTGCGCCACCGAGTCAGCACTTTAGAACAATATTAACTTGCGGTGACAGTCCGCTTGTCGTTCGAATATATTTATTTTGTTATATGTGGGTATATCACTTTCAATCCGCAAAAAAAATATTTTATAAGGACAATTTTATTGGGGATGTTTTGGAGACTTCACTAAGGCAGACGTGTTTTTGTAACGCATCAAGTCGAGAGCTTTGCTTTGGCCATCTGAATAGATCCGGAATCGACCTACGTCAAGTATATGTCAATTAAATTCAACTATATGAGGTTTTCACTGCTACTTGATATTTTTTATGTATTTCTTGATTATTTGTCAAAATTCGTATTTAATACCGTAAAATGATTTTTTTGGTTTTACGTTGATATTTCTTTGAAATATATTTGCTGATTTTTAAATTATATATTGCTAGAGACTGTACTTATTAAAATGTTCATAATAATTATTACATGTTTCATTTCTTCAATGTGAAAATCCAATGCATCACAGGTATAGTTTAATCCTTCATTAAAAGTTATGTATTTTGTAAAAGCATACATTATTATTTAGTCGAATAAGTAATATACTTCTGTGTCTTCGTCACGACGGCATACAGATATTAGTATTTATAAAGTAAGTAACTCTAATATGATATTTAGTTTTTATTAATGTTTATATTTTGTGGCTACAGATATTTCGTTGCGCAGGAAAATATGACTTACTATTAGAAAATAACATGTCGTGTGTCTCTTATAATATCCTTAAAGCACCAAACAAATCCTTAGTAATAATGTGTACCTTAACTTATGTAATGACTATCCGTATGTAACGATTAATGTTCTTGCACTGATATGCACCGACACCAATTTAATGTATGAGCTACCTGCGTAGATAAATGTTTAATATAGGTTTTGCGATCATCCATCACGAGTCTTTACACAATGTGAGGTTCGTCGACAACCGTCGACAGGTACCAACTTTTGTCGAAAGAGATGTTTATTGGGAATGTCGTCACTGCAGGAGTTCAGCCGCTCCACTGCAGGCGCTTCCGGTCATGTGTCGTGTACCGCGTGGCACGTGTCACGTGTCAAGTGTCACTCGTCACGTGTTACGTATTATGAGCACAGCTCCCAAAGACGCGCGCACAGTTTCCAGTCGCGTCAAAGACGCCTTCACATTAATATTTTATTTTCCGCATCGTCCGCAAGTACCTGTAAATAAAAGTTAAAATAATGTGTATCTATTGATAAGTTTAAAAGCACTAAATTGCCTGTTTATATGCACTGCAATTAATTGTGATACTAACCTAAAGTTATATAAAATTATTAGACTAAAGTTGTTGAAAAATGTGTTCGTTTATAAGAAATAACCGGCGACGGATTTCGTGAATGATTCTTAAAAAATACACACACTGTTGCAGTGACGCCTCCGCAGCCTTCAAATGTTCTGTAGAGCAAAAATGAATTGATTTTTTATAAAATTTTGCAACAGACAAATCAAAAACTCGCCATCGCGAGTAACGTAATTTTTGTATACTTTATTACATGTTTTCTTATCGAAGAGCTGGCGCGGCAGATCTCGCCTGTCGCATGGCAAATAATTCGAGTGCGTAAACGAATATATTTTTCAAATAAAAATGCACTGCAAAGAAATCCTGCCATAAAGTTGTATCACAATACACCACCCCGCCACCGACGGACATTAACAGCCAGCGTACTCAACTTGTGAGGCCATTAATTCATCTCCACTGCGATCCGCAATCGGAAGAGAGAATGATCGATTGATTGTTCTCGCTCCACGCCATTACTGGTGGAGAGAAATCAACATTGCGCAGCTGATACTTTATATCATCAGTCAGAAAGCTCGGTGCAAGCTTTGTTTTTGCACACGCGCACTAGCATTATGCGTTTATGAGTACCTCGCATTATTAGCTTCCGGGGCTTAGCAGTGTATGTGGTACACCTTTTGTTTAAGTAAGTATTCTCTTTGATAATATATTAAAGTTATTGTATTATGTCACTGTACCTAAAAGCCGGGCGATCGCTCTGTACTGCAATGGAATATTACTCTTTACCGCAAAGCTTTTTGAGGTTAGAGTCTTGGCAATAAATTAAAAATGTTCAATAAAAATTAAAGCTTATCAAATATCTCTAAAAAGCAATTTTACCGATTATTAAAAAAAAAATTGTATAAAAGTAACTATATTCGTTTTTTTAATAATATATTAAGTGTGTAAGCAATGTCTATAAAGTCATAAAAGTCGACTTACCCTCGGGTTGTATTCTTATATTGAGTGCATCGCTGCGTATTTTTCATATGCATTCGTTGTCCACTACACAAATATTTGATTACAAATATATTTTTAAAGTATTATTTTCTTCTTTTCATATAATTTTGTAAGAGAAATGAGATCATACGGAGAGTAAAACGTCTTTGTATGAAGATCCATCAAACCATAGATGAGGAGAGCCCGGTGGCACAATGCACTTCGCACACCATAATGATAGTTAATTATTAAAAATGCTAGTTCAAGTGTTTGCACATTCAAAATGAATGCACGTTTAAATTAATATTACATAAATATGAAAACCTATTTAAAATGTCCACATTATTGATGAAATATCGATCACAATCGATTTTCAAATTGATGTTACACAATCTTGTTTAATCTAAGAGTTTACTGTTTTACATAAATTTATAATTATTCATTTTAAATTACATGATAAAATTGTATTGATTCACTTGTTATATTTTTTTCATAATCATTTCCCAGTCAACTAACTATATGCTATAATAATTCTAGTCGCTGTTATAGTACACATTTTTGTCCCACCTGTGTTATATTTAATTGTATGTGGCTATGATGTGTGATATGGTTGGCAGTTATTGTCAACCATTGTTCTTCGGAACAATCTCTAAGACAGTGAAAAACCATGCTGTAGTTGAAACTGAAGCTAAAACCGCAAATAAATGAACAATCTATCGCCTTACATAAGGTTCTAATATTTAATTGTGTGCTTTTAGAAAACGATCAATCGTGGAGAAAATAAAAAAATCTGAAACGTGTGTGATTTACATGTGTAAATATGATTTTCTCAAAGATTCCCTTGAAGTCTTGAATTTATACGTTTAATGTGAAGGATCCAATTCTAATAATAAAAAACCTATCTGTCATTTTGTACGGTATTTTTTCTACATCTTGAACAATCTGGTTGTATACTTAAAAAAAGTGAATTAATATTTAAGTCTAGTTTAATGAATTATAATCGACCTGTTAGATTATTTTTTTAATAGATGTCAAATTATTTTATTTTACTTGAAAAACTAGTTTTTTGTACGGGCTTGATGATATTGATCAATGTTGACGTCAGACGTTATCAAGTTCTGGACTATGAATTTCACGCTTCGATATTGTGTATATATAATACGTGATATATTTATAAAAAACAAATGTATAGATATTAATATTTTTTTTAAACTTAAGAATTATTATTTGTGTTTAAAATTGGTGCATCTTATTGAAAATAAAAATGCAAATAATCCAATGCAAATATTTGAAACCTATGAATAATATTTGACAGCATCATTTGTGTACATACACTGTTACATTACAACTCACAACAACAAAAATACTTACCTTTCAGGCGTATTGGTAATTATGGAGTAAACATTCAGTGTCTATTTCTGGTTCATTTTATTTTTCTAGTTTAACACATGGAATGGAAACTTATGAAGGCTTCTTATATCATATGCTTCAACTTACAATGAGTGATTTTATTACAGTCCAATAAATGCTTATACTTAATTCAATTTAATTTGCTGTCTTTTCTTGAAGTTTATTGAAAACTTGTATATTTTCACTATATAGACCACTCCAAAGTTATTAATTTAAAATATGACTGACTTCTATCAATTAATGCTAAATGATTTTTTTATACTTCTCTGATTAATGACTATATTTGAATACAAGGTTACTATGTATTTTGAAATATTTAAAGTCTCTCGTTTCCGATGATTCTGTGGATGGTGTTATGTATATATTTACTAGTCATATGTCGGGAGAAGAGAGGTGTTGCTATGTTTGGGAAAGTTTAAAGTATTATGTAATAATCTGATCCTAAGTCAACTGAAATGTATTAAATAATTAAATGTAATAACAATTATACATATTACTATTGATAAAAACAACATCAAATATGATATATATATATATATATGTAAAATAAATGCCTCAGCCAGAAAATGTAAAATCGACTTTTATTTCCTGTTCACCTTTATTCTTAGAAAACTTAAATTTTTTCTTCAGTGAACAGACATTGATTTCATTGTTTGTTTGTTAACCAAAATATTCAGCTTGGTTTATTTAATAAAACAAAATAAATTTGGTCTTTCTTATTGAGAATTAATTGTCTACCTGAATAAACAGATATCTGGATGCCCTGTTCAACTGGTTCAACAAGTACGTAAGTGCAACAATGTTTGAAGAAAGATTTTTCCAATTGTGTGAATGGTTCCTGGTGGCAGTTTGTGATATATATTTTATTTTATCTTACCTAGAGTTTAATACTTATTTCCTTTTCATAAAACATTTAATTTGCAAAATTATTGAAGCAGGTAAATAATAGGGAGTTCAATTTATTTCTAGAGTATTCAAGAGAGTTTCACAAAAATTTTATACTCTGGAGAAAGACGTTGTGAAAATACTTTGAGTTCGAGCGAACAAATGAATACGGTGTATAAATAAAAATTAAAAAAAACAGTTATAATAAATAACTTCGTACAAGAAGAGTTTTATTATTAATTTTACAATTAAAGTTAACAATACCAAAGATTTAATATTTTATCAATAATCCAAAAACAATCAAAAAAAAATTTTCATATAAAGAGACCGTAAATTGAATCTTAATATTACATACTTTGTTTATTGAAAGAGTCTTAACCTTACACGCCCAGTGGTCCCATACGGCACCCCAAATTTGCATCGTTCAATGCCCTAAGCAGGCCAATGTTTGTAATGTTTCGTCGCACAATAGATTCTTCCATGAACTTACTTTAATACTATTATTACAAATTAATGTAATCCGAATGAAATGAACCATAAGCACTTGTCCTGTATGGGACCGTAGGCCATTGAACGACGTAAATCTGCGGTCCCGTAAGGAATTCACTGGGCGTTTAAAGGTTAATTATTAAAATGTCATTTTCATCCCAGTATCTACATATTGCGGTCTTATTTATGACAATGTAAACTAAAAGAACGGCTTACCACAAGGCAGTGTACTTGCTCCTATACTATTTAATATATATTCAAACGACCAACCCACCCCTAAAGACACAAAATCTTTCATATAGACTTAGTTTGGCAGCACAAGCAGTAACGTTTGAAGAAGTTGAGGACATCCTAAGCCAGGGACTCAACGAGATGTCCCATAACTACGAAACCAACCATCTCAAACCTAACCCATCAAAGACACAAGTCTGCTGTTTCCACCTTAGAAACAGGGAAGCTAACAGAAAGCTTCGTGTCACGTGGGATGGTAGAGTACTGGAACATAGCGACCATCCAAAATACCTCGGAGTCACTCTAGATCGCACCTCACCTTCAGGCGTCATTGCAGCAACACCAAACAGAAAGTTTCAACAAGGAACAACCTCATCCGCAAACTGACCAACACTCACTGGGAGCCCAATTTCTCAGCTTTAAAGAATATGCGGCACCAGTGTGGGGTCGATCACAGGCTGCCTCAAACCAACACCTATTTCTAAACTATACCCCTTGGCTGGTATCGCACCACCGAACATAAGACGCAAAAGTCATATGCGCCGAAGAAATGCGTAAGGCAATCAACCAACCGTCCCACTGCTTGTATAATCAGATACCCCCAACACCAAGATTAAATTTCCGGCTCTGATTGGGGAATGCTTCGACAGGAGAGACACTATGTAGTATAACAAGTGACATTGTGGTTTATGACAAAATTTTGTATTTATGCTATGTAGTATAGTGACATTGTGGTGTTACAGGTAACTCTGCTGTATTATCTTCAATATGACCTTTGGGTGAAGGAAAAAGCTCCGCGATTATTAAAATGTACTTCTATTCACGTGGGTTAATTTTGCAAAAGCCTTCTATACGTTAGGCTTGGGATGAATGAGAGCTTACCGAAGCGCGACCGACGCATCGCAACTTTGATTGACTCCATTGTAAAGCTCCAGGAAAATTAAGCTCTGTGGTATCCCCCGGTTATTGAAATGCAAATGAAAAGCTTCATTCATCCGGTCGCAATATTCACCGTTAACATCTCATTTTAACCGACGCTGTAACACCGCATAAATGCAAAGTGTAAAGGCCATTTTCATGCGACTTTCTATTCACATTATCATTACTTATACAATAATATATATTATACCGTATTAATGGAGACCCGTATTTTTAGCATCTATTTTTTTATTTTAAGCGTTTTGGAGCATTTAAAAGATTTGATTTTAACGTTTTTGAACATTTGAAGCTGATTTTAGAATCTAATTAGGTTGTATTTAGTATCCTTTTTCATAAGATAAAAATAATTACAAATAACTTACAAATATATATTAAACAAAATAATCTTGAAATAGGGCAAGGAATCCAGGATTTCTCTAAAAAAAAACAACAGTTACAAAGTTCATTTACAGAAAAATTAAGGAAAAACCTATCCAGTGATAATCGAGTTTAATTAAGTTGACTGATTATTAATAATAATCAGTCAACATAGATTAACTTAACTCAAAAACATAAACATCTATTCCGAATTTTAGCGTCTATTTCACAGCTATTGCAAAATGCTTTATCTGTTTATAGTATAAAGATTTCTTCGATTTCAGATATTTATTTTTAAAATTTAGATCACTTGACGATTTCTTTATATCTTATAATCATATTTGTATAATATCTATTCATACGAGTGGCACGAATTAAAAATATTTGTTAAATTCAATAATTGTTACCAATTATTTATGAGTAATTAACTTTGTTGCGTGTTACTTTTTATTCAATAAATTTTCTATTTACTTTCTGATGAACTTAAAGGCAAACCTTACAATCGAATAACAATGCGATAGCAATTACTTCTAAAAACAAATATTACAATTAATTTTGAAAATAATAATAAAAAAATCGTGAAAATTATTCTTTTCACACTAATCAATAGACATATTATCCTGAAATTTTTCGGTTGTATATATTTTTTTATTGATATGGAAATTAACTTTGATATCAAAAGCGAAAAAAATAGGGATCCAAAGAGAGAGTGTAGAAATCAATTGAGACAGCTTACAAAACCTGTAAAGAGATTCCATAAGAAAATTTCAAATCAATATAAGACACCAACTCAGTGTTAGGATAAAATTCACAAAACCAGCGAACCTTGATGGCTGATTTTAATTTTAATGTCCTTCCCTAATATCCGAGGACAAAAGCAGAGAAAGGTAATAATTGTTAATTTAATTGGGTCAGCGCGAAGGATACGTTGTGTATTTATAAAGACAGAAGCACCCTCTGTACACGAATCGAACTATACAATATCAATTGATAATATTCTATTTGTGGAGTTTGTTAGTTTTGAAAATCTTTCTGCTTGTTTTTGAATTAAAGATACAACACTCTTAATCAATTAATACGAGAAGTGAGAGTGAAAATTATATATTTTTACTTATATTTTGATTGGCATTATATTTACAATTTTTTTAGTTTATTATAATCAATTAAGTTAACAAAATTTTTAGTTTTTTCTGTGACCTTGTGATAACATCGTATTTTATCTGTAGAGACACACGATACAAAAAAAAGAAACTGTAGCAATTTTTGCATATTAAGACGTTTGTTTATCAGATTTTATAAAATAATTTATGTGATAACTACCATTTTCTTATAATGTGATCCATTTGGTGGTTAAAAAGGCGGATCAAATCATCATCGATGTCAAACTATTCATTCACATGCAAATTTACAGTAAGTAAGTGTATCATCAAATTGAACTATATATATCAACAAATGAGAGAAAAAGTAAGGATTTTCTAAGTGAGTTTATATATTAAGTGTAACTCTTTTTATTTCTCTTCAATTGGTACATTTTGATAAACCAATGACAATTCGATAATCAAAAAAGTATTTAAAAACATCATAGATCAATTGAAATATATTATTTTTAAATCATTGTACATCTTTCAGATTATATGAATTTCATTGTTAGTAAGTATCTGTGACACTCTTATACTAGGAATTTATTTGGGCAGCAAAATAATTAAATGGATTTTTTTTTAATTTTTATTAGAATATTATTTTATTATTTCAATATTCTAATCTACTTTTATAGATCATTGACTATATTAAAATATTATTATTAATTAAATATACATATACTATACATAAAATTCTTTTTTCAACGCGTCAATCCAAGCACAAAAATAACGGCAGAAGCGGGATGCAAACCGCGGACCTTGGAAACCAATATGCCCAGGTATTCATACCGTTCAGCCGACTCGGCTATTACTATGCTTTAATAATATTAAGCTTGTAAATAAATGATGACTGATTGAATAATAAAAAATAAAAATATACATACTTTAAAAATATATACTATAGCGACATCTATCATACGATGATAACAATGACATAAATGCTAGTTTCAACGCGAGTCGGTCCAGGCATAGTAATAGCCGAGTCGGCTGAGCGGTATGAATACCTGGGCATTTTGGTTTCCAAGGTCCGCGGTGCGCATCCCGCTTCTGCCGTTATTTTTGTGCTTGGATTGACGCGTTGAAAAAAGAATTTTATGTATAGTATATGTATATTTAATTAATAAAATAATTAAACTTCACTGAAGTTTATTTCACCCTTCGATGAATTAAATTTTTGAAATATTTTTCTAGTGGATACGTTCAATTTAAAATTTCCTTTGACATATAAAACCATTTACGTAACTAACGCGTCTTACCCGTAACGAACGCCGACCGACCGAACGCGTCCACTTCAGGTAGGACGCTCATTCAATCACGTCTAACATCAAGTAAATATAACACTTAGGTGCAGCTAGGCTTTGATCAGCTAGAGAGTCAATAAGCAACCCATTCAGGACAACTGAAGCCTGAAGTATGCTGCTTGAAACTGTGCGGCTTTTTTTTTTTCAGTTTTTCAGGCTTTCAGGTGAGCTGTGACAACTTTACTAAGCCAACTTTCTATTTATTTTATTTATATAAACTGAACTGAGAAAATGAATAAACATGTGTCAACAATAAAATACAATCATTAATCAAAATCAATAAATTGTAAATATTTTGTACGTAAATTGTATATCCACGTACAATTTCGCAACACATCTTATATTCTTCTCATCGATAAATCTCTCTTTATGAGAAAAATATAAGAAGACGTTTCCTGTAACTGCTGAGCTTTGTAGGTACGTATCAATTGCTGAATATAATGATATATAACAATTGTATTGTAAGCATATTTTAATTTTTGTGTTCCGAACAAATATAATTGCACGGCGTTAACAGTTTATAAATAAAACGATCATTACCATTTAGCTGTATAAATGCTGCGGTTGCAGCACTTGGAGTCAAAAATAACATTTAATGTATATAATATAAAGGTAATTGTCTCAATTAGATAACTCATCTTCTAAGGAGATATAATGTAATATTCTCGCATATTATGCTTGTGATCAAAAGTATTTTTTTGTTCATCATCTCGTTTGGTAACTGTTACTCAGATAACGAATACTGTGAGCATATTTAATAAATCTGCTGTACCATTGGCATCTATTTAAGAACAAAATGTATATTTTCTTAGTGATGCCTTTCCTCGTGAAAAAGCTTCCATATAGTAAAAAATCTGATGCAATGATGTGACAATCCACGAGAGAAATCATTATTATGTTATTTTTCAGGTAAAAATTCTACAACTTTTTACATAAAACCATTTTTTTACAATACAAACATATTTTCATTTATATTCCAAAGACAAAAATGTTGATTCATATGGTTTTCGGCTATAAACTAATAAATTATTTAATTCAGTTATTTAATCTTAATCCACGTCTTTTGTATTAAAACAAAATTTAAATATAAAAGGTCTAAAATAATTACTCTGGGCATTATAAGAATTATAATAAAAATTCACAATATCATGAGTGGATAATTTTGTTAGAAACCAACCATAATATTTTATTTTAAAAATAATGTTTAATTACATTTTTATAGAATAAACTGATTTTTTTACTATTATTAAATGTATTCCCCAGATATAAAAGCTTGGAAGTAGAACTCTATTTAGGCGTTTGTTTGGTAACAAGCTTTGAATGGAATAACGTAAAGTACAACTTAATATGTATTACTTAAAGCTTTTTCTGTGGGTTTTTCAATAAACCACCGAAGACAGTCTTTTTTTACCAGTTTGTATATAAAATCCTTGTGGAAAGCTCGAGAAAGGATTTTTCTTTGAATAATTGGCCTGGGAATCCGGTAAGTACTCACCTTCTCTAAATAAAACAGACACTTTTAGTTTTTGAAAGATCTAGCACAGCCAATACTATATTTATATATTTAGCATCCAATAATATTTTGCGAATGTTTTTTTTATCTATTTTAACTATTTCACTTATCAGTCGTGGCTGAGAGTCGTGATTTTGATGATATCGTTTAGTGGTAAAAAAAAATATGAGTCTTCTGTAACAACAGCCTTGGTTGTTAACATACTCCTTAAAAAATATTATGTGTGTAACTGTTATTTTAATAGTAGTTTTTATTTTATTATATATTTTTAACATTAATATATACACTTAAAAATAGCATACATATGACTTCTGTAATTCAATAGCTTAAAGTATTATGTTAACATTGTTAATAAAGCAAATAATTGTTTTGATACGATATAATTCAACTAATAGCCAGTAAATATTTCTTAAATTAATAATATGTAAGGTTAAGTAAGGTTAGGTTTCTATTTTATGTGCTAATCATTCTTGTATATTACATTATGGCATACTGGCAGTATTGAGTATGTTACATACATTTTAGTTATTTAACTAACAACATTCGTACTGACACAGTGGATACTGCCAATTTATTAAATATACTGCTAGTTTATTGAATTACCTGCTGAATCATTTAATTTACTGTCAAAACCTTGAATTAGTTATTGAACCTATAAATACAGGCCTGTTAATAAATCTATTATTCTGTTATTTCAGTTTCTCTGTTTATATATTTTTACTAGTTGTATTTATAAAGTTTCTCAGAATATTTATTTAAATTTAACAGTTTATGCTTAAACATTTATTTCTTTAAATGAATGAATAACAAATGTAGTTTAAAACAAGACGAAGAAAATAAATAAAACTATAAAGAAAATAAATGTTGATGCGAAATAGACATCCCAGAATAAATATCTTACACAGATTAAATTGAAATTTAAAAATAACTAAGTCTTCCAGATAGTATTTTATAGTTTAAATTGGTCTTCCTACTGAAAAACTTTTTTTGATTCCTTTGCTCACCTAATTTATTTTGATTTTATTTTGAAAATTATCTAAAATAAATAATACTCCCACATATAATATTTGTTAAATTGCCTTCATTAAAAATATTGTGAAAAAATTGTTTTGTTTAAGTGGGCAGACTTAATAATATCCATTATAATATTTTCCACAAAAACTTTTTTTTTCGTTTAATGGAACGTCAACGGTATGAAAACCTTCAAACGCAGCTTATTTTCAAAAATAAATAAATTGTCAAATTAGTTTCGATTGGTTTGAGTGACGTTATTTTATACGAAGGAGCTCTTTAATTAAATTTTCATGTTACCAGCCTGAAAATAAAATCTTCTCTGTGTGCTGAATTTTTAAATTGAATCATTATTAGACGTCAAACATTTTTTGAGAAAAAAGTAAATCGTGCATCGGACATTATTTTTATAAGACTTTTTACTTGCATCGTGAATGTATGTCCATTTTTCATCGTAAAAAACACTTCTTAAATATTTACGCAACTGTTTGTATACATCTTAAATATTTTCTATCAGCGATTAAAATATGTTTATAAAAATTGTTGCGGTGATGTTTTAAAAGAAAAACTTAGTGTGTACAAATGAGCATAATTTCAGGTAAAATATATTGTTATCTAAAAGTACAGTTTTTTGACACATTTTCGCCGCGCACTTACTTTTACTTTTGTTGACACTAAGTGTCATCAACATCAGCATCAAGATCACGATGACTGCTCCTTCTGCCTGCTTCCATGATTTTCGCCTCATTCCATATAAGTTCTGCTTTCCGAAGCTCTACCGAGTACATTATATTTATATATTTTGTTTATCTACCAACAGGAAAATAGAATATAAAGACATTATATTGACACCCCCCGTCTTTAAAAAGACGACAAGTCACGGGTTCGTCACGTGGCCGCGTGAAGGAAGAATGCAAGAGCAGATTAACAACAAAAATAACTTTTTTTTTTGAAGCCCAGTTCGCATTTATTATAATTAAATACTTGACAATCACGGCAAAAAATCAAAATTAAAGATGACAGTTGCACCTACGTGAAATGGAGCAACTATCATAACAAATAAAATGGCGTATGCAAACGCCGTGTAATTTTATATGATTAAAACTAAAATAATTAGATGTGCATGTCAGGCGAGCGAACAAAAATAAGAGACGAAAGAATTTTTTTTGAGGCTTTTCGGCATCAGCCTAAAAGAACTATATCAAGCTGATTTCAAAACATAGCCTTTTAACTGCCAGCAGGTACATGTATGGCGGTACCCAGCACGCCGCGAATTTTACGACAAAAATAAAACCTTCTAAACATATCGTTATTGAAAGTGTAATAAAGTTTATTTATAAAACTTACCAAATAAATGAAGAGCGCGGCAGTCGTGCAGTCATTTATCCGTAATCATAAAATTAATTGTTCATTGTGCATTGTTGATTGTTCATTTAAAACGGCGCGTCTTAAGACGTAATTTTTATGTGAGCGGCGCTCCGTTCACAGAAAATTATGCGTCTTAAGACGCTTTTGGCAGTTAAAGAGACAGAAGACAAAATAACAGGCAATACAATATTGAATAATACATGGATATGTAAATGTAAGTAGGACAAAGTATGATATTTTTTGATGAGTATATGTTTCGATGTTTATGTTCCGATCAGGTCCACCTCTGCTTTAAAGTCAAGATATTGTTCCTCTATTGAATTATTTTTTTTAATAATAAATATAATTTTTAGAATTTCAGAAGTCCATCTGTGTCAAGTCGAAGATTGAAAAATCTTTTCTTTTGAAAATAAAAAGCTGTGATGTTTATTAATTATAATGATTTATTTATTTTAAATTTTATTGAAAACCGTAAATTAACAAATAATATTTCATTTTTATTATAATATTGTATGTCCAACCATGTATCGTGCCTCAACTACGTTCTAGCATAGAACGGTTTGGTTTGAAGTAAAAAAATAACTCGTGTTAAAATATTTTTGCATATTTTTACAAGAAGATAAAAAATAAATAATATATCTAATCACCATGGCAAAATAAAATAAATGTTAAATTATGGATTTAATACAGGAAAGGTTTTATTCTAAGCACATACAGAAGAAATCTGAAAGATGGTGATGTAGAGATCTCATATATGGATTTTATAATGCTTGCAATTATTTTGTATCATGTATCAAATATTTATGTTTAAGATCACAAACTAGTTTTTCATTATTTAACCTAAAGCCTTAAAAAATGCCGTATCTAACTTACTCGTCAACGTTAATATTTTCAAATACCATTATATTTCGCAAATCAGCCGGCGGCTATATCTCAATGGTCAAAGCGTTTGCTTTGCAAGCCAAAGGTCGTGGGTTCGAACCCCGAAGGAGATTGAAAAAAAATGGATTTCTGATCTCTAAAATACCCCCGGTTGGTGTGAATTTGATCCCTCACCCGTAAAATGACAGTCATGGCCTATTAATTAAAATTGGTGTTAGATGAAAGTCGTCCCGTGAATACCACCTATTAACAGTAAATTCCTGTAATAATAAGGATTATGCGTGAATCTCGGGCTGTAGTCTATGAAGTTGGCGGATCAACGCTCCACATGCAGCTCTTAGCCATATGTATCATGGTAAGCGTCATAGAATTCCACAGATGAGACTTCAGAATTACTATCTGTCATCATATCACCATCTGTCGGTATTCTCCTGTGTGTGTTTACATAAAAAAAAAAACATTTTTTTTCTGTTTGAGATTTTTTTGTACAATCAAAGAAGGTTGACATTTAATTTTGATATTGGCAAAACGCACTCAGCGCATAACAGGGCCTGCTAAAATGATATTAAATATTTGCCCGTTGCAATATTTTGAACAGAAAATGCTGTTAAAATAACAATTATGTGCCCATCTCTAATTTTATCTGCAATTAACAATTCAAAACTGAAAAACACCTTAAATAATGACTTTCAACCCCGAACTTGTTCGAATGTTGTGACTATCAACACTAGGTTATGCAAAACCCACCTTGTTTTGAATAATAATGCATGTAAAATCCTACATATGATGTTTGATATTGCTAATTTGTATGCAGACTAATGCACTAAGCTCCTACGTAGCCATTTGTGCCAGAAGCTTATTCACGAAGTATTTCACTTTAGCAAAGGGTTCATAAATAGCTAAAAAATATATGTATGAAGTTAGAAATATTTTTCAATGTTTCATTATTCACTTTGCGATCCATTATAAATTATAAATATTTATTTATTGACTTTGCTTTTTTTTTTCTGAAAGACACACCCCTACCCCCATTCCATTCCTACATAAAATGGGTAAGACCACTTGCAAAGTACTATCGCAGCTCAGAAATCTCTTAATAAGAAAAAGGATTGAGAAAGCCTACGAGTTAGTCGAAACTGCAGTCTCTAATAGAGAACTTATATTACAGTACCATGTAAAAACAAAGTAAGTAAATAAATAATTATAAATATTGTATACAAGCATACAATATACAATAGTATTTCTAACTTCGCAGAGATTTGAATATGAGACAAGTGTAATTGTTTTTGGTGATTGTACATATTCACACCAAAATTAATTTAAAATATAGACATAAACATACGATGTTTGTTGTAAATTTGTATGAGTATCAGTTGTTAAGAGACTAGTCTCATGCAAGTCGAACGTTTTGACTTCCAACTACGCTAGAAAAAATAAATTCATGAATGATTTGCTTTTAAAAGTACATTAGCTTAAATTAACTTCATTAATGGGTTGTAGAAGAGGTCACCGGAATGCTTCATTAAGAAATTCGTTTGAGGTCTCACGCGAGAGTCCATGTAAGCCACTTAACTAATTTTGTCATAACTAAGATTAGTGTTTTTTTCTTTTAGACAAAATGCTGCACGCCACATTATTACATAACGGCAAAAGGCTTTCAAGTACATAAAATCATATTTCAACTCATGTATTTTTTAACAGTACTAAAACTGGCTACATTCCATCTTATATAAATTACCCTTATTATTTCTCAATCATTTGAGTTATGGTATTTTTTTTTAATTTTTATTATTTGTTTAAAAGCATGTATATAAACATATATAAATATATATATATATTTAATTCTATATAAGTAAATTAAAATAAATAAATAAACCTTAGTTTATTTGTTTTAATTTACTTATATAGAGATATTAATTATTTAATTAAATATTTATATATCAACTATAAATATATATATTAAATTTATATATATATATATATATAATGTAAAATTAATTAATATATTATTAATTTTAATATATTTTTTATGTTAATTATCTATCAGATAATAAAAAATTTCGTAAACATGACGATTATTTACATAAATAAAATTAAATAAATGTAATTAATTAATTATTTAGAATAATTATATATTATTTATAATTATAAGTAATAAATTTATATTAATATAAATTATTTTGATATTAGCATATATATATATATATAACACGTACGTATAACAGTATGACATACATACTGTAAGCTGCTATAATGCTAACAGCCTCAAGATTAATTCCATGTTCCTGATTTGTTAAGAGACAAGCTTCAAATTTGATTAAACAACCATTTGAAAGCCATATGGTTCAAATGTAGGGAGCACCGAGTTAAAGAACTTATATCATTTTTTAAAAACATTAATACTACTATGTAATAACTTTGTGCTCCAGCTGAAGAGTATATTTGGAAAAATAATAACCAGATAGGTATAACCTCTCCAATTTTTGAAAAAAATGAGTGAAAATGAAGTTCATATTTGAAAAACATATTAGAACATAAGATGATATATTCAGTAATATAAAAGGTTATCATTTTTTAATCCATCAATAAATACACAGCAAAATTATTATAAGATTATAAAGTTTATGTTTTTTTAACTTATTACTAATCTTCATAGGAGTAAAGTTAGCATTTATATTAAAAGCGATTACTTACGTTATAAAAGTTACTATATTAGAGTATTGAAATAATTTATTGGATTGAAAGTAAAACAGTATATGATTATTTAATCGAGTTTAATCGAGATTAAATGAAGAAAAAACGCCTCTTCATCATATAAAAATTACAAAATTTTAAGTTTGTAGTATAATAGAAAGCTTCATGCTGGGATTTCAGCATTTTCATTTTAAAAATACAAATTTAGGTGAAACAGATCGGAGAGTATTTTTTATTGTCCGCCTCCTAAAAGTTGCCCGCAACTTTTGTTCCCTTGCGACTCTAGGAGAGAAAAGCTCGAGGGATGAACTTAAGGTTAGTTAAGTCCATTTTGGTCGACACTTTAAGAACTACTTTTCTAAGTGGAATAAGTAAATTTACGAAAGTGTAATAAAAAAAAAAAAAAATTATAATACATTGCCGTTTTCATATAAAAATATTTTTTCTTTTATGTTTTCTTTAAACTTCAACGAGATTTTCTATAATTTTGATATTTTTTACCTTACGACTTGTTTTTTTATTCACTTACTTGTATATCTAAATTTTGTGTTTTTTAACTTGCCAGTTATTTTCCCAATTTTCATTATTGATGAGTATTTTACACATAATGAAGGCTTGAATAAGGCTCAGTAATAACTCTACTTGTGTACGAGCAATTATCTAAATTAATAAACTTCTCTACAATAAGCGCGGTTCTCGTTAGATCATCGAACTCAAAGAACATTGCGCGCAAACTAAAACTTGCATGGGTCAACGCTTGTTGTTAACCGCTTATGGTTGTTTGCATTAAGCCGCTCTTCTAGAGCAAAATTTATATGCCTAGAGTGTGTCAGGTTGATTGACCGATGTCCTTTAAATAATCGGACAAAAAAATCATTCAATATGCCTCAGATACTTCAGCTGCCATGTTCTCGGGTTTCTCCCTGAGGTCGTCCCGAATCATATATATTCCCAAGTGGACCTTCTGGTGCACAAATATCTTAGAACGTGGCATGTATAGTGGAAGCTGACAAAACTGAGTGGCAGTAATTTAAGATGACCATATGTTATAAAACTGATATGGTAAGATTATTTATAATGCCGTGGATAAAAAATAACTAAGTATCAAGATTTAACAAATTATGATTTCTGCATAATTTTAAAAATGATCTTGAAACTGTCGCTATCAATTCAGAAATAATAAATATTTGTACAAACAATATATTAAGATTATTAAGACACATTTTTTTTTTTCATTAAAAAAATCTTCGTTTTAAGATATCGTAATTACAGATGCTGTATCATTTTGACCTGTGGCATTAATTAGAGTACCATCTTCCATTCCATATCTGTAACATTTGATCACCACAAATTGCCGCCACTAAGTTCTGTCAGTTACTTATTATCTTTGGCTTGGCCAAAGATATCTCTGCATTCGAAAGTCAACCTGGGAACATATGGTTCCCGAAAACCTCCGAAGCAGAAGCCCGAGGACTTGAAAAGTTAGCAGCTGTAGTAACTGAGGTTTATTTTTGGGTTATTTAATTATATTTTTTAAGGAGATCGGATTTTGAGTTCAATTCAATTTAAACATTTACTTTACAAAAATTACAAATTTTATTCAATACGATCCTTAAATAAGAATCATTAAACAGATGATTCAAATAAATTACTCCTCCAAACGAATTCGTGAACTTTGTCTCTGAACTAAATGTTGTGATTAGCCCGACGCTCTTTTAGCAGAAGATTTTATTTTTTAAAAAATGCTAGCCATATTGAACGTTTTCTTTGACAGTATTAATCGTGCGCCTTTTGTTTATTGCATTTAAACTTTATAAGATGACCGTATTGTTTGCAGTCGTGTAAGTTGTTGACGTCACAGCACCTGCAGCCTTCGCCTTTTTTAATTATTTGTGCAGCCGGGTGGGTGGGGTGCCTGGGTGGGCCGTGGAGCAGGTCACGGTCGCGACCCGCCCACCATGACCTAAAACCGCCCATCCTGCGATGACGACAGCAAAAAGCTTCTTCAGGCAGTACCTCCTGCGTAGGTGACAGATCCAGCGCCAACACCAACACCTTCAGTTTCGATAAGTTTTCCCGCAACATCCATAGCTGTCAACGCTGCCCTCATATCAATATGTAATCTATAAATTCATAAGCTTCCAGGTATAGTATTTAACTTAGTTGATCACCAATATTTATATTTTCTTATAGTATTTAAGTCGCTACGGATACCACCAAGAGTCAAACTCGTCTAAGTGGAATTTAAGCAGTTTTTAGTATGTGTAAGTAGAATTAAACCTAATATTATATATATATATATGTATATATATATATGTATATATATATATATATATATATGTATATATATATATGTTATTAAATTATATCCTTATTGAATATATCAAATTGTACAAAAGTATCACTACAATAAAGCATCAAAAGAACGTCATATACTTTTATGCCACTAAGCTGCTACGTAGCTTTTGGAAGGGTTTTGTAATTTTTATTAGATAACTTGGTGAGTTGGTAAAAATCATCTTTTTCGGAGGTTGTAGAGAATATTAATTAATTAAATAAAAATAAATATTCTATGTGTTATAACGTTGCATATATTACGACAAAAATAGCATTATTTGGCAACTCAACAGCTTTCCATCACTACGATAATAAAAAAAAGCAATATGATGTTGCTTAAGATGAAATTTTTCAATTTTAAAACAAAACTAAAAATCCTTCTACACCTGTTTATTAACTTGTTATTGTATACTTACAATTTTACAAAACAAAACTAAAGTATAAGAATATAAATCAAGTCTTCCGACAAAGGAATAATGCTGCTAGAATGCCGACCAAGAAACGGCAAACTGAGTAGAAACTAGTTATAGACGAACGACATTGTTAGGACTTTAAAAAGGTTTTTATCAGAAGGTTTGACGAGTCATATGAGGTTGAACCTGGGCTGATAATGGTTTTATGAAGTAATTAAATGTATAAAAATATAAAATACTAAGTAATCCAAAAAAAAAATATTCAGAACAAAAAGATCTCGTTGGTTGTCGGATTTGTTTTCATTATTTTTGTAATGATTTCTTGTTTCAGTATCGCAGTTCGAATTTTTTCCGAGACGAAATTTATTTGGCGTATTTTCTTATTATGTCTCACATCCTTGCGATATCAAATTTTAGCCCGAGAGAAAAAAACTTTTATTCAGACTTCTTTGACAAGTTAAATTTTCATCGAATTAGGACAAAGGATCAAAAGTTACACAACCTGAAACATTCTTTCAGCGGGTTTAATAAAAGCCATTTATTGTTTTTATGCGAGAATAAAATGTTTGTTGACTGTAAAAAAAAGTGTCAATTACGTGAAAAAATCAGAAGAGTATGTAATTTATTATATCATTAAGTAGATGTTCAATGAATATTAATTTAAGCAATTATCATGATCCCTGTTATCTCGGCTAAGCCTCTCGTCTTTGATGAAAATAATATACGTTTTGGATGCAAATTACATGATCTAATTAAAAAAAATAAAAAAGACTCAGATATTACAGCCGCTTTTAGCCTTTTTCTTGGAGGGTAATATTTTTACACAGCAGAAATATTTTTTTGTGTTACCTGAATCAATTGATCTTACTCATAAAATAATGTATCCATGCTCGGAGTGTCGCTAAAAGATAGAATCCGAAACGAGGAAATACGCAGAAGAACTCAAGTAGTGGATGCTACCCAACGAATAGGCACAGTCAAGTGGATTTGGGCAGGACATATGTGTCGAAGAGACGACGGTCGATGGGGAAGAAAAGTATTGGAATTGCGCCCAAGAACTGGCCAACGAAGCATTGGCCGACCCTCTGCAAGATGGACTCACGACATAAGAAGAATAGCGGGAGTGACCTGAATGCGGAAGGCGGAGGATCGAAGAGGATGGACACTCATGCGGGAGGCTTACGTTCAACAGTGGACGGATACAGGCTGATGATGATGATGACCTGAATCATTTGGATGTAAGCTGATAATGAATTTTTTTTTTAATAAATGTTTTTTTTATTTTTTATATCTGACTAAAATTTAAATTAAGCGATATTTTTTTTAATACACATGCCAATTCATAGCTAATGCTCGCACATATTTTCTTATAAACCATTTCCGCTCCTCTAACTGGAGCATATAGTAGTCACTAATAGCCGCTATATTGTTCTGACAGCCACTATGATATTCACCTCAACCTTTGTCAACTCCTCTTAACAAAGTTACATCGAATATTATACTTAAAAATTAATATACTTAGAAAAGTAAGTAATTACTAAATGTATGAAAATTTTAAACATTTGGTCAGCAAGACCAGTGGTCGAAGCGAATTTTTGGCTCAGACGCTGACAGTTCAAAGCTCGACCGACTTTTTAAATTTATTTAATTTATTCCATGCTTTATATATACATGCTTCCGGTAGGGTTGAACCATGCATCAAGGACAACAAAATGTCCAGGCCTGGGCGCGTTGGGCTGAACATCCGATCTACCAAAAAAAACACCTTGATTATACAAAGCCAAATATTTCTCTGATATTTCAGCCGTAGTTTAAACAAGTTCTCGAGCTCTTGTTCAGGAGTCTCCTTGGATTCATGTGGTCACCCGGGTGTAAAGATATTCTGGGTCAAAGCATAGACAACCTGAGCTTACAAAACTATAAAAATGTCAATTCTCGCTGTTCATATGCTCCAAATGTTGAGTGGAAACCGTATTTTTTCTTAAAATAAATTATGATAGTTGAGCTTTATGCTCGTCACGTCATTTTGCATCGCTCGTGGTTTGAAACACGGCTAAATACTCTGGAATATAGACATAGTAAATCGATTTATTCATTTTCCACTCGGACTTCCTTCCGTCTCCGCCTGTTGGCTGTTCTGAAATAAGCTGAAGAGCAATAATAATTGCCGCGATCGGATGCGGCGGTGCTTAAGAGGGGCTCTGGCTTCCGAGCGAAGAGCAAACAGTTGTCTGTCAGACCATCAGAGACCCTGGGCGGCCACTTGTTGGGCGAGCGCATGCGCAGGAGCCTACTAACAGCCCACCGCCCACTGGCAACACAGCCTGCCTACCTGCGAGCCTACACAGACAAAAAAATATTTATAAGAGTAGAGAATATGCACATAGCATGGTGTTATATAGTCTAAATAAGTCTTAATAAAGCAATAATATTAAAAAGCTTATGAATAAATGTTGACTGATTGAATAATAAATAATAATAATATACATACTCTGAATATAAACTATAGAGACATCTATCAATATACGATGATAACAATGGTATAAATACATCTTCTAACTCGTGTCAGCTCAGGCAGAGAAATAGTCGAGTGGGCTAGGCGGTATATAAAGACCTGAGCAAAGGTGGTTTCAAGGCCCGCGGTTTCGCATCCCGCTTCTGCCGATATTTTTCTGAATGAATTGATGCGAATAAATAATTTTATGTATAGTATGTATATATTTAATTACAAAATAAAGGCAACTCTTGATCGTCGGGATTGTCATCGGGACGCGTGCACGAGGAGAAAGTCACCAAGCAAGAATCTCTTCAAGAAGCACATTGAAATTTATTTTAGATAAAAGATCTGACAAAAGTCCGGGACAGACAATACCTGTACCTCACATGCCCCGGACGAACTCCGACCGTCGATTCCGAAAACTATCTGCGGTGCACTCCCGAACTATGCCGCCCCATATGACATTGAGCGACTGTCGGATCCAAACAAAATGGCGCCTTCAAGCGCCAAGTGTCAAAGCTACTTAAATCTTAAGCATAGACTAACATTTTTACAGATATGTGTCAGACGAGCGAATAAAAATAAGAGACAAAAAATCATATATCAAGACTTCTTGGAACCAGCAAGGGCTTTATCGAGTTTGTCTATGTACGCTCCCTCAACTGGAGCATATGAACATCACGAGCTGCTGCCATAAAGTTCTTTCAGTTGGCTTTGTTCTTGACTCATTCCATATCAGCTTCGCCTCCCATAGCTCCACCGAGTACATTCTGTATATAGTTTCCGACAGCCTTCCAGGAATGCAAGAGCCTGGGATCTTGAATAAAAGGAAGCCACAATTAATTCTCTCTTGCGGCATTCGTAGCCAAGTGTACATTCACCTCTAAACGCCCTTTAGTATAAAAGGCTTCCTCGTCCGCTTTCTCACCTCGTCATTCATCACGAAGTCAAACCATCGCACTCTCAGTATTTTACGTAGACATCTGTTTTCGAAACCCATTATCCGGTTGCATTGGAGTTTGGTGAGATGTCAAGGTTCACAGCCGTAAAGAAGAATGAAGCAAGCGCCTATAGGTGGCGTTTTGTTTTAATTGAGTAAATATGCGAGTCCCAGATATTGCGCATGGAATTGAAAGATGCTCCAGCATTCCTAAAACGTTAAGCGAGCTCCTTCTGCAAGCCACCGCTTTTAGTGACCTGTACACCAAGATATCTGAAACTCTCTGCCGACATACTTGTGGTGTTAAATAAGGAGTTAATCCATTAGTTCTTATTGAACTTAATCATATAGAAATGATAAAGAATTTCATATGTCAGGTATAAAACGTGTGCGAGGGATATCAATTAATAAAGTTCTTAAGAGCAGCCATCACGATAAAAGCGATAAAAAAATCTTTAAAATATTACACATCGAGTGTTTATCATATGAACTTACTGTATTTTATTTAATTTAAACCCAAATTGGCTACCATATAAAAGATCTTACAAAATCGGAAAATATGTGTTAGTAGTTTATTAGTTTACGGCCAAACAACGACATTCTGAAAACAGGATACTTAGTATTATATACCAAAAAATACTCTACATAACAATTGGTTCATAAACAAAATATATAAAAAACCAAAATCTATCAATTACCTTTACGTTATATCACGTTATCATACTTACTTTGTGTGTAACTGTGTAATTGTAACTTTGTGTTTAAATTAATTAACGTTATAAAACGTTAATAACCTTAACGTTTTATCAATTATTATTAATGACAATCAGAAACAAAACGGCAAACGAGAGAAATTTTACAAAATATAGTATTTGGTTTATGTATCAATTTTTGAATATTTATATAATCTTTTACATTCATATCTAAGTAATAATAATGTAACTAAAATATATTTTTGACTTAAAAAATAAACAGTGTTCTTATTTGCCACAATGGATCGAATATTTTTGCAGAGTAACTCAGCACAGTTTTCTCTATGTCTCGATTCCCATAATAGTCTACATGAGATAGCCCATGGGCGTGCGCACGAGGTGAGGTCAGGTACTTGGAAAACAGCAAAGGAAAAATTCCTATTATTAATTATAATAACCGACAAACATTGTTTTACAATTACACGTGGGCCTCCGCATTGTTCACTTCCGATTCAGACAAGAACAACTACAAACTAATTTATAAATGGAAACTGAAAATTAGAAATTTACCGCTTAATAAAAAATTGACATTTTATTATAAGCTTTAGAGGTATTCGGGATGTTTATTATCAACATTAGAGGCTCAACGAGGCGACGTAAGTAGACAAATAGTCTTCACGTTGGACTTCAACTATACATGGTGAACAATAGCATGTTTTCAAATCCCCGCGTCCATCGTGTATTTTTCCGTTTCACTCATGAGATACAAGTCATATAAGAATGTTTTTGCTATGAATTTACACGTGCTTGAAATATGTTTTTAGGGATTCATTGTTTTATGCATTTAAAACATTAAATACATTATGCCTCAAATACCTGAAGCAGCTTAATAAAAATAACCATTACCAAGTTGTGTGTCGTTTTTTCATCAATTGACTAGAGAAAAATAAACGATTGACGTTATGATTCGAGAAAAAAGACCACATACGCATGTCAAGTTCACGAAACGCCACGTCAACAACTAAGCTAATTTTCTCACCTTGTCAATAAATAAATATTTATTTTAGATATTGTTATACTCGTACATTACACATATTATAAATTTTATTCATATTATATATATGCACTGGTTTTCGAGATGTGAAACATAGATAAATTTAAATATTACATTATATCAAACCTATTTTTCGATATAATTATAACTTAAATATTTTATAAGTTGCTCGTTAATATACGAGTGTACACTTAAACTTAATTAATATATTGTAAGAATATTTAATACGAGTACTTAAATAACAAATTAAGGTAAGTGTTACGTGAATCAATGTTCTAATCTAATAGAAAAAATTCCCAGAGGAAATAAGGATAGCAGTCCAGATGTATAATGAATATTAAGCCTTTCATTACGGCTCGGTTTGAATACAAATTATACAGTCAATTATTGAACTATTTATATTTAGTATTTGAAACATAAATGTACTTATTTGGTCTATTTTCATATATCACATTGGTTCTTGTATCCTTTAGCTATCAGATGATGCATAAAAACCTATTCTAAGAAATTAGCAAAACGATATATCTCGTCAACTGATGTCAACGGTCGGGGAATCTTATGACGGCATATACCGACAATCGATGCGAAAGGACTAAATTCTCTCACTGGAAAATCGAGAAAAACAGTTATTGAATTTGCAGTCACAAAGTTCACATTTTCAACAAAACTGAATACCTAAAAAAAAATACAATATTATCCATCAAAATATAATTTTAAAACACAGCAAAAGCAAATGGTTCCCTCCTTGATACATGACACGTTCTGTTATAATAAGTTAAACCGTAAAAAATGGCAAATAAAAAAGAATGCCTTTGATGTCTCATCATTTCTAACTGAGTTATCTTGTATGGAAATTTTATGTAGCACAATACATTGGCTTTATTCAACGCTGTGTTGTAACAAGGAGCCGATGATATTTTTTTCGTGTCTTGCGTTTCCGAACCGGCACTCAGGTTTTATTTTACAATTTACATGTTGTTCCCAGGCAAATAATGTTATTAACATGATACTTTTTCATACACCTACGACAATACTACCTTAAAATAGCGTACCAAACTCCATATAATCATAACCATCGTTGATGAAAAAATGGTAGTATGGATTTTTTCTTTACACATTTTTGAATTATTTAACTGTTATTCTTTTATCAATCAGATATCATTATATATAATCATTGCCGTTCTGGAGGGTCTTTTATTAGAATTCTAAAACTTAGCTTTTGTAATCACGTATTCTCGTATCGTAGATTTAGATCACCCATTCCTCAGTTTAATACTTCAACAATAATTGAAAAAATATTTGTGATCTAGGAGGGTTATTCGTAAAATAAGGTACCCATGGCGCTACAGTCCTGAAAAGCAGTTATGGTGGATCCCGTGATTCTGTAGTGTACCTTGGTTCCTCCACTCCAAATCCCTTCCCTAGCGAGCTGCCTGCTCAGCTCAGTCTTGGCTTGGCAGCCGTAAGTGATGGATCTCCCCCTCGCTTCACCGCCAGGTGTGAGCTACGCTCCTGTCTGTAAAAAACATTGCGCCTGTAGAAATCCATTCCCAACTGTACGAATCTATGGAAATGAAAGGTTGTATGGAATGTAGTATTGAACTACACTGTAGTATTGCACTGTAGTATGCACAATTGAAATTTCAATTGTACATTTAGCAATGTCATGACCTTCAAATATATGCGATAAATGTTTTTTTATTTGGTAAATCATTTAATATTAAGTAGCTATTCTCTAAATTTATGAAAATGTGATTTAAAGCTAATGTTCTAATGAACAGAATGTGATTCACTTTCGCGATATTTTGTGTCACAAATTATTTGGCTGTTATTTTATTTCCCTTTAAAAATATATAAAAATAATTACCTCCAAGAGTAGATAATTTAACAGGTAGCATACAAAACGTTAAATAGCAGAAAAAAATTAAAACCAAATAAATAATTCAAATATGCCTGCCTTTATTGTTAAACTACAACCAAGGTGGTACTCACAGGACGACTTTTAGCTACCGACAAAAAAATGTAAGTCTACACACATTAATATTATTATTTAAATAGTATCTATTTTCATTGTTGTTAAAAATAAACATGTGGAAAATTCATTAAAAATGATAACTTCAATTATCATTTGATTTCCCCTCGGAATAATCTATTAAATTGTCTGAACAATGAATAATCTAGAGACGACTGGATGTAAATTTTTACTTATATTTAAAATAGTAAAAACATCAACTAAAAATTTTATTTTTAAATGGATTCACGTTGTTATTTCTATTCGAGATAGACTTATTTGCATTTACATGTATTCCATTACAACTTGGATACATGCAACAATGACATAGCCAATAAAACGATTCTCGCTTCATTGGCTCTAGAATAAAGGCTGCTCAGTCTGAATCTTTGGTTTTACATACAAAGTCAAAAGTAATACTCTTTTTTATACAAATTACATATTTAAAGACTTTAAATTACAGCTGCATTGACACTTTTAAGGCTTTGCTAAGGTTTATCAAAGTCGTCATTTTGTATTCCTCGTTCCAATTCATCATAACACGTGTAACTCTACCTACGTATAAACATTATTCTCGGTAACTTACAGAGCGAGAATCCAGAGGCATGAAATGTAGGCAGAACAGCTGTATTATTTTTAAAATGTGGAAACGTTTGTAATTCAGGTTTTTAAAAATACAAGTTATAATTTAAGGCTTTTGAGACCATTTTAACCTATGGGAAAGCTCAATTTGATCAGCGACATTCGGTGTACTAGGGCAGTAAACTCCGCATCTAATATTTTACTTTAATAACCCATTCGCTGCGTATGAGAACTATAGCTGTCATAAGCTCTACACTGAATTCGTAGCATCATATTACAGCATTATTCTACTGTTGTGATATTCAAAATTAACTAAGTAAATAAGTGAATATAAAATAAATTGTACTTCAGTCAAAAACTATATGCTGATATCCTCCTCTCTGAATTGATATCGAATTACTGGATATCAGGATGAAGGAGCAGATTGACAATACAAATAACTTGTTTTTTAAGAACAATTTGCGTTTATTTTAAATAAAAGACTTGATTGCGAGTCAATTGACAACTCCTGACACTGTTACGTTTAGCGCCCCAAGACGGTTGCGGCAAAACAGGAAATTAAAGATGACAGTTACTCCAACATGAAATGCAGCAACTGTCTTAACAAGTGAAATGACGTATGCAAACACCGTGTATTATAATATAATTAAAAGTAACATTATTATATATGCATGTCAGGTGAGCTAACATAAATAAGAGACAGAAGATCGTTTTTCGAAACTTTACGGCGGGGGTCATCAACCTTTTTATGCCTAGCGCCCACTTTTGCCTATTTTTCGTGGTAAAATTTCCCTACCGCCCACCAACCTTGCTATATATCAATTCAGTATATGGGTGGAAAAAAATCTAGAAGGAATGTAGGAGATTTGAAAATCTACAAAAATCGCCCACCGCCCACCACGGAAGCCCGTATCGCCCACTAGTGGGCGGTACGGACCAGGTTGACGACCCTTGCTTTACGGCATCAGCCTAAAAGTACTATATCAAGCTGATATCAATGCAATATCTGATATGTTTGTGTACTATAAAATATATTACAGTCTATATTAATCACCTAAAAATCAATTAACAAATCCACTAAAAAGTCACCGCATTTTAAAAATACATCAAACTAGCACCAGTGCAACAAAAATATACTCGTATAGCTTATAGCAGCGGTAAACAAGTGCGCCGATGAAACATACGCGTTGGAGATGGCGTTAATGTTTAATGTGTCATAAAGTATGCTTTTTATTTTCTTTTAAATCGATAAATGTTAACCAGAGAAAGCGCGATGAAAAAATAAAACAAAAGGCAGGGTAATGTTGAATAATAGGATAATGGTGCTGCGATAAAAATAGTCTGGGTTGTTAAGGCTCGCCTGCAAGAGCCCGCTCCCACCGCCGCGCCCTGCCACCTGGTTCTATTGATCTACCTGCAGCGCCAACAATAAGCGAACAGGCCCGCGAGGGAAAACATATTATTTCTAGGCATCTAATCACGATCCAGCCGCACACTGTATACTGTACATCCGATACAATAAAAAGCCGACCGAAATCCTGTTGCACACCTTTCCGAGCCATTTTAAAAAGCTTTTACAACTCAATTTATCGTATGAAATAACAAAGACGCTTTCGAAGCTAGACACTAGCGCACCTCGATCCTTCTCTTACATTGTTTTCTTCTTTTTTGATGGCATTATTTTCCTGGATCTCTGTGATCTTTGACAGGCGTCATCTTCTTTTCGTTATATGCACTATGTTTCTTTTATAATTATATTTTAAAATATACTTTTGTACAACTTGGAACTACACTTATTTTATGTAAACATGAGAATTACCGACGGATGTAACTAGAGAAAACTCATATCTAAATTCTACGATACTTGTCATTTATTCCTCGCATTGAGTATGACTAAGCATTGCATGTGTAGTCTTGATAATGAAACTATTTTAAAGCAACAATTTCGAAACGAGTACATGAACTGAGTTTCTAATCAAAGACACGTTTTGATTTTGTGCTCAAGCTTAAAAAGAGGCTTTGATTTTTTTATTCTTATAATGTATTTCATTAAACCAGACTATGAATAATTCAGTTTTATTTGATTTACTCATTGGTTACCTCGTTCTCCTCGCAATATCTTGTACAATGTATATCGCAATTCTATCAGAATACATTGTTCTATGTACAATTTCATTCGCATTTTCTCCAAGAATGGAATCAAAGGACTTAGTTTAAAGGCATAAAAGAAATCTTGAAGGTGATCGCACTTAATTTATGTGTTATTTGAAAAATATTAATAGTAACGATACCTTAACTCTACAAATTGTATTGAACTACCAATGACATTCAATAAATAATTAAACACAAAAGTTTTTGAAGTGACTAACTGTGAATATATGGATATTTACAGGGTGTTTCAGCTTCTTGTTTCATTAGACAGTTACATTTATAATAAGACCAAAGTATATATTTTATTTTAAAATAATGATGGACTTATATTTCTTCAAGCAACTTTTAATATTTGATACGTCGATATAAAACAGAAGGATTTTCCAAGTATGTCTTTAATACAATTGGTTGAGTTTAAAATACTTCCTCAAACAGAGTGAATATTTTCAAATAGAGTTGTATTAAATACCAAGAATATTAACAATTAATTGATAATAATTCCGAGAAGCTCGGATGTAAGAACAGTAAAATAGATTTTATTACAGCCATCATTCAATCACTCCATTTTCAGTAAAATAAAATATTTTCTTATATATGAAAATTTCATCGATAAAGTATCTCAGAAAAATGACAAGTTGATTAGTCCATTTTTCAATTTATTTTACAGGATATTCTGAATTTTGTTCCTTGTTATTTTTATTACTCGTACATTAGAGAGTAAACTTTTTCGATTTAACTAGAAATTGGTATTTGAATATTTTTTCATTGAAATAGTTTCCCAAATAAATGAAAAATACGATATTGTAGAGGAATCGTCGTAATACCTTTCATGTTCTTATCATATTTATATTGTTTTTTTTTACATCTAAAAATCCTTTTTTTTTATTGTACCAAAATAGATTCCCCTTCTCAATATTTGTATTACTCTTTTCATACACTCAGCTAATTTTAACATTTTTATTATTGTTAACTTTCAACTGATATCTTTCAATTATCGTGGGGGTATTATAACCTTTATTTATTTTATGTGAAGGTATTTTAATATGTTTTGCCATCGCGAGAACACTTTAATTAAATAATAAAAATATTGTAACAGTAAATAAAAGTAAAAAAATATATATAGTTCTTAAATATTTTGTGTCTATATATATCACTGACCATTTTTATATTTCACTTGTTATTTTTTTATGGCATCGAATTTCATTCAATTAACGGGCTGTAATTATTTGGTAAGCGGTCAGTAATCATTTCAAAAAATAATCAATCGGCAGTAGAAAAATAATAAATTGGCAGGAAATAATTAATAATAGGTCAAGATAATATTAGGTTACGTTTCAGTTTTATGGGCTAACTATTTATTCGTTTTGCTTAAATTTTTAATATTATTGAATATATTACTGTCATTTTAAATTTTATAACTGACCACATTCATACTGACACATTGGATACTGCCATTTTATTTAGTCTACTGCAAATTAATTTTATTTACTGCCAATTGATTTAACTAAGTGCGAAAACGGTGAATTAGTTATTTTTCATTATCACGATCGAAGAGATAAAATGCTGATCAAAGTCATTATTATAAGCTTAAAAATTGTCCAACTCTCTTGTCTTATATGTTCTTTTTTGATATTTAAAAATTTAATCATTTCATACACTTTCATCAGCGTTCCTAAACAAACTACGTAATACGCCCACACAACCCTACGTCCTCCAATTTAAAGATCACGTTGCTATATAAACTCACATAGAAACGTATCTAACTTCATATACATATACTATACTTAAAAATTCTTAAACGAGTCAAATCATTCAGAAAAAATATCGGCGGAAGCGGTATGCGAACCGCGGACCTTAGGAACCACCATTTTGCCCAGGTAATTATACCGCTCGGCCACCGGCCAATTTCTTCCACCTGAGATGTCTCGTCTCTGATCTTCTATATAAGTTATCATCGTATAATAGATGTCGCTATAGTATATATTCAACGTATGTATATTTTTATTTATATACTTATTATTCAATCAGAATGCATTTATTCACAAGCATACCGCTTCCGCCGATATTTTTTCTGAATGATTTGACTCGTTTAAGGATTTTTAAGAATAGTATATGTTTATTTAATTGCTTATAATATTGTAATATAGTCAATGATCTATAAAAGTAGATTAGAATATTGAAATAATAAAATAATATTCTAATAAATAATTCAAAATATCCGTATCTAACTTCATACTCTATCATTATTTTCGTACTTTGCTTCGTGTAAAATACCATGAAATAATGTATAAAAAGTAAACATTTTACATTACGTCAGACAAAATAAGTCTTCTCATATTTAATATTTGGGAGTTACTTCAGTTATGTGGGCAACTTCCGCTTTACCTGTAAGTATATTTTATATATCCGTATTTGAAAGGAAATTAATTATCAAGACATCATAAAACATCACAGAGATTGCGGAACTAGAAATATTTTGTCAAACGGATTTTTGCAATAAGCAATTGACATTTAACACATCACAAAAGATATAACAGATTTTTTTTGTGATATACAAACAAATTTATAACTAACATCATTCTATAGAATTTGAAAGAATGATGATAAAAAATACGTTTGTTTTATCAATTAATTTGAAAACAATAAACGGTGAACGCATAGATTCAAACCAACCTTTTCAATCTAATTATTGTTTTCGTCGATCTTTTGACGTCGAGCTTTCTGCGATCCAAACAACCCGTCACATCCGACCCTGAAAATGAGACAATCCAGCTCTGGCAACAAGTCGCATCAGAGGATTTCATTGCTCCAAAGGATGGCCTCCCAACTGGCAAAAATCTTGACTGGTGGACCTGGAAATCCTTGAACATATTAAGAACCGGAGTTGGTAGAACAAAGGACAACCTCGAGTGGTGGGGAATTCTTCGGCAGGGAGAGACACTATTGTGCGACTGCGGAGACCTGAAGACCACCTCACACCTAAGATCCTGCCCCATGTGCCCAACAAGCTGCACACCTCAAGACCTAATGCTAGGCAACACACAGGCTATCGATGTTGGCAGATACTGGGCAGAAATAATTTGACGTCGCTGACACGAGGAAGAAGAAGACTCTAATTATTCAGCCAATATCTCCACCTCAAGTCATGAAATTAAGAAATATTATACGATGTACAGATTTATAAATGTACCTTTTATTGTACATTTAAATTAATACTTGTATTAAATATAAACTTTATTTAGAAATAGGTACGTTTATGTACAATACAAATACGCACCCAAAGTGTCTTTAGAGATATGTAAAGTCGATTGCCGCATCAAAAAATAAAGGCGCATTGTATTTAAATGATGTTTGTAAAAAATCCAATGATATAGCTCCTATAAAAAATCATGGCATTTATCATAAAAAATTTGAAAGTGTATACGCTTTAATATTGGAGCATATATCCACTACACACTATTGCTAAATACTGCTCATTTCTATCGCTGGATACAAAAAGTTCCCCAATAATAAATGTTACTGTGAAATTGATACAACCTTGCTTAAAAAATATATAATTAATGAATTATATTTTCTGTAGTTCCTTTAATCTTATGTACGTATATATTTTTAATAAAAAACACAAGCTTTCCCTAAAAAACGTTGCTACTTAACATACGTAAAATACGTATTTTTTATTTGAATCGTCATCATTTCATTTCCGCTTCCTGTTAAGGGCATGTGGTTGTCAAAAATTTCCTCTTTAATAAAGCTCATTCCTCACAACATAAACCAGTCAAACATCTTTATTTCATGTAGATTAAACAATCTAATTTTAAAGTTTTAATAAATATCTATAAAAATATTTAAAAACGTTTACTAATCAAATAGCATGATTTTAAAATTTTATGTATGCTTGAAGATTGTGGTTATCCATCGAGAACATATTTTTAATCATTTGCTTTTATACGAGTATGTATGGAGTTTTTATTCGTTAAAATGTTCAATATTTGTTTCCTCAAATGAAATAATATATGAGTACACCGAAGTATTTTTACCCACGCATTTCCCTATCTAGTATTTAATTATTTTTTGTGTGCAAACTCTGAAAAAAGATATCAGGTTTTGTTTGATATTCGTAATTACCGATAGACATAAATGTCACGTTATATACACAAAGAGAAAGCTTTCGTAAGAGACGATAACACCGAAACTTCCAAATGACCCAATCCTCCACTAACGAGCTTTATTTAATAAACTCAAATAACCTTTCCACAAAGGGACATTAAACAAGGTACTCATGGGTTTTGTGAATGAAATTTCTAACTAATTTTATTTTTACAATCCTCCACAACAGTGGAACTTAACCGGTCTTGTACATCGATTTTACTTGTCGTGAATATTTATTTCTTCAAATAGTATTGATTTTTCCAGCATAAATTATGATATTCATACATTTATTCATTCAATAACTAGGTAAAATTATGTTTATCAATTAATCAGTAACACAGTTATTTTGCATTTTTTGTAATTTAATGAGTTATCATAATACGTATAAGTACGGTCTTAATAAATTTATGGTGATAAATTCATTAATGTAAGTTTCCCACTCGTAGATTTTTAACATATTTATTATATTACAAAAAAAAAATGTTATTTTTTATTAAATATGTGCAATAATACATACAGAATACAGTTTTTCATTAAAAATCATATGTTAACTTAATAGGATCGTAATTTAACTATCAATGCAATTTATTCAGAAAATTCCCAATGAACTTCTTACAAGAAAATAATAGAGATTAATAATTGGGATGGGCAGCATTTAAAAAACTTACATTTTAACGCTAAAATTCCGCAATGTCTTAAAATTAAGGCGTTTAAGAAATGCATTCTTCCAGTATTAACTAACCTATTAACCGGTGCAGAGACGTGAAATCTAACAGCAAGTCTTACCCATAAAATAAAGTTCACCTAACGTGCTATGGAGAGATCCATGTTCAGAGAATCTGTAAAAGATAGAATCTGAAACCAGGATACCCAAAGAAGAACTCAAGTAGTGGAGGCTACCCAACGAAAAGGCACCCTCAAGTGACAGGACATATCTGTCGAAAAGATGAAGGTCGACGGGGAAGAAAAGTGTTAGAGTGACACCCATAAACTGACAAACGAAACGTTGGCCTACCCTCTTCGAGATGCACTAATGACACCAGATGAAAAGCGGAAATGGCCTGGATGGCGGGATACCTAAATTCAAACCGAGCAGACGTCTTGTCATCCTACCTACAGGATGGCCCGTAGTTGCGATTGTGTTATCGTGCAAATACATCGTCGCTTAGACGATCACCGCTTACTGCTGGAGCGGCTCCTAAAGGCTGTTGGATGCGGGAAGGAGGATACACCGACGTCCGTTGGTGTGGACTCTCCACCCAAGTCTGCCGTCTTCCCGCAGAAGGCGCTTGCCTAGGAAGTGCAAGGAGATTCCGGCTACCTTCGCGGAAATTGCTTCCAGTCCTCGCCAAGTTTCACTCGACTGTGACAGCAGAGACTTCGAACCTGCTGTCGGTGAAGCCGTTACTTCAAGTGAGGCTTCGAAAGAAAAGGAATCCTTGGAGTGTGCTATGCAAGGAGCCCCTGCTGTTCTGAGTAGGGCTCCCAAGAAGGTCCTCCAGCTCGTGGTTCGAGGAACTGGAGGCCCGGAATGCTCTCTCCATGGATTTTCTCTCTCTCCCACGAGCAGTCTTTTCGAGGAAGTTTACCGCTCGGATATATGAGTCGCGCCTTTTCTGATGGGGAAAGGCGTTCAGCACGTCGGGTGATCCGCGGTTTTGCAGCTCCTTCGAAGAAGGTTGCCGGAGTGAAGATGGCGTATCTTCACGCCAAGGGTCTTCACCCGGATACAACAGCTGATGACTTGCAGAGCTTCTTGGCAGCGACCGCTGCATTAAATCCCTCTTGGATGACCATCAGGAGGATTATCAGTAGACGGACGCTGTCAACT
Organism: Glossosoma conforme; assembly: GCA_022606575.1. Classification (NCBI taxonomy): domain Eukaryota; kingdom Metazoa; phylum Arthropoda; class Insecta; order Trichoptera; family Glossosomatidae; genus Glossosoma; species Glossosoma conforme. The sequence continues at coordinate 379,530 of JAGTXR010000101.1, read as the reverse complement.
TCTTTCAAAGTCGGGGTCATCGCGACTTCGCTTGAGTCTCTCATGGAGCCTAAAGTGTGGCCTGAAAAGACCATCGTTCAACCTTGGATACGCGTAAGACGAAAGAATCGCAGTGAACAGTGGTTGAAACCAGCTTAAGTGAAGATATTGACATATTTGGTGTAATATTAATTCGGATTCAGTGCTGGCGTTGATAGATGCAAAATAACGTTATGAAATACTTTAAAAATGTATATGTTTACTAGTTATATTATGAAATTTTCACCTGCGGTTCATTCTTGTTTTTCTCATGGACTGTTTTGTTACTCAATTGTTTTTATTTGAATGTGTTCTCTGGTCTCAAAAATGTTCAAATTCACTGACCCACAGAAACACCTACAAGTTGAGAGTCTAAAAAAAGACTCCGCAAGAAGAAATAAGCTACATAAATTTTAATTGGAAACGGCGTAAAAGATTCAAGATTTTCCTTAGTGTAAAATTTGAATAACAATAATTGTACAAAGTTGCACTTCATTTTTTTTCCATTTGCGAACAAAAATACATTAAATACACTTTTTCTTTTTGCGTTCTTCACAAAACGATTGCTCTTTCCCTACTTTATTAGATTACTCGGCGTCTTAAAGACAAAATAAAGAAATTATAAATCTCTTTTAAGTTTCTGGAGATTATTCCTTTGTCGCTTATTCACTTATCTCAATATTTTTCATATTTTTAAAATTCCTGAAAGCAAACAAAAATAAGAGAACATTAAGCGCAACATTTAAAATTCAATGAATACCTACAATAAAACTAATTAAATTGATGATTTATTATACTTGATTATTTTTGCTTAATTTTTAGTGAAAAAAAAAAATCAAGTAAATATATATTAGACAGGCGCATACAACTGGGATGGGTAGCATTTGGAAAACTAATATACATTTTCAAAGCGAAAATTCCGCAATGTCTTAAAACTAAGGCTTTTAACCAATGCTTCCTCCCAGTATTAACATAAGGCGCAGAGACTTGGAATCTAACAGCAAGTCTTACCCATAAAATAAAGGTCACCCAGCGTGCTATGGAGAGATCCATGCTAAGAGTGTCACTAAAAGATAGAATCCCAAACGGGGATATCCGCAGAAGAACTCAAGTAGTGGATACTACCTAATATTGGCAATGGGCAGAACATATTTGTCGAAGAGACGACGGTCGATGGGAAAGAAAAATATTGGAATGGCGTCCAAGAACTGGCAAACGAAGCATTGTCCGACCCCCTGCAAGATGGACTAACGACATAAGAAGAATAGCAGGAGTGACCTGGATGCGGAAGACACACCCCTACCCCCTCTCCTAAAAAATGAGTTCGACAACTTATGAAGTACTATTCAGCTCAGTTGTCTCTTGACAAGTGATGGATTGAGGAAGGCCACAAGTTAGTCGAAACTCGACTCTCCTAAACAGAGAACATATATTACGTGATCCATGTAAAAACAAGGTAAATAAATAAATATTTATAACATGTATCTATGTTTCTTTTCTTCAGGATATTGTAAATATTGACTTATATATGTGTTATCGTCGTGTTCCTGAAACTATTTTCAATTCACAACAAATACTGTGTTCAAGCATCACCCGGTTGTTTTTTTTGACCTCTAGCATTTCTTTTATCTTTAATTTAGAAACATATTCAAATCACGTATTACCATATTTCATTAGAACCTCCATCCCTCACTACATCATCATGTGTTTGTATATTATCTAAATATTTGTTTACAAGACAAAATATTATAATAATCCAATATGCAGCATCACCAAGCAATTTAGAGTATATGGAGATTCTATGTAGCTTTGATATGAGAGCACATTATATAGAATTAAACATTAAGTATGGTTAGCTATATTTAGAGTCAAGAGTCAGGTAAAGTCAGAGACAAATATTTAAGCCTAACATTACTTCAATGTTAATGGCAAACACATCCGGAGTAATTATCTTCTAAACCTAATTATGAATAGAAGCATCAAAACGGGTTAATCACCCTACATCCTTATTGTTTTTTTTTAAATTGCTTAAGTCACTTTAATGTAAATTTAAGCATATAAGGCTTAAAAACTATACATTCTTCTTTTTATTCTGATTACTTTTCTTAGAAAATCTTTGAATAAAAATATAATATTGTATTCGATAACGTGATGTGGACGGAACTTAAAATTGTTGGAATTAGATTAGAAAAAAAACTAAAATTGTTTCAGTATTAAACCATTTTATAGGTACCCATATGATTACCTTCGTAGGGCATTGGAGATAAAAGATTTCATTTAATGCACTTTTTATGATATGGAACATTCAATGTTAAAACTTAAATTGTCGGATATCAATTGATGTTTATACAATAAAAGCAACATTGGGCGCGGAACGTTAATGGATATGTAACCAAAAAAAACGCCTTTAAACACTCGGATCCCTTATCAACATTTTCTTCAAGCCCTTGAGATCTCGCCTTAAACAGCATTAAGAACCATACATAGTACGATTCGATAAAAATGATGTATTGAGTTTTCAAATGGTACTGGTGTTGAAAGTATAGCAGTGGTGTATCGGTGCAACAGGGATCAACTGAGAAGGTTTAAAACAACATTGGCAACTTCGATAACAATATCTAAAAGTAACACAAATTAAAAAATATGTAGCGGACTTTTGTTTTGTTGGTCTTGTCTATTAATGATTGCTTTGTATGTCCCATAGATTTCATTAGAATATCCATCACCAGAGGTCATTTCAAATACTATTGTACCTATCAAGGTAAGAGTTGAGCAGGCTCTATATAAGGAGACGACCATATGGACCAGATCTCTTTTACTTCTTGGCCGCGACCGTCTCTGCAACCTTGTCAATCACTCAGCCGCCCGCCGGAGACGCCACTGTGTTATGTTCGCAATCTACGACCGACAAAGCTACAACTACTTACTTGTACCTATCAGTATTCAAAAAATGACTTCTATAACTTGCTAATAAATAGAATCTCTCGTTAATTAATTCAACTAAAATCTAATGTAAATATTCTGCTTATTCTTCAACCTTCAATACTGTTTATATATTAAACTAACTTATTTACTGTCATTAAATTCCCCTTGACATTATAACATATTTTTATTTATTTTCTTTCTATGTTCGGAATGTCATGTATTTCCATTTATCACTTCCTAACATGCAAAAGAATTCATTCTCAGCAATCCACAGATTACAACACTTCCACAAACACCAAACATTCCGACAAATATATCTTACGAATTAGAGGCCATTACATACAAAATACACTGGTATTTAGTTTCAATCAAAGAAAGTAGATACTAACATTCGATGCCTACAAGTTCATCAATTACTTTATATTGTTACATATTTGATTACCTCAAACACACCCAAGAATATGTAATCAATAAAATATGTTACGCAACTGACATTGTTAGCTATTTCAGAAGTCTGATCTTGCTTCTGTACCTTAACGAGCCCTACAATTACAATATTGGATGAGATACCAAATAAATTATTCTTCTAATTACGTCAAAGGATTTGAATATTTTCAAATCATTAATTGACTCATCAACAATGTGCTGAAAATAGTCGAACATTATTTATTTATTTAACCCTTTCGTGTGAAATTTACGGCGTGAATTTTTCAAACCATTCTTTTCTTTAAAACTAGTATTTGAAGCATAAATGTACTAATCTGACCTATTTTCATATATCACATTGGTTCTTCTTACCTTTAGCTATCAGATGATGCATGAAAAACTATTATATTTAAAAAGCATTCATTATGTAACTCCATACATGTGGTGGCATAGACACATGTGGTTTGCAGAAAAATTACTCCTGTGACGAAACCTAACAATATTTATTTGTATGCTTTACAGATTCCTGTAAAGAATACATGTAGGTTGATAAAGGGAATGACTGCACTTACAATTTCCTACCGTAGATGTCACAATGAGTACTAAAAGTAGCAAAACGATATATCACGTCAACTGATGTCAACGGTCGGGGAATCTTTGACGGCATATGCCGACAACCGATGCGAAATGGTTAAATATTAGGTTGATCATTGATGATATAATATTTTTTGTTGTTGTGTAAACACAAGAACTATATACTCTTTAGCAGGGTTGTCAAACTCAAAAGGCACCAAGGGCCGCATAAGAAATTATGAGTTCGCCGGCGGGCCACATCAAAAAAAGTTAGAATCAAAACATTTTGTATTATATTTTAATAATTTGCATACTTACTACAGCGGCTACATTAACCTTTTGCCTCGTAACAATAATACTCTGGATATACAATATGTAAATATATTTTAAATCTAATGTACCCTCGAATATAATACACCGATTTCATAAAAAACGTATTATCAACATATTCATGATTAAAATTCCACTGTGTGGCTTTACCTTACTGGAGACTCTGCTTCAATGATATTTATGATTAAGTTGTATAAAGTGTTCATAAACACTTATAAAACACACATTTTTCAGTTGCTTACACACTTAGAGATTATGTCATTACACAAAAAAATTATCGTTATTGAAAATAATAATGGGTCCGCCATCTAACGTTTTTTTTTCAACTAGTGCTTATTTTGTGAATGGTAACACTTAGCTCATGTCTGATTTGACAGATAATTATTTTTATCCTTCCGCTGAATGAATATGGTTGTGTATATGCTTGAACAACGCTGAAAAATATTGCGACATTACTTTGAAAATCAGGCCATTTTTCTTCGAAAATGAGCAAGGAGTGGCCGTTACAGTCAATGGCGATCGTCATCGGGCCATTTTTGTTCACAAAAATTAAAGAGGAGGATATTGGCAACATTTGGTTTCAACAAGACGGCGTTACGTGCCACACAGCCGAAGCTACACTCGATGTTTTGCGCCCCATTTTCAAAAAAAAAAAAAGTTGGCGGACCCTTTACAAAAAAATGTCACAATAATGATGTTCTCACAGAAACTATCAATAATTCATATGTTTCACATCCAATCAATTATTATTGAAAATCAAATTGTTTTTAGTCAATCTATTAAATAATTGCAGGGATCTATTATTTAATCATATTAGTATTCTTACCCAGATTACTCGGACTCAGAATCTCAAATAAAATGTCACATTTCAGAAGATTCAAAGTGAATAATGTATATATCACCATTACATTTAATTTGTGGCCTTGAATCCAGTATGCTTGTTTTCATTATTCACACAATAACACACTAAAAATAAAGAAACACAAATCATAGATAAAAAAATCTAAGTTTGAATTCAATTTATTATATTTCATTTTCATAATTTACTTGATAAGGTATCTACAATTATAAAATTTGTAAGTAATTAAATATACACATACTATAACGCAACAAATTATTTTTATACGCATCAATTCGTTCAGAAAAAATATCGGCAGAGGCGGGATGCGAACCAGCAAACCTCGGAACCAACCATTTGTTCAATTTCAATACCCTTGACCACAAGACCATCGACTGCCCGAATCGATGCGTCGAAAATCTTACATTTACAACATTGTTACCAATGTTACTATCGTATAACGATAGATGTCTCTATATTATTTATTCAGAGTGTGTTTATTATTATTTTTTATTATTCAATCAGTCAGTATTTATTCACAAGTTTAATCTTATTATTTCCGACAGTCTATTTATTTTAGTAAGTACCACTCGGGTCTTGAACCGAACTAAAGATTGAATGGATGAGCTACAACTACTAAGAACATCTTGTATGTACGACGCGCACTTTACAATTAGTTATTTACCTGTGTTACTGATGAATAATTTTACTTTCTTGATATTGTCTCAAGGTGACATTATAATACGGATTTTTCAAATTATTTTATGAATATTATTTTATTATTTCAATATTCTAATCTACTTTTATAGATCATTGACTATATTACTATATATATGCTATATACAGTTTTTTGAACGAATTGATGCGTATAAAAAGAATTTGTTGCGTTATAGTTTGTGAATATTGTAATACAGTCAATGATCTATAAAAGTCGATTAGAATATTGAAATAATAAAATGATATTTTAATAAATAATTTTAAAAATCTATATAAAAATTTGTACTTTATTATTATACATAATAAGCAATATTACATTTTTTTAACCATATCAGCTCCTTATTTGGAGCATATGAACACTACAAATATATTTGGGTGTTCAATAATCAACAATAAAAATATAAATAATGAGTTTGTATATAACACACCTAGATTTTTGGAAGTGAGACCGGCTTTAGACTTAATTCACTCATAAACATTTTAATTTATCCGAGATTTTGACTCCTAGGATGTTGATGGAGCTTGCTTTTCGAAGAGAACAACTATTGTTTATAGGTTAACAATTTTTTTATTTTTTTATTTAATCAAATATAAAAAGATACATTTTTTAAATAGTAATTTACATTCCAATCTTTTCAGTTACTTCACAATCAATTCAGATAATGTATATAAAACTAAATTAATATATATATATATATTAAAGACTAATCAGTGTTTTGTTATTCTTGCTCGCTTATAAAGCAGAAATGTAAAAACATTAGATATTAGTCTAATCTCCAATGTCTGGCATTATTATGTACGTGTTAAAATGAGAAAAAGGTGTCTGTGAAAGTAGACACCCTTTGTGCTAATATTAGAGGTCTTCATTCAAGAAAACACGGAATATTCCGAATACTCCGCCTATTCATGGCTTGGAAAGCTTTCTTACACCGACCGAATACTGAATACCAAGTAGTCGATTATTTCAGCGACACGCCGCTTGCATACTTAGAAACCTCAAATATTTATTATGCAATGAAACAACCTTCTTGCACGACATCATTAAATATGTTTCCTTTTTATTTTGCTTCTTCTGCTACTCCACTGGACCATATGACTAATTTCAATTAGTTTTATTCAATCAATTATAATCAGTTATTATTAGCCACTTTAAATTATTGCCGCCGAAAAATAAATCAGAAAAAACGTCACCACGACGATCGCCGTAAGCACACTTGTGCGCTCTACGTAGACGATCGCCATAAGCGCAGCTGTGCGCGCTTCGCAATATTCGAAAGATGTATTTCAAAATTAATTCAGATTTTCTCCCAACGACATCTATGAATATTTTAAAATATTAACAAACCAAAAAGGATTGATATTTTTTGATGGATTAGGAGATATTCAAGAGATGGTGTCAAGGGCTGGCATGTAAACATATGGCGATGATGTGGCTTCTTCCCTTTATTACACGCACACACATTACTCTGTTTTCGCATGTTTTATCAGAGCTTGCTTTTACAAAAAGCATTTGATTAAATACAAGTATAACATTTTAGTTCAACGTGATGTTATTATATATTGAAATATTTGGTGAGGAATGGGATAAGATTTTATGAATACATTTTACATTATACTTTCTCTCTTTAGCCTCGCCGTCTCCCATTACCTAGGGTCAGCTCTCCTTGTGCACATTCACCATGTCTGTCTGTCCTGCGTTGCATTTTCGGTCAAGCCCAGAGTTTTCAGATCATTGTCTACAGTTGCAGTCCAGGTAGCCTGTGGTTTTCCAGGCCTTCTTCTCAGCGTGGGTATGTTGAGGGTTTTCTTCACCGTGTGGTCCTCATCTCTCCGTGTCACATGCCCATATCATCTTAGGCGGTTTTTCCTTATCTTTTCAGGTATGGGGACCACCCGAAATGAACCCCGAATATGCTCATTTCGAACTCTGTCCACTCTAGTCACACCGCCAGCCCACCTCAGCATCTTCATCACTGTCACATGAATCCTATCCAAGTCACGTTTCAGCGGGGTCCAACACTCCGATCCGCAGAGCAAAGCTGGCCTTACAGCAGTTTTGTAGATTTTACCTTTAGTCCTAAAGTTTTACATTATACTACATTAATAATTTGCAAATAGTCGTCCAATGTGAATAACTTATCTCGAAATATAATAAAATCATCAGTAAATTGAAACTGATAGCTTATCACAAATCCACGCGTTTTGAACATAACTTTATATGTAAAAAATACAACGTATTTTTTTAAATGAAAAAGACAAAAACTTCGCATCTGATTGCCATTTCCCGAGCTCACACTATCTGGAAATTCAAAATATGAACTTTATATTACGAAAATATTTAATTTTAAATGACAATGCATTAATTTTTTCAGAGTGTTAATTACCGGGCTCTTTTGATATATGAAATTATTTATCCCCACATCACAGATTATTTTGACAAAATATATATAACTGCAGTTTTTAACATACTCTTCAAGTAGGTGACATCCCACGTCCTTAAAAAGACGACAAGTAGCGGGTTCGTCACGTGGCCCCGTGGAGGAAAGATGCAGGTGCAGATTTACAACACAAAGAACTTGTTTTTGAAGCAGAATTCGCATTTATTTTGAATAAAGACTTGATTTCCTCGTCCGACCGGCACTTGACGCTTCGCCGGCCGGGAGTTAACCGTCGACTGCCGGAACACTGTGACATTCAGCGCCGCCAAGATAATCATGGCAAAAATCAAATTTAAGATGACAGTTGAACCAACATGAAATGGAGCAAGTGTCGTAACAAATAAAATGGCATATGCAAACGCCGTGTATTTTTATATAAAATTTAAGCTAACATTATTAGGTGTGCATGTTGAACAAAAATAAGTCACCATCAGCCTAAAAGATCTATATGAAGCTAATATCATAGGAAATATTAACATCAGAATAGCAATACATTTACGTAAGAAAAGTGCTTAGTTTTAGATGTGACAAGACTGGATTCAAGTTGAAAACCTGGCTGTCAACAGAAGAACCGGAGAGTAATTTCAGGAGGAGATCGAATAATTAGCTCAACGCTCCAAAGCCTGTACACGGCGATAGCAACAACCAATGACACATACAAGTTCTTGGTCCGCGTTTGATATTAAATATGAAATAATTTTGTACCATTTTAAAATATGGATTACACCGAGCACTATTGCACTTGATCTATGAAAGCTTCATCAATTTCAATATGCAAAAAAGTACAAACAAACGTTCAGTGAGATACACATTTAAATACATTTTTTATTTATTTTCTTTCAATGACATTACAAAATATACAATTTCAGTTAGTTGTTGAAGTACTAACACAAGTGTGATGATGTAAATGTATTGACACATTTAGTGTCAATGACCTCACACTCAGAACAAGTGTCGGAATACGCAGCGCAAATAGTTAGGATTTTGTCGACAAAAACCATGTCATAAGTATATCACGGTTGACACGCAAATGACACGGCATTATTGTCACAAAATCAAACGTCCAACATTTTGTATCCGTCCACACTGGCACTAAATCTGAAGCAATACTACAATAAATATGTCAATATTTTCACTCAAGTTGGTTTCAAACACTGTTCACTGCGATTCTTTCGTTTTACACGTATCCAGGGTGAGATATATATTAAATCGAAGAATTTCTTTTATATTAAAATAGATCTCAATATGAATTCTATAAATATGAATAACGTCCAATGTTAATAACTTCTTAGGTTTTCACGGCCAGATTTGATATTGTGGCTTTTGGGTTTAGCCGTGTGTGAATTTCTTCTCTCCGATATTTCGACCGCCATTGCAGGGGTCTTCTTCAGGGCAAAGTCATCAACCCTGAAGAAGACCCCTGCTATGGCGGTCGAAATATCGGAGAGAAGAAATTCGCCACACACGGCTAAACCAGAAAGCCACAATATCAACGTCCAATGTTGTTTTTCATCAGCGATCTAACGAGAACCTTGCTTGCGATGTTTCATTGTCGCTGAAGTTTTACATCATACTGATATTTTCTTATTAAAATACACATTTACGTGAATAACGAAAGTTTAAATAACATTTTTCTTAAGTTGTTCGAGGCTCAAAAAGGCTTTTGAAAAGTATTTTCCATCGGTTGGTACATCTACGCCGCAACATCTAACGGTGACCTTTACTAAATTGGCTCTCACGGGAAAGTAAACTATTAGTTTCCCAGTTAAGTTCAGCGGGGGTTTGCCTGCGAACTGGCTATTTTAATCACCGTAATTATAATCAGTTACGGGATACAAATAGCCTAATACATTACATAAAATGTCTTTCAATATGTTACTAAACAAACTGAATAATATTAATTACATGTTACGTATCATGTGATATGTTGTAATCATTTTATTTAATTAATTTATAAGGTAGAAAATAGTTTATGGGCTTTAATCATTTATTAATTTATCAGTAGATTCTTTTTATGTGCAGTAAATAAATTAAACTAATTTAAATTATGTGATTTTTGGTTATTTAAATAAGCTTGACATATTTTAATAGGTAGCCGAAGATTACAACATAATAGTAGGTATTTTAAGATTTAAATAATGTTCATTCAAATTAAGAACAAATTTAGTATGTTATTTGTTCATTCAGCTTTCAAATGTATTCTAACCAATTTCGCTATTTTATAATAACTATAATTATTTTATTCTTCTTCGTAATATCAATACGGTGGATTGGCTTGCAGCAACAAAATCATTCATCTCGATCTCCACTCTTCTCGATCCTCTGCAATCCTCTTTAGCTCAGTATAAGAGCAACAACTAATATCCTCGAACACTCGGCGCCTCTACAGTTTCTACCCTCAACCATTCCTTCCACAATGTCGTGAAGAAGACCATCGTGATGCATGATGTGACCGATCCATCGGGCTCGCCTTTCTGAGATGGTTCTTAATAGGTGCCTATCTTCCTTAATAATGCTGAGAACCTCATTGCTCGTGACGTGGTTTCTCTAGGAAACTCCGAGAATTCTTCTGTATGACCACATCTCAAAGGCCTCTAGTCTCTTTTTATCACTTTCAGAAAAGCACCATTTCTCACAGCCGTACATCAAAATGCTGCAAACATATATAATAGAAAAATTACCATAATCCACGAGTATTTACTTTAATTATTGATATTTATTAAACATTTTAGAGTTTTACATGTTTGCTCATAATAACTAATGGTTTGTATATACCTACATAAAGTGATTTTAGGAATCTAATTTTTATATGGGTTGAGCCGACCCATGGGACAAAATAGTACAGGCCTCGAGAACGTCGATTTCCTTAAAAAACCGATTAACAAATCATCCAAAAGTCTGCCTCGGATACCAACAGCAACTCTTTCTTACAGTACTAGGACTTCGTCGGTTGTTGAAAACCATGTATGTTCCCAAGTGGACCTTTATGTACAGATATGTCCTAGAGCGACAAATTGTCAGCTGAACTAAGTGCCGGCTATTTGTGGTGACCATATTTTCCATATATGGAATGGATATGTAGAGAAATTAACTTTCAATAAGCCCTGATTTTAGCACTTATAATTTATTAAATCAAATAGTCAGGAAGCAGAAATTTAATTGAGTATAATCATATATGTTTATCGAATTTACCTTCGCGATACCTGGGATTGAAGGTTACCTGCTTATATGTGGATTTAATAGTCAACAAATTGGTTCATCGTATTGTCCTTCTACATGTAGATAAGACCCCACAACACCGCGCCATTCACCTGGACCAGAAGTTACCACAACCTCATCGAAGCGAGCTATTAACTAAGTGAATGTTGGTTACTAACATGTCCTATATGATTGTCTTTGGGAGTTGTAGCTGGAGAGACGAATGTTTTGAAAAATATATTCAATATTTTTAAAATTTATAATAAATTTCATTGTTGTAGTGGATAAATAAAACTCCACCATACTCAACTGGATTTTCAATGTGATTTCTTTGATTTATTTTTCATTGTTTAACTGATAGATTGTTTCCATTTTTTTGAATTCTTATGCATATAATTTTTTAAATGCTTGTTGCTAAATATAAATTGTATATTTTTATATGTTTCATCCGAAAGTTTGCTAGATATAAATAAATTTAATCGTAACTTTGCACAGTGGACCAAACTATGCAATTCAAAAGGCCCTTTCTTGGTTTTCTGAAAACCCTGACCCACAATACCAAACTGTAAATATCTTGTCAGACAGTAAGCATGGACTGAAGTCCGTGTTTACGTCTTCCACCCGTACACTGATTCATCTAGCTGTAAAAGCACGAAATAGCGCACAATTTCTTGAGAATCTGTTAATTTTATTTGGCTTCGTGCACCTTGTAGCATACTGGGTAATGGTAAAAGCGGACGAACTGACCAAAATGGCGGGAAACTAAGCACAACACCACGTAACGGTACGACTGTTTTCCTCTCTGCTACGCCTTGACTAAGTTGATGCAAGATTTGCTCACTGCTTGAAACGCCACATATCAGGAATCAACTTCCAGCGGAATAACTTTTTCTTTCCTTCCATCCATCGAACATTCATTGACGTGAAAAAAGTTGATTTTCGTAGACTTTCATCTCACGCAGGCGTTCAACACGGAATATTCAGAGAGTTCCTAAAAAGCCTCTATTTTTGCAACGCTTGTTCATGTGATCCAAGCAAACAACAAACTGAAAGACATTCTCTGATCGAATGCATCATCTATGAGAATAGGAGATGCATTATATGTTGTCACCTATGAGGCTCTGATGGTCCGTTGCTATTAAACTACAGAGTTATGTTAAAAAAAAACGCTCAGATACCTAACTAATATTACTTTACTAATTTATAACAAATTTTTTTTTAACAAGCAAGTTAAGCCATTTCGTTTTAATTGCTAGATGAATCTATATAAGCAGTGTTTATTGAATAACTTTTTCAATGATTTACATGCGTTGTAAATGACACTTCACTGGCTTACCATAATTTACATCTCAATGTCCCCTGCCACTTGCAAGCTCTTAATATATTATTTTTTAAATATTTCGTCGCAAAGAAGTTTTTCTTTTCAAAATAAATCACGCCATGACTTTTAACACGATGTATATAAATTTTATCGGTTAGGGTTTCGACGGTTATATTACGAAATCATTTTCATTTTTTGAAAACATACGAGTAACATAAAATGCAATATTACATTTTTCTTAAAAGAAGTATATAAAAAACACTCAAATGTTTTTCTTTTCAATACTTTAAACATAAATTTGAATATATTATGCAAATCTGTTCATTTTTCTATATGTATTGACGGTTTTCGATTCAAAATTGTATTATAGAAATCACATAAAATGTTGGTATTTTGTATTTAAAATAGTTATATATTAATTTTGCGTTTGATCAATTGTCAAAACGTTTTCTCGTCAATTATGTGTCGTATTTGCTGCAAATATGGAGTGTTCAATGCAGGAGAGCAAATGATCCTACTTTTAATTATTATATATAGGCTAACCGTATTAGAATACCGTCAATTACAATGCCGATAATTTACTTAGCTGGCTTTAGAATAAAGTGCTGACTTAGGTCAAAGATATGAGCATCTTAAGCTTACATCTTTTAATTTATCGTGACCCTGTGTTCCAAAATATAAACTGATACTGTAAAGAAAAGAGATATGTACCTTTAGAATGAGTGTATCCACACTATTTATTTCTTAAAAGAGCAATTGCAGATGAGGTAGCTTTACAGATCTTAGGACTTACGAGATGATTGATGTCTAGATACTTTTTAATCAGTCTGCAGATATAATATATGACTTTGATGATTTTTTTTAATGTAAACGCATACAAGATGATAAAATTAATTTTGAAGTCTCATCTGTGAAATTCTCTGACGCTTACCATAGTGTATTTGGCTAAGCGTTGCACGTGGAGTGTTGTCCGCCAACACCATAGACTACAGCCCGAGATTCACGCATCATCCTTATTATTACAGTAATTTACTATGAATGGGTGGTCTTCACGGGACGATTTTTGTCTACCACTAATTTTACATAATAGGCTATGACTGGCATTTTACGGGTGAGGGATTAATTTCACACCAACCGGGGGTATTTTAGAGCTCAGAAATCGATTAAATTTTTTTTTTGTTAAATCTCCGTCGGGGATCGAACCCACGACCTTTGGCTTGCAAAGCAAACGCTTTTACCATTGAGCTATACCCGCCGGCTGATATATTTACTTTATTTTGCATATTATTTAGATATATAATGTGTAAAAAAAATCTGATAATACGCTTATAATGCGGTCAAAAGATTTAATTTAAGACATCAGCGGCTTTAAATTTCATATTATCTGCTACCTACATTATGAATATTAACATGTTTTTATCAGATCAGTATATTTTAGTATTAATTATGTATTCGAATTTGACGCAAGAGTTCCTATATTTAGTTACATTTTATACCAAATACCTCCAAACTTTTGCGGGTCATAAACTTGGTATATTAAAAGTTGTAGCACAGAATTTCCTTGTTGATCGCTAGTTAGCACGGTGTTCACTCGGTGAGTCTCGCCATACATAATGCAGCCTGCAGCTTGTAGAGCCTGCGGCGTACCATCACTTCACACTTGTAAGTGCATCATAATTCAAGAGCCGAAAACTATAGTTCATAAACACATAATAAACCATTAAAAATGTAGACTTGAATCCGACTAACCACTGATATGCAGATCTTAGATTGTAGTTACCATAGTCCCCGTTAGGTAAACAGAATTTTCTGTGTCTCGGGCGGAGGACTGAATCAGCGATTTTTTGTTGTTAAATACGTAAAATAAATATCAAATATGCTTCTCGACGAGATCTTTGCTTTGCCCTGCCCCTCTTCCATTTATCACGCATACCATTGACAATCCCGCATTCTGAATAAGCTTTAAGTTGACGAAGAATATCATTAGGTTAGGTTAGGTTAAGTTAGAAGATGAAGCAACAGTCGCAACTTGGAATGGTGCAAGTTATGGACTCTTCCTTAATCTTGCACCTAAGCAACTTTTGCAGGTTAGGTTAGATTAGAAGATAAAGTAGCGGCAGCAGTTCGGAATGATGAGATAAAATCTTGTATTAGAGCGTCTCTTCCTCAACCTCAAACCAAAATAACTCTCACAAGTTAGGTTAGGTTAGGTCAGAAGATGGAGTGACCGTTGCAGCTCGGAACGATGAAATGACATCTTGTGTTGAAGCTTCTCTTCCCCAGCTTGCATAATGCCCCCCGGAGCCGCCAGGTCAAACTAAGAATACCGGGACCCGCTGCCAGATCTGCGGCTGCTCGCATCGCTCGTGTACAGGGTAGTCAGAACGATTGTCGCTGAATAAATTACACGAGTCTCTTACTCATTTCATATTTTTGACCCGATCTGAAACGTGTTAAGAGAGCTTTGAATGATAAAAGTTGAGCTTTTCAGGCTGAATATCACTTTACATTCAAATGATGAAACAATTCATTGTTATAACCAGTATTATAGATTATATTTATATATCTGAATGGCTAAATTAAAGGTCTTTCCCTTTATTATCTTTAATGCATTTCCAATAAATTCGTTTTGTTCAACTGTAGCGTCTACAGATGTCTCTAACACTTCTTCTTTCCACTCCACTTAGTTACCTTAACCCTTTCGCATCGGTAGTCGATATATGCCGTTCAAGATTCCCCTACCGTTGACATCGGGAGCCGTGATATATTGTTTTGCTACTTTCAGTATTCATTGTGACATCTACGCTAGGAAATTGGAACTGCAGTCATTCCCTTTATCAACATACATATATTATTTACAGGAATCTGTACAGCACGTAAATAAAAATCGTTAGGTTTCGTCACAGGAGCGATTTTTCTGTAAACCACATGTGTCAATACCACCACATGTATGGAGTTATATAATGAACGTTTTCTAAATAAAATAGTTTTACATGCATCATCTGATATCTTAAGGATACAAGAACCAATGTGATTTATGAAAATAGGTCAGATAAATACGTTTATGCTTCAAATACTAGCTTAGAGCAAAAAAAATGGTTTGAAAAATTCACGCCGTATTGACAGTATAATTTGTATTCCACCGAGCCGTAACGAAAGGGTTAATTAACTGTTCTTTATTTAGGTTTAGAATAATTAAATAGCTTCTGAAGATGGTGACGTATCACCGAAACTGGTAGAGTGATTATTAATTAATACTCAGTGGCTTCATGCAAGTTTATTAATAACTTGCATTAAATAGTTGTGAGTTTATGTCAGATTATTTTTTACGATCGTTTTTGATATCTCCACGGCAACTACACACTCAAGTTTCATAGGTCCTATACAACTCAATCACAAATAAATAATCAACCCTGAAGAAGACCCCTTCAATGGCGGTCGAAACATTGGTTGACAGAAATTCGCCACACACGGCTAAGCCCAAAAGCCACAATATCAAATCTGGCAATGAAAACCTAAAAAGTTATTTAAGAACTTTTCAAATTACTTATCATTTGCGCTATGAAAGAAAAAATATGTAAACCTCAAAGATATTTTCTAGCCACCGTGGGCTTTATTTTTGAAGTCTGACATTTAATCATTAAATAATAATATAATTAAAAATAAACCCGATATATCTCGCGAGTGTCTTAATGGAGGATTAAGCGGAAGCGAATCTGGCTTACATATTATTACCACCGTATTAGTATTAATAAATCATGAGTACTCTCAAATAGATACACGCCAAGATGTAATGCTACGTTGTTTACGAAAATGTGTTATGAAAATGTGTGAAAAAAAACACTAAATACCAGCCACAAATAATAAATGAACGAGATAATTTAAAAGACACTCGGAACAAGAATTATTTTGTATTAATTTCAAATTCTGGGCGAGAGAGAATGCCACATTAGCATTTCTTCTGTTGTAAGTTCTGTTATTGCTGTTCATATAAAAGCAAGGAACGAAACATTTATCTAAAAAATATATTTTCTTTATATCTTCTCTTTCCTGGGACATACTTTTCTTATCATTATTTCATACCTTCTTTTTTCTGGAACATTGTTGTCTTCACAAATTGCTACAATAAAATGTCAGGAATGATTTTCATCCATTTTTGTTTATTCTTCGCCGTATAAGTAACGTCAAATTATTTTCCGTATTAGCCGTGTATTGCCCGGCATTAGGTCTTGAGATGTGCAGCTTGTTGGGCACATGTAGCAGGATCTTAGGTGTGAGGGGTAAAGTTTTGAAATGGATGTTGGTTTGAGGCAGCCTGTGAAGACTATACAAGTCTACATGCACCATTCATTTTTTCTATTGGCTTCCGGATTTCCAAAAAATATAATATCTCTGTAAGTACTGCCATTTATTATAATACTAAGAAAGTGTATCCTAATCCGTAAAATGCATATTAATCAGGGGAAGACAAATATCATTCGATATCGATCACCTCTCATTCAAAGTGAGTTCAACTTTAAAAAATAGATTATATCATGAATACCACAATACGATCTAATGAGATTATCGTATGATTGGGGTCGTGTAATGTAAAGGGTCAATCAGCTCATTGTAATCAAGTGGATACTGCCCTGAATGATGCATCCAGAGTCGTCACAGACTACCTCAAACCTACACCCATTTCAAAACTATACCCCTTGGCCTGTATCGCACCAACAAAGAGGACCTAGCCCCTGGACATGACCAAGGGTGGAATATATGGAGGTCCCTTAACAGACTTCGGACCGGAGTATGCAAGACGAGGACACAAATGAGGGCCTGGCAGTTTTACAACGGACCGACTGAATGTGACTGTGGCGTGGAGCAGACCCTGTCACACCTTCTGGAGTGTGCGCTGTGCCCGAATAGCTGCACCCAGGAAGACCTGATGATGGCCAGAAGTAACGCCATTGACGTCGCCCACTTCTGGGCAGACAGGATCTGACCCTGTTGTTTCCGACACGATTATATATATATCGCACCAACAAAGATAAGACGCAAAGTCATATGCGCCGTAAAAAAGCGTAAGGCAATCAATCAACCGCCCCACTGCTTGTATAATCAGATACCCCCAACACCCAGACTGAAGTCGCGAAGCAGCTTTCTGAGATCCAAGCAACCTCTCACATCCGGCCCGTAAAAGGAAAGACTCCAGCTCTGGCAATAAGTCGCATCAAAGGATTTCATTACTCAAGGCCAGCCAGGCAAGAACCTTTACTGGATGGCCTGGAAATCCCTGAACAGATTAAGAACCGGTGTTGGTAGAACAAAGGACAACCTCGAGCGGTGGGGAATTCTTCGGCAGGGAGAGTCACTATTGTGCGACTGTGGAGACCTGCAGACCGCCGCACACCTAAGATCCTGCTACATGTGCCCAGCAAGCTGCACATTTCAGGACCTTATGCTGGGCAACACACGGACTATCGATCTTACCAGATACTGAGCAAAACTATTTTGACGTCGCTGACACGAAGATGAAGAAGAAGTCGTATGAACACTATATATATACAGTTCCTATCTATCGTCAAATAACAATAAGCACATAGCATCCATCTTTGAAATTTCTCCAATAATATATTTTATAAACTAACATTCAAATATTTAATAGTGATTTAATTGTTTATTCACTTAATTGCAATGACTGTATTGTTTAA
The DNA here is from genome assembly GCA_022606575.1 of Glossosoma conforme. Lineage (NCBI taxonomy): Eukaryota > Metazoa > Arthropoda > Insecta > Trichoptera > Glossosomatidae > Glossosoma > Glossosoma conforme. The sequence goes on along the minus strand of JAGTXR010000101.1, from coordinate 361,053 downwards.
AATCATCATTTTAGTTTCATCGTTTATCCATTAATGTGAAATACGATTTATTTAAGACACTTAACGTGAACAATAAAAACGGCAAAGTGAATGAAGTACTAAAGGTTAAATTAAATAATTACTCAGTTATAAATTGGATTGTAAAAGCTCTGGGATACGATAAATAGTGATTCAGAACAAGACTTTTTCTTAGATTTACAGCATCGTTTAACAACATTTAGACTTTTGCAATGAACGTTAAATTCTTAATGGAAAATAAATAATCTTTTGAATGTTAACTACTGTGATAAATATTTAAGGTTCCATTTATTTACAAGAATATTAATAAAAGATTACTTAGAATTTACTAAGCATACACAGTATAAGGTGTATTAAAATATCTATCTCATCTAAAGCTGCTCACGTAAGCGTCAACCACTATACAACTATGTGATATCTCTCGACAACAATAATGTATCAACTATGTAACTGACAGTTTGTTTCACAAAACATGTAGGCAAATAGTTTCCATTTCATTGTGAGCTGGTATCTGTTTTTTAGTAAATGCATACAGAAGATTACCCCCAGAAAGTAATAGAAAATTCTCACGTGTGGATTATATGACGCTTACAATTTTTACGATTCGTATACTATATATAACTACGCCATTAGATTATATCCGGATCATCTACATTTAATAATATGTACTTTTTGTGAATACATGGTATTGATAAGTCGATTTTCATCATCATCATCATCATAAGCCTGTATCCGTCCACTGTTAAACGTAAGCCTCACACATGAGTATCCATCCTCTTCGATCCTCCGCCTTCCGCATCCAGGTAGCTCACGCTATTCTTCTTATGTCGTCAGTGCATCTTGCAGAGGGTCGGCCAATGCTTCGTTTACCAGTTCTTGGGCGCCATTTCAATACTTTTCTTCCGCATCGACCGTCGTCTCTTCGACAGATATGTCCTGCCCATTGCCACTTGCGTGTGCCTATTTGTTGGGTAGCATCCACTACTTGAGTTCTATCTTTGAGCGACACTCACACGACATAGCACACTGGGTGACCTTTATTTTATGGGTAAATTTTGCTGTTAGATGCCACGTCTCTGCGCCATAAGTTAATACAGAGAGGATGCATTGGTTAAACGCCTTAGTTGTAAGACATTGCGGAATTTTTGCTTTAAAAATGTACTTAATTTTTCCAAATGCTGTCCATCAGGCGTCTCATAATATCCGCAGATATTAACAAATAATTTTGCACGATTCGGAGAGTAATTCTTTTTAATTTTTGTTCAATCACGGAAGGTCGGTTTCTTTGAATGGCAATCGAGTGCTTTAACTTCTCTGGATGGTTGCACAATACTGTTAGTGTAGTGTCAACTCATTTAAAGCGAATCTTAGCTGACCAATGACGACATCTTGTCGAGACGAAGAGACCCCAATATTATTAGGAGTCTAGCTGTCATGGCCGACAGCTCAATAACTTACACAACACGAAGGAATAAATGCTTTGATTATTTACAGAGAAAAAAAATAACCACGTAAGAGTCAAAAAATTCCAATTATCATCGTTTAAATACATGATAATTTCATACCTTGTTTTAAATTAATTATAATTATTATTAAAAGGTTATTTATTTAATGAGAAGTTTTAAGAAAAGGTTCATTAGGTAATAAATATGTTTAGTTGTGTATGATATCTAATTTCTTATTTATTGATTTATGTACCATTTTTTATATAATCACATACAGGAGAATACTTTCAGATGGTGATAGTAATTCTGGATTCCCATCTGTTGAATTCTATAACGCTTACCATGGTGCATAAGCGTTGCATGTGGAGTGTTGATACGCCAACGTCATAGACTACAGCCCAAGATTCACGCATTATCCTTATTATTACAGGAATTTACTATGAATGGGTGGTCTTTAAGGAACGACTTTCGTATACCACCAATTTTAATTAATAAGCTATGACTGGCATTTTACGGGTGAGGGATTAAATTCACACCAACCGGGGATATTTAGAGCTCAGAAATCGATTAAAAAATATATTTTTGTATAATCTCCGTCGGGGATAGAACCCACGACCTTTGGCTTGCAAAGCAAACGCTTTGACCATTGAGCTATATCCGCCGGCAACCTAACCTAACCTACCCTAACCTAACGTAACATATTTAGTGCTGAAAATAAACCATATTTTTTTTATTTAGGAAGTATGATTCACTTACTTAGGCTCCACCCATAATCCCCACTCCTAAGCTCCACCCATATTCCTATCTACTCTCTAGTAAAACTCGTTTTTATTATAGACTCCTTCATTAAACCACACTTCTAAACTCCACCCATCTCTCTATCTACTCCCTTGTGAAATTCTTTCTTTATTAGTAAATATTCATTTACACGTCAGAATGTTTGTACACGTTGCAACTGATGAAGCTTTCATGGATCGTGAAACTTCAGTCTTCCATCAAGTGAAACAGTGCTCAGTATGATCCATGTGAAAACAAGGTACGAAATCTTATCATTTTAATATTAAAATGGATCTCAAATTGAATGATATAAATATAAACATCATGGAATGTTATATTAATAATTAAATATACATATACTAAACATAAAATTCTTTTTTCAGCGCGTCAATCCAAACACAAAAATAACGGCAGAAGCGGGATGCGAACCGCGGACCTTGGAAACCAACTATGCCCAGGTATTCATACCGCTCAGCCGACTCGGCTATTACTATGCCCGGACCGACTCACGTTGAAACTAGTATTTATGTCATTGTTATCATCGTATGATAGATGTCGCTATAGTATATATTCAAAGTATGTATATTTTTATTTTTTATTATTCAATCAGTCATCATTTATTCACAAGCTATGATCTATAAAAGTGGATTAGAATATTGAAATAATAAAATAATATTCTAATAAAAATTTAAAAAATCCATATAATCATGGAATGGTTTGACTTTTATTTACTAATGATGTTAGGTATCCAATAGTTCAATTAAAAATGCAACAAACTAAATGTAAAATAAAAGTAAACCTTACTCGTCAAATATTATAAAATTTATTGCCGGCGAGTATAGTTCAATGGTCAAAGCGTTTGCATTGCAAGCCATAGGTCGTAGGTTCGATCCCCGACGGAGGAAAAAAAATGATTTTAATCGATTTCCGAGCTCTGGTTGGTGTGAATTTGATCCCTCACCCGTAAAATGCCAGTCATAGCCTATCATTTAAAATTGGTGGCAGACGAAAGTCGTCCCGTGAAGACCGCCCATTCATAGTAAATTCTTGTATTATTACAGGAATTTTATTCACGCATCATCCTTTAATATTAAAGGATGATGCGTGAATCTCCGGCTGTAGTGTATAATGTTGGCGGATCGACACTCCACATGCAGCGCTTAGCCATATGCAGGATGGTAAGCGTCATAGAATTCCACAGTTGAGACTTCAGAATTACTATCACCAACTGTCGGTATTTTCCTGTATGTGTTCGCATAAAAAAATGTAACTAAAATAAATTTAAAAAATTGTAAAAAAAATCTATAATACTTTACAATTGCATTTGAATATAATACATAGATACAGTCATAATATAATAAACAATTACGACCTTGAATTTTAAAAAATCTGGAATTTTGTCAGGTTACTTATTTTTTTAAATCGAATCGTTTGTGCGTACGCCATTTACTTTATTTTGAAAGTTGTCGGTACTAGTGGTTATTTATATTTTGTTGACATAAATATTTTCACTGAGCGACACAACCGCATTGTGAGTTAAATATAATAATTTTGGCGCAAGTGAAAGTAGTCCACCAAAAAAAATTAAAACACTTCGTTTTACACCAGACGCTGCTTTTTCTTCAATATGAGCTCTTTATTTATATGACATAATTACAACAAGTATATCTGTGAATTTAAAAGATGATGTGTAGAACAACAATTTGATAGTGCAAATATATAATATATCGTCACTTTTCTTCCCCATCGACCATTATCTCTTCGACAGATATGTCTTGCCCATTGCTACTTTTGAGTGTGCCTATTTTCTGGGTAGCTTCCACTTCTTAAGTCTCTTCTTCGGATATCCTCGTTTCAGATTCTCTCCTTTACTGACTCTCCAAGAATAGATCTCTCCATGGCAAGTTGAGTGACCTTTATTTTATGGATTGTTACTTGATATAAGATTCTACGTCTCTGCGCCATAATTTTATACTGGGATAAAGCATTATTTGAACGCCATAGTTTAAAGAGATTATGGAACATGTTATTATTATTATATCAGTATTTGTATAGCGCCTTCAATGACCGAATGGTCATTCCAAAGGCGCTTCTTTGCCTCTCTCAGTAAAAAGGTGCGGTCTTGAGTCTGCTTCTGAAAGATGCCTCCGCTTTAAGTTCTCTATGATCTCTCTCTCATCACATATATTGCTGCTGATGGTGTTTTGTCTATGCGCTTTTAGTCACGTGACGCATCAGAAAATTGCGGACCCTTTCAAACGTCAGACTTTATTAATACAATACACAGAGGTTAAGAACAGCTGAGTAAAATAGCAGATAAGATTCACGAGTCCATCTGTTATCTACGTAAAGTTCAAAACACAGGTGGTATTATTATTATTATTATTATATTATTATTTGTATAGCGCTCTTTTATGACCGAATGATCATTCTAAAAGCGCTTCTTTGCCTCTCTGAGTAAAAAGGTGGGTCTTGAGTCTGCTTCTGAAGGATGCCTCCGCTTTAAGCTCTCGTGCTGTCCGCAGTTTTCTTTCCCAAGTGTCACATTAAAATGATTCCACCGCATCGGCGGACACTTTGACAGAAAACACAATTGTCACAAAACACAATACGTAGAGCAATGCACATAGATTGAGAGCACTATCGTTCACATGTTATCTAGATAAACTCCTTCACTTTTCAATTTAGAGAATGAAGAAATAATGACAAAACCCGGAGCTCACTTGAGAGGTGCCCGTAGCCGTTGGGCGCCAAGTTGGTAGATATATAGATGTTGTAGGACTTAAGTAGAAAACAAATATATATTTATATATATATATATCCAGGCGTTCTTTTTCAGGAGCAATGATGGGTTTTCGGGTCGGTCAGTCTTTGGCTTCGATCGTTCCAGTCTTCCCACACTAGACTCTCTCAGACTTGATTGCCGTGCGATTAAAAAGCGCAAACATTTTAGTCATCGCCGAATCAAAGTCCGGAGACACGTTTATCACATTTGTTGACAAGACATAAAAGTGATATATGCGGCGAGAAATAATGATCTGAACCGTGCGGCTCACTGAAAAAACGTTTCAGAACCCTGCCAAATTGAATACTTTCACTAAAAATATACTTGAAAACATTACTATTCCAGTCGACATAAATTACTTATACTTTATTCAATTTTATCAAATATATATCATGTAGATTTATATATAAATGAACATTTTAAAAGCTTTTTATTTAAAACATCAAATATATTGAACTTTTAATTTGTATTTAATTTTAAGCTATTGGCTCTTTTAACCTGAAAAAAGTCTTGCTTTAATAAATAAGCTAATATTATATCGTCTTTTAATCCAATTCCACAATACTGCATTGCAAAGCAAAATGCATCCAATAAAAACATATATTATACTAACAGTTTTAGTAAAATAGATATTTGTAAATATAGTTTTATAATGATTTATTCATTTCATTAAATATAAATGTTTCATTAAGAATAAATAGATGATGGTAATAATGTTAACATTGTTTAAAAATAAACGATTTGAAACATACTGACCGACAAACGCAAGTTCAATGCTCTCTTAAAAATCTGACATTTATTTTTGTATATTTATTTCAGTTGTCTAACAAAAATATTTTTTCGTGTCACGAGAACTTATTCAATACTTTTATCATAGATGAAAATCTATTATATACTTTATAATGAGATCCTCCTCTCAAAGTTAGTTACAAATAGCGTGGTAGCAGGATGAGGAGCAGATTAACAATACAAAGTCTTTTTCTGAATCGCATTAACATATATATTTCGATAACTTTACAAACTTCTGGCCCCGACCTAGTCACAGCATTCAGGCCGAGCCAACAACAACACCTTTTCGCGGTCGGCACACAACTGACTCGGGCGCCGCGCACCGCGGTCGGTGCCACCCAGCGCCGCAAGTGGCGATCTATATAACAAGTCCTCCTAATGGCATTACAAAATGACAACACATGTGTGTCCGATGATTGAACGAAAATAAGAGACGAAAGATTGTATATCGATTTTTTCGGTACCAGTCAGCAAGGCCTATATCATGCTGATGTCAATACCATATATAAATTTATATTTTGGATTCATATCCCTATGATATAAGCAAAGTTAAATAAAAAGCAACTGTAGTTTATGCTCTTTTGCGGCACTTGGATACCATGACTATGGTCCACATTCGTCTACTTACCGACTGTATTGTGTTTGTAATAATCTGCCCTATATGCTTATTTAACTCATCAATCATTCCTCGAAAAAAAACTGAAGAGCATTGCATAAGATAAAGTGAAAAATATTATAACATATAATATTTTCAAATCAAAAAATTTCGTGTTCACGGCAGTCGCAACGCAATGGTCGCTGTGTGGGCGGATAGGTGGGACTCCTGGTTGGAAGGGCACTAGATGCACCTTCACCTGGCCATCCAGCGGGGATCCGGTACTCTACTCACTGAGTAGTAGTTGTTGTAATTGTTAAATGTTATTTATAACCTTGTATTTTATTTTTATACGTATGAAATTCTAATTTTTATGACTCTTGTGGCTGAGTAAATAAAATTATCATTATTATTTACTCTACTTTTTTAGTCTTCAGATATTGTACACCTATGTTCCAAAAATATAACATAGAACTCCTACACCTATTTACGCCTGTTTTCAATTGTTCATTACGTAAATGGCGTTAACCATCTCACGTATTAAACGCGCTGAGAGATCGCGATTGTTTATTCACCGCGTTCGCTTAAACTATCTTATAAAGCATTCGAGATATCTGAATATTTGACGATAATAGTAATCAGCGGGCTTAATGGAAATCGGTACATTCCGGTTGGATATTATGTGGGTCGCGTAAACGTCAGCCGCTGGAGTATTCAGAGCTTTCGGTTATGAGCAAAAGCTCTGAACAGAAATAACTTTCCTGCCGCCGTCGCCTGAGTGTTCATACAACCACACATCAACAGAACAGACTAATGCAAATGCCACATCAGACGAATACGATGGAACCGACCTGGAGATTCTTTAGTTTTTTTAACAACTTGTTATATTTGTATTATTTTAATTTTTGGTTTAGTCGTTTACAATCGCTATTTGTGTTCCTTCAATGGAAATACGGTCAAAAGTCTGAGAAATATGACGATGGACTGTATTTGAATGATCTGAATCTGATATTCTTCTCAAAATTAACTGTTGATTTCTAGTAATATATAATAGTAATGTTTAATATTAAAAAACAATCAACCAGTCTTTGTTTGTTGACTACATATTTTTCAACAAGTAATTTAACCCAGGACCACAGAAATTCCTGTCTAGAACGCTACACAGACTATGTATCTATGCCAAATGGAACGGATATGATATGCTAAAAGTTATTAGAGTTAATCTCGGTTTACTAAATGTCATGTATTCGCATTAATTTATGCCCACATTCTCTCATTCTCGTTTTTGAATCTGCGAAATTGTAACCATCTTGACGTGCGCATTTTCAACATTGTTGACATGAATTTGCATGCAATAATGACTGCATAATACATTTTCTCGCATTTATATTGTGATGCAGAAGCGTGCAAGCGCGTCTCCAGTCGAGTGAAAGATTTCATTGTACGTGACTCAATGAAGGAAAATAATATTTCTGTTGGAATGCGGATCGTGTTAATCTTACGTTATAAACAGTAAGCCAGATTCGAAACGAACATGTAAATTATTTATTCGTGATATTATAATTATGAAAAAATATATTTTCACATCGCTATATTAATCTTTTTTTATTAAATAAACGAGGGTTATCTATAATATAATATTCTCATGGCGCTACAATCCTGAAAGGCGCTGTTATGGTGGATCTCGCGATTCTGTGGTGTAACTTGGTTCCCCCACTCCAAATCCTTTCCCTAGCGAGCTGCCTGTGGATCTCAGTATTGGCTTTTTTTCCAAAATACATAAATATTTTCTTTTCTTTATTATGAAAACGTATACAAGTAATGAGTTTCGGTCGTGATCTCTCTAGATAACACGTGTTTTCAATCAACCTTGGAAAATATTTTTTTACACACCCTGTTAGTCAAAAGATACTCCATGTCACCGGGATCATCATGGGAACTGTGGTTGGTAGTCTCGTTTGATCACATCTCTTTTGAAATTGTAACCATCTTGACGTGCACATTTCCAACATTGTGTACATGTACATATTTGTATTTAATAATAACTGCATAATACATTTTCTCGCATTGCATAAGTTAACGGTCTCACTTCTGTCAGTTCACTCACGACGTTGTCGCGTCCTTTTCACGTTACTGCCAATCTATGTATTAATTTTAATAAAGAACGCTTACGCATCGATACGAAGCATTGACCATCCAAATAATGTGCCACTCTATGTGGATTAAAGTGATCAATGTCCAAAACCGGTATCGAGGAATGTGCGGTGTATGACATTCAATGTATTAATATTACTTTTAAAAATGCTTACTCATGTTGTAAACTCAAGTCAACTCCCGTCTTTGGATTTATCCTTAGTGCCGGAACCTTGGTATTCCGGTATCACCAGTTGACTGATGCTGTAATATCGGGACCGCGACCTCGGTTCCAGAACAACTTTACTTGACCAACTTTTCTTTTGATAAAAAAATTTAATAGTCTTCATAAGCCAGATGAAAGTTAATGTTTGATGTTGAATTACATAAGCGGAGGCACTTTTGCATCACACATTTCAATCATGAAAATCAAAAATATTCAAAGCAAGACATATTATTACAAACAGACAAAACATATCGTCACAGCATAAATATTAGTTTGGCAGAAAAAAAAACTGCTATGCATTAATCTTTTGAAATAATAATGAAGTCTTGTTTACTTACAGCCTCGCAGTTTACGATATCATAGACGTTTAAACGCAATAAAAATTTTAAAAGATCTAAATTTATCAGACGAAGTAGCAAACATAAATATACATTCATTCATGTATACCCAATCTATTCGCAGACATATTTAAAAGTCATATAAAAAATTGTGTTGCGAATTTATTAACCCTTTCATTGCGGCTCGCTGGAATACAAATTATACTGTCAAAACTGGATGGAGATGGTGCACAAACCACCATGAAATACTATTTTATTTTATTTTAACTTTTATTTTATCCTCACAAAATTAAAACTTTGTTCAATGCTATGTATTTAAAAATATGGCAGATTGGGTATTGCACAACCCACCCAATCCTGCTGGAATAAAAACTTTATTATTATTATTATTATTATTAAAACGGTGTGAATTTTTCAGACCATTTTTTTTGGTTAAAAGTAGTATTTGAAGCATAAATACGTATATTATATACATACGTACTTATCTAATCTATTTTTAAATATCACATTGGTTTTTTTATCCTTAAGCTATCAGATGATGTATAAAAAATTACTCTAAGAAATTAGCAAAACGATATATCACGGCTACCGATGTCAACGGTAGGGGATCTTACACGGCATATATCGGGTACCGATGCGAACAAGTTGAGTACTCTGGAACTTGTTGCCGCATACCATTCCCAAGTGTACCTTTAAGTGCACATATGTCTTAGAACGGAATGTAAAGAAAAGAATAAACATTACAAAAATATATATGTATTAAATGAGTCTTAATTATTCAGGAAGGAATTAACGTCAATAATGAACCGAGCACGGTTGAAAATATGAAGTTCAATAATATTTCCTCCAGAATGAGCTATTGGTTAATTTTTTTTTCTATAACGTGCCCCATAAATGCCTCCACAAGTCTGTGGTGTATATATTGGCTGTGCAGCCGCTGACAAAGCCGTTTGGCCGACCATTTACTTGTATCGTCTTTTTATATCTGCTCACACCGACTGCGCTCCTGAAACCGACTCTCTGGAAGCGCCGCTGAAGCCACAAGTCGACAATTGGCTGAGAGCCATCGCAGGGCTGGCTATAGTATCGTAATGACCGCAATGACCTACAGAAATCAACAATCATTATACCACAATAACAAACATCTCTTAATATCAAATTAAATTTCATTAACCATTTTATTAGTAATTAAATATACATATACTATACATAAAATGAATCAATTCATTCAGAAAAAATATCGGCTGAAGCGGGATGCGAATCGCGGACCTTGGAACCAACCATTTGCCCAGGTATTCATACCGCTCAGCCACCGTGGCCATTTCTCCGCCTGAGCTGACCGATGTTGCAACTTGTATTTATGTCATTGTTATCATCGTATGATAGATGTCTCTATAGTATATATTCAAAGTATGTGTATTTTTACTTTTTTTTATTATTAAATCCGTCAACATTTATTCACAGTATTTTTATATTATTACTTTTCCGACAGTCTATTTATTTTAGTAAGTACCACTCGGGTCTCGAACCGAACTATAGATTGAATGGATGAGAAACAACCTTTTGTAGGTCCGACGCGAACTTTACAATCAGTCATTTTACCTGTGTTACTGATGAACAATTTCTCTGATTCAATTCTTGAGGTGACATTATTATATGGATTACCATATAATAATTTTATTGTTTCATTTCACTTATATTTTATCTGACTTTTCTGAAATTCTGCAATAATACAATTTCATACATTAAAAAAAAAATCAATGACATTACAAAATGTATTACATTTAAATTCGTCATTGAATTACTAACATAAGTGTGGTGATTTAAATGTGTTGACACATCTAGTGTCAATGATCTCACACTCAGAACAAGTTTCGGGATACTCAACGCAAATGGTTGGAAACAACGAAAACGTGTCATAAGTATGTCATGGTTGACACACAAATAACATGGCATTATTGTGCAATGCATCCTCCCAGTATTTACTTCAGCGCAGAGACGTGGAATCTAACAGTAAGTTTTACTCATAAAATATAGATCATCCAACATGCCTTGGGAGAGATCCACGCTTAAAGTGTCTTTAAAAGATCGAATACGAAACGATGATATCTAAATAAGAACTTAAATTGTGGAGGCTAACTTATAAACGTAAACGCTCAAGTGGCAACGGGTTGGTCATATTTATCGAAGAAACAACGGTCAATGTGAAAAAAAAGTGTGAGCGTGGCGCGCAAGAACTGGCAAACAAAGCGTTGGCAGACTTTCTACAAAATGAACTGATGACATTAGAAAAATAGCGGGAGTAGCCTGAATTCCGAAGGCGGAGGATCAAAGAGGATGGAGGCTCTGCGGGAGGCCTGCGTTCGAAAGTGTACGGACACACGCTGATGATGATAGATGAACTACATCAAGGATATCGACGGAGCTAAACACGTGGTTATGAGGCTGATATTGAATAGGCTTCTACGCTCTTTAACTGTTTGTCAGACGTAATCTAACCTTGTGTATAACTAACAGGATAAACACAACTGTTTTTTTTACATTTTTTAAGTTTAAAAAGTTGAGATAAGATAATCTAATTACAACTCTTTTTTTTGACTTGCAAACAGTTTTTGTATCACCCCTGTCTCGCTGGGAAATGGCGAGTGAGCGCCCAAATTACCACTCAGTGATTTTGCTGCTTCCCGGGCTCCGACCCAACAGTTTCTCAGTTATCCCGGCCACGACTCCCGCTCACCCAGGTGATACCAAGTGACTATTGGCCAGGTATATTTACGCCAGTGATACCTGTGAAAATGTGTAATCATAACATCCAATAACTTCCAACGAAACGACAATCGAAATCTAAATTTATCGTACTTAAAATCTATATTTATATACTTATTTTATATTAATACAAATCGAATTGATAATAACAATACGGTTTGTTTGAAGAATCCCTTCGTGTTGTGATTACGGTGTGTCAAGTGTTACTTTAAAATTAATCACAATTAATTTGAAAACGGGGGTAAGTTTAAGTTTGAAGTAGAGTTAAAAAAAATATATTAAAATATGAGTCAAAAAAATAAATACAAGTTATTTTTGGCTTTGAAAATGATCGATTTCTCATTAAAAGTCCGAGGTGTATTTATTCGAAACTATATCCATATTTTTATTTGGATAAACGGCAAATGAAAACTTAAAGTATAAGATCGTTGCAGTTTGATATTCCGAAGAACCCAAAAGTTCATTAATTCATTTTATTCTCCATGTCGATTTTAAATTGTATGAAAAAAACACTTCACATATTATTTTTGAAAACTCACTTGTTGTGGCTTTGACGCTCCAGTCAACTGAATGATTTTCAGCCGGTTGTAGCCTAGACGCTGAGAGTGAAAAATATGTATAATTATTACGTGATATGTGGGGATTGGGAGTATGACAAGTGTTTATTTATCAGGTTTTTATAGAGAGGGATAGATGATATTAATGAAGAAACACACCTTCTATGGAAGGGAATTTCATAACATATTGATGGTATTACATAATGTCTATTTTATAAAGTTCGATTATTATGTAATGCAAAATATATATTATTATTTTTAATGTAGACTTTTATTCATTTAATTTTTTTATTTCCAATAGTAAAGTTTACATACATTAAGTAAATTTTAATCTGTGTTTACGTTAACTAATAGAAATGAATTATAACTTATTTTAAGTATTTAATTTGTCGTTATCAGCTCGTAGGTGTGAATATTATGCCCCTTAATGTCTTATATTCATCAGCATTAATAAAACGTTTTTTATTGACCAAACGGTCTTTTCAAAAGGTTAATGTTTTCAAGAAACTTTTCCTTTTGATAATGCTTGAATTATTTTTAAAAACTGTCATTTTTTTTTAATTTTTACACTTATTGCATAATATGACTTTGTCCTAATTTACCATTTTTTATTATAATTTAATATATATAATCGTGTCGGAAACAACAGGGTCAGATCCTGTCTGCCTAGAAGTGGGCGACGTCGATGGCGTTACTTCTGGCCATCATCAGGTCTTCCTGGGTGCAGCTATTCGGGCACAGCGCACACTCCAGAAGGTGTGACAGGGTCTGCTCCACGCCGCAGTCACATTCAGTCGGTCCGCTGTAAAACTGCCAGGCCCTCATTTGTGTCCTCGTCATGCATACTCCGGTCCGAAGTCTGTTAAGGGACCTCCATATATTCCACCCTTGGTCATGTCCAGGGGCTAGGTCCTCTTTCGGGGCAATCCAAATATTCCCCTCAGTTGCGCTTCTCCACATGTTCAGCCGCAGGGTGGCCTCAGGTATCTCCAGTTCCGTTGTCGACTGTAGGAAACTTCTTCTTGATTTGAGCCGTGTAGTTATCTTTTGGTACCCAAACATAGGGTGGAGTGCGTCGTGGGTTGCTTTGGTGAGTTCCTTCTTGGTAGTAACTTCTCGCCGTATGTTTGGTGGGGCAATGCCCGAGAGTTGATATAGCTTTGATATTGGGGTAGGTTTTAGGCACCCCGTAACCACCCGGCACGTTTCATTCAGAGCAATATCCACTTTCTTCGTATGGGCAGACCTCGCCCATACTGGCGCAGCATACTCGCCAGCAGAGAAACAGAGAGCTAGAGCACTTGTGCGGATCAGGTTTGGTTGGGCTCCCCACTTCGTACCTGCCACTTTTCGGAGTAGGTTGTTTCTGGTGGACACCTTTTGCTTAACAGACTGACAGTGTTTCTGATAAGTGAGGGTCCTATCCAGCTTGACCCCTAGGTATTTACATCCCACAACAAGCTGGTTTCCGCCCTGGAAAATCATGCACTGGACAGATTCTGAACCTCACACAACACATCGAAGATGGGTTTGAGAAGAGACAAATAACGGGAGCAGCCTTTGTAGACCTAACCGCTGCCTATGACACAGTCCACCACAAAACCCTGCTGCTTAAACTACAGAATATTACCCATGATGCAACTATTACTAATGTAATAGCAACTATACTACAGAACCGTAGATTTTATGTTGATCATGAAGGTAAGCGTAGCAGATGGCGCATGAACAAAAATGGACTGCCTCAAGGAAGCGTGTTAGCGCCCTTACTCTTCAATGTCTACACAAACGACCAGCCAATACTGAACAATAATTTAATTAATTATATACTTTCATTTTATTTTGAATAAAAATGTGTAATATAACCCCGTGCGTATTCAACTGGCGATCGTAAATGTTAAGCTTGTGCAAATAAAAATATATCGGTTAAAGGTCCAGAAAATTGTTTGAAAAATCCGCTCATTTATTCGAACATATATGTTCATTATTAATAAAAATTTGTTCGGTGATAAATGTTTACGGCGATCAAGTTTAACGGCGATACCGAACCTTCGTCTCGGAATATAACTAGTATCGGATATACGAGAAGAAGCTTTTAGATCTCTCATACAGACCTTATCACGGGTATATATTCATATAATTTTAACTCTTAAAGTAAATATATGTAGTTTAAAATGTGTTCACGTCCTTTTCTCTGAAAAAGCTGTGTTTTATTTTGTGAAATTTTGTTCGATCACGTCACATTAAATTACACCTTCACTACAAAATAGCGGTTAATTACAGGACATTAATAAATTATCCAATGTTGTTACATTGTATGATTCATTTTTACCCTTTTAAATGACAATCATTTAAAGGTTAAAAAGTAAATAACTTAAAAGTTTACATTGTATTTGGTAGATTTTTTGTACACTAGTCAACAATGTAGAAAGAATCGTGAAACTAATCCTTTTATTTCTCAAAAGGGCGCTTATATAGAAGAACTGACTACAATCTACCTGATTTCAATTCATAAATGCCACGATGCTCAGTTATGAATAACATGTTTCTAAAGTTTTTTTTTATAAAATCTTTAAATTCACGTAATTGAGCTAAAAGACATCTTCTAAATAACTAAATGCGTTTTCAAAATTACTGCATCGTGACTACATTACTATTAAACTCTTTTAAGTTCATAATGTGACGAATATGGCCTATTTTTCAATCAAGATAATACGTAAAGATAAATTACTTTATATATCGAATTAAATCTTTGCTTACTCGCATAATAAGCGCCTTTTTTCATCACTGCACCATGACCACTAGAAATATATTATATTCGGTCTACGGGGTGATGGTTTCCTCCGCAGATGAGATGACTCGTAACTGAAAATGGCCTCTAACGTTTGATTTGCTGACTCCTCGGCCTCCATACAAATTTACAGCCTCCAATTTTTTCAGTCCGTACGCGTAGATCTAAATCCAATGGGTTTTCGCTCCTCGGATTTTATTCCCGAACCGAATGAAATGTACCAACTACCCCTTTTCATCGCCTACATCTTCGTACGAAGTTATTATCATTGCAACATTTTACACGCTTAAATATTTACGTGGGTGTATATATTTTTTCTAAAATATTTATTTGAAAAATCAGAGCATCAAAATGGGGCATTTCATTCTGTGCGTATTAAAATGTTAAGAAAGAAGATAAGATTTGTGTCTTTCACTTTGGTTTCCATTATAAACATTTAATATGTAACACTTAAGTGCTTCGATATAAATAATAATATACTTAATATGTTACACGTGATCTTTGAAATCTATTTTAGAAATTATTTTATGTGTTGCCCTCGACTGACTTACAGGACTATGAAATCATGGGCTTGAAAAGTCAGCTGAAATTAAATCCCTCTTGCATTATCTATATAGCAAGACCCAATAGGATTAACATCATCCTTTACATTTCATTACACCTTCTTGTCATTCCTCTTAAAATTAAACACGACATCATTAATATAAGAACTAATCGAGTCAAATATTACGAGACAATTAAGTAAAAGCTGGTATCGCTTCCAAAAAACTAGGTGTGTTATATAGATCACGTCGGTAATTCAACGATATACAACTTCTTCTTCTATATAAAGGACAAATCCGACCTTTCCTTGAATACGGCAGTCACCTTTGGATCGGAGCCTCAAAATACCTTCCAAACTTAATTGACTCAGTTCAAAGAAGATCAATTCGTTTGATAAACAATGATACTTTTACGTCTAACCTGCAATCAATGGAACACAATCGTATGATTGGTTCACTTAGTCTTTTCTACCGTTATTACCACGGTCGCTGCTCTTCGGAACCTAAAGAACTAATTCCTCCTGCACCCACCCACAACCGACAAACTCGTCACTTGCCGAACATCCATACACGACTAATGTGAGTCGACCAAGAACTCTCAGTTTCCAAAGTTCCTTCTTTAATGCCACCGGAAAGCTTTGAAATGCTCTTTCAGCGTCAGTATTTCCTCTTTCCTACAATCTAGCTCTCTTCAAGAAATACATAAATATACACTTGCAATCTCCCCGACCCACACACAGACACGAACACAACACACGTTTCCCGCATGCAACGTCCAGTTTCCGTGGCTGAGCGTCACTGGTCTGAACCGGCTGTGCTCTCCTGCATGCGTTTACATAAAAAAAAGCAAATACTTGTTCTCGAATGTTATTACACGGCTCCATTGACTCTTCGTTAAATACAATAGTTACCAAATTGAAGATTAAAACTATTTTTGAAGGAGGACAAGGATTCCGAAAAATGCAGATGTAATCATTCAAAAATAAATGTGAACCCAAAACGAAATATTTTTAGTTTGATAATTTTTAAATTAAAATGAATATAAAATTATCAAGTTACCTACCTTACAAAAGAATGACCTACTAAGCACTTCAAATCTTTTTTTATTTTTATTATGAGTAATACAGTTTAACTTTTCGATAACAATGAAGCGTGTGAATATGCTAACATACTCGTATTTATTGTTATATACTCTAACACTATTTTGAAGAGAAAACTAAGCATCATATACGCGTATTACTGAAATACTTATATAGCCATCATTATGTCAAACATTGATTAAAAATTTCTTCGAACACAAATGTTATTGCAATATCGAGAAGGCACATGATAACCACATATTTAATTCGTAAAATTCGAATAATATTGGAATTTAAAAAAAAATGTTTTATTTAAAATGACTGTTTTTTTCCCTTGTTTGTGCACTTTTCGTATTCGTCATCTATATAAAGCAGGCATCAATTTAAAATTCACATATTCAGCAGGTTTTAATATATTTTAAGCATACCATTTCGGAAAACTTATTATTCAATGAATTAATAATGTTCCTGTTCAGTAAACATAATATTATTTTGAATCTATAATTGAAAATTGTACGTCAATTCTCTGAATCGTTTTTTTTTATGAACGTTCAATACGAATATTTACAAAATACATACTCGTGTGAATTTGCGTTGTGATTCATTGAACTGATAATATGCAGGCTTTGAATGGGTTTTTTTATCATTGGATCAAAAAATAAATATCAAATATGTACTTGTCAACGCTTTTTATTGTAGGTACTCTCACAAATAACGAAATGCGTACAATAATTGAAATCAGTTGAATAAATTATAATTATTTATGCATATAATAAATAACATCAAAAAAACGACGAATGTGGTTTTTTAACAATACATTACACTCAAGTATATGTTATAAGACGAAAGTCATCCCATAAAGACCACCCATTTATAGTGAATTCCTGTAATAATAAGGACGTTGCGTGAGTGTTGAGCTGTAGTCTAGGACGTTCTTGAATCAACACTTTACATGCAGCGCTTAGCCATATGCAGCATGGTAAGCGTCATAGAATTTCACACATGAGAGTTTAGAATCACTATCCCCAACTTTGCAGCCTTAGACTGAGGTCTATTTGACAACAAACTGATGCACCTAGAATCACGGGAAAATCTTCAGCCACTCTCTAACAAGTACTTTTTTGCGTGCGTCCAGTAACGGTTCCGCATCTGTGACTCCAAAAACTGGACGGGACAGGGAGGGTTTCACCAAGCGATCCTCTTCTGTCTGTATTCTCCTGTATGTGGTTATATAAATCACACACGTCACACAATAAGTATAATATACAGCATTTAAATTAATGGTGTATTTTTTGTTGTATTTCAGGGTAATAATTTAGGGACCACACATAACCTCAAACGACCGATCGCAAGATGCCAGCCGGAGACGTCACTCGCAGGGCGTCGCTGAAGCCGCAGCGGAGGGCGTCGCGGCGCGCCTCGCTGATCCCCGCCAAGTCCCCCAACACTCCACAGGAGATCCCCTGGGATATCGTGGACAGGTGCCTTACTCCCGTGCTCTTCTGCCATGGATTGGCAGTCATCCTGTCTACGCTCCTCAACGCCCTGAAGATCTCGCAAGTCTCAACGTTTACGCTGTTCCTGTGGTTTGCTGTGTCGACGATTGGCGCCATTTGGTTCTACCACAACTTGAGGGTGAGTCCCTATTTCCTTTTATCAATTTCATAAAACATAACCTCGTAGATATATCCGTTAAATTTCGTTGAAAAACCGTTACCTACGTAGACTATTGGAAGTATATCGTTGTTTTTTTCTACAAAATACTTGATGCAGTTAGAAAAGTCTATAATTAAAACAGTTATTTATTGTGTACATGACGGCTAAAAAAGCAATTGCAGGTCGAACATTAATCAGACAGATTTTTTGTAATAATAATAAGAAATATATTTATAATAATAATACCTAAAAGATTTTTTTCTTGATCCTTACAACTCTATCTGTCTCCCTCTCTTATCATTCCCTGATAGACACCCCTACCCCCTCTTCTACATAAAATGGGTTTGACCACTTATAAAGTACTATCGCAGCTCAGTTATCTCTTAACAAGTGATGGATTGAGAAAGGCTACGAGTTACTCGAATCTGCAGTCCCCTCATAGAGAACTAATCTTATGTGATCCATATAAAAACAAGGTAAATAAATGAATATTTATAACTAATCAGACTATAAGAAGGTTCCTATATAGGTTATTTTATATCATCATAAATCTGCGTGTATCTACTATATATATAATCGTGTCGGAAACAACAGGGTCAGATCCTGTCTGCCCAGAAGTGGGCGACGTCGATGGCGTTACTTCTGGCCATCATCAGGTCTTCCTGGGTGCAGCTATTCGGGCACAGCGCACACTCCAGAAGGTGTGACAGGGTCTGCTCCACGCCGCAGTCACATTCAGTCGGTCCACTGTAAAACTGCCAGGCCCTCATTTGTGTCCTCGTCTTGCATACTCCGGTCCCAAGTCTGTTAAGGGACCTCCATATATTCCACCCTCGGTCATGTCCAGGGGCTAGGTCCTCTTTCGGGGCAATCCAAGTATTCCCCTCAGTTGCGCTTCTCCACATGTTCAGCCGCAGGGTGGCCTCAGGTATCTCCAGTTCCATTGTCGACTGTAGGAAACTTCTTCTTGATTTGAGCAGTGTAGTTATCTTTTGATACCCAAACATAGGGTAGAGTGTGTAGTAGGTTGCTTTGGAGAGCTCCTTCTTGGTGGTGACTTCTCACCGTATGTTTGGTGGGGCAATGCCCGAGAGTTGATATAGCTTTGATATTGGGATAGGTTTTAGGCACCCCGTAACCACCCGGCACGTTTCATTCAGGGCAATATCCACTTTCTTGGTATGGGCAGACCTCGCCCATACTGGCGCAGCATACTCGCCAGCAGAGAAACAGAGAGCTAGAGCACTCTTGCGGATCAGGTTTGGTTGGGCTCCCCACTTCGTACCTGCCACTTTTCGGAGTAGGTTGTTTCTGGTGGACACCTTTTGCTTAACAGACTGACAGTGTTTCTGATAAGTGAGGGTCCTATCCAGCTTGACCTCTAGGTATTTAGGTGTGTCGCAGTGCTCTAACACCAAGTCGTTCCAGGTAATGTGCAGCTTTCTCTTGGCAAGTCTGTTATTAAGATGAAAGGCGCAGACTTGGGTCTTGCTTGGGTTTGGCTGTAGTCGGTTTTGGTGGTAGTACGAAGAGAGGGTGGTGAGTGCGTTAGTAAGCTGGGTTTCTACTTCCTCGAAAGAGACCCCTTGTGCTGTGAGCGCCAAGTCATCTGCGTAGATGAAGGACCTGGTATTGTTCAGTATTGGCTGGTCGTTTGTGTAGACATTGAAGAGTAAGGGCGCTAACACGCTTCCTTGAGGCAGTCCATTTTTGTTCGTGTGCCATCTGCTACGCTTGCCTTCATGATCAACATAAAATCTACGGTCCTGTAGCATAGTTGCTATTACATTAGTAATAGTTGCATCATGGGTAATATTCTGTAGCTTAAGCAGAAGGGTTTTGTGGTGGACTGTGTCATAGGCAGCGGTTAGGTCTACAAAGGCTGCTCCCGTTATTTGTCTCTTCTCAAACCCATCTTCGATGTGTTGTGTGAGGTTCAGAATCTGTCCAGTGCATGATTTTCCAGGGCGGAAACCAGCTTGTTGTGGGATGAGAAGCGGGTCTATAAGGGGCGCTAGTCGGTTGAGAAGGATTCTCTCCAACAGTTTATACAAATGACAGAGCAAGGAGATTGGACGGAAATTCTTTGGGTTGTCTGGGCTTTTCCCGGGTTTAAGTATTGTGATTACTCTTGACTTCCTCCATATTTTTGGTATATGTTGAGTACTGATACAATTATTAAAAAACAGGAGAATCCATTTCTTTGTCTGTGGTCCAAAGTGTTTTATTTGTTCCGTCCTAATGTCGTCCAGTCCTGCGGCTTTCCCATTCTTCATTATGCTCACTGCTTTGTCGAGTTCAAGAATGGTGACTGCTGCACTCAGACCTGTATATCTACTGTTGAAAGTAGACATATACCGCATTAGTCTCCATTTTTCTCGATCCTCCGACCTCCGCATCCAGGCTTTTCTTGTTATTCTTCTGATACTATTTTATTGATTAACCAATAAAAAATACGTTTGCACTTTAGGTTTCAATTGATTCGTTTGTATAGTAACCATTGAGTCGTACCTACCTAAAGACATTATTTTATTCAGAGAAATATACTGTTTAAGAATTAAGGTAATCTTAGTTAATAATAATTAAATTTATAAATACCAAATTCTTATTAAGATAAACTTTTAAACGTACAAAATACGTAACAAAGTAAATAT
Organism: Glossosoma conforme; assembly: GCA_022606575.1. Classification (NCBI taxonomy): domain Eukaryota; kingdom Metazoa; phylum Arthropoda; class Insecta; order Trichoptera; family Glossosomatidae; genus Glossosoma; species Glossosoma conforme. The sequence goes on along the minus strand of JAGTXR010000101.1, from coordinate 339,905 downwards.
TTTAGTTGTTTGTGTGAAAATAATATAATAAACGACCACTGTTATTACAATTTAACTTAAAACTGACCGTCACTTCAGAGACTTTCATTATTTGAAAAAATCAGCTGAAATTATATCTCTCTTGCGGTATCTATAAAACAAGACCCAAACAGGACCACCTTCCTCCTTTACTGAAATTCCTCACAAAGTTGACACATCGCATCTCTAATATAAGCAAACACTTGTTGTAGAATGATATTATACTGATGGATTGACTCTTAGTTAGAACATACAGCAAAACTTTTTTCAAAATATATATTGTTTAATATAAAAGGTTATTTTCAGTGTCAAGTGCTATTTACTGACACATAATAATGCTATGCGCTAAAGCGTCTTCTTACAAAGCACGATCTTTATTACCCAGGTTCTACCTAGACGTTTCCGTTCGGCTAGATTCACGCCGCGTAACTTGAATATTATGAATTCTTCACAACCTTTTATCGCCATATATCTCTATGACAACAGCTAACCTTTAGACTTGTAAGCAAGCTTATCACTGCACAGGAAAAAATACAATAAATCTTGGCTTAATTAAAATTAAAAATAAATCTAATTGAATGTGTAACTTTTCTGCTATCTCGAATAGATTCAATGCGGCCTTTTTTATAGTTTTCAATGAAATTATTATTTCGAATCCGCCACTTAAAACAGAAGGCGGGTTTTCTTACGGTTAACCCTGGAAAATAAGGCTTAAGCTATTTTTAAGTTTAATTTATAATATAAATATGTTTTTTTATGTAGCCACATACAGGAGAATACCGACAGATGGTGATAGTAATTCTGAAGTCTCATCTGTGGAATTCTATGACGCTTACCATGGTGCATATGGCTAAGCGCTGTATGTAGAGTGTTGATCCGCCAACTTCATTGACTACAGCCCTTGATTCACGCATCATTCTCATTATTACAAGAACTTACAATGAATGGGTGGTCGTCACGGAACGACTTTCGTCTACCACCAATTTTAATTAATAGGCTATGACTGGCATTTTACGGGTGAGGGATCAAATTCACACCAACCGGGGGTATTTAAGAGTTCAGAAATATATTGAAAATACATTTATTTAATTTTAATCTCCGTCGGGGATCGAACCCACGACCTTTGGCTTGCAAAGCAAACGCTTTGACTATTTAGCTATACCCGCCGGCAAATAGATTCAATGCAGCCTTTTTTATTGTTTTTAATGAAATTATTGCGAATCCGCCACTTAAAACAAGACCACATAAAGGAAAAATCGTAAAAAAGTAGAATACCTAATAATTTCACTTCAAAATTTCAGTTAAAATATATATTGATATCATTTAAATAAGTAACATAATAAACAAAGTTATAGATTGGCTAAACTTTGACAAAACTACTCGTACATTTAAATAAACTAATATATAAAAGCTTCTGAATAAATGTTGACTGATTGAATCATAAAATAATAATATACATACAATGAATATATACTACAGAGACATCTATCGTTATATGATGTAAACAATGGTATAAATACTTCAAGTTTCGCGTACCTGCCCAGGCGGAGAATGGTCGTGTGGACAGCGTGGTGTGTAGAATAGAATAAAAGGTGCAACGTTCGAGGTTCGAATCCCGCGTCTGCCGATATTGTTTCTGAATGAATTGATGCGAAAACAAAAGATGTTGAATTGTATGTGTGTATTTAATTAATAATTTAAATAAACTGTCATATTGTCTGCTTTTAAATATTTTTTATATTATTACTTTGTATAAAGTTATAAGGGGTCCGCCATCTAACGTTTTTTTTTTTCAACTTATGCTTATTTCGTGAATGGTAACATTTAGCTCATGTCTGAGAAAACAGATAATTAGTTTTATTTTTCCGCTAAACGAATATGGTTGTGTATACGCTTGAACAACGCTGGGAAATATTGCGACATTACTTTGAAAATCAGGCCATTTTTCTTCGAAAATGAGCAAGGAGTGGCCGTTACAGTCAATGGCGATCGTTATTGGGCCATTTTTGTTCACAAAAATTGAAGAGGAGGATATTGGCAACATTTGGTTTCAACAGGACGGCGCTACGTGCCACACAGCCGAAGCTACACTCGATGTTTTGCGCCCCATTTTCAAAAAAAAATTGTTATTTGGCGGACCCTTTATATGTTAATTATTATTAGCTAATTATTATACAATAATAAAAATCGAACATATAACCGCTCCAGATAATTTTCTGATGCAAATATGCATTATAAGAGGTGTTATGATATCGCAAAGTGAATAATCAAGTCCAGTAGCTGTTGCGTATTTTAGTATACTTTTTGCCATTCTCTGTAAAATATGCAAAATTAGTAATTATTCATGAGGTATATTCATCTTCATGCCAGCCGTCAGTAATACTTGCTGAAAAATTCAAGGAAATTTTCCGTTCGGTCGATAAGTTTCTTAACACTTTCACGTATTAAGTATTAAAAAACTTTGACGAACTCATCTACTTTTTATTAATACAGGTATTTTAAGTTATTACAGAATATTTTCATTGTAATAATTGCATCGATTGCAATTTTACTAGCGTAAATGTTAACTAAAACGTAACCTGAAATGGCAAATTATTTATTTAATTATATAAATACTTAATTTGAGGTTAAATTAACGCTTTAACCTTGCATTTTTTCAGCGACATAACAATTTATATGATACATATATAGTAGATAAATTTAAACAATTCGACTCAATCAGTGTTAAAGGTGTTCCAGAACCGAGATCGCCTTCCTGAAATTACAGCGTCAGCTAAATGGTGACGGCGGAATACCAAGGTTCTGGCACTGAGGATAAGTCCAAAGACCGGAGTTGAATTGGTACTGATTTAGTTGATAAAATATTTCTTTTTATATCTTAGTATACAACATGAATTAACATTCTGTATTTTATAACATTTATAATTAATAAATTGATTTTCATGCACCGCAAATTCCTCAGTCAATGCCTTGTGTTGTAACCGACTGTATGAATCGACGAATAAGTGCTAAGATAGATAATTTGATTATAATTTGACAATTATTACTTTAAAGACTTTTGTATGTTATATATAAAATAGTTATGTTCAAATAACGTTTTGAATACAAGATAATGTCTAATAATGTATTCAATTTTTCCGTAAATTGAACAAAACGTAAAATAATTATTTTATTTGCTATAATTGTAAGCTGAAAAATATTTTAATCAACTGTTATTGTTTATTTATAAAAAAAATCACTCGTCTTCAGCATTCTTAGCACAATACATTATGCATAATGTATTCTTGGATCACGGTTTCAAATACAAAGTCATAGCTACAGGAAAACATAAACCACGACAAATTTTAATTCTATGATCCAACTTACCTGTTGAATTTTAGATTAAGATGAAATATTGAAAGTTAATTATTACAGTAAAAGATTAATAATTCAGCAGTAAACGTCATATTATTTTTGAAAGATATGAAAAAAAGAAATATTTTTTTTACTTACTATAAAAAGTTTTTTTTTTGTTTTTTAAGGCTACTACTGTAGTGATAATACGAGTATAATGTGAACAATATGTTTTCACTTCTGTATAAAATGTTAAAGCTTAATATTATATCGTACAATATTTCTCTCCTCTTTTAAAACAAATGGTTATATTAACGTCTTGAAAGAATTCAGCCCACAAAGAAACTGAAAATGTATCGCCGGATTCATTCAATTACTGCAAAGGCTGATAAAATAACTCGTGGTACAATGTTTGCTTTGCTAAAAGGGTGCAAAGCATGCGACGTATTAAATAACCCGAAACCAACGAAGCTTGTACCATTCATGCATTCGCTTCTCAGAGACACAATGTCAAAGTGCACAACTGTTATGCGAGTTTTCCTGAGAGTCGACGGTAAATTTTCCTTGTTTATCTTTAATTTGTAAGCTATATATATAAGTTTGGATTTTTTAATATTTATTAGAATATTATTTTATTATTTCAATATTCTAATCTACTTTTATAGATCATTGACTATATTACAATATTGTAAGTAATGAAATATACACATACTATAATGCAACAAATTATTTTATACGCATCAATTCGTTCAGAAAAAATATCGGCAGAGGCCGATAGACTATTGGAAAGTAATAGTATAAAACTTTTGAATAAATGTAGACTGAGTGAATAATAAAAAATAATAATAGACACACTCTGAATATATACTATATAGACATCTATCATTATATGATAAACAATGGTATAAATGCAACTTATTCCATACAGCAGTTCGGGCAGATGATGGTCGAGTTGTCTAGGGTAATGAACTTGGACGAATGGTTGGTTCTATCATCTGCCCGAACTGCTGTACGGAATATGTTGCATGTCTACCATTGTTTATCATATAACGATATATGTCTCTATAGTATATATTCAGAGTGTGTGTATTATTATTTTTTATTATTCACTCAGTCTACATTTATTCACAAGTTTTATATTATTAGTTCGCTAGTTCGCATCCCGCTTCTGCCGATATTTTTTCTGAACGAATTGATGCATATAAAAGAATTTGTTGCATTATAGTATGTGTATATTTAATTGCTTATCAAATATATAAATGTTTAAGTTATACTCGTAGTTTCGTATACACGGCATTAATAAATCCTTATTGCACTCAACCAATGCGTTATGTTTTCGGCTGGGATGTCCACATCCAAATAATATAAGTTTTGTTATTGTTAAACATCCTTATAATGTAATATGAGTTGCTGTTTAGTAGTTTTTTTTTAAATAACAAATAAATAATTTGAAGAGATCATATTTATTATAAAAAGGGCGCAAAGTTTAATTGTATTTTATAGAAATTAGCGGTAGGGAGTGCCTCGGTATAGAGAGTCACTGCTGTGTGACTGTGGAAACCTGCAGACCGTATCACACCTAAGATCCTGCCTCATGTGCCCGACAAGCTGCACATCAAGGCTTTATGCTGGGCAGCATACGGGCCATCAATATTACCATAAATTGGGCCGAAACAATTTGGCGTTGTTACTGAAACGACGAAAAATAAAGAAAATACAATTCAGTATCACGTATTATGCATGTATTGAGCCGTCCCTTAGGACAAAATATTCCAGGCCTAGAGATCGTTGGGCTTATCATCTGATAGTCGTAAAAAACTCAACTGACAAATGTAAAAAATATGTTTCAGAAAATCCAAAGATTTTGAAGTCACCTTCTTGTAGTTTTCTCGTGTATGTTTTTACGTGATATTACATGAAAAAATAGCCGCGCCCATTCATATAAATTTAACCAATTTAACTCTTCCCACATGTGAACTATTTCAGTATAATGAACTGAACAAAAATTACCTACGCTCGGAAAACATTTTTTTTTGCTCACATCGATAGTCGCATAGCAAATCTTCAAATAACGAAAACGGGTACTTGTAATAGGAATATAAATCGCGATGTAGCTTTCATAATTTTGATATAAAAAAAATTCGAAAATGAAAATTCTCGTGAATGAGACGAAAATAAAATTATTTAAATTTTCAGAAATAAAAGTCTTCCAACACAAGTTATTTGAAAGTTACGAGCGCAGAATTTATATAACTTTTAAATACCACTTTTTTCATGTGTTGTTATTTTAAAACTATACATACTTTTAATCACTTCAGTTTTTATAGTTATATAATTGATAAAGATCATATATAGTAAATTCCATTTTCATGTTTACAAAAAAGCATTTGCCATATAACACTAGTTTTCTTCTTTTAGTGTGTCTTGTTTGTCTAAAAACTAAAATAATAAATTAATTAGCAGTGCCTCCCTTATTTTAATAGTATTTTAATAATTATATTAATAGAAATTGCTTTTATTTATAATAATTGCGTTACGTCTGTTTCAAACGCTTTAAATGATTTTAAGTAATAATTTAATGTAATATGGTGATTTTTTAGTACATACAGGTATAAAATTACTGTTTTATATAGTGTGTGGTAGTGAGTAATTAAAATTCGTGAAAATAAATTAGACTTTTGTAAAATTGCATTATAGTTTTGTTTTGTTGTCGCTGGGTTAAAAAGATTGGCCGGAGGAGGAAGTCCGAAATTCCGTTTGCAGGGGGCACCGCGTGGAGGTTCTTTTCATGCTCCCCCTTTACATGCAGCACTTTGTTTCTCAGCCGGAGAATATGCGGTACCAGTATGGGGTCGATCAGCCCATTGTAATTAAGTAGATACTGCCCTAAATTATGCATGCAGAGTCGTCACAGGCTGCCTCAAACCAACACCCATTTAAAAAATATACCCCTTGGCTGGTATAGCACCACCAAACGTAAGACGCAAATTATATGCGCCGAATAAATGTGTAAGGAAATCAACCAACTGTCCCACTGTTTGTATAATCAGATACCCCCAACACCCAGACTGAAGTCGCGAAGCAGCTTTCTGAGATCCACACAACCTCTCACATCCAGCCTTGAAAACGAGGACCTGGAAATCCCTGAACAGATTAAGAACTGAAGTTGGTAAAACAAAGGACAACCTCCAGCGGTGGGGAATGCTTCGGTAGGGAGAGTCTCTATTGTGCTACTGTGGAGACCTGCAGACCGCCTCACACCTAAGATCCTGCTCCATATGCCCAACAAGCTGCACATCTCAAGACCTAATGCTGGGCAACACACTATCGATGTTACCTGGTCAAAAATAATTTGACGTCGCTGAAACGAAGAACAAGAATATTACACTTTTCGCATTGACTTGATCTTAAATATTCTATTTTTTTTTCATATCTTTGTTTATAAAATGATCATTTAATAAACTAAAAAAATAATGGGAGCATTCAATTACTACTTCAGAGAATTCATTTAATAATTTATAAATATTTTAACAAATGTTAATACATATATTTGAGAAAACGTTATATATATATATATATATATATAATAATAAAAATAAAAATATACATACCTTGAATATATACTATGGCGACATCTATCATACAATGATAACAATGACATAAATACTAGTTTCAACGTGAGTCGGTCCAGGCATAGCAATAGCCGAGTCAGCTGAGCGGTATGAATACCTGGGCATAGTTGGTTTCCAAGGTCCGCGGTTCGCATCCCGCTTCTGCCGTTATTTTTGTGTTTGGATTGACGCGTTGAAAAAAGAATTTTATGTACAGTATATGTATATTTAATTAATAATCAAATTAAAATATGAAAAGTAATTTAATGTTATTAATAATTTAATTTAGGCACACGAAAGCCGTTTGTTTCAAATTTTATTCGAAAAAAAAATGAAAACCAGACAACGGTATTTGAATGTCAAATGAAATATTTTTAACGGTCAACTTGTCTGGAAAAAAATACAGAAATAGCTTAGCGACTTATATTTCGGAGATGTGCCTAAATCACATTATTACAAATATTATTTCGCGAGCTTTTAATTGAAAGTAGTTATAAAAATATCATTGTTTATGGCAGTTTGATATCTGGAATATTTAAGATTTTAAATATACATAGTAAATACTTGGTAGGACGCAAAAATAACTTGGGACGAATCAAGAATAATGAGAATTGACAGAACTGGCATGTGAAAATTATGTGATTACTTTATTTTAACACTTACTTCAGCTTAAGTTAGAGTAGAAATATTAAAATAAAAATTAAATTAAATCAAGTAAGCTGTTCAAAACTTTATTTTGAACAAAATTATTTTGTAGTAAACAACCAAAAGTCTATAAAGTAATTTTTATAATCAAATTCTATATCTTTAATAGAATCTGTCGATTCACACAGTCGAAAAAGACACTAAATTCTACGTAAATTGAGAAGATCAAGGTCCAAAACAACAGGTATCGAGTCAGCATGCGGAGCGAATGGCCATGAACAACGCTGAGTACAGACTGAACATTTGTTAACTGTCATTCGTTTGATGAGTTGTCACTCGAAACCACAAACTAAACGAACTGTCACAATTAGACTCACCATTTTTTATATAGTTTATGTAAAACCATTCTTCTAGAATATTTTACAATGATATTACTAATATTTTATTAGGAATTATTTTCCTTTTGCTGCGTAATCAATTTAACTCTTTTAATCAGAAATATAATATTATGATTTTTTTTACCATAATCTAACTACTCATGTACATACGTCACTCCAAAACATTGCGTCTAATAACACGCTACAAAATGGCCTTACTAAGATACAAATACGGAAGAAAAAGGAAAAAATGTGCTAGATACGTTTTGACCCGACGATCATTAAACTTTTGTAAGCTACCAAGATCTTAATTTTAGTTACAGGTTAGCTCTGAATCTATAAATTGCATCAATATACTCGTATACTCCTACATTGCATATATTTCTGCCGTCGGTCTTGAGTAAGCTCGTGAACTGACCACTTCACATTTAGATTAAATGGCTAGTTTAGTCTTATTAATTCAATAATTCAATCAACACAAATCTAAGTAAATATTATACGGAATCAATAATGTTAATTATAAACAAACTGTGTTGAGATAAGGCAGGTAAAATCACCTGTTCCGTCAGACAGCGCGGTGTTTCACCACTCGCCCCGCAGTAATTACACGACTTTTGGCAACCGACAAGTAAACAATACGCAAACGTTTTAATCAGATTTAAATTCGTATCATAAAAACCTATATTTAAGCGAAGACTCTATTTATAAAAAATAAACATTAACACCCACTTTTTAGATTTACTTTCGTGAAAATAGCTTTCTCATATATTTATTTGTAATAATACTCACCGGTATTAGATGTAATCACGCATTCTCTTTACAATGTATAGCAGTTACGTATTCATTATAAAAGTAGTTTTCTATGTTTTTTGGATATTTTTTTCTAATTTTATTTGGTAGATAATTGATCTTTATATCAATATTATCAATAATTAAATACACACATACAATTCTACATCAAATTCTACGCAAGTACTTCTACTAATAATAAAGCTTGTGAATAAATGTTGACTGATCGAATCTTAATAAAATAATAATATACATACTCTGAATATATATACTGCAGAAACATCTATCGTTATATGATGTTTACAATTGTATAAATACATAAAGTTTCGCGTATCTGTCCAGGCAGAGAATGGTTGTGTAGACCACGCGGTGTATAGGACGGAGTAAAGGTGCAACGCTTGAGGTTCGAATCCTACGTCTGCCGATATTTTTTCTGAATGAATTGATGCGTAAAATTTGATATGGAATTGTATGTGTGTATTCAATTATTAATATTTTTTTATGCATTGTCACTTTTATACTGACAATCATCATCATTTCCATGTTCGTTCCCTTAACTGGAGCATTAGGTCGTCACAAGCTGTAGTCTTAGCTTTGTCAGCCACCATGTTCTTTGCATCATCCTATGTCAGCTCTGATTGCGGTGCTCTTTCGAATACATGCAATGAGTGAAAATAGTAATGCATAGAAATGGGTTATAATTTTAATTCCTTTCTGTTATAAAAAAAAGGTTATTTCTTATTGTTTATTATTTAACTTTTAATGTAAATTTCTACAAGGTTAACCATGTAACATATGGCTACGCGATTCATATGGAATGTTGATCTGCCAACGTCATAGACTACATCTTCAGACCGGAGTATGCAAGACGAGGACACAAATGAAAGCCTGGCAGTCTTACAGCGGACCGACTGAATGTGACTGCGACGTGGAGCAGACCCTGTCACACCTTCTGCAGTGAGCGCTGTGTCCGAGTAGCTTCACCCAGGAAGCACTGATGATGGCCGAGAGTAACGCCATTGACGTCGCCCACTTCTGGACAAACAGGATCTGACTCTGCTGTTTCCGACACGATTGTATATCTATACATATAGACTACATCCTTACTTTCACGCATCACTAATTCATTACAGGAATTTACTATGAACGAGGGGTTCTTACGGAACGACATTCATCTACCACCAATTTTAATTAAAAGGCTATGACTGACATTATTAAGGTGATGGAGGTGATGGATCGAATCCGCGCCGACTGGGGGTAATGCTTCAAATATGTTACGTATATGGGATAAAAAAAGAAGCATTATTTAAATTTTTAATTTATCAACGCTTAACACTATCCAGTCCGATTACACAACATGTGTGAAATCGCCAGGCAGTTTAAAGGCGGGTCACACAATATCTGTGTGATTGTTCCGCCAACGCTTAGTGGCCGACTATACACAGATTGTGTTACGTTTTTTCAAACTTTAGTGGCCAATCGCATAACATATGTGTTGTTTTTACGTTCGACCATAATTCAAAGATCTCAAACCTTTTCAGTTAGGGTCATATTTAATTTTAATTGAACACTTAACGATAAAAAATTTAAAATAGCAATATTTGTTAAAAAAAATATTGTGAGATTAAACTTTATCTCGCTTGTATTAATTATTATTTTTAAAATGGGAAAACGTTGATCGTTTTTCTCGATCAATATTTCGATTGTATGCATTCAAATTTTATATGTTTGTTAGCAAAATAAGTATTTCCCAAAATATAAACTGTTGTTTTAATATTTCAATGGAATATATTTTTGGTTAGAATTAGTTGACGATATACGCTGATGCTTTGTCCGATATTCCCGATGACGCCGAGGAGATCGAAGACAGCGACGATGATGGGGAATGGATATATATAAACAAATCAATATATTCGTTTTTTTTTGTAAGCAATTCTTTAAAAAAATAGTCTGCCTCCAGCGTAAGTTCAATCGCGTACCGCGTGGACAGGATAGTGTAGTGCACAGCTAAATGATATCAATCGTTCTGCTCCACTGTGCGACGCTCCGCAAGGTATAAAGACCTACGTGCTTTCTGTCAGCTGTTCCTTGGTTTTGATTGAAGCGCCTCCTGTTTGGTTTGCGCGAACTAATTAATATTCCTCCTCGGAGTTTGCGCAAGCCGCCTGTTTCGAAAGTGGAGAGGCGCCAAGATTACATATTGCAATCTTTCTATTTATTATGAAACTCGATTAATTATACACCGTTGCGAAAATTGTGCTCGGCAACCGCCGCCGCCTCTTTTCATAATTTATTATTCCCTTTTTTACTCTCTTTCTATCTCTTTCTCTCTCTCTCAAATTCTTCACGATTATGTCATATATTTTCGGACTGTAAGCATCTATTCATTAATGTACTTATAAATATGTACTCTTATTTATTATCTGTATTATTAACCCATTCACTGCGTATAACGTCTATAGCGGTCATGAGCTTTACATGGAATTTGTTACATCTTTATTGTTATGTTGTAATGTTCAAAATTAACATTCTATACAACTGAACATAACATATATGGTATGCATTCAAAAACTATAAGCAATATCTGATATATTTTTTTAGTAAAAAATATATTACAGTCTATATCCATTGCCCAAAAATCGACTAACCAATCTACGAAAAAGGCGCCACGATTTAACCCTTTCGCATCGGTTGTCGGTATATCCCGTCAAAGATTCCCCTATCGTTGACATCGGTTGACGTGATTTTTTTTTTTTTTATGTAAACGCATGCAGGAGAGCACAACCGGTCAAGACCAGTGCACTCTATGACGCTCAGCCAGGGAGGCTGGACGCTGCATGCGGGAAACGTGTGTTGTGTTCGTGTTTGTGTGTGGGTTGGGGAGATTGCAAGTGTATATTTATCTGTTTCTTGAAGAGATCCAGATTGTAGGAAGGAGGAAACACAGACGCTGGAAGAGCATTCCATAGCTTACCGGTGGCATTAAGGAAGGAACTTTGGAAGCTGCCAGTTCTTGGTCGACATATATTAACCGTGTATGGATGTTCGGCAAGTGTAAGACGAGTTTGTCGGCTGTGAGTGGGTGCAGGAGGAATTAGTTCTTTAAGTTCCGAAGAGCAGCGACCGTGGTAATAACGGTAGAAAAGACTAAGAGAACCAACCTTACGTCTGTGTTCCATTGATTGTAGATTAGACGTAAGGATGTCATTGTTTATCAAACGAATTGCTCTTCTTTGAACTGAGTCAATTAAGTTTAGAAGGTATTTTGGGGCTCCAATCCAAAGGTGACTGCCGTATTCAAGGATAGGTCGGATTTGTCCTTTATATAGAAGAAGAAGTTGTTTATCGTTGAAATACCGACTGATATGTCGTTTTGCTACTTTCAGTACTCATTGTGACACCTACGGTAGAAAATTGAAACTGCAGTCATTCCCTTTATCAACCTACATTTATTCTTTACAGAAATCTGTAAAACGTGTAAATAAATATCGTTTGGTTTCGTCACAGGAGCGGTTTTTCTGTAAACGACATGTGTTAATGCCACCACATGTATGGAGTTACATAATGAACGTTTGTTAATTATAATAGTTTTTTATGCATCATATGATAGCTAAATGATACAAGAACCAATGTGATATATGAAAAAAGCAAAAAAATTATTTGAAAAATTCACCCCGTATTGACAGTATAATTTGTATTCCACCGAGCCGTAAAGAAAGGGTTACAGATGGAACACTTCTTCTAATGTCTGTTTATTTGTTAAAAAAATTGCGATTTATTTTTTTTTTAAATTTAAATAACCTCGTTGTTAAAAATACAAAAAAAAAACAATTCCATATTACAGATTTGACACATATTTTTTGATAAAATACGTTTTAAGTGGGAATCAAAAGTGTTTAACATTATTTTTGTGGGCTTTATGATTTCTTAACCTTTTAAAGATGGACATGCTTTTTTTTTAATTATAGAAACGAAAATATTTGTATGATTTAAAATATGGGACACACAAGTAAGGAATGCAAACAGTAGCTACGTTTGAGAAACCTCCCAAAAATTGTTTACAAGCTAGCATTATCCTCTTTAATGCATAACTAAGGTTTTCACGGCCAAAAGATTAAGCGAACATGAGAGATCGTGCAAACTAGGCCACCCAATGGCGTCAGCACTAGCAGAGCATCTGGCTGACACGGGACGTAAGTTTTCATTCGAGCCCGAAATCGTGGTTCGAACGCAAGGGAAACATGCACGCCAAGTAAGGGAACCCATTGAAATCAAAAGACATCACATCAACAGTGATGACGGTTTTATTCTCAAAACAGCATGGCTATCACCTCTAGCATGACGTTTGTGGAAGTATGCTCCTTAGAACATCCTCATCATGACGCTCGTGGATGTTCAAAGCCATCCATGATCATGATCATGATCATGGATGGCTTTGCGGCATCAGCCTAAAAGAAATATATAAAGCTGATTCTGGGGAATATTGCACACGTATACAGGTACATCTACAATTCGATTAAATTATATTATAGATACTGATACATTTATAAAGACGATCAATTTATTTCGTTTCATACTCGTAGCATGCTTGAATTCGCTTTTACTATTTTCATCGCATTCTAAATATACAGGTATTTATTCGCTTGCTGTATAAATAGATTGTAAACACTCCGCATCATACTACTCATACAAGATGCAAAAACAACAATACATTTTTTTTTAAATCGGTTACATAAAAGAAAAGTGATTGTGTTCGCACCACAACAATCTCTGCCACTGCACACCTGTTGGATATAATCATATGCTAAACCTAGAAATCAGTTAGCGCAGGAAGACATTTACTCATCCATACCATAGACTACGATCTGTTGAAAGTGTTTGATGCGCTTTTTGCAACCGGAAGTCCAATTAGCTGCAGTTAGATGTGACCACATGATCCATCAAGGAAGCGAATATGAAAGAAAAATAATTCACTTATTAGTTATAATGATTATATATCAAGTAATTGTACATACAAACTCTTAAATAACATCGAAAAATTATCAATTAAATACAATTATATATTGTGTTTTTAAAAACAATGGCATTCTTGAGTTATCCACTTAATTTCTACGTGCAATTGTTAAGCCTATATAAAATTCGAGAGGATAGATAAAATAGGCGCTTAACCCAGTATTAACTTAAGGCAAAGAGACGTGGAAACTAACAGCAAGTATTACCCATAAAATAAAGGTCACCCAACGTGCCATAGAGAACGAAGTTACCCAAATAAGAACTCAAATAGTGGAAGGCTATCCAACAAATAGGCACATTCAAATGGCAATTGGCAGGACATATCAGTCGAAGATGGTGGTCAATGGGGAAAAAAAGTATTCAAGTGGCAATCATGAACTGGCAAATGAAACGTTGGTTAGGTACACTGTTAACATCAAAATAATAGTGGGAGTAGCCTGGATTAAGAAAGAGGATAAAGACTCATGTAGGGGGCCTACATTCAACAGTGTATGGACTGATGATGAAGATAAAATGTATATTGCGAGGATAAAAAGATATGGAGAAGGAAAATAGATCCTCTCACCGAATGTACGAGTTAATGCGGCCCACCTGCTGGTTTATTCTCGCCATATATCACGCTAATATGTTTAATTTCTCCTCGCTTTGCCACCACCCTAGTATGATATTGTGCGAGAGCCTCAGCGGGGTTCTTACACTCTCCATTCTCACCGATGATGAGAGTAACCCTACACTCACTTTATAACACGTAATTTTTAATAACGCAAACTAATTATTTTTCACTGATCCAATCGAATTACAATCGATTGTAAAAAAAAACTGAGTATTGTCTACCCAAACCATCCGCCCAATTAAAAGATGTACTCGTATCTATTAAATCGACATCAAGAAATGCTACCGTCATCAGCATTATTCAGTTAATATGATATATCTCTTAATAAGTATGAAAATGTTTGAAGGTAACCTTTAACATTAGTTTTTAACTGGAATTATTAAAACAGATGTTTGTTAGGAAAAAATAATAATAGATCTTTGAGATTTATAATATATTTATTTAAATATTTATTTCCATTTTAATATAAACATTGAAATAATAGTCGTAAGTTGCAGCACTTATGCTGAGCTAAAGAGGATTGCAAAGGATCGAGAAGAGTGGAGATTGAGATGCAAGGTTTTGTTGCTGTAAACCAATCCATCATAGATTGATACAACTACGAAGAAGAAGTTAAATTAAACTAACAAAATTGCGTTTTAATAATGTAAGCTTACTAGCATGTATAAATTAAAGTTATCTATTTTCTCATTGTTTCTGAATTATACTTCTTCATTTGTATCCGCTCTTAACTACAGAATAAATTATCTTTAAACATTCCCTTCATAGATCTTTCATAATTTTTGTTAAAGTTCATACTATAATTAGTTCTTTGCAACTTTCAGGATGATATTCTGGGAGTTTAATAAAATATAATCTAAAAGAGATATTACAAAGAAGGCAGCTTCGAGGAATATTTTAGTGTTTGATTTTGAGAAGTCGACTTAGCTCATTTATCTGAGTAGCTTTATTTTTTTACAAATTAATCAAAAGATTTTAAACTCCAATAAAACAAATTTATAATATTATCAATGAAATGTATAAATTGTATATATTCTTACATCACTTTATAAACGTATGTTTTATTTCATTCCCGTTCATTAATGTTTTTGTCCCTTAAATGAAACGCACATTATATTAATAGTTCTCTTCCTTATACGCCTATCGTTAAAGAGGCTATTTATAAAGGCCATTAAAGTTATCATTGTTTATGGTCCAATTATGCCGCTTCATAATCTTCCGCGAAACATTTCGGAGCGCATTAATCATTCAATAAAGATAAAGGATAAAAAGGGATAATAGTTATGTTGATCCGCGCCTTTGAAAATGACCCAAGCGGCCGCCCCGCGATAA
This sequence comes from Glossosoma conforme, assembly GCA_022606575.1. Classification (NCBI taxonomy): domain Eukaryota; kingdom Metazoa; phylum Arthropoda; class Insecta; order Trichoptera; family Glossosomatidae; genus Glossosoma; species Glossosoma conforme. The sequence goes on along the minus strand of JAGTXR010000101.1, from coordinate 324,174 downwards.
ATAGGCGAAAGCTCACTTAAGTCATAAAATTCTTACTTCAAATTGGATTCGCTACAGAAGCGCTTTCGATTTAAAAGCTTCGCCGCGTACTTGTTAATCCCAGCGGCTGCGATGGGCGGAGACGGGCGTGAGATGGGCGGGAGATGGGGGCATGGGGGAAGGGGGTTCCCGCCCATTGAGGTTCTATTTATAGGCCAGTGGCGCAAAGGAAGCGTCTCAAAAGCTCCCGGAATGCCAAACACTTCCTCTCTCCTCTGAGCTCTTTAAGAGATTTGATTCTTTGATAAATCCATGTTATTCGAAATACAATTTTTATTCGCGCGTCGATAAATTGGTTTTTGTACGAAACGCATTATACACATATTTGGATACGTCGCCAAAATAAGTCTAGACAAACCAGAAATTTGGATTCGATCTTATCTGGACCGTTGAAAGAAGGAGGTTACCTGAGTGATCCAACGGATAATGTTATCCATATTAAACAATTGATCGTCATTTGCCTTAAAAAAGTAGAATTGACATCGAGAGAGTATAAGTAAGAGCCTTTTTCATCTGCATTTAGTCAACATCTAATACTGTCGAATAAAGTGTATTTGATAGACCTTCGAGGTGAAAAAAGTTTTGGTAAAATCTAACGAATCTTAAAGGTTGGTTAACTGTCAAGGCCATATGCTCCAAATGAGATAGCTGAGGTCTCTAAGTATATCATAACAGTATTTTCTACAATGTAGTAATTTAAACCAAATAATTAGGAATATTGTCTAATTACTTTATCTTAACATTTCAATATCGAACGTACGAATTAACATAATGTTCAAAACGTTATTTTGAACATAACTAATTTGTATTAAACATCCTTAAGTCTTTAAAGTAATTTTTATAATCAAACTCTGTATCTTAGATTCACACAGTCAGGATCAAGGTCCAAAACAATAAGTATCGAGGAATTTGCGGTGTACGAAATTCTATGTATTAGTAATATTAATATAAATAAGGAATGCTTAAGCATCGTTACGGAGCATGGACCATCGCAATAATCTGCCACTCTATGTGGATTGAAGAGATCAAGGTCTAAAAACGGTATCGAGGAATGTGCAGTGTATGACGTTCAATGTATTAATATCACTTTTATAACTGCTTACTCATGTTGTAAATTAGGATATAAAAAGGGGACTTGTAATAAATAAATTAGTCTCAACTCATCTCCGGTCTTTGGTCTTAACCTCAGTACCGGATACTTGGTATTCCGGCATCACAATATAAGCTGTTATTTCGGGACCGCGATCTCGGTCCCGGAACAATGCGCAATAATGTATTTAATCAATTAATAAATAAGTAGATACGGTAGAGTACGGCAATGTGCTTTTTAAGAATGCAATGGTCTACTTCACTTTCATTGTAAGCAGATTACAACAATGTTTGCTTAACAATCAAGCAATTGTAATATTTATTATCAACAATAAGTCTCTTATGTATATTTATATATCGAATCATGACGGCTTTATGGATAGATTTAGGACTATACGCGATTATATTTGAGTGAGAATGTATGAAATTAAAGCTAAGTTACGTTAAGCTTAATATAGAATCGTCGTCTTATTTTAGAGAGATATAAGTAAAAAAATAATAAGGTCCAAATTGCTTATACTTACTTAATTTAGATGTAGGATAGATCAATCCGTGATGCAAGCAAATTTATATACGAGTATCCACTGGAGTGTGTACTCGGACATACCTAGTGTTTTTTCTAATCTCTATGGATAGATACATATTAAGTGTCCGTCATCTATAACAAATGATTCTGGCACGTATACATTTGATTATTTTCTTAATACAATATACACATGCAGGTAGATTATTTTAGATTAAAATATGATTATTTTAATCGTTAATAAAAGTTTTTTCATCTTCTTTGTGTTCCTTTGTAATGGCATTCCTTAATATTCGTGAATGGGTGGAAACTGTGGGCTCCTCAGGGCATAGTTGTTATTATTTTTGATGACAAACGACCGTAAAACCATATTTTAATAGCTTGTCCCTTACAAAGATACCATTGTTCTAAGCCCTGTGGGAGATTTTCTCTGTTGTCACGCTACAAGCCATAAATTTTATTTTCCTTATTTTCATACTCGCACATGCGAAGGTTGTACCTAAGAAACTGACAAAATATTTTAAGCGACGTAAAACAAATTCAGAAAACATGTAATACTTATAAAAATAAATTTATACATAAACTTATTTTGCATTGTTCTTAATGTAGTTTACTTGTATGGCGAATTAAACGGAGATAACTGCAAAAGAAAGAAATTAAATGGGATACGTCAATTATTGGTCTTCAAATCTTCGAATCATTGAATTTCGTAATTGAATAAATAATCCTTTAATTTGATATTATGATTTCATTTCATGTTCTTTATAAATAAAAAGTGTATTATAATATATTTTTTAAAACCTAATGTTTTTGCTGTCGCTGGGTTGAAAAGCTTGGCCGGAAGAGGAAGTCCGAAATTCCGTTTCCAGGGGGCACCGCGTGGAGGTTCTTTTCATGCAGAGGAAACTATGCAGCTGGGCAAGAAGGTGTCAGCTGCAGTGGAGCAGAGCAGACGGGAACGCTGGATCTCGATGGTGGAAAGCCTTGACCTTACCACAAATAGCCACAAGGCCTGGAGACTCCTGCGAAAAATGGATAACGATCCAACAGCTCCTGTTAAGCACGCGGCCACAACTGCCAATGAAATTGCTCATCAGCTCCTCCTCAACGGGAAGCTGAACAATAAAACGAAAAAGCAAAAATTGGACTGAGACCCTCTAATTGAACACAGCGATCTGTCAAAGCCCTTCTCAGTGGCTGAACTGGAGTGTGCTATCAAAGCCGCTAAAGACCATAAAGCGGCTGGATTGGATGATATATGCGTAGAACAGATAAAACACTTTGGCCCCCAGGCTAAACAATGGCTCCTTGAAATGTTTGATGCCTGCATGATCGGCAGTCAAATCCCAAAAATATGGCGAAAGTCCAAGGTCATAGCCATTTTAAAGCCGGGAAAAACCTTGATGATGCTAAAAGCTACCGCCCAATATCTTTACTAAGCCATATATTTAAAATCTTCGAACGGATACTACTCAACCGACTCACACCCTTTATCGAACCTAAAATGATACCCGGAAAGTCATGCACTTGGCAAGTACTAAACCTGACGCAACATATATAAAACGGGTTCGAACTAAGGAAAGTGACCGGAGTGGTATTTGTCGACCTAACCTCTGCATACGATACAGTGTCGCACAGAACACTCCTCAGTAAATTGTACAGAATGACAGGTGACTTCTCGCTAGTGCAGATGATCGCGGTAATGCTGCATAACAGGAGATTCGCTGTAGATTTTCAGGGGAAAACCAGCCGATGGCGTAACCAAAAGAACGGCTTACCACAAGGCAGTGTACTTGCTCCTATACTATTTAATATGTATACAAACGACCAACCCACCCCTAAAGACACAAAGTCTTTCATAAATGCGGATGACTTAGGTTTGGCAGCGCAAGCAGTAACGTTTGAAGAAGTTGAAGACATCCTAAGCCAGGGACTCAACGAGATGTCCCATTACTACGAAACCAAGTCTGCTGTTTCCACCTTAGAAACAGGGAAGCTAACAGAAAGCTTCGTGTCACGTGGGAAGGTAGAGTACTGGAACATAGCGACCATCCAAAATACCTCGGAGTCACTCTAGATCGCACCCTCATCTTCAGGCGTCATTGCAGCAACACTAAGCAGAAAGTTGCAAAAATGAACAACCTCATCCGCAAACTGACCAACACTCACTGGGGAGCCCAACCACCCCTTCTTCGTATCTCAGCTTTAGCACTTTGTTTCTCAGCCGGAAAATATGCGGCACCAGTGTGGGGTCGATCAGCCCACTGTAATCAAGTGGATACTGCCCTGAATGATGCATGCAGAGTCGTCACAGGCTGCCTCAAACCAACACCCATTTCTAAACTATATCCCTTGGCTGGTATCACACCACCGAACATAAGACGCAAGGTCATATACGCCGAAGAAATGCGTAAGGCAATCAATCAACCGTCCCACTGCTTGTATAATCAGATACCCCCAACACCAAGATTGAAGTCTCGAAGCAGCTTTCTGAAATCCACACAACCTCTCACATCCGGCCCTGAAAATGAGAGACTCCAACTCTGGCAACAAATCGCACCAGAGGATTTCATTACTCCAAGGGAAGGCCTCCCAACTGGCAAGATCCTTGACTGGCGGACCTGGAAATCCCTAAACAGATTAAGAACCGGAGTTGGTAGAACAAAGGATAACCTCAAGCGGTGGGGAATACTTCAGCAGGGAGAGACACTATTGTGCGACTGTGGAGACCTGCAGACCGCCTCACACCTAAGATGCTGCTCCATGTGCCCAACAAGTTGCACATCTCAGGACCTAATGCTGGGCAACATACGAGCTATCGATGTTGCCAGATATTGGGAAAAAATAATTTGACGTCGCTGACACAAAGAAGAAGAAGAATACCTCATGTCACCAGGTAACAAATATTAACTTCTTTCAAGAGAGAAACACCAGGTCCACCTGTAACCTTCACACGCAAGACAGCAATGTCTTGTTGGTCTGAACATTAATGTTATTTCCTTTACTCCAAAATATTTTTAAAAAACGCATGCCAGCGGGCATATTTTAGTGGTTACAACATTTGCTTGCCAAACCAAAAGACGTGCGTTCGATCCCCGAGAGAGATCAAAAAAATATCTAACCTCTATAAATACTGCCAGTTTGTGTGAATTTGATCCATCGACCGTAAAATTCCAGTCATAGCCTATCCGTAGAGACCACCCATTCTTAATGAATTCCTGTAATAATAAGGTGATCCGTGAATGTCGGGCAATCGTCTATGACGTTAGCGGATCAACACTACACATGTATCGCTTATCCAGATGTAGAATGGTCATAGAATCTACAGATGAAAACTTCAGAATCACTTTCGATATTCTCTTGTATGTGTTTCCATAAAAAAAGGCAGTTCACATTTAAAAATCTATGCAAAATTCTAGGGCGTCACAACTGAATGTTCTAGAATCACAAAATTGTATGTATGTATCGCTATTTTCGTAATTTTATGACTAAATCAGGAGCATTCGAATTCTCAATATTACATTACTGTTTTCTTTCTTAACAACGTTGTCTTCTATAATTATTATTTTTAATAAATATCAGAAATAATTGCAGCCTATCATGAAACATTATTTCCTTTGAAAGTAGTGTTCGAGTCTTTTTATTGCTAATATTTTTATCATGTCGCCCACTTCTAGGCAGACAGGATCTGACCCTGATGTTTCCGACACGGTTATATATATAATTATCAATACGTATGATTTTTGACCGACTGAATGTGACTGCGGTGTGGAGCAGACCCTGTCACACCTTCTGGAGTGTGCGCTCGAGTAGCTGCACCCAGGAACACCTCATGATGGCCGGGAGTAACGCCATCGACGTCGCCCACTTCTGGGCAGACAGGATCTGACCCTGTAGTTTCCGACACGATTTTTTATATATTGCTTATAGTTCACTCAATAAACATACGTAATATTGGGCTTTCTTAAAACAATACTTTGGTTCTTTTTGTTCTGAGTTTGCATTTTTTATTTTTATTTATTTTTTGTCATCAATATGTTTCTTTCCTGGAAATTCAAAGAAATTCTATTAAGTATATAAAACACAAAGACGGATCGCATTTCCGTGATATGTCATCTGTTATATTTTGACCAAAAAAATAAATCCGAATATAGATAATTTATCAAAATAATATTACAGGGATTACATTTCATTTATACCGAAAAATGATAAATTATCCGAAATACAAATGATTATTTACCGTGTTCTCAAATTACTGGTATTGTTCGGTTGCCATTTCTGTTGCCACAGAAAAACAGAGCCTGAGGTTAGACTTGACATATAAATATGGAACTATCATTACTATTTATCATAGATGACTCTATCTTATACTTTTTTTATAAAAACGTACTTAGTTTTTTTGTAAAATGTAAAACGTTCAGCCAACTCCTAGATGCTGTGTTTGTAACGGATGTAATCTTTTGTTGGTTGGAATTGATGAGTCTTAAAGTTGTAATAATAAGAAATTCAAATCGTATGAGAGATTTGACACAATTGATATGTGAAAAAACCTTACAAAGCTTATAGATAGTATTATACACGTATTTAAGAAGATGTACCATTTACTTGACGAAGAGTAAATTTTACAGTTTCTGAGATCTTCTTTCTTTTGCTTCCTTTATTGTTTACTACCTTGTGTATAAGCTGGAGTCCCTCATGAAGCCTGAAGTGTGGGCTGAAAGGACCATCGCTTAACCCTGGATACGTGTAAGAAGATAGAATCGTAGTGAACAGTGGTTTAAACCAACTTGTGTGAAGATATTGACATATTTAGTGTAATATTGCTTCAGATTCAGTGCTGGTGTGGACGGATACGAAACGTTGGACGTTTGATTTTGTGACAATAATGCCGTGTTATTTATGTGTCCACCATGATATACTTATGACATGGTTTGTTGTTGTCACAAATCCTAACTATTTGCGTTGCGTATTCCGATACTTGTTCCGAATGTAAGGTCATTGATACTGAATGTGTCAATACATTTACATCATCACACTTACGTTAGTACTTAAATAACAAATTAAAATTGTGTATTTTGTAATGTCATTGAAGGAAAAGAAATAAAAAAATTGCATAAAATTTTAAATAAGTATAATTAAAACTAATATCACAAACGACGCCTTTATAAGACGGCGATAGTACGGGGGCTTGTATAAAAGGCAACTCTTGTTTATCAATGCCAGATTCACCTTTAAAGACTGTAGGATAGAATTAACTTTACGTAACTAATGTGATTTCTTACAAAGTCAAAATAAAGCAACCCGATACACTTTACGACATGTGTTTGATTTGTCAGCTTAAGTATTATATAATCAATAGAAATGTGGCACCAATCTTAGATACTCTTATTTACCATGTAATCAATTTTGACTGTGTATATTGAGGATATATGGCAAAAAGGGCGTAGACACATTTATATAAATTTTACAGGAAAAAAAACAATATAGAAATCGTAATATCTTTTGAACCTTGTGATTTTGAGGTTATGAATTCAATTATTTTTATTTTGTTTGCTAAATTACAAACTTTACTTACTTACTATAATTACTAATTTTTATGATTTTGTCATCATGATATTGCATTTATATTGATATCCGCTCGATAAAGCTCTTTTAGGCTGATGCCGAAATCCTCGAAAAACAATCTTTCGTCACTTATTTTTGTTCGCTCGCCTGACATGTACATCTAATAATGTTAGCTTTAATTATATAAAATTACACGGCGTTTGCAAGCGCCATTTTATTTGTTATGACAGTTGCTCCATTTCATGTTGGTGCAACTGTCATCTTTAATTTGCTTTTTTGCCATGATTGTCTTGGCGGCGCTGGATGTCACAGTATACAGAGAGTTGTCAGTTAACTTTCGTCCGGCCGGCGAATGCCATACCGGTCAGACGAAGAAATCAAGTATTTAATTCAAATAAATGCGAATTGAGCTTCAAAAACAAGTTCTTTGTGTTGTTAATCTGCTCCTGCATCCTTCCTCCACGCGGCACGTGACGAACCCGCGACTTGTCGTCTTTTAAAGACGGGAGATTTCAATTTGTATGTTTATCTAATGGTAATTGTTAATTACTATCCAAGGAATTATATTCATATATATGTAAATAAAATAGAACTGTACATTATTTTGCATAATAATTATAGAAAAACAAGTTTATAAGAATTATTGAATCTTATGTACGCCTTTTCAGTAAAAAAAACATCCACCCAAGCTTACTATATTTACTCCCCAAAACATTTTCGAATGAATACGTTCTTCATAGATTATTAAACTCAGAAAAAAAAGTCTCCAGCATTACCGTCCTTTCAAGATTTTATTTAGTACACCTTAGAACCACTTTTTTACCTCCTTCTCTTCAATGGTAACTACCATGGTAATTAGCCCTGTAGATGATATTACTCAATTCATAAGCAGTCTTTTTTGTTGGAAATGCTTCTGTGATTCATATTCTTTTTGTACTCTCAACAAGACTTAGATAAGATATTATTTCTTTGATTTGTTCAGAAATTGTAGTCTTTTCATAACTGTTTAAATAGCTTATTTATATGAATTAGTTTTACGTCATATAGACTTACAATCTCACGTAACAAAAATGCAGCCTTTCAAAAGTTGTGCTCACGCCTTTTCTGCCGGAAGTTCTCAGTTTTATTTATTTACGTCACTGTCAGTTAAGATGCGAAAAACAAATCTGTATCACCTTTCCCTTATGATTGAATGACGTCACGTGGGCAATGACGTGAATGATAATAAACCAAATACCTTCAATAAAATACGTACGTGATGGTGTGTGTTTATTTCCTAGATACACTCACGTATACTCATCATCGAGGTCTACATTTAGACAAACAAATATTTCTATTGAAATACCGATGCGAATATATCTCTCCCCGCGTTTTTCGCCCGAGAGGATCACATTTTTCGCTGCATTGATATGAACTTTGGCATTAAATATTTTTAGAAAGATGTGCCATTTTTGACCCTTTTCCGCAAATAATTTTATTTTCAACTAGCTTTAAAAATAAAGATAAATATATAATAATATCCAATAATAACAAACATTCATTCCTTCTTCTTCGCGGTTCAATTCACAACCCTGGAATTCTTGAATGTTTTATCTTCTATGTTCCAGATAAGTACACCCATGCTAGTAGCCATCCAATGTATCTGATCCCAGTTGATGCTTGTGGAGATCCAAGCACTCAATTTGGTACAACGGCAATGGCGCTCGATCCCTTTCTTACATCCTTTTCCTCTTGTCGATGGTATTGTTCTCCTAGATCTTTAGATCTTTGACACGAGTCATCTTCTTCTTCTTTTATGTTATTTTTATCTTTTATTATCTTTTGTATGTATTGTATTGTATATTCTATGCTGTTTCTAATTATTTTGTAAACTTTTTTCTTGGAACTTCTGTTCTGTGCAATAAATAAATAAATATTAAGTAATTAGGTAGCGTAACTGCTAACTCAAAAAAAAAAAATTATAATAATAAAGGTAAATGCGGTTTCTGCTCTCCTGCGACATCTGGTGAACGCTAAGTGTAAGATTACAGGTTGAAAGATAATTACATAACCTCATTATTAGTGTCCATAATTCTCTTCACCAGCACTTTTTCTCGAAAAAAATTAAATTGTTTAATTGTTTTCTTCGAGATTTATATTAAATGATTGCATTTTTCTTTAATAAGAAGAGAAAGTAGGGCTTCATCCACTTTCTAATAAGTAGCTTTTTGTGTGCGTCCAGTAACGGGTTCACATCTGGGTTTCCAAAAACAGGGCTGAATGGGGATGGTTTTTTACCAAGCATCCATCCACCACGCATCCCAATGATAAGATGCATTCGTTTTAATTTGACGGGGGATATCAATTTCTTATTATATTTCCAGGTGACAGCAGCTGGTAAGGCCGTATTGATCACAGGCTGTGACAATGTAATCGGTAATGCTCTGGCGCGGCGCTTGGACGAGATGGGCTTCACAGTCTTCGCTGGTTTCAACAACAAGGCTGATAACCTGGATGCTGAGATGCTCAAGAACGACTGCTCTGGACGACTGAAGACACTGCAGCTGGACGTCACTTCCGAGACACAGGTCAGTCTTGCTTTACACCTTTTCAATTTGATGCAATCCATCATCTGTAATCTCTACAAGCAACCAGATCAATCAATCACGTATATTCGAGTATATATTGAAATTTCACCAAATATCTCATAAGCCCCGTCATAAACATGTCATTTTTTGCTGCAATGCGGCGACAGTTGGTTTTTAATCATGCAGCCAGACACAACAATTCAAAATATTAATATCTCAAATACGTCATTGTTTAATATTGCTTACTCGATCAAAACAAAATGCCATATATACAGTGCCTATATCAACCCCATTCATCTTTACGGCCACGAATCTTGGCATATATCAATACAAGAGTACGATGGTTTGGCTTCATAAAGAATGACGACGTGAAAGAGCAGACGAGGTAGTCTTGCATACAACAGTACGTCAAGAGATGAAGGTGGACCTTACTGGGACATATTCTACAAATACTGCAGGATAGCTTTAACTACGGCTGCCTTTTCTTCAAGGCCCAGGACTCTCACCATCTTTGAAGACCGTCGGTTACTAGATATAGAATGTAGTCGGCGGAGCTACTGGAGGCGGATCTGACGAGATGGGGCAAGGACCAAGGCGGCTGACAGAGCTTTATGGTGGTGGCTTATGATGTCTATATTCTCCAGTGGAGGGAGCGAACATTTTTTGTTTATGTAAACACATACAAGAGAATACTGACAGATGATGATAGTAATTATGAAATCTCATCTGTGGAATTTTATAATACTTACCATGGGGTATATGGCTAAGCGCTGCATGTGGAGTGTTGATCAGCCAATGTCATAGACTAAAGCCCGAGATTCACGCATCATCCTTATTATTTCAGGAATTTACTATGAATGGGTGCTCTTCACGGGACGAGTTTCGTCTACCACCAATTTATAATTAATAGGCTATGACTGGCATTTACGGGTGAGGGATCAAATTCACACCAACCATGATTATTTTAGAGCTCTGAAATCGATTAAAAAATATTTTTTTTTAATTTCCATCGGGGATTGAACCCACGACCTTTGGCTTGCAAAGCAAACGCTTTGACCATTGAGCTATAACCGCCGGCAAAACATGGACAAATTAATGAAGTATCCGAATAACTTTATTATGTCCGAAATTTTTGCGATGGGGACAAAATATCACAGAATTTTGTTTAAGTACAAATTCCGCACCCTACGTCTCATCCTGTACGCCTGGGAAGTTCTCGTACCTTGTCGCCCACGTAGCGCCTACGCACAGGCAACTACACGCGTTTGTACCAGCTCGATACTCTCAACGAAGTTCCACGTAAATCATTTCCCAAAGTCACACGAAGTACGCCACGAGGCATCGCGAAGTCTTACTGAGCGATCTTCAAGTTAGTCGAAACATCGCAAGAAGCGTAGAGGCTGTATTACAAAGGCACTCAGCTTCAAATTACGATAAATTTGAATAATGTTTATAATATAAATACTAATGATATATTTAAAACTTAACTATGAAGTAAACGTGAAGATGTTGGTACATGCATTTGTTAGCTTGTTACGAATTTTAATTCCTGATTAATCGATTGCACTATTCTTAGAGGCATTTTTCTTATCAGATATGTATATAAAGTTTATGGTTGCTAAATAATTCTACCATAAAAAATATCACCTTAACAATAAATGTAAAATTATATCTTTCTCCAGGATTAAGAATCCTATTAAGTTTGATTGTAATATCAACAATATTGCCCTTTCTCATGTTTCTACTATTATAAAGGACCCTGGCGTCACCCTAAAGGCCTAAATAGTAAATTGTCTTATCACGAAATATTGATAATATTGTAAACAAATCCCTTAAACTTCTTGGTTTTATCAACAGAATCACTAAAGGTTTTAAAAACCTGAGCTCCATCAAGGTCCTTTACTGTTCACTGATTCGTCCGCAGCTGGAATATGCAAGCGTAATACGATCTCCTTACTATCGAACTCATATCGACCGGATTGAATTAGTCCAACATCGCTTCCTGTCAAGAGTAGCACGACTGATCGGCCTTGAGAGAGGTAGTTACTCCTATGAAGACATAGAGAGGCGACTTAATGTATCTACATTGGAGATACGTAGAACAGTGACTTACTTGCTGTTTATTTTGAAAATGATGAACTCCATAATCGATGACTAAACATTATTGCAGGAAATTACGTTAAATGTTCCGTCCCGGTTCACTAGAGGGAGTAAATTCATTCACTCTTTAATTTACAATAACCATCATATTTGGCCAGTTCATTAGAGGCAGTAACCTGCTACATGTAAGGACATCCAAAACCAACTACGGTTTCTATTCTCCTATGTTGAGAATATGTAGACTAATTAACTCTTCTAGTGACTTTTTCGGGCAGGACCTTCCGGCATTTCGCAAATCCCTCTACTTATGTGCGTGATGTCTGTTATATTTACATGTTTATGTGTTGTCCAAATGTATCGTCTTAGTTTAAAACTTTATTCTGTATTACCATATTCTTTAATCGTATATATATATATCTACCGCCACGCTTTTTACCACATATCAAATCTTTTGTATTGTAACCTCAATAGCTTTGAACATTCTTCTACCTTACAGGATGGTAAAAACCTAGTGCCTTGGATAAAACGTTAATCAAAGAACATAATCTTGAACATGCCAATTACGCCTCCGTAGCACAACAAACTCAAGTCGTCTTGTTATGTGTCTACATATTATATTTAACAAATATGTATGTTGAGTTTAACTTTGTCAGTTTTGAGTATGCACTTGAGGGATTAACTCTAAGAGTAAGAGGAGCATAAGCCGTGGTAATATGATGGTCAAAGGTTAAACTAAAATGATTTTATTTACTGTAAAATGATTAAAACATGTTTTAGAATTATCTCTAGAATGTGAATAAATATAAGTAAATATCCTCATAAAGGACAGAGCACTTAGAACTGAGCTGCCATAAATAATGTACGAGCTTAAAATTGAACACTTCTTTGAATATAATACATTAATGAAGAGTGAAGACGCAATCCGGTATTCGATTTCGCGAACGAGAAAAATAATTACTTAATCTATTTTCGTACTTTAAGTGATCTTTGGCTGTTATTCTTTACGCCTCTTAAAAGATAACAGCAATGTGCTCACGCTATATTCAACCGCCATCTTGTTTGCTCAAGTGAAGCGGTTACCGTTTTCACGGATCGATGCAAATTTTAATTTTGAATTTTAAAAATCCTTCATGTAAAATATTCTATTACGGCTTGAAATATATGAATGTTATTTAAGTTGTTTTTTTTTCTTAGCCACTTCATCGCCACATGTTTGTAGACAAATAAAAACACTACTTTTACTAATGACTAAATTATTTTAATATTTTTAACTTACATTATTGGTGAGCTGCAATCGATTGTACTAAAATTTTCACGAAAAAAAAAATATATTTTTTTATTAGGGCTGCCACAAAAAAGATTGTAGAATTATAGATCAAATACTCGATAATTTAACGTTTCTTGTAAATATTTAAGATATATATACTGTATAATTATATACATCAATTGATAATTGTTTTAGAAAAAATTTAAAAAAACAGTGCCAGCCCTTGACATTTTCTCATGAATATCTCCCAAGCTATCGATCCTTTTTGGTTTGTTAATATTTTAAAATATTCATAGATATCGTTGTGCGAAAATCGGAATTAATTTTGAAATACATCTTTCGAATATTGCGAAGCGCCCACGGGTGCACTTACGGCGATCGTCGGGTTAAACAAATCGTATTAATTGTGTATTCGGTCTCAATTTGTTGAACAAGGTAACCGTCATGGAATCCACAGATGAGATCTCTGCATTACTATCACTATCATTATCTTTATTATTTAATTCAATCTAAGCTCTGTACATGCCCCGATAGGTTTAATCTACCAGATTTTAGATTATAATGGTCGTATTTTCTAAGAAGTAAGTGACATAGTCCAGTGGTAAGTATGTTTGTTTGTCATTCAGACGATCTCTTAAAAAAGCCTGATCATTGAACACCTAAATATTTCTCTGGTACTACATGCCGCAGTATATGCAACTTTGCGGGCTCCTGCCCTGGAGGCGCCCGGTAACCAAACTATGTTCCCATGTGGACCTCCGCGTATAGAAGTGTTCTGTGACAAGGTTTTTTTTTATGTAAACACGTACAGGAGAATACCGACAGATGGTTATAATAATTCTGAAGTCTCATCTGTGGAATTCTATGACGCTTACCATGGTGTATATGGCTAAACGCTGCATGTGTAGTGTTGATCCGCCAACGTCATAGACTACAGTCCGAGATTCACGCATCATCCTTTATTATTACAGGAATTTACTTTGAATGGGTGGTCTTCACGAGACGACTTTCGTCTACCACCAATTTTAATAAATAGGCTATGAGTGACATTTACGGGTGAGGGATCAAATTCACACCAACCGTGATTATTTTAGAGCTCTGAAATCGATTAAAAAACTTTTTTTTTAATTTCCATCGGGGATTGAACCCACGACCTTTGGCTTGCAAAGCAAACGCTTTGACCATTGAACTATACCCGCCGGCAAAACATGGACAAATTAATGAAGTATCCGAATAACTTTATTATGTCCGAAATTTTCGCGATGGTGGTAGATCAAATTCACACCAACCTACATGTTTTATTTTCAATCTCCGTCAAGGATCGAATCCACGACCTTTGGCTTGCAAAGCAAACGCTTAGACCATTGAGCTATGACCGCCGGCGGTATAGACAATCTGAGCTTACAGAACTGTTTAAACAGCAATTTGCGGTGTGGCAAATGCTTAAAATATGGAGCGGATATGATGAAAAAAAAAACGTTACCTGTCGGTATTTTTTTTTACATACAAAGAAAATATGGCTTCAGGAAGACTACGTAAAAGATAGCGTGACAACCGTGTCGCAGGAACAGGAGTTCAAAAAAAGTGAAAAAAAAATTGGCAAAAAAAAAATAAGAAGTGTCATTACGCAATACTTACTTAAGTAATTACAATGCTATTCTAATCGAAATAACAAGTAGGGTGGTGTCTGTCATTCAGTTCTGCGTCACGGTAGCATTGTTTAGAGTTCCTGCTTTAGAGTTCCGGTGTTATTTTCTTCTAGAACGTTCTATAGCACGCACGGCCGAGTCTGCACGTCACAGACAAGCAAACTTTCCCGATCGTCTTCCCGCCCCTGGCATCCGAAGATCTTCCCGGAGAGAAACTTTCTACCGAAGGCCTTGTACTCGTTTAATGGGCACTCAGCAAATTAATCTGACCTTTGCAGCTTACACCTTTTCCAATGAAAGGTAACTACCGACCTGATGATAGAGAAGAAAATATGGAGTAGATGCTTTCTAATCTGTAGATCTTAAGACGTTTGTCGTTTGACTATATTGAAACTCTGCACATCATTAGAGTTTATATGTTAGTTTGTTTTACATAATTTGGATTTTGCTTCTAAAACTTACACGGAGCATCATAAAAATACAAAAGTTTGAAATTAATAGAATACACCATGATACAAAAGGTTATCGATAATTGAAATGCAATGAAGATTTCAATTTTGAATATTATTTCCTTTTTATTTCTTTCAGAAACATTACAAATTTTATTTAATACGATCCTGAAATAAGATATTATATAAGAGAAACAATTTATAAATATAGGTATTTACGATTATTAACTACAATCATTAAAAAGTCCCTAAGCTCGGTAAAGAGAAGACTCCGCGAAATTACTTTGATAAATAAATTCGTGGGGCTCATGTCGAAACTGGGCTTCTCTCAAGTGGAATACATCAATATTCGAGGCGATATGGTTGAACAGTCTGATCACTCTCCCAAGATAAATATTGAAATTCTATGGGCATATAAAATAGTATTTATCTATGACATTGTACACTAATTGATTATTTAGAAATATGATATAAAGTTCATATTTTTTTCGATGTTTTCGATCGATAATTCTTTCTCCTGGATGATTTTTAATTAAAGTACATATTTCTGGAAATTTCTTCAAATTTAACTTTGTTAAGATTATCTTAGCTATTATTGTAACCGTTTATTGCTTTTTAATTGCCTTTAATATTATATACATTATTTTATTATTTCCATCTTATTTCCATAACGCTTTCCTTTCTTTATACTACACGCATTTAACATATACACACCTATCTCACCACCTACACCCACCTACTCACTCACACCTTGCCTTATTGTATATATATATACACATATACGCATACTTCTTTGCCTAATTGACTCGAAAATGGCTACCCGGCGTTGCCGAAACATGTCGTCTTGAAATAAAATAAATGCGGAATATTTTTTTGTAATTTTTTTTATTATTTTGACATGCATATTTAATGTTTGGCAGAAACATGGACATTGTCTTGGACTATTAATCTTTTATTATCGCCACTATCATCCACACTGCTTTTTCGAACATTCTCAAATGATACTTCCGGCACATGTTACGAACAAAACTGTCGCATATGTTCATTAACGACCGAACGGAAACTGCAAGTGGAAAATTTAAGGTTATTTATTACAAGACATTGAGCATACAAACGTATTTCAAAAAGATTTTTTTTCAAAAATATGTAAAACTTTGAAAATACAGAGGTGTACTCGGCTGTGTATAAATAAGGGGCGGAATAAGGGTAATACTTTCCAAAATAAGCTCACTCTCCCACATATTACTGTCGTGGCAGGTTCGTAGGGATAGCCACCAGCGACCTAGATAAACATCAATATTACCATAACTCTAATGTCGATTTTTTTGTCCTTTGAACTAAACGCTTTTTTCTGTTATCCAGAGTCCAAAACATTGTCGTTAAGGAATTTTTGGCATTTTGGGTATTATGACAATTTTCGGTCAATATATAAACGAGTCATAATTAGGACTAAGGTTATAGAGACAATTAACAACAATTTTTCCTGTCAGATGCCTATTATACAAGCTTTTATACAAGAAATAAAATATAACCCAGCACGCTGTAGTAAAAAAATATTATCATTCTAAATAGTACATCACGTTATAATAGAGTCTACTATATATACATAATAATAAATAAAAATATGAAATATATTTGCTTAAATAAAATGCTGAACCTAAATTAACGTGTTTCAAATCGATATTTTGAATAACATGTATCTACGCATCATTGCCAAATTTAATTTTGTCATAGTTCACTTCATTCATATAGTTTTCTTGATAATAATCACAGAAAAAATACATCAAATAATTTTAAGAGCAGGTGTACACAAGAGTGTACAGTGGGAGGTAATAGGTTAAACCATAACGACCAGATTTACCAACATTTTTTAAAAACACCACATGTAGGCTTTAGAATTATCTATATTTGTTTTCTTTCAATCAAATAAGCATTTTCAATCCTCTCAAAATGTACACCATCTAGCCACTACACATCCTCCCCACACACAGCGCATACCTGTTACAGTTGAGTAATGGAGAGTTTTAAATCACGCTTAAACAGGGTTGGTATGTTTATAGTTTTAGATACACACCTATTTTTTCAATTAAATTTTGTTGGATACTTTTGATGTAACCTCAAAAACGTGTTATTTTGCGTGACCTTTCGTAGCGTATCAATTCCATACTAATTAGCCAATCTCGTTGATGTAATAATAACAATGTTAATAATGAGAGTTTTCATGTTAATGATGTTATCTACCAACGCTTTTTACTTCCGAGCATTTCGCTATGAAGTCAATTACCAAGGCGAAGCCGCCCAACTATTTAACATATCCAGGTGTATTTACTCAACATGTACACATATACAAAAGAAAACTCCTCAAATTTCCGTCTTACAACAGCTGTTTAATGTACTACACGGAATACTTAGTGAGTTCCTCGAAAAGTTTATTCTCACATCTGGGTCCTTACCTCAGGGATGCTGGCAAACATCAGACTAAGACATTCTGTGTAGTGCATCATCCATGTTTTTTTTTATGTAAATACATCCAGGAGAATACCGCCAGATGGTGATAGTAATTCTGAATTCTCATCTGTGGAATTCTATGATGCTTACCATGAGTGCATGGTAAGCATCATAGAATTGGTTACTAAGCGCTGCATGTGGAGAGTTGATCCGTCAACGTCATAGACTACAGCCCGAGATTCACGCATCATTCTTTATTATTACTGGTGTTTACTATGAATATGGTGGTCTTCACGAGACGACTTTTGTCTACAACCAATTTTAATTAATAGGCTATGACTGGCATTTTACGGGTGAAGGGTCAAATTCACACCAACCGGGGGTATTTTAAAGCTCAGAAATCGATTAAAAACCCTTTTTTTTAATCTCCGTTTGGGATCGAACCCACGACCTTTGGCTAGCAAAGGAAACGTTTTGACTGTTGAGCTATACCCTCAAGCCAGGTAGGTCTAATGTAAAACTGTTGTTTCAAAATAATTAAAGAGGAGTGATTAATTCGATTTTCTAAATTTAAATGGATATCAAATTAATTTTCGACAGCTGCGATCGTTTTAAAATGCAAAATCACTGAAAGCTGAAAATTTTACATCTCCATATGGCAAATTATAAACCTAAATTGTATATATAATTCTATTCAAAGTACCTTGCATTGTATATAACTTTCGCAGGCAGTTTATAATACAGTATTTGCTCGTACAATGCTACAATGTACTCGGCGGGTATTTGTATAATAATTATTATCATTGTTGCAGAGTGTAAACACAAACGTCACGATAACAATAAAGCCTACCTGCCGCTGTAATTGTGTTCAGGCACTCGTTTGAGATCGCAAATATAATTATTGTACCTTCTACCGCTCTAACGCTCTCTACGCGTCTAAACAGTGAGACTGACGACTGGAAATGCGAGCACTGGGCGTGAATGCCAAATTCTAGACCCACATTAATGTCTAGCGCGATATTTACAACAAACGAATTTAATATAAGATTTAATGTAAAATCACACCGAACTTGAATACAATAGTGACAAAAACAAAGATAAGACTTTTGGACGGCAATTTGTGCCGGTCATAAGCTGCAGCTAGAAAACGCATATATGGAATGGTCATACAACAATATACAGCTCACATAAGATTCGAACTAATATAATAATAATAATTAAGATATTAATAAAAATATTAATTTAAAGCTCCGCCAGCAACTTGCTAAAACATTTGTTTAAAGCATCTTGATGTACGGCTGTGAAACATGTTGCTTATCTAAAAAGTGATAAAAAAAGACTAGAGGCCTTTGAGATGTGGTCATACAGAAGAATTTTCGGAATTTCCTGGGGAGACCACGTAATGAACAATGAGGTTTTCAGCATAATCAAGGAAGATAGGCACCTAGTAAGAACCATCTCAGAGAAGCGAGCCCGATGGATTGCTCACATCATGCGCCACGATGCTCTTCTTCACGACATTGCGGAAGTGATGGTTGAGGGTAGAAACTGTAGAGGGCGCTCCAGACGGGAGTATTTGCAGCAAGTGTTCGAGGACATGAGTTGTAGCTCTTATGCTGAGCTGAAGAGAATTGCATAGTATTGAGAGGAGTAGAGATCGAGATGCAAGATTTTGTTGCAGCAAACCAATCCACCGGATCTATACTACGAAGAAGAATTAAGATCTCTCAGAGATCAATTGCAAATTTGTACGTAAATTTTCTACATTTGAAATTAAACATTATTTTGATAATTAATATCATCATCATCATCATCAGCCTTTATCCGTCCACTGTTGAACCTATGCCTCCCGCATGAGTCTCCATCCCCTTCGATCCTCCGCCTTCCGCATCCAGGTCACTCCCGCTATTCTTCTTATACCGTCAGTCAATCTTGTAGTAATATATAAATAACATATTTTACTGATATACATATTTTTGAATAAGACAACATATAAAAACAGAATTCAGTAAATTACGAAAAAAAAACATTATTAAACTCATTATTTTATGACTTATGTACGAGTAAGTTAAAAACGTAAATATTTTTTTAGTTTTGCTTCTCTCTGAAATGAAACACGTTATCGGTTCGTATTTCTAGAGTACAGTTGATTTTTTTTTCTCTCTGTGAAATTTATCTTTTTTTTGATGCGGTATAAAAATTGTGTCGCTCGTTTATATTTTGAAACGGTGAATTTTTTCGTCAGGCCGCGCCCCTTAAAATATTACCTTTTGACATTTTACGATGTCGAATTTCGGTGTTTTTTGGAGAATATTAGATCAAGCGTTTCGGGGAAAGCTGAAATTCAGAAATTCTGAAACTCTGACAAATCTTCAATGAAACCACTTTACTAAAGTCAATAGCCGTCAATATTCTCGTACCGATACCATACGTGTTCCACCGATATGACGCCTGTCAGTCTATCTGAAGCGAATGATTGTGTATATTGTATTTACCTGCAATAATTATACTGGTTACCTTTGTGCTGTTAAATGGTCCCTTGATTGATCGTGAAGTTTGTGAGATCAAATACAATTATCATGTCATCGACCAAATAATATGATGAGGTTTAAAAGTACAGTTAATATCTTTGTTTCGTTCGTTTTTTATGACGAATAACTTTGTAACAAGAACCTTTTATATATTTCAATCTCTTTTGTTCAGTTTTTTCAGTGTAATTTATAGTAATTTATAAATAAATATACAATTATATTGACATCAGCATGATATAGCTCTTGCTGACTGGTACCGAAAACCTCGATTTACAATCTTTCGTATCTTATTTCTGTTCGCTTGTCTGACATGATTTTGTGGCGTTAGTTATGTAAATTGCCACTTACGGTGCTTGTGACTGACCACGGACGAGTAATGTGCTGAGGGCCGAGAAGGTCGCAAAACAGCCAACCGGCATGTCATTCCACCTGGCCGGAAGCTGGTTAAGTTCTTCATAAATATATATCGATGTGCTTCTGAAAAAGTCTTTATTTTGATGACCTGCTGCTCATCACGCCCTCACGCGACTTAATAACAACCTTTTTGAGAGAGAGGAGGATGTTAATATATACTACATAGTTTTTTAGTAAAGCTACAATAGATTTTGTCCATAGTTCCCACACTTAAATTATAAAGACACTCAAAGAGTGTAAGAAGTGTTTGATATGTCAATATTTAAATATCTTATTCAATACATTCAGTGGCGGTATGAACCATTAAATCAGCGGTCGGGGAACTTTTTTAACCATTACCCCAAAATATTTTTGCGTAAGTAGATATAACCCCCTCCCCCCCCTCAATTTTGAAAAGAAGAAAATCAATGTATATTTAAATAAACTTTATTTATTGAATTAATTTACACGGAAAATAAATAGAAAGTTACATGAAAAAAGTATGTTTTATGAAATGGCAAACTAGAAAAATTTCCTTATTACCCCAAAAAAACACATCTTCCCCATTTGGGGTAATTTACCCCGGTTCCCCGACCGCTGCATTAAATAAACCATCAAAAGCTAACTGCATAACTCATTTACAGGTAATCAGGTGTTGAACTGCGAATTCTTAGCCAGTATTTATGAAAGTTATCTTACGTTCAAATTAAGTCATGGATGGAAAAATCTCACCTGTGAATTTAACCATTTCTAAGGGACGTTTAAAGATTGTTGATCCGTGAATAGCCATTAATCTACTGACAGGTATTCTATTTTTATAATGACTGTAAACAGATAAGAAATCAATCACACATTGACGGGAGATATTTATATATATTTGTGTGCAATTATTATCATTTTTGTAGTATTTGCTTACCACAAATCAACGCCATATAGTTAAAACAGCCGCCATGGTGTTATTTTGCCTCGTTCCATATCATATGTGCTTTCCGGACTTACCTTGATAATTTCTATGAGTAGTTTTCGACGGTCAATACGCCAAGATCTTGCGGATTCAAAGAAAATTCGTCTTTCGTTTGTACTCTCTTGCAATATCCAGAGAACTTAAACTCGTGAATCAAATCTCATGCTGCTCTCTTACATACTCGTATGTATTTATTTTATTTGAAAGACGTTACGAACCCAACAGAGTCTCTTTGACTTCAGTACTGTCAAGATGTTGAGACTTTTTCAGAAACTGAAGAGCAAAATTTATGACTTTAAATTTATTTATGTCCGGAAAAGTAATCAAATTTGTGTACAGAGACGGAAGGATTTATCCATCAAGCTGATGCTTCTCATTTCGCTGCTTGACTCTTGAGATACTATTGCAAATATTGATAGTAGAGATTTGAATATTTTATTATCCAACATTTGCTGTTTTTGTATAAGCTCAAAGAAGAGAATATGGAATTGACAAGGAAACAAAATATGTAATCTTATATTTTTATGTTATGTTATCCAATCCCAAAATGAAGCATATTCCCAGTTCAAATAACCGCCAACGTATCAATAATTTAATAAAAATAATTAATTAAGAAATATATGAAGCCACTTCGTTTTTATTTATTGATCAGTCTACCTGTTTTGGTGATATGTCATCATCACCAAAACACACTTACAATTGTTCAATTTTTTAGTAGTCAGATCATTAATAAAGAGTGTTATCCGTAAAATAAGATTCCCATAGCGCTACAGTCTTGAAAAGCGCTGTTATGGTTAATCCCACGATTCTGTAGTGTACCTTGGTTCCCCCACTCCAAATCCCTTCTCTAGCGAGCTTCCTGGCTCAGTTTTGGCTTGGCAGCCGTACGTGATAGATCTCCCCCTCGCTTCTTCCACCAGGCGTGAGCTGCGCTTGGTGATCCGTTTCCTGTCTGAAAAAATATTGCGCCGATAGAAATCCATTCTCAAATATGCAAAATCCATGCAGACAAGTGTATGAGCGTACAACACGTGCGCAAATGGTGCAGAGAGTTCAAAAGCGGTCGTACTGACGTCTATGATGAGGAGCGTTCCGGACGGCCATCTGTTTCTGGCGAAACAATCGCAAAAGTGGAGGCAGCGATGCTCTCAGATCGAAGAGTGATGGTTCGTAGGCTCTCCGAAATGATCCCTGATGTCAGCAAAACCTCTATTGACAAGATTTTGACAGGTCATCTAGGGTGTGCTAAGGTTTGCGCGAGGTGGGTACCAAGAATGTTCACCATCGCAAAATTTGGATGGGGTATTGTCCGTACTATACTCGGCGGATCTATAAAAGGAAGAGGTGATATGGGATGAGGCGATGACCTAAGCGACTGACAGACCTTTGTGGCGGCGATTCGTGATGTCCATATGCTCCAGTTGGGGGAACGGACGTGGAGAAATGAAACAAATGGCTAAAATGTGGCTACAACAATGATTTTTTAGAAAATACAAGTGGTGGACGTGAGATTCCAACAGCAGCTTACACAAGTCTTATTCATTACACGCATGTTGACCACTGTACCATTTTATTTATATATTTATATTTTTAAAGTAATTAATTTGTTAAAAAATATTATTTTTACCGACATTTGTGGATGTTTTCAATTAACAATATTGCGACTCAAAGTGACACCAAATTCACATTTTCACTAACTCAACTTGATAAACAATGACACGCTTACGTCTAACCTGCAATCAATGGAACACAGGCGTAAGATCGGTTCACTTAGTCTTTTCTACCGTTATTACCACGGTTGCTGCTCTTCGGAACTTACAACCGACAAACTTATCTTAAGCTTGCCGAACATCCAAACACAGTTAATGTGTGTCAACCAAGAACTGTCAGTTTCCAAAGTTCCTTCCTTAATGCCACCGGTAAACTTCGGAATAATCTTCCTGCGTCTGTGTTTACTCCTTCCTACAATCTGGATCTCTTCAAGAAACAGATAAATATACACTTTTGCAATCTCCCCAACCCACACAAACACGAACACAACACACGTTTCCCGCATGTAGCGTCCAGCCTCCGTGGCTGAGCGTCATAGAGAGCCCTGGTCTTGAATGGCTGTGCGCTTCTGCATGCGATTACATAAAACAAAACAAAACTCGGATTTTTTTAAATATCTGCACTGGGAGTCGAACCGGAACTGTTCGAATTACAATCGAGTGTGCTAAGCCATGTGCCAAACTGCTCGATAAATAGCAAATATAGAACGGGATGATTTGAATACTGTATACATTATACAATATTCGCTCGCCTGCAGCCGAATTTAGTTCCATCTTTATCTCGTGGAACGCGGGGAAGAAAAAAGCAATTCATCTTCCGTACGGCTATGTATCGAATGTTTCTATTGATTCAACGTAAATACGGAAACTTTCAGGCCACAAATTTTATTTCTCTTTTGCGTCTCAACTACGAGAGGCTCTTTTATATTACATAAATATTTTCACCAGTTAAACAGCTTTTTTATCAACTTTACTTGTTTATGAAACGATGCGATAATAACGGAAAACAGAGCAAAGCCTAAAAAAATACTTTTGAATTATCTTAATCTGTAGCTATAATTTTGTTTTTGATACCACTTTTCTGTTTTGTAAAAGGAAAGATATTTTTTATTAATATAAACACGATGCATTAATAAGGATGTGATTGGAAAGACGCAGTTTTTTCAAATACTATGTAACATAAAGTATTTTCACTGTTATGCTATTTGGCAATAATTTCCTTTTGCCATATTTTGACATTCACACGACAAATAATATACAAGAAAATGGCAATACGGTTGAACTTGCGGCATAAGTTCTAAGTATGCTTAGTGAGATGTCGCTTTATGCATAATTTTCAATGCAGTTGCATACAGAAATACTATCTGCATTCTCGAAGCATACCTTAGAGTAAGACATATTAAACATTTTATTCATATATAAACTACAATTTGAAATCAGACTTCTATCATACAGTTTATATACTACACTTTGATAACAAACAGCTTTTCATAATATTGTCGAGTTCTTACTTTGTGTTGTACTGAAAAAAAATATCGATAACTTAACCATTTCCAAATTACTAACAATTTTCTCATACGTTATATGAATGCGTTAACTTTATAAACAACACAGTTTAAAATTTATTTTATGCGCAATCCATTAGCCATACTTGGCGTTTAATTGAACCTCGGGATCTTAGACTATCTATCGGCTACGGTTCCGCCACATTTCGTTCCCATACAATTCGTTCAACGACTCATCGGTAATGACGTGGGGTGCACTGGACGTCCGATGCACGGGAAATTTAGTGCACGGGACAACTGGTGCACTGGATGTCTCGCTAACCTAACCTTAGTTATTTCTTAGACCTATGGATCTCTGGACTCTACGATCTCTGGACAAATCTTTAGGTAAGGTAAGGTTAGGTTAGCGAGATAGCCAGTGCACCAGTGTTCCCGTGCACAAGACATTGTCTGTTCCATTAATTGAAGCTAAGACGTAACGTACATAGATAATAATTCGTTAAAAGTAGAGTAATATTAATTTACTGTAAAATAATATCGAGAGTCTTACGTGGAATTTGAAATAGAGCTGTAAGCGCTCAGAGCGGGGCTCTGTAAGGCAGCGAAACTAAAAACACCTAATAAGCAAGAAAACCTTGAAATTTTGTCAATCGTATTTTTATATAAAATTCTGTTGAAAGCATCAGATAACTGGCGGCTCGATATTTACTGAATTCAAAGAGACGCGCTCTGAATATTTTATTTGAGGCTTTTATTTGCGCCATACGACTTATTTAGCTTACATAAAGCCTTGAAAAAGAGTGCGTTACCCAAAAATATATTTGAAATTTTTGTACAGAGCCTCTAAAACTCCAGTGTGACCTAACATATCTTTTTACGTACGTCACATATGATGTAAAATATAAAGTAATATGCATAATACCGTTACAAAGATGGCTCAATATCTTAAACCCATTATTTAAAGGTACATTGATTATGCATTACCTCTAAGAGTAAAGCTTTTATGAGCATGTAAAGTTAATAAAATATTATCACATAACAACAATTTATAATATTTTACAGTAAATTATAAAACAAATCCATCTAATTAAATTTCTTGATAACATGTATTTTAGGAAACTAAGTGTTATTTTTTTTTATTTTTACTCCTCTTTATAAGAAATAACTTTTTTTCTTTGTCATCTTTTCACCTCTTCTTATTACCATATATATTCTTTTAACCAAAAGGAGTGGATAAATAAAGATGAAACTATGTCATATAATTCACAGATTGTTATACAACAATTTATTATTGGTGAAATTTTTATAAAGGTTTAAAAGATGGTGAAAGCAATAGGAAAGCAGCTGCTTTGAACGAGTACCTATTTAAAAAATCTCAAAAAATATATATTTATTCCACGCTATGGTGATGATGATGATGAAGAAATTTGAAAACATGTTTTCAGTTGAGAACATTTATTTTATTTTACATCACATCACATTACATACATTACATCCCGTTGAGAAATCCACAAACAGATGAGGAAACGACTAAGAAAGTCAGTGCCATTAATTACTATTTATATCGATTGATGATTCGTGAAAACGCTGAAAATCATATCTTAAAAGGTCGACATTTGTTCCATCAATACATGTACGTGAAAATAGAAACTGAACGACTCCTCGACATTTGATTAAATCAAACCAAGTTACGTTCCGCAGAGTATATTCATTTACGCGATGCAGTTGTAAATGATGACTGAAAAAGAAAAAAACATTGTGTATCCAAAAGCACTCCAATAAATAAAAACACATACGGGCGCCACTGTCAAATTTAGGTAAGAACAACATAACCTAAGTTTATTGTTTCTAATTGGCTCCGGTCACGCCTCAAGTCCGACTTATCCAATCGGAAGGCGAGAGGCTCCCGACGAGGCGCTTCCATAAAAATTCGCGGTTTCTTTTTTTTTAGTGGCATTGCTACGCATGCCAGGTACACGCTAGTAATATATAAATCAACGGATAAGGTAATTAGGTAAAAAAAAATATTGTTCTGTAAGCACACAGATAATCTATGCCTTGTCCCAGAACACCTGTATACCCAGAGGTCCATATGGAAACATAGATGGTTCCCGGTAGCCTCAAGAGCAAGAGTCTACGAACTTGCATAGACTGCGACTGTTATACCAGAGAAATATATGGGTGTTCAATGATCAGGGTTTTTAAGGAGATCCGATGATCAGCCCGACACTCCCGAGGTCTGGACAATTTTTATTTCTTTCGACCTTACCGGGGGCATGTAAAGAGCTTAGATTTAATTAAGTCGATTTTAAAAAAATCAAGCTTGGTCGGGATACGAACCGACGGCATCTGAGTGAGAAGCAAATGCTTTAACCACTGGACTATGCCGCCGGCTAAGCTAAAATTTACCTTGTAAATAATATAAAAATGCTTTTATTGAATAAAAATCGAATGTGGGTTATTAAAAACGGGTTAAATTTTCAACACAATCATAAAACACATTATAAGCAAACATAATATTTTAATCTGAAAATTGTACTACGTCAAAGCTTATCTGAAAGTTAATTTTTGATTTACCAAAAATAGCTTTTCCGTTGCTTACTTAACGAGCTTTCGTTTGCGTAGTATAATTTTATTATATTTGTTTTATTTCTTAGTTTCTTTTCTTCCTCGGAAATGATTTCCCATCAATAAACTGTAACTAAATATTTCAATATTCTATCACTTGATATCAGTACTTTATATTTATTATCAATTAAATCAGTGCTCCGCAACCGGTGTGCCGCGGCACACTGGTGTGCCGTAAGCCGATACAGGTGTGCCGCTATCAAATAAGGCAATATTATAAATAAATAATTTTACAATGGTCTTCAAGCTCCCAGCGCCTATCGCCTATTTATATAGACATACAACGAGGTACTTGTTTTATTAAGTTCTAAATGAAATTTAAAAAAAGTGAAATTGATCAAATTAATATATATTTTTGGCTTTTGGTGTGCCGCGGTATTCAAGGTGAGAACTTTGGTGAGCCGTAGAATCCAAAGAAGTACTTTGGTGTGCCGTAGATGAGAAAAGGTTGCGGAGCTCTGAATTAAATGTTAATAGCGGTATACATAAGTTAAAACTAAACACCGTCATTTACGAGAATTTAACATCCAAGAAATCGTAGGATTGTATTACAACGCCGTTAGCAAATCGTTATATCCAGACATTTCACGCAACGTTCACAAATGACAAAAAACTGTTTGTAAAAGGACCCAGTGTAAAGGTGGTGTTCACTTTATGACTCCCTTAGATACAATTTTAATATATAACTACGAAAACAATTTTCAAGATCACTTAATAATTTTACAAATACATTTTTTTTATACAAACACATACAGTAGAATACCGACAGATGGTGATAGTAAATCTTAAGTCTCATCTATGGTATTCTATGACGCTTACCATGCTGCATATGGAGTGTTGAACGGCCAACGTCATAGACTACAGCCGGAGATTTACTCATCATCCTTAATTATTACAGGAATTTACTATGAATGGGTGGTCTTCAAGGAACGACTTTCGTCTACCACAAATTTTTATTAATAGGCTATGACTGGCATTTTACGGGTGGTGGATCAAATTCACACCAACCGGGGGTAATTTTACAGCTGAGAAATCGATTAAAAATCCTTTTTTTTTAATCTCCGTCGGGAATCGAACCCGCGACCTTTGGTTTTCAAAGCAAACGCTTTGACCATTGAGCTATGGTGGTATGATCAGTAAAGCTACCTGGTGGTGAGTTTTACGGATCATATGTGGAGTTTTGAATCTCCAATGTCTTCCGCAACGCTCACAAATGACAAAAAACTGTTTGTAAAAGGACCCAGTGTAAAGGTGTTGTTAACTTAATGACTTTCTTTTAGAAACAATTTAAATATATAACTACGAAAACAATTTTCAACATCACTTAATAATTTCACATATACATAATTATTTAAGTTAAATACGCAAACGAATGCAGGTAAATCATTTTGATGAACTATCAACCCCCTCTATACATAGATAGAAAACTTTTTAGTCTCCACACCTGTAGAACCATAGTATGTAGATAGTTAATGTCGAATAATCCCCTGAAATTTTTTTTCGTTTTTCCACGACCAAAGTGACACAGATCAAAATTTGTTCTGTAGAAAAAAATATTTGAATATTCGAATAAAATAGATATATTCTGTTCTGCGTGTTCAATTTTATTGTAAAAATATCTAATTACTTTTCTTAAATGAATGATGTATGTCATTTTAAAACAGTTGAACTTAAATTAGAAATATGTATAGAATATTATTTTGAAATTATTCCACAGTTTTTTTATTACTGGACGACATATTTTGAACGTAGCCGAAATATTTTCCAAATTTTCATCAATTTCGGAAATCCACCAAGAATTATCGATCGAAAAAATAAAAGAAAATTAAAAAAATTTAGTATTCAAATCACATTTGTTAATTATTATACATACAGGTATATTATTTTTATTTATATTTACATATAAGTATTGCGTCACACAATCAGTGACAAAGATGTCTTCTTAGCAACCATAACAAACCTCGATTAAATCTAAAAGAGAGTTCAAATTCATTTAAAGTTAATCAAAAAAATATTAAATATTATGTATCAAAAGTGGAAAGCAGTTACTTATTGTATTTTCTTCACATTGGAAAATATTCGATTTGTGATATTACTTGTATAATTATACAAATTCAAATGACACTATGTTGTTACGTACGTCTCACGCTGAAAACGACAGCTGTTGATAGTTATGTGTTATTTGTAATGATATAGGAATTCGATGGTTTATTATACTTTGCATCCCACGAGTATTATCGGGCGGACCTTCAATAAAGAAACAGTCCGTGAGCCCCGACCGATTGTTAGAAAGGGGGCCATAAATATTAAATAAGCCAAAAACGTCGCCCTTTGTTGGCCAGCGTGAGATGCGTCTATTCTCAGGAAGATGCCATAAATATTAAATAAGCCAAAAACGTCGCCCTTTGTTGGCCAGCGTGAGATGCGTCTATTCTCGGGAAGATGTCATAAATATTAAATATTCAGAAAGTGTTCCTTTGTTTAGTAAAGCGTGCGAACGGACCTAGGATACGTTTCAGTTTTAGCCATAAAAACATAAACCGATGTTTATGGCTAGGATTACCTATCTCCAGGAACGTTTCGTATAGTAATAAAACCCTAAGAAAGGAATACAGACCCGTGCGACCGAAACTATTCCCACGGCCGCAAAAGTAGGTACCAGAAAATTAATGTATAAAAGCACCGACTTGAACGTTAAATAAATCAGTTTAGACTTGAATCTCTTGCGTTTCATTTCTATCTCCCACCCTCCTGTGAAGCCGCGCCGGCTGCCTGAAATCTGGAGAAATGAGGCTGTCCGCCCACTTCAGATTGATGGCGTAACTAGTTACCTTACAAGTAACTGGGAGAAGATGGTCTAGTGAAGAGCGGAAAACCGATACACGCCCGTAGAGCGGATCGTCAGCGGAACTGGAAGCTGTCGTCTACACTATGTCATACGCAAAATTTTTACCTGGACCTGGGAAAATAAGATTATTATAATGTGATTATGCCCCCGGCTTCCCGCCACATGTTTTATCGTTTTTATTACAGGTATAAATAACATTTATTGCACCAAATGGACGCCTCTTCAAAAAATTCCATCTAAAAAAAAATATCACCAACAATAAATAATAATAATATACTCTTACCAGCTATTATAGACCATAGATTATGATACTTTTAGGGAAAATGAAAAATGTCTCCACAAAAATACGTTTTTTTAAAGCTTATGTTAAAATTATGCTCCGTTAGTGTTAATCTCATGACAGTTTTTCAATCAAATGTTACATACGTATATTAAATCATTATAAAATATGTAGAAACAATTTAATTGAATTGTTTTTTTAATTCAGATCATGCAATAAAAAAACAATTGCTTATATCTGTGTATACATCGTTATGTGTAAAATACGACTATGTTGTGGATGTTTAAGAGCTCAAATCGATCGAAAAGAAAATGTTTATAATTATCATGTTATGTTTATCATCATCACATCTTACTTTATTTTATTATCATCTAGTATCTATATACTCATTATATGAGACACGATTACTTTCACTGTATTGCTGTGTTGTACTGTTTCAGACGATATATTTACACAAGCTATACAATTTTTCAAAAATATTAAAATTTAAAAACAGAGTTATAGAAGCTTAATCAATTCATTCATTTGTAATATAATTATAGAGTTGTTATATTACTGCAATTGAAATGATATGAAGCTAAAAACAATTATATTAATTAAGTAATTTGACCATAATTATCGCTCGTGGGAGTAACACTTTACGCGCCTAATTTCTCTGAAACGTTAAATAGACAATATTGCCCAACATAGTTTCAAAAAATATAACTACAACACGTAATTTTATGCACGTTTAGAAAGCCTCTTAGTTATAGGACTAACGTACAAAAGTCCCATAGTCTCCTTTCGTCTTTATCCTTTTTTACGCGATAATTGGTTCCGGAGTCCGTTCTAACGATCAATATTTAAAATAATGTGGGCGTTCAAAAAAATCATATGAAATCGAAACCGTCTACAAAAAGTCACGTAGAATAGGACTGGGTGAATACATAATTATTATTAATTCAAACAATGTGAGTGGGTGAGGCAGGAGCCAGCCGCGCAAGAACAGCTGAGCTCCATGACTGGTCGTGAAGAGCGCGCGGGGCATATGGCTGCCGCGGTTCGAGAGCGCCCAGCGCCGTGTCGGTCGGGCGCGGAAGCCGAGGCCGAGCAGCCCGCTTACGAGTGGGTGAGGCAGGAGCCAGCCGCGCAAGAACAGCTGAGCTCCATGACTGGTCGTGAAGAGCGCGCGGGGCATATGGCTGCCGCGGTTCGAGAGCGCCCAGCGCCGTGTCGGTCGGGCGCGGAAGCCGAGGCCGAGCAGCCCGCTTACGAGTGGGTGAGGCAGGAGCCAGCCGCGCAAGAACAGCTGAGCTCCATGACTGGTCGTGAAGAGCGCGCGGGGCATATGGCTGCCGCGGTTCGAGAGCGCCCAGCGCCGTGTCGGTCGGGCGCGGAAGCCGAGGCCGAGCAGCCCGCTTACGAGTGGGTGAGGCAGGAGCCAGCCGCGCAAGAACAGCTGAGCTCCATGACTGGTCGTGAAGAGCGCGCGGGGCATATGGCTGCCGCGGTTCAAGAGCGCCCAGCGCCGTGTCGGTCGGGCGCGGAAGCCGAGGCCGAGCAGCCCGCTTACGAGTGGGTGAGGCAGGAGCCAGCCGCGCAAGAACAGCTGAGCTCCATGACTGGTCGTGAAGAGCGCGCGGGGCATATGGCTGCCGCGGTTCGAGAGCGCCCAGCGCCGTGTCGGTCGGGCGCGGAAGCCGAGGCCGAGCAGCCCGCTTACGAGTGAGTGAGGCAGGAGCCAGCCGCGCAAGAACAGCTGAGCTCCATGACTGGTCGTGAAGAGCGCGCGGGGCATATGGCTGCCGCGGTTCGAGAGCGCCCAGCGCCGTGTCGGTCGGGCGCGGACGCCGAGGCCGAGCAGCCCGCTTACGAGTGGGTGAGGCAGGAGCCAGCCGCGCAAGAACAGCTGAGCTCCATGACTGGTCGTGAAGAGCGCGCGGGGCATATGGCTGCCGCGGTTCGAGAGCGCCCAGCGCCGTGTCGGTCGGGCGCGGAAGCCGAGGCCGAGCAGCCCGCTTACGAGTGGGTGAGGCAGGAGCCAGCCGCGCAAGAACAGCTGAGCTCCATGACTGCTCGTGAAGAGCGCGCGGGGCATACGGTCGCCGCGGCTCGAGAGCGCCCAGCGCCGCCATGGAGGGCGGGCGCTGAGGCCGGTCATCCTACTCACCAGTGGGCGAGGCGGGAGCCAGCCGCACGGCAGCAGCTGAACTGCGAGACTGCTCGTGAAGAGCGCGCGGGGCATACGGTCGCCGCGGCTCGAGAGCGCCCAGCGCCGCCATGGAGGGCGGGCGCTGAGGCCGGTCATCCTACTCACCAGTGGGCGAGGCGGAGCCAGCCGCACGGCAGCAGCTGAACTGCGAGACTGCTCGTGAAGAGCGCGCGGGGCATACGGTCGCCGCGGCTCGAGAGCGCCCAGCGCCGCCATGGAGGGCGGACGCTGAGGCCGGTCATCCTACTCACCAGTGGGCGAGGCGGGAGCCAGCCGCACGGCAGCAGCTGAACTGCGAGACTGCTCGTGAAGAGTGCGCGGGGCATACGGTCGCCGCGGCTCGAGAGCACCCAGCGCCATGGAGGGCGGACGCTGAGGCTGGTCATCCTACTCACCAGTGGGTGAGGCGGGAGCCAGCCGCGCAACAGCAGCTGAGCTACGAGACTGCTCGTGAAGAGCGCGCGGGGCATACGGTCGCTGCGGCTCGAGAGCGCCCAGCGCCGTGGAAGGCGGACGCTGAGCCCGAACATCCTGCTCACCAGTGGGTGAGGCGGGAGCCGCCAGCACCAAGGATGCTGAACTACCGAGCCCACGAGTGGGACGCGGGCGTCTATCGAGATGAATTCGCGGCGTACGAAAACTCGGCATCGAGGGGAATGGCTGCCGACCTCGACCGTCATACTCACGAATGGTTGAGAGACATGCAGAAGCCTAGGACGCTGGATGATGCCGAAATACAGTCGATGATGGCAAGGCGGACAGGGGTCCAAGACCTACCACCCTTCTCGGGGAACCGCTAGAGTGGCGCAATTTTGAAACACAATTCATCCAATCGACGAAATTGTGCAAGCTGAAAAATGTCGAAAATGGACTCCGGCTACAAAAGGCCTTGAGCGGACGAGCCTTTGACATGGTGAGCGAGATGCTGTCAGATCCGGAAAACGTTCCGGAAGTGATGCAGATCCTGGACAAAGAGTTCGGGAATCCTCGAGTCATCGTCAACATGCTGACTTATCGGGTGAGCAGGGTCCCGCAGCTCCCGGATAGAAGTGTGATTGCTGTTGTAGATTACACAACTCTAATCAGAAATACCGTGCCGTCACTCGAGAGTTACGGCGCGCAGCATCTGTCTCGACGGCGCTGCTCGCGGAGATGGCGTCGAAACTTCCGGCTACCTCCAATGGAGGTGGATTGACTTAAAGGACAGTTTAAACGACAATTGTGTCACCAGTGTGAAAGTGAGGCCTGAAATTATCATAGGTCTAGACAGTGCCGAGCTAATAGTGCCGCGAAGGATTGCGCAATTCCGGCGTGATGGCGTAATTGTGAGTGATACGCCGCTGGGCCACGTTGCGTTCGGCACGTGCGCTCAACCGAAAGGCTGCGATGAAGCTGGACACTTCGTGGGGCACTGCAGCGTAACGGAGGGACCGCCGAGCGTGCCGCGGTTTTCATCGAGGACGAGACCGCCAAGGACAACCGCTCGGACTACGGGATTTGTCGATCGCTGCCAGAATCCCCAACGCCTGAAGCCCGAAGGAGAGTGTGAGCTCCGGGCAGAGGAGATCGTCGACGACGAGGCGATACGTGTGCGTTCTTCCCAGAGGCGCTCCTCCGGCGACGAGATGAAGGTTCTGCTACGGGGGAGCCGCCACCGCCCGGCGGGCGCATGCGGGCATTCGCGCCGACATTCACGTGGGACATCCGGTGCGGTGCACAGCAGAGACTACACAGGATCAGCTGGTGGCATGACGACCCTGGTACAGTACGACACGGAGGAGGAGAAGATGTGTCTCAAGAAACAATGGCGGGCGTCACAACAGATGGCAGATGCTTTCTGGCGTCGGTGGGTACGGGAGTACTTACCAACGTTGGCGCGGCGCCCGAAGTGGAGGACCCCGACGGAGCCGATTCAGGAAGGAGACCTGGTACTCGTTGCGGATCCGAAGTTGCCGCGCAACACATGGCCACGGGGACGAGTAACGCGAGCGACTCCAGCAGCCGACGGGCAGGTTCGCGTGGTTCAGATAAAGACCGCAACAGGGACTTATACGCGGCCAGCGGCGAAGCTGGCGGTTTTCAACACAGAACGAGTCGAGACGTCCGAGGCAGAGTACAGCAGAGACTGCACGGTGGGAGTGTTACGTACGTCTCACGCTGAAAACGACAGCTGTTGATAGTTATGTGTTATTTGTAATGATATAGGAATTCGATGGTTTATTATACTTTGCATCCCACGAGTATTATCGGGCGGACCTTCAATAAAGAAACAGTCCGTGAGCCCCGACCGATTGTTAGAAAGGGGGCCATAAATATTAAATAAGCCAAAAACGTCGCCCTTTGTTGGCCAGCGTGAGATGCGTCTATTCTCGGGAAGATGTCATAAATATTAAATATTCAGAAAGTGTTCCTTTGTTTAGTAAAGCGTGCGAACGGACCTAGGATACGTTTCAGTTTTAGCCATAAAAACATAAACCGATGTTTATGGCTAGGATTACCTATCTCCAGGAACGTTTCGTATAGTAATAAAACCCTAAGAAAGGAATACAGACCCGTG
This sequence comes from Glossosoma conforme, assembly GCA_022606575.1. Taxonomy (NCBI): domain Eukaryota; kingdom Metazoa; phylum Arthropoda; class Insecta; order Trichoptera; family Glossosomatidae; genus Glossosoma; species Glossosoma conforme. Next base: position 289,031 of record JAGTXR010000101.1, on the reverse strand, counting down.
CGACCGAAACTATTCCCACGGCCGCAAAAGTAGGTACCAGAAAATTAATGTATAAAAGCACCGACTTGAACGTTAAATAAATCAGTTTAGACTTGAATCTCTTGCGTTTCATTTCTATCTCCCACCCTCCTGTGAAGCCGCGCCGGCTGCCTGAAATCTGGAGAAATGAGGCTGTCCGCCCACTTCAGATTGATGGCGTAACTAGTTACCTTACAAGTAACTGGGAGAAGATGGTCTAGTGAAGAGCGGAAAACCGATACACGCCCGTAGAGCGGATCGTCAGCGGAACTGGAAGCTGTCGTCTACACTATGTCATACGCAAAATTTTACCTGGACCTGGGAAAATAAGATTATTATAATGTGATTATGCCCCCGGCTTCCCGCCACATGTTTTATCGTTTTTATTACAGGTATAAATAACATTTATTGCACCAAATGGACGCCTCTTCAAAAAATTCCATCTAAAAAAAATATCACCAACAATAAATAATAATAATATACTCTTACCAGCTATTATAGACCATAGATTATGATACTTTTAGGGAAAATGAAAAATGTCTCCACAAAAATACGTTTTTTTAAAGCTTATGTTAAAATTATGCTCCGTTAGTGTTAATCTCATGACAGTTTTTCAATCAAATGTTACATACGTATAATAAATCATTATAAAATATGTAGAAACAATTTAATTGAATTGTTTTTTAATTCAGATCATGCAATAAAAAAACAATTGCTTATATCTGTGTATACATCGTTATGTGTAAAATACGACTATGTTGTGGATGTTTAAGAGCTCAAATCGATCGAAAAGAAAATGTTTATAATTATCATGTTATGTTTATCATCATCACATCTTACTTTATTTTATTATCATCTAGTATCTATATACTCATTATATGAGACACGATTACTTTCACTGTATTGCTGTGTTGTACTGTTTCAGACGATATATTTACACAAGCTATACAATTTTTCAAAAATATTAAAATTTAAAAACAGAGTTATAGAAGCTTAATCAATTCATTCATTTGTAATATAATTATACAGTTGTTATATTACTGCAATTGAAATGATATGAAGCTAAAAACAATTATATTAATTAAGTAATTTGACCATAATTATCGCTCGTGGGAGTAACACTTTACGCGCCTAATTTCTCTGAAACGTTAAATAGACAATATTGCCCAACATAGTTTCAAAAAATATAACTACAACACGTAATTTTATGCACGTTTAGAAAGCCTCTTAGTTATAGGACTAACGTACAAAAGTCCCATAGTCTCCTTTCGTCTTTATCCTTTTTTACGCGATAATTGGTTCCGGAGTCCGTTCTAACGATCAATATTTAAAATAATGTGGGCGTTCAAAAAAATCATATGAAATCGAAACCGTCTACAAAAAGTCACGTAGAATAGGACTGGGTGAATACATAATTATTATTAATTCAAACAATTTGGTAAAATATACATTCAAGAGCATAATAAAATATGTATTTTGCGTCGTATTTAACAACTTCTGTTTGCCATTTAAAAATAGAAACCAGCACATTATTCATTCATTTGCTGAGAAAGTATAGAATAAATCGTTTATTTATTACTGCCATCTTCAACTGAATCAGAAAAGCTTTTTCATTCAAACATTATTTTCAACCCTTACAAAGAACTGCTTCAATTGTTCTTTCACAGATGGTGCAATTACATTAGGAATTTACAAATTTCATAGTTTAATTTTGTATTTGTATTCGAATTAATTGATTGTTTTAATTTATCCTTCACAGATCCTGTCAGCTTCTCTGTACATTGCCGAGCATTTGCCTGACGGTGCTGATGGTTTATGGGCTCTGGTGAACGCTGCTGCCTGGTGTGCACTGGGAGAACTCGAATGGGTGCCGTTCCCTGTTGTGCGACGCGCCACTGACATCAACCTTCTTGGTAAGCGACAAGCAAAAAGACTAACACGTCATCAAACCCCAACAAAAATTTAGTCACCTACAATACAGAGAACTTGACTTAAAAAACTTCTTACCAAAATACACAGGTGACTTTTAAAATATCATTAAACTCTTGAAATTTTCAGAACTCTCAGGACTCACACAAGCGATACGAATTGAATTTACAGCATTTCATTGTACTACCATTTATTTTGTAATATATATACATTTTTAATTTCAAATTACATCTTTTAAATTATGATTCACGTAGACGGTTGTTCCAAAAAAGTTGAAATGGAAAAAGTAAAAAAAAAAATTAAATCGTGGTAGAAAATAAATAATATTTATTCAAAAGAAAATATATAAATTAAGTAAAATAAAAGATTTTCTTTTTTTTTATCGAAAGGTTTTAGTAATTAATTAGTAATTCGTTGGGTATGTGTAAGTATTTTATAATTTATAGTGTGTTTACTAACTTTAACTTTCCATTCCCTCTGCGTACATTATTCCCGACTAGCCGTCTAACTTTACCTGGATATCTCCACGCGGTTAACAATTCTCAGAAATGGCTGATTAACCGACTACTTCGTACATGTTTGCAGTAGTAAAGTTTTTGTTTGAACTGTGTCGCATGTCTCTTACTACCAACTTTACTTTTACTTCTTCAATATTAAGCACACAAACATGTCGTCCTCAATCCAATTATATATTCATAATAAAATAACGGTATTTACGAGTATGTTCGACAGTTTTTTTTGTATCAAAAATGCCCGAATTGATCAATTGCTTCGCCAAGAAAATTAAAATTGAAAAATCAAGATACTTTTGTATCTTCATCGATTAATTAAAACATGAAATTCGAGTCTTAAAACAACGCACTTACAATATATTGATATTAAAAAAAAACAAGTACCTGATTCAACGACCATATGGTCAAGCAAAATAAGTTTTCCGACGTCTTTTTTATTTAACCATCTTCGCAAAATATGGATATAAAAACAGTACTACTTAATATAGATTAAAATAGTTCTAAGACGGAAAAATATTTGTATTTTAATTTTTTTTTCAATGTTTTCAGCATTCACTTTGAAATACATCATAAATTATAAATATTTATTTATTTACCTTGTCTTTACATAGATCACGTTCTTTGTTAAGGAGACTGCAGTTTCATCCACCCGGATTGAAAAAGGCTACGATTTAGTCGAAACTGTAGTCTTAATGGAGGTCTTATCTTACGTGATCCATGTAAAAACAAGGTGCATAAATAAATATTAATATTTTCTCATTCAAGAGTATTATGAGAACGAAATTTAGTATTTTCTAATCAAATTCGGCTTCAAAATCAATTATAAAATCAACAAGCCTCACCCTCAAATTCTGAATGTATTTTTTTTTTCAAATCGAAAAATATCTTACCCAACGACTGTTTATTAAGACACTTGAAGTCGGAATTATATTTATTACGGTCAATTATTGGTTGGTTGGAAACCGCATCAAAAAGCTCTCAGTATGCAATAGTATACATTCTCATTCATATACGAGTATATACTTTCAATATGGCTGCACTCGGGCTGAAAAAGTAATATGTCCAGTGCACCTGCACAGTATTAATGACCTTTCCAACTCTGTACAAGTGCTAGAGGCAGGAAAGCCTAATGCACTCCAATACTCTCACAAATCCCAAATGCGGCTCTGAAAATATTTTATTTTTGATGTATACGACAAAAATCTGAAACATTTTTGTATCTAATAAACCCATCTAAAAGTAATTAAATGTACACATACTTAACATCAAATTCTTTATACGCTTCAATTCGTTCAGAAAAAATATCGGCAGAAGCGCGATGCGAACCATTACCCTAGACCACTTGACCATCTCCCGCCCGAACTATTGCGCGGAATAAGTTGTATTGTTACCATATGACGATATATGTCTCTATAGTATACATTCAGAGTGTGTTTATTACTATTTTTATTATTCAATCAGGCAAGATTCATTCACAAGCTTAATATTATTACTTTCCGACAGTCGAATTTGATGTATAGTATGTGTATGTTTAAAAAGTAATAATATTGTAATATAGTCAATGATCTATTAAATTAGATAAAAATATTGAAAAAATTCAATAATATTTTAATAAATATTTTAAAATCCATTTGAAAGTGATTGAACTACATATTTATATAAATATATAGACGTCTCCCAAAAAAAGGTACAAATAAAACATCTTTAAAAAAATATCGGACATTTAGTGAGGCAATCTATCATTCTCTTAATTACTCTTTTGCGCTAAAGCTTTTAAGCTCTTCTCTTACCTATTATTTATTGAACTCTCAAGTTTACCTTTCACTTAGGGTTCACAAATCGCTCATACAAAGAGGAAATTGTTATCTTTGATAGTCAGCTTACTAGTATAATATATATATTGCGATGTTTAAATGTAATTATCAGAACTTAGAATAATATATATAAAGAAAAAATAGTTGTAATTTGTACAATTATTTGTATAAAATATTTTAACATAAAATCGATCTTTAGTAAGTTACACGAAGAATAATACAAATCTTGTTGGCTCAGCCGCCTTTGAAACTTTTACGAGTAAAATCCTCATTGTTCTTACTTCTTACTAAAATTTCAACATAATAAACCACGAGATTTTAAACATCGCTTAACATTCTTTCTCGGTTAATGTTTTGTTTTTAGTTGCCGAATTTTACAGTTTAAATTTTAGAATATTTCTGTTCATGGAAGGAATATTATGTGAATAATTTTAATCACGTTACTGAACCAGTTTTCGTAGTAACATCAACGTGTTTTGACAAAGTATAAAATAAATATGAAAATAATATTTAAGGTGATACTCATGATTTTTATTTTCCTTTCATAGTTTAGTTCGCTTCGTTTTAATGGTTGCAATTCCAGATTTTAACTATCCCAATAGCTTTTCCGTCAGAATTTTCCATCTGGCTGATCTGAGTACTGAATAATTTGCTTTTACATACTACTACCGAACTTATGGCAAGTATATCTATTTCAAATGTCTCATTTCAGTTTTTCTTAACTTGTATTCAAGTTAAAAATCTTAAAATTTTCAATCACAAAATTTCAGGACTTTTTCTTTTTCTTCGGATTATCAATCCGGTGGATTGGTTTGTAGCAGCTGTATTTTTGTATCTCAAACTCCACTCTTTTTGGATCGTCTGCAAACCTCTTTAGTTCAGCATAAGAGCTACAACTCATGTCCCGTCTAGGGCGCAATCTGCAATTTGTACCCTCAACTATCCCTTCCACAATGCCGTGAAGAAAACCAACGTGGCTCATGATGTGACTGATTCATCGGGCTCGCCTCTCTGAGAAGGTTCACACTAGGTGCCTATATTTCTTGATTATGATGAGAACTTCATTGTTCGTGACGTGGTCTCTCCAGGAATTCTTGATGTACGGCTGTGAGATATGGTCCTTATCTGAAAGTGATAAAAAAAGACTACAGGCCTTTGAGATGTAGTCTTACCAAAGACTTTTTCTATGGAGTTAGTTATAGGTTCTAATGGAGGATTTAAAAAAAATCGTCTTACAGACACGTTTTATTTACAATTCATTGAAATGATTTTTCCATATTTAATACACTATATTGTACCGTATCTACTAGTGAAGACTCTTGACTTTTGACAAACGGCTGGATTTCACCATAGATTTCAATAGATATTTACGTACTTGACCACTACGTATAAATGAGTTATTGTCAATACGAAAAGTTTACTTCTTATTATTACATGAGATGTAAGAAATGCGTGAAGATGGGAGTCGTGATGTAATCGTTATTAATGGCGAAGAAGTAAAGTTTTTGCCCCCGACCCTCCCCTTAAGAAGTTCCAACTTTTTTCATATAATGTTACATCTCCCTTCGAGCCTCTCTTGAGAGCTTCCTTCACTAACTCATTAACTTCAGATCCGAAGCGAAATATCTCCCAAATAATGTCGTTTTCGAGCATAGAAAGATCGTTATTCGGTTTTATATTTACCTTCGAATTTTAAATATTTTTGTTTTTTTTATGTAAATACATACAGGAGAATACCGTCAGATGGTGATAGTAATTCAGAAGTCTCATCTGTGGAATTCTACGACGATAACCATGGTGCATATGGCTAAGCACTGCATGTGGAGTGTTGATAGACTACAGTCCGAGATTCACGCATCATCCTTATTATTACAGGAATTTACTACGAATGCGTGGTCTTTACGGGACGACTTTCGTCTACCACCAGTTTTAATTTATAGGCTATGACTGGCATTTTACGGGTGAGGGATCAAATTCACACAAACCGGGGATGTTTTAGAGCTCAAAAATCGATTAAAAATCATTTTTTTTAATTTCCGTCGGGAATCAAACCCACGACCTTTGGCTTGCAAGGCAAGCGCTTTGACCATTGAGCTTTTCCCGCCGGCAAATTATAGGATGTACAAGTGTATATCATATATACATCTCCTTGATAATCAAATGACATTTTCTATTGTAAGGATTTCTATTTTTACATAATTGAATTATATATATTACTGCATATGAGTGTTGTGATCCGCTAACGTCATTAGAACACCTACAAGCTGGCGCTCACGCTTCATCCGTTTTTGATGGAGTTCAGAGTACAACTTTTATTTTTTAGCGTTTTTATTAATATGCTACGATGCATTTTACGGATATGGTTCAATTCAGTGCTTTTAAAGGGCTTAGTATTCGTAAGCTAAACCCACGATTTAATGCATTTTACACTCTCCATTTTCTATTGAAATGTCCGGCTCATATTAAGAGTTCGTGGTTACCAGCTGACACTATCCAAGAATTGTCCCAAAACATCTCTGCACCTGAAGGTTGAAGACACCTAGAGCGAGAGTTTTGGGATTGAAAAGTCGGCAGAAGTACTATCCGAGGCAAATTTTGGGTGTTTGTTAATCAGCATCTATATAAAAGAGATCTGATCATTATCCTTAGGCTAGATCATTTTATACTAAGGAGTGATGAAACGAAATCTATCGTATAAATTGTACAAATGTATATAGTTGCTCAAAAAAATACGTAGAAAATGTCATCGTTTTTCCATACATTTTCATACATTTATTTATTGACAAATATAAAAGTACGTAAAGGTTATTTACAAATAATATTTACTGATATTATATTAGTAAGACTTTTTTTCGCTATCTTTGCCAATTAAGAATGATTTTATTGTGTATGGCTCACGATACACAAGAAAATCTTAGACAGAGAAAATCTCTGTCTTAGATTGTCTGTCTAAAATCCTCTGTCTCAGAGGATTCTCTCGTATTATATTCAAGTTTGGTCACGGGTGTGACGTTAGTTATATTGATTGCCACTTGCGGCGCTGGTGACCGACCACGGCGCCGCAAGCGACTGCGGGTCAGTCGAGTGCCGACATCGGCGAGATTATACTGTATTGTGGCCCGGTCTAAATGCTGTGTGACTAGGTCGGGCCATCATTTTGTAAAGTTTATCGTAAATGTATGTCATGAGATGTGTATGTGCTTGAGTAAAAGTCTGTGTACTATTAATCTGCTCTTTATCCTGCCCATACGCGATGGAGTAACACCATTTAAAGAGAGGAGGATGTTAATACATATGGTACATCACGAGGTTTATACAGATTTTCAAGCTTCATATTAAAGCTATTTTTTATTCTATTGATGTTCAATATTAGCTAAGAATAATCATTTTTCAGAAGATAATTATAATATTTAGGTTTTGAGTTAAAAACTATAGAAGTATACTAGCATCTACACTAATGGTTTAATAATCTTTTCGAAAATCCATTTAAAAGGTGCCACGGCCTTAAAATTACTTAGAGCCGCCACTGCTATATATATATATTTATATATATAAGCATCTATAGTAAAAACAAAAAATATATAAAAGCAACTAATTGATTACAATTTAAGAGAGAATATAATTTTTTTAACACTCAACATATTCTAAAAATAATCTAAAACCAATTTAAAGTGAGATAATAATATGATATTATGAGCTTCAATTATGTATACAAACAATGTTTAAATTGTTATTACATTTTTTATAGCGAATATTAGAGGGCTAGAAAATATTATTTTCTCTAAATGTAACCTATGTTTGCTGTCGTTGTATAATTTTAGTCTTTTCTATAGTTGTTGAATGTATTGTACATTATTTAAATAAGATGTTAATTTGACAATATGAACTCTTAGTATGTATTCAAATAATGTCACAATAGTATTTATAGCCCCCTAAAAGTACTGGAGGACTCTGCGAAATGCCTTATGGTCACAGGTTCGATGAAAGGAAAATCCGGATCTATCTCCTCCTCGTGGTGGGGGGTGAGCGACACCAGTCGGCCAATATAGACAGGGACCGAATGTTGGCCGGAAAAAGCTAACACCCATCTAACCTCATCAGGTCAAGCTGGTTAGGGCACTCTATTGTCCTGGAGGTAGTAAATGCTCTCCAAAAGCGGATGAACCTTTATGGTCAACGGCATTAGGATGTGGAAATAAAGGGAAAAATACCACATTAAAGGTCTAAAAGAGATCCCATGTATCAGCAAAAAAAAAATATTGCATCTCAAGTATGATTGAGATGCAAGATTTTGTTGCTGCAAACCAATCCACCGGATTGATACTACGAAGAAGTATTTATAATATTCCATCCCATTTTATTAATAACATCAAAAAAAAAAAAACATACTTTTGGTTGTTTTACGAATACAAGTGATCGTTACAATATTAAAATTTTGTTGGATTTAAGTATTAACTAAACGGTCACAGAGTGACATTATGAGTTATCGGTGATCATAATATCTAAGGGTTTATTCTATAGAACGCAGGTCTTGTCAAATGCCTTAAAAACTCTGACAGTGACGAGCGTTGAACAAACCCACGCACTCTAAGGCTGAAAAATATAATAGAAACGCCACCTATTTAAACAAATATTTAAAAATATGCATCGCTTTAAAGCGACATTCTGTTGGTTGTTTGATAAATTAAATGGTATTTTCGGTCAACGTGTTAGCTGACAACAGACAGCTTGCCTGAGGGTTAGTCCCAAGGGCTGGGCATCTTGTCGGTTTCTTGTCAACAGTGACAGTGACAAGCATCATGCCGGCCCACGCTACAAGGGCTAAACATATATCACACATACATCAGACAGAAAATGATAAAGACATATTTCATAAAAATTGCAATATATTAAATATGTTTTCGTGGAAAAATTTGTACTATGTTTCAATTCCTTCTTGAACGATTTTTAGGTAGTGTATTGAACAACTTTATCTTATTATTTTGCCAGTAATTAATTCAATTAATAAGCAGTAATCATTTATTAGATGGTCGGTAATAAATACATAAAAATGAGCAGTAAATTTAATAAATTAGCAGAAGAAAAATAAAACTTGGCATTAGAAAAATATAACGGCAGTAAATAATTAATTCATGGTTATTAATAATAGCTTAGGTTAGGTTTCTTTTTTATATACTAATTATTCATTTTAGCCATTTTAATTTTATAACTGACCACATTCATACTTTCACAGTGGATACTGGCAATTTATCAAATGAAAAATTATTTTAATTGACTGCCGAAACCTTGAAGTAATTACTAAACAAATAAATATGTGGGAAAAAATATAATATACGCAATTTTTAAATATAAATAAAAGTTTATGAAATGGAATTTTCGTACAAGTGTTGATAAAAAAAATATTTTTTTTTATTTCACTGCGTTATCACAATTAATTAATAATCTTTATATTTATATATTTGTAAGCTGTTATCATCTTCTCGTATATGTATACTCGTGTAGTATGAGATGAAGAAGCGGTTCTCAGGTATCTGCGTGGCTTGGCGGCAGATTTTTTTGACTTGAGCATTCAAAAGCTCGTATACCGCGTGTAAAAATGCATTGACCTCAGTAGCGAGTATGTACAAAAATAAGTAAAATACTGAACTTTCCGAAAATGTACGCATTCATGGAATTAAACATGTTTTACACTGTTAAAAATCACCGGGACCTTCTTTTACGGATAACCCTCGTACATCTCTAAATTTATATGTGTTTTATCTGAAATATGAAATATAAAAAGTTACATTTATAAAATACATTAATAATATACTTCATATAGTTTAATCTATAATATCTCAATTAAATTTTATGAAATCGACAAAAAACTTGTTTTTCAACATGCTCCCATTTTTTGCTTTTATTGCTCGCATAATATGTACATACAAATAATATTCACTCTTATCTATATGTAAACTGAGCATAAAAATTTAATGAAAAACAATGTTTCTTTTGTGGTTTGCAAATATTTTTTAAATTATGTGGGCATATAAAATAATTGCCATCAAGGGTAGCCCGTGAATATATTGTCAGCATTCTGCATTAACAAAAACAATAATTTGCAAAAATTTGACACATATATTTAAATATTTAAATAATATTTAAATAATATTTAATAAATAATATTATTTAAATAATCGTACATTATTACTTTATTTGATAATTTTACAAAAGTAAAATTATTTCAAATAAAAATAATATTCATTTCTTGACGTACATGTATGTGTCGCCATATTGGCATTTTGGACAAGTTCGGTCACGGGTGTGACCGAACTTGTTATATATATTGCCACTTGCGGCGCTGGTGACTGACCACGGCGCCGCACGGGTCAGTCGTGTGCCGACGTCGGCGAGATGCTACTGTATTGTGGCCCAGCCTGAATGCTGTGACTAGGGCGGGCCATAATTTTGTAAAGTTTATCGTAAATGTATGTCAGTGTGCTTGAGAAAAAGTATGTGTGCTATTAATCTGCTCTTTATTCTGCCCATACGCGACGGAATAACACTTTTTAAACAGAGGAAGATGTTAATATATATGGTACACACGAGGTTTGTAAAGATATTCATATTACAGCTATTTTTTATTCTACTGATGTTCAATATTAGCTGAGAATACTCATTTATCAGAAGATAAATATAATATATAGGTTTTGAGTCAAAAACTATAGAAGATTACTAGCATCTACAACTAATGGTTTAATAATCTATTTGACAATCCATTTAAAGGTGCCATGGCCTTAAAATTACTTAGAGCCGCCACTGCTCGCAAGTTTATTTAATCAGCACAAATATTACCTCGGTCGACATGAAAAAGAAACGCAAAGCGGTTAATAAGATAAACGCAAATAATGGTAAAAATATATTAATGGAAAAATACCCTCTGAATAATGATAAAGCGCTTAGCTCGGTTATTTATATGTTGGGTATAGCGCTGAAGGTCACCGCCTAGCCGCCCTGAAAGCTCTCCCGCAGGACCGGAAACTTTCATACGCAGTTTGTTCAGGCGGCTTTCAGGCGAGGAGAGCCTTAATCTAAAAGCTATACATTTTAATGCAAATTTCGTCTCTGATGTTTAACCGACGCGGTACATTTAAATTGATGCCGGGTAATTTTATTTGCATACTTAATACTAGATATATAACAGCAAAAAATACGTTTTAGCACTGATTTCAGCTTGGCAAAGTGAAATTTTGTAGGAGCGGTAAAGCGAATTTAGGTTGGATTGGATTTCACTAAAACTTTATCCATTTTCATCATCTGCAAACATGTACTGTATTAGGACAAGTATGCACTTTCTAGAACCTAAGAAATTTCATGTTTTCATTTTGTTTAATGGAAATGTGAACGCATGCAGGAGAGCATAGCAGTTGAAATCAATAATGCAAGCAAAGCAATGCTAGGCGCTGCATGCGATAAAAAAGTAAGGAATAGCAAGTATATGTTATTCTATTACCTGAAGAAATCCAGATTAAAATAAAGTACTTATTTACGTCGCCCTTTATTTAAGTGTTTTGAAGACAGAATACACAATTTTTATTAGATATAAATAAAAGTTTTTTTAATTTATCCCACAATATATTTGTAGACGATATGTTTCAGCCACGTCGAATGGCCATTTTCAAGTCAGTTAGTAAAGTGAGTGCTGGCTCTTTATAAAGCAAAGAGTGAGTGAAAAGGTGGATGTGAATTGTGTGATGGGTATATATGTTTTGGAAATAATTAATGTATAAGGGAATTCATTGATGTCACAACAAAATAAAATGTTTAGTTACAAAGGCCATGAAAAAACGATAAATATTTACATCAAAATGCACTTAAGTAAAAATTCTAGATAATTTTAACAAAAAAAATTTTTTTGGTGGATAATCCAAAAGTTGATTGGGAAGCTATACAATTCTAAGTAGATATATACTTAATTGATGATACTGGTTATGGCTTTAGAAAATCCGGTGAAATTTCAGCTGAAACAAAAATTTACAAAGCAGTATCAACGTTATATCGGTTTTATCGTCAGCAAAGTTCTAGCTCTCTGTTTCTCTGCTGGCGAGTATGCTGCGCCAGTATCTGCCCATACCAAAGTGGATATTGCTTGAATGAAACGTGCCGGGTGGTTACGGGGTGCCTAAAACCTACCCCAATATCAAAGCTATATCAACTCTCGAGCATTGCCCCATACGGCGAGAAGTTACTACCAAGAAGGAACTCACCAAAGCAACCCACGACGCACTCCACCCTATGTTTGGGTACCAAAGATAACTACACGGCTCAAATCAAGAAGAAGTTTCTACAGTCGACAACGGAATTATAGCCCCTGGACATGACCAAGGGTGGAATATGGAGGTCCCTTAACAGACTTCGGACCGGAGTATGCAAGACGAGGACACAAATGAGGGCCTGGCAGTTTTACAGCGGACCGACTGAATGTGACTGCGGCGTGGAGCTGTCACACCTTCTGGAGTGTGCGCTGTGCCCGAGTGGCTGCACCCAGGAAGACCATTGGCCAGAAGTAACGCCATCGACGCCTCTGGGCAGACAGGATCTGACCCTGTTGTTTCCGACACGATTATATATCGGGTATAAAAGAGGAAGTAGCAAATATAATTTGATCATTAATAAGGTTTATATTTGTATCCAATTTAGCTCTTTTGATCTCAAGGATTTCTAAAACATGTCGTCTACAAATATATTGTGGGATAAATTATAGTTAAAATTATTTTATTTATATCTGATAATATGGAATTTCACCAAGAATTATTGATCTAAAAAATCTAAATAATTAGCAAACATTTTACTTACATACTCAACGATAAACATATATTTACCGATTCACTGAAAAAATATTCGATGTCTTGACATTTATTTACTGCGTAATTGATTAAGTGAGTAAGACGCTGAGAATAAAATAAAATACTTCAAATTTAAATTCATGGTTCTCTGAAATAAGATTTGATCTTACTATGCATTATGCACTGGAACTATTGTTTTGAATACAGCAATTCATCCAATAATTACGCACTCTTATGCTTTTCTACAGTTGTTACCACCTCCTATATTCCTCTGAATTAAAAGAATCGTTTCCACACCAACACACAACCGACTCGCTTAGTGAAAACCCTCCCTATCCCGTCATGTTTTTGGAGACCCAGATTGGGACTCGTTACTGGACGCACGCAAAAAGCTACTTTCTAGAGAGTGGCTGAAGGCCTTCCCGTGATTTTAAATGCATCAGTTAGATGTCAAATAGACCTTAGTCTAAGGCTGCGAACTTTGTATACTACAGCGAGTCTTAAATTGCCTTCTTTGGTAACACGTTGCTAACCACGAAATACGTGGGAAAGGAAATGGTAAGGTTGGGAAATGGATTCTGCAGAATAGCAGACATCAGCTAGGAGTCTCAACGAACACAATCGACTGCTTCATCACATACTTGCTAAACACTCGTATACTTAATGAATGTTGACGTAAAATAGAAGATTTTCAAACATCTTTTCTCTAAACGTCACAAATAAGATTTGGAATGATCTTTCCATCATCTGTGATTCCATACTTCATATGATTGTATACTCGTATTTAATAAAATAATAATTCATTACTATTTTATTAATTTAATAAATATTTTTTACTGATATGAGATGAAAGGACGACAAAACGATAAATTATCGTCATGAATGACGTAGGTAGTAGATGACGTGCTTTTCGTTTTAATACACATATGAAGTATCCCAAGAATAAATGTTTTAAAAACCATTACCTAGCAAATTTATTGCATACCACGCTTAACGTAGATATATAAAACTCTTATAATATCCGAGAGCGCTGAAAATATTGTCGTAAATTATACTTTAAAATATTATTCAGTCTGTAGCAGTGTTTAGTAGTTCTGATGTAGATGCGAACTGAAAATTTTATCTATGATGTGTTCCTTTTGTAATACCAACGAACCAGTAATCCCCTTGCGGTGGTGGAGGGTTTTTTACAACCCCGTGGAGATTTACCCTCTCCCGATCCTCTTACAAATCATTATTATTAAGACTACGACCTTCAGGAAAGTACGGCATCTAGTGGAGCATTTATTTTCATAATGTTTATTTGCAAATGTAAACAGGTTTATTACAGGTATGCTACATATAATGAGTGACTTTTAATAAAATGTGCAAATTACTTTGAGTATTATTTTTGCAAGCACTTTGACGATGATAATCTTAAGCTTACACAATTTTATTAATTAATAATTTAATAATATTGTGAATGTTTGTACTGCCATATATTTTTTTTATTTTAATCAGTAATTCAATACACACATACAATTCTACATCAATTTTTTTACGCATCAATTCATTCAGAAAAAATACCGGCAGACACGGGATTCGAACCTCGAGCCTTGCACCTTTGTCCACACGACCATTCTCTGCCTGGGCAGATACGCGAAACTTTATGTATATATACCATTGTTAACATCATATAACGATAGATGTCTCTGTAGTATATATTCAGACTATCTATATTATTACTTTTATGATTCAATCAGTCAATGTTTATTCACAAGCTTTTATACTATAAGTAGCAGTTTCCGACAGTTTATAAAATATTATTAGAATATTGAAAAATATTGTAATAAAAATTAAAATGCAAATAATTTAAATCGTTTGCTATTCATAAATATGAATTCTATGAACTATATTTGAAAAATAACTTAGTTCTATGTGCTTCATTAATTGTAAGAGTAAATTATAAATAAGATGGCATGAATTTGGCCAGGTCTATATTATGCACTATTAAATATGGATCCATAATGGAGAAAACTGCTAGACACTAATGAAATGTCTTGATATAATATTGATTATGTCATTTTATGCATAGCTCTAAGCACTGCCTTATGAAGTATCAATCGTCAAAGTTATTAAACTAACGCCTTATATTTACGCATGGTTCATCAATAAAAGCAGTTATTTTTAATATTAATCATTGCCTTTTGGTGACATTAAATGGTTGTTAATGACCTTAAAGAGAAGTCAAAAGTCGAATACATCAAGCAAGGCTAGCTTTCAATAACAAAGCCAAAATTCTTGAGTCAAAGAATATTTCTTTAGGGCTCCGCAAGCAACTTGCCAAAACACTTGTTTGGAGCATCTTAATGTACGACTGTGAAACATGGTGCTTATCTGAAAGTGATAAAAAAAGACTAGAGAGCCTTTGAGATGTGGTCGTACAGAAGAATTCTCGGAATTTCCTGGAGAGACCACGTCACGAACAATGAGGTTCTCAGAATAATCAAGTAAGATAGGCAACAAATAAGAACCATCTCAGAGAGGCGAGCCCGATGGATTGGTCACATCATGCGCCACGATGGTCTTCTTCACGATATTGTGGAGGGGATGGTTGAGGGTAGAAACTGTAGAGGGCGCCCTAGACGGGAGTATTTGCAGCAAGTGTTCGAGGACATGAATTGTAGTGCTTATGCTAAGCTGAAGAGGGTTGCGGAGGACCGAGAGGAGTGGAGATCGAGATGCAAGATTCTGTTGCTGCAAGCCAATCCACCGGATTGATACTACGAAGAAGAATGACCTTAGTCAACTATTTAATTTCAATTAATATACTTTCACAGAATTCTTGATAAGAGAGGATTTTGTTATTCAGAATTGGTCTCTTCTTCGTCGTAGTATCAATCCAGTGGATTAGTTTGCAGCAACAAAATCTTGCATTTCGATCTCCACTCATTTCAATTGATGTCATGATGTCCATGTGCTCCAGTGAGGAAGCTGGTATGGACAAATGAATGAGAATTTTAGTTACAAAACACGCCAAACTTATGTTCTTTTGTAAATTTTCTAGTTAAAATTTAAAAGCCCTGCTTTGGGTTGAGTCAGTGAATCGTAATATTTCGGACAAGGGGTTATCATAAGTATCCGTTTTTATACTCACAGTCCATGAATTACAGATGTCTAACTCGGGACAATTTATCATTACCTAAAAATGCGATACGTAAAATAACAACATTTTTAAAGAACCACGTTTGGCTTTTATCTTAAAAGCTGAACCCTATTGCTTTCTATACAAATTTTAAATTAAAAAATAACATCATGCTGTCAATTTCCTCTCCTGTCGACGGAGAGTGTGTGGTGTACTTGTATTCAATCACAGGAAACAATATTTATAAAAGCGGAAAGCGATACAAAAAGTGTTTCATTTTGAAAAATCACGTGCCAACTAATTCACTTTCCGTGTTGAAATATCCATTTTTTATTGCATCAAATAACTTTATTTTACGTGAAAAATATTTTTCTGCGTCACTTTTACGTCTTCATTTTATATCGCTTATAAATATTTTTTATCTATCGGATGATATAATATACAATTAAGCAATGAGTGCTACTGGAAAAATTTAAATTGTTAACTTCAGGTTTTAACCTTTCCTTCCCTGTGATGTGTATCTTCTATACATTACTTCTAATAACCATCAATATCTCTATAAATATAATAAATACAAGGTTATTTGAGGTATTCCGCCATAGTATATTAACGCATTGGTTTAAAAAATAGTATTAAAAATAATCAGAATTCATCGGGTACATCGAAGGTATTTTGTGATCATCGGAAACAAATTCGCGCTGTGAGTGCCTCGACCTTGGGTCTCGACGATGTGCGGGAAGCGCGACACTATATTCGCATCTCACTCTTTTATACTTAGTAGTATGGTAGTGGGAGTGGGCCAATCCAGCCACTACCACGACTAGCGGCAGTAGCTCTCGAGCTTCAAAGCAGAGTGGACCTATTCCCGGTCCCGCGAGCCAATATATCTCAATTATTATATTTGACTTTAATTATAATTAAGATGATTAGTTATGAATGTTCTTATTTTTCCGAATTAAAATCGCTGATTTTTTATTGTGTACTGACTACGCAACACCGGAACGCACGTTTTTATATTAGCACCGTAAAAGAAAAGTTAATCAAATGTTGTTTAAATTGCATATTATTTATAATTTGACTAGATGAACCTAGCATGCGTTGCAATCCATTACGTTTATTGAAGTCATTTTTAGTACTTCTGCTTTTTGAAACTATTGCACGCATGCGAATAAAAACTCAAGTTCCATCGTAATTGGTTGAATGACATTAGATTACATATTATCTTCCCGTTTCCATCACATTCCCATCGCTTTACCGTCCCGTTTTCGTTTTTACGCAGAAGCCTTCTTGAATATGCACACAATAACTCTTGCAAGTTTCATCGTAATCCGTTAAACGTTATAGTATCGCGTATGCCATGTCTGCCACGTTCCTATTGCACTTTTTTTTATAAATAAACACAAACATTAAGTGAAATATTTTGTATAGATTTTTAAATATTTAAACGCAAATTTGAATTATCACCATTTATTGCTGATTTAAAATAAACAAGCTACTTTATTATTTTATTTTCAATATAAATACTCACAAATACAATATTGTTAATATATTTTATACGGAAGAAGTTGAGTGCCCCATTGTTACATAAACTTTTATCAAGTAATCCATACTAATGGTAGATACTGAAGGAGACTCCTGTTCTGCTTTTATTCCTACGAGTACCCTCATCAAAAAATTTGTAAGAAGAAGAACAAACTTTCTAAAATATTCGTCGTTTCTTAATAATAAATGCGACCTTGTGTCCGTACAGCCGACTGCCCTGAAAACATTCACAAACGAATCGCCTGTCAAATTTATACCTAGTGATGTAAATAAATTATTATTTGAATGGATCCTTTTTTTTTTTGCAATATTCAAGCTATTCTGAAGAAAAAAAATCCCACCTAATACCATGATGTTGACGGTAAGAGATTTCGGACTTAGATATTTGTTATTCAAGACCAATGCTCATGTTCCACGTTGCATTCAAAATAATTACTCGTTATTGACTTGTTTTGTGCTGATCGCTGTTTCATTTTGTCATCAGCAACAAGGTATCCCTTGTACTCATGTATTGTATAAATAAAATGGTGTAAGCAAAGCTTTTTTTAGTACCTAATAAAAAGTACGATAATAAATTGTTTAATGGCTATTTTCGATCGATCGTATTAAGTTTTTTCATGTCAGTGAATATTGTATGTGAACGTGGTATATGCTGTGTGAAGGCTATTCTGGGATGACTAGTGTGTTTCATACCGGCGTTCGGTTAGTAAAGATCTGAAAGGCACTCCAGTTATTTATGTTAAAAGAGGTCTCCACATTTTTTTCTGCTTCAAAAGCTTAAATTAACACTTTGTAGACGGTCACAAGTTCATCTCAAACAACATCGGCGGTACCTAGTAATGATAATAACTGATGAATGAGAAGATTTACCGTCGCTGGAACGAATACGTTAATTTTTCATTCATCATTAGCCTGAGTACGTTCACTGTTGAACGTAAGCCTCCAACTTGAGTCCATCCTTTTTTATCCTCTGACTACTCCTGCTATTCTGATGTCATCAAACCATCTTGCCATTTCTTATCACTTCAACACTTTTCTTCCCCATCGACAATCGTCTCTTCGACATATACTATATGTCCCATTTGTTTGTCTAAAAGATAGAAACCTAAGCAAGGATATCTGAAAAAGAGCGCAAGTAGTAGAGGCTACCTAATGAATAGGCACACTCAAGTGGTAATGGGTAGGACATATTGAAAGAGACGATGATATATGGGGAAGGAAAGTGTTGGAGTGGCAAAGAATACTGCGTCGTAGTAATTGGGCTGATCTCAGGTCTAGTATGATGACTTGTGTTGTTTCAGGCCCTGCTCGCGTGATCCAGGTGATGCTGCCCCTTGTGCGCCGTGCGCGAGGTCGCATCGTCAACGTCAGTTCCGGACTTGCGCGCGTTTCATCTCCAGTGCGCGGCGTGCACTGCGCAATGCTTGCCGGGTTAGAAGGCTTGTCCGCGTGCTTGCGCCAGGAGCTTCGTCCCCGCGGCGTAGATGTCGTCGTGGTCGCCCCTGGAGAGTACACTACCGGAAATGCATGGCTCACTGAAGGCACCCTCCTCGACCAGGCTAAGGACATGTGGCAGCAACTGAGCGACGAACAGAAGGGAGCTTACGGCGAAGAGTACTTCGAGCAGAGCCTGCGTGCGTTGGAAAAGTTCACCAAAGGAGACGTTAGTATACAGACACTTATATTATATTTCTTTTTGATACCATCTTGATATAAACTTATTAGTATTGATAGGGTTATAGTATTATCGATATCGTTTTGTGGAAGACTAGTCATCCCGTGAACACCACTTGCACCTATTTTCAGTGATTTTAAGTATTCTTACTTTTATAATATATAAGACTGCATGCTAATAATTATAATTTATTTTAGAAGTAGTATGATTAAGAATTATGTAATCACATTTTCTTCACAAAGCCTTGCCGTATCTAGAATGTACAGTCACTACTAATTGCCTCCACTTAGTTCTCTCAGTTTCCATTGACCCTAGGCATCGATGCTTCCAGGAAATCCACTTCGGATCAGCAATTAATAAGCAGTGTTCATTAAACGTTGTGAATTGTAGAATATATGTTTTTCAGTCTTGTATATGAATTAATTTATTTTTTGCGTTGTGTCTTGTGTAGGACGCCGACCTGACTCCCGTGACGCGTGCGCTGTCCGATGCCGTGTCTCGCTCCTTCCCACTACCGCGCTACACGCCCGTGACCCGCCGTGAGAAACTGCAGTCTTTCGTCGCGGACCACTTCCCTCCCGCCGTTTACGATTTCTTCTTCTCGGAGTAAGCCTTCGGAACCACCCATCAGCCACCAGCCCACCCCACCATACATAATACAGCATTCTTTACACTGCAGACTGCCTCAACATATTTCAATTCATTCCCTTCTGGCCGCTGGGCAAAAACGTCTTACATCAAACAGATAACAACTTACCTGTTCACCCAAGACATAACTCATAGACTCGTTTATACAAATATTATCATTAATCTTTCCAGTTTATCACATGATACGTCGAATTTCCCCTGTCGCACCCATACACTTCAAATCTTCAAACAAGTTGTTTGCTCTTCGTTAACATAAAAAATCGTACGTGGTTAACGGTTTCACAAAGATTATTGACAATATTTGACGCATTCAACTACTCATTCAGCATCAACTTAATTTGTTACAAACTTGTGAGGTAAATTAAACATTTTATACTAAAATGTATATTCATTTTAAATACATGTATATTACATACTTGCAAAATTTAGATTCCATCCCTTTGAATACACGTTTGTTGCCAAATTGTTGGAATGTTACAATTTGTTGCCATAACATGTAATTGATCAAATATAAGAATAATTAACGATGCATTATAAATGTTTTTTGTGCGGTATCTTATGCGAAAACATTGAAGAAGAATTGAATATAGGCTTTTTAAAATATCAACACGAACAAGATCATTTTTTACTTTTACATTATTCAATGAGCAGTAATATTTTTCCTAATTCAAAAATATAGAACAAGTTTTTCATTTTGAAACGCCATTTTTTCATATTCGTCGCGTCGTATTTTTTATATTTCATATCCGCATCCGAGTGTTTAAAGATAGGAAGCAATTTTATTTGGCGTGCGTGTTCGTATTTGCATATTTTTGAGTAGGGTGTACTCGTACATAATTATAAATACCCAACATCTAGAATTAATTAAATTGGAATAACTCAAACCTTCATTATTATTTCATCATTATTGTAAAATATTCTTGGCACTTCAGTATCACCATTATTTTAATAATATGTACATTTTAATATCATTATTTATATGTGTATACGTTTTTAAATTAGTTTGCCTCGTAATATGAATAAATAAAAATGTCAAAGTAATGTAATTTGCGATACATTTTTTTAATGTACACTCAAAGTAAAAGCATTTCTTTATATTGGTAGAGATTAAAAGAGAGTACTTTTAAATGTTTATTATCCTGAATTAAAATTTTTGTTAATTATCTTTTTGTGTATATTAGAGATAGATAGAACCTCGCCTTAAAAAAATAATGAAATCTTAAATGATGTAAATACTAATTTGACTATTTTCAAAATAAGTATATACGCGAAGTTACTATTGTAATATTTATTCAAATTATTTTGTGTGGTGGAATTTGTAAGTATAGAAAACTGCTCAGTTTATTTTACAAAAAAAAAAAAACAAATATTATTTACTTAGTATTATTACACTATCATATTTTCTTTTGATATGTTCTGTTTTGCGTAATCAGTTAGGTAAATTAAATAGTTTGAACCTCAAAGGCATGTTTCTTTTTTTGTCATAAAGAGATTTAAAAAAACTCATGATGTGCATTTTTATAGTACCAGCATTTTTAATATAATTGTGTTTTATATTATAATTATATTTTATATTGTGTAAAAACGTTTCGAATAAGAAATAAAACGTATTTATAATTCTTGTGTTTATTATTTCACCTTGTTTCAGCTTTCCAAACACATATTTCAATAATTTTCCTTCCCATCTTTCACAATATCCGTTACCCTTTTACATTAAGCTTAAGGTAGTCTACGAGAGCCTTGAATCTTCGGATAGTGTGGCGGAATGAGAAGCAGATGAGCAACAGAAATACTTTTTTAAGAAGCACATATAATTTCTATAAACTTGACAAACTTTTGGTCCGGGCGGAGCTACATGCTTTCAGGCGCCGCACCGATCCCAACACGCTACTCGTCGAGATAGCCCAGCGCAGCCTGTTAAATAATTACAAAATGGCGACACATGCGTGTCCGGTGAACGAACAAAATTAAGAGACGAAAGATCGTATATCAAGGTTTCTGGCACAAGCCTGCAAGGGCTATATCAAGTTGATATCACACTTTATTATATAAAACAACGAATATATATTCAGAGAGTAAATTCCAAGCATGACGTAGAAGGTTTTTCATGGAAAGGCTCTTATGTTAATTTACAAGCAGAAAATTATCCTGAAAACTGCTACAGGCTGTTGAAGGTTATTTATTTTGCATTGAAGATGACAAGAAGTTTTTTTCAATTTAATTTCATAATGGAAACTCAAGCGGAGTGAACTAATAATATCCCGCTGTAATTTTATAAAAGCTTTCGATCACTTCGACATAACCCCTTAAACTTTCTACGTGCGAAATTTCAATTTATTTTTTACCTTACACTTTTTTCATTTTAAAGAGATTTACGTTTATATTCTAATATCCATACACTTATATATTTTACCCACATTAAGGTTCCCACCAGAACGTGACTGAAAATACCTTGATATAAAGTTAGTGACTTAAAAACACGAGCTTAAAACATTGACCTTAGAGAACACGGCTTTACGAAATTTAAATAGTGAAAACTGCAAAACCATTATTATCTAGCCAACATTATTATAAGAAACGTGGGAAAAGTACAATAGCAGCTTATGGATACGCTTGGATCGCAGCAGGAGCGATAGAACCAGACTCGTGGGTTTCTCTCACACTTGCAAGGTTTTATGAAAAGCGCACAGCCAATGTGTGTATTTCGATTTTCTTCGCAACTATATAAAGAAGCAAGTGAAATGAAAACATCATCACTCGCCAGTCGTTAGCTTAAGAGTAAAGGGGCTCTTTTTAGAGCTCTCTTACTGTCGTTAAACTTTCTTTTTCAGGATATTATGTAACTGTCTGAAAACATTTTTTTCATGTTAATATTCTAGTAGTATATATACTCTGTTATAATGTAATCTATATTGGCATATTTACATTTTGAATTAAATAATGTTAGATAAATAGGTTTCCTGTCAACAGCTTAATACCAGTAAGTATATAATTCCAAGAATATTTCAAAATTTGCTTTGTTTTGATTAACTAAGCTCTTTGATTCACAAAACGTATTACCGTTTTAATACTTAAGGATTTAATTGTGTTAGTCATGTTAAAACATGACTTACACAATTACAATACATTTAAGAGGCTCATGCTATATTTATTTTACATACCCACAAACATCTAAAGCAGGGGTCGTCAACCTTTTTATGCCTAGCGCCCACTTTTGCCTATTTTTAATGGTAAAATTACCCTACCGCCCACCAAACTCGCTGTATTTCAATTCAGTATATGGGCGGAAAAAATTCTAAAAGGAATGTAGGAAAATCGAACGTCTACAAAAATCACCCACCGCCCACCACGAAAGCCCGTATCGCCCACTAGTGGGCGGTACGGAACAGGTACAGGACCCGTGATCTAAAGTGAGTGTCGAAAAAGAGTATCACGTAGACATATGACTTTGATGGAAGTGCAAGGAAACATTAACAGTAATAACATTAAGGTTATCAACTGACAATACTTGGTGAAACTGCATAATTATTATTTTAAAATTAATTTGAATTAAAAAATTAATAAATTAAAAATATTTAGTTTTGATTCACAATTTATTTGGAAATTGTGAATCAAAACTAAATATTTTTAACTTATTTATTTTTTAATCAAAAATAATTTTAAAATTATAATTAACAGTAATCATCATCAGAGAAGCACGAGAAAAATAACACATGTATTTTTTATTGTTAAGAACGTTTTCAATATTTATGATATTACATATTCAATAAATTTTGTAATGTATTTTTCAAGTTCACTCAACTATTGTTGAGCCGTATATTGTGAGTGCTTAATAGAAATATTTTGATAAGAAAACCTTACAACAAACTTACCCGAGTACAGTTTGTATATTGAGAGTAACATTTTAAAAGAATCTTTTTTCAGATAAACTTCACAAAAGCCTTTTATAAATTGTATCAGTAAAGATTGTGCTCCGCCGACATATCTCTCAAGCCCGATCTTGTAAAATCTAAAAGTGATTGATCGACTGCC
The DNA here is from genome assembly GCA_022606575.1 of Glossosoma conforme. Taxonomy (NCBI): domain Eukaryota; kingdom Metazoa; phylum Arthropoda; class Insecta; order Trichoptera; family Glossosomatidae; genus Glossosoma; species Glossosoma conforme. The sequence continues at coordinate 264,912 of JAGTXR010000101.1, read as the reverse complement.
CTTTCAGGACCCGTCGAATCCAAAATGGTGTCACTCAATAAGCTGAGAGCACTTCAGTCCGTCATACATACGAAAAATATTAATACTAAAAGACCAGCTTTCTACGCAGATCAAATTTTAGGCTTATAGCGTTATATGGATTTAAAAAAAATTGAATATTTTTCGATACTCTAATCTTATTTTATAGATCATTGACTATATTTCAATATTACATCAAATTTTATGCGCATAATTCATTCAGAAAAAAATGAATGTGGACTGATTGAATCATAAAAATAAAAATAATAATATCCATACTCTAAATATATACTACAGAGGCATATATCATTATACGATGTTAACAATGGTATAAATTCATCAACTTTCGCGTATCTTCTCAGGCAGAGAATGGTCGTGTGGACTGCGCGGTGTGTAGAGTAGATCAAAGGTGCAAGGCTCGTGGTTCAAATCCCACGTCTGTTGATATTTTTTCTGAATGAATCGATGCGTATAAAATTTGATGTATAATTGTATGTGTGTATTTAATTACTTATGGCGTTACATTTAAATTGATAAGTGTTGTAAAAATTATCACGTAATCGTTCACTATTATATAACTAGTATTCTTCTTCGTAGTATCAATCCGGTGGATTGGTTTGCAGCAACAAAATCTTGCATCTTCATCTCCACTCTTCTTGATCCTAACTTGAGATTCAATCATTTTTGCTGATACATGGGATGTCTTTTAGACCATTAATGTGGTATTTTCCCCTTTATTTCCACATCCTAATGCCGTTGACCATAAAGGTTCATCCGACTTAGGAGAGCATTTATTACCTCTAACTAGTATTATACACCATTTAAAATACTTTCGAGATTTTTATATATACAGACTAATGTCGCTTGCCATTTTTGAGAATAATCAATCAATCAAAGTCAAGGTGTAAACGAAAAACAGCCTTCGTAGGTAACTGCCAAAATAATAAAAATTGTTAATATACTACGTTGTTCTCTTAATATTGATTAACTATATTATTATTTGGATTTTAAATTCACATTGAATAATATATACGATCAGTTATAACCCATGTATCACTCTTCTCTTTAGCCTCGCCATTACTCATCCTCTGGGGTCGGCTCTCCTTGTGCACATTCCCCATTTCTGACTGTCCCGCGTTGCATTCTCGGTCAAGCCCAGAGTTTTCAGATCCTTGTCTACAGCTGCAGTCCAGGTTGCCTGTAGTCTTCCAGGTCTTCTCAGAATGGGTATGTTGAGAGCTTTCTTCACCATGTGGTTCCTCATCTCTCCGTGTCATATGCCCATACCATTTTAGGTGGTTTTCTCTTATCTTTTCAGATATGTGGGGCCACCCGAAATGAATCCCGAATATGCTCTCTCTACTCAAGTCACACCACCCGCCCACCTCAGCATCTTCATCTCAGCCACATGAATCCTATCCAAGTCACATTTATTATTAGCTCCTCCAATTATCAATATTAATTATTTTTAGTCATTCAAATAATCTGTTTTTTTCGTAAATTATACTTCCATTATATTAATGCAGTATTAACAATAGTTGTCTCTTAAATCTTAATGTTAAGTAATATTATTAGGTAATAATGTTTGTAAGTGTTGTGGCGTTAATCGAACCACATTATTTTACAAAAGTGTTAATGGAGAATACAATAAATCGCTTCGGCCATCAAACTGGGATTACGGACATTAAGCACGTCAGCTGTGTGCGAAAGATTAGGTATTTAGATCCATTTCGAGGAAACTGAAAGCTTTTGTTTTCTGAAAGCAATTATTTCACCGCCGAAAAATTCGAATATAAAGCGAAAGAGAACACTACAAAAGCTCTGTTTGATAACTTCATTTTCTGTTCTGAGAAAAAAGCTCGTTGAGTACATTTGCGCATTATATAAATGTACAACCTCTTTCAACGGAAATGTGTTTTTAATTACGAAATTATTTTATACTCTTTTAATAATATTAATTTTTGTAGCATTTTTTTACAAAAAATATTTTCTGAAGCAATTGGATAACTACTTCATAGAAACATTTATTACTTTTTTTTCTTCTTTTTTTCAGCATTCACTTTGAGATCCATTATAAATAATAAATATTTAGTTATTTACCTTGTTTTTACATGGATCACACGAGATATGTTGTCTGTTTAGGAGACTGCAGTTTTGACTAACTCGTAGCCTACCTCAATCCATCACTTGTCAAGAGACAAATGAGCTGTTATAATATTACTTCATGAGTGGTCGGACCCTTTTTTGTAGGAGAGGAGGTAGGGGTGTGTCTATCAGAGAATGCTTCACTTTGAGATCCATTATACATAATAAATATTTATTTATTTACCTTATTTTACATGGATCACGCAAGATGTGTTCTCTATTTAGAAGACTGCAGTTTTGACTAACTCGTAGCCTTCTTCAATCCATCACTTGTCAAGAGACAACTGAGCTGCATAGTACTTCATGAGTGGTCGAACAAATTTTATGTAGGAGAGGGATTACGGGTGTGTCTATCAGGGAATGCTATCATTCATATATCCTTTCCAAATTTATTTATTTATTTCTTTATATACAGAATCGAAATTCCAATTTTTTACAAATATTGAGAAACATACATAAATATACAATAAATAGAGAAAATAATAAAAAATAAAACTAACACAAAAGAATAAGAAGATGACACGTGTCAAAGATCACAGAGATCAAGTAGAACAATACCATCGACAAAAGAGGAAAAGGATGTAAGAAAAGGATCGAGGTGTGCTGGTAGGCCATTTAGGAGCGACATTGCCGTTGTAGCAAATTGAGTGCTTGAAGCTCCACAGGCATCGACTGGGATCAAAAACAATGGATGGCTACGAGCACGGGTGTACCTATCTGGAACATAGAAGTTAAAACATTCAAGAATCCCAGGGTTGTAAATTGAACCGCGAAGAAGAAGGAATGAATGTTTGAGTGCAGCAATTTTCCTCCGTGACTCTAGCGAATGGAAAGAAAGCATCCCTAGAAGAAAAAGAAATTTATCAAATGCAGAAGAAAAATACAAAATGAGTAGTAATAATGTTAATAATAAAGAACGTATCCCGAATAACACTGAACATTATGCATGGACTGGATTATGAGGATTATACAATATTCAGGATTCCATATGATCCAACATTCTAAATAAATTTAAATTATTTATTTTTCAAAAAATGTGTTTAGAATGATTTATTGCATATAAAGGAAGCGCAATAAAGTAAATTTGTGCATAATAGAACGATAGCGCTGCTTGGATTTTTTAATAACAGGTGGATTAAGCGTTTTACGTTTTACTGCAGGTAAAATTTTAATTAAGCAGACGATAAACGAGAAAAAATATAATCCAGGACATTTTGCTTATTTTTCATCATTCGTTTATAATTCTTGTTAGAAACATGAAAGATTCTTAATAAAAACTATGAAAAAACTTTATAGAGTGTCAGATTGATCTTCGGTTCTTCTTATAAAAATGAATCACTCATACGTCATCAGTAACCGTGAGCGAGAAATAGGCTGTACTGTAGAGTGTAGACTATATAAAATAAAATATTTATTTAGCTTAAAGGTATTATAAAGGTTGACAATACAGATTTTGCAAATAAATAAATTATGTATTCTTTTTCGTAGTATCAATCCGGTGGATTGGTTTGCAGCAACAATATCTTGCATCTCGATCTCCACTCTTCTCGATACTCTGCAATCCTCTTTAGCTCAGCATAAGAGCTACAACTGATGTCCTCGAACGCTTGCTGCAAAAACTCCCGTTTAGGGTGCCCTCTACAGTTTCTACCCTCAACCATCCCCTCCACAATGTCGTGAAGAAGACCATCGTGGCGCATGATGTGATCGATCCATCGGGCTCGCCTCTCTGAGATGGTTCTTACTAGGTGCCTATCTTCCTTGATTATGCTGAGAACCTCATTGTCCGTGACGTGGTATCTCCAGAAAATTCCGAGAATTCTTCTGTATGACCACATCTCAAAAGTCTTCCACCATGTCTCACAGCCGAACATCAAGATGCTCCAAACGTATTTTTTGGCAAGTTGCTTGCGGAGCTTTAAGTAATATATTATTGGAATGCAATTAGATATTATATCGGGTCCACCAAATAACTTTTTTTTTTTGAAAATGGGGTGCAAAACATCGAGTGTAACTTCAGCTGTGTGGCACGTAGCGCCGTCCTGTTGAAACTAAATGTTGCCAATATCCTCTTCTTCAATTTTTGTGAACAAAAATGGCCCGATAATGATCGCCATTGACTGTAACGGCCACTCCTTGCTCATTTTCGAAGAAAAATGGCCTGATTTTCAAAGTAATGTCGCAATATTTCTCAGCGTTGTTCAAGCGTTACACAACCATATTCGTTCAGCGGAAGGATAAAACTAATTACCTGTCAAATCAGACATGAGCTAAGTGTTACCATTCACGAAATAAGCACTAGTTGAAAAAAAAACGTTAGATGGCGGACCCTATATTATATTTTTTTAAATTGTGACAGTCGATAAATTAATTGTCATATAATTTCTTTTATTTTAAATGACATTTTTTATGATCAAACTACCCGTAATAAGTTATTATAAATTAAGTTACGTGAATTTTTTTTTTAATGTTTGTTTAACTCAAAAAAAATATCTACAATAATGTAATTTATGTTAATGTACAAATAATTTTGTGTACATTTTTTTTTTACTAATATTGTAAAACTAAGCTATTTTTTCCTACATTATCCACACAAATTAAGAAAGATTTTCTTGTGTGTGGCTAGGGATTCACTCGTATTAACATTTACAGAAAAGGCAAAGAATGTATAACAACAACAACAAAAAAACAGCTTGCATTTTCTAACACTATATTTTCTTCTTCATATAAATTTTCTCATACAAAATAGGTATAGATTTCCATTTATCTTGTAGAAAAAGTTCCTTCTTGATGTACGAAACGGTAACGTACTCTAACCTTGAAGCGTAAATTACCTTAAAACAACATTCTTCAAAAATATTTAAACATTACCATATTCTGGGAAAGGTTAAAGTGATTTATTTTCCCTACATCCTTCTCCTTTTATAATAACACTCAAGGTGATCCACCGTACTCTCATTACATTTACATAATATCTACCTTACTGAATAAACCCTAGCCGCTACCTCATTTGCAGAATTTCAATTCAACTGTGAGAAACTGAGAGCTTTTTCAAGTGAAAGCGAGCTTTTTTAACAAAAAATTAAATAGCATCAATCGAGTGAAAGTACGCTGGCAGTACCACACATCTTAGAGGTCAGACTTCGAGCATGTGACCATTATTAAAATAAAATTTACCAAAAGAATATGTTGAAAGCGCTACCAATCCGTTGTGAAGCACCGGACATCAGATTTATATACTAAGATAGATTTTCAAAAGTAATATAATTATAAATTGCTCAATTCCACCAAAATAAAAAATTATATTTAACACCTCAAACAATAAAAAAAAAATTTTTTATCAAAATATGTATATTATTTTCACTAAAATTTAAATTAGATTAAAAACCGGAGTTGGTAGAACAAAGGACAACCTCGAGCGGTGGGGAATTCTTGGGCAGGGAGAGCCACTATTGTGCGACTGCGAAGACCTGCAGACCGCCTCACACCTAAGATCCTGCTCCATGTGCCCAACAAGCTGCACACCTTATGCTCGGCAACACACAGGCTATCGATGTTGCCAGATACTGAGCAGAAATAATTTGACGTCACTGACACGAAGAAGAAGACTTAAATTTTATATGTAATATGTACATAATTATATTTTTTATTTTTACTTTTTTACGCCCTATTTAAGCCCTAAGATTTAAAAAACCTTTATTTTTTGCGTGAATAGATAAAAAAATAAACGTCAACAAAGTATTTCAATTTTAAGAGCATTTCATGTGTCAAATAAATGTTTATCACTCTACGTCAAAAATTAAGTGGGTATAAGAGACTTGCCTGTATATAATAAATTTGTTAACGCGTAAACAAAGGAGCTCTGTACCGTAATTAAAATAACTGTTTTATCAAGACAGAACTTTGTAATTATACAATGATGCTAAAATGATTAGTACGAAGGTCGGGTTCAGGCGGACTGGCTCAAGGTCGAGCGAAATAAAGGGGGCGGGAGCAGTGGGCGGAGGCTCACCCGCCCCCTGTCTACCATCTGTACAGCGTACGTACACTGTTAGAGTTCTCCAGGTCACCCGGTAAATAATGTACGCGATCAATGTACATGCTCTCCATTGTTCTCCCTATAACATCCCCTTCTCTACCCTCCCGGTAAAATGGGAAACTTTTCATATCGCTGGAATTTCTTGGCTGACATCGAAATTGGATTAGGGAGCTCGTTTGTGAGTGTCAGAAATTCTGCGAATCGGCTGTCGCTTGCAAAGTTAGAGTGCGCGAAAAATGTTTTAAGTCGGCTTCAATAAAAAAAATTAAGAGGCCAATATTTAATTATTTCCGTTTAATAAAGCAATTTCGCTTTGCCAGGATCGTCATTGGGATACGTGATGGAGGGACGGGAAGCAGGTCTCCAAATCAAAGAACTTTTCGAGAAGTATATTAGCGTTTATTTTAAATGCAAGACTGACAAACATTAGTATTCTGGCAGGGCCACAAACAACGATATATACCTGACGGTGCTCGGGCAGAAAGTGACCTGAACCGCGCAGTAACAGTAGCAGCTCCCGAATACCACATTGTCAGCCATTTGACGAACTATCTGCTGTCTAGTATGATAGGTAGCGACTCCTTTAATCTAAGTTTAGGCAAACATTTGTATATATGTATTTCAGGCGAAAGAATTAAAATAAGAGACGAAAGATCGTATATCGAGGCTTTTCAGCACTAGCAAGGGCTACATCAAGCTAATATCATTTTTTATAAACAAATTTTGTATGGCAGAAGCAGAATCTGAGTTAATGTGAAATAGGACGTTAATTTTTTAAATTAATTCACTCGGCAATCTTTATGCAATCGGCTTTACACTTATCTAGAAAAATATGTTAAAAAATTTTTTTATTGTTTTTCAAAATTAAAACATGTATTGAATTAAATAAATTCACACGTTTTTATACCCATATTTGAAATTGTGGCTTTTAGGTTGAGCGGTGTGCGGAGAAGTTTATTTATCCAACCCCTAAATTGGCGGTCGAAATTTCGAAGAAATTCGCCACACGCAGCTCAACCCAAAAGCCACGGCTCAAATTCCTATGTACATAGTATGGCTTTAAATAATTTGCGAGCAAAACACAGAAAATAAATTATTTACGTAAAAATCAGAAGAAACCAAAGTTTGTTAACTTTATATTTTGTAATTTCCACTTTACTTTCTTAACGTAAAATTTTTGTTAAAGTTATAAAACGAATTAATACTTTGAATAATTTTTGGTAGAATTTTTGTTTTGTTACTTGTTTATTTAACGTCTGCTCTTATTTTGTATTTCTTGTGATTAAGAATAAATACACAATTAAATAATAAATAAATATTGAAGTCATTCAATAGATACATCAAGTTGAAAACAAAGTTGAAACAGTCTGGGGTCTGCTACTTGCAAGTAAGACTTAAAGCTCAGTTGAATTATTTGAAGTTCAGTGTCGCTGGGGTTTCATTTATCACCGCTAGCACTGGCCAAGAGCCAACCAAAACCAAAGTAGGAAAGTATATTTGTAAATATGAAAACTGTTTAATACAAACATTCCCTGAGGGTGCTTTACTCTTGTTGCTATGCATAATATACTCTATTCTAATATTTTAACCCATAAAATAATAGGATTTTAAGTCATTAGGATGGATTCGTCAAAATTACTATCAAAATGTAGTAAGTACCTTACACTGTCATTCAATTTTGTGTTCATTGAAGATGTTCACGGATTAACATGTGGTAGGTAAACATCGCGACGTAGTTGGGCTATCTTTTTTCACTCGTATCTACCTTCTGAAGCAAAAATTCCGCAATGTCTTAAATCTAAGGCGTTAAACCAATGCATCCTCCTTGTATTAACTTAAGGCGTGGAATCTGATAGCAAGTCTTACCCATAAAATAAAGCTCACCCAGCGTGCTACGGAGAGATCCATGCTCGGAGTGTCGCTAAAAGATAGAAACAGAAGAACTCAAGTAGTGGATGCTACCCAACGAATAGGCACACTCAAGTGGCAATGGGCAGGACATATCTGTCGAAGAGACGTCTGTCGATGGGGAAGAAAAGTATTGTAATGGCGCCCAAGAACTGGAAAACGAAGCATTGGCCGAGCCCCTGCAAGATGGACTGACGACATAAGAAGAATATCGGGAGTGACCTGGATGCGGAAGGCGGAGGATCGAAGAGGATGGAGACTCATGCGGGAGGCTTACGTTCAACAGTGGACGGATATAGGCTGACGATGAATCTACCTTCTGCCAGATGAAAATTTCTTTAATTTATTGTCTATCTTTACTTCCATCTTGAACTTATCATTTCCAATAGAATTGGCGATACTGTCTGCTTTCACTTGTTGGTTACAAATTCGTAACGTTATGGCAGTAATATTTTTATTTTCTCTATATACCATTCACGTGTGCAATGTCAAGAACTTTTATACTCCTTCAAATATCCACATTACTGATCCGTTTACCGATATGTACGCACGTAACATGGAATGTTCCTTCCCTCTCTTCCTTCGCCACTATTTTTTAATTAATTCATGGTATCTATGGGGTGATATATAATCTTATCCTCTACTGTCAAGATATAATTTAAATAAGTATGTTATGGATTGAGCCACGCTTTAAGAGCAAGTGATGCTGGTCTCGAAAGAGTAAAGGTACCTATTTTTTTAATTTGTTAACAAATATGAAAATATGCATCTGACACTACAGCCTTTTTTCCTTCAAGCTTTACATCTCTCGTCATATTAGAATGATACCCATAAAATAAAATATGTAGACCTTCGAATGCTTACACGACCATGTGAATTTTATGATGGTACATTTTTATTACTTTTAAAATGGTTTGAAAATTTACTCTAATGATTTGGCGAAACTTATTCAAACATTTACTCTTATAGATGAAAGTTATTTGTTTTCCTTGCGTTAAAACCTTAAGAGAATATTATATAACTGATTGTATTGAAAATATTTATATAATTGATTGTTTAGCACCCACTCTATTTTTCATCAAAGATTAATATATATTTTCCTTCTAGCGGTATTCTTTTGTATTTGAATGACAATCGAATATTTTTCAAATGTCCGCGTTGACCTTGATCCTATGTCGATCCCTTTCGGAAAACATGAGCCGGGCGTCCCGTTTGATGCGATATTATTTGTCCTGCTGAGCTCTCTGTTATTGACGCCCGGCTTCTCTCGTCCTCTCAGTTGTCAGGCGCGAAGTCCTCTGCAGTATATCCTCGATCCGACCGTAATAAATTCCTCGTATACCGCTTTTTTATACCGCAAAGTCTCCAGTGAAATGTAATGAATATTTAACGATATCTTTTTCGGGTTGTACGCAATTTTGTACGCCGCAATACACAGACTACAATTTCAATGGAAATTCGCATCGCCTTTCTCTTAAACAATCATTTAATATTGGAGTCATATATACGTTAGTAATGAAGGGAGCAAATTAATTATCTGAAATTAAATCAAATTCTTTACCCTAGCATCTCGAAACTCCAACTTGTATAAGAATTGTATTGTCCCTAAGGATTAAACGTACCACACCAAAAAACTTTCCAAAAAACTATGTATAGCTAGTTGCTTTCTAATGGAGTTCCTAGTTCATTTTCTAGATACCGTTTTTTTATATTTAATAAATATGTACAATATATACTTTTTCCAGTCGATATATGGCAATACGTACATATTATTGGTAGTAAAATACCTGTAGAATCAATAAAATTGGTAAAAGCAACACAAAAAACAGTAAATTATTTATATTTTCCAGAAACATCCCCTTAATATCATATATAAAGGGCAAATTTAATTTTTGATATCCTATGCCAGATCCGCTATTTAACATGAGTAATATTAAAATGAAATACTATGGAAATATCACAAAGGACATGAAGACTTCTTAATATTAACATCCAAGGTAGATAGATTGAAGACGTCGCTGAAAAATATCCTACAACTCTTCAATGACAGCAATAAATTTATATCGATTCATTATAAATCACCATTCTTTAACCTTTTGCACCTGTCGACTGCTTAAAATAAGAAAATATTTTCATATGCCTTTAATTAGTCATTTTTAACTTTTATGAAACTATATTCACTAATCACCGAAATCATCTTGGTTTAGTTAATGTTTAATGGTTGTAAATAAGGTTTTAAAACATTTTTCTCAAGAAAGACTTAATATTGTACCCTTTAAAGTCAAATAAAAGCCGATACTAAAATAATATCACTTTCATATTAATTTATTTTTTTCTCAGATCAATGGTTATATTATACATGGAGATATTTAATCATATTTACACAGTAAATATGTACGTTAATACTTGTAAACATAACGATAAACACTCAAAAAGTACTTTAAAGTACCTAGCGACCTACTTGAATTTTAATTTTATCTTAATTGAAAAGTTAAAAGTTTTATTTTTTGTTTTTCTTATCAAGGCAATAATGAGAAAAAATCCAATATATTGTCCTTCTTTTTAATTAACATACACATCTTCATAAAATATGAAGGATAAGGATTCATCCAAGCCATTTAATATTGAGTAATACGAGTAAGACAACTCTTACGCTAAGTGTTTTAAAATTAAAATTATTCATCCTCATTATATTTCGATAAGTTCCCATCTAATTTTCTAACGCTAATTGTAACAGTTTTGCAGAAAATTAATATTTTCATGAATGCAAATACACAACAAAAAGTACGTAATTTACAATACAATTAATACATAAAATAACAGAAATATCTTCTTCATATGTCAGTTACATAATTTATTAAATGAATTTTTAGTTTTCAATATTTAATGCTTCACAATTTCCTTCACACCTATGGGTGGTCATGCTATTACGCATGAAAATAATTGAACCATTTCAGACAACCACGCAATATACACAATAAACGGTATGAATATTATTTTCAAAAAAATATACAAGACAAACAACAAAAAATTTACTGGTATTTTACACGTGGAATTCGAGCATGTTCGTTGGAAAATTTAGTAGTTTCAAGTTTTATTGTATCTACACAAGTAAAAGGCGATGTAATATGGGCTCGGGAACGTTCATAGACACCTTCAATGCTTTACTTTAGCTATTCGATGCTTCCAATGCGGTAGTCTTATACATATTGTGGTTACCAGCATCTCGCCTGTTTGCGAAAATTGTATTCAATTTGTAGTTGTTAGTAAGCCATTTGGCTTTCGTATCGTTTTACCACTTTTATAAATTACTTGTTTCAACGAACATCAGTTATAAATTGTATAAATATATATAGACGAAAATTATTATTTTTTAGTTTTAAAATCATGTTTGGTTGTAAAATTTCGTTATTTTTAGTACAATATATAAAAACGAATTATCAATGCATCCTCCCAGTATTAACTTATGACGCAGAGACGTGGAATTTACTTGCTTTAAATATAAGTACTAAGATACCTCCTCTCTTATTTGATATCGACAGGATGCAGGATCAGGCTTACAATACAAATAGCTTGTTTTTGTTTCACATATTATCACGGTTTATTTTTCAAACACTTGCAACAAAGAGACCGTTGTGGCGCACGCTATTAGGCGCGCGCCATAACGGTCGCGAGCGAGCTCCAACTGTCAACTGACAGCGCTCTGACATCTCGGCGCTGCCAACCGTCGCTGCAGAAAAAGCGAATTCAAGATGACAGTGGTACCAACAGGAAATGGGCCAACTGACATAACAAATAAATTGGCGTATGCAAACACCGTGTAACATTATACAATCAAAACTAACATTAGATGTGCATGTCAGGCGAGTGAACATAAATAAGAGACAAAACATCGTTTTTCGATGCTTTACGGCATCAGCCTAAAAGTGCTGTATCAAGCTGATATCAATACGTAGCAGAGTAATTTTACATTTGTTTTATGATATTGTATTTAAACATAACAGATTATTTTTAACTTCCAATTAAAAATTAAAAAAATATATATTCATGTTAATTTATTTAAACATAATTATCTAATTATTTTAAGGACCGTAGCTCGTGCTCTCAGTACCTATGTACGAGTATTGTAGGTCAAAAATTGCTTCAGTTGCATTGACCTAGAAATCTGCAATGGAACGTTCTATTAAGAATTCATGTATTATGCCCGAGAGTAACATTTGCTAGTTCTCAGTAGGTCAGACTAATCCGAGTAATGCACAATACAACATGAAGGACGAACCTGCAAATTAAAATATATAAATAGACTGTTTTCCACACAGTCTTTTTATATTTTATTTTATTTTATTAACGGCCTAGGCCAATACATACGGTTTTAAAGTAGAAAATACAATAAATAAAATGGTAAAACAGAACAAATATTATAGCTAAGACAATACACTTAGACAAAACATGAACATGAGTAAATAAACAGATCTAGCACATTAGTAGAGGGATCTGCGAAATGCCGGAAGGTCCACCCCGAAAAAGTCCAAGTCACTAGAGGAGTTAACCAGTTTACACATTCTTAACATAGGAGAATAGAAACCGTAGTTGGTTTTGTATGTCCTTACATGTAGCAGGTCACTGCCCCTAGTGAATCGGGAGGGAACATTGAACGTAATTTCCTGCAATAATGTCGAGTCATCGATTATGGAGTTCATAATTTTAAAAATAAACAGCAAGTCAGTCACTGTTCTACGTCTCTCAAATGTAGATACATTAAGTCGCCTCTCTATATCTTCATAGGAGTAGCTACCTCTCTCAAGGCCGATCAGTCGTGCAACTCTTGACAAGAAGCGATATTGGACTGATTCAATCCGGTCGATATGAGTTCGATAGTAGGAAGACCATATAACGCTAGCATATTCCAGCTGCGGACGAATCAGTGAACAGTAAAGGACCTTGATGGAGCTCAGGTTTTTAAAATACTTAGTGATTCTATTGATAAAACCTAGAAGTTTAAAGGACTTGTTTACAATACTATCAATATGGTCGTGATAAGATAATTTATATAGTTTATAGTTATGATTATGCTTCTTTAATAACATTAACTATTTAACTTATAGCATGATCCTTATGACACATCTGTTTTATATTATAATTTAATATTTAATAACATTAATTTGAGCTTAATATATTTGTTCAAAACGTTATTTGAACATAATTATTTTGTCTAAAACATCCAAAAGTCTTTAAAGTATTAATTGTCTAACTATAATCAAATTCTCTGTCTTACCTCGAATTTGTCAATTTATACAGTCGGGTACGTCACAGGGTAGACCATCACAATATTCTGCCACTCTATGTGAATTGAAGGGATCAAGGTCCAAAACAACAGGTATCTAGGAATTTGCGGTGTATGAAAATCAATTTATTAATATTAATTTTATAAAATAAAGAATGCTTACTCATCGACATGGAGCATTGACCATCTCAATATTCTGCCACTTTATGTGAATTGAAGGGATGAATATCCAAAACGACATTTATCGTGGAATTTCCGGTGTATGAAAATAAATTTATTAATATTAATTTTATAAAATACAGAATGCTTACTCATGTTGTACACTAAGTTATAAAAAGGGATATGTTATCAAATAAATCGATACCAATTTGACTCCAGTCTTTAGACTTATTCTCAGTGCCGGAACCTTGGTATTCCAGCGTCACCATTTAGCTGACGCTGTTATTTTGGGACCGCGATCTCGGTTCCGGAACAGTTTTATAATTTACAAGTTATACATGTTAATATCGGCATGTAATTTTTTTCAAAAGTCAATATTTCCACGTAAATATAACTATCGTCAAAAATCAAATAAAATGACTCCCCCACCCCGATTCTTTCACAAATAAAGATTGCAGCTCCCCACCCCAGATAAATGTTATAAATGTACTTTAATGACGAAGTGAAATGTTATTTATTTTGTAATGTCATTTAAGGAAAAAAATGTGTATAAGCTGCATGTAGTTTGAGTGTGTAGTTAAATTACAAAACAAAAAATGTCAAATATAATATATATTTGAAATAAAGATTAAAAATAAAAAAGTTCTTCTACCTATATTATCTTAATTATATTTGCTATATTTGACTCCATCATTGATCAGTTTGCTTGCGAGTATACAATGTATTTAGCAATTAATTATTTTGTGAGTATTTAATTAATTAATGGCTATTAAATATTTAATAAATTGTCAGTAATAAATAAAAATAAAAAAGGTCAGTAAAATAATAAAATGACAGTAGAAAAAATAAATTTGCACTAGAAAAATAATATATAGGCAGTAAATAATTAATCAATTGAAATTAATAATAGGTTAGGTTTAGTTAGGCTTACATTTAATGTGCTAATTACTCATTCGTTTTACATTAATTACTGGTAGTATTGAGTATATTACTAACATTTTAATTTCATATTTGACCACATTCATGCTGACACAGTGTATACTGCCATTTTTTTAATCTACTACGAAAACATGTCGACAAACAGTAGGTACCTATTTTCAAAAATTGTGCTCGCCGTGGTTGTCATTTAATTTTTCGTCTATGGTAAGATAAATATTTTCTATGGGATATTATATATTCAACGTAATTTGGAAGCATTATGGATGTCCCTTTTCTTTGTCAGAATATAAAGAACATCGCTATCAATGGATAACAATACTCCCAGAGATTAAATCTCAATTCTCCTAGAATGAAGCCATCTGTCTCCCAATTTACCAAAACTATTTTCATTATCCTTCTTTGTGGCCACGTTTCCATTGTTTATATTGTCCACCCTACCATTTATTTTCAAATTCCAGTTTTATGTCTATTCGTATCTGACAGAAGTGAAATATTACCAATAAATATATAAAAAAAAGTAATTAAATATACACATACTATAATGCAACAAATTCTTTATACGCATCAATTCGTTCAGAAAAAATATCGTTAGAGGCGGGATGCGAACCAGCGAACCTTGGAACCAACCATTTGTTCAAATTCATTACCCTTGACCGCTCGACCATCATCTGCCCGAACTGCTGTACGGAATATCTTGCATGTATACCATTGTTTATCATATAACGATATATGTCTCTATAGTATATATTCACAGTGTGTGTATTATTATTTTTTATAATTCACTCAGTCTACATTTATTCACAAGTTTTATATTATTAGTTCGCTGGTTCTCATCCCGCCTTTGCCGATTTTTTTCTGAACGAATTGATGCGTATAAAGAATTTGTTGCATTATAGTATGTGTATATTTAATTACTTATAATATTGTAATATAGTCAATGATCTATAAAAGTAGAATATAATATTGAAATAATAAAATAATATTCTAATAAATATTTAAAAATATAAAAATATATATATATAAAAAAAAAGTTTTTGACTTACGTCAATATATTTATTTAACAATTATTATCGAACTCTATATAAATTAGTTTCTCTCTTCGATTTCAAATAAACCAATCAGATCAAAAGAGCTCAGCATATCGTCGTTATCTTATTTGATCCTAGGAATTTATTTTTTGGTGAGTTGCCATATCCAAGACTGGTGGGCAGATAAGACTATTGAACCGGAAAAATGGTCCAAATAGGTAGGTATTTATAAAAGCCGCCGCATCGTTCATTTCTTTTATAAAGCTTCACCAACATCTCCAAACTGACGACAGATTTTTTTCTTTTGTATTGTTTATGTCCAGTTGAACGAATTCAATGACAAAGAGAATTATACGTCAATATTGGAAAATATTTTTTCTCATCGCAGCCTCAATATTTTGTATTCGACCGCGTGCATAGTCGAGTTCGATTAATAAGATATTTAGAATATTTCAAATATATTAATTATTTATATAAAATGGGTATGGTTATCTATTTAAGGCTATCGGGTTAATGGCTAAATACTCCCGACCCCTGGACCATTTATTGGTTCAATTCTTTTACTCGGTTGTCACCTGATTCTTCGGGATACCGAAAAAACAGAAATGATGGCTATCGGGGATCGAACCCACGATCTTCGGTTTGGCAAGTAAACGCTTTAACCACTAAGCGATACCCGCCGGCGAATGTATCATGTATGGCATATTACTTTGGAATTTTATTGAAGGAATATACTTTACTCGACAGCTATCGCTTTCGCGTTTGGGAACGATGCGATGTTGCCTCCAGTGGGCGAGTCCGAGGGTGGGCGAAGGGCGGTGGGCGGTAGGTGGAGGCTTGCAGCATCGTGCAGCAACCTCCCCACTGCACCGGCCGCCCACTACGCGCGCCCAGAGGCAGCTATTGATTCACGTGGAAGGCACCGTGACCGACTGTGACCTCTCGCCGGTCTACCAGTGGCGGGAACCTCTGCCCGTGACACCTCATAGCACATGCTGCATCTGATGTGACCTTCGTTGGCGAACTGTTCACTTTTATAATGACACCTCTTGCAGCAAAACAAAACAATTAAATCGATTTCGACGATTGTCACGACGTCATTTAAATATTTAATTACATTCTAATCAGGAATCAGTGCCGGTTTTAGGGGGTGGTGAAGTGGGTCGGTGCCCCAGGGCGTCGAATAAGGTAGGGGCGCCAAGTGCAACCAATCTTGCTTAGTTTTTTTAAAAATGAATACAATATGGGGCGCCAGAAAAAATATACCCTTCCTAGGGTCGCCAGGGTCTAAAGCCGGTACTGTCAGGAATGGATTGGTAGGGACTCTGAACATCTCGCGTGATCCTCCTGTTAGATTAATAAATTCATTCTTCTAATTTCAGGTGATAATATAGGTGTAATCGGTTACATTTTGATAACTTCAATAAATAATTGTTCAAAATTCTACAATAGTGCTTAAAAAATCCGTTCCTTCTCCGAAGTCAGCGAATAGCTCTGAATTTAAATGAGCATATAATATTCAGACGACGGTCGATAGAAAAGAAAAGTGTAAGAGTGACGATCAAGAACTGGCAAACAAGGTGTTGGCCGACCCCCTGCAAGGTGTACTGATAACATCAGAAAAATAGTGGGAGTAGCCTGGATGCGGAAGGCGGAGGATCGAAGAGGATGGAGACCTATGCGGGAGGCCTACATTCAACAGTGGACGGATACAGGCTGATGATGATTATGTAAAAGACTTTTATCAGTCTCCAAAAAAGGTTATCGAGCGCGTAAAATAATATCCTAAAAAATAATTAAGTATTTTAAATTCACTATAACAAAAACCTCACATATTTTTTTATTTTCGTATCTACTCATTTAAAAACTAAAGAAACACATTGTTTTTGTGTTTCTTAAACCCACGCATAAAAGTCTCTTTGATAATATTAAAATTCTTAAAAAAAATCCCTAGGCAACCGCTAGCGGCTAGACAACCTACGCGATGAAAATTGAAATAGGCCCGGGGCAAACAAGGTGATTCGTATGACGCAGGTAGGTATTATTCGATGACTACCCAGAATTTATTTAAAAAAATAACAATTAATATTCCATAAATTTTAAATCCTTAAGAGGCATCAACGACAATGTAAATGATATTAAATAATTGTTATTATGAGAATCATAATCCTTCGCGTCTTCAATCCACTTAAGTAAATTCTGTCGAGGCACGAAACCGATTAATGGGTAAATGATCTTCTCGGTGGACGCACTGAGAGTGACAGGGTCAAAATAAAGGTCGATTAAAAACAACGTAGAATGTATTTATCTTTTTTTTTTTATTAGATATTATGTTTTCCTACTTATATTCCTAATATTAATTCCTAAGTTGACATAGGTCAACAAATTCTGAGATGGGTGAGCAATGTGCCTAATGGAACAAATAAAAGCGTCAATGTTAGACTACGGTGACCTTTCTGTCAAGGTTAGGCTTTCAGAAAAATATTAGAATCTTGAAATTTTGAACATTAATAAATATATTTTTTTAAAAGGTATTTTTATTATTATATTGACATATTTATTACCCCAAAATATGAAAGCTCGCAGATATCTAAATATGGTTTGAAACTATTTTGTCCGATTGTAAAAATTAGGACCTGAGAAATCACGCAAACTACAAATATATTAGGGGCTGTATTGATAAATGCCGTCCCTATGGAGGAGAATGTAGAAGTAATAAAGAAAAATAAAGTGTAATGTAAAATATTATATATCTAAATGAATAAATATACTTATATATATTAAAGCACCGGTATCATACTGATGACCGTCTTCTTCTTCTATCACGTAAGAATGGTTTATTCCGTCGTTTACTGAATGACTGTAAAGAAATACATTCACATTTTAAGAAGACGTCCTGGTACCAATTGAACTACGAACATACTTTAATTAATTTTGTTTTGAAGCCCTATCGAATATCTATCAACTTTTTTGTATAATTTGAATCTCGTTCTGTGTTTTCGGAACTTTTTAATGAGAATCTGCTGGGCGGGAAAGTTTTGCCGGCTGTTTGCCAACACAAGGTGAGGATTTCGCTTCGAATAAAAAAAATCGCAGGTGGATCGCAGCGAGACATAAAAACTATTGATCTAGCCGACAATGTCGAGCTGGACGATTACGAAGCGACTCTGAAGATCGACGCGCGCCGCGTCTAGACAGAGCACCGCCCCGGCTGCTGGGCGGAGCAGGCCGCCCACTTCTCCACCGCCCACCCTCTAGATTTTAGAACATCAACGGGGGTGTAGCTCGGTAGTAAGGTTCTAGAATGCTATAAGAGCTGCGATCAGCCCTGGTTCAACTCAAAAAAGAAAATTAAGTAGAAATGTACTAGTTTCAAATTAGCACAGAAATGGCTGGGTTGTTTTTACACTTTTGTGAGCAGCCATTTTTGGGTGGTACATGCGAAAAGGACCAAATAGTTTGGCATACAAAAAATACCACTAGCTAATAATTAACAATATATTTTTTTTAAAGAAAGATGTGAATACAATAATTACAGTCGTTAACAATACACACTAAAGCATATTTTAACATTAAATAAAGTCTTAATTCCTTAGCAATATACGTATCAAAAACCAAAAGATGTTTTTTTTTATTTCTTGAAAGTCTTTTTAGAAAACATTAATAATCAATTAAACATTTATAGGAAATAATCTCACTTTCAGACTCCAATACAGACTCTCTTGATGCCTTTCTTGATCCACAGTTGGTGATCGCAACTGTTTGTCGGGATTCTTCCATACGTGTTAACGTAAAAAAGAAAATCCCGCTCCACGCCCCTCGGCAGCCTCCGACTTTCTCCGTCAGAGGGCGGCGCGCGACTCGGATAGGACTTATTTGTTTTCATCGCAGTCTGGGAGGCGGTGCCAGACGAGTGGGACTTCAATTCGGTGGAGCTAACGTTAATTTCATAACTGCCGTTTATTATCAAATAAACAAAGCCTACTCGGTATCAAATATTTATCAGTAAACTTGCAAATAAAATATACCTTCCATCAGTCTAATACTACATACTTTGTTGTCTCTGGTCCGGAGCTAACGTCAGACTCAATTGTCACTTATCTGACAGATCAAGGGATCAGAGTAAAACTAAAAATCGCGCGCTTTTCTTACCTCCGTTTCTTGTATCTCTCTTACTTGAAATTTTCCCACTTTTATAATTGTACTCTCGGCAGACACCATGGAGAACGACGTCAGCAAACCTTACAAACTCTGCGACTTGGACCGAGAAAAGCGCAAAGGAGTGGTCGCATCATCACTGGAAGATTTGATCTCGAAGATACCTGACAAGCTCGATTTCCCACCGGACTGTGAAGCTTTGACGGTCGTACTCGAGTCGGACGGTACGGAGGTTGATGATGAAGAGTATTTTGCCACTCTAGAGCCTGATACGAGTCTAATGGCGTTGCGGGGGGCGGAGCGCTGGAGCTCTTTGCCGCCGTCTCGCGGGGGACGTGATCAGGCGGATGGACCGGGCGCTCCTGTCGCGGATTTGGTGGGGCGCCTACAGCATAACTTGTGCCACATCTCGCTGCTGGGTGGCCAGGACTTGGAGCTGTTGTCTGACATGGATCCTGACAGCCTGGCTGACATCGTGTCTGATAAAGATAATAAGCTGTTCTTGGAGCAGCTCAAGGAGGCCTCGGGCAGGTGAGGAGGATAAACTTATGACACTTGTATTTAGTAGCTTGTAGAAATGTTTTAATAAGTGTGATACCGTCAAGTAAATGATTGTTTGTAAACACTTCTATAATGTTTTATGTTCAGGGAGCGGCAAAAAAAGCTGACGGTTTTAAATCAAAACAATGAAGAAAACCGTCAGCTTCTTTGCCGCTCCCTGTATAATCCTCTTCTGGTTCTGATCACCGTATAGATACCAAATAATCAACACAGTCTATTAGAGAAATACCGAAAGAAGAACAATGTGATCCACCCCCTGTCACGAACAACGACACTTTTTGCATGTTTGTCTATTACACCCTGTCATTGTTCCTAGTATAACTAAAACATTTCTTACCTATAATTTGGAAGCAACGTATAATATGTGTAAATCATAGTAAATTTATCATAGATTTTTTTGTCATTGCACAATTTTGTCTATTTGTTCCAATTACAATAATCTTTGTTAAAAACTTTTTATCATTCTATTTTTAATTTTTCACTTTAAAATTTTTTTTTTTTTAAATATATCTTTCAGAATAAAAAAATCCTTTTTAGTTTTTTCTATCTTGTTGGCATGCCAACTATTTAAATAAATCAAAATATATTTTCAGTATTATTATAAAAAAAATACATTAATATATCTGCGCTGCAATCACCTAGATCAGAAAGTATTTGCCCATCTCTCAACAGACTCCCATGAAGATCTATTTCTGAAGAAACACTCCATAGACGTTGTTCTTGTGTTTGGTGAAAAAACTCTTTACTTTTCAACGATTAATCGTTTGCCACCAACTTGCAATCATCCCAATCCTATATTAAACACCATACATTATTTTAGCCCACTTTTCGATTTTTTACTTCATGCCATAACAAGTTTTTATTTACTACCAATATATTTTCACATTAATTGTAAACTAATGACTTAATTTTATTATCAAATATAGGAAATTAAAAAAGACATAATTTTTATATTCCTACAATACATATGAAATTTCTTTAATTTCACATAATTTTTAACAGGAAAATGTATCTTGTTAATTTATTATTGATATAGATACAATATATGAGGTTTTTGAAATACATTCCTCTAGTACCCATGATTTCTCCAAAATAAGGTCCCAACCTATTATTTTAGTACATTATTTTCAAATATTAATATATTTTAGTTTAATAAAATATGTTAGTTCGGAGAAAAATGTTTTTTCACAATTACATATATAAAATCTTGTTTTGAAATACAATATTCACTACTTAATTAAATACTCTATCTTACATAACTCATTAATTTAAAAAAATAATAATAACACATATCACAAGCTAAATATTAAGGGAAAGAAAATATTTTGTGACGCATTAATCCACATTTTTAATTGCCATATTATTTTTTCAATAACATGAAATCTTTTCTCATAAAATGATTTTTCTTCTTTAATGTTTTAATTTTTCTTGACTGGTTTTTGCACTCACATAAGATAAACTATCAACTAACTTCTGTCTCTCCTAAACTTTTAGAGTGTTTCAGTTTTTAATGTGCATATTGGCTCTCCACCTGGTGTGTTGCCGCGACGTGTTGTCTCACTTTATTATTCCCAGGAGAGAACTAACCCGCTCGCTCAGTCCATTAGCCGGTATAATATTTGGTCCACTTAACCTTACAATAATAACTGTGCAAAGATGTGGTTGAAATAATTAAAATTACATTCTTAAAAATGAATATCAAATACTATATTCCTGTTGTTTGTATTCTTAGTATTCAATTTGAGATCCTTTTTAAATATTAAATATAGTTATTATCTTACCAACATCACATTGTATCTATAATCTCTACCATCCACACACGGCCACTCCACATCCTTCCAATAAACTGTGTCCAGCAAACTCGGTTGAGCATTATGCTGTCCATGGAGGACCAAAACCCTCTACTAATGCTTTCCTGACTATTTATTTAATTTACTGACCAAAATTGAAAAATGTCTCTAACCTCATATGTGGGTACTAGAAAAAAACAAAAGATTTGTCTTAAGTAATAAACGCCTCGATTTAAATTATAAAATGTGATTATTTTAATAATTTGTGTGTTTCTTGTTTTTCATAACTATTAATTTAGTAACCATTAAATAACCTGAGAACCTTTGCAATACGATAATTCATGCAAAATACGCATTGTCATCACAATAATTCATATATTCATCACAGACCATTTTCAATCAATATATCTGCTAATTCATTATTGTTTAGTACAACTTAACACTTTTCAAGCCACGTAGATCACCGGTGACCTAAGTTGTTGTCGAAAAGGGCGCCAAGTAGGTTACCGGTGGCCTACATTTTTTTTTCGAACAAACAGTCCCTGTACGCCAGCGGTTACATTTCAATGGAATCTTAACATTGAATGTGACCTATATGGCGCCTCTGAGTCGAATGTATTAAAAACATTATGTGGCGTTAACCGTGTTAACACATGTTTAAACCTATAATTATTTAATTAATAATTATTACTTCAATTTTAATATTAACTAATTATAACATTGTTCAATATATAAACGGCTTTTATTACCAACTCTTAAAAAAAATATTTTATCTTAATCTCATGGATATAAAAGTATATCTAATAAATGAAGATTTTATAAATTAAATCATCTTAATCTATATATTTTTTAATGTATTCCTTCTTTAAAATGCACCATACCTGCTAATTAATGCACAGCTCCCTCTGTGGGCCGGGGGATGAAGCTTTTAACGGTGACTCGCTGTAACCTAATTTAAATTAATGACTCTGTGTTAGCTGTGGACCTTCAGCTTCTTCAGCTCCGTGCAGCTTTAATGCTCCCAACGGCTGTGGACAAACTTTGTCTACCTTACTGCACAGTCATTTATATTCTCATGAAAGGTGTATCCTAGTATGTTTTACATTATATATATATATATATATATATATATATATATATATATATATATATATATATATATTTATTACGGCAATCTAATATAACTTCATTATAATACTACTGTAATGTTCAAAATTAGCTGAATATATAAAATAAAATACTGAAAATATATGTATTGTATTTGAGTCAAAGACTATAGGTGACAAACTGACGTATTTGGTTGCTTGAAAATATTTTACAGATACTGAAAAGTCTTGAATAAATAAATTAATTAAAATCAATCTCCAAAAAGGCTTAATAAACAATTTTTTTTTCTATTAGCTGCCACTGTCTATTCCTCGGTCTAGATGTCTAGAACGTATCTGCACCTGAAGGTCCACTTGGGTACATATATGGTTCCTGACAACCTCCAGAGCAGAAGTCTGAGTACTTGAAAATGGGCTGCTGTAGTAATTGAAGCATATATTTGGGTGATTCATTAACCCTTTGGTTACTAAGAATTTTCTTAGCGAAATTGCAAAAAAGACGAAGCGATTTTAGAGCATTTTTTAGTACTTTAAAAATTTAACATATTTTTATCTTTTTTACGCTAGATTGTAAAATAAAAATAATATTCATTCCAAACATTTCATACTTCAGATTAAGCAAATAAAAATTTAATCAATAATAATTATATTTGCCAATAAAAAAATATAAACATCAAAAAATAAAATATCCAAACTCAAATTTTGATTTTGAGATCATATATGATGTAAATAATAAATCTTAATTACTGTCAACTTGATGAAAATTGTTAGTAAAAATCATGTACATACCTATATAAATATAGAAAAACATACTCATGAAACTCAAAGAATCTAAAAAAACAAATAAAAAAATCAAATAAAATAAAGTTGTGGAGGAGTATATTTATATAACACATTTTAAAAGTTTGAAGTTTGAATACGTATGATATATTACAAACTAATTTTATTAAAATATCAAATGTCCAAACCCTTTTTATGGAATATCAAAAAATAACCATAGGTGGTTGATATATAAACCTTAAAAAAAAAATATATGAGCGTCGAATATATGACGCTTCGTCTTTTTCGCACGAGAATCGACCGTCGAATATTCGACGCTTCATAACCAAAGGGTTAATCAGATTTTTTAAAGAAATCGGATAATTAGCCTGATGTTCCCGAGGCCTGGACCATTTTGTCGTAAGGGCTCAACCGGAAGCTATTAAGGCACAAAACTAAAGCCTTTCTCAAACCTTGACATAAAATTTCAAGATTCAAAAAGTAATAGAGCTAATATATTTATGTTTTGAATTGCAGGATCCTCCTGGAGAAGAGACAAGCGCACGACGCCATGGAGCTGCTGAAGCTTTACCACCAGAGCGTCTCCAACGGGGGCGATGATTCGCCAGCTCAGCCGGAGCGAGTGTGAGCCCGGCTTTCACCACCTCCCCCTCCCCCACCCCGCCAATTGTTTTTCTAATAGACTGATGTAATAATCTTCCAAGGTTTATTGGGCCTAGATCCTTCTTTAAAGTGACAGGAATTTAAAAATATTGATCATATCCCACAACAGCCTCTGGCACCGTGGACCTGGTTAATGTTTTCCATATCTTAGTGATCGTATCCTCCGGCAACTAGTCGGCAGCTCCCATAGAAGACCATAAACCGCAGCCAGATTGGACTTTTCCCGCATCAAATTAAAGGTCAATAAAACTTTTTTTACAGTTACAGTTTACGACTGATCTTGCGGAGTCCTATCTAGACTGGTTTCCGCCACAACGCAGACGATAGCAATGAAAGAACGTGAAAAAGAAATTAACCGTAGCTGCGTTTTCTTTGATTGCCAGAGGTCTCGTTATCCTAAAAGGCCAATGACTACGGAATGTCATTGGCGAAGCTTTGCAATATAGAGTTGATTTGAGGCAAGGCAAACATACCAAAAACAGGTGCTTAGAGACATTTTGTGTTAGCAATATGCTCCAAATGATAGCGGTTGAGGTATGTTAAGTCCTTGTTAGCTGCATAAATAACATTCCTTCATGACATTCCTTTTAAATTAAATGAATGAAAGTTTCCGCTGAAAAAATAATAGATCTTTAGTTTTTCGCTATTCAAATGTACTTTAAATTTAGTTGAAATGATAATAATCAATTGCGCAAATGAGAAATAAGTATAACGGATCGTTTACACAGAGAAGCGTCCGCAGAGACTTCGAGGTCACATCGGCAGCACAGTTTTCTCGGAGCGAAAGTAAAGTTGTTAAGTGTACATATTACGTATTTCTTCACTATCCGGTAAACCGATGAAGAACTAGGTCTCAATAATTTATGTAAACGGGAGTGGTCATTAATTTTCAAGACTGATAGTTGTTAAAATATTTTGCTTTAAGTTTTTGCATTAGATGTTAGAATTCATTACAAAGTAAACCCCCGAATAATGAAAAATAATTGCTCAAAATACGTCTAAAATAGTGATTAAGAGCGACATCCGGTGACGACGAATCATAATTGTAAATAATCATCTAATCATCATTTCAAAATGGTTCTCCATCGACAGGAGGAACTAAATCACTGCATCACTTGTCTAACATACACCTTACCGGACCGATAATAATAAAAGGTCCATTTATAATGAAAATGAATTGTCGCACTTTGCATCACACAATTTAAATGTAGAACCCCTTCGTCACAATATTTACTAATAGGAGTTGTCACAGTAAGATTTTGTGGAGCTTCTAGAACTTTACGGAACGTGTAAATGTCACGTAACAAACCAAAATCACCCTTGACATCCGGCACGCATTCCCACACTTCATTCCCTGACAAAACGTTGTCAATATTATTTAGTAAGGATTTTATTGTTACGAATATTGGACACCAAATGTAATACATTCTTATGCTATTTACACGTTCATATTAAAACACAGTGACATTAATAATTGTGAGACCCTGTAAGAAAAACCCCTAGTCATTAAAAGTGTATTAACCCTTTATATTATAATTAAGACTAAGTGGCTGAATATTATGATAATATCACTATCCTAAGAAGTCTGCATTTGCACCAATCCAAATAATGTAGCGTTCGTACGTTGGTTTGAGGAAGGAATTGATATGCAATCATGTTGAGAGTTTGTTTTGTAGAATATCTTGGCTAAGTCTGGGAAGTCCCTCGATGGCCGAGTCAACATACATCTGATAATTATTATTATTGTAATATTTACGCATTACTCATTTATAATCCAATTACATATTAAAAGTTATGTACAATATTTTGTGTGTTTTATTTAATGATTTTGTAAGCATTTACTTATTCAAATGAATAATATAATACATATAATAATATTACAACAACTTCTAAAACAAAAAGACTGTAATTTATTAAATATCAAAATGAGTGTAGTTACATGAGTTCTTATCACATTGTTTGCAGGTATTGTCATATGCTAATAGCAGCCTGGTGGCGATTTTTCGATTCGCGCATGACTTTTTTTTAAAAGCATATAACTTTTGAAATATCCAATAAATTTTGAATGTTTTATTTGTTCTTTGAAATATTCAACGTTTTGGTGATAGTAAAGGTTGGATTCTTCCAACATAAAGTCATAATATTATCATTATTGAACAATTCAACTACATCAATTATATTCTCCACATTGTATTCCAGGTTTAAACCAGCACATCCCAGAAATGGTGGATTGTCAATATTATTCCAATCACTCATTTTCATCAGGACTTGATTCGTCAAACAAAAAATCTAACGGGAACTGCATCAAGGAACAAGTGACACAAAGAGTAGTATATTTTAAATATATATATTTATAATCCCGTAATAAATTTAATTTAAATCATAATAAATATAAATTTATTACTAAATTTAATTTAAATCATAATAAATATAAATTTATTACTAAATTTAATTTAAATCATAATAAATATAAATTTATTAGTAAGATGTGGAGATTGAACTAAAATATATGATTTATCAATGAAATCTGTTATTACGCAACACATATTATTACGATTCCTGACGTCCACCAACAGCACCAGACTAAAAAAACGTATATTTATGTCTCCCGACACCAATGTGATAATATAGCCATCAATTAAACGATATCATAAAACGAAAACCTATAAAAAACAAATACACTGAACTCACTTTTTATATGGTGGTTTTATACTATCTCATGCATATATAATTATACCAAAAAAAACAACAGTTTATAGGTTTCCTACCATAGATATCATAAAATTAAAAACTTTATTATTTTATTAAAAGGAAAATCTATTACTTAAATGCTAGTGATGAAGGAAATTCCTAATGTTCCGAATAGAGGAAGAAAAAAATGTCCTCAGATTTACCTTGTTTTATATTATTATGTATTCGATGTTTTCTTGCATAATAAGTTTTCCCCATCTGTTTTTTATAGGGTCCCTTAAAAAGCAATGTTTTAATGTAATTTTTATGGTTTTTATTGTAGTTTTTTATTTATAATATTTTTAATTAAAATTTTGATATGCTAAGTAGATTTTTAAATCAAAAACCTACCCACCACTATGTTATTGTAGCATTTCTGTAAATGGCATTCCCTGGAAATATCTGCATAAAGAGGATATTAAATGTAATTTTTAAAAATGTCGGTAAATGAGTTATATTAATGTATACAGGTAGTTCTCGACTTACGACGATTCGCACTTACGACCAAAAAAATTATTAAAATTTAAAAAAATTACGACCAAAAAAATTGCATTACTATCAGTAGATCGCGGGATATGCGTAAAGAATAAGTATAAATATAACAATAAAAAAATATGTAAATAAATATACAGGTTTTATTTTAATACGTAAGAACATACATATTTTGTATGAAATTCGACTTACGACCAATTCGAATTACGACCAAAGTCCAGGAACATATCTCGGTCGTAAGTCAAGGACAACCTGTATTTACTCTAAAAATAAATAAAAATATATTATTATTTTAGCTTGTTATAAAAACATCAAAGAAATTATCAATAAAAATAATCACTAAATTAGTTACCAAACAGGAAGAATAAGTTGCATATACCTATACAGAATAATGTCAACGCAATGTGAAATGCAGAATCCATTCATGTTTTTGGTATAAGATGTCTTTAATATTGGTAAGTAGGTAGATGTTATGTCACAATAATGTGCGAAAGGGTCACCACACTACATGAGTTAATACATCTCAACTCAGTCATGAATATCATATGAAGAATATGCCTTTCGCTCTCCATACAGGTACTACAAGAGTGCGTAATCCTCCCAATTAATGTACCTCATTGTCCTTTAATTAAATACACACATATTAAAATTGATTAGACTTATGTCCTCGACTTTAGTTGGAGCGACTCCAGAAGGTATGTACGTATTTTGCTTATGGAACTGATGATAAGATTGTAAATATTCATTCATTTGTTTTTAAACGAGAATAATGGGAACTACTTGTATGTCAGCACACATAAAAAGTATATTTAAAATAGATTCTCCAGCTTAAATATTCTTCCCTGACTTAATTATTATTCTTACCAATGCTAGAAATTGAGATGCTCCTTTGGATCAAATGGTCCTGGCCTCAGAAACTTCAGGATTATTACTCAATCTTCTTAATAAGGCTCATTAACAAACATATATATGTCGCCGTTAGCAGATCGACACATGCAGCGCTTAGTCATCCTTTAAAATATAGAATCCACAATAAGATTTATCAATAACCCTCGCTTGATATTCTCTTTTATATGTTGACATAAAAAAACATTCATGAAATACATTTGAGTTCAGTAAAGCATTAACATAAACATTGGCAAAACCACTTGTTGTAAGTTGAAAAATCTAAATTATATAAAAATATTTTTTGAAGCTTAAATACCAACAATTTTAAGGATAATTTCATTTGTTTTCTACTCACCTAAACAATCCATTCAAACATTGGAACATATTCCCTGCAAACTGCAGTTTGTACACTTCTTTAGGATATATATACACAAGTCTTTTTATATCAGAGAAGCAATAAAAAACGAAAAAAAATTTAATAGATGAGGTTAATTTATTGACAGCAAAATAGAATTGATGTACATCTATATTGTGGTATCGGCATCAAGAAACACAGCATTCTCGTTAAATTACTTCGGTACATTCATAATAATATGTTAATTTAATAATATGTAAATATTCGGTGGTAGTCGCCTCACAGAACGATGCAGGAGCTCTTCTCCCGGAAGGGGTTGACCTTCTGGCTGGTGAAACCCACGAGCAGGCAATCTTCTTGCTCGTGCTCGGTGATGAACTTGACGATGTCCGCCACGGCCTGCGAGACTGGGATGCGCTTCACAGCCGCCTCGCGCCGCAGCTGCTCGGTCACAGCGCGCTGCTGCTGCAGCGTAGACACCATCATGTCCATGACCGCGGTGTCGGACAGGCCTATGGTGAGGGCGGGGAGAGGCGGGGCGGCGAGAGGGCGGGCGAGGCGGGCGGCAGTGCTCTGCAAACCGGGACAGTCCCAGCGAGCGGCAAGCGATACACAATCGTGACACACAACAAGTGGGATGGCCGGGAGAAAGTTGGGCAGAAAACGGGAGCGGCAGAATTAATAATGGCCGTCAACGTCAAGTCACCGATAGTACCAACCGCGGAATATAAATCTAATGGCAATGTTATTGACGTGACAGCAGAAAATTGTTTGAAAATCTTCTTTTTCGTTTATTACGGTATCATATATTTTTTAAAAACTGATACGTACCTATATTATCTTTCTGTATGAAATCCTGAAATATGTTAAGCTAGCGAAGGTATTCATTAAAAAAACTGTTTTATAGATAATCGAGGGATTTTTTCCAAATTATTATTTATATTTTTCAAATTTATAATATTTTTTAATTTTTTTTTTTTTTTTATTTAATCAAATATAATAGGATACATTTAAGATTTTATTGACAGTATTACACTCATTTTTTTTTTTATTGTTTCTTTTTTTTGGAATTCGCTTTCCACGCCACTTAAAGGTAGATTTTGTGTGTGGCGTGGGATTCATCTTTGATTCAAGTGTTGCATAATTTATATTATTATTTTTTCACATTTTTTACATAATAACAAATTTTTTTTTTAGAATATAAAATAATATCATTAAAATTTATAATTTTTTTATAGTCGAAGTGACAATTTCAGCATCATTTACATATATATTTCGATTCTTTACTAGCCTCGACCCATCTAAGTCTCAATTTCCACCAGACACCTTTTAATGAACTTATATAATATAATCAATACCTTTTTAACAATATAAATATTTTATACAATTTATATAAATTCTATACTTATTATGCTTGGATCATCAAAATTTTGTACTAATTGGTTGAGATCTTTGATCGAGTCATGTATGAGTTCTTTTATTTGAATTTTATTGTTAATATTATTGTATGTAAAGTCATTCCTTGGTAAGCATTAATTTTGAAATTGTAAATGATGTAGGTATACTTTATATTATTAACCTCGATAGTAAATACATTACATAAATTGTAATTATAAAAAAATGTTTTGTTACACCAATTTGCTTTGAAAAAAGTTACATATTTAAATAATAAGCCATAGATCAACACTTATTGTTTCATTAAATAAGGACGACGTATAATTTAAGTAGTCTTATGATTTTTTTCCGTGAACATAAATAATTCAAATGACAATTTAATAAATTTTTACTTTTCAAATGGATATCTTGTTTAATGTAAATGTATTACTATTTGAACTAGCCAGGTACTTTTATAATAAATTACTTTGTTAATAGGTATTTTTAAAATGTAATAAACGTAGGTATTGGTACAAAAGTATTTTTTCATTTTATATTCTTGCAGTTGTCACCGCTCACGCGCTACAGTCACGGCTCTCAAATCTCGTGGGCCGGTCTTCGAAGGTTCTAGTCTCATCTCTCAGACAACAAGCGTGCTCGCCTGACCATCAAACATTGTGACTGAAGATCCCACAACCACACCTTAACAATGGCTCTCCACGTTCCCAAGGCGCCGGGCGTCGCTCAGATGCTGAAAGACGGAGCACGCGTAAGTAAAAATCACTTTCAACAACAGTTGCAGTGTTAGGTTAATCGCGCCTCAACAATGAACTCTTTGAATGTATTCACAGTAACTTCGGGAGGCGGAGCCAATTTGATGTGTCAGAATTTAAATGCAACGATTCATCCTTAACACTACTTATAAGCATCACTTAACCATTATTTTGGCCAAGCTTGTGTCAATTATGCATTTTAAAAAATGCTTTCAAATAATTTAGGGATCTTCAGAATGCGGAGCTGATTAGTATTGTTAATCTTTACAGCTGATAGATTCTGTTTCTTAATATTTTAAACATAATTTTATTATTTTCGTTTCACTGATCCCACTTTTTGTTACAGATGTACTCCGGTCTGGAGGAGGCCGTGTTCAGGAACATCACAGCCTGCAAGCAGTTCGCCAGGAGCGTGCGCTCAGCGTACGGTCCCAACGGCATGAACAAAATGATCATCAACCACATCGACAAGCAGTTCGTCACGAGCGATGCCGGAACGATAATCCGTGAATTAGATGTAGAACATCCGGCTGCCAAGTTGATGGTTCTCGCCAGTCAGATGCAAGACTCCGAAGCAGGAGACGGAACAAACTTTGTGATCGTCCTTGCCGGAGCGCTGCTTGAATCTGCTGAGGAACTCTTACGCCTCGGAGTCACCACTGCAGAGATCGCTGATGGATACGAGCGCTCTTTAGAAAAGTGTCTAGAGGTGTTGCCAGGACTCGTGTGCCACCAGATAGCCGATTGCCGCGACGCCAAAGCCGTCCAGGCTGGTCTACTTGCTGCGCTCATGTCCAAGCAGTACGGCCAAGAAGACTTCTTGGCACAGCTCGTTGCAGAGGCTTGTGTGTCCGTACTACCTGAAGAGACCACCTTTAATGTCGATAACATCAGAGTTTGCAAGGTAAATAAATGCCTACGCACTACTCCTTTCCTACAACATAAGCCACTATCAAATCTAACTGAAATTCCAGTTCCATTATAGTTGTTTAGGACAACACTGGTTATTTATTTTTACTTCGACCTAGCATAATAAAATAAAAAAATAAACAAATGAGATACATTTCATTATAGTACATTAAAATATATCTGTGCTGAATATTTTTTGATTTCATCTAGCCTATAACGTATTCTTGACTAAATCGATTGTCAGCATATGCTGTCATAAGATTCCCCGACCGTTGACATTGGTTGACGTGATATAACATTTTGCTACTTTCTTAGAATAGTTTTTTATGCATCATCTGATAGCTAAAGGATACAAGAACCAATGTGATATATGAAAATATACCAGATAAGTACTTTTATGCTTCAAATACTAGTTTTATAATTAACAGTATAATTTGTATTCAAACCAAGCAGTAATGAAAGGGTAATAAGTACTGATGAAGCATTAATATGAAACTAGTACACACTGCTTCAAATAATACTAAATATAAAAAAAAATGATTTTAGATTTAAGATATTCGCTGTAATTCATCATCGCATATATTTGTAAATCATTACATACATTACATTTCTTGTTGAATATGTAGTATTTTCTCCTACAGACTCTTAAGAAAAAATATACAAATGCATGTGAAAAACATAAAATCTTAGCTTTTATGCCAGTGTTATAGTGAAATGATCATTAAGGTTGAATTCAACATTGGTGAGTGCCATAAAGGAACGGTTTCATAGAAGCGTGAATCTATATTCTATATTGCAGATCCTTGGCTCCGGTCTGCTGCAGTCCAGCGTGGTGCAGGGCATGGTCTTCAAGCGCCAAGTGGAGGGCGACGTCACCAGCGCTTCCAAGGCCAAGATTGCTCTCTTCTCCTGCCCCGTGGACATCACACAGACGGAGACCAAGGGCACCGTGCTCATCAAGACTGCCGATGAGCTGCTCAACTTCAGCCGCGGAGAGGAATCGCTCCTGGAGAACCAGATCAAGGCCATCGCCGAAACTGGAGCCAAGGTCGTGGTGGCCGGAGGCAAGTTCGGAGACATGGCATTGCACTTCATCAACAAATACAATCTGATGGCCGTGCGACTGTTGTCAAAGTTCGACCTCAGAAGGTTGAGCAAAGCTGTTGGAGGCACTGTAAGTATTTTTCTTCCCCTTATTCCTTGAGCTCTTTTTGAAATGTAATAAATTCAAAATGTTTATTTTATATACGCCATTGTTATTGACTTGCAATGATCATTGAAAATTTTGATCCTTTATTATTATTTTATTTGTTTTGTTTTTATTTATTCATAATATTCTAATCTTTGTACTTGTATCACTCATGACCGAATAACTTGGTGCCGATAATGTGTATGATCATTGATAAATATTGCAAATGATTAGACTGGTATTTAAACTAGCTTTTGCAAATCAAAATTACTTATGGCTACCTAGCTTTTTTTTTGCTACCTAGTTGGAATAAATGGTACCCAAAATTGCAATCATGAAGTTGTAAGTCGCTGGGTGATCGAAGCATCATCTCAAATCATCCCTACATGAGTACATTCATTTTAGGTCTCGGTGGCTATAAGAGGGGCCTGGGGGGATTGAAGAAAAGGCAACCATAGTTTGTGAAACATGGGTTACAAAGTCAGTAATGTAATGTTTCATGACCAAAAAGTTCATTTTTTGTCACTTTCTGATCATGAACAAATTGTAAAAGCTGTGACATTGAAAATTCCTTATTTTGTCTTTTTTGAGAAAGCACACATAGATCAACTTAAAAATAAAAATTGTTCGTGTAAATATTCATAATTTAAGTGAAAATAAATATTTGTAGGTTCTGCCGCGTTTGATGCCGCCTACTGCCCAGGAGCTGGGTTACTGCGACACCATCTCCATGCAGGAGTTTGGAGAAACGGCCACGGTTGTGTTCCGCCTTGAAGGCAATCAGTCTCGCATCGCCACCATTGTTGTGCGTGGGGCCACAGACAACTACATGGATGACATTGAACGCGCCATCGATGATGGAGTCAACACATTCAAGAGCATCGCGAGAGACGGAAAGTGAGAATAAATAAATTCATATGTTTACTTATTAATTGTCTGTTATATCTTTCAAACATACCCTAGACTAGTTGACAACAAGAGCGGCTATTTGTATAGATGTCTTTAAGATACTTCACATATTTTATTTATACATATACTCTGGTAATGTTATTTTATTTTTATGATAATTTGGTTCTTCTCACCTGAGAAACTGACGATCCCTGAATTAAACATTTAACTAAATTTAACAATATTAGATATAACGTAATTTTATTGACTGCCGGGTTAGTATTTTTTGATATTTATCAAAACTTTGCAAATCTTAATCTGCGATATAATTTCTTGTGTAGGCCCAAGATGTGAATCGATATAAAAATCTGTTAACATTGCAGTATAACTGTTGGCTTTTTCATTACTTTCTTTATAGCATATATATATTATGTTAAAATACATTATCCAATAATTGATGCATCATGCCTAAAACTTATCAAAATATTAGTTGTATAAATCTGTTTTTTTTTAATTCTTCAGGTTTGCATTACTTTTTAAATGATTTTATTAATGGTGGTAGTATCTTATAAAATCTAGAACTGTATATTTAATAATTGTAGTAATTGGGTTTAATTGATTTTATTTTAATTCACTGCGTATGATGTCAATAACGGTCATGATCTTTACATGGAATTTGTAGTCTCATAATACAGCTTTATGCTACTGTTGTAATGTTCAAAACTAACTTACTATATAACTAATTTATAAAATAAAATGGATTGCAGTCAAAAACTATATGCAATGTCTGATATATTTGTTTACTCAAAAATATATTACAGACTATATCAATTGCCCAAAAATCGATTAAAAAATACACCAAAAAGGCGCCGAGTTCAAAAGATTAAATTAAGCTTCCTTGCATGTATTAGCTAAAAGGAGTGTTTGAATTCACAAAGATAACATTTGTTCAGGTTCTTGCCCGGAGCCGGTGCCGTGGAAATAGAATTGTCGCAGCAGCTGATCAAGTTCGCCAACACACTTCCCGGTCTGGCGCAATACGCCGTCAGGAAGTTTGGCCTGGCCTTGGAAGTGTTCCCCAAGGCGCTCGCCGAGAACTCGGGAGCCAACGCCACACAAGCACTCGCTAATCTACACGTCGCTCACCTGGTAAAATATTCTTTCGCTACAACTCTACGATATTATTATTATTTTTTAATGAAGCAATTCAATGTGTTGCCATTGTAGTTCGTTTGTATTTAAAAAAAAAAAAAACTTTAATGATAGCACATGTGGAGTCTTGTATTGTGAGCATCTGCAGTTCAATTTTTGTAGTGTTGATACGCTGGCATTAGACGGGCATATACTGCATGGTATAGATCTAAATGAGAGGACTATGGTTGTTTGAAAGGCATAGGGATGACACATTATTTTTAAGAGCATCGATTAGTTAAAGATGCTCAAAAACTAGTAGGGATCATCTGTGCCACGTTACTTTATAGTAAAAAAAAAGCTTTCTGTTTAAATGAATTGGAAAGCCAATTAAAAATGTTTGTAAGAGATCCAGATTGAACAAAGTAAGAAACAGGTGCTGTAACTGCATTCCACATGTGGTGTATCAGAATGAATTTTGAAAATTATTTTTTCTTGATTGAGCTTGTTATTATAACTTGGTGTTGGCGGATTCAATAATGTGTGGCAAAATTGCCTATTCATTTATATGTGATAAATCCAAAATGCTATCTACATAATTACATCAACCTCGAAATTTATAGCAAGATATGAAAATGGCATTGGTCTAATTGTGCTGACTTGATAAAAGTACTTTTTTAACATATTTTTGAAAGTTTCCAAATTCATTATTATTTATTACATTTGTTTCAGGAAGGAAAAAAGAATGCAGGATATGATATTGAATCGGAGACGAATGCATTCTGCGATGCAAAAGAGAAGATGATTTTAGATCCTTACTGCTCAAAAATGTGGGGTCTCAAGTATGCTGTGGGCGCCGCCTGCACGATCCTGAAGGTCGATCAAATCATCATGGCTAAGCGAGCGGGAGGACCCAAACCCCGAGCTGCCGCTAACAGCGATGATGAATCATAGGAACCGCTTCACCTCTTATAATAATACTTTATATGTAATCTTGAGTCAAATAAGACTTGTGATATTCACTCTTATTAATATTTTTTTTTACCACTAACCGATTATATTTATCTAATTCTCAAATGGTCATTTTTCAAAGAATGAAACCACGTTTTATTTGACTTATATAATTTAAGTTTTGCTTTAAATAAATTTAAACGCATACTACACATTTTTATACAAGCCTTATTCAAGTTTCTCTGGTAGAAACTTGGAAGAGTATTTTATACTCGCGCACTAAAGTGTATCACTCATCACAACATCATAAAAAAATAAATCGTTAACAAACTATGAATTGTTTTATTTTTCCATAATTTTTTATATACAATATTACACACAGTGAACAGCATCAACGGACGTTGACCCCAGTCAATGTCTGTGATACGATATTTCCTTTTTCAGGGACGATGAGATTCGCTCCTTTGTAGCAAGCTTCTCTTTTGTCATTGGTCAAGAGATCGGGAGCACAAGTTTCAAATATTTTCTTTTTGGGGTTGAGTTGGGCATCCGGATTCCTCGTGTATCCTTCACAGTGGACCAGGTCCCCGGGGACGGCTCCTGAGGGAGGTGACAAGATCTCGACCTTCTCGGCAGATGATGCGCACATGACCATGGCTTCAGAAGTTATTCCTCGCATCTGAAAATCAAGTTTTACCGTTCTTAAGGAACTTACTGGGATACATATTGATATTTTTTGCATATTAAATTATTAGCATTGCATTCTTATGCATCTATTCCAACATATGAACTGCCATTGCAGGGATTGTGAGATGTGAAAACTTACAACTAAGAAAACTATGTTAAGTGTTCATTTGTTATTATAGCTAAAAAAAAATATGTATCACCTTTGCTGGCTTCAAATTACACATCACTACCACCAGCCGGTTCTGCATCTCTTCAATAGGGATGTGCTTCACAAGACCTGACACTACAGTGCGAGGCGCCGCCTCACCACAGTCTATCTTCTCCACATACAGGCTATCAGCATCGGGATGTTTAGCCACCTCAATAATACGACCGATACGGAAGTCCAATCTTCCAACATCCAAGGGCGCCTCCACTTCTTCAACCTTTTTAGGTGCAGCTTTCGGTTTTGCTTCTTTTTTGGGCTTTGCTTTCAATTGTTCCGAGACAGGGGCAGATGTTTCAACTATAGCTTTGGCTGCAGGTTTAGAATTTGGAGCACTATCTTGCCCGGGCACTGGTATCTGAACTTTACCATTTGCTGTTTCCAGTTTAACCAGCTCTTCTAACGCTTTGGTTATATCCATGCGTAATTGTACATTTTCAGCATCCAAAGTCTTTTTGCGGCTTTCAATCTTCAGCTGCCTAAGATCTCCATACTGCAACACACATACAATTATTTTTTTATGAGAAGATGCTGAATCCACTCCACTACTGAGCTATGGTAAGCGAGTATCAAAGGGACCATAAAAACGTCATTTTTCAAAATAACTTTAAAGACTGCTCGAATTACCGCCACTCAATCATATTTTATCTTAAATCAAAAGAATCTTGTGAAACACATTGTCACAGCAAACCAACAGCTGAAGGTTGTCCCTTGCCATAGCTAGAATGATTGACGACTCAACTTCATCATCCTCCCAGGTCTTATACATTAGAGGGAAATGTGAAATTTAACAGTAAAAAGTTGAATTTATGGTTAATTACAGAATAAGGGTTAACATACCAGGAAGATAGCCAAACTCTGTGTGTCTATCAAAGATATGTCAACTTTAAACAAGATAGTTCATAAATTTCTCGTCAAAACATTCTTAATTAATCCCACCTACAGCTATTCATAAATATCAGACACACAAAACCCTTTTCGAGCATCCCTACATTGTTGGTATGGTACTCAGGATGAATGGCTTATCTATTTTCATCTTTATAGGTGAGGATGCTACACATCTTACACAGGCAGCGTTTACAGTGCGTGGAGTAGCAATACCCACTATTGGTGCTCTCCTGTGTGTGTTTTTATATATAGAAAAATCCAGTACCTCAATTTAAGGAGTGATAATTTAGGTTAGGTAAACTTTTTTATTATTGAATTGATTGTAATGGCACAATACAATTTGAGTACATTTATATATATATATATATATATGCTTATTAACGCTTCAAAATATTACTTTTAAAACCGTTAAGAAAACTATTATAACTATTTTGAAAGAACATATTGAAAATAATAAATGCAGGTTATGTTATTTTTTTACTTCTTTTCTTAGGTTCTCCAGGAGTGAGTTAGCCCTCTCCGCGTTCGACTTGAGTTTCTCTAAGGTTTCCGGAGACGTCATGACGTACTGTGCAGAATAAAATGCAGAGCCTGTAGACGACTTGACACGGTCAACTATGGACTTCGAAAGGATTCGTTGGTGTCGACAAAGAGCTCTTACACTCATGGCTTGTGTTGCTATACTAAACATTTTTCTCTCCACTAAAAATTGCTTACTTTCCACTGATATATTATGTAGATTATAATAAAAGTATGTATCAGATTATTTATTTACCAAATATCAAAATATTCCACTGAACTTTTTTAAATTCACAGTTTTGCATAACTTACAAGAATTTTGAAGTCATGAGAAAAGTTAGATTAAATCTGGAATAAATAAAGATGTATGGTAAAGCTGAAGAAATTATAAATAAATTTATATTTAAATATTATTTTCAATTTCTTTTTATACAACTTTCTACAAAACTTCATACATGATTATTTAAATTTCTTTGAATATGTTTCAAAATGCACCCTAGTTGCCTTAAAAAAACAGCTTAAATATTAATTAAATCTGGAGAAAATGATCATTAAAAATATTTATTGGCTTGGATAGAAGACACAATAACTGATACCACGATGCCTTATTTTGGTGCGACAATCAGTTGATGAGAAAAAATGGAAAGCCGAATGTATTCAATCTCATCTCATTTGTTATTTGGAGAACTATGATAATGTGATAGTTAGATTATTTGAATGCGAAGCATTTAAATGAAAATTACCCAATTGTATTTTTGGTTTCAAAAATGCACTGTATTAGTTGAAATACGTTTTAAGAATTTAAATAAAGTTTTAAAATTTCGTAAATATACAAAACTATTTATTCTTTAAACATGCATATTTATATCATCATACATATTAGTAATCGTAAGTCATAATTAGTATGTATTAAAAAATTGTTCTTTGTCAGTGCTCTAAAAATTTAAAAACTTTAATAAATAACGATGTGATAGAACGATAATATCAAAAGGGACTTGGTTCTATTCAATTGTTTAATAATGTAAGTAAATATAAAAGTCCACGATAGTAACTGAAATTATTTATGATGAAAAAGTATATTTTATATCCTTGCAACATTGTAATTTGACGTCAGACTAGTTGACACTTCAAAAAGTGTCTTCCAACATCTGGATCCTTAGTAAAAGGATCCTCGTTCCCATCGTCTGGATCTTAGTAAAAATAAATTACAATGGCAGCGGATTGGGAAGAAGTCAAACGCTTAGCGGCGGATTTTCAAAAAGCCCAGCTCAGCTCCACATTGCAAAGGTATTTTTATTCCGGTAGGACAACTGATAAACAGTGTGTCTCTAGGTTTCGTTGCTGGAATATACAAAAATATAAACGTCATTAAAAAATATACCCCTGTTTTTATTGATAAATGCTTAGTAAAAATTCACAATTGTTTATATCTTATATTTTTTACACAGCTTAACCTATAATAAGTGATACATATTAGTTGGTATTATTCCATGTAGTATTTTAAAATTCCTTACGTCTTTTTTTCATAGAAAATTAGACATAAAATTAAAAGATAATAGTGTATCAAATATATTACATTATGTATACACTCTTATCCCTTTAGATGCAGCATGCCTATATATCCACATGACACTTCATGTCGCTAGAGGCCATAGATTTTTATTGAAAAATGATATAGTGTGTTTTAATTGAAGGCTAATCAATTAAAAAGGTTGAAAATGAAAAAAAATGGATACAGTGATGAACAATGGGTCAAAATGGATAAACGTACACTAGTATAAAACAATAATTCATTATATAAATCTAATACATCATTATTTTATTTTTCCATGGATTATTGACACTTATGAAATAATGATAAAAACAATAGCCCCACCTAAAGGGTTATTGTGTGTTTACACTAATGCAGTACAGCAGTGCATTCGTGAACTTATTATATTACATTTTTATTATATTGTTGTGTTCAAATTTAGCCGAATATTCCATCGGATTTAAGTCCCAAAACTATGGGTGAAACCTGATATATTTTGTTACTAAAAAATAAATTGAAGGTAATCAAACTTTTCATTTCAGGCTCTCGGACAGAAACTGCATTGAAATCGTCACAAAGCTAATCGAATGCAACCTCTTAGAGGTGGTCTTCACGACCGATGGAAAGGAATACCTCACACCACAGCAGGTGCGCCGGGAGATCAAGGAAGAGCTCTACGTGCGCGGGGGCCGGGTCAACCTGGTGGATCTAGCCAAAGACCTGAACCTAGAGTTTGCGCAAGTCTCGCTGCGCGCCGCTGAGGTCTGCCAGACAGAACGTGGAGTGAGACTTGTCCTCGGGCAACTGATCGATGCCGCGTATGCCGCTCGTTTAGCAGCCGACATCAACCAGCGCTTAGCGCAGCTCGGTCAAGTCACTGTCGGCGAGCTCACATTGCTTTACGATTTACCTGCCGATTTCTTGTTGCCGCTTGTCGAACGCCAATTAGGCAAGGCCATTAAAGCGCGACAAGATCCGGCGGATCCGAGCGTGTTCTTTACGGACGCATTTGTAGCGCGGTCGAAAGCAAAGATCAGGGGAGCATTAGCTGCACTCTCACGCCCTACGCCTGTGGGGGCCATCTTAGGACAGTGCGAAGTGTCGGAGCGCCTGTTCTTCTCGCTGCTGCGTGAAGTAGCTCAAGCCGGGGCGGTCAGCGGCAAGCAGGCGGGGGCTCCCTACGCCCCGCACGTCTACAGTCGCTCTCAGCTGCAGTGGGTCGCCGAGTCTTATCGCCGCGGCGGTTATCTTGAATACGATGCACTGGTGCGAATGGGTATTTCAGATCCGAAGGGTTTCATCCGGCCCACGCTTCCCGATGAAGAGATGTCGTTCTTGCAGTCTTGCGTTGCGGGAACTCAGATATCAGACCAGGTGGTGACCGCTGTGGAGGAATGCGAGGCGAGCGGCAGCTTTGTGGATGTCAGTGCGCTGCTGCCCTCTGTGATCAGTGAGGCAGACATGGAGACGCTCATCGCCCGTGCGGTTACTCCAGCACTGCAGAAGAATTTGCTTATTTTCGGTTCAACAGGTAAATACTTATTTTTAATTTTGTGATTTTTTATAATAAGTATTGTATAAATATGAAATATATTTTTATTGTGATTCATAATACCAATTCATAATACTTACTTCTACTATGATTTCTACTATAATATTTTATATTTTCCTACAATAACCACTCCTTAGATGAGCATAATATAGTCATAATAATTTGGAGGACATATGTCACCAAGCATCGAAAGCTGCTTTGGTGGTATGTAGCATCAATATTATTTTTAAGGAGGCCGGTTGATTAGTCTGACACTCCAAACAAACTCACTCGATAGTGATATCTTACAGGGGTTTTATATATTTAAAATTGTGGAAAATATACATAATATTTCAATTGATTAATAATATCATTTATTTTTCCAGTTGTCAGCACATCATTTGTCGATAAGCTGTCTATTCCGTGCTACGATGTGGTCAACGAGAAAGCCAAAAAATTTGTCGAATCGGGAGCTTATCAAAGACTTCAGGCGGAGAGGCAGCTGTCCTCATCTAAGACTGCCGACATAGACATATCCTCCCACGTGGATTTGAAAGCCGAACGCCGGGACGAGAGGAGGAGAAAGGCGGCAGGTGGTAAAGTGGGCGGTGGAACCCAAGGACGAGAAACCAAAACCAAGGCGGTAAAGAAACACGTGCGCTGCAAACAAGGTGCGGGATCTGACTCTGAAGATGAGGCTGCGGCCCCGCGCCGTACTCGCCCGGCTGCTCTTGAGCTCATCACCACTAAGGAAATCAAGAAGTGCATCCAGGGGATACTTGAAGAGGACGGTCTGGAAGACTTGGCCGAAGACATCGCTCTACATATCCTTCCGTAAGCTTTTTTAAAATTTAATTTATATTTTTCCGTACCATATCGGCTTCCAAAATAGATCTCATAGTCATCATAAATTACTAAAAACAGTCATCAAATTGTTTGATTTTATCAAACAATCTGAATTTCACCAAATTCATTGCTGAATTGATAACCTTAATGAACGATAAGTATAAATAATGAGTTATGGTTACCACAGTTCAAACAACCTACAAGTTCCACGGTATCTGAAGCAATAGCTGTGACAATATAATCTCTATATATTTATTAAGTAGACTGAGTGATTACTTTTAAATTCAATGTATTTTAATAATTTACATATTTATTATTTTATTGTAAATGTTTTTTTTATCTTTAAAGAAAACCATGGAATAAATAATGATAAATGCATTTGTTTACTTATATACAGTGGTAACTTGACATACGAGTGCCCCAACATACGAGTTTTTTGAGACACGAGCCGTCGAGCGAGCAATTTTTGGCTTAGCGGGTCGGCCACTTGCACATGAACCGCGCGTCACGTTTTCCCGCGTGAATCCCCCGGCCACGGTCAGAAAATCAGTTACCATGTGCTTCTCGCTGTCAAAGCATCTTTGATAAGTTGTGCTTGGGTTTTGAGACTTTTGTACACTTGCAGTTGTACTTCATTTATTTTTATAACCATGGATCTAAAGAAAGTAAGTGGAAAGTTCAGTGCTAAGAAAAAGATGATGTCTATTGAATTGCAACGTGAAATTATAGAAAAACATGAGCAAGGTGTGCGAGTTATTGACTTGTCGAGGCAGTGTGAGTGTAGTACGACCATGATATGTACTGTGCTTAAACAGAAGGAGTTGATAAAGGGTGTAACGCCAGCTACGGGCGTTACAATAATTTCCAAGCTCCGAATCTCTCTTCATGAAAATATGGAGAAACTGCTGATGGTGTGGGTGATAAAGAAGCAGCTTCAAGGAGATACCTTGACATAGACACAGTAACACTTTATAAATCTAGTTTATTTCTTTACATTCTCTTTTATCATGTTTTGTACAATATTTGTCATTTATAAATACATTTTTCTTATTCAAAAACACGTAACAAAAATAACTGGGGTGACATTTTGGGGGCTGAAACGGTTTAATGGCAGTTCAATTAATTTCAATGGGGAAATTTGCTTTAAGATATGAGTAATTTGAAATACGAGCAAGATTGCGGAACGAATTAAACTCGTATGTTGAGGTACCACTGTACTAGACATTATCTTAAGTATGAAGCTAAAAGAAGAACTGCAGTGACTCCTGAGCCGCATGCAGCTCTTTTCCGAAGCGTTTGAGGGTTTTTTGCTCCGGCTTCAAAATAAATCTTTAACTAAATTAGACAAACATAGGAAATTTAGATAAAGATATCGGGTAGCATTTATTGA
Organism: Glossosoma conforme; assembly: GCA_022606575.1. NCBI lineage: Eukaryota > Metazoa > Arthropoda > Insecta > Trichoptera > Glossosomatidae > Glossosoma > Glossosoma conforme. The sequence continues at coordinate 221,057 of JAGTXR010000101.1, read as the reverse complement.
AAGAAAAAATGTTTTTCTTTATCTCTAACTCTTCTCACTAGAAAGACGCTGACCTCTGTAATTTGAGGATGGTTTGTTCTATAAACTTATAGTATTATTTGACAAGCATATAATTTGCAGATCGGTGAATAAGATTGGAGTCGCCACAGCACAGAAAATCTTTGAAGCCACCCTCGAGAATTCTTCCCAGCACAAACGGCAAACTCACTCATCACTTCAGGACAAGCTCAACATTCAGATCAACGATATCCGGCACTACGAGAAGGGAATCAAGGTGTTCCAGGCTGAGCAGCAGCCCCAGTTCGTGAAGTATTTGCTAAAGACTCTTGGAAGTGACATCGCGTCAGAGTTCTTCCAGTACGCGGCCGGAGAGTGCGGTCTGCAGGTGTCTAATGAAGCGCTGAATGCCGAGCAAAGAAATAAACTTCTATCTGAAGTTTCTGAAGAGTATAAGGGGGTCCTGGCTACCCTAAACCGCAGCCTTCTCGGTCCTAGTGTGGAGGACTTCCTCAAGGCAGCAGAGAACTGTGTGGATACCTGCAGCATGGTCATGAAGAAAATTGATAAGAAGAAAGATCGGTAAGCATAATTTTTAAGTAATACTTTTGGAATAATATTCTTTACTGTCAAACAAACAGAACTTTTGTTGTAATTAGTTGCGTCATAGGCTATGATTGCCTGCTCGATCAAAATATGTGAAGTGAATTGATGTTCCAATTTTTTATGCAAATACAATTTTTTTTTTTTGTGGGTTTTCAGGTCACTTGTTTTGTCGCACAAGCACGGGTTGCTGGAGCAGTTGCAGGGATGCACTGAGCCGGCATTGGTGCTGCACCTGGCGGCTCTGGCCATCTTCAGCACGGCAACGCAGACCATGTTACATGCATCAGGGCGACAAGTGGCTACGATTCTGACGTTCTTGAGGCCCTCCTTGTCGGAAGAGGAAAAATCACAGCTGTCTTTATATCACGGTAAATATTTACAATCAGTTATTTAGCCCTTTCGTTACGGTTCGGTGGAATACAAATTATACTGTCAATACGGCGTGGGTTTTTGAAACCATTTTTTTTGCTTAAAACTAATATTTGAAGCATAAATACTTATCTGACCTATTTTCATATATCACATTGGTTCTTGTATCCTTTAGCTATCAGATGATGCATAAAAAACTATTATATTTAACATACGTTCATTATATAATTCCATGCATGTGGTGGCATTGACACATGTGGTTTACAGAAAAATCGCTCCTGTGACGCAACCTAACGATATTTATTTACATTCTTTACAGAAAGAATACATGTAGGTTGATAAAGGGAATGACTGCAGTTCTAAATTTATACCGTAGATGTCACAATGAGTACTGAAAGTACCAAAACGATATATCACGGCTACCGATGTCAATGGTAGAGGAATCTTAGATGGCATATATCGGCTACCGATGCGAAAGGGTTAAATAAAATGTCTACAGCTAATGTTGTAATTCCATAATTTATATGTTTATGTAAATGTATGAAGGATAATGTTTCCAAATATAGTTATTAAATTTTACTCAGTTATATACCCTGAGAAAAGCTTATCTTCAATATATGCTTTAAAAGTTTGGTGGTTTAATTTTATTAATTACTTTTACAAAAAGGCAAGTGAGCATAAGATGTTGTGTAGACTAGGCAACACAATGGCATCAGCACTTGCAGAGCATCTGGCTGACAGGATCGATAAACAAATCGGCCTAAAAAGTGTTGCATACAGAAGATTAAATATATATTGGTAATAGTAAACATAACTCAAACTTAAATGTCCACAAATTTCGAATCTCTCGCTCATTATATTGTAGACCTGTCTGTTACAAATATTTAGTGAACCTGGTGACTCTTTTTCTGTCAATATAAAATAAAGGAGTTGTTGTCAAATGATTTTTTTGTTGTTTTTCAGATTTGGTGTTAAAAATGCTGGGAATGGAAGAGGATAACGCAGAAAAAAATGATGTTATTAAAATGTTGAATGAAAAAATTGTAACGATCAAAAAAATATCTGCCAATTTTAAAAAACCTACCAGCCTAACCAGTCAACCAAGTGAAACATGAATATCAACATACAATACAATTTTGTGGAATAAGACAATTACTTATATTATAATTAACTTGGTGTAATTAGTACAATAGTAATTTGAATTAACTTAAAGATATTAAAAATATTTCGTTTTATTTCAAATTATTTATTCACATAATATGACATACAACAGAATGTTTTCAATTTTAAAAACTATTATTATTGTGTAATTTGACTCGGAATTATCAGGTAGTAATATCAAGTTTTTCGGAGATATTACAGTAATGTTAATTGCTCATAAACAGTCCACATTGATATTAAATTCTCTTCGTTGGGAAAGGATGGTTGATATTTGACTCTGCATACAAAAAAACAGTAGAACAGAGAATTAGAAAAAATAAAATAAAACATCAATAAGCTATTCCATGGACTATTGTTTTTTATAAATTTATACTCATTGTGAAAATAAATGCCATTTTTATAATATGTTTGTTCTTATTTTTTTGCATCATATAATTTATATTACTTGGTCTGTATTTACATACAACATCATTTTATGAGAATGACAATGGTAAGTAAGAGAAATTTGAATTTTTTGAAAAATTATCATAATTTTCAAATATCTTGTATGTAACCGGTAATCTTTATTTACAAGCTATAAGCTTGGTGTTGCACCCAATATATACATTACTGCAATTATTTAGGAGAAAAAGGATGTATTAATATTTGTATGTGTCAATTTCTTCGTAAGATGAAATGTAAACTTAAAACAACTGTTCTGTCAAATTAATAAATAATATATCATAGTATTGTACTAAAATCATACACCATTCAAGTAAGAACGCATTTTTTTTTCAATTAATTCATTATATTTATATATTGAATCTATTTCCATTAGAAGTCTAATTTTTTTTCCATTTTCTACTCTTAAATATACAGTTTTAACTAACACATTTTTTTTCAATATACAGATACATTTTTAATGATTATTGTTAAACTTAAGAAAATTTAACATGATCCCCTTAGTATTGACTTAAATAATTTATATTTATTAGATTTTTAAAATTTTCATATTTTCATCCCAAATTATCATATTCATTTGTGCATACTTTCAATGATTCAAGTCTTGTAACTTTTATAATAGCCCGGATTTTAGTTAATATACTTTATTTAGTTAAATTGACAGGTAATATAGTAAATTTTCTTGTATATATTGTTTTTTTTTAATTTGTTGATTTATAAATATTTTTGTACATATTTACAACCTTCATCATTTATATTATAAACTATTTTAAAAAATGATGCAACATTATTAATAATGCATACAAAAATATACGCTATTTTTTTAAAGAAAAGAAAATTATAAGTGTTTGCAATCTTTCAGTAAGTACATTGATATAATAAAACATTTATTGCAATGTTTTATTGACGCATTCTGCATCCAGGAAGCGAAAAAACCGCTAGGTAACAAAATAAAAAATATATATCGTCGTAAGCATCTAATAAAGAGTAATGTCCCGTATAAAATTGATTCCTAGCGCTGAATACAATTTTTAGAGGTCACGGCCGTCAGAACGGGTGTAAGTACGATGTCAATACAAAAGAGTATCTATGTATAACATTACACTGGAGTAGGTACTGGAGCAATCAGCTGAACGTTCGTTCCTCCTCAAAAGACCGAGATGGTTCCTTCATCAACCATCTCGTGTCCGAATAACATCATATCAATCGCTTGTGATTAAGTTTTCATTAATCAAATGAAAACAGAAAATAAGTGTGCACAAATAAGGGTAAGTTAAAATCTCCAATTTTGTTAAATTTTAAAAACGATATTTTAACCTCCAATTCGCAGAAATGATAATGATTTTGAACATTTTTATTTTTCGATAATATTCAGTATCACCTTGTTATTGTTGCTATGCATGAATTTACGCAAGAAGGATTAAATATGTATTAAAAAAAACATATTTGTTAAGGCATTTTACACCTGCCTAGTTTTAGTACTTTTGACATGTCATAATTCTATCGACACACAGATGGTACTATTTTAAAAATAATGAATATTTTTCATAAAACACATTTACAAATATTTTGTATGTTAGCTATTTATATTGATTTAACTATTACATTATTTAATTTTAAATTGTAAAAAATATTTTTATTTAAAAAACAATTACTTATATTCATTTAACGTAATTCTATTTACCTTGCGGTATCTTATATATTGTAGCAGGAGTTTTTAATCTTTTTGAATAACGGGCGGGATGAACTTTTTTTTAAAATTCCATACCTAAGTAATACTTCGAAAATAGATTCAGGTTTTCATGGCTCAACCACTCCATTTTCAAATCGTAAAACAAATATCTCATGTTTTAATAATCGAGAAAAAAATTATATACAAAAATATCATATATCTACATCTTTATATTTTTGAGACTGAACATCGACACTATTTAGGAGCAATATGAAAGTTGCTTTTGATTTGTTCCTAGTTATTTTATAGAAGCTTTTTTTAACCTGAAGCGTATCATTGGAAGCCATTAAAATATTCATTTTAATGTTAAAAAAATGTTTTTTTTATACTTTTGTGTTTTGATTACCTTTTTTTCGTAGTATATTTTCAACTGCGTCTTTTAAATCCTTGAAATGCTTAACACGTCTTTTAAATTTTAAATATTTTAAATCTACCGTTTTCTATTACTTAATTTTTTTCAACACTTCGAAAATAAATGAATAGATTTTGACGTCTTCCCTCTCGAGTTCAACTAGAAAAATACTAGTCCATAAATATAAGTTTAATAACCCTTTTTTGAGCTTAAATCTTCAAATCATTTAACAACAGTCAATGATGATATAATAAACTTTAAATTATCTAACTTTCAGAACGTATTAACAAACTTAATTGATAAACAAATAACTGTTGTTAAATATCCATCGAAAAAAGATTTTTTTTAATTTGGCAATTTCTAAATCTAGCTCGTACCGTAGTTTAAGTCTTTACTTTTAAACTATGTCCTTGTATTAGTATAGTTAAATTTGAAATATAATTTAATATTTTCGATTAGGGTTATTTGTCGCAGGATAACAGACTTGTATATGAAAACCATATCTTATGTTTTTGTAGATTCCATGCTCCGTAGTTATTGATGACCGTAAACTAAAATATATTATGTTTATAATTACTACATTTGGAATGCAGAACTTAACTTGAAACTTGTCCATTGTAAGTCGTTTGCAGAATTGTAATAAAGATGAGAAAGAACTTGGAATACTTACGCTATTTCCAGATTGTCGTTAGGTGGTCATGTGATTTAATTAAGTTATATAAATAGCGAAAAATTATGTAAATTTATACATATTTTTAATTAAATTAAATACTATATACTTTTAATTAAATTAAAATGATTACTTTTGATCGATTATTAAATAATATTTCCAATCCCGTCTCGATTTTTTCAATTGAATTCTTAGACAAATTGAATTTATAATACTCTAGGTCAGATCAATTACCGCTCACTTGCACTACGTGGACATATCGTATTATCAGAAAACGTGGAAAAACTATTCGCTGGCTAACAATATTTAAATTATTTACGAGCCCTTAGATTCTTAATCCCACTTTTCCACAATCCTATTGCCTTTCATCATTTCATCCAATATCATAATGATTTAATTTACTCTTAAATTGTCTTATTCGAAACATACTATTATATTCATTAATTTACCTTTTATAAATCACTTTTGTATATCGCCGTTTATTAGTATTTAATTAAGAATTTATTTTAGTATTTAATCTTAAGTAATGTATTTTTTAGGTTGTTCTGCATTTCACTCCTTATATTCGATTTTTTTAATTCAAATGGAAAATTCTACGAATTTGTTATGTAATTCTGGCAACACTGATCAACACTCAATAATGGAATATCACGAGTGCAATATTTAATGAGTATATATAATGAATAATGATATTAAACATCGCAAATAGATCAGCAGAAATAGTATTTTGTCGGACGTAGTACTCGTACCTAACTACTCACTGATCAAATGCATAATAAAAAGATCCCGCGCATATTCTAAGCCTAAGCGACAATAGCGTCAATCATGTTTTATTTGTGATCATCAGATACGTCACTCTTGAGTGCATGTTCGACTCAAGGAACTTCCAAGCTTTTTAAGAACACGTGTCTACGAATTCCAAAGCCATTAGTCTCCGCACATGTTTCCTTTGAACTCGACAACTGCGACAATAGATACAGTCATTTACCTATTTTACAAGAAATTGCTATGCATAATAGCATGTATCGCATTTACGTGTCCTTTAAAAAAATACAAACAAGTCTTAACTTTATACATATATGAATATACGATTTTTTAAGTAGACATATTGTATTTTACTTATAGGTGTCCTTTTTTTTCTTCTTCTTTCCATAGCCGTTCCATATATGAAATATATGGTCACCACAAATTGCCGCCACAGTTCTGACAACCTCCAGAGTAGAATTCCGAGTACTTAAAGAAAGGCTATAGTATCCGAGGCATATTTTTTCTGCACTATTTTGTCCTAAGGGGTGGCTCAACCCAAATATATCTTTAGTGAAACATAGTAAACATAATATTATTTATTCATATACTCGTATTCCTTCTTTGTTATATTCTTACCTATAACTGTGTCTCGTTTCTGTCTTGAATTATTTTAGATATGTGTACAAGTATCAGTCTTCTTCTTCTCCGTGTCAGCGACGTCAAATTATTTCTGCCCAGTATCTGGCAACATCGATAGCCCGTGTGTTGCCTAGCATTAGGTCTTGAGGTGTGCAGCTTGTTGGGCACATGGAGCAAGATCTTTAAATAAACAGTATACATCAAAAATTCATATGTATTACGTTAATAATATAAAATCCATATAATAGAAAATCTGAATTTGCATGAATAACAAAAAAAAACGCATGCCAACTTTCATTGAATAATAAATAGCTTTTTGAGAGTTTAATTTTTAATTGTATTAATATATAATAATATGTACAAACAAAAATTATGTAAGTGTATTTCCAACCCTTCCTCAATCGGGAATTGATGGCAATTCAAATTGTGAATTTTTCATTTCATTAATATTTAAAAAAAATCGTTTTATGATTTGACATATTATAATTTGGAGGAAAAATAAAAACCAACAAAGATTGTAAGAAGGATAAAAATAAAGATAAAATATGGGTCTTAATCTTAAAAGGTTTGGGTACTATTAACCTAAACAATACTAACTCGTTATATAACTAATTTTAAAGTTTTTCCGTGTTTCTGATAAATATTTCCTTACCCATACTGCCAATGTGTTATTTTATTATGACAATATGAATATCAGGAATCACACGAATAATTTAAAGGAAAAATTCATAAAACCGCCGGCAAAACAACTCGCATTCTTTTCTGCTGCAGATACGACGAAAGTATTTTATTTAGAGTTGTGCATTGGAAAGTATTATTTTTTTGATTGATTGTTATAGTCCATCCAATATACGAAGAACCCTATGACACATTTATTGCCCCTTGTAAAAGGGATGGGGCAAAAATATTTATTTCGATTAGGTCGATTTTTTTTCTCTTCTTCTTCGAAAAAAATCGAATTTGAATTCGAAGTGAATCGTATATAAACATCTCTATTTCCGCATGGCGGCTTCATGGCGGATCAGTACAAATGTTTGACTTTAAGTAGCGTGTTGTTCTTCGATCGATTCGTGTTTTTTGTTGTTGTAATTATTATATTTATTGTTAGTATTGTTAAAGTTGTTTCATTGAATCATATTTTTGTGTTTTTACAATGCCGAAGAGACAGAAAAGAACTATTCTCAGCAGTGAATCACGTGAATTTGTCGTACGCTTGCGTGATTATTTTCATCCAGAAAAACAAAATGGTGGACCATTGCTGTCTGTTGAAAACATTCGAGATCGGGTCGCGGATTCCCTAGGAATCAGTAAATCTACAGTGTCTCGGATCACAGAGGAGAAATACGGTGAATCTTCATTAGAAGAGAAAAATTATGAACACCAAATAAGAAACGACAGAAGAAATGCTCAATAACAAAACCCGATAGCTTTGATTTGGCAGCAATTCGGAATCACGTGTATGCATACTATGACCGCAACGAAATACCAACACTTCTTAAACTGGTAGGTTCTCTAAAGTCAGTCGGATTATTTCAAGGCAGTGCGACGTCTCTTAGTAAGGTATTGAAAACATTGGCTTCAAATATAAAAATGTGAAAATAGAAAGTTTATAATGGAGCGCACGGATATTTCCCTGAAAAGATGCGATTTTTTGAGGCAAATGAAGAGCATTAGGAATTGGGAGAAAGTCGTTTTTCTCGACGAAACTTGTCTCAATGCTAATCATACTGTTCGTAAAATATGGACAGACGACACGGCTAAATCCAGGACGAAAACTCCTGAAGGAAAAGGCCAGCGCCTCATTATCTGTCATGCCGGAATGTCAAAGGTTTTGTGCCCAATTGTCTTCTGGCGTTTAAGTCAGTTAAAACGACAGCATATCACGAAGAGACGAATTTTGATCATTTCAGACAATGGTTTATGACCTAATTGTCAAATTTACATGAGCTTCACGCCATAGTAATGGACAACGCTTCGTACCATTCTGTCCAAATCAACAAAGTTCCTACTACGGCAAACAATAAAATGGGATCGCGATGTACGCTTTGACAATTTAAGTGAACATAACCTGATTATAAATGTGTGTGAAAGTTGTAGTTCTGATTCCGATAGTGACGAAGACAATTTAGAATGTACTGCTTTATCGGATTCCGACTAAAATATGTGTTTTTAAGGTTATGTGCTAATATTTATCTCTACACTTGCTTTTCTTCATAATTTCATATTACTAATATTATTATTTATTGTTTGTTTTACATGTCTCTTAAAACCTGTTAATATTCACTTATAATTGATAATAATTCTAATATTTAATTTTAGTAGGTATTTACAAAAACAATCGAAAACCCGATTATTTATACCCCAACACTGGTTTTCGCAGTAATGTGACATGGCCTTCTACGTGCGTCAGATATTATAGTATTATAGTTGCAAATTGCCGTATTTTTTCTAATTTGTAACAATATGCATACATTTTTTATTATTTTGTTTTTATTGTGATATATTTACCTAAATAACTTATTATATATAAGAAGAGAGGCTTTTGTTTATGTTGATAAAATTAGTATAGGTACCGAACGTTTTTACAACGTTATATCGGACGATATTTAGCACAGGGCAATAAATGTGTCATAGGGTTCTTCCTATATTGGATGGACTATAGTGATGTTAAAAATTTGATGTTTGATTGGTAAAATCATTAAAACCAATGGAATCAACATAATACTATACTTTGGTGGCAGTATCGGCTTTAGACCCTGCGGCGCCCTAGGGATTTTTTTTTCTGGCGCCCCATATTGCTTACATTAAAAAAAAATCGAGGCAATATTGGTTGCACTCGGCGCCCCTAGCTTATTTGACGCCCTGGGGCACCGACCCACTAAGCCACCCCTAAAACCGGCACTGTTTGGTGGCACCTTCCATTTTGCAAGAATGCTAGTTGCATTTTCATGACTCAGGTAAAACTTCGCCGTGTATTGATTAATTTTTCAACCTCCTAATGCATTTTGCTATATTACACAGTATACGAGTACATTCGGCTGTAACTTTTATTACATATCTTTACCTGAAAGAAACGGCCGGATATTTATTATTAATATAAGAAATATCATAAAAAATATACACTTTATTATAGTTCTTTGGAGTTTGTTAAATACTTCTTCTTTATGTTATGACACACAGCAATAGCAGAATGTTTTGACCGGCCAAGTTATGTGACTACACATTCAATATAGTTTACTAAGACTCTAAGTCGAAGAGCATTTAAAAGTGGCAAATATGACAATTCAATTTTCATAATTTTCAAGTGCAACTGAATGCAAATTGGTCACGTAAATATCATCAAAATTTATGATGTTCGAGCTCAACATAACTTTTAATGTATTTTTAATGCGATTGTTTGTTTTGTTAACAAAATACAGTTTATTTATAAGATTTCGAAAGGGATACATTCGTATAAAAATATGCTCATGTTTTTCATGGGCTAAAATGAAAAAAAGAGGGTGCCAATAATTGATAAAGTGGTCACTATCATCGAACAGCGAATATTAAGGGATATACTCGTATATAGTGCAATCAATGTTAAAAATACCTTTTGTGTATACACTATGTATTTCTCAATATATAATTATTTTTTCCGATAATTCTACCACCGTTGTAGGGATATTAAAATAAAATATGACATATAAAAAATAAAATACATTAGTATTATAGGTATCTTAGCTATCAGCTGAGAGCGTACTTGATCGAAATTGAAATATATTCACCGCACACAGTTTAACCCAAAAGACATTTATTCCTTATTTGACTGAAAAACTATAAAAATACATTACAAGACAATATAATATATGATGATCGCTGCATACAGTTTGATTTTCAATTGTGATATTAACATTTCTTTAAGTATTTCAGTATTTCATATATCATAAATCGATTTTTCATACTTACAAAGTAAACTTTTCCCTTTTATCTCACATGGTGCTCTGTGCTTATTTTAATTGTTATTTTATTTATAATAGTATTTTCAGTTTCTCTAGATATACAGTATGCCTTAACCCTTTACGTGAGGAATAAGATTTCATAAGAAGTCACGAAATAAGTCAATTAGTCAATGAAAAATAAAGTTAAATATTTAAGGACGATTTTTTTATGTGTTTTTGATTGGTCAGTGATGCATTTATATTCACCTTCAGAACTAAATTAAATAAATCCATTATTTTTTAAATAAAATGGCGAATTTGAAACATGTTTAGAATGACCCACAACTCAATACATATCGTAAAAAAAATTGACGAAGGAATGTCGTAATACGAAATAAAATTATATTCAATATAGTATTCGAATAAATCCGCATCTCGCACTAAAGCGACGTGTTTTTTTCAGGGCGTGGGATAAATACGCACCTCGCACTTAAGAGCAGTGCAAGTTGGTGCGGATATATCCGCACCTCGCACGTAAAGGGTTAAATTAGGTTTTGCTTTATATATATAAACGCACGACTTCTAGCTTGGTAATTTCAACTTTTTTTAATTTTAAGCCAAACCCACTTGCCTATAAAGCACGTGTCGATTTTATAATAACTGATGCATTCAAAGTAAAGTGTTTCCCGGATTATATTTAAGTTCGCATTGCAAACTGAACGCTCGCTGGATTGTTATCCGTCTGAGGAACGATCGAAGAAAATGCGGGGGTATATTTGTAATAATATCGTCGACCGCAAGTTTCGGCGTCGCGGCTGTCCTGTTGAGGCGACGCGACGCGCAGTGGCTACAAGTCGTCCGCGCAGGCAAGGTGTGCGCCGCCGGAAACGTTTACATGGGTATTTAAAAAAGTTTCAGTTCCGAGTAAAAAAAAATTTTTTCACAGTTTCGTCGTGCGTAACGCAAATCTCGTGCGTTTTGTTTTAAGAGCGATCGATGGAAGAATCGGAGCTGATGGGTGCCACCAAGGGAGGTGCGGTGGCGAAGGACGGGCCTCCGGATGGGGGCGCGCGAGCTTAGCTCGTCATGGTGGGAGCCTTCCTCTGCAATGGCATCCTCTTCGGAGTCATCAACACCTTCGGCGTCATCCACTTCCATCTGGAGAAGAAACTTAGAGAAGAGGGAGACACGGACGCTTCGAGTAAATCCGGTATGTTTGCACATTACACAATGAAGATTTACTTCCCAAAAGATGCTCAAGTTCAAAAACAATAAAAATTTAATAAACTGTATGCTTCTTGTAATAACGCAGAAAATGAAAAAAACCTCTATTAAACTTTAAAATGTTTTATACAAACAATGCATGATTTATTCAATCAAAACAACGATGTTATTGACGGTTAATGGTCTTAAGTTTCATTTCTCATTGTTAGATTTAGTATTTCAATAGTAAAAAATGTCATTTTCCACACATTCCACATTTGAAAGTAGTGATACCTACTTACGAAGAAATGTTTTAACGTAAACGTATATTTTAGCAAAACCATTCGATATGCAGGTTTGATTGAACCTAACCTAATGCGACTCGCGATTTAGATTATAAAAAAACACAATTAAATTATAAAATTATACCGATAAAATAAATACATATTTTCCTATCAATGAAACGAATGCTTCTTACATTTTCCGTCATTTAATAACATTGTTTTGGTTTCATTTAGTTTGATACATTACAGTGAAGTATTCCCAAAATAAAAGTAGCAAATTCATTCACTAAAGTTCCAAATTGATTTGAAATTTATATAAAAAAATGTAATTTTGGTTGCAATTGCATACTAGGTAAACGGATTTTCGTTTTAATATTAAATTAAGTTGTCGTTTTACCAAATAGACCGATTGTATTATATTCATATTATAATAATATCATGAGACCACAGATGTGGGTGCTTTTATATCGCGATTATTTTATTTTTGTTTCCATGCGCAGTCAGATTTAGACTCGGAAACAGTTTCATCGGCGTTCGAGTTCTTTGTTTTATCACGAAACACCGTTTTATTGTTTTCATTACGAACTTCATGCCTATCAGTCGAGCGTGAGAATTCGACATTCGAATATATCGGCCAGTTCGGATTGTCAGTTCAATAATTATATTTATCTCGTGGGTTCAATAATCATTTATTGGTATCGGTCAACGTGGTCAACAATTACCAACTCTTATCAAAAGTCACGAGAATTCATAGAATATTAATCTATCATCGAGTGACGATATAGATTTTTTTTCTACAAAAGAACATATTTTTATGCCAATATTTGAGCGTTTATAAAAGTTAACGGTCAAAATTTAAAATATTTTATAAATTTCGAATTAGAAACTAAAATGAACTCCAGAAAATCACCTAGTGTCCCAAGTTAATCAGACAGCTATATTAAATAAAATTCTCTGTTCTTCTTTAGTATACATATACGAGAAATATAAAGATAACTATTTAGGACTACATATACCGATAATTGCGCTGTCATCTTCACAGATGCATCTTTATATGATAACATATTTAAAGAATAGAAAAACAATTCCACAAAATATTTGCTTTAAAAGCTTTTGCTTGGTGCAAGCAGTAAATATATATTTTAACGTTGCTTTATATACCTTTGTTGTAAATTTATTACGAATTTTGTCTAAATTTTTATATTCAATGAAGATTAAATTCACCATTAGGGTGTATAAAAGACTAATTAAGTCTGTAATTCAAGATACAAATTCTCTTTGATTTGATCTGCCTACAACGTTGACACCGCTATACAGAGACATTTCTTAAGATAACCAACCTATAAAGCTATTTTGTTAAGACTTATTAAAGTAAGGAAGCCTCAGCTCTTGAATAAACTCAAATCTTAATAAACGTCTCTGAAAACTGGTTAAGTTGGTTATCTTAAGACATGAAAAGTCTAGTCTCTGTTTGGTAGCAGCTTCCACTCGCCGCTACTGCCAGATGTAAACTATGTTCAGTGCTTCATTTTTGTGTGTAAAGAACACTTCATCTATTGATATCGATCGACAATTATGTGAAGTGTAAAGATAAAGTGTTCGTACAATAAAAAGTTCGTAAATGATGCCGAGAGTTCATTAAGGACTTAGTTTAATAATTAATCAAATAATTAGTATTCGCATAGTTACAATGACTTGATTTTCATAAAAAGTATATATATTATTCATAGGCACAATGAATTTAAATAATGTGTTTATTATCAGACATTTACTTTATGACTAAAACAGCTGTGGTCGTGATAATGCGTCAGCGAAAAATAGTGCACCATTTCCACACAAATGATAATTGTGTCGATTCTTTCATTTAAATATCAGAATAGATTAAATAAAATAAAAATGCTTACATTACATTAGCTAGCTTGCACATTCACAGTGTAAAATATAATGAATCAAAATCGCATAGAAATATTACTGCGCGTGTTGTTTGAGATTTTGATTTTTTTGTGTGCGGTTTCTGGTGAACAAAGAGAATGGAACAATTGTCACGTTCAAATTCGTGTCAGCAAACTTACAGTGGACATCAACAAATAACGGAACTGCATATTTTTTTTGTATTTTTACACAAGTCTCGAGTCACTGGAGAGCAAGGGATCTATTTTTAAGCGGCTTCAGAAGCATGGTCAACACTCGGAATGACCGGCAATACCACACAGCACGATGCTCAAGTCGACGACACGTGTGGCGGCTTAAGTTCACGAAGAATACCAACACAAATATGAATTATTCAGTTAATTATGCACGAACTGTTATTATGAATAGTGGTAACTCGATGCAATGCATTCATAAATTAAAAACAGCAGAGTAATAACAGTATCTACCTACAATTGAAAACTTATAGCATGGTCCTTACGTCAGTCCTGAAATTTCCTTTGTAAAGATATTCAGTAATTTCATTAATGTATCAAAATAAATACAAGCCTCGCTTCTAATAACAACCAAGTTAATTTACGTAAATACATAATATAAAAATAACACTAATTATGCAATACATAAATGTTTTTTTTTTTATGTAAATCTATGACGCTCAGCCAGGGAGGCTAAACGCTGCATGCGGGAAACGTGTGTTGTATTCGTGTTTGTGTGTGGGTTGGGGATCTGTTTCTTGAAGAGATCCAGATTGTAGGAAGGAGGAAACACAGACGCTGGAAGAGCATTCCACAGTTCTTGGTCGACATATTAACCGTGTATGGATGTTCGGCAAGTGTAAGACGAGTTTGTCGGCTGTGAGTGGGTGCAGGAGGAATTAGTTCTTTAAGTTCCGAAGAGTAGATTAGACGTAAGGGTGTCATTGTTTATCAAACGAATTGTGAACTGATTAAGTTTAGAAGGTATTTTGGGGCTCCAAAGATGACTTATTCAAAAAAGAAGAAGTATTTGAAATTAACACCTTTTTTTGATTTACAAATTAATTGACTGACATCGGTTTGATGTTGATGGAGCAAGAGAACAACCGTCAATTATAAAACTATATCCATAGCAGTCTTCTTGGAGAAAGTACATGATTGGGTTTTGAAATGTTAAAACTGACGACATGTTCATCTTCTCCACCAGAGATTCTTTCTTTTGGAAGATTATATCAGTGCTGTCGTCGGCATAACAGTGAATGAGTATATTGATGTTTATTATCAAAAATATTGTTAAAAATCTAATATTGTTAACACTTTCACGTCAATTATAAAACTAGTATTTGAAGGATAAATCTACTTATTTGGTCTATTTTCATATATCACATTGGTTCTTGTATCCTTTAGCTATCAGATGATGCATAAAAAACTATTCTAAAAAAATAGAAAAATGATATATCCCGCCAACCGATGTTAACGGTCGGGGAATCTTATGACGGCATATGCCGACAACCGATGCAAAAGGGTTTCAAATCAAATAATATTTGTCGACACTTTACTGTTTAAGATGAAGAAGCTAGGGATACTGTTTATATAATTGTTTTTTTTTAAATACTTCTTAGTATATTCGTAATTAATATTATTGTTATTCATAGTCCTATGTAAGTATATCATAGAATAAATTCGAGGAGTATTTTTTCAAAATAACCTATTTTCATTCATTCTATGGCGAAAATTCAATAAAATAATGGAATTTTCTCCCGGATCATGCACTTATTTTCCTAGCACAGTTACGCACAAATTTTCATTACAAACAATAAAAATAACGAGTTTTTTTTTCAGAAATAGAAAAACCAGTTTAAAAATAATTCCTTCATATGAGTAATTGATAGGGAAAACAGAGTAGCAAGCAGTAAATATATTACGAGCAAGATAAGTCATAGAGATAAAAATTATAGCTTTTTATGATACCACCAGCGGTGTATTATTGATAATAATTATAAACGCATTAAGTGATTAGTATCAATGTGATATATTGATATTATACAGCAAGCCAGAAACTGACCTATAGGTTTATGAAGAATATACTATTTACAAACCATATATATTTGTACTAGAATTATTCATGGCAATTTGTATTACAATTTGAATACTCGTACCTACTATGTTGTGAGTAGTGCCAGGTAGATAAGTTAATTTTAACCCTTACGCGTCGGTTGTCGGCACATTCTGTCTAAGATTCCCCGACCATTGACATCGGTTGACGTGATATATCGTTTTGCTACTTTCAGTACTCATTGTTACATCTACGGTAGAAAATTGGAATTGGTCATTCCCTTTATATGTAAATAAATATCGTTAGGTTTCGTCACAGGAGCGATTTTTCTGTAAACCACATGTGTCAATGTCACCACATGTAAGGAGCTACATAAATAACGTATGTTAAATATTATAGTTTTTTATGCATCATCTGATAGCTAAATGATAAAAGAACCAATGTGATATATGAAAATAGATCATATAAGTACATTTATGCTTCAAATATTAGTTTTAAGCAAAAAAAATGGTTAGAAAAATTCACGCCGTGTTGACAGTATAATTTGTATTCCACCGAGCCGTAACGAAAGGGTTAATACTATTCAGGATTTTCCATACAGTGTCCAGCACAGAGAACTGTAATAATACATTTAATATTATATTACATTGCATATCTTAAGAATGGACACGGTTAAGTGTCGTACTGGAGGGAGCACAACTCTTCTTTGTGTTGATACATTTTTTTTTGTGCAAACACATACAGGAGAATACCAACAGATGGTGACGTGATGCTGAAATCTCATCTGTGGATACTATCACGCTTACCATGTTATATATGGCTAAGCGCTGCATGTGGAGTGTTGATTCGCCAACGTCATAGAGTACAACCCGACATTTATGCATCATTCACTTATTACAGGAATTTACTATGAACGGGTGGTGTTGTTTACGGTACGAATTTCGTCCACCGCCAATTTTGATTAATAGGCTATGACTGACATATTACGGGCGACGGATCAAATTCACTCCAAACAGCAGTATTTTATAACTTAGAAATCGATTAAAAAACTTTTTTTTAATCTTCTTCGGGAATCGAGCCCACGACTTTCGGTTTGGAAAGCAAATCCTTGAACAACTAAGCTATTAAATTATATATTGATATGATATTTTACAGCATTGAGCAATGTCACACACGGAAAGAACCTTTACAGCGTTAATTGATATATTTCTAAAATATTTGATGTTAAATACAAAATGTACCACACGTGTCGACACCGGTATATTAAAAGTTACGAAAAAAAATACGGCGAAGTTATAAAAAATCGTATTATATATTAAAAATAAAATTACATGTAAAATGCGTATTAGATTTATTTATTATGTCACACATCTAAATCATTCAGTTTTTTTTTTTTATGATAATAATATAAATTTAATGTTTATTATTAAATGATTAGTTATAGTGTGGCGGACGTTTATTTATTTCATTAAGCTATTTGTGTGGTTATCACTCATGTTGTTGTCCGTTTATGTAATCGTTTTGCATTGATAGATGGATTTTTATATAAAAAAAGCTGTCATCGCATGTAATATTTAGTGATATTTAAATTATGTAATATTTAAATTCAGCTGTAGACTTCATGGATCATTATTTTTATGAATTATAATTTAGGCCATGACTTTTGAGCATAGACAAGATGTAGAATTTACTAGTTTATTTAAAACAATTAAAAACTGTACTCAAAAATTTTGTAGAAAAGTTTGCTTACGATAACATGTTTTTTGGTTTTAAATCAATTATTTTAAAATTTACAAATTATATACAATAAATATAACATTATACTTTTAATACGTGTTTGTTGTTTCATTGAAGGTAGAAAAAAACACAATAAATTAAATTTTAAAACATGTACGTACTATATACTTCTTGACGGACATTCTTAATGGCTATTGATGTTGTCATATTTAGGATCGCGTCCTTAACCTGTTCGTATCGATACCCGATATGTGCCGTGTAAGATTTCCCTACCGTCGACATCGGTAGCCGTGATATATTGTTTTGCTACTTTCTTAGAATAGTTTTTTATGCATCATCTGATAGCTAAAGGATACAAGAACCAACGTGATACATGAAAATAGACCAGATAAGTACATTTATGCTTCAAATACTAGTTTTATAACTGACGGTAAACTTTGTATTCCACTGAGCCGTAATGAAAGGGTTGAGGATGGTAATATTTGTACTTTATTTAGTTTAAGGGACGTTATTACGATTTTCTTGATCACAAAATCGTCAACCCTGAAGAAAACCTCTGCAATGGCGGTCGAAATATTGGTGCAAAAAAATTTGCTACACACGGCTAAACTCAAATGCTACAATACCAATATTGTGGTTTTTCGGAAGCGCAAAACAGTTGGTAATGATTTATTAGTGACACAAAAAAATTATCTTAAAATAGATTGCTTTAAAATATTTTTTCAAACCCGCATTTTTTCCAAATACATAATTGGCTTAAATTTATTTTGTGTGATATGCCTTTGAAAAATCTTTAGAAACAGTCTCGGGCGTCTAATACTCTAGTTACAGTACTTTTTTTTTCATTATTTCAATTTTTCGATTTCAATTTTATTTATTTAATACTTTCAGAAACATTACAAATAAAAATATATTTATTACGATCCTGAAATAAGATATAAAACAAACAATTTATCAATATAGGTATTATATATAATTTATATAAATGTATATAAATAAATTCGTGGAGCTCATGTCGAAACTGGGCTTCTCTCAAGTGGAATATATCAATATTCGAGGCGATATGGTTGAACAGTCTGATCACTCTCCCAAGAGGCATAGTCTCTTCCAGGTTAGTATTACCTCTAGGAAGAACAAACAATCTGTGCCACCTTATCCTTAAATAATTGTCAGGGACGACAAACAAACCGATTTCTAACAAAATATCACGATTTCTGAACACGCCGCGCACTAAGCGAAATAAATTTATACTTAAGCATTATATTTGTGTCCTCCATAGAAAGATATTAAACTCTTTAATAAGTAGTCCGCTTTATATATCTACTACACATTATTATTTGTTAGTTAGCGATCTTTTTCTGGCGGCAATGATCTTTTATGTGATTGGGTGCGACATTAGTTATGATTGGTCACAGATCGTGTGTCACAATGTCAAGAAAAATGTCTGCTCTACACGAGTGAAAAAATGTTCTCCGCCGTAACTATAAGCCTTGATATCCTCCTCTAAAAGTTAGATATCGAAGACTGGGTGAAGGATGCAGGATCAGGTTCACAATACAAACACTCGTTTCTGTTTCACATATTACGCGTTATTTCTCACAAAAGTCGCCCGTCGTAGCGAACGCCCAAGGCGCGCGCACTATGACGGCCGCTCGTTAAACTTCAACTGACAGCTCACGGCCCGCTCTGACATCTCGGTGGTGCCAACTGTCGCTGCCGGAAAAAAAAGCGAATTCAAAACGGCAATAGTACCAACAAGAAATGGGCCAACTGTCATAACAAATATTTTGGCATATGCAAACACCGTTTAACATTCTACAATTAATATTAGATGTGCATATCAGGCGAGCGAACAAAAATAAAAGACAAAATATCGTTTTTCGAGGCTTTACGGCGTCAGCCCAAAGGAACTATTTCAAGCCGATATCAGCCTAAAAAGCTAAGAGAAAAAAATTCAGGCATCCTGAGGAACTCCTTCAATTGTACCATAATGCGTCGCTTTTCCATCGAGTTTGCTCCTTCGTTGTATTTCCAAAGCATCTATTCTTGACCGGTCACGGAAATCTTTCACGGCACTAAGATGATAATGGCTACGGGTATTCAATGTTTTCGTAAAGAAGCGTTCCGCCGTGCTTGCGATAACGGCCGTAAAAATGAATTTAATAACGATAAGTCTCGCCGTTTTAAAATGTTATATCGCATGTCAGCTGATAACGCAAACCAGTAAAAATGCTTCCTATCGTTTTCCAGCAGTGTTTACTCTCATGACCACAATAATGAAGAACATGTGCACTCGAAGCTAAATTATGACAGCTGTAAAAAGGTTTATCAATTATGGCTGCATGTCCCTAAAAGAGCAATTATTATCATCGATACGCTGTCATATTTTAGTACTCTTTTATATTAATAAGGGTTTACAATAATCATAATAAAAAAAACGTTTAAGATCAGAAAAAATTCCCAAGAAAGCGTAATAGAATTATTTGAATTTCTATAACGTTTTTACCCTTTCATTACGGCTCGGTGGAATACAAATTAAACTATCAATTATAAAACTAGTATTTGAACCATAAATGTACTTATTGGCCTATTTTCATATATCACATTGGTTCTTGTATCCTTTAGCTATCAGATGATGCATAAAAAACAACTCTTAAGAAAGTAGCAAAACGATATATCACGGCTACTGATATCAACGGTAGGGGAATCTTACACGGCATATATCGGGTACCGATGCGAACAGGTTAATAAACTTTGAAAAAATATCAGTCAACCTTTTCGCATATCTATTTGGGCATATGAAGTAGTAAGTAGGAAGGAATTACAAAAACTTAAAAATATTACGCATTGTTGAATTAATATGAAATTTAAAAAAAAAAACAATGTGTTTAAATAAATGTTACAAAAATGATATTCCTGCATTTTAGGTAAAAATACTGTCTGCGTAACACATTTCTTCCTTATTTGCGTTATTGGGAGCCTAAGTATTAGACGCAAACAAGCTTGCATTTTTATTAACATACGTTAAATATTATTAAAAATACATATATGTAACCCACTCCACACGTAATGCTCACAACATATTAAATAAGTAAGTTTACCTGTATTTCAACTAATCATATTTCTAGATGCAATGTGAAACGAATGCTTTGAATAGTGATTCAAAATACGACTTTAGGCGTTAAACGATCTAGCTCTGTCATTGTATTTGTATTCGGTGTCGGATTTGATTACAAGCAACGTTTTTTTTTTTTTTAATATAATTGCAGTTGTAAATCCTTACTACTATTACTTACTTAGTCTAATCGGACATCGAACCGAAGCCCTAGAAACTAATCCCGTGCGTGGAACGTGTACGTCGGCTATTATAAGGTGTGTATCGCACCTGAAGTATACCTTTTGAATTCGGTCAATGTCCTAAATTCAAACTAAACGAAACAATATATACTATAATTAATCTTTTTAAATACTACCTACCTTCTTTCGTTAACATTTTTAGGACAACTAACTAAGCCAATTTTCTTACGTTTTTCCTAATAATTTAACGAGTCTTTAAATACGTATACCTACTTTTTTACCGGTATCTTAAGCATTCATTATTTTGCGTCACAAAAAATAATACGCAGAATGTAATTTAATGCGATTCCACATGGCATAAACAATATCAGTTTTAAATTACAAGATAATACGTAGCAACAACATTAGAGAAAGATAAATTTAAAACTACAAAGCTGATCAATGATGATACAGAACAACCATAGAATTGATTCTTCTTTGACACGTTTTTTCTTAAATTTTACATTATTTAAACAATGTGTTTTATTTATCCTATTTGTAATTCTTAATTTCTTCCTCATATGCACCAATAGATTTACGAAAAGGTTCACTGATATTTTGTTTACGATTATTAAAAATCTTTTAAGTATACATTAATAAACAATAATCAATTAAATATTAAAATATCCTGCGTTGTTTGTATATAATATCTGCATTGAAACCTATCCAAATTTTAGTATATTTTTTAAAATGGTTGTGCACGTCATTCGGTGGAACATATCTTTCGTGGAACGTTTCTTTTACCATTAACTTAACTTTGAAATTTTATGCCCTACTAATGGATAAAATATTCACACACTTGTTTCATTAATATTTCTTCAATACATAAGTAAATTTAAAAAATATTGTTGGTATCTGGAATGATATCAGGTATAAAATATTTTGAAGGCTTTTATAACTATCTATACTCGTTCCAAAAATCAACATTTTTGCCACGCGAAGATAAAAAATGTGTTTGAAGAATTTATTCCTTTTTTAGGCGCAAGAAAATTTGCTACATTCATCCATCGACTTCTATAGATTGCCAAAATTCAGTTTGTTTCTCTTAAATTATTTAGACCAAATTTATGTTTTCGATTTAAAAATGCATATAATACATAAAAATTAACGCTATGCATATGGATTTCAAAAACAAGTCTTATACTCGGGATGTTCCATTCTTAACTATAAAAAAGGGAAGTCTGACAACATTGATTCGCATACAAAATTTACATCGTTTTTACTACAAATCTGAAAACTGCATAGTTATTTGGTGAGGATTTTGATCAATCAATAATTATCGCAAGTTGGATAAATTAATGTAAATATGTTTATCAAAAGCGTCATAAGTCGCATAATCCTTGATTAATGAGTTGTGAGCCCCGTGATAAGTAATATTTTTACTGACATTTAGCGTGGCCCGGCATATCGGTGAAATATTCACACCGAAACGATGGGTCAAATCAAATTGTTTTTAATATAATATACTAATTAGAGTGTGTCTATCACAAGCTCACAAGTCATTGACATTGTATCAAATAAAAATGTCCGCTTTTGATGAGTGTGTTGAATAGGTATTTTTTTTTAATAAATCATCATTACATAAGCAATTAATATATATATATATATATATATATATAATGGTGTCGGAAACATCAACGTCAGATCCTGTTTTCCCTAGAAGTAGGCGACATCGATGGCATTACTCCCGGCCATCATCAGGTCTTCCTGGGTGCAGCTACTCGGACACGGCGCACACTCTAGAAGGCAGGACAGGGTCTGCTCCACGCCGCAGTCGCATTCAGTCGTCCCGCTGTAAACTGCCAGGCTTTCATTTGTATTCTCGTCTTGCATATTCGATCTGAAGTCTGTTAATGGACCTCCATATATTCCACCCCTGGTCGTGTCCAGGGGCTAAGTCCTCTTTCGGGCAATTCAAGTCTTTGCCTCAGTGCTTCTCCACATGTTCAGCCGCAGGATGGCCTCAGGTATCACTAGTTTCATTGTCGACTGTAGAAAACTTTTTGTTGATCATCTTTTGATATCCAAAAATAGGGAAGAGTATGTCGTGGTTTGCTTTGGAGAGCTCCTTCTTGGTGGTGAAATTCATATAAACTTAGATCATTTTGAATCGCTTAAATATTTGCGTAGGCGGAGAGATTTAATCATTTTCATAGTAATCAAAATAAATTATAATTGTTACTAGCTTTTGGTTATTCAAAACTACAAAAAGAAGTGTGAATACTTTGTTCGTTTATATTAAATCAACGATAAATAATAAGACATGAAAAGTAAAGTCTCTTGGACCTGCGCGTCGCCGTACACAGCGCTACGAGAAATTTGCAACACTGTCGTATTTCTTGGTCTTTCCCCCACCTGTTCCATCGCACGATGCAACATATAAAGTAAGTAAAATCACGGAAAATACATTGTAAATTTAATAATATCTACGTCATAAATATTAATATTCTAGTTATGTACTTACTGCGTAATTTGATATATATTTTATTTTTCTCATAATTTCGTCTATGTCGAATCAACAATAATAGGACAAATACATTTATGTTATATCATTTATATCACTTTTACTTACTGATAAGGGTTAAGCCTTCAATTCCATAACAGTATATTACACGCTCAATTGCAATTATTATATGTGCTGAGATCCTCAAACCATCACGTTGGCTATAGAAAATTTATCATTTTTACTTTTTTTTTTTTTATGTAAACACATACAGGAGAATACCGACAGATGGTGATAGTAATTTTTTGAAGTCTCATCTGTGGAATTCTATGACGCTTACCATGGCCTATATGGCTAAACGCTGCACGTGGAGTGTTGATCCGCCAACGTCAGAGACTACAGCCCGAGATTCACGCATCATCCTTTATTATTACAGGAATCTACTATGAATGGGTGGTCTTCACGGGACGACTTTCGTCTACCACCAATTTTAATTGATAGGGTATGACTGACATTTTACGGGTGATGGATCAAATTCACACCAACCGGGGTATTTTAGAGCTCAGAAATCGATTAAAAATCCATTTTTTTTTTAATCTCCGTCGGGGATCGAACCCACGACCTTTGGCTTGCAAAGCAAACGCTTTACCATTGAGCTATGACCGCCGGCTAACTAAAAATAAAGTTTACTTGTATTTCAAGCTTAACTTTTGACTTGATTTTATTATTTTTTTGATCAAATATTCCTGATCGAATACAATTATTTAAATTGTGTAAATAAATCAAGTTTTAGTGTTAATTCGATTGTTTTATTTACGACACGTTTTGGCTTCTCTGAGAAGTAGTTATCAAGGGATTATCAACCTGATAGATTCTCAAAGAAACCAAATCATGACATCTATACAAGTTAAAATTAATGTATGTTTGTATGTTTGTAAATTACTTATGGATGCCTTTACTGCTTATCCAATCACGATTGACATTTTGTATAAATGTTGATAGTCTATCCGGGAAGCTTTCTGTATCATTTAAACTTTTGTACAACTTCATGTACCTCTATTTACCGGCGGGTATAGCTCAGTTGGCAAATCGTTTGTTTTGCAAGCCAAAGGTCGTGGGTTCGATCCCCGACGGAGATTTAAAAAAATGGATTTTTAATCGATTGTTGAGCTCTAAAATACCCCCGGTTGGTGTGAATTTGATCCATCGCCCGTAAAAGGCCAGTCAAAGCCTATTAATTAAAATTGACAGTAGACGATAGTCGTCCCGTGAAGACCACCCATTCATATTTAATTCCTGTAATAATAAAGATGATGCGTGAATCTCGGGCTGTAGTCTATAACGTTGACGAATCAATACTCCACATGCAGCGCTTAGCCATATGCACCATGGCTAGCGTCATACAATTCCACAGATGATACTTCAGAATTGCTATCACCACCTGTTGGTGTTTAAATAAAAATATAAATAAATTTAAGATGAAAAAAATCCACGATCAACGCAGGGTACAATCCGCTAGATTCAAATCAAACTGTAATTGAATAAAAATACTTTTTTAATTTACATCATTGAACTTGTTAAGTAATTGATGACAAGCTCAAAAATATGTGGTATAAATTAAGAATTGATTTAGCTTATACGCACCGCAAGCATTATCAAATTTGTAATGCATTTTTAGGCAAGAACGAAAATAAGGTCCACAGAAACAGTTTGGGCGGCAATATAATCGTGTCGGAAACAACAGGGTCAGATCCTGTCTGCCCAGAAGTAGGCGACGTCGATGACGTTACTTTCGTTACATCATCAGGTC
The DNA here is from genome assembly GCA_022606575.1 of Glossosoma conforme. NCBI lineage: Eukaryota > Metazoa > Arthropoda > Insecta > Trichoptera > Glossosomatidae > Glossosoma > Glossosoma conforme. The sequence continues at coordinate 195,653 of JAGTXR010000101.1, read as the reverse complement.
TTCCTGGGTGCAGCTACTCGGACAAAGCGCACACTCCAGAAGATGTTACAGGGTGTGTTTCGCGCCGCAGTCACATTCAGTCGGTCCGCTGTAGAACTGCCAGGCTTTCATTTGTGTTTGGGCGGCTCAAAAGGGTAAACGTGTAATATATTACTCATAAACACTATCGTATTATCTCGTATTCATTGCAAAAAAATGTTAATAGTTTTTAAAGAAGTTGACGGAGAAGAGGCATATCAGGCTTAGCTGTTTGAGAAGCGTTATTTGAATGACAGACGGGACCCCCTGAGAGGTCCAACGGTCGCATGATGTAATATCTGATGTTGTTACGCGAGTACGGAAATGTGAAAATTCAAACCATTCCAATACTTCAACCGTTAAATATCTGTCATTCAGGATATCTCTAGTCGTCCTAAAACACTACATAACGTGTACGAACGAATTTTGGGTTATTAAGCTTTACTGAGTCACTGCTAATTACCTGAAAATTATGAAAAAAAATTCAAAACAGTGATCCAAACATGACAGAAAGACGTTTTAAATTACAAAAATGAGAGAACACAATAAAATATTTAATTACTTTCTTGAAATGTTTTATCGACAGTACGATTTACTTTACATATGATTGATGCGTCCATTTTTAAATAATTTATTATACTTAACACCTTGGCGCTTTTTTTACTTTTACTTTAAATTTTTTTCTTCACATTCTGTTTCATATTCGGAATATATGATGACCACAAATTGCCGCCACTCAATTATGTCAGTTGCCAGTATCCATTCCTCATCTTAAGACATCTCGGCACCCGGAGGTCCACCTGGGAACATATATATAGGGTCCGCCATCTAACGTTTTTTTTTTCAACTAGTGCTTATTTCGAGAATGGTAACACTTAGCTCATGTCTGATTTGACAGATAATTAGTTTTATCCTTCCGCTAAACGAATATGGTTGTGTTTACGCTTGAACAACGCTGGAAAATATTGCGACATTACTTTGAAAATCAGGACATTTTTCTTCGATCTTTCTTTGATCGTTATCGGACCATTTTTGTTCACAAAAATTAAAGAAGAGGATATTGGCAACATTTGGTTTCAACAGGACGGCGCTACGTGCCACACAGCCGAAGCTACACTCGATGTTTTTCGCCTCATTTTCAAAAAAAAAAAGTTATTTGGCGGACCCGTTAGTATAGTTCCCGGCGACCACTAGGACAGAAGTCCGATGACTTGAAGGACTGTAGTTTCCGAGGCATATTTTTGGTTGTTTTCTTAATCGGATATTTTTGAGTAGATCGGATGATTAACCCTACTTTTCCTTATATTTATGCATCTTAACTCTTACCCTGCCATTTACGCGCATAGACGTACAAGCAATCCGTGCCTTAACTGCCGCCATTTACGTGCATAGACGTAAATCGCCAGTATGAATGTTTCGAATACTGAAATAGACTGAATAGTTGACAGAGTATATTTCTTTGGCAGGAAAAAGGTTAAGCATCTATTAAGATAACTGTTAGATGGAGTATATGATAAAATTTAATATATGAATTAAGGCTTGCAAAATGCTTTTTATAATAGACTAGCGGTCAGTGCCAAAGCTATAAGTTTGTTTAATTAATTAATTAGAAAAAGTAATCGCAAATAAAGTACGAGGTCAGCATATTTGTGCATGCGAATAAAATAAAAAGTTGACCGCAAGCAAATGTCTGACGTCTCTGAAAGCTCTAACGTATCGCTTGAGAATACATACATCGAAGTCGTAATAAATGAATAAAATGTATTCGTTTATTTATAAGATCGCTGCACGCCATTAAACGATCCGATTGGATAGGATCGTTGCACCCGTTTATTTCAACAGCTATCGCGGAACACACCAATCATGCACAATATTGGAGAGCTGGCGCCAAGGGAATATTGTAATATCAGTGACGGATTAGTCTATAAGTAAAAGAGTCGCGCGCCTTGGTGCCTCCGAATCTTTAGAGGCCCCAAAAATATCGTATACAACCAACAAATTTATTTTTCATACTGATACATTATTAAAACGTACGAGTTTAATCATATGTTATGTCATATCCCTTACCAATTTGGAGCATCTATTTATAATGGTAGTTTTTCATACTGTATGTTATGTTGAAAAAATATTTATTTTAATTTTAATATTGGACGGGGTATTGTCAAACACCCATCCTACAGCCCGGACTTAGCCCCAAGTGACTACCATCTCTTCCCTGACATGAAGAAACACTTGCGTGGAACGCATTTCGGCGATATCGAAGAGCTGGAAGAAGCGGTTCTCAGGTATCTACGTGGTTTGGCGACAGATTTTTTTGATTCGGGCATTCAAAAGCTCATACCGCATGCAAAAAAGCATTGACCTCAGTGGCAACTATGTAGAAAAATGTGTAAAATTCTGAACGTTCCAAAAATGTACACATTTATATGATAGACCTCTGGGTGCAGAAATGTTTTTTGATAAGACGTACACAATGACAGCTGATAGAACTGTGTGCTGATATTTTGTAATTACAATGTAATATCAATCCTCTTATAAATATTTATAGGTGGGTTGTCTGTACATGGGCTTCCTATGTCCTCAATCCGCCACTGGTACTCTCCCACTTGATAGACTGATTGTATTGACTCGTACATTAAGTACATAACAATTAAACGTCTGATCTAACAATGTCGCCGACTAGCTAACTTACATTCAGTCACAGTGTATTATTATTGTATTAAAAAGAGCAATAAAACTAACTGATACTTTTTACCGTGCGTTAGAGAACAGCGTAGCTCAATCTTACATTACATTTAGAAATTTTATATGTAAAACTTTTCATTTCTGAAAATAAAATGAACAGCATTCCAGTAGTACCGGCTTTAAGCTCTGCGGCGCCCTAGAGTATTTTTTTCTGGTGACCCATATTGTTTATATTTTAAAATGTCTAATCCAGTTCAGTTGCCTTCGGCGCCCCTAGCTTATTCGACGCCCTGGGGCACCGACCCACTTCGCCACCCACTAAAACCGGCACTGCAGCATCCTATAAGTAATGTAGTTTCGTATAAACTATTTACGGAAAGAGTTAAATTGCAACGTCTATGACAGTTGGTTGTTTGTTGTTGCCCTGTTACTCTTTACAAATTTGGTAAACAAAAATATTAAATGAGTAGAAATCGAACGCAAATTTGGCTAGAAAATATTTGGTAAGCTAAAAAAACAGAGGTCTCTTTTTGATTTCGGAGATTGATGAAAAAAATACCTTTTTACTTACGAGAATGCATTGTGCTATCTTCTTCGTAGTATCAATTCGGTGGATTGGTTTGCAGCAACAAAATCTTGCATCTCGATCTCCACTTCTCGATTCTCTGCAACCCTCTTTAGCTCAGCATAAGAGCTACATCCCATGTCCTCGAACACTTGCTCCAAATACTTACTTCTAGGACGCCTTCTGCAGTTACCCTCAACCATCCCTTCCACAATGTCGCGAAGAAGGCCATCGAGGCGCATGATGATTGCGCTATATGGAGCGTCTATTTTAGCCGACTGAAAATTTGGTTAGCAAAAACAAACGCCCACTTTTCTTCCATATCTTTGATGAGCAAACGCCCCTACTTTGCTTTGAATTTTTTTGTGATCAAAAAACAAACGTTTTAATACTCATTTTTTAGCAAACAAGAACGAAAAACAACGCCATTCACTCTAAAAAAATTGCCGTCTGGGGTAAAGTCCCTGGCTGTTGGAAACGTCTGATTTAAGTGCAAGACGGTAGGTCAATTAATTTCAACAATTAATTTGACTAATTATTTTTAATAATTAATTTAATAATATCGGTCACGTTTTTATCCGCATTAATTAGTGAATTCATGTGTCATTGCCTCCGCATTTAGAAAGGCTGACCGATTGATAACACATTAAAAATGAGAATTTTAACTACTTACTCAAATAAATATTAGTCAACGGTAGACATCACGAGTGGCCGACAATGTCAGAGGTTAAAGAGTTGTTTTATAACAATGTTCTTTCGATTACTAGCACAATAACACAGATTGGAGCAAATTAATCATACATGCTTAGTTAGACACCAATTAAAACATTGTTTGTGTTTTTACTATAATAAATACAGGGAAAGAGTAAAATATTAATAATTGATGACCTCTGAAAAGTACTTCATTACTCATGTTTTTACCATACTCCTAGACGTAATTTATCTTCATGTAAATCCTTATTTTTACACTGCATCTTTCACTTGATAATAAAAATAAATTAAAGCTTTTATTCCAGCAGGATTGGGTGGGTTATGTAATACCCAATCTTCCATATTTTTAGATATATTTATATATGTATCTAAAAATACACAATATAAACATAATAATTCATGGTGGTCGCTACGTCATCTCCATCCAGCGATGGCTCAGGGAGGAGTTGAGCCATTCAGAAGCAGCCAGAATGATGGTGTTGTTTGACTTCCTTATCCTGCTCCAGAAGCCGGCAACACGGTGACGCAATAATGCTGGGAATTAATGTACTCTGCCCTCCGCAAACATGTCAGATGCGCTACAAAATCTAGGGAGTTGCATAAGTTGGCGATATGAATTATTATACGCAACTTTGAGCTTATCCCACTCTCGTTTAGGATAGCTAGACCAGAGTTCTGAGGTATATAATGCCATACAGTGTTCTTTGATAGCACTTTCCTGACAGCATTACTAAAATGGTAGAACCTCCGAGAATGCATACCGCTCCGAACGTTTATTGCTCTTCTTTGCCGCTATATAATAGATAAGCACCTCACGTAAATAGTAATATTATAAAAATGCGTTGCTTTGCATATCGAATAACGAGGCGTTTTTGTATGAAGGAAGAAACATAGATACACTTGATGCGTGCTTTATTTATACCTTTATGCTGATCGCATTCAGGTATAATTAATACTTATAAAGCTTGTCGCTGTTTCGGATTACAAGTAATATTCTGCCGCGAATTGCCGTCGCTAAGCAAGGTTCCACTGTAATAATGTCTCCCTCTATAATTGTTCATCTCGGTTTTCTTCGACGGAGGTCCTCCACTGATTACTTCAATTGGTCGCAATTGATTTTAAATTACAATCGACATGTCGGCGAAGTGCCGATTCCAATTAGTAATCATTGATATCAATTAGGCATTAGTTCATCGTTCTTAAATTTCAAACGATCATTAATTAATTATGATTGTTTATTATATATATATTTTTTTATGTAAAAACATACAGGAGAATACCGACAGATGGTGGAATTATATAACGCTTATCATGGTGTATATGGCTAAACGCTGCATGTGGATTGTTGATCCGCCAACGTCATAGACTACAGCCCGAGATTCACGCATCATCCTTTATTTTTATAGGAATTTACTGTGAATGGGTGGTCTTTACGGGACGACTTTCGTCTACCACCAATTTTAATTAAAAGGCTATGACTGGCATTTTACGGGTGATGGATCAAATTCACACCAACCGGGGGTATTTTAGAGCTCAGAAATCGATTAAAACTCCTTATTTTTTTTAATCGCCGTCGGTGATCGAACCCACGACATTTGGCTTGCAAAGCAAACGCTTTGACCATTGAGCTATGACCGCCGGCAGATGTTTATAAATGTTTGTAATACCTGTCGCATAAACTCATTCTGCCAAACACATTTAACTCGTCGTCTTACCAATCCTTGGACGCAAATTTTCTTCTAGAATGTAAATATATATTATATTGTTGATAGATGATAAGTAAAAAGAAATGGGGGGCTCTAGAAAAAAACTGTTTTGTGCAATCTTTAGTTTATTTATTTATTAACGGAATTGAGTTCCAAGTAGTACATATATTACACAAAATAATATAGATATGTTACAAATATAAGATAAAATAAGAGGCAATATAATACAGAATAGAGAAAGACAATGGATATATTTATCATGTATATTGACATTTAATTAATTTAATTTCACACCCAGAATCGAAGTACCAAGGTACAAAAAAAATACAAATAGAAGATAATAATAAAATATAAGTAACATAAACTAAGAAGATGACACGTGTCAGAGATCACATAGATCAAGGAAGACAATACCATCGACAAAAGAGGAAAAGGATGTGAGGAAAGGATTGAGGTGTGCTAGTAGGCCATAGTTGTTCGCATGTGTTCCTTTCTCTACTGCCCTCGTAACCATTAGTTCCATAGTAAGTTGTGTTGACGCTTGCAGCTCTGGTGGGCTCGCTGGCCGTGGGCGCCATGTTCATGCTGTCTCCAGTGGCCGGAGTGCTGACGGATGCCGTGGGGCTGCGGCGCACCGCGCTGCTGGGCGGCGCCCTGGCCTCCTCGGGCATGCTGCTGTCCTCCTTCTGCAGCCACCGCGTGGAGGCGCTCTACTTCACCTACGGCCTCATGTTCGGCCTCGGAGCAGCGCTCACCTACACCCCTTCCCTGGCTATTTTAGGCCACTACTTCAGCAAATACCTCGGCATCGTCAACGGCGTAGTCACCGCGGGAAGCTCCGTGTTCACCGTCATCATGCCGATCGTTCTGGAATACGTCCTCGACCGAGCGGGGCTACCAGGTGCGCTGCGTCTCCTCGCCCTTCTTTCGGCTTGCGTGATGCTGTGCGCGTTACTGTTCGAACCGACTAAAACCTCAACGCTTCCCGCTCGCAACGCCGTTTGCAACACCGCCCGCCCTTCCTTTTGGAGATCGCTTGTAAAAGTAGAAAACTGGAAACGAAAAAAATACGTCATCTGGGCGCTTGCGGTCCCGTCAGCACTTTTCGGATATTTCGTTCCGTATGTTCACATGGCGACGTTCGTCGAGAAGACGTTCGGAACGAAGAGTAACCTGCCGGTGATGTGCATCGGGATCACTTCAGGGTTGGGGCGGCTGCTGTTCGGATACGTGGCAGATTTACCACGCGTGAACCGGATTTTGTTGCAGCAGATCGCGTTTTACAGCATCGGCGTGCTGTCCATGTGCCTGCCCTTCGCACATCGTTATGGATTGCTGCTCGCGATAGCGCTCGGGATGGGGTTGTTCGATGGGTGCTTCATCACGCTGCTCGGGCCGATCGCTTTTGACTTATGTGGACCGAGCGGGGGCACTCAGGGCATCGGGTTTCTCTTGGGGCTGTGCTCTGTGCCGCTCACGCTGGGCCCGCCGCTGGCCGGGCTGCTGTACGACCACACGCACTCCTACACGATGCCCTTCCTGCTGGCCGGCGTGCCTCCGCTGGTGGGCGCCACGGTCATGTTCCTCATCGCGTTCGCCAAGGACCCGCCGAGTGAGGAGCCCGACACCAAGGAAGACAACAAGCCGCTGGCAGTCAACGGAAACGGCTGGAAGCACGGTAAGCCATTCTCCTAACTTAATCGATACACTTAATTAAAAAATAAGAGTGAAAAAAAACTCTTCTAATATTATTACTTAAAATATACATATACTAAACATAAAATTCTTTTTTCAACGCGTCAATCCAAGCACAAAAATAACGGCAGAAGCGGGATGCGAACCGCGGACTTTGGAAACCAACAATGCCCAGGTATTCATACCGCTCGGCGAATCGCGCCATTGCTATGCCTAGACCGACCCGCGATGAAACTAGTATTTATATCATTGTTATTATCGTACAACAGATGTCGCCATAGTATATATTCAAAGTATGTATATTTTTATTATTATTCTATCAGTATTCATTTATTCACAAGCTTAATATTAGTGTTCGCATAAAGATCTATTTTTATACGATTGCCTTAGATTATATGACATTTGCATACCCTTATGCAGTTTATACTCTTGTTTTTTTCTATTTAAGTTTTTTTTATTATCGATGTATAATTTATAGCTAGGTATTTTTATTTAGTCACGAACAATGAGGTTCTCAGGATAATTTAGGAAGATAGGCACCTAATAAGAACCATCTCAGAGAAGCGAGCCCGATGGATCGGTCACATCATGCGCCACGATGGTCTTCTTCACGACATTGTGGAGGGGATGGTTGAGGGTAGAAACTGTAGAGGGCGCCCTAGACGGGAATATTTGCAACAAGTGCAACCCTCTTATGCTGAGCTGAAGAGGGTTGCGGAGGACCGAGAGGAATAGATATCGAGATGAAAGATTCTGTAGCTGCAAACCAATCCACCGGATTGATACTACGAAGAAGATTTTTATTTAATTCCATGTGTATTTTTGTGACTTTGTGTTTCCTGTTATAATTTGTGTTAAAATAATATATAAATATTTTCAGATGTGACGTTGAACCATTCCGAAAAGACTAATGGTCACTGTGACCCGGCGGAAGGTGTTCCTCTAGCGGCATTGGCGACCCGCACTAGCTCAGGTACCGACTCTTGGCCCTCGGCCTGCTTGCGGCCGTGGCCCCTGCGCCGCAGCTCGCTGCCCCGCTTTACGGCGCCTCCCTTAACACCCGTCTGTCGGTCTAAAGCCCTAGACGGAGAAAACTCGAGGTTGCTCGAGAGCCGATACTATCAATATTCCGTCCTTTGATACTACTTATTTTACTTCTTTCATCCTTTCCTTTTGACATATCCGCTTCCTAGTCAGACCGTATGGTCAGCGCAGTACCGGCTTTAGACCCTGCGGCGCCGTAAGGCATTTTTTTTCTGGCGCCCCAAATTGTATATATTTTTAAAAATCTAAGCAAGATTGGTTGCACTCGGCGCCCCTAGCTTATTCGACGCCCTGGGGCACCGACCCACTTCGCCACCCCCTAAAACCGGCACTGGGTCAGCGCAACACATTACCGAAGTCCTTTATCAAATGCCTCATTGTTTGCTTTACATTCTTAACCATTTGCGGTCATTAAAAATATTCCACCTAATGTGCTATATAATATAAATTTGGCATTGTCCAAAATTAATTCTTATTGAAAGTAATTAAATATACACATACTATACATCAAATTCTTTATACGCATCAGTTCATTCAGAAAAAATATCCATGAGCCTTGGAACCAACCATTGCTCAAGTTCATTACCCTAGACCACTCGACCATCCCTGCCCGAACTGTTGCGCGGAATAATTTGTATTTATTATATTATTTTGATGTATGGTATGTGTATATTTAATTACTTCTAATATTGTTATATAGTCAATGATCTATAAAAGTAGATTAGAATATTGAAAAATTAAAATAACATTCTAATAAATATTTAAAAATCCATATAATTCTTATTGTATTTTGAGATTTGGGCTTTTAGTTATCATTACTAACAATGGCGAGTTAACCTTACGTATGACCGTAAGGGTCAAGTACTATGAATTATTGGTACTCTATCATATCTAGGCCCAGAGGCTTGATGAATGCCACATATTTAATATGTTTTTTGTCTATTTCTTCATTGTTATTAAGTAATTATCTCACTGTGACTTAAAGATATCTTTAAGATATTCGTTTTAGTATTTTCTCCTGTTAGAAGTGCACATTTTCTTCCTTCTTTCTCTCTTTGTCCTTGAAGAATATAGAAATATGTTTGGCTTTATAGTTATCCTGTAATATAATAAATCCCTGCTATAAACCGCACGCAACATAAATTCCATGCACCTCATTTTTTAATAAAGATTTTTCTGCTCCAAATTACTGTGCTTTTCAAAAAACTTATACAGATTATCTTTGTTTTCATCTTTCAATACTGGATATAGCGATTATAAGTCACAATTCATAAGCATTTCAATTCAATAAACTGATTGTAAATCAAGTGTTGCCAGTTTATTATTTTTAATAATGAAACATTTTTTTATATTGAAACAGATTTTCTGATCTTCCATAATATCTTTTGACCTTTTTAATTCATCATTTCTTTTATTCAAAATGGAGACTGTCATTGAAAGCTTGATTGTATTTGTATGCCAAGAGCACAAAAGCACATGTCCTAAATCGCTTGAGGGGAAAACCCCTTTATCCGCACATACATTTTAATATGTACATAGTTTCTTTTAAGTGTTGTTTGTATATGTGATGCTTTTTTTCTCTATAAGGAGTTTGCTTCTGTGATATAATATAAACTGCTATAATAATCTCAATACCTACCTACTCAATGTACATACCATAAACACACAAAATTTAATATAGTGATAAGCAATTAATTTAAGTTTTATTTGTGTATTTCTTTGTATATTCGCTTCTCTATTTGTTTCAAAACTAGTCATAAAAAACTCTCACATTTAGAAAAAATCTCTTGATGACGTTAAATTTGAGAAGTAAACATTATAATATTTAAGAAGCTTCAGAAGAGTCTGAAATGAATTGTACCGTGGTATGTATTTCATTGTGAATAGTTTTATTATTTCAGTTTTAATCCAAGAATAGAAGTAGTTAATGTTTTTTAAATTAATTTAGATTAAAATATTGTTTTCAATTTAATTTTGTTGTGTTTCATCTTCTGCCAGCTGTTAACCCTGGTTCTCAAATTCGCCTTTAACCCTTTCATTACGGTTCGGTTTGAATACAAATTAATACTGTCAAATATAAAACTAGTATTTGAAGCATAAATGTACTTATATGGTCTATTTTCATATATCACATTGGTTCTTGTATCTTTTAGCTATCAGATGATGCATAAAAAACTATTCTAACGGTTGACGTGATATATATATTTATATATATTTTTGCTACTTTCAGTACTCATTGTGACATCTACGGTACGAAATTGGAAGTGTAGTCATTCCCTTTATCAACCTACTTGTATTCTTTACAGGAATCTGTAAAGCATTCAATAAATATCGTTGGATTTCGTCACAGGAGCGATTTTTCTGTAAACTACATGTGTTAATGCCACTACATGTATGGAGTTACATAATGAACGTTTGTTAAATATAAAAAAAAAAGAAAAAGATATGAAAATAGGTCATATAAGTACATTTATGCTTCGAATACTAGTTTTAAGCAAAAAAATATGGTTTGAAAATTTCACGCCGTATTGACAGTATAATTTGTATTCCACCGAGCCGTAATGAAAGGGTTAAAGCAAAGCTTCCAGAGGGGAATGCCATAGTTTATTTTTAATAACCTATCTAATAGTAGTATTATTGTTAAGTTGTTACCTTGATTTTAAGTTTAATATGTAAATATCGCACCAAACTAACACACAAAACACATAATGTTGTAAATATTGATACAGTGGTACATCGAGATATGAGTAACATACGAGCCGTCAAGCGAGCGAAGTTTTACAGTAGCATTAAAGTTGTCTGTAAGTTGCATTAAAGTGACCATAATGCAAATACACCATAAAACCAGTTTATTTCTTTATATTCTCTTTATTTTTGTTTTTATACAATATTTGTCTTTTATAAATAGATTTTTTAATTTTTTCAATGTTTTCAGCATTCACTTTGAGATCCATCATAAATTATAAAAAAATATTTAATTACCTTATTTTTACATGGATTACGTTGTATGTGGCCTCTGTTTAGGAGACTGCAGTTTCGACTAATTCTTAGCCTTCCTCAATCCATCACTGTCAAGAGATAACTGAGGTGCATAATACTTCGTAAGTGGTCGAACCTATTAATGTAGGAGAGGGGGGAAGGAGTGTGTCTATCATAGAATGATAAGAGACGAAGACAGATAGGGTTACAAGGATGAAAAAGAGAATGATTTAGGTTTTCTTCTTTTCTCCCTTCTTCATCCTTGCAAACATATCTATCTCCCTCTTGATGGCATTTTGCAGGCTGGAATGGATTAATGGCATTTCAATAAATATCAATGGGAAAAATTGATTTGTGATGCGAGAAAGGTTACGGAATGAATTAAACTCATATCACGAGGTACCACTGTATATGTATATTCTAATTGAGTAATGTTGTTACGATTAACAGTTATGTTTTGTTACTTTCTAAATATATTTTCCTATAAGTTAATCCATGTTGAATTTTCATCTTATTTAAATAGGTAAGTTAATAGCATAGAATCCCAGAATGACTAGTTTAGTAGCCAAACCAACACATATAATAATAGAAATCAAAATATTTGTAAATTAATATATGGTGCTTATAACTAAATAATTGACCAATTGAAGAAGATGCTACTAAAATATAATAAGGTTCTGATATTTATTATCAATATATCTTATGCTCAATGTATTATAAACACTTATTATTAAAATTAATTGTAGTAATGTGTTAAAACGGGAGCCTGGGGCTGATTATCCGATCTCCTTAAAAAAAAAACCCTGATCATTGGCCACCCAAATACTTCACTTATACTACAGCCGCAGTCTATGCAAGTTTTTTTATTTTTATGTAAACTCTTACAGGAGAATACCGATAGATAGTGATTTTGAAATCTCATCTGTGGAATTCTATGACGCTTACCATGGTGCATATGGCTAAGCGCTGCATGTAAAGTGTTGATCCGCCAAAGTCATGGACTACAGCCCGAGATTCACACATCATACTTATTATTACAGAAATTTACTATGAATAGGCTATGATTGGCATTTTACGGGTGAGGGATCAAATTCACACCAACTGGGGGTATTAGAGAGCTTAGAAATTGATTAAAAGTCTTTTTAAAGTTTGTGGGCTCTGTTGAAATTATCTGAAAAACTGATCTAAAGATTAAATAACTTCTTAAGTTTTCACGGCCAGATTTGATATTGTGGCTTTTGGGTTTAGCCGTGTATGGCAAATTATTAATTTCCACTATTTCGACCGGCATTGCAGGGGTCTTTTTCAGGGTTGATCTAAAGATTATTTATGTGTAGTTAATTTGATTTCTCGTCCATGTTTGTAAAGTTATCAATGTCTTTTTTACAAGGAATAATTTCACATTTCAGACAATTTAAGGGACAGCAGTTCTCAAGAATAAGGTGCTAATTGTCTGAAGAAAGAAACATTTTATATTTTAAAAATATATCTAGGTAATAAAATTAAATAAAGAGTAAGTCAAAGAAATATTAATTCATAAGTCAGTGCATCTATATATATATATATATATATATAATAAAAGGTAATTAGATTATTCACTTATCAAATTAATGCACTTTTTGCTATGTTTTATATGAATGTGATTATTTTTACTAGAAGACGATAGAAATGTAGCAAACCATGTCATTGATTTCCGTATAATACTCACAAAGTTATGTTGTGTATTGGTAAGCATAAAAAAAACATCACTTCAATGTGAATTTTGTTTTAAATGCATGGAATTAAAGATTACTTTTTTCTGAGATTTTTACTCTAATTTTAAGATACCCAATTACGAGGATTATCCGTAATATAAAGTTCCCATGGCGCTACAGTCCTGAGAAGCGCTGTTATGGTGGATCCCACGATTCTGTAGTGTATCTTGGTTCCCACACTCCTAATCCCCAGGCGTACTGACGTCCATGATGAGGAGCGTTCCGGACTGCCATCTGTTTCTGATGAAACAATCGCAAAAGTGGAGGCAGCTCTCAGATTGAAGAGTAACGGTTCGTAAGCTCTCCGAAATGATCCCTGATGTCAGAAAAATCTTTATTAACAAGATTTTGAAGACGCCACCAACGAGCTCATCGCAAAATTTGGATGGGGTATTGTCAAACACCCTACAGCCCGGACTTAGCCCCAAGTGACTACCATCTCTTCCCTGACATGAAGAAACACCTGGCTGGAACGCGTTTCGGCGACAGAGAAGAGCTGTAAAAAGCGGTTGTCAGGTATCTGCGTGGCTTGGCGGCAGATTTTTTTAATCGGGCATTCAAAAGCTCGCATACCGCATGAAAAAATGCATTGACCTCAGTGGCGACTATGTAGAAAAATAGGTAAAAGTCTGAACTTTCCAAAAATGTACGCATTCATGGAATTAAACATGTTTTACACTGTGAAAAATCACTGGGAATCTTATATTACGGATAACCCTAGTATGAAATGCAGAAAATTATATCAATAATAAAAAGATAGGATATATTTAATGGATTATTTTTATTGCAATATTAAGTCTTGAATAAAGTATATTTTATATATACAGGGTGATGTAGCAATTTGATAAACTTTTTATCAATATGTGAGAAAAAAATGCTCTTTTACTTAAGATAAATTTAAGTGTAATTTGCCATTAGTTTGATTAACCTTTTTTAATTGAATATCCATAATTTTTAGGTTGTATGGATGAGCATTTATTATGATTTTATATTTATTATTATATGACAGTTGTCATAACTGTTGTTTGCACGAATATTGATATATTGTAACAACAGTGAATGAAATTGGCATTTATTGAAATATGGCTTACATTTTTTTTTTTGAAAATGTTTGTTGTGTAATTGTTTTTTTAATTTAATTATATTTTTTATACAAAATACATGTGTATATATTTATACAAGCTTAATCAGTGGTCATCAAACTGGTGTACTGAAACCAGCTCTTTAACCCATTAGGTGCGGGTATTGTTTTTATCATTTTTTCATAAGTGTCGATAATCCATGGAAAAATTAAATAATAATATTCAGATTTTAATGATAAATTATTATTTTTTACATGTGTACACACCTATATACATTTTTATTTAATTTATAACCTTTTTAATTAATCGACCTTCAATTAAAACACACTATATCCTTTTTTTAATAAAACTATAACACATTCTAGCGACATGTCGTGTTATGCCGATATATAGGCACACGACATGGAGTGATTATCTGACAGGGACACATATTCCCCATGTGTTTACCAAGTATCGTATTGTTACATTGTGCGAGTAGTTTTCTATGGCCTTGGCTATAATCGGCACGCCGCACTCTAGCGACAAAGTGTAATGCCGATATATAGGCAAGCCTCATCTAAAGGGTTAAGATTCTTCATCTGGCATACAAATTATTTGCGAAAACTCTATAAATATGGTAAATCAAACCATTTCAATTGCCTATGTAATAATAAATGCAATGTTCAAATTAAAAAAAAAACAACGAAAATTATCCACATTTTTACCAAATCAACTGTAAATCTAGATGATTTTGGTGCATTAATTGTCTTACATTTAAAAGTTTAGTTTATTTATTTATTTATAAACAGAATCGAAATTACAATTTTTTTTTTACAAATATTTAGAATCATAGAGTATACATAAATATACAATAAATAGAGAAAATAATGAAAAATAAAAATAACACAAAAGAATAAGAAGATGACACGTGTCAAAGATCACAGAGATCAAGTAGAACAATACCATCGACAAAAGAGGAAAAGGATGTAAGAAAAGGATCGAGGTGTGCTAGTAGGCCATTTAGGAGTGACATTGCCGTTGAACCAAATTGAGTTTAATTCTTCTTCGCAGTAGTATCAATCCGGTGGATTGGTTTGCAGCAACAAAATCTTGCATCTCGATCACCACTCTTCTCGATCTTTAGTTTTCTTAAGAAAGGTTTTTTCTGTGACCTCAAAAAAATGTATGAACCACTTGTAATATTTCTCATTAAATAAATGATAAGTTGGAATGTTGTTTATGGTGCTCCCAGGGGAAGCTGAGAAAGTCTGTAAATGATGCAATTTGGTTTATTGTGCCATTAATTATTATGTTAATATTAACCACTTCCCCGGCGTTCACACGAATATTTATAAAAAAAGTGTTTCAATTACGGCGCTCACGCAAACAGGTGTTTCATAAAATTTCACAATTTCTGACATTGAAACAAAAAAATCAGGGATTCTAAACTCGGTTTTTGTTCTATTTACATTTTCAATGAAGACGCTTCTAGCCTCTTTGATGAAAGCTTGTGTTTTGTATTTATAAGTATTTTGTGTTATAGATTATAGAACATTGAAAACATATTGTATTGTAAAATGAATTATATAAATTGTACTAAATAATATTCCTTTTCGCTTTTGATATTGTTTTTAAAAATATTACAGGAAAAAAAAAACTCAAAGGGCTAAATAAAATATATAAAATATTTATATGCTTCAAAGTAAACGAAAATAAAAATAGTTTTTTTTGGAACAATTTTAACAAAATAAATTGCCATGGAAGTGGTTAATAAAACAGGATGGAAAATTAGAAACACTATCATTGATAAAAAATCATGTAAAACATATTTTTCTGCTTTGCATTACAGATTATTTTAAACCTTTGTTTAACCTTTATGGCTTTAGTTCTCCACAATATTTCTTATAATTAAAGCATATAAAAACCGATATACTCTTATAATATTTTTCATCCGACTCAACCATTTTCTTAAAATATTCAGTCTGCCTTCTAAAATGTTTGGTGACTGCTGATCTAATAGTCAATTATTGATAGTTATATTATCAAATAAATAATCAAATTAATTTAATGTATTTAATTTGTCAAATCAAGTGTCATTCAGTATAAAATAATCTTAAAAAATCTATTATATCAACAACAAAAACATTAAGGATATTTTAAAAAGAAAAAATATTTAAAATTTCAAAGAACTCGTCCTACATTTTCTTAAATATAGGACATTATTATTTTTATCGATTTTTATTATTTTTTTAGCTTTGACTTATTGTATTTACATTTGAAATAAATAACATAAAGACACAATGTACAGTTTGATCTATTGTCCAGATTCTTAAGTACAAAATGTACCCAAAGATTATTTATTTTTCTTAAAAAATCCAACACTTAGTGAATAATTGCCATCACTGTCTTCTGTGATAATAACACGGACTAAAGAATGGTAGTAAATACGGGAAGCGGCAAAAAAAGCTGACGGTTTTCGTCATTGTTTTGATTTAAAACCGCCAGCTTTTTTTGCCGTTCCCTGTATAAAATGTAATGTAATTAGTTTAGTGAGACATCATAATACGACCACCGAATTATTATGTATTAAATACTCAAATAATGAATGCATATTTATTTTTAGTAAAATTTTACTATTATATTTTTATGTGTGATTTTGAAAAATATATAAATCTTTTAATGTTCCTTCACTTTTTTTATAGGCAATTTTCATGATCACATGAAACGTATTTAAAAATATATATTTGTATTTATTTTAGATGCGAATTTTTAAGCAAAACAAATTGTGTTAGAACCAATCGAATAATTAAGTATTGTTATAACTAAAATAAATTATAGGAGCGATGTGATTATATATAAATATTTGTGTACTTAAAAATGTTACCTTTTTGAATATAAATACTATAAATGTATTGTTATCAGATGGTTATATTTTGAATAAAATGATAATGAATTTGTGAAATAAAAAAATTAAAAAAACTACAGTGTAAAATGTTATTATCATCATCATCATCAGCCTGTATACGTTCACTGTTGAACGTAAGCCTCCCCCATGAGTCCCCATCCTATTTGATCCTTTGCCTTCCGCATCCAGGTCACTCGCGCTATTCTTCTTGTGTCGTTAGTCCATCATGGTGGTCGGCTAATCCTTTGTTTGCCAGTTCTTGGGCGCCACTCTAATAATTTTCTTCCTCATCAACCGTCGTGTCTTCGACAGATATATCTTGCTCATTGCCACTTGAGTGTGACTATTGGTTGTGTAGCCTCCACTACTTGAATTCTTCTGTAGATATCCTGGTTTCGAATTCTATCTTTTAATGTCATTATGATTAAACTTATTTAATGTTTGTTGTCTATTCATACATATGTACTACTTTGTTGCCTATTCATACATATGTAATGTTTGTTGCCTATTCATACATATGTACAAGGTATGCTAACATAATGGATGTTAACCGCTTCTGTGCCAAGAGCGAGATTACTCGCATTCTTGGCCGTGCCCAGCAGGCCGGTTATAGAAAAAGAGCGAGTATTCTCGCTCTGGTTTGAGCCTCTGTGTCATCATATGTCCCGTTTTTTTGGTTAATTTAAAATATAGAACACACAGAGACATTGAATAAATTTGGTAAGTCATTTAAATATCCTTTCAAGATGTAATGTTTTTAATTTATAAAAATAAGATTTAAAAATGATTTATTTTGATTAAAAATTCACGGCCTGCTGTGCACAGCTACACTTCTACACTTCTACCTACTGGCATTTAAAAGGTTAAATAAAATATTTGTGGAGATGAAGTTAAAATAAATCGTAAATATTGAAGGGCAAGAAAACTAGATGATAATATTTGATTCGCTTTTCTTCAAAGAAGAAGTAAGAAGAAAAATGGCTATAATCTATATGGAAGCTAAAATATCCCAAGTATATTAACATTCTCAATATGTCGATGCAGGGTTCTTAGATGACATGGAGCAGGCCACTGTGAACCTTGTGGTCTACCTCTAAGCTTTTTTATGTTACCTTGGTCTTCAATATATCAAAGCAAGGCTCTGAAATGACTTGAAGCAAGAGTTCAAGCAGAATATTGTCCTGAATTGTCTGAAGCCTATATTGATAGTACAGGACGATGTGGGAAAAAACAAGGATTAAAACTCATCTATGCATTGAAATTACATGATAGTAATGTCAACTTACTTTCTTACCAGTTACACATAATGACAGACTTTGAAATTGATTATTCAAATATTAAATCATTTCTAATGCCAGTAAAAAAAAAAAAATCTCTCATATTTACAATAAAGGAATTATTCTAAAATGGAGTATTTTTTTAAATATTGCAGTACTACCAACTTAATAAATAAGTATGAGGACTCATTACAGGAAGGTAAATAAATAATGATTGTCATTGATATTTTTTAATAATCATGATATTTTAATATAAAAAATATTTACAAAAATGAATTACCTTTACACCATAATATTCTTAATGATATACGGCATGGCTTAAATCAAAATGCGATCATATTAGGTAAAACGGAAATGTGTCATTTTTTTGTCGCGTCACTTTGAAATCGGTCAGCTGTTACCGTTGAGTTAGCTTAGTTAGGCGTGATTGCTGCCATTTGAAAGCTCTGTTTGTACTCTTTCAGTTTTGACAAAAATGACGTAGTTGAAAATGCAGAAACCTCTATTTAAGAAACACATTTGCGGTATTTCAAAAAACGACACTTTTTTCCATTTCACATAACATTAAAAAATATATAAACGTGTAATTTTGCAAAACAAAACATAAAATCTTAATTTTTTAAATGATCTGACTTCTCAGGACAATTCAGGATACGTTGAGAATAAACTTATAATTATAAAAGTTGTTGAAGATCATTCTGGTGACTCTCTAGTAGCATCACTTTGATAATAATAAAATATTATGTTTCTCATTTACAAATTAAACTAAAAGAAAAGTGTCCACTATCACAGAAGACGTATGAATCAACATAAAATACGTCTTTATTGCGCCCGCGAGAGTAAAACATAAAAGTTAAATAAGATTTTTAATTTAAAAATCATTTATCAGTTTACAATAACATTATAGGGCCATGTGCATAAGATTTTAGGCATTTTAAGCAAGTATAAGAATGTACAATAAAAAAATCATATTTTCAATTCAAGACATGCTAACATTAGCCTCTGTAAAATAAAAATTACAAATTATTTTATTAATTATAGACCCAGATAATGTATGCGCATTATGAAAAACAATATAATTAATAATTTTTGAAACAACACTCTGCATTAAAATAAAATATAGTAGACATAAGCAGTGTAGCATTAGGATCCGGATAAAAATATTTAATTATTTGAAAAATAAATATCGTGTCAAATATACATTTAAAAACATAGTTTTCTTTATTTGACTGAATAATAGACAATGGTTTATAAATAATCTATGTGACAATTAAACCAATATATTATAAAATCTTATACCTTAAGTATATCACAAGGCATTGATATATAAGAGAAAGTTAATGGTAAAATAGTTGTCAAAGGAAAGCCAACTTAAGAATAATATATTATGTTACAGAAATCGAAGGCTTATTTTTATTTATTTATGACATAAAATATAGGAACAATAAACATTTAATCCCTGACTTGACAATGTGTATGTTGGAAGCACTGCACGGGACTGAAGGTGAGTATTATTTGTCTAAGAAACATTGTCGCTGGTAAGCAATTTTGTTGTAAGCACTGATTTTTTCTGATACAGTAAAGATAATGTTATTGTTTACTATATGTCAAAATGGTCTAAGTAAGTTACCTAATAAATGTAAAACAAATCATAAAAAAAAAATCACAATTAAAAAATATTATTATACATTTGTTAGTACATTAGTTAAGAAACATTTAAAAAGAATGGATTAAATATATATAACTTCTTAAACTTAAATAACATACCAGAGACAATATAACTTTATTGAAAAAATTCTATTATAGAGACAGTATCTGTTCCTTAGCTGGGAATTTGGAAGAACACAAATTGCAATTTACTGATGCGCAGATAATTCTTGATATTAAAATAAACGATGTCATTTAAAGGGTACAAATATCATTGAAATTAAATAATGAAAAGCTTTGATAAAGTTGCACGTAATGGTGGAATTATGTTTTATAGAATATATTTTATTAAAAAAATTAATAAGCTGTCTATTCGGTAACCTCAAAGCGATTATAAGTAACAAGAAAATTGATAACCGGCAGTATTACATAGTAAATAAACCGAGGGGTAAGTAATATAACAAAATTATTCGATTTAAGTCAATAAACGGTACCAATAAACTATCATAATCTCAGGCGGCTGCTCATTTCAGTCTATTTAATGAACGGAGTTAAGAATCTTTGTTTCTCGCCACAGTTCCAGCTGCTCCGGCTGCGAGGCTCCGAGTTGCCTGCTCGGCGCTCCTCAGATCTGGACGACTTTCAATCACTTCTTTGAGCAAAATGGAAATTTCATAATTATAAAAATAGTTGAAAGATATTATTTACGTTGGCGATTGCAGTAAAGCATTGTGCGTATCTAAAATGGAGTTGGAAACGCAGCCAGCAATCCGTAGAGGAAATCATTTAAATGTCGATAAGACACGAAATAATCAGAAGAGATAAGGAAAAGGCACCTCACAGGTTAAACTTCCCAAAACGATCACAGCCCGACAAGGAGGGGCGCAATGGGAGAATATTTAATACTCACGGAGACTTCTCTTTCACTTCACCACTTAAGCGACGGCGAGGAAACAGTTCTTCACCGTTCCGGCACTTCACAAGATGAAAATGATGCGGTGGTTTTTAATAGCGCCGTGAAATTTGACTAGCTTTCATAGATTGTCGTCGATACTGTGGATTCCCTGAAGGATCGTCGACACTCTAACAGAGAGGAGAGCGATCACTTGATCATAGTTGAGTTTTGAATATCGACAACGAATTTCTCGAAATCTTCTCTAAAGCGAAGAGCGTTCTGGCGATTGCCGTCGAAAGGGTGCGCGGACAGGGCGGGAGGGAGATGCGCCCTCAGGTGGGGCAGAGCGCCCATCAGGGCATAGAAGGCTGAGGCGGCGACCCGCAGCACGTCTTGCAGTGAGCCGCTCGCTGCTAGCGACAGCAGCCGCGCGGCTAGAGGTTCCAGAGCCGCCCGCAGCCGGGCTGCCGAAGGTTCACTCAGTTCTGCAGACAGAGCGGCCAGCTCGCTGAGCAGCTCACACGCGGGGCCCGCACCAGCCCCGGCCGGGCCCTCCAGGGCAGCCTCCAGGGACACAACGCAGGCCGAGAAATACTCATCTTCCAGGGAACACATCTACAAACAAAGTGCACATTAGAAAAGGCTTCGTCGGCACCGTAATCTTAGCAGCGACCGTTACATTCAATCCCTGTTGGATGACCAACAGGAGGACTGTCAGCAGACAGATGCTGTCAACATCTTTCAAAGTCAAGGTCATCATGACTTTAGTGGGTCTCTTATGGAGCCTGAAGTGTGGCCTGAGAGGTCCATCGTTCAGCCCTAGATCTGTTAGATGTTTCCTAGATATATAGATTCCCATCTATTGGCCGAATGTGAGGTCATTGATACTTGATATGTCAATGCAAGCATCCTTTTTATATTACAGTATCGCATTATATTTATAATTTTTAATGTCATTGAAAGAAATAAATAAATTGAATTGGAATTGAAAAATTTCAGGTGAGAATCATATTACTCACCACACGGGGTCCCAGATCTTGTAGAAGGCGGTAGTACTGATGCGCCAGCGCCGGCAGCTGCAGCAGCGGGGAGGGCGGCGCCAGGCGCGGCAGCAAGGCGCGCGCCCCGGCCTGGGCGGCCAGCATGCCCGGGCAGCCCTCCTGCAGCCCCTGCAGCCAGCCGGCTCCCGCTACGCCATTCACGACATCCATTACTAATGACATTTCCTGAAAAAACATTTTACAAACGATTCTATAAAAAATATATGTAAGATTTCATATAAACTACTACTATTTACTATACTATTTAATTTTATTGGAAATTACTCTTAGGAACTTCATATTCTAGTTGGGATTTCCAGTGTTGGACGACTTCGATTAGGAAAGTTAATTTCAAAATAGTACATCGTTGTCGGAAGACGTAAAAACCTTTTTTTAGTCTGGTGCTCAAATATGGGAAACATAACACTACATTGTTTACTCTCTGAATGATGCATGCAGAGTCGTCACAGGCTGCCTCAAACCAACACCCATTCCAAAACTATACCCCTTGGCTGGTATCGCACCACCACACATAAGACGCAAAATCATATGCGCTGAAGAAATTCGTAAATGCGAAAGGCAATCAACCAACCGTCCCACTGCTTGTATAATCAGATACTCCCAATCAGATACCACCCAGACTGAAGTTACGAAGCAGCTTTCTGAGATCCACACAACCTCTCACATCCGGCCCTGAAAATGAGAGACTCCAGCTCTGGCAACAAGTCGCATCAGAAGATTTCATTACTCCAAGGGAAGGCCTCCCAACTGGCAAGAACCTTGACTGGCGGACCTGGAAATCCCTGAACAGATTAAAAACCGGAGTTGGTAAAACAAAGGACAACCTCGAGCGGTGGGGAATTCTTCGGCAGGGAGAGCCACTATTGTGCGACTGCGGAGACCTGCAGACCGCCATACATGTTAAAAATCCCACGAGCAGACCCCTGCACCAGATGGCAAATTGCAAAAAATAATGCGCGATAATGTATACAAAAAAAAAAGAAATATTACAGATTTACTTACAGAAAATAGTAATATAACTGACATTTAATATTGCAAATTTATTACTCAATAAAATTATGTAACTAAAGTCAAAATGAATAAAATAAATAATTTAATATAATACAGAATACATCTAATCCGATATCGAAATTTGGATAGGCGTAACATTAATCCTCTCCTTACTGTGCTAAAAACATCCCTGAGCTCTGATGATATGTATTTTCTTTATTATTTATATTCCTAAATATTGCTTTGATTGAGTATAGTTGAAGTTGAAATGTAAGAATTTTTATAATGTAAGTATATAAAAAAAAGGAAAAAACATCGTAATTAGCGCTATAGCTGCAACAAATTCAGCGTGCTTGTTTACCGGAGCCCATCTAAAATCATATTCTATCCTTGATTGAACCACAAATGATTTATTTTCATCACTAAAAATTAATAACTGTACATTATTATGATTTAATTAAGTACTTAATAATGATACAGAGGAATACAATAATTATCAGTATTTAAAATATATTTTTTTGGATATTCTTATTATAAGAGTCAAGTTGTGGTAAATATATATTATCGCAAAGCAAGAGTTAAGAAAAAATATAAAACCTCGCAAAATTCATCTTCGGCGGCAGCCTGCGCTTGTCGTGTAGCCGGGCGGAGGAGGAGGCGGCGGCAGCGCGGGCGTGCGATCGCAGCAAGCGCCCAGAGACAACAGCAGCTGAGCCCCCCGGGCGGCCGGCAACAAGTAGGGGGAGGCGCGCCGCAGCGGCCGCAGCTAGGCGCAGCGCCGCCAGGAGCGCGCCACCCGCACGTGCCCCCGCAGCACCTGTCAGCCGAGCGCATTCCTCCAGCACTGCCTGTAACTCTTCCCATACGCACTCGGCTGAGCTCCACTGAGCTCCGTCGGCCAGTCCAGCATACACGTCTAGAGCTTGCAGTAGTGCAGGCGAGCTCGCCGGTTCCACTAATGCGGCTCGCGCTGGGGCCAGCACGGCGGCCAAGCGGACAGCACGTTCTGAGGGGGGCAGACGCGCGGCGGCTAGCGCAGCAGCTCGCGCCAGGCCTCGACGCGCCCCGGCTGCCAGGGCTCCGCCTCCGTCTCCAAGCCCCCAGCGAACCGTCTCCCACAGTTGTGGGCAAGGCGGTGCCTCTTCGTCTCTGCGAAAATTCCTTTTATTACAAACAGATTAAATATCAATGACACTCGGCGACCGAGCCGTTGAAAATTTACTAAGTAGGTTTGTGCACGTTGGAACTGATGAAACTTTCATAGATCGCGAAACTGCAGTCTTCCAGTAAGTGAAAGAGTACTCAATGTGATT
Organism: Glossosoma conforme; assembly: GCA_022606575.1. Taxonomy (NCBI): domain Eukaryota; kingdom Metazoa; phylum Arthropoda; class Insecta; order Trichoptera; family Glossosomatidae; genus Glossosoma; species Glossosoma conforme. Next base: position 171,347 of record JAGTXR010000101.1, on the reverse strand, counting down.
CGTCACCCTTTAAGGACAAAACAAAAACTTTCCAGGCCTCGGGATCGTCGAGCTGATCATTCGATATCCTAAAAAACGCTTATTATTGAACACCCATATATATATCTGGTACTACAGCCGCAGTCTATGTAAGTTTGCGGGCTCTATCTATGTTTCCATGTGGATCTCTGGGTATACAGGTGTTCCGTCTTCACAAGATGTGCTTTTAAAAAAAAAAAAAAAAAACAAGATGTGCTGAGGAGAATGATAAATAATAGCAAAGATTTGTCTCACTTTTGTTTGGCAGCTGCGACAGTGACGTAGGAGAGCGACAGCACGGGCGCCACGGCCGGGTCGCCGGGCAGCGCCAGCAGCAGCGCGTGCGCCCCCGCAGCCAGGCGCGGGCCGGCGCCGGCCGTCCAGGCCGCGCCCGCCGCCCGCAGCGCCGCGCCGCCCCCGGGCCCCTCGGGCGCTAGGTAGGAGCGCGCCCAGCGCCGCAGCAGCCAGGCCACGTCCCCGGCCAGCGCCGGGCTGGCCCTCCAGGCTCCTGACTCCCAGCCGCCCAGCGCCCCCAGCCGCAGCACACCAGAAATACACCTGCAATCGACATCAGAACGGTTAATCATGAATAAAAATTCATTGAATTGTATAATCCATTAACTCATACAGTATCGATAACATCATTTCTGCACAACCGATCACTTGAATTATAAAAATGTGTACAAGTCTGTTAACCCTTCAATAGCCTTATCACATTGTTTCTCAGCCTAACACCCATTTCAAAGTTATACCCCTTGGCTGGTATTGCACCAAATATAAAACGCAAAGCCATATGCGCCGAAGAAATGCGTAAGGCAATCAACCAACCATCCCACCACTAGTATAACCAGATACTCCCAACACCAAAACTGAAGTCCCAAAGCAGCTTTCTGAGATCCACACAACCTCTCACATCCGGCCCTGAAAACGAGAGACTGCAGCTCTGACGACATGTCGCATCAGAAGATTTCACTACCGCAAAGGAAAGCCTCCCAACTTCTGACTGGCGGACCTGGAAATCCATGAACAAATTAGGAACTGAAGTGATAGAACAATCTCGAGCGGTGAGGAATGCTTAGGCAGGGAGAGTCACTATTGTGCGACTGTGGAGACTTACATACCTCAGAGTGAGGAAGATGGGTTTAAAATTAAATTTTAAAATAATGTTACATTAAAAAAATATTTTTAACAATTTTAGGCACTCTTTCGGCCAAAATTCAAATGGTAAGTGCTTAGGGTAGCGTAGTATCGTCATCTCTTCTGCTTACCTGACAACTTGATCTGCGGCCTGCAAGTCAGCATCAGCAGGCGCATGGCGAGAGTCGCCGAGCAGCCGCATGGAAGCAGCTTCGTCCCCGGCCGCCAGTTCACTGAATCTTGTCAACTCACTCGGCACGAAGCGGGTTTCTCCATCACCATCACCGTCACCTTCCATTGTCAGTACGTGGCCTGTGAACATGATAATGGATTAAACAATATGATTATAAGATACCCCTACTACTTATCTACTACCTATACTACTACTATGTGTAAGTCTAATAAATAAATAAAATCATGACCTTTGAATCACATTCTCGGGGAACTTAAAATGGAGGAGAGGTTAATATGATCGACTGCCATGTGTGCGAATTTTATGATGTTAACTTACTGACAATTCACATTTCACAAGAGACATCTATCGTCATACGATGATAACAATGGTATAAATACAAGTTCTAACGCATGTCAGCTCAGGCGGAGAAATAGCCGAGCCGAGACCTGGACAAAAATTGGTTCCAAGGCCCGCAGTTCGCATCCCGATTCTGCCGATATTTTTCTGAATGAATTGATGCGTATAAAGAATTTGATGTATAGTATGTGTATATTTAATTACTAAATAAACCTTACCCACAAATAACAAGGTCCAATGAAGATCTTCATACACATTGCAAAGTTCTCGGTCATTCTGTCCGGTGTAGAGCAACTCGTGCATCCTGTAATTTCGACAATATATATACATGATATATTAAAAAGAGAATATACTGACATCAGCATGATGTAGTCCTTGCTGACTGTTACCGAAAACCTCGATATACAATATTTCATCTCTTATTCCTGGTCGCTTGTCATGCATTTATGTGCGCCATGTTGTCATTTTGCACGGGTCCGCTAACAGGTGTGGAAGTTATAAACACCACCGCTCGTGGGGCGAGCGAAAGCCGGGGACCGAGCGCGGAGACAAGGTCGCATTACGGCCAGCGGTATGTTTCCGCTTGGCCGGAAGCTTGTAAAGTTTTAACGTAAATATAATCAATGTGCTTCTAAAAGACGGTCTTTGTTTGCTGACCTGCTCCTCATCCTGCCCTCACACGACGGAATAACACACCTTTTGAGAGAGACGAGGATGTTAATACAAAGAAGTCATGTGAATACTTGTTAATCACTTATTGTAGCTAGAGGATCTGTGTAACCAGCCGAACCAGCCTGATGTGATAGGTTTCAATGAACTTGCATTATCTTCGTTGTGTTCCAAACAAATTTTGCAACTTACTAGTAAAAATTTCCAAGATTATCTTTCCAAGGCTAGAGAGAAGACTTGTAGGTTTGTTCTACTGTGTCAAAAAATGAACATAGTATAATCTTAAACGACCTGTGAGTGCGGTGCTCTAGCAGACGCGCCAGGAGGGGCAGCGAGTGCGCCGGGGCCTTGCGGCCCAGCGCCCCCGCTAGCTGCAGCAGCGCATCGCAGCGCTCCAGGTCGCTACCTTCTTCCTCCACTTCTGCTTCCTCCTCCATGCCGGCACTCCTGCAAGTGGATAACATAAAACTGTGAATGCATTCTACACAATGATTCTCATCTACAGAGCACTTAGATTATAAGGACAGTTTACTGAACACCAAAATCATTATGCTTCAAATTTAGCCTAACAATAAAGTCAAAAAGTTGCTACAGACATTTTATTTTTTAATTGATACATTAATTTTATATTTTCTATAATTTTTGAAAAACCATAAGGAGTAACTAAAAATATTTTAACCTGTTAACCGAGTATGACGTAATATTCCGTCATTCCAAGAAAGCAACTGTAGCGGGTATGACAATACATTCCGTCAAGACACTTCTGAAATTACACTCTAACGTGACGAGCTACGGCTTATTTTGTTTGTTCATCATATACCATGTACATCTAGGCATCGTTTTGCATGGACTCGCCGCGTGTTTTCTTTTTAACATAAGCAAAATTAAATTCCTCGGTTAACAGGCTTCACTACATATGACATCTATAGCAGTCCAGTTTGGCTCACCTAGTTCCATCAGGAGGTGCTAGTCGCACACTCAGGAGGGCGTCAAAGATGTGCGCCGATCCCTCCACCATGGCCGGTGGAGGGGGCGGTGTGGGTGAAGTCGCTCCCGGGGGCGCAGCTCGCAGCAGCAGCCCCAACCAGGCCTCAAGAGCGGCCTCGAGACCTTCACGACAAGCGCCCTCTTCGCCACCAGAACCCTGCAATACAGAAGACGACACTTGAGCTAAAATTCATTATTCCAAAAAAACACATTACACTGAAAAACAAGTCACCTTAATTAAAAGCTTATCAAAGTTTGTAGTCATTAAACGGGGGGGGCAGTTTTAGCACAGTATGGGGGGATACTGTGCTAAAAACATCCGAGAGGAAAAATGAGAATATTCCTTAATAATGCTTAGATTGACTTTGGTTTAAGTTGAATTATAACAATTTTTGTATCTGAAAAAAAAAAACCTTGCAATTAGCCGCTATAGCCGGCATAGCCATCAAATTCAGCTCGCATATTGACCTGTGTGCAGCCGAATTCATACTTTCAAGAAGCCGCGAATGTGCCCGGTTCCAAGAAGTTTGTTTCGCTGTGCCGCTGCTCAGGTAGATGTATGACACGGTGGGCATGATTCTATCCCCAATTTTTCCACAAATTATGTATTTCCATCTTATAAATGAATAACTATACAATATGATATCCTCCTCTTCCATTTAGACATCAGGTTACTGGATGAAGGATGCAGGATCAGGTTCACAATATAAGCACTTGTTTCTGTTTCACATATTACTCGTTTATTTGTCAATAACGTCGCCCGTTATAGGGACGCCCTTAGGCGCTCCTATAACGATGGCGGGCGCGTTCTGACTGACTGCCCGCTCTCACATTTAGCGCCACCAAATTAAGTATTTAAGTTAAGTAATTATGACAGTGGTAAACATAAAATGGACCAACTGTCATAACAAACAAGATGGTGCATGCAAAGGCCGTGCAACATTATACGATTAAAAACATTATATGTGCATGTCAGGCGAGCGAACAAAATAAGAGACAAAAGATCGTTTTTCAAGGCTTTACGGCATCAGCTTAAAGGAGTAATATCAAGCTGATATCAATTATTATCATCATCATCAGCCTGTGTCCGCCCACTGTTGAACGTAGGCCTCCCGCATGAGTCTCCATCCTCTTCGATCCTCCGCCTTCCGCATCCAGGTCACTCCCGCTATTCTTCTTATATCGTCAGTCCATCTTGTAGGGGGTCGGCCAATGCTTCGTTTGCCAGTTCTTGGGCGCCATTCCAATACTTTTCTTCCCCATCGACCGTCGTCTCTTCGACAGATATGTCCTGCCCATTACCACTTGAGTGTGCCTATTCGTTGGGTAGCATCCACTACTTGAGTTCTTCTGCGTATTTCCTCGTTTCGGATTCTATCTTTTAGCGACACTCCGAGCATGGATCTCTCCATAGCACGCTGGGTGACTTTTATTTTATGGCTAAGACTTGCTGTCAGATTCCACGTCTCTGCGCCATAAGTTAATACAGGTTAAATCAATTATTATACTGATTTTTAATACTTTTGAGTTGAGTTGTAGTAAGTACATATCTAAAGCAAGGGTTAAAGGTGCCGCTGACTGCATTAATACTATATTATAGCACTATCATTCAATAGGAAGAGATGGTACCTCCTCACTGGCACCCGGTTGGACAAGGCGCACAGCATATGTGGCAACACCGTGCAAGAGCTGCTCCAGGTCAGAAGGAGGCAGCGCCAGCAGCTCTCGGGCCGAGTGCAGCACCAGGCGCCTCAGCGCAGCGGCCGGGGCCGGCGAGGAGCCGAGCAGCGGGAACAAGGCGCGCGCTACACGCAGGGCGTGCTCCCCGCGGCCCTCCTCCGCCAGCGCCGCGCCACTCAAGCTGGCCAGTTGACCTGCAAATCGTGCACAGTTAAATCAATCCAAAATGAAGTACATTTAAATCTCGCTATTTTGTTTATCAAAGGCAACCCTAAAAAAACCATAAGTGCGGAAACGAAAAACGCGAGAACTTAAAATATGTAATAATAATTTTAAAATCCTTAAAAAAATCATACATACAAGGGTGATCCGTAAAATAAGTTTCCCATGGCGCTACAGTCCTGAGAAGCGCTGTTATGGTGGATCTTGCGATTCTGTAGTGTACCTTGGTTCCCCCACTCCAAATCCCTTCCCTAGCGAGCTGCCTGCGGAGCTCAGTCTTGCCTTGGCAGCCGTACGTGATGGATCTCCCCCTCGCTTCGCCAGCCAGGTGTGTATCATTTAAAATGAACAAATTGTGTGGAAAAACAAAAAAAAACAAATAATGGAGTTGCACTGTAGTTATGCACAGACTACGGAGTCAGCTTTTGCCAAGGCGATCGATGTGGCTTCCAACTGGACAGGATAGAATGTAAATTATTTTTTACTTTAACTAAAATGATCTCAAAGTTAGTACTAAGAGTTGAAATATGAATTATAATTGTGTGAACTGACCCAAGCAAGCTAACGCCGGGCGCTCTAAGGGCTCCACGGCGGCGATCGCCCCCAGCAGCTCGGGCAGGCGCGGGTCGGTGAGCAGCGGGCGCCAAGCGGCCGAGCGCCGCAGCCCAGGTGGCGCATCGCTCTCGTACACGGCCTCAAACACTCCCACCAGGCGCTTGGGCAGCAGCGGGGACACGTGGCCCCAGCACAGCGCAGCCTCAGCCAGCTGCAGCAGGCGCGCGCCCAGCGCCAGCCCGGGAGTCGTGCGCAGGGCCCCACCTTCTACTAGCTCTTCCAGCACCTAAAGCATAGATTCCCAAACTTTTTTGACCCCTGGCCTCTTTTAGATACAAAATACATAAGCCCTTGAAAATTAAACAAAAAACGTATTGAAGTTTATTAAAAATAAACTTATAGTATAGTGTTATAAAAAAATAAAAAAAGATATGCTATGCTGATGCTTAAATTGTGCAGCTATTAGTTTTTTTTAATTAGTCCTTTGAGAAAGATGAACCTGTTGCTATCTAAATAACTTCTTAGGTTTTCACGGCCAGATTTTATATTGTGACTTTTGGGTTTAGCCGTGTGTGGTAAATTTCTTCTATTCGATATTTCGACCGCCATTGCCGGGGTCTTCTTCAGGGTTCAACAAAGTCATCAACCCTGAAGAAGACCCCTGCAATGGCGGTCAAAATATCGGATAGAAGAAATTCGCCACACACGGCTAAACCCAAAAGCCACATATCTGATGTCATCTATCACCAATATTATCATATTTTTAATTTATTTAGTAGCAAAAAAATGTATTTGCATTTCTTTCAGAGCCCCCTCAACTTTCCCTGGGGGTCTGGAGGCCCACTTTGGAAACCTGTGACCTAAAGTTTAAAACATACTCCAGTTGATCCCTAGTTAGAAGGCAGAGGGGTAAACACTCCCTATCTCTCTATATATAGTTTATTTAAGGCTGGCTTTTTATGTCTTATCAAAGCTCTCTATATACGTCTATCACTGGTGATTTGTAATAGATATGATTGTTCAGTATTGAGAGATTTTGTGTTTCCCGTCATCAGCCTATTTTTTCACTGTTGTGAGACGATTGAATAAATCTCCATCTTTCTCTCTCAATTCTTCACCTTTTGTATCAAGGATCTTCCTGTTTTTGTCAGTCTTTCTTTGAGGTCACGTCATTTCTGCCTCTTATATGGACTAACTAAAAATGTATTATATTTTTGAACAATCATTATACTCTCATTTTTCAAATCGCCTAAAAGAATAATAAAAAATGTAAATCTAGCTCACCTTTACAACAAAACCGAAGATAGTTCGCAACTCCTGCGCCTCGAACTGTTTCTTGAGCTTGAAATGCTGCGCCCAGGGAAGGCCGATGTCAGCCGAGCGCACAGTTATGGCATGCTCCTGCAGCAGCGCATGCAACAGCGCACAGCCCAGGGACGCCGCCTCGCGCTGGGGGCCTTCCCGCACCAGCTCCTGCGCTTCGCTAACTAGCCGCCGCCGCTCGCCCCCCGCGTCTTCCAAGCTCAGCCGCTTCACCATAATCGCCATAAGCTGCAGGACCTTCTCGCGCACGAACGGCGGTAAAGGCCGCTGCGCCGCGTACTGTAACAAATACCGTCGCAACGCCAGGAGCTCCCCTTCGCCTAAGGAGCCCCATTCTGCTACTAGAGCGCTTTTCAGAAGCCCCACAGCCTCGAATAGCACGTGGCCACTGGAGCTGCTCTCCAAGATTTCCCTGCAAAGCGCATAAGGCGCCTTTAGCTTACGGAAGTCGGCTATAACAGCCTCGGCCTCGCGGCGCTGCTCGGCGCTCACCAAGTTCGGCGGGGCCTAAAATAATACAAACATTAAATTCAAGTCGAGAACTGATGATGTAAAATAAAAGCTTGAAATGGTGTAGATTTTGTGACTTGCCAGAAATATTTGCGAGGCCGTTTCCAAGGTTTGTATCGCCGGGTTAGTCATCGATTATATCGAGCGGCGATTTTATTCAGTGAAATAGCAAAACGTAAACAAAAGAGTCGCATCAAATGTATTTGGAGCTCCTGCCATAGACGAACATGACACATTCGGGTACTAGGCCACGGGTGCCAATACAAGCAACTGCACAATAATGATATCGCCAGGCGTACCTACAATAAAATTTCCACCTACCTAGGCCCAATTAACGAAAAAATAAAAATATTTGTTCATTCGAGTGTATTTCGAGTATATTTTTCATACGAACAGCGAAAAAAATATTTAAAAACACGTTAATTATTTGTTTAACGGACCATTTTACCGTACGATTGTCTTAAAAGTAAAAATAAAAACAAATTACAATATGAAAAAATAAACTGTTCACGTAAAACCTTTCATTCCACCTAGTAATTTTTTTTCATATTTTTAATTATCGTGATTTCCCCCATTTATTTTTGACATAATAAAAGCGTTTAAATAAGTGATAACCGTACAAAAAGCTATATGTTGTATTTTTTTTTTAAAACGGCTTTAGAATAAATTGTCAAAATATTAATCGACTTTTGGTAAGAATACAAAAAAACATATAAGACAAGTTTTAAGGTAAATAAATTTCGAATATGTTAGTTTGTGTTGAGTTGGGTTTATATAACTAGGTGTGTGAAACATGTTAAACAGTGCACAAAGAATGATTATTATATTTATTTTATACTCTGACCAAAAAAGTATTTAATGTGACCGGAAAAACACGAGTCAAATACAACCAAGAAGTTAAATTATTTTTTTAAAAACAAAAATCTACCTACTTTTAAAAATAAAAAGTTACGTTGTGAAAAATTAGCGCTTTACTGATCACTGTAGGGTTAATTATCCTGCTTTTTTCTGGCTCTTCTTTCAGTTTTCTAAAATATTTTAGAATCATTTAAAAAACTAAGACCAAAAAAGATGACTTAACCTAAAATGAAGCTGCTGTGATATTTGCTTCCTCCTTAACTCAGATTAACGAGACAATTATTTATAAAACCTTCTTATTTTAAAATGAATTGACTACAATTTTATATACTAGGTACAATTTACTTTTAAGAATAGCATCCTCACAGTTGACACTCACTTTTGACATTTCTGTTTGCTATGGCGCTCGTCGAGCGGACTTCTGTCAGCGGGACCGCTCTTTCGTATCTGCTGTACGAGTGCGTCAACTCTCACAGTTCTCAGGTAACACAACAACAAGGCAAGATAAAAAGAAAAAATATTATTTACAATTTATACAAAGATATTTTATTTATATTTCCGCAGGAAGGATTTCTATTCGGCAATGTGACGCGAGACGTAAGGAATCACATATCGGATACGAGATCTGATAATGCGCGAGTCGAAGTCGTTATTGATGTCACATCGACGCTGCCCGCTCCTGATACCGGGTTGTTTTATGGACCTGCCGGACAGCTGCGCGAGGCCGCTTTGGGAGAGCTGCTGGCAGGCGCAGCAGCCGCTGGCGCCGGTCAGCTCGTAGGCTGGTATCGCTACAGGCGCAATGATCTGCCAGCGCCCACTCTTCGTGATCGCCTCGTTACTCGTGCGTTGCTCCGCCTCGCAGCTGGCGGACCTTCCGCACGACTGTTGTGTTGCCGCGTGACCGGCCGTTCCACTGCCGGCGGCTCCACACACACCTTCCTTTATCGCTTCTCGCAAGCTACACGCGGTTCCCCGCTCGTCCCGCTTCCCGACTTCACAGGCAACCTGGGAGAACCAGTCGCAGGTTATCGTCGCGCTCCCCCCCAAGCCGCTGCCGAGGCACCGGCAGATCCTTTTTCGGAAGCCGTTCGCACTGCTGGTAGTTGTGGCGCTCCTGCAGTAGCGCAAGCCGTTCGTGCAGCGTTAAGCGCCGCTGCCGGTCAAGCAGCAGAACACGAAGTCGCTCTTCGCAAAGTCAGTGTGGAAGTTCGTCACATGGCCGCTCTTCTTGCCGAACATCATGGAGCACGTCTCGCGGGGATGCGGCCGGTCAGACGCACGGCTGCGCGGCTGCGAGATGAGCGAGCGGTAATCCGCCCCCTGGTGGCGGCGCTGGCAGAGCCGCCACCCACCCCGGAGCCCCCGCGAGCTGAGCCCTTCGCTTTTGTAGCAGATATCATGCGGGACGATCTGCAACGCGGCCCCTCTGGGCCTTCTTCTCCACCAGAAGAACCAGCTCTGCCTCCCAGAGAGACCAAACCCGCCCCTCAGGAAGTGCAAGTGGTCAGTTTCCAATATATGGTTATTTTAGAAAAAAAAATATTGATTTATTATGAAAAACACAGAAATTGAGATAAGAACAAGACTCATCGCAAATCATAGTTTTGTGTAAAGTATAGCATACAGTGGAACCCTGATGAACATTTCTTGTATAACGCTGTTTTTAATGCTTTAGTTTTCCCCCATGGACCATTCATTTTGTATAGTCCTGCAAAACACTCATAAGAAACAATTTTAAATAATCTCGCATTAACTATTCCCCAAACTATTTCCTCAATCTATCGTCTTAATATTTGAGTCTTGTCTCAAAATCCCGATTGACCATTTTTGATGCATACTTCTCCGTAAGTATTGGGAAGAAGTGTTATGTGAGAACAGGGCAACAGTAGGGGGTTCCACTGAATCTATAACAGTTCTATACTCTATTCTATTCAGTATAAAAATATAAATCATTGACAAATTCAATTATTATATTATAATAAATATTAATTGGATATTTTGTCATTTTGACATTTTTGAAAGAAAAAAAACCTCGTACTTTCAATGTAAATTCATATTTAAATACCTACAATGCTTTATTTTTTAGGGTTGAGCACTGGAAACTCATTTTAAAATTTATTTATGTAAAAGATAATTAAATAAATAATATATAAATTTATGTAATACTAAATATTAATTGCAATGATAGATTCACCACAGGCAAACTGCTTGCGGTTTGAGTATGTGGGGCTTAAAATGTAAAACAAAGAAAATGTGAAAAAAAACAAATGAATGTTGCTAATATGAATATTATACCATTTTAATTTTGATTTAACCAAAATGTGGCTTTTATATTTTTATTTTTTTTATTTTTAGGAGAAGAAAATCCCAAATACCAGAAGATGGGAGAAACCTGTTGTAGTGTTACCACCCTCCGATGATAAGGCATGATGTCTTGAACCTGTTACATGTTGGTGAACTACTATATGACGGCCATCCTATGAAGACAAAGGCCTCTGCGCCTGAGTTATGTTAAATTACTATTTTAAATGTATATTAATTTTATGAAGTCTGAGAAGTCATGAAATTATTGTATTACACATAACTTAATTAATATAATTATTTTACATTCTCGCAATGTCTTTTATTTTGTTAGTTCAGTTAGTACTTTCTAGAGTCTTTGACAAAACGAGGTTGACAGGTTGGAGGAAATATAATCCATTCATCCTTATCTGAGAATAATTTAAATAAATAAATTAATAGTGATAACTGCATCCTGCCAAAAATATTATTTTACATTTATAAACTGTTTAATTTAGATTTACCTGTATAATACGATCTACACATAATTTACTAGGTAAGTAATTATTAAATGGATTCTTTTTAAATGATATTTTACTTATACATCGCAAAATAACATTTTATTGTAAATGAAATGAAATATGATGGCTTATTGTAAAAAAGAAATCACTTCAAAAGCATATGAACACATCGCTGCCGGGACACAGATTTTTCCAACTCTGTGAAACTGCTACTGGATGTGGGACTCATAAAAATCTGTTTTTGTAGACTACTGCTGGTTTGCGAGACCCTTAAAAATATGGGCTTGCTATAGTAATAGAAATCGGCTTGCATGATTTACACATAATTTATCGGCAACTTCTGTTGGTGGAACCCATGAAAATCCATTTTTTACGCTCTGCTATAAGAAGTTAACTTACATGTTTTCTCAAATATCTCGGACGTTAGGGCACTTTTATCTCGATGTAGCACTGTACCTCAAAGTTCTATTTTGAATTTTATTTGCTCACTTCTTTTCTTTATTATTCAGAATTTTTTGTGTAGTTAAAAATAATTGTAAGCGATGTACTGGTTTCAATCATTCTTTATTACTTTATTTTACAGAAAACACATACATATAAATGTAAAATACAAATGTATAATAACGTAAAGGTTACAAACTGACAATACTTGGTGAAACTGTATATTTGCAATTTTATATGAATTTTAATTTAAAAATTTACAAATTGAAAGTATATACTTTTATTTCACATTTATTTTTAAGTGATCGTACGACAATGGACCTGATAAGGTCCAGAACATGTATATCATCATATCATGTCTGCTCCCTTAACTGGAGCATATGGCATTCACAAACTACCGCCACAAAGCTCTGTCAGCCACCATCTTCTTCGCCTCTTCCCGTGTCGGCTCCGCCTACTGCAGCTTCGCCAAGAACATTCTATGTATAGAGTTCCCTACAGACTTCGGGGGCTTGAAGAAAAGGCAGCTATAATTTATGCTCTTCTGCGGCATCCTTAGTATATGTCCTAGCCAGATCCACCTTCGCCTCTCCACGTACAATCACTTTGTTGTAAAGCACACAAATTTTTCAATTTTTAAATTATTTTAATTAAAACTAATATAAAATAACAATATACAGATGCAAGTTTAAATGAACTTGTTCTTAAAAAAAATATGTATGATAATTTATAGTTACTACATGTGTTATACAATGCAATTGGTCATGACATTAATTCTAAATGATTAATATGTTGTTGTTAATAATCTTAAATCTTATGTTTTAGAATATATTTCTATAAAATGGACACATATGGTAACAATGCAGCATTATTTTTAATATATATTTATTTTAAGGTAACATACACATTATTTATGGCAGTGTTCTTCAATCTTCTATTAATCACGGACTGGTGAGAATGGTAAAAATATTTCATAAAATTTTACAAATGTACGAGTATAGCTGGATTATTTAAGGTTTTTGAATATTTTTTACTCATATTTGAGATATGCTATATACATATTATATATTAACATCCACTTTACTTAAGGAAAGAAAAAACAACTTCACGTCGCCGGGATAGTTATCGGATCGCGTGGTGGCAGAATGAGGAGCAGATGAACAACACACAGACTTTTTCAGAAGCACATATAATTTTACGATAAACTTGACAAACTTCGGCCCGGACCGAGTTACGTGCTTTCAGGCACCGGGCCGACCACAACCCGACACTCGTCACGGTCGGCACGCAACTGAGCTGGGCACCGGGGACCCTAGTAAAATAATTACAATATGACACACATGCGTTTCTGACAAGCGAACAAAAATAAGAGACGAAAGATCGTTTTCGGCACCAGCCTGCAAGGGCTATATCATGGCGATATCAATATATATCTGTATGAACACGATAGTAATTGGGGCACAATTTGTTCAGTATAATACATACAGAAAGTGACACTTGAAAAATCATTTTCATTAGATCTTAATCAATAAAATTACAATTTATTACTTTGATATTTTTTTAAGACAACGAGTTGAAGATCACTGCTTTATCCCATATCCGCAATCATGTTCAGGAAACATCCTCAGCTGCTATATACTTAAATATATACTTATGTACCTTAAAGGAATATTAAATATATTATATGTTTTACATCTACATGGGATGAATTTATCAAGAAACAATATCACTAAGTTTCAAGAGAATAACAATCACAAAGGGTGTTAATTTGCAGATCACTAATGGTGAAAAGGCAATGAAAACTTTAATTGTATTCTTCACAACTTATTTGTGTGAAATGTCCTTTTCTATCAGAGCGAAAAAATAATTTGACGTCGCTGACACGAAGAAGAAGATCTATCAGAACAATCTGGCCTTTTTTTTCTATATTTGGAACCTCCGATCAAATAGTGATAACACAAAAAATGTGTTTTTATGTTGTTAATTGAATATACGAGTGCATCTCTCATTTCTTTTTAACAATTTTTAGTTTTACTGTCTCACGGCTTTATGATTTTGTGACGCTTTAATGCTGATATTTATTAATGTTACAAAAAAATGTAAAAGTTCTATATTAGGAGACTGCAGTTTCGACTAAATCGTAGCGTTTCTCAATCCGTCACTTGCTAAGAGAAGTTATCTCTTAACCAGTGATGGATTGAGAAAGGCTACGAGTTAGTCGAAACTGCAGTCTCCTAATAGAGAACTTATCTTATGTGAGCCATGTAAAAACAAGGTAAATAAATAAATATATATAATTTATAATAGATCTTAAAGTGAATGCTGAAAACATAGATTTTTTTTTTATTAAATCTAGTAAAAAAAACTAAGTTTAATGAGTCTATTAAATAACGATGATAATCTAAAATATTATACACCACGTTTTAATGATATCCATCGAAATATGTACCACCTAATTATTTAATATGTATTTTATTATCATTAGCATCCAATTTTAGTTTTTTAGTGTGCAACTATTTGTATAAATAAATGTTGTCTTATCTCATTACCTTAAATAAACAGAAAAAAATGGTGTTTGAAATAATAAAACTCCCAAACTCTATCTAAAAAATTATTACAATTTTATAATTTCATAATGAATAAAACAAGTAAAGCTTTGTCATGACTTTAAATTAATAATCATTCGTGGCACAGCACCTTTCTCAGAAGCTACTTACTAAAAGACAGTTTTTGTCAAAAATGTTCCAGGATAAAATATTATTATTAAAGATATTTAAAAAAAATCAAATCCATGTATGTAGGCAATGTAATAAAAATGTAAGTTGCATCATTTCAACATTGATTTTTTCCTAATAATGAAATAATATATTTAATGAACTTTTTGAGTAGCCTTAGGATATTAAGCTTTGGTGACCGCTGCACTTGAACACCAGGTTTTGCACCAAAAATTCTAAGCTTAGAAATAAGTGTGGTCAATATGATCGTTTTCTGACGTGCTCAAGTCATCAGATTCCGTTTCCGTTTCGGTGTTACTATCAATCAGTAGGCTCGACGAATCAGTGATGTGGTCCAAGCAAAGGTCTCGCTCATAATACTGATCCTCCAGCTGGATGACATTCTGGCATTCCACATTCCACTCATGCGGGGTTACGGTGTTTATAGCCTCGGTGACCAATTTGAAACTATCCTTTTGCGGGTGTTTTTGTTTAAGTTCTAAAGCTCTCGTCTTGATCAGTCTCCACATGGCCTCCATCGGATTCAGATCGCTGTGATAGGGAGGGAGTCTTATCACAGTGTGTCCGTGTTTCATTAATAACTCATCAACTTCATAAGTCTTTGGACCTTTGTTCTTTTTTATCAATTCAAATAACTCAGCTTTGGACATTGTTTCTTGAAATTCAACCTTTTTCAGTCGCAGCCATCCTTGCATCTCCGCCATCTTGTTTAGCATAGTGGGGGATTTGTCTGTCTGCATGCAGTGATGGGGAACGTTATCAATTACGACGGTCGACCCGATAGGTAAATGTGGGATGAGTTGATCTTTTACCCATATTTTGAAATTTCTTTCGTTCGTCTTGAAGTTCTCTTGTCCTTTTTTTGGGTCCGTTTTATACATGAGCAACGCCTCATCGATGAAACCGTAACGGCAACCGGCGTGGATTACGAACCAGTTTTGGCAAGCGTGGTCTATCTTCACGGTGGCTCCTCCATCTGCACTTTCTTGGATGGCCACCCCGTCGACCAAATGCGATAATTTGCTTTCGGCTAAATAAACAACCGGGTGCTGATCTTGGAGTATTCTGTGTTGTCGGACAGTGGTAATGTATCGAGCTCTCCATGCGGCTATATCGTACCGTTCCAGTAAGACCCGTCTCTTCTTCTGATGCTGTTTAAACCTGAATCCCACATTCTTGAGTACCCTCCTCAGCATCTCTTGGCTGCCTCGATAGTCTACCTCCTTCCTGAGCTCCTGAACCAGCTTCTTGAGAGTAGGGACTTCATTTTTCTCAGATCGTAGCTCATGAATTTTACGGCGGATCATGCAACGCTCGACTTCTCCAATGTGTCTCGCCTTTGGCATCTTCTTTTTTCGTCCAGGGGTGGGAATATGCTGAGAAGTGCTTTCGGCTCTTTTCCCTTCAATGCTGATTCTGTGAACCGTCCGTGCTGATACGCCTAAAAAATAAAAATACTTTTATTAGATGATTGTCTTATTTCAAGTGATGCAGCAACATTTATTATAATCTGTATATACTTATTATGTCAGAAAAGTCCACAAGTAATACCGGTAAGCAACACAATTATACAAATATACGGCTCTGATCCTCATCAACCTATTAAAATAATAACAATGTTTCATAGCTGATTTTAATATTGTGTACATTTTTTTTATAAAATTGTTATTTTATCAAAAAATACAGAAGGATTATATTTTAATAACATTACGAAAGACCACTATTCAGCAATCGACTTCATCATCCTTCGAAGAAAAACACAAGTTTATCTGTTACAGAACATCTGTTTATTATTGTCTCTATCCATATGAAAGTCTGCGAATAGTTTGACCTTGTGTAGAATATTGAGGAAACAGAACATACTATATAACCTTTCATTTTCTGTCAAGATAGAAAGGTGATTAAGCTACTGCGACCTATTCTTTAAGCATCTTAAAGCTCTTGTCATCTTGTGAGGTCATTAAAAGCTGTACAAAGAATGTACTCTTTTAAAAGGAACTTTGAGAAGCACAGTTGCCTTGGGAAAAGACAAGGATCACAACAGCTTCCAGAATTTCGCCACGGAAATTTGTGGCCGGCATATTATCCAACCAGGAAGTGGATTTAGAAGAAAAATTTGAAATGTTCATGATGTTACTGTCATAAATACTTTCACTGGTCTCTTGTGTCACATACGAAAAGTTTTTTTTAAACAACCAAATAATATTTTTTAATACTAGCTCACTCCTTTGTAAAGAAAATTAATAAAATAAAAAAACTAAATACATTATAATTTGCTTACCTGTCATGTTTGCAACGCGGTATGTTACTTGATTAAGTGGTATTGTTAGACTCCCGTTTTTCTTTTCGCGTTCGCAATAACGCAATACTTTCAATATAATTTCTCTCCCGGCGCTTTTGATTACCTTCGACATTTTCGTAAAATGAAAACAATTGTGAAGTGTCAAATTTTCATACCAAATAAGCATTATTGCCAGATGTAAAAATTAAAATGGAGCAGAAAAAATATATTGTTGGATACGTAAAGTAAAAAATAACTACATATGCTGAAAAAAAATACGATTTAGTAATAACTAAATGCTCCTATCCTTGAAAAGTGTCATTAAAGTATGAAAAAGTGGGTATTTGTTATTATTAAAACATATATACTTACCTATTAAATTCTATTTAAATATCCAACAATATCTATTATACATACCGGTATTACTCAAAAACTCCTTTTCAGTTTCATATTCTATAAAAGATATTATAAATCAATTAAATATGATGACAATCCATTAAATATAAGGAAAATTGATATACTTTAATGTGATAAAATTACAGGTGACATTTTAAAATATCATTCCGACTTTTTTCATTGATTTCGTTAATCGATTTTCAGTATATTTCATCGATTTTAATAATATTCTTTAATTCTAATTTTTCATCTGTGATGATCATGTTCTTTATTTTTCTTCACCATCTGTCAGTTTGAGCAATGTTTTGATATTATAAAGCAGGGGACGTCAACCTTTTTATTCCTAGCGCCCACTTTTCCTATTTTCCATGGTTAAATTTCCCTACCGCCCACCAACCTCGCTATATTTCGATTCAGTATATGGCTGGAAAAAAATCTAGAAGGAATGTAAGAGATTTGAAAATCTTCAAAAATCGCCCACCACCCACCACGGAAGCCACCACGTACCGCCCACTAGTGGGCAGTACGGACCAGGTTGACAACCCGTGTTATAAAGCATATAGTATATGAATTATATCAAGCATTGTATACTTTGATTCACTGCATTAATTTTGTTTAAAAATAAATTATACCTTACAAGTGAACTATTGTATTGTAATTTAAAAAGTGGACCCTAAATAAATTATACTTGTAATTATTAAAAATATTTAGTTGTATTTCACATTACTTATAAGTGAAATAAACTATAAACTTTTATTTTAAATTCAAACTGTAATTATGTAGATCAGCAAAGAATTGTGAAAAAATATCTCTTAATCTTTATAACATACCTGTATTATATAAATTTAAGAGAAAAAAGTATGTAAAACGTCAATGCTGCGTGTGTCGGCATTAAGTTCGCCTAAACATTTGAATGGGTAGATAAAATGATAATTAAAAAGTATATACTCATACTACATATACCTTTGCTTTTGTTGAAACATGATTAAATTCTCTCTGTAAAAAAATACTTAACCCTGTGCGTAGTAAGTATTTATATGGTCATTTTTTTCAATTTTAATTTTGTATATTATCATATGTTTACTTATAATAAAAAACTGTTTTGAATAAAAACTTAATCTACATCATTCCACGCAAAAAACAAATTGAACTGATTATAATGTTCAATGATCGTAAACCATTATGTAAACCATATGAAAAAAAAAACTTTGATTTTTTTAAATTCAAACTAAGTCAGTATTATAGGTAAGTGTCCTAAAATTTCGTCAAACTATGCCAATAGATGTCAATAGATGATGCAAGACTTTTATCTATATATAAAAAAATGAATGTCTGTCTGTCTGTCTGTTTATTTGTCTTTTATGCATTCCTATACCATTAATCCGACTGCGATAAAACTTTGTCGAATTATTGCTTAGACTCAGATGATAGGATGCTCAAAATTTGATTTAATTACAAAAATTAATTGAATATTTACGTAAATCGTGTTTTCATACATGCCTATTGCATATAAGGAAACGAGTGACATAACCTCTTCTAATTGGTCAGCGGCCGTTGCGCGCGCATTCGGCCAGCGTTGCCAACTATGTAATCAATAATTATCTAATTCATCGGAATGTTTTTTTTCATTTGAACGGATCCAAAAGAGCGCCAAAATGACAATACGGTCTTCATAGTCTCTATGATCTCTCAATTATGATGGTTTGATGCTGCGATAAAAACTGTGTTTTATTTGTATAGATGGGTAATTTAAGAAGGGTTGGGGATAAGTCTATTGAAATTTTACAGGACAAAAAATGTGTTCTATGAGTATATTATAAATTAAAAAGAAATCGTTGGTTTTACCAAATAAATAAAATAACGAGAGGTTTCGAACATCAATACACTTAATTTTACACTTGTATGTTGTAGTAAATATAAGATTTTTAGCATTGCATTTTAAATTTATGGAACACAGGATATGCATATTGAAAAAGCACTTTCTGACATACTTTCAACTTTTTCACTGTCTACCACAATGTATATGCGACTAGAAGTTGAAAGAGAATGCAATGTTGCTTAAATTTATATTTGTTATTTTTTAACAATCGTAACCATAGCAACGCCGAAAACAAAAATGGCGCAAATCTGTCCTGTAGGTATTTTAAGTAGGTACCTACGTTAGGTTTTGAATATTTTGAAACAAAATTCGATTTTCGAATAAAGTGTTTCAATGTTTGAATTTTAACGACTTTTACGACGAATTATATCGCATGCAGAAGAGAATTGAAATAAATATTACCTATTAATTGTGTGTGATTTAGAAAGAGTTAATTTTGGAATTCTAATTGCTGGTCGACTTTGGATAGTATTATATATTTTATTTTTATTTTTCAAAAGTGAATTTCAAAACTTTTTTTTTTATGTAAACACATACAGGAGAATACCGACAGATGGTGATAGTAATTCTGAAGTCTCATCTGTGGAATTCTATGACGCTTACCATGGTGTATATGGCTAAACGCTGCGTGTGGAGTGTTGATCCGCCAACGTCATAGACTACAGTCCGATATTCACGCATCATCCAATATTACAGGAATTTACTATGAATGGGTGGTCTTCACATGACGACTTTCGTCTACTACTAATTTTAATTAATAGGCTATGACTGAAATTTTACGGGTGATGGATCAAATTCACACCAACCGGGGGTATTTATTTATATATTTATTTATAGAGCTCAGAAATTGATTTAAAATCTTTTTTTTTAATCCCCGTCGAGGATCGAACCCACGACCTTTGGCTTGCAAGGCAAACACTTTGACCATTGAGCTATGACCGTTGGCCAAACGAATACATTATGCCACCCAAACGAAAACATCTGGAATTGCAGCAACTCTTTTGGATGGTGGCCGAACAGCGCATTCAGCACTGAAATTGCCATTGAATAGGCAAATATTTGAGACAAAAACATGCAATATCAACAAAAAATATAAAACGGGCAAACTACTCAGTTCATGTAAAATCATTGTATGTGACGAATGTACTATGGCACACAAAAAATCATTGGAAGCATTTCATCGCACACTAAAAGATTTGAGAGGAAATGAACAACTTTTCGGTAGAGCACTCATTTTATTGTCTAGTGATTTTCGACAAAGTCTACCTGTTATATCACGTTCAACAGTGGCCGATGAACTTAATGTGTGTCTCAAATCATCCGTTTTATGGCGATACGTAGATAGACTCACTTTGAAGACCATATGCATGGACAAATACAACATGATGCATCCGCTGAACGTTTCGCAAAACAATTGTTGGACGTAGGAAATGGGAAAATGGCATCGAGGAATCCACACAATGTATCACATTGCCAGCAAATTTTTGTAAAATAACCGCAACCATAGACGAATTGATTCACAACTTTTTTCCAAATATTGCACACAATCATAAAAATCATCAATGGCTCAGTGCACGTGCTATATTAGCAGCCAAAAACAAGGATGTGAATGCAATCAATTTCATCATACTAAATGAAACACCAGGAGAAGCGACAACGTATAAGTCCATCGATACTATAACAAATCAAAACCAAGTCGTCAATTATCCAACAGAATTCTTGAATTCACTTGATTTGCCAGGCATGCCACCGCATGTTTTAACGTTGAAAATTGGCGTGCCTATCATTCTTCTCCGAAATATAAATCCACCACGACTTTGCAACGGTACCAGGCTTTCAGTAAGAAAAATGATTAACAATATTATTGAAGCTACGATTTTAAATGGAAAATTCAAAGGAGTAGCTGCACTGTTGCCACGCATCCGAATGATTCCGACAGATATGCCATTTGAATTTAAACGTCTGCAGTTTCCAGTGCGATTCGCCTTTGCAATGACCATCAATAAGGCACAAGGACAGTCGTTACAAGTCTGTGGACTAAATTTAGAAAACCCATGCTTCTCACATGGACAACTGTATGTGGCCTGCTCACGCGTTGGAAATTCTTTTGATTTATTTGTGTACGCAGCAGATAAAAAAACATTGTGGATCCAAAAGCACTCCAATAAATAAAAACACATACGGCCGTCACTGTCAAATTCAGGTAAGAAAAACATAACCTAAGCTTATCGCTTCTAATTGGCTACGGCCTCGCCTCAAGTCAGACTTATCCAATCAGAAGGCGAGAGGCTCCCGACGAAGCGCTTCCATAAACTAGCGGTTTATTTTTTTTAGTGGCATTGCTACGCATGCCGGGTACACGCTAGTATTTAACAAATTTGTCAGAATTTGAATTTTAGCTACAGCCGCAACTTGCGACCACACTCACGCGCAGGTTAATTAATCTTAGCAGTTTATTATTATTATTTTAAGCTGGGAGCACTGGATTCAATTTGTCAAAATGACATACACAGATAACAAAAAATAAAAAACAAAATTCATTACTAAGGTTATTTATTTCATATTAGATATACAACAAATGATAATGTATCTTTTAAATGATTTCATATTAATCTAACAATATTTTGGTATAATTATCATTGGATTAGATATGTAGTCGGCGATGTGTTGTTCTGAGAATGTTAAGAACGATGAAGATCAAAATTTAGCAGCCGCTGTTGTAATCATCATTAGGTACACATGTGTTAAGACAATCATATTAATACGCATAAAGTTAACAACATGTACTATTTGATAGTAGGTGATAACAAGATAGCACTTTAGATAAAATAATGTTAAGTTAGACCCCTCGACTTGTAAGCACTCCAAAAATGATAATTTATTAGTATTTCTCAGAGTCCATAGATGTTTTATCGCCATTTTGCTAAAATGAATCTCTCAGAGCTTCCTTGTTACAAGGCACAGCTATACAGTCATAACTCTAGTTACAACACACATTCACATCATAGACTGTTCTAAAATAACTCCAAATTAATTATAACCTACGAATTCATCGGCATCTTACCAGCGACATACATTCAATTTCAATCCACAGGTTTCTATATTGTAATAATAATAATATAACAACAATTATTTGGTATTTAATTAATTAATAAGCATAGAAAATTCTAGACGTTTTTCCTTAACATTAACCGATTATAATATGAGTGATGCATTATGTTCTTAGATCATAAAACCAATTAATAATACCTGTTATCGAGATATATTATGCTTTCATATTTGGTGAGCACCTTAGACAAGAGATACAGAACTAATAATTATAATTATGAAAAGGCTTAAAAAATTTACACAGACTATTTTTGCATAATCATATAAAATTTCTAAAATCATAAACACAAACCACACATTTGGCATTTTATAAATTTGGTAGACATTTATCATTCAAACAAAAACAAATTTACAAATAAATTAAAGATCTTAAAAAAAAAAACAACTTTACAAAACATGCAGACAATCTGTACAACATTTTCTACTTAAATCTGTTTTATATTTAACAAACTATCATTCAATATTTTGGTACGGGTTTTATGGACTATATTTTGGATAAGAGACACATTCTATGATATCAATAATTATTATATGATATATACGAGCTAAAAATTGATTTATGGTGGAAAATTTAAAAGTAATGAATGTTTTTGTTGAAAAGATACAACAATATTGACATGTTTTATTGAATGTTTCGAAAGCGTTAGCATAAGCAAACTTTTAAAATAATTCGGAAAACATATTTCATTAGGTAATGTATTTTGTAAGCATGCACAATTATTACACAAATTTGTATTAATATACAGATTTCTTATGAATTTTATTACTTTTAGGTGAGTCAGGATAGCTTAGCCTCTAATCCCTGTTTTAATTAGAACATTTAATGTATGAATCATTCCATTACTTATAAAATATTTGGTTGTTGAGTATTATTTTTACCAAACTGTAGATCGAGTCAGTTGCATAAATATAATTTCAGCAATTGTTTGAAATATTTTTTGTATCAGTTGTTACACATACATGAACGATTTTATTGGCATATACAATTTGAGGGAAAGTAATGTAAGAGATTGTATTAAAAAATCATTGTATCAAATATCATTTAAAGTAATTATAATTTTTCAATAAATACATATGGTGAAACTGAAATATCCTTAGATCGTGCAAATTCTAGACATTTGAAGTACCTACATACATTAACTGTTAATATTATATTATGCTGATTATTTTAGTGGGCGCATCTCAAATGTGTACATTATATGTTTTATTATATTTAAAGTTCACAGAAGATTTCTCTATTTTCTACTCCTATAAAACTCTACTCTCAATAACTATTATTATAAATATATCATTTTTTCATATAATTAAAAAAACTAAATCTAATACAATTTAAATAAATATGGTAACAAGTTCATAATAATATTTCATTAATAGACAAAAAAACTAAAATAAGTAATAATACATAATTTAATAACAAATAAATAAATTATATATGCTCTTTGAGAGAAAGAAATTTGCTTTTCCAAGTGGCTTTTAGTTGTTGTCTTTTGCAAGGTGCTATCAATTAGCATGTTTTTAAAACTTTGGTTAAATAAATAAACATAATTTATAAAGATTTAAATTTTGTTTTCTTTGAGCTATATTGTGAACGAAATATAAAAAGTAATTACATGTTTATATAATGTCACCCAAATATGGTCAATTGACATACATATTATTTAATAAATTACATGATTTATGTTTTACTAAATATTTTTTTATACAAGTCTTGGTTATAAAATGCATAACAATACATAATATTAATAATCAGTTTTAGGTAATACTGTTAGCTTTTAAATTTTTCTCATAATGTAAGAGTTTTTGTTTTTGTCATTAAAAAACATATTCATTGATGGAAACATTATCATCTTCAAGTATTAAAGTATAATTAAGTCTAAATTGTCGCAAAAAAATCGGTACAAATAGGTGTTTTACTGATATTATTTTATATTTTATATTGAACATAAAAATCACACCACATATGTTTATGATATAACCGTTTCCGTAATATTTAAATTGCCTATCATTAAGTAATTCAATTCATTATACAATCAGACTTTTATGTCACTTATTTATTGATCCATAATAATTATTATTCTGTGTGTATGACAACAACACACTCAGAAGAATGTTGACAGAAAGACACAAAATAATCCGATAGGCATTAAGAATGACATCTATCATTCTCCTAAAGATTAAAATGCAATGGAAATGTATAAAATGTATTTTGTTTTATTCGGAATGTGATTACATTAACAATGTTTATGTTATGTATATAACAGGCAGAGACCTCAAAGATATCATTACTTTTATTTTTGGCAACAATCCATTTTAATTTGTTTATAAACTCTGTGTTAATTTATAATTAATCCATTTAATTCAATTCCACTATCAGTTTTTTAAAGATAGTCAATTTAAGATGGTTGGTATCAGGAACAGAGGTACAACTGCTCTTAAAAAGTAATGTAATAGTTGAGGTCTTTGGTAATAAGTATCTACACAACTTATTTTCAAAAGTCATGCACAAGCATAACTACATAAGATATTTAATTTACACCAAAAACAAAGCAATCATTGGGGAAACTGAAAAACATCCATTTAAAAGTAATATTTGAATTTAAATAAAGATGGTGTCATAATTTTTTGAGTCAGCTTAAATTTTAGTATATGAAAAGGCTCCAAATGATCAATTATATTGAACGATATGACATTTTACGAATTATTATTTAACTTCATATTACGTTGCGATATGTAGTATAACAATAAATAGTATTTTAAAACGTAATTGATCCTCTGAGAGCCCTAGGGACAAAAAGCACTTTATTCCAATATTTTTGAATGATTGAGCATTTTATTTTATGTGAATAATTCTATATATAAATATGTATATTTATATAATATCACATGTATCAAAATGAACTGTTTGCAGTTGAATATTTATTTATTTATTATTTAATAAATCAGTTGTATCAATTTATAATTTCGCAATATGTTTTTAAAGCAAGCAGTATCTTACTTACAAATCCTTGCTCTACATTTGTATTATACATGAGTTTTAATTTAATAAAATTTTAACATCCAAAATACAAATAGTTGTCAATTTTAGGTTCCCTTTTTTAAGAAACATTAAATACAATATTAATATAGATTTATATGAAGAAATCAATTTCACTGGTTGTAACGTAAACAACTAACTGAGAATAATTATTGAGACCAAATGATTATGGAAGTAAAGCAATCTAAGCGTATTAAAATTAAAGAAGTGTCATTTATTGTTAATCATTATAAAATGCAGGTGTGATACATATTATATGATATGATACAGGTGTGGTGTATCTTAAAATATCTGCTGTAATTAGTTAACTTTTAAAATGCATATTTATAATGAATAATTTCAGTGTAAAATGACATCTCATACAAATCATTATAAGGTAGACATATATTTTAAAAATATTTTCGAAAAATAATCTGAAGACACTTAAAATTCAAAAAATCTATAAGCTTTTGCTCGCTTTTAGCATTTCCATTTAAAGAGGTGTGCTGTTGTTGTTAAAAAACTGATATTATAATTTAAAATTAAGGAACCATCACAAGTGTGTCTGGAAAAGTATTGTTTGGTTCACTAGATATTTAAGGGGAGAAGACCCTCAGGCTTCTGAGCAGTGTTGCCAGAACGTTAGCGAGGCACTCGGCCCTTAGAGCCAGCTGTCCTTCCAGCGAGGAGCGAGGAGCGCTCCCGGGAGGAGCTTCCGCCATCTTGCGGCCGTGGTCTCGGACAACTGAGGCCATCTCGGCTCCTGCGAGCTCCTTGAATGCCGCAGCCACGTCGTGCACTCGCAGCACCAAGTTGCGGGTCTGCAGAGGCGAAGAAGTGTGCCGACCCAGAGCCTGGAAACAATAATATCGGTCATATAAGGACAATGAACAGGCGGTTTATGTGAAATCATAACTTTTTTATATCGTAGCTCTGGAAGCGAAGAATAAAATATATAAAATCTTTTACGATAAAAAAATTTGTTGTCAAAATAGGGTTTTATGTTTTTTTTTTGGAGCATATGAACACTGCAAATTGCTGTTTCACTTTTCTGTAAGCTCAGATTGTCTATGCATTATCCCAGTACACTTTTATACCCGCAAGTCTACATTGGAACATAGTTGGCTCCAGGGAATCTCCAGGGCAAGAGCCCGCAAGCTTGCATAGACTGCGACGGTAGTATCAGAGAAATAATTGGGTGTTCAATGTTCAGCGTTTTTTTTAAATCCATTTACTGCTTATGACTTCTATAGCAGTTGTGAGCTTTACATGTAATTTGTAGCCTCATATTACAGCTGTATTCTACTGTTGTCATGTTAAAAAAAAGTTACAATATAACTGAAAATAAAATTAATTTGATTCCAGTTAAAAGTAATAAGCAATATCTGATATATTTTCTTACTAGAAAATAAATTGCCGTTCATATAATTTTCCCGAAAATCGATTGAAAACCTACCAAAAAGGCGCCGCTTTCAAAAGATTCTCAACCTTACAGGGGCGTGTATACAGCATAGACTTAAGCATAACTTTAAAAAAAATCAAGCTCAGTCGGATATTGAACCGACGACGTCTGAATGACAAATAAATGCTATACGACTGGACTACGCCGCCCGGCAGATTAAAATACATATTATTATTAATATTATATTATACCAACATCCTCCTCTCTCAAAAAGAGGGGCGTTATTACGTCGAGTGAGGCTGAACGAGGAGCAGGACAGCAGACAAACACTTTTTTTTAAAAGCACAGATTATATTTACTTTAAAAACATTACAAGCTTTCGACCACACGGGTTGACATGCCACGTGGCCGCAATGCGACCTTGTCAAGCCAAAGGGTGGTGACTGACTGCCGGCCGTCCGCTCATCCGCGGCCCGTGCTCGGTCACCAGCGTCGCCGGAGGTAAAACTATGTAACTAGCCCCAATGCGGCCACATACATAAAGGTATGGCAAGCAACAAAAATACAAGACGAAAGATTGTTTATCGAGATTTTCGGTAACAGTTAGCAAGGACTACATCACGCTGATGTCAATATTAATTCAGAGAGTCCTTCATTTACATAAAGTTTGCACAAGTTTGTAAAAGTAATGTATCTACCTGTGAGAGGTCAGCAAGCCTTCTAAGAGGTGTCAAGCATTCTGCCAGAGGAGCTGCCACACCTCGCGGTGACCCTACCGCCAGCGCCGCTACCAGCGCCCGACTGCCTGTCACCAGCGCCACCGCCTCATTGGTCAGGTGCTCGCGGGCGTCCTGGAATATTACATTTAAATTTAGGTGTTTGTCCATCAAGTCAGATTATTCTATTTGATAGGTACTTAAAGATAATTATTATTGATTTATTAATTTCAACAATTGGGGAACCGGTAAGACTTTAGCCGGTTTATCCATAAAGCAGGTAGTTTTCTTCTTAGGTTTTCATGGCCAGATTTGAATTTGATCAACAAAGTCATCAACCCTGAAGAAGACCCCTGCAATGGCGGTCGAAATATCGGAGAGAAGAAATTCGCCACACACGGCTAAACCCAAAAGCCACAATATCAGGTAGTTTTCGTGTGCAAAATCAAGGTTGGTGTAAAAGAGCTGTAACTTTGAAAATAATGGTTCAATTTTAATGAAAGTTACTTTATTTTAAAATCGAAATATTTATAAAATGGATTTAAATTTTTTTATTACAATATATTTCCATACTATAATCTTATTTTATAGATCATTGACTGAGCAATTTCAATATTATTAGTAAGTTAATACACACATACAATTATACATTATATTTTATACGCATCAATTCTTTCAGAAAAAATATCGAGCCTTGCACCTTTATTCTATTCTACACACCGCGCAGTCCATTCGCATAAGCAGAGAATGGTCGTGTGGACTGCGCGGTGTGTAGAATAGAACAAAGGTGCAAGGCTCGTGGTTCGAATCCCGCGTCTGCCAATATTTTTTCTGAATGAATTGATGCGTATAGAAATATTTATATATTTTTAAAAATAAATTTCCTGCCGGTGATTTAAATATAAATCTGATTACACCTTTGCCGCTCTCTATCGCTATTCCATAAAAAACACATGAATGCGTCTCTCGCCTTCTACGCACCGTCGACTTGAACGCTCTGATGCGTCGCCCGCTGTCTATGTGTTTACAGTAAATATTTTAATAAATTTATGTCAAAGCTTCTATATGAATGAACGATTGCAAGTATTGTAATATACAGTGAAAACTTTTTATTTCGTTTTTCAAGGGACACTAAAAAAACGATAAGTAAGGAAACGAAAAAAGCGAGAATACTTCAAATACGGAATTATAATAAAAAATCTTGAAAAAGATCTATATAAAGTACATATATATAATATAAAAATATAATTTAAGATGTCCGTAATGCCATGTTACTTCTTTGCAGTTTGACATTTCAATTTAATCAAAGCCTCATCACACTCATATAATATACACAACATAAGCTGACATCATACGGGGATCCCCCAATGACACAGACAATATAGGTCAAACACGTGGGTATTACGTTTAGAGCAAACACGCTTTGACTGTCTAGCAACATAGCATGACTCAAACTTCATAGCCGTGTTGCGTGTTTCCATAACATAATATTTACTGAGATATTTATTGAGAATTTTGCAAAAAACGGTTAATCGATATAATATTTGTGAGGAAGCATAAATATTTCGGGGACCTATTTAACATTCTTTCTTATGGGTGTTTGTCAGGACCATTAAAAATGAAAAAAATTTGCGGAAACATGAAGAAAACGAGAAATCAATAACGGGGTTTCACTGTATAAATAACCATATGTATTTATAATTTGTGGGATTCATATTTACATAAGATTTCATTCTGATGTTGATTGTGATTTTAAAAGGAATTCTATAAACTTTACACACATCTAAGGACGTAAGGAAATAAATGAAGATGTTTGTCGACACAAATATTCTAAGCTAAACAACAACGAGCGACAGTAAAATGATATGTAGGTTACATTAAGATGAATGAGTTTTACCTGGAATTTTCTTTCGTCAATGTCTTCGCCTCCTCCATGAGCATGCTGGTGAGAACAGGACTGAGCTACCTGATGGAGCCGTGACAGTAATCCATCCACTGCAACTTCTGTCTTTTGCAGCAATGTCTCCACATTGACGACGTGACCGTTTCCACCGATGCCACATTCATTGGCTATTTTCTGACGCATCAGAGGCGAGGGAAGAGTGTTGGAAGTGAACCCTTCATTTTGACATTGATCCTTGAACCGAACATGGTTAGATCTCAACTGAGGACTGCCACTCTCGTGTCGCAGTGTGGATGAATAATAACTCGGTGAAACACTTCTCGCGTCATTGAAGCCCGAGGGAAAAGGTTTATCGGGGGCTCCGTCAGGGATGTTACAGAACTTTCTGTTCATTTGCGGAGAGCATAGAGAAAATATTGTATTCATTTCTCTGTTTTTCAATATGGTATTTTTTGTTTCGGAGTGTGACCGGACGTGCCCGGATTTGTTTTGAACTATCGGAGTGGAAGGCGTGCTCAAACAGTGCGCTGTGCATTCCGGCTGCGAATGAGTTCTAGCTCTTGAAGGTATTTGATTACTTTCGACACTGCTAAACGAACTCGCATATTCATGTTCCATGTCTCTGAAGAGGTTAGGATTTCTCTGAAGGTGCGGTGATCCGATGCTCGCCACTCGTTGTTCGGTGCCGTTTCTCAGAATCGGTTGAGGTTGTTTGAGTGCAGCTTTCATTCTCAGTGCTTCTAAGCTGGGTACAGGAGGAAGAGGCGGTTTCTTTGGGGGCAACAGAATGTGCGGTGGAATGTTACTACAGTTGTCCGATCTAGGAGGGATCAGAGGCGGAGGCATGTCATTGTATCCGTTAGTCAACTCGTGATGGATTTCTCCGTTCTGTTCGCAGACTAGTTTAAAATTAATCTTCTTATTATTGAGAGTGTTGAATCTATTTTCTGGAGGTTCCGATATTGACAATCCATTAAAGCTGTAACTGAAGGAATTAGAACGAGGTCTAGTATTGTTGGCTACCAAAATGCTCTTGGGAGGTCGTTCGGGAGGTTTGATATTATCTACTTTGGCTCTCGGCGGAGGTTTCGGTTCACTTTCTGATGCATTTGCTATATTGTCTTTGGATGGATCCTGCTCTGCAGTACCATTTTTATTTTTATCTTTAGCGCAACAAGAGAACACTCCTTTCCTTTCCACAGTGGGATAGTCTATAACGTGTCCGTTACTATTTGTTGCATTTTTAGAAGCACCGGAGCAACTGTTCCTTCTTTTAGAATTTTCAGCTTCCATATTTAAGTAAGCCACATCGTAGGAGTTATTTTTTTCAATGTTTTTTTCATTCAGTATTAAGCTATTTCTGGCCTGACTCAAGCTTTTGGCATTGAACATGTCCCTGATTTCACTAACGCTCGCGCCCTTCGCTTGTCCGTTTGAGAGTTTTGCCGGATCGCCATTTAGCTCCTTTATGTATTGACGTATCTGAGACTCATTGGAGTACAGAGCGGTGTCCTGGTTGACGACGGCGGAACCATTAGAGACCGGTGGGGGAGGAATGATGTATGACATGATTTCTTCAGGCGTCAGTTCAACAGCAGGAGTGACTTTTAAAGTGGGAGGTTCTATAGCTACTGTAGCTAAAAAATCTTCAAAGTCTGTATTACCTGTTTTGCTGACGTCATTCTTTGACAGTTCTCGGTTCTTATCTTTTGAATCTTGATTCTTTTCTGTCGGATCCTTTTTATCGGCAAACGATGAAGGCACCATCGGAATTACTTGAGGAACGTGCGAGACGCTGTCCAGTTCATCGGGAGTTTGCGGCGGAGGGAGGAGGGTCAAATCGATCAAATCGGGGTCTAAGTCTATCATATTTATAAGGTCTCCGTTGTACAATGTACTATCACGATTTTCAGATGAAGAAACTTCACCGGTCGCCTCGCTGGTTATACCACTGCTGCGAGAGTTGCTGTTCTCCCGCAGCTGGCTCAGGTAATCGCGCAAGTTCTGCTCTCGGGCACCTTGGCCGGGATTGTCCGGACTGTGGAGGCCGAAGCTTGTTCTGACTGCTTTATTTTGAATGCCACCACTTTTATTTTGGTGCCTGTGAATAGGGCTATTAGTTGGCGTATAAAGAGAATCGTTATCGCTTTCCGACTGCGATAGATCAGTGCTCAGTGCCAGCAGAGCATCAGTCAACCCGCAATTATTTAAAATAGCACTCAGCCCTTGACTCTGGCGTGTCTTTAAAGGATCCTCTGACTGTGTTTTATTGCTCGACGTCAGAATTGAGTTAAGACCGGCATTGATTCCATTGAGACCCTGGTTGATAGTCTCCGTGAGCAAGATAAGTGAATCGCTGTGTTTCAGAGTACCCGGAGTATCATCTAAAGAGGACATCCGACTGTGACTGGACTCGTTATCACTTTCTAATCTGTCGATATTGGTCTCTTGCCAGTACGAGTTATTGTAGCCTCCGTTGGTGTGATTTTGTTCTTTGAAAGCTCCTTCCGCTTGCTCCGTTAAGTATTGTTCAGAATTTTCGACGAGTTTCTGCATTTCTGTGACTCGTTTGAGAACTTCTTCATTTCTCGCTTCCACCAGTTTAGTATCTGTCACATTTTCTAGGATTTCCATAGAGAGAATACTTTGGAAATCAAATCCTAAGTTTTCTTCGATCCAGAGATTCTCTGATTTACCAAAGTATTCCGAATCATCATTTTCATTACAGTTTTCATACAGAGACAGAGTTCCTTGCTTTCTATCGGTGCCTATGAGAGGACTGTTTGCCAAGTTCTTGTTGGCGATAGTAGTGTTCATGTTTGTGTCCAGTCCATTTTCATTCATCTTGGGAGTGGAATGATAAGGAGGAGGCATACTGAATGTGACATAGTGCGATCTAGATAGAACACTTGGATCATCACAGTTCACATAGCTCCACTTTGCAGGCACTACATTATGTTGAGAAAGATATGGAGGTGCTGCAACAAGAAAAAAATATATAATTTAAGAAACACATTGAAAAAAAAAGTATTTAATAAAAAATAACATCCCATGCACACTTACCAACATCATCTGGAATTGGTTCTCTTTCTTGATCTATTTCAAGTTCCTTTCCAGTAACAAGTCGATAGTATCTGTAAAACATTTCATTTATGAATTTTTTAATTTTTATTAGAATATTATTTTATTATTTCAATATTCTAATCTACTTTTATAGATCATTGACTATATTACAATATTATTATTACTTAAATATACATATACTATACATAAAATTCTTTTTCAACGCGTCAATCCAAGCACAAAATAACGGCAGAAGCGGGATGCGAACCGCGGACCTTGGAAACCAACTAAACTAGTATTTATATCATTGTTATCATCGTATAATGATGCATGATAGCATGATAACAATGATATAAATACTAGTTTCAACGCAAGTCAGTCTAGGCAGGGCAATGGCGCAGTTCGCCGAGCGGTATGAATACCTGGGCATAGTTGGTTTCCAAGGTCCGCGGTTCGCATCCCGCTTCTGCCGTTATTTTTGTGCTTGGATTGACGCGTTGAAAAAAGAATTTTATGTATAGTATATGTACATTTCATTTATGTTATTATATTGATCCAAAAATAGTGAACTGTCAATAATATTTTGTACAATGTTAACTCACCCAGCTAAAACCAATGCCAACTCAGATCCATCCCTATCTTCCATACTGAACGACAACACCCGGTCTCTTTGCAAGAAAATAGTGACATTGTATGAAATTTCATCTTCTCTCGTAAGTCTAACGGCCACCAGATCCTCCAAACTTGAAATTAAAGTCGGCTAGAAAAAACAATGTATCCAGTTTTAGAAACATGTAAAATACGAAAAAAAAACAATGCATTAGTAATATGAATATTATTGACAATTTAATATATAAGTTTCACTTACAACTGAATTCCTAATTCCGGCTATTTGACTGAGCCCAAACCTTGGACTGACTAGCAGCACTCTCTCTGGCTGGTTGCTGCTGAAGCACTTGGCTCCATAGCTCGGCAAACCAGATATTATATCCAAATAATGAAGTTTTGCCTGAAAAGATACAATAAATAAAATGTATAATAATGTACAATTTGGAATCAATTATCTTTTTATGATATGTATATAGTAATTCAGTAGGGAAGTTGCGCCATGTTTAACCTGTTCGCATCGGTACCCAATGTACGCCGTGTAAGATTCCCCTACCGTTGACATTGGTAGCCGTGATATATCGTTTTGCTACTTTCTTAGAATAGTTTTTTATGCATCGTCTGATAGCTAAAGGATGCAAGAACCAATGTGATATATAAAAATAGATCAGATAAGTATGTAAATTTATGCTTCAAATACTAGTTTTATAGTTGACAATATAATTTGTATTCCACCGAGCCATAATGAAGGGGTTAAACATCTCAATTTATATTTTTATCCTCACTATGTAAGCCAAAAATAGTATGCATTGCAATCAAAATATTTGTGTGTTTTTACCTGCAACTGAGACAGATGCTTCTGTTGATTTCCCGTCATCTGAGAGTTGAGTTTCAGAAAGTGTCCGATAAGCCTTCGGAGTTCTTTCCTCTTCATGCTCTCCAGCAAACCACATGGCACGAATCTTTCCAAGCCAAATTCCCTCCTGAAATTGAACATAATTTACAACAAAAATTTAAGTGAATGATTTTTTAGAATGAGAATTTACAGTAGTTTGAGCAGACATGAGTAATTATTGTTATTAACCCTTTGGTTACTAAGCGTCGAATGTTGACGTTCATTTTTTTTTCTTTTTTTTTTAAGTTTATATATCAACCACCTATGGTGTTTTTTGGTAGAAGTCTGATTTTCAGAATACCGAAAATCAGAAAGTTGACAGTAATAAAGATTTATTATTTACATCATATATGATCTTAAAATCAAAATTTGAGTTAGGATATTTTATTGTTGATGTTTATATTTTTTTATTGGCAAACATAATTATTATTAATTACATTTTTATTTGCTTAATCTGAAGTATGAACTGTTTGGAATGAACACTATTTTTCATTTTACAATCTAGCGTAAAAAAGATAAAAATTATGTAAAATTTTTAAAGTACTAAAGATGCTATAAATCACTTTGTTCATTTTCGCAAGTTTGCTAAGAAAATTCTTAGTAACCAAAGGGTTAACAAATATTCCTTGTCAAAATGTATCTTTCAATTTAATGCATATTGATTAGTCTTCCTTGAATCTAGATATTATATCAGGAGTGATTCACCTGTTTTCTTTGGTGATTTACACCCTTTACATTCTCGTTATCTGTCAAATGATTCAGCAAATATGTAATATTACTTTGTGGCTTCTTGACTGATGAATGTTACTTAAAATTAATTCAGGGAGCTCGAGGAGGCAGAGCTGACATGGTATCAGGAGAGAGACATGGCGGTTAACATATGGAATAATGCAGTGCCGGTTTTAGGGGGTGGCGAAGTGGGTCGGTGCCCCAGGGCGTCGAATAAGCTAGGAGCGCCGAGTGAAACAAAAATGTTGCTTAATTTTTTTTTAATGTAAGCAATATGGGGCGCCAGAAAAAAAATGTCCTAGGGCGTCGCAGGGTCTAATGCCGGTACTGGAATAATGTACTAACTCGACTGCTTTGACTGTCAGCTTGGCGGGCGCCATGTTGTGCGCCAGTGCATGCTGATGCATGTGCAGCGCAGCCAGGCGCAGTGCCACATCTGGCTGCAGCTCTGGAGCAAACCTTTCTTGAGCTACATCATTGCAGCACTGCATGAACAGGTAGTCCATGGAGCTGAGGTCCTTCTGCGCCAGCTCGGCCGCCGAGGTCGGGACGAAGGACACGCGGAACAAGCAGCGCAGCTTGTGAGCGCCGGGACGGGATGCTATCTGCAATGTTGGTTTTATAAAATAATTCCTTTTTCAATAATTACATCAAATGCTTAGATTTATAGAATGCCGTTTTTAAATTATTGCTTTCAACACACGTGCCCATAATTATGAAAGTGGCGTAAGTCAAGAAATTGTAAAAAACGAGTTCTTCATTTAAGTCAGTTCCCAATATTGTGAATTAATATAATCGTCATCCAACATTAATAAAAAAATTTAAAAAATCTAAATACCGCATTTTATGCAACATGAAGTTGTCATTTTCGTTGGTTTTCAATCGACATCAAAACACAAACCTTTAAATATCTCAGAACGAATAAAACATGACTTACACCACTTTCATAATCATGGGCACACATCATGTACTTTAAGTAACTTATTCAAGGTTTTGGCAGTTATTTAAATGAATTGGAAGTATCCACTGTGTCGGTATGAATGTGGTCAGTTATAAAATTAAAATGTTAGTAATATACTCGATACTGCCAGTAATTATTACAAATTGGTAGATATTTAAATTAAATGATAAGTCTTTTAAAATAAATGATTAGTTTTAGCTTGACAGCTAGTGAGTATCATGCAAATTTACGACCAGGAATAATTACCATGTAAACTGGAAACTTAACCTATTTTTTTTTATGTAAACACATACAGGAGAATATCGACAGATAGTGATAGTAATTCTGAAGTCTCATCTGTGGAATTCTATGACGCTTACCATGGTGTATATGGCTAAACGCTGCATGTGGAGTGTTGATCCGCCAACGTCATAGACTATAAACCGAGATTCACGCTTCATCCTTTATTATTACAAGAATTTACTGTGAATGGGTGGTCTTCACGGAACGACTTTCGTCTACCACCAATTTCAATTAATAGACTATGACTGTCATTTTCGGGTGATGGATCAAATTCACACCAACCGGGGGTATTTTAGAGCTCAGAAATCGATTAAAAATCTTAAATCTCCGCCGGGGATCGAACCTACGACCTTTGGCTAACATGATGACTTCAATATCACGGCCTTACCCTTGCTAACGTCTCTTTTGGATCCAGCAGTGTCAGCTTGTTTCTCCTCAAGCTTTTGACATGTTCCACCACGAGACTGAAGTGCTCCCCGGCTGCGAGGCAGAGCTTGTCCTTGAGGCTGCCGACCACATCGTGAACGGTGGTGGTCGCGTCGTACTTGAAAGACTTTGTTTGTCCATTCTCCAGGAACACCTTCAGCACGTTAGCCATCGGAGGCAAACAGAGATCTCCCAGAGAGAATGCCGATGCCTGAAAAACAATTTTCAATGTTTAATGTAAATTATTCTTCTTAAAAGGCCATTGTGATGATATCATTATCACGTGGTGAAGTGAAATATATTGAGTCAAAGTAAATAATATTATATAAAGCTGTGCTTTGGAACTTTTTTCAACTACGGAACAACAAAGTTCTTTCTAGAGTTAAGGCGGCACAGCAAAAACCAAAATGATGTATAATAATTTGATCAATTTTACAATATTGAAAATTTTTATTTCATGTGGAGCCTATACAAAGCATACTACGCATTTGTCTGTCTACATAAGTAGGCAACGAGCGCTGAAAGACTTTTGTAAGATTATTTAGTTTAATATTGTCTAATTTGACCGCGACACACCAGTTGCGAAGCACTGATATAAAGCTTAAAAGTTTCGTATGTATGAGAATGTATATTCCCATAAGAAACAATGTTAAATAATAAAGACTTTGTGGGAAATAACGAGGTGATAGAGAGCGAACTATCCAGCCATCTTTTCATACTAATCTATCTTGAATTTACATTCAATCAAGAGGCAAAGGTGGACATGATGGGAAATATTCTTAGAATGCCACAGGAGAGCATAAACTAAAGCTGTCTTTTCTTCAAGCTCTTGGGATTGTGCCGTCCTTTTTTTTATGTAAACGCATGCAGGAGAGCGCACCCGGTCAAGACCAGTGCACTCTATGACGCTCAGCCAGGGAGGATAGACGCTGCATGCGGAAAACGTGTGTTGTGTTCATGTTTGTGTGTGGGTTGGGGATATTACAAGTGTATATTTATATGTTTCTTGAAGAGATCCAGATTGTAGGAAGGAGGAAACACGGACGCTGGAAGAGCATTCCATAGCTTACCGGTGGCATTAAGGAAGGAGCTTTGGAAACTGCCACTTCTTGGTCGACATATATTAACCGTGTATGGATGTTCGGCAAGTGTAAGACGAGTTTGTCGGTTGTGGGTGGATGCAGGAGGAATTAGTTCTTTAAGATCCGAAGAGCAGTGACCGTGGTAATAACGGTAGAAAAGACTAAGAGAACCAATCTTACGCCTGTGTTCCATTGATTGCAGGTTAGACGTAAGAGTGTCATTGTTTATCAAACGAATTGCTCTTCTTTCGTAGTGTCCTGATGATAGTCCTGGATGGCCGTCGAGAAATATATAGCACATATAATGTACTCGTCGGAGCTGGGGTATAGCTTTGTGGTGACAGTACGAATGCCATATGCTACAGTAAGAGAGCGGTCATGGTATTATGACGATGATGTAGTTACCGGGAACAGCGGGGAGCCGTTGACGCAGACGCTCTCCGCGAAGCGCACCCTGGCGGGGCGCGCGCGCAGGCAGGCGCGGCGAGCGCGGCTCAGCAGCGCAGGGCGCCGCCCCGGGCCCGCGCCCGCGCCGCCCGCCGGCTGACTCACGACCAGCACGACGCGCGCCGAGCACGCGCGCACGAGGCGGATCACGTGGTCGCGCGGCGCGGACACCACATCCTCGCCGTTCACCGACAGGATCTGATCACCCGGCTCCAACTGGAAAACAAAACACCCATTGTAATCAACTTACACTCGTATGCAGAGAGCCTTATCGTGAGATATATAAAACATTGACATATTTAGTGTAATATTGCTTCAGATTCAGTGCTGGTGTTGACTGATACGAAATGTTTTCGGATGTTTGATTTTGTAACAATAATGCCGTGTTATTTGTGTGTCAAACATGATATACTTATGACATGGTTTTTGTTGTTGCAAATCCAACTATTTGCGTGAGTATCCCGACACTAGTTCTGAGTGTGAGGTCATTGACACTAAATATGTCAATACATTTTTACAATGCCACACTTGCAATTACTTTAATAATGAAATAAAACATAAATATTTTGTAATGTTATTAAAGGAAATAAAAATAATTGAATCATGCACGCAAACTGCACACATAATTTCAGAACACCATGTATATCAGCATATAACTAGGACAATATTTAAGAAAATCTTTTAAAAACATTTGATTATACATTCCATAATATATATAAAAAGACTTTCAAGACCCAATCCCATTTATCATTCTTTCTCTTCGAAAAAAAAAACCACAAAAAAGGTTTAAAAAAAAGCCTCCTAAAGGTTTCTAAAACTACGCAGACTGCGTATTTTAGATATAGTCAACCCATTTTATTTTAACCATATCCGTTCCATATTTGCAGCATATAGACACCGCAAATTGCAGTTTCACAGTTATGTAAGCTCAGATTGTATATATGCCTTGTCAAAGAATGCCTGTAAGCCCGGACGTCAATATGGGAACATATGTGGTTTCTAAAAGCCTCTAGGGCAATAGGCCTTAAAATTTCATAGATGAGGATGTAGTACCAGAGAAGTATTTGGTTAAATTCAAATTATCGTGTTTTTAAAAGAGATCCGATTATGAACTTCATAATCGGAAATAATAACTTAATAAATAATAATCATAACTTCTCTATAGAGGCCTGGATTTTTTTGTATTCCTTATGTTTTTTACCCGTTTTTTGCATAATTGTGTTAAAATACTATTTAAAAAAATTAGAATATTTCCAAAAAATTATAATCGAACGAGTTTAATTAAAAATAAAACGTCGTGAACATTTTTTTTTGTGAACTACGAAAAGAATCACCGTTAAAAAAATGTAAGCTTTTTTGAAAAATTTAAAACTAAAAATAGAATAAACTCAAATTTAAAAACGCGTTCCTAAAAATGGTAAATTATAGCGGCATTTTTGAACGAGAATTCTGGCATTCGCTCAACGCAGACTGTGTGGAGCCCTCAATATAGGAAATGAAACGATTTCCATCCAACCTTGCGACTTTGGCGGCGTTTATTTTTATGAACATTAAGTTTTATTCACACTTGGGAACAGTCAATTGGATTTCAAGTTCTTTTTTGAACAGGTTAGCCTTGCACGCGAAACGTGGGGTTGCCAGACGATTCAAACATATAATATTAATTACTCTGATAAGTACCTACCTACTTTAAAAAAATTATATTATTTATTTTAATTCAGAATGTTTTACATACAAATCGATTTTATAGTAGGTTGGTCATACAGAAGAATTCTCGGAATTTCCTGGAGACACCACGTCACGAACAATGAGGTTCTCAGGATAATCAAGGAAGATAGGCACCTAAAAAGAACCATCTCAGATGGATCGGTCACATCATGCGCCACGATGGTCATCTTCACGATATTGTGGAGGGGATGGTTGAGGGTAGAAACTGTAGAGGGCGCCCTAGACGGGAGTATTTGCAGCAAGTATTCGAGGACATGAATTGTAGCGCTTATGCTGAGCTGAAAAGGGTTGCGGAGGACCGAGAGGAATGGAGATCGAGATGCAAGATTCTGTTGCTGCAAACCAATCCACCGGATTGATACTACGAAGAAGAAGTAGGTTGGTTTATAATGATAACAAATTTGGATTCTAAAATATGTATACTCTTACTCTCATAGTGTAAAATATGAAATTATTAATAAATAATTCCCAAAGCATGGGCGACTATTAGGTATTAAATTTTGATATTATTCTTTTATCTTACTTGCATCAATAGATTCAGTCACTCCGTCAGTCCGGTACTCCGACGCGATTTTTAGTATTTCGCATTGAACTAAGAATATTACGTATTTTATTCTACGCTTTAAATATGCCAAGAATAAAAAAAAAACATTCATAAAATCAACTATTTACTGTGATGTACTAAGAAATTTTTATTTAAACATAATTTTGTTGACTAAAAGTAAAAAGGTACGTCGAAAATATTAAAAATGATTTTAAATAATCGGTTCATTAGATTTAAGAGAATTATATAATAATATTTGTTAGTCATTTAAAAGTATTTGTTATTCTTCAAAATTGTATTATTCAGATGAGTATTTTATTAGACTATAAATAAGATATTAGAGCACATAATAGTTTATACATACTCGTAAGTGAGACTACTAAACGAGTATACATTTAATTATTTCAATTTTTACAATCGATATTTCTTGGTGGAATTCCATAATATCAGATATAAATAAAAGATTTTTTAGAATTTATGACACAGTATATTTTTTGACCCATCACACAATTCATATCCACCTTTTCACTCACACTTTGCTTTATATAGAGCCTACACACATTTTACTAATTCACTTGAAAATGGCCATCCGACCTGGCTGAAACATGTCGTCAAAAAAATATATTGTGGAATAAATTCTAAAAACTCTTTTATTTACATCTGAGTATAAATTTAATTGTATAGCTAACCATTTTTTTACACGGTCCTGTTGACTAAAAATTCTACTACAGCTTCTGAATAGGCCAGGACCAGAATCAGGATATGATTCAGAGTTTCCGATGGCGAGCATTGCGTCGGCTTTATGACGAGGCATTTAGATCTTATCATATAATAACTCTGTGGACGCAGCTGGAACCATTTAGCACTTTAAAGTGATGAATTCCACAGAATTTTAAAATACCGCGCGTATCCCGTCAACAAATTTAATTCTTCAAGTTTTAGAGTGTAAATATTTTGCACTTTTTGAATATAAGCATTTTCGGAAAAGTTTATTATTTGACGCGTCAGCTTGATTTGTTTTTTTAACCCTAGCATATCAAAGCGAGAAGTTATGGGTTCTATCCCCACAGAGCTTATAATTAAAATGATAAATTTATAATCTAAAGAATTATTCGCGGATAAATGGCGTGAGAATACCTCTACCGTATATTTTTGCGTATCGTTTCCTGTAATTCCAAATTAGTGATAGTTAAGAGTCCTCCGGAGCACCGCCCACCAGTGACCACCACCCATTCACAGTCCGAGTTCCCTTAAAATGAACGATGCAAGAATGCCTGATTGAAGATCAATATATCATATATAGTGCTGAGCTATCTTTTAAAGTTGAAATTGTTAGCATTTTTACAATCCGCAGATAAGATTTTATCGTGATGTTCTCTCAGTATTTTACTGAACGACAATATTCTACGACTCTCAGGTGTACGGTTTTTTTCAACAAATTAATTACACTAGGCAGTCCGCTCTACATAGAAATATTAAAAGGTATTTTTAGATATTTAAAACTATGGAAACATGCAATGTAACTAAGTAAAAATAATATATTATTCAAACAAAGAAACCAAATTCATAATGCTTTTAAAACAATTTTCTTTTCACCGTTCATATGAAATATAATCCATTAGTTTCTTCAGAGTTTTTTTTTGTATTTTTCTAGAAAAAAAGTTTAAGATCGAGCGAGCGATTTCAACAGTGAAAATTCGTTTTTTTTTGTACTTCCGATTTAATTAATCATAAAAATATTATACCAAGGTAAAAAATATTCTAAAATCAGAGGTAGTTTTGTATTTAAGCATTCATTTTAATGGGGATAATTACAAGGCGAGTTAAAATGAAAATAAAACGTGATTTAAATCAATGTTAATGGATTAAAAATATTTTCGCATAAATAATGATTATATAAAAATATGTTCGCATTAACATAAAATGGTAATTTGTCATTGAGGTTTTTTTATTTTTAGTTTACTAAGAAACAATTAACAAATTTCCTTTTGCGTGGATATTTTATTTTATTTCAAATGCATAAATAATAAAATTCAAAATATACTTATTTTATTTGTGAGTAGAATAAATTATTATAATTATTCAACAATTAAGTAATTTTAAAATGCATGTAATTTTTTTATCAGTATTAAATTCAATTAATGGCCAGTAAATATTTAAGAAATGGTCAGTGATAAATATATAATTTTTTTAGTTGAAAATAATAAATTGGCACTAAATAATTAATTAATGGAAACTAATAATAGGTTAGGTTAGGTTTCCATTTAATGTGCTAATAATTGATTTATTTTACATTTATTACTGGCAGTATTAAGTATATTACTGACATTTTAATTTATTAATTGACCACATTCATACTGACACAGAGGATACTGAAAATTAGCACATTAGGAAATCTACTGCCAGTTTATTTTATTTACTGACAATTCATTCAATGTATTGCCAAAACGTTGAATGAGTTACTGAACAAATAAATACAGGTCATCTTAAAACAATATTCTTAAGCACAGTGATACTCGTATATACGTGAATTGGTTAATGTTATGTTCAAAGAATCTAAGTAGGAATATTTCAAAGGAAATTTTCCATACGAATGCCATTCGCAAGAGGTTCCGAACAGACGTTCCTAGAGCAGGAGCGGAGGAGATAGGAAAAGGTAGAATTGGCTCTCAACTCGAGAAATGATAAGGAAACAATTGTGCATTTCTGGGAGAGCTCTCGAGTTGACTTGCGAAGCTTTGTATGCAATTTAAATTTATTCCTCCAAGCGGAATACTGTGAACATTTCCCGACAAAATGTTTCACAGATTGCTGAAATTTAATGAGATATTTAGGATTACCTGTGCATGGACAGTAGGTATGTTTAAACAGCAAATATGACCGATTTCCTGATAAAAATAACTTAGTTATTTATTTAATAATGAACCTTAAGACTGTGTTAAAATCAAGAGTTTTTAAAACGTTCAACTGATAGGATAGACTAAAGGAATATACGGTTACGGAATAAAAGAGGTTGGTGATTATATGCATATTAAAAAAATGATCATTGAAATAGATGGAGCAAAATTATATTGTTCAAAACGTTATTTTAAACATAACTATATGTATTAAACCTCCAAAGTAATTATTATAATCAACTCTCTATCTTAGATGGAATCTGTCAATTCATGCAGTCAGGGATCAAATGTCTAAAAACCATATCGAGAAATGTGTAGTGTGTGACATTCAAATGTATTAATATTATTTTTAACCGCTTACTCATGTTGTAAATAAGGGGATATAAGGGGGACTCGTATTAAATAAATTAGTACCAACTCAACTCCGGTCTTCGGTCTTATCCTCAGTGCCGGAATCTTGGTAATCCGGCATCACCATATAAGCTGATGCTGTAATTCCGGGAACGCGATCTCGGTTGCGGAAAATACATGATACTTAAAATTATTGTATTATTTAAAAATATATTTATCGTTCCATAATGCATATTTGTTAATAAAAAGTATGTATTTCTAAAAGAACGTTGTACGGGTATACCGTATTTAAACCAAACTCAGTTATTGATGTACAATATAATATATTAAATCATCACTTTAGGAACATATTAAGAAAAAAAAGGTTTCTTATAACATCCTAAATGTTTCTTGGTAAATCAAGCTACGTTTTATAATCATAATATAATGAATTTGATAATTGAAAATTATTAAAATGCCGAATACATGTTGTACATCGATATTTTAGCGACCCCTTCAATTATTATTTTTAAAATAAAAATGTATGATAAAACTCTTTTATACAATGATTAACAATTATGTGAGGCTTATAACATCAAAACATTTAGTTTTTTTTAAATATCGTCTTAAAATCTATCTCGAAATATAATGATTACGACGGTAAGCATGTTACTAATTATATTCTTCGGAAAACCTAACAATTTTCTATTCTATATTGTGTACGATATGGTTTTAATTATAACGTTTTAAAGCACAATTTTCACTTAAAACCGAGTAGGTAATTTTCCGAGTTTGTTGAAAAGTTACTTTGGCGAATGCGTCGCGTGTTTCAGGGCCGTTCGCAGCAAGTATTAAGGGCACCACTATTAGAACCGCCGGTGGCAATCTGTTTGGAATATTTGCAGGGGAATTCCGCTTCATAACGGGGAATTTCAGCCAAGGCCTGTTAGAGTGAGGGGTGATGAAATGTGGTCTAGGACTGCAGCCGGGCGATGCACCCATTCTATAATACATATTACTTAAATACTTGCCTGGGCGAAAGCTCGTCGGGGCAAACCTCTCACCCGGCAAAAACTCCAAATTAAATTACGTCAAAGAAATGCCCGCCGTAAAATAATATAATTAACGGCAGATAATTGAATTATTTTTGCCGGATTGTTTTGATGTTGGAGTTCTTTATTATCCCGGAATGCATTTGGGTTTTAATTAATTAATTAAACGCAATAAATAAATATATAATATAGTATTTATTTGAATGAAAAACATTTTCTAAAGTTAATCCTTTAATTAAATCTATCATGCCACACATTATTACATATTATTTTTAATATAACCCATCGAATCACTAATAACGTATGAGTATTTGAATACAATTCAGTCACATTAATGAATACAGGTAATTTAGTTAATGCGATTTTGTCCACTACAATAATAATCTTTTAGATTGAGTGCATTTTATTTAATTAAAAATAGTCTATAATACATTATTTGTTAAATTACATACGACTATATTATGATTGGGTAACAAACTGAAGCATTTTCGCATTAAATGTAATATAACCTCGGATGTTGATATATTTCACGTAAGGGAGGCCCAATTCAGGCATGAACTCCACGAGAATCTTTGGAGGAATGATTTGTTGGCGTCGTCTGTTTGATGAGCATTGGGCCCTTCTGTTGCTTGTCTTTATTGCTTTGTTCTTAGTACTTAATCATAAGTACCTATATTTGTATATTAATCTTGATTGTACTTCAGTAACGATTTAGTTTTTTTTTAATTTGTAATGTT
Source organism: Glossosoma conforme (assembly GCA_022606575.1). Lineage (NCBI taxonomy): Eukaryota > Metazoa > Arthropoda > Insecta > Trichoptera > Glossosomatidae > Glossosoma > Glossosoma conforme. The sequence goes on along the minus strand of JAGTXR010000101.1, from coordinate 126,399 downwards.
TCTGTAAGTGAACAAAATAAATTGAATTGAATAAATTGAATAACGTATATTTAAAGCTGACTGTCAGTTTAAACGTAACATTAGTAACCTTGACCAGTTTATCATCAGTAAACTTACGGCGTCGTTGCAGCAACCCCAAACAGAAAGTTGCAACAAGAAACAATCTCATCCGCAAACTGACCAACACTCACTGAGGAGCACAACCACCCATCGTCGTACCTCAGCTTTAGCGCTTTGTTTCTCAGCCAGAGAATATGCGGTACCAGTGTGGGGTCGATCAGCGCACTGTAATCAAGTGGATACTGCCCTGAATGATGCATGCAGAGTCGTCACAGGCTGCCTCAAACCAACACCCATTTCTAAACTATACCCCTTGGCTGGTATCGCACCACCAAACATAAGACGCAAGGCATATGCGCCGAAGAAATGCGTAAGACAATCAACCAACCGTCCCACTGCTTGTATAATCAGATACCCCCAACACCAAGATTGAGGTCGCGAAGCAGCTTTCTGAGATCCGCACAACCTCTCACATCCGGCCCTGAAAATGAGAGACTCCAGTTCTGGCAACAAGTCGCATCAGAGGATTTCATTACTCCAAAAGAAGTCCTACCAACTGGCAACAACCTTGACTGGCGGACCTGGAAATTCCTACACAGATTAAGAACCGGAATTGGTAGAACAAAGGACAATCTCGAGCGGTGGGGAATGCTTCGGCAGGGAGAGACACTATTGCGTGACTGCGGAGACCTGCAGACCGCCTCACACCTAAGATCCTGCTCCATGTGCCCAACAAGCTGCACACTTCAAGACCTAGGCAACACATGGGCTATCGATGTTGCCAGATACTGGGCATAAATAATTTAACGTCGCTGACACGAAGAAGAAGATCAGTAAACTGGATAACAGTTGTATATTTATATATCTGTAGTAAAATTCACATATATAGAAAAATATGTATCGCTTGTACTAAACGGCATTATGTGTTCGAAAGCAAACTGTAAATACTCTTAATATTGTTTTGTTTCAGTGGCAAAGTTCTTCAGTGATTTTTCCGGATTTCCGCTCGCGCTCTCACGCCCGTATTTACGCGACCGAATTGCGTATAATAATATTTCTGTCGTCGTTATTCCCGCCGAGTTGTGTTCTGGCGGGCGGTTGTATTTCCACGGTGTATTATTTATGGCGGGAGCGTTCGTTGGCGTGGCCGGGACAATAATTCTGCAAAAATCCGCCACTTATTCCGGTGGCGTGTTGGAGATTAGCCGCGCAGTTTTATGCAAGTGGCGGCTAAACCGTATTTAATTTGTACAATTGCGTGCTCCATTTGCGTTTCCAGGCGAAGCCGATACGGCCGGATGTGTGGGGGAGTTCACTATAAAAAAACCGAATGTATTCCAGTACATTTTCTCTTCATATCCTCTCCACACCTTGGAGTACACCACAATAAATTGCCGTCCTATAGTTCTATCGGCTAGTATTGTCCACAACTAGTTCCACGTCATTTATAAAGTAGGAAGTCCATCTGAACATATGCATAGTTTTTGTAGTTAGTGGCAACACTAACGATTGGCAGCCATGCCAGTGGTCATAACTCAATGGTCAAAGCGTTTGCTTTGCACGCCAAATGTCGTGGGTTCAATCCCCGACGGAGATTAAAAAAAAAAAGGATTTTTAATCGGTTTCTGAGCTCTAAAATACCCCCGGTTGGTATGAATTTGATCCATCACCCGTAAAATGTCAGTCATAGTCTATTAATTAAAATTGGTGATAGGCGAAAGTCGTTCCGTGAAGACCACCCATTCATAGTAAATTCCTGTAATAATAAAGGATGATGCGTGAATCTCGGGCTGTAGTCTATAACGTTGGTGGATCAACACTCCACATGCAGCGTTAAGCCATATACACCATGGTAAGCGTCATAGAATTCCACAGATGAGACTTCAGAATTACTATCACCATCTGTCGGTATTCTCCTGTATGCGTTTTCATAAAAAAAAAAAAACAAAAAGGACACTACAATTCGCGAGTGAACTGAGATATGTGAGACCGTAAACACGTGCAAGGGGAGTGATCGAACGAGACTACCAGACCACAGTTTTCAACGGCTTCTATGGCGAAAATCTGGAGACTTAAATAGAGCGTAAGTAAAGTTTATGAGTTTTATTTTTTATTTTGGGTGTTTTCTAATAAGGATTTTTAAAGAAATAAGATGCTTAGTCCAACGCTCAACCCAACGAATGACATGCAGTGTACAAAAGAAATACGCTGGAGTGGAGCATTGCCATATTTACTTATAGGTTATAATATTATTATACGAGTATGTTGTAAACATAACTCATTACGTCATTTTAACCATTTCTCATCAGTTGTCGATATATGCCGTCAAAGATTCCCCGACCGTTGATATCGGTTGACGTGATATATCATTTTGATACTTTCAGTTTTCATCTTAACATATACGGTACGTAATTTGAAGTGCAGTCATTCCCTTTATTAACCTACATGTATTCTTTACAGGAATCTGTAAAGCATGTTAATAAATATCGTCACATGAGCGATTTTTCTGTAAACCACATGTGTCAATGCCACCACATGTATGGAGTTACATAACGAACGTTTGTTAAATGTAATACTTTTTTATGCATCATCTGATAGCTAATAAGGATAGAAGAACCAATGTGATATATGAAAATAGATCAGATAACTACATTTATGCTTCAAATATTAGTTTTAAGTAAAGAAATGTTTAAAAAATTCACGCCGTATTGACGGTATAATTTGTATTCCACCGAGCCGTAATGAAATGGTTAAGATTGTTTGAATTATTGCTTATACAGCATAATATATTTCTGCATTATTTGTACAAAATATCAAAACTAATAATGCATTTTAGTAGTAGGGCATTGAACACCCCTCGCAGATATAATAAAGTCCTCTGTCCAAGCATTTTTGTTTCAAGCAACAATTTCTTTAATTCGTTCCCAGAATGCAGATTCGGATCTGAAGTATTATTTTGTAGCAGCGACGTCTTAATATTTTTATCAAATGTCCATTACCATTAAATGAAAGTTTTTAAATGGGCTTTAAGCGGCACGCAAAATGAAAATACTAACTTCAAATCAAGACTAATGTACTTAATTTTGGTGAATATGTTTCCGTTATTTAATATTTTTTTGTAATTCACATTAAAAGAAACCAATACTTTTTCGAGCATGTAAAAAAATAATGAATTTTACTAAGTTCATTTCTATGATACACATATTTATAAATATCTGCAAATAATAATTGGTACATTTTTGAAAACAATAAGTTTAATTTATAGTTTGTAAAATTATGATTAATTTGGCGTGTGCCAAGGCTTAGTAGCGGCAGTTTGTGATGACCATATGCTCCAGCGAGGAGAAAAAAGGTTGCAGAAAATAGAGAAGAGTGGAGATTGGGATGCAAGATTGTGTTGCTGCAAACCAATCCACCGGACGAAGAAGAAGAAGACTAACCGGAGGCTCCGAGAGGATGTTTTATTGGTTTTCGAAGCAGGAAATTGTTGCTACAATTTTCCATCTATGGCGTATTTCTATCTTTCTACATTACGTTTGATGCATCAAGACACTGATGCTTAATAAACTGAATTTAGCTAGAGCAATTACAAAAATACACTTCTCCCTTTTGAGATTATATATTGTTAAGTTGTATGTTTCGCATATTTGTCTGTGAAACTGTTACTGCATATTGGGCAGTTTCGTATCCGTTGTGGTGTTCCTCCATCGTGTTTTGCAATTTATTTGTGCCATAAGGAGTCTGCAGAACCGCGCAAACGTCGGCAATATTAAAATGAAGTATTTGCAATGTTCCCGGGAAGCCGCCCATTCTCATAAGGCAATCCCGGCAAAAGCGGATGACGCGCGACTGGACCAACAAATGTTGGGATTATCATCAGAATAATTGTCTGTAGCCCTTCTCGCGTAAATCCAACAATGACAGATCTTGAGACGGTCATTGTGTCATTGTTAAATCCCTTTTTAACAGTTAAAAAGAAAAAAGCGCATTTATACAAAACAGGAAGAAAGTATTGCTTACTACGTTGTTAGGCAAATCGAATATATCCGTCTTTCAACACTGAACAAGTAAATAAAATATATAACTACTTCCAAACCAGAGAACTGCTAAATAGTTATTCTCTGTTTCATTACTAGATGAATCCATGACTTGCAATTCATTATATTTTTGCTTACCTTTTCTTAAGGAAACATTTGTGCCAATACACTCAATTACTCATATAAGTTTTATCGTAATCGATTAAACGGTTTAGAAATATTCAGCTACAGTCCAAGCCTCCGTGGGGATAAGCGCAATATCTCATGTAAGCTTCATTGCAATTGGTTTAACGGTAAAGAAAGACATATGTGACAGAAATATATAAATACACAAAACCATTCATTTTTATCAATGGTTTTTTGTTTTGTTTTGAATCAATATTAGCGATTGTTGTTGAACTTTTCGATTATATTGATGTTGCCTCTTTAAAGATACTCATATATAGTAAAACATGTTCAGTCATACTCATATTCAATAACGTACTATATACAGGTATTATCAATGATTTTAATACATAACAAACCAATAACCTATTACATAATATTAATGATAAGTGTGAGTTTATTTTTTCTTATATATTCCATATCTCTCATTTTATGGAGCCTCCTTATCCTCTATATTAGTTATTAGATATATAATATCGTATTCGTCATACAGAATTTAATGTTAATTACTTTACCAAATAATATTGTTTGAACCCATATTATTGTGTTATGTTATATGTGTTGTTACGATCCACAATTCTGTCGCTAGTACGTGTTGACATGTTCAATGGGGTACGCCTAGTTTCATCAACGTAGGGAAATTGTAGTTATGTAAATATACCCTCCCTATGGAACCTGTCTTCTGTTCCCATGTACCGACCCCATAAACCCTACGCAGCCTCCGTAGACCCAATATAGCCTCCATCTCATGCCTCTTGTTCCCCAGCCGGTCAGGCTCCGGACCCGCAGCATCAGCATTGCTCCATTGCACGACCATAACTTTATGCTTTATGGTTTTCATTTTGGAAAATAAATAAAAGTAAAACGCAAACCTAGGAAAGTATCGCTATAAATTAAATTCACTATCTTGCATAACTACATAAATATAAAAGAAAACTTGATGTTTTCAATGTCTTCGTATAATTTTATTTAAAAATTATTTAAATTAGTGTATTTAAATATTAAGGCGTTTTATTTGATTTAAAAAAATGATTTTATTTGACTTGGGCTTTCAAAAGCTCGTATACCACATGCAAAAATGCATTGACTTCAGTGGCGACTACGTAGAAAAATAGGTAAAAGTCTGAACTTTCCATAAATGTACGCATTCATGGAATTAAACATGTTTTACACTGTGAAAAATCACTGGGAATCTTATATTACGGATAACCCTCGTAACTATATTTGAATGATACGTTTTATATACTATATATTGTTTCCATCATACGGGCATACATTTTTTGTTACAGATATACAATAGGATAATAACCTTAAGGTTATAATTTTATACAGGATTTTAAATATACTTATTATGATTATTTATCATTGAAATAAAGTAGAATAATTTGGAAATAATCCCTTTTTAAAACGATTTTATTGATAATGAAACGTTAAGTTTCTCGCCCATTGATGAGGTGAAGTAAAGTGAGTAGGGTAAAATTAATTAAAAATACCTGCTCAGTGGTGTTCTGTACATTTGTAATCCTTCTCTGTGGAGATAGGCATTTCAGGGTCGAAGGAAAAATTGCAGGTGGAGTTATTTTTTAAGCCCTACTGAAAGGCAGATCTAGCAACATTCATTATATATAGTGTTCTGTTTACAACAGAAATACTTGAGATGCTCTCAGTAAATGCGAAACTGCGGTCTGCATATTTATGATTAACAGTGACATCAGCATAATGTAGCCCATGCTGACTGGTACCGAAAACCTCGATTTATAATCTTTTGTCTCTTATTTCTGTTCGCTTGTCATACATTTATGTGTCGCCATATCAGGCATTTTGTAGAGGTCCACTCACGAGTGTGTTATTATATACGTCGCCACTCGGGCGCTGGGCGAGAGTCTTAGCGCCGACGAGCGCGCGGAGCCAGTCGTGTCCCGTCCTTCGGCGAGAGCATATTGTATTGTGGCTTGGCCGAATGCTGTGACTAGGTCGGGCCACAAGGTTGTACAGTTTATCGTAAATATATGTCAATGTGCTTCTAAAAAAGTCTATGTGATATTAATCTGCTCCTAATTCTGCCATCACGCGACGGAATAACACCTTTTGAGAGAGAGGAGTATGTTAACAGTTACTAATCGTAATTTATGTAAATATGAGGTGAAAATTGTTATTTATTTAGTATTACGTGAATGTAAATAGTCTATAAAACGTACGAGTTTTAAGTGTTTCGTTACTAGCGCATAAATTAAAAAATAATTTATTTTATAGCGTATTATTTTTTATCTCATTATCCTATTGTGAAACGTATTGTTGTTTTCGATTAAAAATAACTTTTCAAGTGCTCAATAAACTTACATTAAAAAAAAATCTTTTATCCTATTGTGTGTAAGATAAAGGTAAATTTATTTGAGAGTTTCTTGAATATACTTGATTTGTTACATGTTGGTTACGTAGCTATTTTGTATCAGGGTATTCAAAAGAAATATATATATTAATTAAGATATATTTTATAGGCGATTTTATAGGCGATTTTATAGGCGATTTTATAGGCGTATCCTCCGGGTCTCGTTTTGTTAATCCTACCCGCACGTGTCGTTTTTTTCAACAATTGATGAGAAAAATGACATGAAAAATATTTGTAGGTATTGAAACATATTCTAAAAAATAATGATGATCGTTATGATGTTAATATATTCGTAAGTAAGCGAATAAAAGATAAGTTATTCGCGAGTTTTGAATGAGTGGTCAATAATTCGGAAATCTAATTCAGTAGTAAGTATTACCAAAACGTTATTAGCACAGCGGCTATTGAAGCACTTCAACTAGAGCGAAAAACGAATGTTTTGCATACTATAATGACTGCCGTAACTATCAAATGTTATATTTTTGACTTTACAACTTAGATTTAATTTTGAGGGGAGTTTTTCATATAGTTTATATTTAATAGCATTGGACCTATACTGGTCCGCGCTCTCCGTATTATCTTCTCCCGGTGGCTGGTCGGAGGCAGACACGGTCAGGCAACGGACCGTCAATTAGAGCAATCGTGACACTGATTGTCCGCACTGTGTGTCTGATGTGATTTATAGCAGCAACCAATATGCAAAGCGTGCCGGATCGAGTGTGTACCGAGCTTTGCATCCAAGTAGTACAAAAAATACAGCGATATATCTGCGGATTAAAACGTTTTTCGTTATTTTGATACAAACCTATTGTTTATTTAGTTTTTTAGAGTATTCCAAATTCAATTTAATATAAGAAAATCGTACATTTATATTTTATAAACTCTTGTAGCATATTTTAGTAATATCTATAGATGATTCGTTCAATATTAGTTGTTATTTTATATGGTTGTTTCGCGGTTATTTTATATCGAATATTCAGGTAATTATTTTAAAGCATAGTTAAATATTTATTTATCATGTTCCATCAATTACTATGTGCGCAATTAAACAATTATACTTTCATTTTTTAATCTTGGATATTTTCACAATTATATATAAGTAAATAAAAGTAATCATCATTATCAGCCTGTATTCTTATTATGTCATCAGTAAATCTTACAGGGAGTCGGCCAATGCTTCGTTTGCCAGTTCTTGGGCGCCACTCCAATACTTTTCTTCCTCATCGACCGTTATATCTTCGACAGATATGTCCTGCGTGCGCCTATTCGTTGGGAAGCCTCCACTACTTGAGTTCTTCTGCGTATTTCCTCGTTTCAGATTCTATCTTTTAGCGACACTCGGAGCATGGATCTCTCCATAGCACGTTGGGTGACCTTTATTTTATGGCTAAGACTTGCTGTTAGATTACACGTCTCTGCGCCATAAGTTAATACAGTGAAGATTCATTGGTTAATGTAATATATATGATAAATTTTATTAGGAAATGCCATCTTCCGACTACGCCAAGAATTTAAGTACCTTATTGTATCTAGTGTAATTTAAGAAATAATTAACACTGAAATTATTAATCATTAAAACATGTTGTTTTTCAATAAAATCATGAAATAAATTTTACGTACATTAAATTTCAGTGATTATTGTGTAATTTATATTCAAGAGTTTTAGATTACTTTTTTATTTATGACTTACATATTTTAATTTCATAATTACTACCGAATATCAGTTAAATAACTGTTTAACCCTTTCGTTACGGCTCGGTGGAATACAAATTATACTTTCAAATATAAAACTAGTATTTGAAGCATAAATGTACTTATCTTTTTTTTTTTTTTTTTTATGTAAGCACATACAGGAGAATACCGACAGATGGTGATAGTAATTCTGAAGTCTCATCTGTGGAATTCTATGACGCTTACCATGGTGTATATGGCTAAACGCTGCATGTGGAGTGTTGATCCGCCAACGTCATAGACTACAGCCCGAGATTCATGCATCATCCTTTATTATTACAGGAATTTACTATGAATGGGTGTGGTCTTCACGGGACGACTTTTGTCTACCACCAATTTTAATTAATAGGCTATGACTGACATTTTACAGGTGATGGATCAAATTCACACCAACCGGGGTATTTTAGAGCTCAGAAATCGATTAAAAATCTTTTTTTTTTTTAATCTCCGTCGGGGATCGAACTCGGGACCTTTGGCTTGCAAAGCAAACGCTTTACCATTGAGCTACGACTGCCGGCCAGATCTGGTCTACTTTCATATATCACATTGGTTCTTGTATCCTTTAGCTATCAGATGATGCATAAAAAACTATTCTAAGAAACTAGCAAAACGATATATCACGCCTAGTTTTTTTTAATCCAAAATATTACTACAAAATGAATCATATCTGAAAAAAAAGAATATGTGGAATATGTTTGAAATATCTGCAAAATAAATGTGTAAAAAATATTTTTTTTACTTAAGATGAACGGCTCTTTTTATGGACCTCGAATTTCCTACGACTTAAAATGTAAAATTGAGGAAAGGCGGCCGAATATTTTCATAAATATTTTATTACAATATACATCACTTTAAATGTCCAGGGACAAAACGGGAAGAGGGAATTTATGTATTTTGTCATTTTTAAATTAAAAGGTCATGTTGATTTATGGTCGACGAATTCATAAGTTTTAAAAGGTTTCAGTGTGCAAATATTATTATTTATTGTTAAGTTGGCTATTGTTGCGCCCGATAGTCGTCTAGTTTGAAACGAAACCTTTTTATTAAAGACAACATGGTGGTATTTTAAGGGTCTTTAATATATTATATATAATCGTGTTGGATCATGGGTTCAACAACAGGGTCAGATCCTGTCTGCCCATAAGTGGACGACGTCGATGGCGTTACTCCTGACCATCATCAGGTCTTCTTGGGTGCATTTAATATATCCTAACTCATTAGTGGAATAAATAATTTACGAACTTTGAGTGACTGCTATTTTCTTAATATTTTCATAACCCTTTTATTACGGCTCTGTTTGAATACAAATTATACTGTCAATTATAAAACTAGTATTTGAAGCATAAATGTACTTGTCTGGTCTATTTTAATTGTATCACATTGGTTCTTGTATCATTTAGATATCAGATGATGCATTAATAATTATTCTAAGAATGTATCAAAACGATATATCACGTCAACCGATGTCAACGGTCGGGAAATCTTATGACGGCATATGCCGACGACCGATGCGAAAGGGTTAATTATATTTGTACGAAATTGTTGATGCTATAATATATATTTTTAAAATTATTTACGAGTAGCACCAAATAAAACTCACAATTGAAGTAACTAGTACTAGTCGTAGTGATATTTTTTTCACTTCTTTAATGGGCTTATACATACTATGAAATTTATAGGGATATTTAAATTACAACTTTACTATACATTGTACTAAATTATTTTTGGAGATTTTTTATTTACACTTTTTGTACATTGTATTATTAAATTGTGTTATAATTTATTAAATAAAATAGGCTTAGTATGTTGATAAGATAAACAATTGGACGTGAAATTTTGATACTTTCTTACTATTAACAATTAGGTATATATATTTTATCGTATATAATTATTTAATAAGCTACTCTTTCAACCAGAAGGAATTCTGTATCTTGACGATTAAACCGAAGTTTACATTCAAAATAGACCATTCATTGAAATAGACCTTGTATGTTTTCAATGTAATATACTATAAATATATTACTAATATACTAATAACATTCTAAAAACTCAATTACCAAATAAATAAATAAATAATCAAATAGTTAGCTGATCCTCTACGACTGGAACTCTTATTACAAAAGGTATTAAAAAAAAACAACAAATATTAAAAATTATTATTTGATTTCATATTTTTTAAATAATACAAAACCTTTACTTTTGGATTTACGAATATATTTAAAAAATGTGCGGAAGTAGTTTCAAAATTTTCTAATGTTATGTCGAAGGCCGCCAGTAAATTAAATATTTTTTTCGTCAAGTATGCAATGGAAAAATTGTATGAAAATACTATTTCATTGAACATTACATAAAAATACACGATATGGTAAATGATTACATATGGAATCTAAATGTTTTACGAAAACAGCCTTAAACCTAGCAAAATAACTTTTATTACAAACGAACGGAAATATGTATTGTTTTTTGTGTTTAGAAAAATGATAAATTTTCTTATAAAAAAGCTCCGATGTTCAATTTTTTCTGAGAATTCTTACTAAGCAGACAGCAAGGAAAATAGTCAGATAAATTCTGGGAAATTTCCCGAAACGAGTTGAATATAAAAACAATTTCACTTACATTTCCACAAACGGAGACCGCGTGAGGTCGGATGTCATGCTTTACACATCTTTATGACCTTTCCACCAAATATTTTCCAAAGAAATTCAGAAAAAAACGGCGGAAAGAATGTAATTTGGCTTTAGCTCTCTCAACATTCACCTACGATTACACCTTTTTTACATTTTCAAACTCATATTTTTATATTAATTAAATTTCTATACAAATTATTAGAAAAAAGAAAAGTTTTTTTTTATTAATAGAGAAATAATCACATTGGACTCAGTACAGAATATTGTTTGTAATGAATAAATTAATGCCTTTTACCTGTAATTCTTGGAAATACTTATCAAGGCACTGCTTTTAACCCTTTCGTTACGGCTCGGTGGAATACAAATTATACTGTCAATACGGCGTGAATTTTTCAAACCATTTTTTTTGCTTAAAACTAGTATTTGAAGCATAAATGCACTTCAGATGATGCATAAAAAACTATTATATTTAACAAACATTAATTATGCAACTCCATACATGTGGTGGCATTGACACGTGTGGCTTACAGAGAAATCGCTCCTGTGACGAAACCTAACGATATTTATTCACTTGCTTCACAGATTCCTGTAAAGAATACATGTAGATTGATAAAGGGAATGACAGCACTTCCAATTTACTACCGTATATGTCACAAGGAGTACTGAAAGTAGCAAAACGATATATCACGTCAACCGATGTCAACGGTCGGGGAATCTTTGACGGCATATGCCGACAGCCGATGTGAAAGGGTTACAGCACTTCACTATACATATAAGTAACGGGCTTTGGTGAGCAACACAAATATGGATGTCAAAGTTATTTTAGACGTTAAAACGAGATAAGAAATATTTATCTATTTAATATTTATATCAAAGTGTATGCTAAAGATATAAATAATTTAAAACAGTACAGTAGGTATAAACCACCATCAAGGTACGTTCTCTGCGACTAAAACGCGTGCAGTCATTTTTTTTTGTTTTAAATTAATTTTACAACACTCACCTTGTCAACACTAGGGCCTCCTTCAGTCACGAAGCGCACCACTACTGGGCGCTCCGAACCGGCCACGAAGCCGAAGCCGAGGGCGGCGTCCCTCTGGAGAGTGACAGATCGAGGGCGGGGATCAACCTCACCGCCCTCGCTGCTGTCGCCCCCGATACCCCCAGTCCAGTTCCCAGGACCGGGCGCTTCGTATGTCGTGGTCTTGTTCACATGACTGCCATAAAAAAGAAATAATACAGTGATTAGAAGAGTAAAGAAGTAACATTAATAATTTACATCTTAAAATACTATTCAACAAAGTAATATAACATAGAGAAACCCCTACGGCATGGCAGAGAGTAAGACTATATTGATATTGTTTCATAAAAAAACGATACATCATTGCTCAAAAACTTCTAATTACTATTTTTTTCAGAGTTTTCTCCAGAATTCTAAATACGAGCGTTAATCAATAACGTAATAAAATAAAAATAATCTGAATAAACCAGCTCAAACCTAAATAAATCATCAATCCTGAAGATGACCCCTGAAATGGCGGTCGAAATATTGGTTGAAGGAAGTTCGCCACACACGGCTCAACCCAAATGCCACAATAACAAATCTGGCCGTGAAAACCTAAGAAGTTATTTTAACTAGATGATATCATTAGAATAGTATTTCAAGTAAAATTTAATTTAATGCTTTACTGTTATTTGCGAGTAGCGTTTTATAAATTTTCATCCCCCAACGTTTGGAGTGGATTCTGCTCTTTTAATGGCCAGACGGATTAAATTCTTTAAATGCACTTCCAATTGTATTTACGGCGGTATTTCAGTGAGGGCGGTAAGTGGGCGGGCGGGTGAGCCTGAAGTCCGAGAACCCCGCCCCCCAGACGGTTTATGTCCATCGCAGGTTTAAACCGCAAAAAAGCTTAAGTCTAGCGGAAAGGCAGAGTCGGGTCATAACCGAATCCGTGGTTTAGTTTCCAAAAACCACTTTAACGGCTTTTCAGGTTGGTTAACGTTAATTAAAAACTGACCGAGATGTGATTCCTTTTCTCATAATATAATAATATTACACGTAATGCATTTGACAAAGAAGTGTGTTTTGTTGTAATAAGTATATATTTTTCGGATGCTTAAAATATGTATTAACTGGACTGGACTTTACCCGCCTCACACCCGCATCACACCGGAAGAAAGTTAAGTCTCCTTAATGATGCACTCATTCAGATTGTGATGAGTTAGTAACTGATAAGCCCGGTGGGAGTCCCCTCTGAACAATTGTCGCCACTGCACAGAAGTGCTAAAGAGAAAGAACCCGTGATTGAGATTAGAATCCCATTCACCGGTTGTAAAGAGATGAAGACGCAAGATAGATTCTCTCACCGAAAATACAAACTAAGATGGTAAATGCTTGGATTTTTTTTAGTGGTCACAAAGTCTGCATACCCGATAGGGCCGAGGCGATTCGCTCAAACTGCATCGAAAAGGATAGTCCCAGAGAATGTGTTCTGAGGTCTGGAAGGGGGCGCCACAGGGGCAACTAGGGTTTGCCTAAATAAAATGAGTATAATCTCTCATTAAAAGCACAGTGCCCAGTTATTAGTTGGGTAAAATATGTATTAACTATGCTTTTGTTATTCACAAAAAACTTAATATTTAAATTTGTTATTATTTATAATTAAAATTAACTTGCAATTATAAAATAACAAGCCGCATATATTATTGTTAAAGATCTGTATAACAAGCACAATGCTTCCATCTTCAGTCTTTTTTACAAATGAATAGTGACTTAAACGTGATCCATGTTAAGGTAAAGTATCATCTACGAATATTCTACAATACATGAAATGTTTCACTCAATAATTACATAATAAATCACTGACCATTTTAAAGGTTTATTAATGATTTCCGCAAGCAACTTGCCAAAACATTTGTTTGGGGCATCTTGATGTACGGTGCTCATCTGAAAGTGATAATAAAAGACTAGAGGCCTTTAAGATGTGGTCATACAGAAGAATTCTCGGAATTTCCTGGAGAGACCACGTCAAGAACAATGAGGTTCTCAGCATAATCAAGGAAGATAGGCACCTAGTAAGAACCATCTCAGAGAGGCGAGCCTCATGGATCGGTTACATCATCCGCCACGATGGTCTTCTTCACGACATTGTGGAAGATATGGTTGAGGGTGAAAACTGCCGAGGGCGCCCTAGACTTATATTTGTAGCAAGTGTTCGAGGACATGAGTTGTAGCTCTTATGCTGAACTAAAGAGGATTGCAGAGGACAGAGAAGAGTGGAGATCGAGATGCAAGATTTTGTTGCTGCAAACCAATCCACCGGATTGATACTACTACGAAGAAGAATGTTTTCTATAAGATAAAGAAAAGTGTTGTTATTCAGTAAATCATAAACGTATTAAATGTACGTGACGTAAAAGCATTATGCAATACCTGCCAAAGTCTGTTCTGAATATCTGTCAAATTACACAATGTTTTGTGTTTGATAAGTTTATTATTGAAACAATATAATAAAAACAATAAGACATACTATTTTGTTACGGACATATAAAATAAATTTGGCAAAAACGAGTAATACAAAATAACTGAGTTCCTTTCGTAAGCTAACGATATCTGCACAACCTACCCATTTCCTTGTACTTAGGTTCGACTTAAAAGAACGTGTAACATACTACTTCTGTACTTACCGAGTATATCAATACATTCTTATAGTGGAGCTTGACTACAGTTTAAAGTCAAGTATTTAAATAGGAGTCGTAAACATTTCACAGCTTTAACAAATAATCACCGGCGAAATTCATTTTGTGCCAACAGAAGAATTATAATTTAATAAGTTTAGAGTTTGGGAGATTTATGGTGTTTGAAACTTGAAAATAATTGGCAGTCGAAACGGGCATTTTATTTGTTAAGTTTTGTGTAATTTTCTATCGATTTATTATAAATTGCTGTTGCGTTTTATAGTTTTATAATATTACTCAAACTTTAGGTTATTAAACCATTACGCCGAAATATTGAAGAATCGGACATTAGTAACGAAACAAAAATGTATAAATATAATTCAGTTAATAAAAATGGATTAAAAATCAAAAACGCTTTTGTACAAAATAACAGTCTAGTTGCCATTAAAATTACTTACAATTACTTACTTCTACTATATTATGCTTACTTTTCCGTGTTTGTTAATCATACTTATTTTAACGTTCCATGTAATTACAATGAATTGATATCCTCGTTTCTTATTTAGATATCGATTAACTGAATGATAGGTGCAGGACCAGGTTCACAATACAAACACTTGTTTCTGTTTTACATATTACGCGTTTATTTTTCACGAACGTCGCCCGTAAAGCGAACGCTTTTCGGCGCGCGCACTATCACGGTGGCGAGTCAAACTTCAACTAACTACTGCCCGCGCGTTCTGACTGACAGCGCGCTCTGACATCTCGGCGCTGCCAACCGCCAAGATGACAGTCATACTAACAGGAAATGGGCCAGCTGTCATTACAAATATTTTTGGCGTATGCAAACACCGCTTAACATTATACCATTAATATTAATTTATACAATTAACGTTAGATGTGCGTCAGGTGAGCGAAAAAAATAAGAGACAAAAGGTCGTTTTTCGAGGCTTTACGGCATCAGCCTAAAGGAGTTATATCAAGCTGATATCAGAATAATATTTTGTATTTTTTATGATATCCACTTATCTACTTAATATTTCTTTTTTACCAGAGAAACAATGCTATCCCCGCGAATGGTCTTAGAAAAAAGGCTAAAAATAAGCCAAAATACATATATTGCATTCGTGGACATTGAAAAAGTATTTGATAAAGTTGGTTAAGAAAAGCTCTTCGATGTAATGAAATAAATTGGAGTTAGATACAAGGAACGAAGACTTTTTTTGGAAATGTTCAAAAAGAAGCAAGAATACGTCAAGGGTGAGACAAGGATGCTCTCTGTCGCCTGTACTCTTAAACGTGTACACATTTTTTCCAAAAATGATCGCACAGGATGAAAAGAAAAATCATTAAAAAAATCTATATTATTTAAATATTAATGATTCCTATATAAATATCTTTATCGATTATTAAGAGCGAAAAAAAACATTTGGCTATTATTTTTTTATGTTAAATATTTATTGATTGTATTTTTGTGTGTAATTATCGTTTTTCTGAGGCTTAAATTATTAATGAAATAACATTAAATGGCACGAAAAAACATTCAAGGAATAAAATGTTATCTGCAAGCAGATCGAAACAATTTGGATTAATCGTCTATTTGCAATAAAATAATCATACGAAAATGTTTTTACGGCTGAAATGGTGTTTTTATCAAGAGTTTGATTATGGCGTGTCCGGTGACCATAAATCATTATTTCCGTGTTCTCACCCAACGAGCACGCACACTTCTAATAAAAACTACAAGAACCATTACGGAGAGCATGCCTCGTTTGGAAATATTGTTATTTCGCTATTCAAAATCTGCCAAAGAACCTATAGAAAAAAGTAAGAGTTCATTTATACCAAACGAAAAAAAAAAACGCGAGCAAGAACGTTAATTTAGTACTCGTACAAACAATTTTGTTTTAACCGGTCAAACTTCCACCGTTTATACCAAATTCATAAGAAATTTGCAGCTAAGGTAGATAGAGAAACGTCAAAATTATTTTCATTTTATTCCATTATATGTTTCGAAAAATACTTCAAAAAGAAGCATGGACACTTGAGGTGATGAATGTTGTAATTATCGATATTTGAGTGTTTGTTAATAAGCAATTTTGAAGTAGATTGGATGATTAACTCGAAGCTTCCGAGCCCTCGCTTATTTGTTCCTATAGGACGGCTCAACTTAGTCAACGACACGTGTTTAGCAACACACGACGAACCATCCAAATTTTAGTCTGCGTCTTATACAGTCCAATACAGAGTAAAGCGCATAAAAAGTGGTATTGACGTTGATACCGTAAGAAGTGAAGATATAATATGAGAATATTGATTTGGTTTAAATATACCCTAAAATTGAATCATTTGAGCTTATAAATGGACAGTCAAAACCTACTTTTAATTACTAACGTATTTGTTACTTTTTAACTTGTAAGTATATATACTTGGCAACATGAAAGAAAGGATGGTCGGCTGTATAGAGGAGATCGGACAGTGGATGTCAGCAAATAGGCTCGCTCTTAATCCGGAAAAGACGGAAATACTCTTTATGGCCACAGCTCGAAGACAACATCTATTGGACTTACAACCCTTGGCCATTTGTGGTAATGATGTCATCCCTTCTACAAGCGTCAAGCTGCTGGGAGTAGAAATTGACCAGTTCCTCAATCTTAGCGGTAATATTACAAAAACGGTGAAATCTGGATTTTTTAACCTGCGGCAGATACGGTCGGTAAAAAGATGCTTACCCAGAGACGCTACAAAGAGTTTGGTAAATGCGTTTATAGTCTCCAAAATGGACTACTGCAACGCACTGCACGCAGGCCAGCCAGCCAAACAATTAAATCGATTGCAGTCGTTACAAAATGCAGCGGCACGACTAGTCTACAACGCGCCCAAATTCTGTCACATTACTCCAATACTACACCGACTGCATTGGTTGAGAGTTTCGGCTAGAATCCAGTATAAATTATGCCTCTTAGCTTACAAGGCACTCAACGGAACTGCACCGGGCTATCTGACAGAACTTATTAAGCCTTCAGAAATAAGCACGCGTGGAGAGACACTCAGATCGGCTAGAGCAAATAGAAGCACCCTGCAGCTGACGGGAGGTAGTCCTAGCACGGTCTTTGGCAATCGGGCTTTCAGCTACGCTGCGCCAATGGCCTGGAACTCACTACCGGAAAGCATAAGAGAGCTTAAAGCAGAGGCATCCTTCAGAAGCAGACTCAAGACCCACCTTTTTACTCAGAGAGGCAAAGAAGCGCTTTTGGAATGATCGTTCGGTCATAAAAGAGCGCTATACAAATACTAATATAATAATAATATATGTGTTGACATCAGCATGATATAGCCCTTGCCGACTGGTACCGAAAACCTCGATATCGCTTGTCGTACATGTATGTGTCGTTACGGGAGTGACGTTAGTTATATAGATCGTCACTCGTGCTGGGTGTCACCGACCATGGCGCGGTGCCCAGTCAAGTGTGTGCCGATGGCGGCGAGGTCGCATTGTGGTTGGCCCGGCCTGAATGCTGTGGTCCAGGCCAAAAGTTTGTAAAGTTATCGAAATATATATGTCAATGTGCCTCAGAAAAAGTATTGTGCTGTTAATCTGCTCCTCATCCTGCCACCACGCAATTCAATAACGAACTTAGAGAGGAGGATGTTAATGTGTATAAAAAGTAATAGAGTGTTTTTATACCCAATTACATCTTTGTGTTTGCATTAAAATGGCTAAATATTCCAATTAAAGAGCAAGTATTTTACTTAAAACATACTGAAAATTAACGTTTTTTTTTTACAAAAAAATGTTTCCAACTTCTGATATCTCGAATTGTTTTTAATCAACTAAGAGTGACTTTAAGAACGCGCAGTCTCGTATACAACACACTTTATATGGCGTTCGTCGCACTTATTTTATTTTACATCGAATTTATGAAAATGTTCTCCTCTCCACGAAGGCTGTAGTCGTATATAAGAACGATACGCTTACAGTGCCAGGGTCTGAGAACGGGACTTTTACGAGTACTAGAATCAAATAAATTCACGCGATTCAATTTTGACATTCATTGTTTTGAAGCTGTTATATAAAAAGCGTTTCATTTATTTGCTAAGCGCTTGCTTTTATTTATATCTCTAATGATGCTAACTAAATCGTAATAAAATTAAGTAACTTATTATCGTTTTTAAAATAGAATTTAATTGTTTTATTTTGACGTATATATATGTATTAAAACTTTTTCAGACTTATTTAATTGTATGTAAGGAAGCATAACATAAAATAATCAAATAAAATTAATTTGTAGTCTATAAATAAATATTAAAGGTTTTAATAAAGTAATTTACGGCTTGAATAAAAAGTATGTACCATTTTGATAAAAATAAACAAACAATTGGTGAGAATATTTTAATGTTGTCACGTAGGTTGGTTTATTTGATATAAGTTGAAGTGTACGTTGTAGAAAAAACATAAAATATCATCAACTATATTTAAATTTAGATAATTTAAAATTAATTCAGAAGAATATAGTAAATAAGACCAAATTTATAGTAAAAAATATCTGCCTGAAAAATGTGTTATTTTTAAATGCATCACAATTATTATGAATTAAAGACTAAAGCTCTTTTGAAAGTCATTTAAATTTAAAAATTGATAGTAAAATTATATAAGCATGCGTTACACTCCTGGGTTTTTCAAAGTAAATAAACATATCTGCTAATTTTTAACTCGTTATATTGAAAGATGTCTCATGATTTCTTTCACATATGACTCCCTCGCTTTATCATACTTGTACTTGTATTTGATTCTCTCGATTTACCACTCTTTTTAAATGAAAGCTCATCAGCTGATACTCACTTGATGTAGTAAGGGCGACTGTGACTATCTGTGGCTTGCTCCCATCCAAATGGAAGATCAGGAGCCTGTTGTCCAGCGCCCCAGCTTTCAGCAGGTGGAAGCCATCCTGCTGTACGCGTCAGATGACTGAAAAATAAATGAAAAAAATAAATGTGAGTCAACAGATTGATAAAAACAAAAACAAATATTAAACAAGTAATCGTACAGTGAAAATTGAAAGTTTTGTTTATAATATCATACATCCTTTTCGTATGTAGAATCCAAATCGCGCCATAGATTTTATGAAGGAATTTGATCCTCATACGAATCTAATATTTATTGAAATGCGAATTTTAGAGTGATTTTACGTTACGTGCTTTAGTCTCATTTTAGACGTTCACGTAATACAGTAGATCTCTCATTTTTCATTGAAATATTTTTTAATATAATAAAAGGAAGTTATTTATCGGAATGTGACGCACGAGCTTAATGTTATCGGATTCCTTGTACATATAATATTACGAATAAAAAACTTTAAGTTTGTATTTAAGAGCCGTAAATATGAATAATTTTATTTGACTAAATTTAAAATAATATCGTTGGTTAACATGCAATACCCAGAATGCGAAAAATAAGACAAACAAATTATTTACACATTCATGAGTCGCAAGAGTAAGTAAGCTCTCCAAGTGACACTCGAAAGTCCATCATTCAGGAGTATAAAAAATGGAAACTGTGGTAATTCTTTTGGATGAGAATGGCGGGGCTGTGGGTAACCCTCTGGCATTGTGCGGCTGGGCGGTCAAACAAGGTACACCCAGCCCCGGGCGGTAAAGGGTCGACAACAGGGAAGTAACTTAAAACAATAATTTATCACCTTAACCTTATAAAAACTAAACAATATTCCTAAATTGTAGCCAAACATTTCACATAAGAAAATTATTTAAATATATATATATATATATATATATATATACTTTCAATATCTTCTAGTGTAACTCTAGTGCATTCTTACTTATCCAAAATGATTCTTAAAATATGTAAAAGTTTTTGAAATATGTTTATTGCTTACCTTCAAAATTGTTTCAAAAAATATAATTGCATTTTTTATACAATATCTGTTCCCGATTGATACATTCGTGCTCGGAAACATTTTTTTTCCACTTGCTCCAGCAAACTCTTGTAAAATATTCGAATAAGAGCCATGCATCACATGACTGCTTTACCGAAATAAGTGATTTCGTTTTTGCTTTTAAATTTATCAATGACATCAATTTTATGAGTTAGACTGTAGAAGCAATTTGATAGAGACTTGCTCTTAAAGGCCCTGTAAAAAATTTATACCGTTTAAAGTATAGCTTTTTTATATAATTATTGTATATTTAAATTTTTTGATTTATCTGTATTTTAAATGTTTGTTTATAAGTAAGAGGACTGGCTACTTTTTGTTTTTTATATTTATTTCTAATTGTTATATTTTACTGTTTTTTTTTCGTTATTAAACATATAATACAATTTAAGAAAAATATTATTAAATAACGAAACAAAAAGTGAAGTTTTAAAAACAACTTTTAAAAATTAAGTCGTAAATATCTAAGTCGAAATTATTGATAAACGTTTCTTGGTAAATTACCTATATGTACTATAAATCTTAGAAGCATCATTATCGCTTCCTGTCAAGAGTAGCACGACTGATCGGCTTTGAGAGAGGTACTCCTATGAAGATATAGAGAGGCGACTTAATTTATCTACATTAGAGATACGTAAAACAGTGACTGACTTGCTGTTTATTTTTATTATTATGAAATCCATAATCTCTTGATGAACATTATTGCAGGAAATTACGTTCAATATTCCCTCCCAGTTCACTAGAGGCAGTGACCTGCTACATATAAGGACATCCAAAACCAACTACGGTTTCTATTCTCACATGTTGAGAATATGTAGACTAGTCAGCTCCTCTAGTGACTTGGACTTTTTCGGGCAGGACCTTCCAGCATTTCGCAGATCCCTCTACTGATGAGCGTGATGTCTGTTTTATTTCCTCATTTTTATGTTTTGTTCAAATGTTTTTTCTTAACTTAAATATTTATTCTGTGTTACCATTTTCTTTAATTGTATTTTCTAATTTAAAACCGTTTGTATTGGCCTAGGCCGTTAATAAAATAAATTAAAACAATAAAATTATTTGCATAATACAAGGTAGGAAAATTCCTTCATAGTTAGATTTTTCAGCACCGAGGTACATGAGAAGTAGATGTATGGTTACGTAAATAAATAAAAACTTCACGTGATCGAACCATCACTTGTTATTGCACCTAAAGTTGTTTCATTGCGTTGGGTTGCATGCCCACCTCAACTCGAAGCATCGTGTGTTCGATGTGAGTCTAGTGACGTCAATGATCTTGGACCCTGCAAATCTCTTGATTGATGTCCCAGGAGGGTCCCGACGCGCGGATAATTTGCGGCTGCGCCCTTCGGCCGCCCATGGGGACGACATTTAGGGCGGCAGGATGTGGGCGGTGAAGCGATGCTCTGTTATTCCGCAAAGGGAAGACTCTCGTCCTCATACTACCCCAGACACCTACTAGTCCATCTAAATAATACGCTTAATTATATTATCTAACATTATAAATCTTAATGCATCGTATTATATAAAATAAACGAGTCTTACCTAAGATAATACAACATAACCTAACCTAACTTTCTCAGATCCACACAACCTCTCACATCAGAGGATTTCATTACTACTACTTACAAAGGAAGGCCTCTCAACTGGCAAAAACCTTGACTGGCGGACCTGGAAATTCCTGAACAGATTAAGAACCGGAGTTGGTAAAACAAAAGAACAACCTCGAGCGGTGGGGAATTCTTCGGCAGGGAGAGTCACTATTGTGCGACTGTAGAGACCTGCAGACCGCCTCACACTTCAGATCCTGCTCCATGTGTCCAACAAGCTGCACATCTCAGGACCTAATGCTGGGCAACACACGAGCTATCGATATTGGGAAATATATACTGGGAAAAATAATTTGACGTCGCTGACACGAAGAAGAAGATCCTTATACTCCTGTTCTAAACATTCACAAGTTATTTAATCTAACATCATCATCATTATCATTTCCGTTCCCCTAACTGGAGCATATGGCATTCACGAACCGCCGACACAAAGCTCTGTCAGCCGCCTTAGTCTTCACCTCATACTAGATTACCTCCACCTCTAGCTGCTCCACTGAGTTCGTTTTATGTATAGTTCCCGACGGCCTTCCAGTACAAGCCCGGGGGCTTAAAGTAAAAGCAGCTGTAGTTTAACCTATACTTATGCATAGCTCTCAGTCGTGGAAGCATTTTTGATCATCCGTATATTAATTCTCATGGCAATTTAGGATGATCAGGATCTTTAACACCGCTTTAGGAAGGTATCACTTAAAATCCGAATTTCTTCGATAATGACTTAATTTACCACTTTCAATCTTAAAAGTTTTCAACACTTGTGGAATTCCTTACGTTGAATTCATACTATTTTTTTAAAGAAGTCTATTGTTTTTATACTTAGGATTATTTGAAAAATTTAAATTAAAAAAAAACTTCATAATAATCGTAATACAAAGTTATCAACAACGAGTGGAGAGATGACTCAGTACGAGGAAAGGATAATGATAGTTGACATAACAGTGTGACGGCAATATGTGGCGACCATACGTAAATATAAATTAGAATAAAATACACTAAGGAAACATGGACTTTTCAAATAGAATAATCTTCGATATTAATGATTTAAATAATTATTAAAACATATACAGAAAATTTATGAAGAGAAAAGTATTTTAATTTTTTTTTATTATTTATATATGATTATGTTAGAAGTTATAGAAAATTAGGAGTCGTTCGATAAAAATAATTATATTAGAAACGTGAAAACGTAAACGTGGAGGTTCGATCAATGACTGACTGCAGATTCCGTAGTCAATCGTCTGTGAATTTCCCGAGGAGCATTTAATTTGAAAGTTATCCAGCCCAAGGAAGTCTGCCATCTCTGATCTAAGGATTTATTGTTCCTAAAGTCGGGTCCATACGCCGTGATTTGTTCAGCGATGCGCAAGTTGCGCAGACTTCATCTGAAACTTCGCCACACTCAAATCATGTTAAATATTTCAGTGCAATGCCGTGCAGTGAGCATCATGCATTACGTTGTATTGTATTTGAATTATCGTATATGTCGTTTTTAATAATCTTTTTATGTGAGAATAACTTCATTGAAAGTAAATAAAAAAACGACTTATAAATAAGCACCGGATCCCTTCTGGATGGCCACGTGAAGGCGCATCCGGTCTACAGACCGCCTCGCACCTAAGATCCTGCTCCATGTGCCCAACAAGCAGCCCATATCTAGACCTAATGTTGGGAAACATACACGTTTCCAGATACTGGACAAAAATAATTTGACGTCGCTGACACGAAGAATGAGATAGCGCTGCGATTATTTTGAGGTTATATACGAGTATTACTTCGAGGTCTTTAGTCTTTTATGCCCTCTTACTTACAGTTACTACTCGATGATGAGACGTTGGTTTTTTTTTAACTGCCTTGCGTGTGCCCATCCAACCGTAGGTCCCACCTATCCATCCATACAGCGACCATTGCGTTGAGACTGCCGCGAACGCGCGCTCACAGAGAAGCGCAACGCTTTCTTATTATGGTATGGAAGCCATCCACTCGCTCCTCCGTCAACATGCCTGAGGCACTGCAGTATCGCGGCAGACCCAACAACATTCGGAATGCGTTGTTATACTGGACACGGAGTGCACTGTAGACCCTCTGAGTATAGTCAGCCCATAGGCCGCACGTGTAGAAAAATTGACAGAAAGCTTTAAAAAGCGTCAGCTTAACGTTTAAATAAGCAAACGTTTGCAATGACTGATAATGCATACAGTGTACATAAATCCAAGGTCTTATTTTTGTAATTAATTAACACTTAATCAACGTGTTTAACATGTTAAAATAAGTAACATAGTATGATATATTTAATATTTAAAACTAATATCAAAGTGAACGTTCAAATATGGTTATTGCAAGAACTCGTTTCAAACGGTAAATAGAAACGACGTGGCATTTGTACGTATAATTTTACCCGTAATTTTCCTTGTTAATACTATATTAAATATTTAGAGATAATATACTCTGGCCGAAACCGGATATAAATGACGGTAAAAGTTAATAAAGAAATATAATTTTGTATACTAGAATATATTTCTATGGAATATATTGTTGTCACGTCCGTTCCTCAGCTGGCCCTAGAGCATTTAATCGTCACAAATTGAAGCCATGAAATTCTATTATCCGCAATGATGTTCGCCTCATTCCTAGTCAGCTCTCTCTCCCGGTGCTCCACCAAATACATTATTTGTAGATGCACATACTGATGGCCTAACAGGCCGGCGTGAGCATTCGAAGAATATATCCTAGCCTTAGTCTCTTAGTAAGCTGCACGAATGAAAATAGCCTTATCCGCACCCTCACGTCGTCAATCTTCAAAATATCTAACCATCGTTACACTCAACATTTCTACGTAGGCAAATGTTCTATGGATTACGGCTATAATAGATTTTAGTTAGATTATTTTATAAGATTAGCAAATGTATAAAATAGTGTCAGTAATATAGGCGCTGAAAAATCGGGCGTTTGTTTTTTTTATGTAATCGCATGCAGGAGAGCACTCTCGGTCAAGACCAGTGCACTCTATGACGCTCAGCCAGGGAGGCTGGACGCTGAATTCGGGAAACGTGTGTTGTGTTCGTGTTTGTGTGGGTTGGGGAGATAGCAAGTGTATATTTATCTGTTTCCTGAAAAGATCCAGATTGTAGGAAGTAGGAAACACAAACGCTGGAAGAGCATTCCATAGCTTACCGGTGGCATTAAGGAAGAAACTTTGGAAACAGCCAGTTCATGGTCGACACACATTAACCGTGTATGGATGTTCGGCAAGTGTAAGACGAGTTTGTGGGTGGGTGCAGGAGGAATTAGTTCTTTAAGTTTCGAAGAGCAGCGACCGTGGTAATAACGGTAGAAAAGACTAAGGGAACCAATATTACGCCTGTGTTCCATTGATTGCAGGTTAGACGTAAGAGTGTCATTGTTTATCAAACGAATTGCTTTGAACTGAGTTAATTAAGTTTAGAAGTTTTGTGAGAGTTGTACTAAAATTGTATTGTATAAATACAAAAGTATTGCTGTAATATCGTTGTACTATCAAACATGTCCTTAGTAAGTCCAACGATTTTATTACATATTTTTTTATTAAATTACTATTATAATAATGTATTCGTCGTCATTCGTATGAATCAAGCTTTACGTTCTACGTTGCGTTTGTTTTTTTCTTGAGCAATATGAAAATTCGTTAAATTTTCATCAGAACAGTGAATAGCTCTCGTTCGCGGAACAACGGAATTTTCATTTCCTTTTTATTAGAAATGCATTCCAGGCAGCTAGCATATGCCGTGGACCCTCGCGGACAGAATCTGATAGCGAACATTACCGAAACCTTTTTCATGAAAATTGAACATTGTAATAATGGAGCCAAGCTGTTATGAATTCAGTTCAGCAAGAGTTACTAAAGTATAGATCTACGAGTCTTTTGTGTATTGATAATAATCAAGTAAGGTTAATTTTTTTATACCAAAAATTCTGCAATGTCTTAAAACTATGGCGTTTAACCAATGCATCCTCCCTGTATTAACTTATGACGCAGAGATGTGGAATCTAACAGCAAGTCTTACCCATAAAATAAAGGTCACCCAGGGTGCTATGGAGAGATCCATGTTCGGAGTGTCGCTAAAAGATAGAATCCGAAAAGAAGAAATACGCAGAAGATCTCAAGTAGTGGATGCTACCTAACGAATAGGCACACTAAAGTGGCAATGGGCAGGACATATCTGTCGAAGAGACGACGGTCGATGGAAATTTGTTTTATTGGAATGGCGCCCAAGAACTTGCAAACGAAGAATTGGCCAACCCCCCACAAGATGGACTGACGACATAAAAATAATAGCGGGAGTCACCTGGATGCAGAAGGCGGAGGATCGAAGAGGATGGAGTCATGCGGGAGGCTTACGTTCAACAGTGGACGGATACAGGCTGATGATGATGACGAAGGTTTATAATCACACAAATTGACTGTTATTATTAAAATCTATTTTGAGTTTAAAAATAGTTGTATCCTTACAGTTAATAATTTAGTTGGGACCTAAAAAAGGGTGCACTGAATTAGTATATTAGTCGACAAAAGTAATATTTGTGAATAAATAAATGGTGTTTTTTTTTATAAACACGCACAAGCGAGTACTTTGGTCTTCTACATACTTCTATGACGCTTCAACGTGTGGAAAGAAAGTGTAGTGGTTGATTGCGTATAGTTGTTAAGAGGAATGAATGTGTTAATTAATCTGCTTCCTCAAGCCATTCAAATTGTGTGTAAGAGGAATATGCTGGGAGACAAATTCAAAGCCTGCCTGTGATGTTTAAGAAAGAGTTAGATAAGCCGTTCGTTTTGAGTCTACACTTTTATCAAATGTCTAGGGATGATCGGAAAGGCTTTTAAGACATGGATATGAACTCAAGGCATGTTTTATGACAATTTTAATGTCTTAAATATTGAATGAAGGTGTTCGGTTGCTAAAAAATATTTTTAAAAAAAGTAGCTAAAAAAACATGTTTAACGCGATAGGTAAGTGAGAGTAGAAACATTAATTGTTGGCTTATTGATAATATCGTTGTAGTATACTGTTCTCAATATGGTAGATTATTTGTACTGGGAAAACCGGTACTAGAATCTCGGTACAGAAAGCAACAGGAAACTAGTGTGCTCTCTCTTGATTCATTAAAAATGATCTAATACTCATTTCGTACAACGAGTTATAACAAACGGAAACTTCTTATATTATTTACTATTTTTTCTTTTAATTAAAAATTATATTCACTCAAACATAAAAAGATATGTGCTCAAATAGTATTCCAGAATTAGTGTAAATGATAATTAAAGACTTCAATATTGAACTGTATAGCACAAATGTATAACTCAAAGACAGATAATACCAAGAATTTCCACTTAACCTATTCAGACGGATAACGAGCCTGACTCGTGGTGTGTAACCAGGTCCAAAAGTAAAAACCACGAGTCTCACTAGAAGTAATTTTACTCGTTCCGTAATAAAATAATCAATTAAAAAATAACTTTGTATTTTATTTAATTTATTTTATTTTTTATATGTTAATGTTCCAAAAAAGTTTAAGTTTTGGATGTGTATATTGGTATTAAACTCTAAAATAAAATAATTTTACCTTATTTTTTGCACCTTTACCCAAAAAAATAAATGCTGCTTTTAAATCAAAAATTTTGAAAAAAAAATGTCTGAATCGGTTAAGCCCTAGTAAGTAAATGGTTTTCCAGCATATTTATTTCTCTCATAAATATAAGAAGGATCAAAAGCAGAAAAATATACACTTGCAATCTCCCTAAACCTTACATTACATTTTCGCATTTAACTTTTATCTATCCTGCGTAAACATGGAATAACTTTATGATACGACTTTTTATTTTAACAACAATATTGTAATGAATTAGTTCTAGTAGAATTGGTTTGTAATTATTACCAACTTGGAGTTATTCTACTTGTTATTACATATAATATTCACAGTAAATAATCAGTGTATATAAAATTTACGAGTATAATGTATTAATACAGGAGACATACGATTAGTCTCAGATGTTTCTGTGAAGTATTTACTCGTGATTATATTATTATATAATTAATGCGATCATCCTTAGATTGTTAATTACACAGTTTACGTTAAAAGTATCAGGCAGTCATGTTTCATCAAGGGTTAGCGTCTTGTTTACTCAAAATTCGGTATCAAACATTATTGTTGTAGGTGCGAGTTGTCGGAGCGCGATCTCTCACACCAGCACCGACAATCCCACCAGTCACAGAGTGTTGGGAGCCGAACCTAACAATGTAGGACGCAAGTCGGTGAAAACATAAAAAATGTCTTTAATATAATAAATATCTCGTGAAGAAAACTATCAGAAGTAATGTTTGGTATAGTACGCTCTGGTTTAATGATTGTCCAATCCATATTTAGATTTTTCTATAATTTGACGTTAATAAATCTACCTACTTGTAAATAACAGTTTGGGTATAAATAATATATTTACATGCGTAATGTGTATAACACTTGTGGAATAAGTAACTACGAGTATATCAATCAATTTTATACAAATGGTTGTGGGTGAAGATGCATGATGGAATTAAGTATTTGATCTTATTGGACTAATGACCACTGCAATATCTGAAGAGACTTAGTGAACCAATCTAACACGAGTATCATAGACTTAGAATACGGACGTTAGTGTGTCATATTTTTAGGGAACATAGGTATTAGCCATGTTAACTAGAATCGTCACTATATATTGTGTTTTAGATTCAATTAAATATGATTTATTTTACAAAGATTACTACTTAGATATCGTACTAGTACATTCTAAATAAATTACTGACATATTTTCATATCATTCATTCAATTAAAAATTAGATAATTTTGATGGCATTTGTTTATTTAAGCAAAGAACTATCAATTTAACTAAAATTATCATTTGAAAATGTAATTTAAATTATTTTGTGATATTTTTTAATGAATTCAATAATAAGGGTGAATTCGCACTAAGCCAATATATAATTGAAGTAACGGTAAAAGAACTATTTAGCGTAAAGGGTTTGGTTTAAAAAAAAAGTTCGATAATTCTTCTCGGAATCCATAATATACAAACAAAAATAAAAGATCATTTAGAAATGATAATGGCTTCCACAAACATAACATGTTGTCTTATAAAAAAATAAATGTGGAATAATTTCCGAATAATCTTTAATTTTTATTTTGGTTTTGTTTTAACCTGTCAAATCAAGTCGTTTTTACTACACTAGTTAGAATACGGATTTATCATTTAAAAATCTTATTATTTATTTATATATGAAATATCATTTAAATGCACTCAAACAAGGAATCTCGCATACTACATATAAAGTTAGTGCATGTTCTTAGCATCATCAGAAGCCTGTTACGCCGTTGCCTTATGACTCAAAAACAAACTTACTGTGTTTCGTCGCTTGGTCGACTATCTTGTTAGCCTCGTCCTGGAGCAGCGCCAGGAAGTTACTCCAACACCTAATCCATTTACTTGCCTGACGCAGGAACCAGGCTGTTTGTTCAAGGTACAAGGAAGTGATGAGTATCCACGACACCAGCAGAGAAGGGAAATGTATGCCTAAACATCTTTACGACAACCTCTTACCATTTGACCAATGGTTATGTTTCCACAATGGAAGTTTCAGTCAACATATTTGGTGTTTATATAATAATAATAATATATTTCATTGTTAACCTCCTCATGCTAAGTCTCTTTAAACGTTCGGATGGTCATGTAGTTTCATCCCCATAATTCAATAAAGGGCTGGACTAATTGGATAAGTAGACCTCATATTCGCAGTTTATAACGTGCTCTGTGAACAATAATATGATAGTTATTATAAAAAATGCAGGTAAAACGTGTACTAGTGGAGTCTAAAGGATGAAAAACGTATTACTTTATATATTCATATAAAAAAACATTAATTTATTTAATTGACGGAATAAGTTTGTTATGAGTTATTACTTGAATAAAATAAACATTTAGGCTAAAAAATAAATATTACAGTTTTTACATAATAAGATACATAAAACGCTACGTACTCGTATTTATTTAATAGAATATGGCGAAGAAATAATATTACGTAAATTATATTCGTGATTAATGTTTTCTGTAAATGTGCTTTCGGTTCAGTTAATTATTAAATTAGATCAAAACTACCACCTTATCATGTCCTTTTCAAGGACTAATTAAAGTCTAATGGTAATTACTGCTGAGAAATAACATAATATCAACCA
Source organism: Glossosoma conforme (assembly GCA_022606575.1). Taxonomy (NCBI): domain Eukaryota; kingdom Metazoa; phylum Arthropoda; class Insecta; order Trichoptera; family Glossosomatidae; genus Glossosoma; species Glossosoma conforme. Next base: position 95,910 of record JAGTXR010000101.1, on the reverse strand, counting down.
AGAGTTATATTTGTATGCCGAAATGTTACATTATCACAACTGTTACGACGCACGTGAATGTAAACGATATGTGTCTTACTCGCTGAAATAATACGTCGGGGAATATTTTCAGATCTCATCTATTAAGGCATGTTTTAGATGAATCATTTTCAGGCATTTCAGCTGATGGAAAATATTTTAAGGTTCGCAACAGCGATTAGATTTATTATTTAAGCGCCCGAGACAAGTTGGTGGATAATTAACGAAAATCAAGAAGATTTATTAGAATAATTGATGTAGATTGGTAAAAACCTTACTCCAAATAAAAAGAGCGTTGTTTTTACTCGTTTGAGTATAATCAGCTCGGCAAATTTATTATTAATTTTTTTGCAAGGTGAAAAATATTTTAAGATCAATTAGAAAATATTTTTTCCATAAAGAGATTTGAAACCTTGTTAGTTTCATAAATTTCTTGGATAGAAGTAAGCTGACCCTTTTTTTTTATTCTTAGAATTTTGTACACGATTTGTGTGACATAAATTTTAAATAAAATGTACTTGGTTAAATTACGTTTATGAAGATTACGTGAAAAGAAAGTGTATTTTAATATTTGCAAGGATATTAAGACATTACTGACGTGTTACTATCGGGTACCTGACATCGAGGAAGATTACACGGCGAGAATGAAAGCAGAAATGATGGCGAGACAGCTAGTCATCTGAGTCTCAGAAAAAATCTCCGAGTAGAGTAAAAATAATAGGAAGTTCAAAAAGCGGAAGAACTTACACTATATTCATGATAAATCATGCTTTTCATATCCGCTCCATTAATGGACCAAATGATGGCCACAGATTTCTGTTATACAGTTATATCAGCTGCCATTGTTTTCATATAAGTATACATATGTAGGTTTAATACATAAACATAAAATATAAAACGAAAATTATAATTGAAAAGATTGAAATTAATTCAAAAGTTTTCATAAAGATGACACAAAGTATGTTTATTACATGAATTTTTTTTAATTTTTATTAGAATATTATTTTATTATTTCAATATTCCAATCTACTTTTATAGATCATTGACTATATTACAATATTATTATTACTTAAATATACATATACTATACATAAAATTCTTTTTTCAACGCGTCAATCCAAGCACAAAAATAACGGCAGAAGCGGGATGCGAACCGCGGACCTTGGAAACCAACTATGCCCAGGTATTTATACCGCTCGGCGAACTGCGCCATTGCTATGCCTAGACTGACTCGCGTGAAATAATAAAATAATATTCTAATAAAAATTAAAAAAAAATCATATAATAATGTCTCCTTGAGACAATATCAAGAAGGTAAAATTATCCATCAGTAACACAGGTAAATGATTGGTTATAAAGTCCGAGTCGGAACTATAAGTAGTCATTTCTCATCCATTCAGTATATAGTTTGGTTCGAGACCCGAGTGGTACTTACTAAAATAAATAGACTGTCGGAAAGTAATAATATTAAGCTTGTGAATAAATGAAGACTGATTGAATAATAATAAAATATACATACTTTGAATATATACTAGCGACATCTATCGTACGATGATAACAATGATATAAATACTAGTTTCAACGCGAGTCAGTCTAGGCATAGCAATGGCGCAGTTCGCCGAGCGGTATGAATACCTGGGCATAGTTGGTTTCCAAGGTCCACGGTTCGCATCCCGCTTCTGCCGTTATTTTTGTGCTTGGATTGACGCGTTGAAAAAAGAATTTTATGTATAGTATATGTATATTTAAGTAATATGTTTATTACATTCTTGAATCATTCAATTTATGATCCATCTTAACCCTTTCGCATCGGTTGTCGGTATATGCCGTCATAAGATTCCCCGACCGTTGACATCGGTTAAAGTGATATATCGATTTGCTACTTTATTAGAATAGTTCTTTATGCATCATCTGATAGGTAAATGATACAAGAACCAATGTGATATATAATAGACCAGATAAGTACATTTATGCTTCAAATACTACTTATATAATTGACAGTATAATTTGTATTCAAACCAAGCCATAACGAAAGGGTTAAATAGATAATGATGTATTATGTTTCTGAAAAACTATTGCGCAATTGAAATAATGAAATAAATTTGTTCAATTTTATGCTTAGCTCAAGGGGTAAAAAGAACATAAAAATATGTAAAGAAAATCTGTGATAATCCAGAATGCTGAACAGCCCTGCGAGGTTCTACGCAATTGAATTAATAGATTTTTATTTGAAAATCTATAAAATATCAACCCTCGTTATGGAGTGGCGCGAGAAAAGGGAGGATTCTTTGGTCCTGAAGGTGGAATTCTTCACTGACTGCAATGTTATTCGGTATTTCAAATATAGCCGGGAATGCATAAATAAAACGGGAAAGATATCGGAATGCGTTGAAGTATTTCAGGTTTTTCTATTGACGCCCGGCACAATGGGTGAGCGCCCATTGTACGCGGAGATGTTAAAATTGTTTTGAATTGAAATTTCAGGCTTTAAATTTTTCATATCTGACTGAAGGACTGAAAATCAATGGCATTGTTATCATATAAAAAATCTCGAAATGGAACGAAAAAATTTGAGTATTTATTTAGCATACATTTTTATTTTTTCAACAGAACCGCAGTTCCATTGTACAAAGAATAAGAAACATATAGTATACATAAACATACAATATATACAAAAGAGAAAAAAAACATAAAAGAAGAAGAAGATGACACGTGTCAAAGATCAAAGAGATCTAAGAGTGCAATACCACCGACAAAAGAGGAAAATGATGTAAGAAAAGGATCGGGGTGTGCTGGTAGGCCATTTAAGAGCGCCGTTGCAGTTTTACTAAATTGAGTGCTCGAAGCTCCACAAGTATCAACTGGGAGAAAAAACAATGGATGACTACGAGCACAGGTGTACTTATCTGGAACGTAAAAGTTAAAACATTAAATGCATGTAACGTGTGTAACGATTTTAAAAATGAATATTATCTGAGACTCACAATTACTCTTATCAAATTAAAGTACTGCCTTAAAAGCATCTGCATTAACCCTATCCTTTCTATACCGCTGTAAAACCGTGAAACTCATCAAAAACCAATGCAGCCGTATAATGGATTATGCTTCAAAGGCTAAGACTACTAAATATTTTAGTGGCCTGAAGAAAACATCGAGTAGCGATTTTACAACGCGAAATCTTGGCTAAAAAGAATCCTGAAGAATATGAAATAATCACATGAATATTTTTTTGGAATTCGTCAGTAGATTTATTAGTAATAAACACCCTTGAAGTACACTGCCAAGTTACAAAAAGCTATTGCATTATATTTACAAAATATCCTAGAAAATAAAAAACGATTCGCTACAACGATTGTCAATAGTCTATCCAATAGAAGAAAGAGCAAATCAGGATCTGTTTTTAAAAATCATCAACATTATAGCCTCACAAGAGAAGAAGAAAAAATTATTGTTGTCTAAAAATACCTTTTTTTTTAAACTAAGAACTCAGTTTAAATTATATGGAATAAAGATTCAGAAAAAAGCGCGTATAATTTCAGAGAATTTAAAATTTAGGTAATTTAAATAAATTGCACGTGTATGAAAGATTTCATTAAGCGTTGAGATATTCTTCCTTCGCAGTGAGTGTACTGTTTAGAAATATTGCCGGCGGGTATAGCTCAATGGTCAAAGCGTTTGCTTTGCAAGCCAAAGGTCGTGGGTTCGATCCCCGATGGACATTAAAAAACCCAGGTTGGTGTGAATTTGATGCCTCACCCGTAAAATGCCAGTCATAGCCTATTAATCAAAATTGGCGGTAGACGAAAGTCGTCCCGTGAAGACCACCCATTCATAGTTAATTCCCGTATTAATAAGGATGATGCGTGAATCTCGGGCTGTAGTCTATGACACTGGCGGATCAACACTTCACATGCAGCGCTTAGCCACGTGCACCCTCCCTGGTAAGCGTCATAGAATTCCACAGATGAGACTTCAGCATCACTATCACCGTCTGTCGGTATTCTCCTGTATGTGTTTACATGAAAAATAAAAAAATAATTGGTGTGTAAATTATTATATTCAAAATCACATAGAAATCTCATTTAAAATACGTGTTGACCGCGAGAAAACTTGTCACAAAGTTAAACATAAATCCCAATTTCCACACATTCCAACTTTTCCGTTTTACCGTTTCCACCTTTGCTTCTCCGAAATTGTCACAGCCGAACCGAGTGGGCGGTGTCCCGGATGGGGCGGGGGTTGAGGCTCGCGAGAGGGCGGCATCCAACAAGTAGGCGGCTGGGAATATCGCTGGAGCTCACCGGAAAAGTAGACGTCTGATTTTGTTCTCGAAACTTTATAACTGGAGCATTAGGCTCTCCGCGATGGCATCACTTTCGGCGGAGAGCTCTCATGAAATCTGGATGAAAAGCATTTTAATAACGAGATTTTTTCGTCATCTATCCTTCGCATTTTTTATCTCGCGTTATTTTTTTTTTTTGGGGGATAATACACACATAATAAGATAGCTATTTTTAACTTTAAGACATTTTAGCTGACATTCAATTTTGGAAGATTACAAGAGATTTTAAAGAGCACATTCATTGTTATAAAATACAAGTTTTTTTATTTAATTTGCCGGCATGTATATCTCAATGGTCAAGCTTTTGCTTTGCAAACGAAAGGTCGTAGGTTCGATCCCCGATGGAGATTTCTGAGCTCTAAAATACCCCCGATTGGTGTGAATTTGATCCATGACCCGTAATATGCCAGACATAGCCCGTTAATTAAAATTGATGGTAGACAAAAGTCGTTACGTGATGACCACTCATTCATAGTAAATTCCTGTATTATTATATATAATCCTTGTATTAATAAGGATGATGCGTGACTCTCGGGCTGTATTCTATGACGTTGGCTGATCGACACTCCACATGCAGCGCTTAGTCATATGCACTATGATACTTCAGAATTACTATCACCATCTGTTGGTATTCTTCTGTATGTGTTTACATAAAAAAGCAATACATTTTTATAAAGGCGAATTATAAGAGATTGAAACACCTTTATCTTTTCATAGACATTATCTAGCATATGAAAATTTACTCTTTCGACAAAAAAAACATTTTTACTGCCGCGAGAATCTTTAGGTTTCAGAAAAAGCAACTATAATTTATGTTTTCCTGCCGGATTCCTGACACATATTTGTTTCATGCAAGACTGTGCGATTGAAGGCGGCCGCATTCACTTTCTTACATTGTCATAACTCACAAAGTTAAACCACCATACTCCTACGTATGTCTTTGTTAAAACCAGGATGTTGCCAGGATTTACAACTACATAAAGAGTGGAGATAATACAAGCGTTGTTGATCGAGTATATTTGATTCCCAGATATTATATGTGGAGTAGAAATTCCTCAATGCTTTTAGTGATCTGTACGCCAAAATATATAAAATCTGGACATTCTTCATAGTCTGATCTCTGTTGCGTAGTAACCGAGTTATTTTTTAATCAAACTTCGTTTTCTTAATCGCAAAGAGTTTTTCAATAATGTGTGAACTATTTAAATATTTAGGCAATGATAATTATATACATATATTAAGTATAAAAGCTCACATGAACACATTAAAAAAATTACATCGGAAAATCATTCTTAAATGTGAAAAACACACTAAGAGAGTAGATCCTTTCTACGAAATATTGATAGCTATTATAGAATAGCCCAATGCCTACGACGTAGCAATAGACTTGTTTCATTCTACGTCAAGGATGGACTGCACCTGGCGCCGAGATTCTATTTAAAGTTATGACTACGGTAATTTTGAAGCTCCGATGAGTTCTGCAAAACTTGCCAAGATAAAAAAAACATTATTTTACAAATCTCCCGTGCAAATGAAACGGCAGTGACACGGAATTTAACCAATCGAATAAATTTCTTCAGACTAAAAGTGGAAACTAAAAATAGCTGCAGGATTATTTTTTCCATTTATAGTGCTTTGGGAAGGCTTTTTTATCAAGGAATAAATTAAATTGTAAGAAGAATAAGCGATTAAATTATTATCAAACGGATATTCTATAATTCAATCGTTGAATAAATCAAAGTAAACTAAAAACTTTTTCGTTAAGTTAATAAAAACTTTTATATTTTTAGCTGATTAATGGTGAAACTGCATAGTTATAATTTTAAGTTTTTTTTATGTAAACACATACAGGAGAATAACAACAGATGGTGATAGTAATTCTGCGGAATTCTATGATGCTTATCATGGTGCATATGGCTAAGCGCTGCATGTGGAGTGTTGATCCGCCAACGTAATAGACTACAACCCGAGATTCACGCATCATCCTTTATTATTACAGGAATTTACTATGAATTGGTGGTCTTCACGGGACGACTTTCGTCTACCACCAATTTTAATTAATAAGCAATGACTGGAATTTTACGGGTGAGGGATCAAATTCACACCAACCGGGGTATTTTAGATCTTAGAAATCGATTAAAAATCTTTTTTTTTAATCTTCGTCGGGGATCGAACCTACGATCTTTGGCTTACAAAGCAAACGATTTGACCATTGAGCTATACCCGCCGGCAATCAAAAAAATATTCAACTAAAATATGAAGTAAAAGTATTCATTTTTACTTGATTGCACATGTTTCGGACCACATCAGGTCCATCCTAAGCAATGGTTTAACTCTAAACTGATAGTCGATTATATGGGTAAGGCATATACATGTTTCAGTTATTACATTAATACATACAAATTAAAAAAATATATGTGTTAAATAAATTATGATCAATAGAGTTGCAGACCATGAGGTTCTCAGCATAATCAAGGAAGATAGGCACCTAGTAAAAACCATCTCTGAGAGACGAGCCCGATGGATCGGTCACATCATGCGCCACAATGGTCTTCTTCACGACATTGTGGAAGGGATGATTGAGGGTAGAAACTGTAGAGGGCGCTCTAGACGGGAGTATTTGCTGCCAGTGTTCGAGGACATGAGTTGTAGCTCTTATGCTGAGCTAAAGAGTATTGCAGAGGTTCGAGAAGAGTGGAGATCGAGATGCAAGACTTTGTTGCTGCAAATCAATTCACCGGATTGATACTACTACGAAGAAGAGTTGCAACCTTTATGTTACTATAATAGTCCGTTAATAGTACAAAACGATATAGTTTTTATCGTTGGTTTCTATTAAATAACAAAATGCTTAAATGCCAGCAATAAATAACACACTGAATCGATTTTCTAAGAAAAACTGAGATAAAAAATATCATATACCAAGACTACTATATCTGTAACAGACATCCACAACACGTTGCTATTTTCCACACATTGTATGATTCGTAAAATACATGTGATATTTCTTACTGTTATCTCTTCGTTCAATCGCCGAACTCAGATCCTCGTGAAACAATATCGCTTCAGAGAATATCGGCATTTATTGCAGAGGTTTGTTCCATTTGTAACATTATCAGTTTCCTCTATCTTACAAATGTTCATCGCCTAATCTATGAGCCACTTGTTGGTCCAGATATCCTGTGATCTCGATTATTGGCCCAGCATTTATCTCGGTCGCATAAATTTCACCGATTAAGGGTATCTGTATAATATGTATTTGTACCTGTTGATGAATTTATCTACTAAGTAAAGCAATGCTAATTTAATGTTCTGGTGTAATAAACTAATATTAATCGTACTATCGAGCAAAATGTATCTACACATATATAATAATATTTTTAACCTTTTCTATGCCAAGCGGTTTTCGTATGCGGAGACCCTAAGGGCTGTCATTTTTTTTGAAAAATCAAAAGCTATTTTTAAAATCGATGTAATATCGATAATTCTTGACAATACGTAGTAGCTAACTATTTCAATATAGCAGCAAGAGATGTCACTGTACGCTCAAAATATTGAATTATTTAAAAATAGTCAAAATCGCTTAGATATTAAGCGTTAAAGTGGAGCGTCTTTAGACGCGATTTTTAAATAGGCGGCCTCCCGTGCACGGGATTGTAGAGCGTCTATAGACGCTTGTAGCATAGAACCGGTTAAAAGAAGAAATGATAAATAATTTTAATTTTTGTACATTGTAATAAATTTATATAATATTAAAGGAAGAAGTAGCAAAAAAAAATGTTGTGTATTAATTAAGTACGGAAACAGAATTTATTTATAACATTTGTCAACTCGGCGCACACAATGGAAATGATATTTAATTTATGAAAAACCCAAACAAAAAATTCAATTTTCTGATCGGTACGGATTACAATAACCCTAAGCTTATTATTACTACTACGTGTATATACAGCTTAAATACATAAAAAATGTGGCTTATGTTAACATTTATATGAAGCCACGAATCGGCTCGAAATTCGTTTAATCGGTATAATAAAGATAAAGTCACTTATTTCACTCGGTGTACGAATGCCTGCGAGTAAAAAAATCTTGTCGACAGTTGTAGGACTATTTTGCGGTGCATTAAAGAATTTAAGTGGGACCATTCCGAAAATTCTTTGGGCACACAAAGCCTTTCGCTGGCAGGGTTCAGGAGTGCCGTTGACAGATTCCGTGGGAGGATGACGGAGCGCCTGGAGAGGGTCGGGGAGGAGCAACCTGAGAGGAATAAAAACGATAAGACCGAATCATATAACGCACGATTTTCACGAAACTCGCGGAAAAGGATAAATCATACGTTTTGAATCTCCATTATTGTTGGTATATTGTTGTAAAAACGTAAATATTATTTTGGAAATAATGTGTTTTCATATATGAATTGTGTGCAAGTATTTCGTGGATAATTCTTTTGTAGTAAATATACTCGCATTGCTTCAACCACGCACTTTTTTTCCATATATATATAATCGTGTCGGAAACAACAAGGTCAGATCCTGTCTGCCCAGAAGTGGGCTACGTCGATGGCGTTACTTCTGGCCATCATCAGGTCTTCCTGGGTGCAGCTACTCGGGCACAGCGCACACTCCAGAAGGTGTGACAGGATCTGCTCCACGCCGCAGTCACATTCAGTCGGTCCGCTGTAAAACTACCAGGCTTTCATTTGTGTCCTTGTCTTGCATACTCCGTTCCGAAGTCTGTTAAGGGACCTCCATATATTCCTACCTTAGTCATGTCCGAGGCTAGGTCCTCTTTCGGGGCAATCCAAGTATTCCCCTCATTTCCATAATACGTAAATATTTTTGTTTTAAAGAAATATGCATATAATAAACACAAATATTTTATTTCATTTATTGATTCCCACTTGGATTAAAAATTATTAACATTTCATCATTATTCTTATTATAATTATTATATCAGTATTTGTATAGCGCTTTTTTATTGTATAGCGTCATTCCAAAAGCGGTTCTTTGCCTCTCTGAGTAAAAAGGTGGGTCTTGAGTCTGCTTCTGAAGGATGCCTCCACATTTAGTTCTCTTATGCTCTCCGGCAGCGAGATCTAGGTCATTGGTGCCACGTAGCTGAAAGCACGATTATCAAAGACCGTGCTAGGACTACCTCCCGTCAGCTACATCAGTCTTCTTCGTAGTATCAATCCGGTGGATTCGTTTGCAGCAACAGAATCTTGCATCTCGATCTCCATTCCTCTCGGTCCTCCGCAACCCTCTTCAGCTCAGCATAAGAGCTACAATTCATGTCCTCGAAAACTTGCTGCAAATACTCCCGTCTAGGGCACCCTCAACAGTTTCTACCCTCAACCATCCCCTCCACAATATCGCGAAGAAGACCATCGTGGCGCATGATGTGACCGATCCATCGGGCTCGCCTTTCTGAGATGGTTCTTATAAGGTGCCTATCTTCCTTGATTATCCTGAGAACCTCATTGTTCGTGACGTGGTCTCTCCAGGAAATTCCGAGAATTCTTCTGTACGACCACATCTCAAAGGCCTCTAGTCTTTTTTTATCACTTTCAGATAAGCACCATGTCTCACAGCCGTACATTAAGATGCTCCAAACAAGTGTTTTGGCAAGTTGCTTGCGGAGCCTTAAAGTAATATTCTTTGACTCAAGAATTTTGGCTTTTTTATTGAAAGCTAGCCTTGCTTGATGTATTCGACTGTTGACTTCTCTTTTTGTTCTGCCATCCCAGGTGATCGTACTTCCAAGGTATGCAATTTTTTTTGCATCTTTTAGGGGCACTCCTATATCAGTATCTTTTATCATAAATACTATGGTTTCGTATTTATTGGACACTTATTTGTGCTTAGTAATAACAATAAAAACTGTATTTTTCTTTCTTTGCTGGAATATATGATCAGCACAAATTATCTCTATAAAGTTATGTCAGCTGCCATGATCAAAATTTCATACCAAGTCTGTACCGAGGCTCTTTTAGCCTTACAGTACAAAAGACTTTGTACTGAAAGAATGTAAGTTAAGAAATGTTTGAGCTAATTAAATATTTTTTTAGAGAAATCAGGTAACTTGCTAGACTCCCACGAGGCAAGAAGATAATCCATATTGTTTATCGTTGAGAGTAACCAAATACGTACAACACATTAGACAATCTTTCCAAAGCAAGAATACATCTTTATATTGTGCTACATTATTACAAATAATAAAGATTTAACCGAAGAAGCGATAACAATATGATAAAATTGTATATTCCATAAAAACACTTTGTTCGCTTAAGCAGAAAATCCAAAAGCATTCGCTTCGATGCTTCAAACCGTCATTGCAACAGAAAGTGACTTTGCACAACTATTCTTATAAGCCGATGCAAATCCTTAATAAAGCACTTTCGCTCCTGCCTCCTAGAGCTTTCTCTGGCGAAGAAAAAGCCTTTTTTTATTGTTACAGGTCTCCCCCCATTGTCACGGACACAATCTCATTTATTTTCATTATTTAATCCTGTATTATATTCCTCCCCTCTTCTGCGGATTTTTTTTTATTCACGTAATCTCGACGCCGACTTTATAAATACAAAAATAAGCACTCTGGGCGGACTTCTTTCGGGTAAATATTTTCCTCGGGAGAACGAAAAGGAACGCGCCGAGATTTTTTTTCTCCGCCGGAATTCAATTATGTATAATTCACACACGTGCCCAGTTAACTCGGTCCTTTTATTGTTTGAGATTTCCCCTTTAGTTTGTATTTACGCAAATGCATACTAATACCCTTGTTATCAAGTGACTTTATGACCGTTTTTTGGCGTTTTCCTTTTGAATTTTCTTTTGAAAATAAAGTATCTCATAACGTTGCGTATTATAATAATAATATAAGTTCCGTTATGAGTAATAAAATCATTTTAATCTTGCAATTTTAATGTTTTATCATAAATATACCTTTTAAGTCATTCCCTGACCACTTTTTATTTTTATTTTTTTCTTTGTTATTGACTTATTTAATGATATTTTTATTTCTTTGCTTAGTCATTCTGAAAGAACGTTACTACATCATATATTCTGAGGAATTAGATTTTGTTGATATGTATTTGTTAACTGACGGATACCGTTGTTTGTGGCAGCTATATGCCCAATTTAAGGGACAAATACTACTCAATGATTTATTTAAACATTTAAACAATCACTTAGAAAATAAAGCAGCTTTTACAATTCTAGAGTAACACATTTATTTTAGCAGCCTACAATCTTATAATGTTTTTCGGATGGAATCAAACTCAATTACGAAAGAATATATTCCCAGTGGCGAGTTTCCTTCCTGTGAATAATAATTTATACTGAATCACTTACAAACAGTACCGCGCTGAAAGAGTCTTCCTTGTTTTGATATATGCGGCCTCACACGGAACGCCGTAAAAGTTATTTAACTTACATTTATTCCTCTCGTTCATAATTCATTAGACGTAAACAGAATCCGCGCATTTTATCTCCAAACAAAGTTTGTTGCTGATCACAGAAACATACCTGCAATGGTAATTTAACGTTAAACCGTACAGTGGAAAAAACCTATTATGCCAAAAATAGCAGTCGCTTTGAGAGTGCTGTATGTATTACATTAGAAAATTGAAACAGAATATAGATAAGATATTGTGCTTTTTGGGTTTAGCCGTGTGTGGCGAATTTCTTTTAACCAATATTTCGACCGCCATAGCAGGGGACTTCTTCAAGATTGATCAATGTGATACAAACTCACAACTAAATCACAACTAAATCATCAATCCTGACGAAGACCCCTGCGATCGCGGTTGAAATATTGGTTAAAAGAAATTCGCACCATACGGCTAAACCCAAAAGCCACAATATCAAATCTGGCCGTGAAAACCTTAGAATATAATAAATATAGTAAATTTTACTGTCATGTTCGGTTCATTTTGTCAACTATATTATCGCATACGCGAAGCTTCTCTTGTAAAATTATATTTTGTTTCTCAATTTTTATAAACTTTATTGTCATGTAAGTTGATGCCAAAATTTTAAAATATTCGTTATTATTACAGCTCAATGAGGATAGCATTTGAATTTGGGGTTCAAATATATTATAAATGTTGAAGCAATGTACAAAAATCGTGATCAAGTAGGTTATTTAATAAAACCTTATCTTGCGTTTCACAGCAAAGAAAGGGGATTTTATGTTTTAATTATGATAATAAAATATTTTTTATCGCCGGAGCTAAGAAACATTTTAGGACCACCATAAATAAGTTATCTTTATTAGAAACCTTATGTTGCTTTTGATTATTTTGAGGGGCCCAATCTCCTAAGGCAATATTTTCCCTACGTGTTTAGTTTTTATTACATATTCCTTCAAGTGCACATCCCCTTAGGTATTCACTTTCACTATTGAAATATAATTTGTAAGAATTCAGTAAAAAATGTATTAAAATAAGAAAAACGTTTACATATTACAAGCATTTATTTTTATAAAATAAGAATATTTAAGTACAAATTAAAACCGAAATTCTACCAAGATACAACGAAAATTCTGTCGATATATATTTAGAATACGGAAAGAATAATGCTAAAATATTGGAAAAAATCTACCATAAAATTATCAAAATAAAATAAACATACTGTCAAAATACTATTAATTATGTTGTTATCATCGAAGTTATTGAACAGTTTATATTAATCAACAAAGCTGCGGACAGCACCTGTGTTTTTAACTGTACTTAGTTACCAGATGGAGTCGTGAATTTTATCTGCTATTTTACTCAGCAGTTCTTAACCTCTGTGTATTGTCTTCAACAAAGACTGACGTTCGACATCGTCCGCCATATATAAAGAATACGTAACGATACTCGTAATACGAGTATCGACCTGGCATCCAACGGCGACGGTCGCCTCTCGAGTGAATATACTTTTATTATTGCATTTGTGATGTGCAACCACCAAGGCTGGCAGCAATAGATGTGATGACTGAGTAAACATGACGCGGCACCAATGGCCTAGAACTCGCTGCTAGAAAGCATAAGATAACTTAAAGCGGAGTCATCCTTCAGAAGCAGACTCAAGACCCACCTTTCTACTCAGAGAGGCAAAGAAGCACTTTTGGAATGACCATTCGGTTATTAAAAAGCGCTATACAAATTCTGATATAATAATAATAAAGTATTATTTGTCCTCTTGTAAATAAACTTCACATTTATTAAACACTTTTGGGCTCAAGAAACCGTCATTAATTACGTTAAATTAAAAAAGTATATATTCACAGAATGCATAGATCGCAAATATATAACATAAACTTAATAAAACTAAATATATCATAAACTTTTGCCGGCGGTCATAGCTCAATGGTCAAAGCGTTTGCTTTGCAAGCCAAAGATCGTGGGTTCGATCCCCGACGGAGATTAAAAAAAAAAGGATTTTTAATCGCATTGCATTTTCTTCAAGCTCCCAGGATCAAAACTACACATAGAATGTACTCAGCGGAGCTGCAGAAGGAAGAGCCGACTCGGGATAAAGCAAAGAGTATGGCGGCTGACAAAGCTTTGTGGCGGAAGTTCGTGAATGTCATATGCTCCAGTTAGGGGAGCGAACATGGTAATGATGATGATGATGATGATAACTTTCAATGCAGATACTTTGAGACAAAGCATGGATAATATCACCTAACAGAATTGTGTGACGCCAATTTGTAGATGACAGATTTGCCAGCGGTTATAGCTTAATGGTCAAAGCGTTTGCTTTGCAAGCCAAAGATCATGGGTTCGATTCCCGACGGAGATAAAAAAAGAGTTTTTTAATCGATTTTTGAGCTCTAAAATACCCCCGGTTGGTGTGAATTTGATTCATCACCCGTAAAATGTCAGTCATAGCCTATTAATTAAAATTGGTGGTAGACGAAAGTCGTCCCGTTAAGACCACCCATTCATACTAAATTCCTGTAATAATAAAGGATGATGCGTGAATCTGGGGCTGTATTCTATGACGTCGGCGGATCAACACTCCACATGCAGCGTTTAGCCATATACACCATGGTAAGCGGCATAGAATTCCACAGATCAGACTTCAGAATTACTATCACCATCTGTCGGTATTCTCCTGTATGTGTTTACATAAAAAAAAGTTTTAATAAGTAATCAGAGTTCACGAGGAATAAATTCTATAAGGTGTCTAGGAACGGACGACTAGCGCGCGGAGGTTTTCAGCCCAGGCCGGGAAAAATGAAGGTCCTATTAGTCATTTTGAATGAACGATTCATGGCGAACTATTTGTTTGAGTCAGCGCAGGAAAACAGAGTGCGATCGGAGCAGGGAACAAGTCGAGATGAAGGAAGATAAAGTGAGTCTCGCCCTTCTTCTCAGCGTCGGGGTCCATGAACTTGAAGGCTCTTAACCTTCTTAGACCTCTGGTGCTTGCAAGTACATAAGAAACAATTATAAATTTACTTAAGAATGTACGTAGTGTGCATCACGTATTTACCAGATAATTAGTTACAACTTTTACGTTTATGGAAATAATGAATGAATACGTTGATAATGATTTTTAAAAAACATTATTTACGTTTATTTTTTCAATGCTTTCAGCATTCACTTTGAGATCCATTATAAATAATAAATATTTATTTATTTACCTTGTTTTTACCAAGGATCACGTTAGATATGGCCTCTATTTAGGAGACTGCAGTATCGACTAACTCGTAGCCTTCCTTAATCCATCACTGTCAAGAGAAAACTATATGTATATTTATTGCTTTATTTATGCGTTGTAAAAAGTAAAGTAAAGTAATAAATATAAACACTTAACAATATTACATTTATACATTAAATGTCTATCTTTTTTATACTTTTTTACATTTATATCAATAAATATAATAGTAAATAATGAATGGGGTCTAAAAATCCTTCACGGGTTACATTTCAACATAAACAAAAATAATGAAATGTTTAAATTTCAATTGCTAGTTAGCGAAAAGTAAGTTTTTCACGTACAAAAAAAGATTAATATACGAGTAAAAACGTCTATTGTGAACGCCGACAATTTGTCAAAGGATATTTCGAACACCTTTCTCGCGAGACTGATGACGAAATTTAATAATGGAGACATTAATCAATTTCAGGGAAAGGTTAAAAATGTCGCTAGTAATTTCGGGAGAGAAAAGTAGACAGAGCAAACGAGAGAGAGAGAAACACAAGTCTTTTACATTTCAAAGGTAAAAAATCAGTCGAGAAATGGTGCCTTTGTAGGCGACACGGGGATAAAGGGAATTTCCATAAGAAAAGCGGGGCGGAGATACAAGAACGTTTTACATAGAAAAACAGTCGTTACGGTAAGTAAAAGAGAAGATGGTGCGAGCGACTGGGGGTTCTCCACCCCCTCAATCTGCCGAACGACCTTTTATCCAATTTTCAATCACTCTGAGTTCGTAGGAAGGTCGGTAACACTCAGCGCGCGAGTTATCCTAATGTATGCGCTGGAGATCACTCAAGAAACTATTCTACTCTGCTTCCTGATGGCCGATAAAGAACCCGCTAAGATAGACTCAAAGGAATTCAAAAGAGAGTTAGCATTTGACGGATTTTAACACATCGCATACACGTAAATGTTAACACATATTAAAATAAATAAATAAATAAACACTAAGATTACAACGAATCATATACGTGTTGGGATTTTAATTATTTAAAATATAGTGACATTAGCATGATATAGTCCTTGCTGACTGGTACTGAAAACCTCGATATACAATCTTTCGTCTCTTATTTCTGTTTGCTTGACGTACATGTATGAACGACATGAACGAGTCTGCCATATTGGAATTTTCAATTTTCAATTTTCAATTTCAATTTTCAATTTCAATTTATTTTTTCTTTTAGAAACATTACAAATAACAATATTTAATTCATTTCTAAAACAGGATACAGGATAAATAACAATTTATAAATAACACAATAATAATAGGATCATTTAAAAAGTCTAAGTAATGCTGTGACTAGGTCCGGGCAACAAGCTTGTATAGTTTATCATAGATATATATCAATGTGCTTCTGAAAAAGTCTGTTTTATCAATCTGCTCCTAATTGTGCCATCATGCGACTGAATAACAACCTTTTTGAGAGAGAGGAGGATGTTAATAGTTTGTAATGTTATTCAAGGCAGGATACTTCTTACGATGAGATATTTCATTTGAATATCTCATCTTTCATGCTTTTATTACAATAGGTGTTGCTGCAAAATCATCGTAGAAGACTAATAGAGAGTTGTATATACCGTTAGTTTAGTTCGCACCGTGAAATCCATCCTCCCATTATAAAGATTACAAATGTGGAAAAAAACATCAGATTTATCCTGTACAATAAAGCTAGCTAAGCATGCTGTAGAGAGATCCATGCTTCAAGTGTCTCTAAAACATTGAAACCGAAACGAAGATATCTGAAAAAGAACTTGAGTGGTGGAAATTACTGAAAGAATAAGCACACTCAAGTGACAATGGACGACGGTCGTATTGGAAGAAAAGTGTTGAGATGATGCCCAAGAACTGGGAAACATAGTTATCGCTGACCTCTTGTAAGATAGACTGACAAAATTAGAAAAACAGTAGAAAGAGGCTAGAGAATAGAGAGCAATGAGTGACGCTGGAGGTCTATAATCAACTGACATCCTCTCTAAGTTAGTTATCAAATTGCGTGGTGGCAGGATGAGGAGCAGATGAACAACACACAGACTTTTTCAGAAGCACATATAAAGGTATATTTTCTATTAACTTTACAAACTTCCGGCCCGGGTGGAATAACATGCGGGCTGGCCATAATACGACCTTTTTGCGGTCGGCACACAACTGACGGCACCGGGCGCCGTGGTAGGTGACACCCAGCGCCACAAATGGCGATCTATATAACTAGTCCTTCTAACGGCATTACAAAATGATAACACATGCGTGTCCGATGGGCGAACGAAAATAAGAGACGATTGTACATCGAGGTTTTCGGTACCAGTCAGCAAGGGCTATATCATGTTGATGTCACAACATTGAACTAACACAGACTTGATGAAGAGAAGATAATGCACATTTTTAATCTGAAAAAAACAATTATTGTGTAATTTTACAACCAATACATGAAATAATATGCCTCTCGTTTTAATGATTTATTTGAAAAGTTTTTTGTAGATGGTAGCAAAATAAGCATGCAATTAAATTGTTTTTATTCCGACGGGCGGAAAAAGGGAAATTTCTCAAAAGATTTTCCGATTTTAATGGGATGTAGCAACTGCGCCCGTGTCGGTGTTACAAAGAATAATTTCGCAGATAAAATACATTTCCGACAGACGAAACAAAAAAGCGAAAATTAGATAAGCAACCAATTTTGAAAGAAGAACAAAAAAGAAAGCGAATCAGCCAGAATAAAGCGATTTGATGAAATTCAACTTGAAATTAAATCAATGGCCGAGGGTCTGGAAGCGATCGCCTCGTCAATAAATAGCTTTTAAATTCAATTACGATCAGATAGTTCTCTGAAGATAATTAAATAGTTTGTGCTCGATAATGAGAATTCCAGCAATTAGTGCGGAAGTAAATTAAAGAAATGGTATTTGCCATTTGTCTAGGGTTGGTTTACACTCGAAGCTGCTATGAATTACTTCACCAATAATAGAATAGACAATGCAAACGGGATGAATTTATTTAAAAATATATATATATATCAATATTATAGTTCGTAATAGATGACGTAAATAATTTAATAATAAGCTGTACAAAACAGAATTTTCTTGAGATATACGAGAATGAAAAAATAATACATTACCACAACAAAAAAGTTAAATATTTTTTTCTTCTTCTTCTTCGTGTCAGCGACGTCAAATTATTTTTGCCCAGTATCTGGCGACATCGATAGCCCGTGTGTTGCCCAGCATTATGTCCTGAGATGTGCAGCTCGTTGGGCACATGGAGCAAGATCTTAGGTGTGAGGCGATCTGCAGGTCTCCGCAGTCGCACAATAGTGACTCACCCTGCCGAAGCATTCCCCACCGCTCGAGGTTGTCCTTTGTTCTACCAACTCCGGTTCTTAATCGGTTCAGGGATTTCCAGGTTCATCAGTCAAGGTTCTTGCCAGTTGGGAGGCCTTCCTTTGGAGTAATAAAATCCTCTGATGCAATTTCTTTCCAGAGCTGGAGTCTCTCATTTTCAGGGCCGGATGTGACAGGTTGTGTGGATTTCAGAAAGCTGCTTCGCGACTTCAGTCTGGGTGTTGGGGATATATGATTATACAAGCAGTGGGACGGTTGGCTGATTGCCTTACGCATTTCTTCGGCGCACTGTTTTATAAATCAGTTATATGAGCCGTGCAGAGAAGATGACATATTTTATTAATTCATGAGATCCAGCGAAACGCTACGTAGGTATAAATGCAGTCTCCTAAAATGAACTGTTTTTTAATTTGAAACGGAGCTTTTTACTATAGTATATATAGGTGCCTTCTATATTGTTATTTTGGGTTAAACCGCCTCTTAGGAGTAAATGGTTCAGGCATTGGGAGCATCGGACTTATCATCTAAACTTGTGATAACGTAATAAGAAAAAGGATTGACTGTACACTGTGACATGAAATGTTTACTTATACCTTATGCAATAATGTATAAGAGAATTTTAATATTTCAATCGTATGTCATTGATAAATGAAATAATCACATCAATATCGGTCTTCCGGGACGAGTTAAATATTGTCGGTTGAAATATCGTTCCGGGGATGTAATATATTTGCCAAGGGTATGAAGAGGGTCTTTCCCGTACAAGGGGAGTGCGGTGGAAACTGTTAGGGCCAGGACGAGCGGTTAGCGTCGCGGATGATTTAACACTGTCAAAGCTACTGGGCGGGGGTTCCCATCCCAGCAACTTCAGGTGGGATAATTGACTGGATCTGCCCCAGTTTCCGGGACGGACCAGCAAAGGTACGAGTGATGCTCGGCAGCAGGTAATCGCGAAGCAAATACTAGGATAATTGGATGACGCACGGGCTGCCAGTTATCCAACGATGGACTAATTAAAGAAATATAATTGGTGGCGAGTGAAAATAGAGTGAAAAAAAGGAGAAAGTTTTTTTAATGAATGCTGAAAGTAAATACTTGGATCACATTTTTAACGCTCTAGCAACGATGTTTAATTAAATGAGTAATTTTAATGATAAAAAAATAACCACTTCCAAAAAATTGTCTGACTTTTCTAGCTTTTCTGGCTTTTCAATTTATAATTATTTATACTAGTGTAATTAAACTAATAATAGTTTCTCACGTTTTTAGAATATTGCCTAATAACCTTACATAACATAAGAGTGATCTGTAAACAATGCCTTCATACGTCCTTCTGAATGATAATTACCTTACCCGATTACCTGGGATAATTATATGTTTTAAATTAACATATTTCATCAACCACATTAAAATGGGTGGCGGGTAAAGCTCAATGGCTAAAGCGTTTGCTTGGCATGCCGAAGGTCGTCGGTCCGATCCCCGACAGAGATTAAAATATATATATATATATCGATTTCTAAACTCTAAAATACCTCTGGTTAGTGTGAATATAATCCCCTACACGTAAAATGCCAGTTATATAATTCAAAATTGGTGGTAGACGAAAGTCGTCCCGTTAAGACCACCAATTTATAGTAAATTTCTGTAATAATAAGGATGATACGTGAATGTCGGGCCGTAGTCTATGATGTTGGCGGATCAACACTCTCTTAGACACATGCAGCACGGTGAGCGTCATAGAATTCCACAGATGAGACTTCAGAATCATTATGACCATCTGTTGGTATTCTCCTGTATGCGTTTACATAAAAAAATGCTTTAGGATTACAAAAGTTTTACTATCACGTGCACGAAAAATCAACATAATAATCTTAGAAAACCAGGATCAAACTGCAAAGGATAAGAGTTAATAAATCGATTGACTACAGAATTTTAAGAAATTAGATAAATATTCATTTCTGCTAATAATAACTTGTGACATCAGCACGATGTAGGCCTTGCTAACTGGTACCGAAAACCTCGAAAGACAATCTTTCGTCTCGTATTTTTGTCGCTTGCCATACCTATTATGTATGGCAACATTGGGACTAGTTACATAGTTTTGCCACCGGCGGCGCTGGTGATCAAACACGGGCCGCGAAAGTGCCGACGGACAGCAGCCGGTCCCCACCCTTTGGCTTGGCAAGGTCGTATTGCGGGCACGCGGCATGTCAACCCGCGTGCTCACAAACTTGTAATGTTTTTAAAGTAATTATAATCTGTGCTTCAAAAAGAAAGTGTTTGTCTGCTGACCTGCTCCTCATCGTGCCCTTGAGCGACGTAATAACTGCCCTTTCTTTGAGAGAGGAGGATGTTATTTGATATAAAAAATAAATGATAAAATGATCATTGGTGTTCAAAACGGCATCGATAACGTGACACTTTTGCTTTCTCTAAAAGCGGCATTAACTAATAAAAAATATATGTGTTGAAAGGAGTTCGAGGTTATATATTATGTATTAATTTTACGTCATGAAATAATATAATATTTCGCCTCATTGTTTAAGCTGGCGATACCCAGTCGCGTAGAGAGAGCATTTCCACACATTTTATTTGGTCCCCGCTCCGCACTCTCACTTATCGTTAACAGAGAGCGGTAAGTGACATTTACTGTTAAAGTAAGGAATTTCCGCAAGCATCCAGAGCCGCCATACTGCCACCTACTTCCACAGAACATCACCGCAGTACAATATCACGGGAGTATAATACGAGTGGGCACATTTCACCATTGAAACAAAATGTTGCCAACCGATAATTCTGAAAAAAAAAAATTAAATAAACACACATTTGCCCGCGGTAATAGCTCAATTTGCCGGCGGTCTTAGCTCAATGGTCAAAGCGTTTGCTTTGCAAGCCAAAGGTCGTAAGTTCGATCCCCAACGTAGATTAAAAAAAAAAAAAAATTTTTAATCGATTTATGAGCTCTAAAATACCTCCGGTTGGTGTGAATTTGATCCATCACCCGTAAAATTCCAGTCATAGCCTATTAATTCAAATTGGTGGTAGACGAACGTCGTCCCGTGAAGACCACCCATTCATAGTGAATTCCTGCAATAATAAAGAATGATGCGTGAATCTCGGGCTGTAGTCTAGGACAGAGCTCCGCAACCTTTTCTCATCTACGGCACACCAAAGTACTTCTTTGGATTCTACGGCACACCAAAGTTCTCACCTTGAATACCGCGGCACACCAAAAGCCAAAAATAGATATTAATTTGATCAATTTCACTTTTTTTTAATTTCATTTAGAACTTAACAAAGCAAGTACGTCGTTGTATGTCTGTATAAATAGGCGATAGGCGCTGGGAGCCTAAGGACCGTTGTAAAATAATTTATTTATAATATTGCCTTATTTGATCGCGGCACACCTGTATCGGCTTACGGGACACCAGTGTGCCGCGGCACACCGGTGAGGGATCTATTTCACAACAACCGGGGGTATTTTAGAGCTCAGAAATATATATATATATATTTAATCTCCGTCGGGTATCAAACCCACAACCTTTGGCTTGCAAAGCAAACGCTTTGACCATTGACCTATACCCGCCGGCATATATGTAGCTGCAATTTTCAATTCAATTTTATTCAAATTCAATTTTATTTATTTTTTTCCTTGCAGAAACATTACAAATTTTATCAATTCAATGCATTTCTGAAGTACAATAATATAAATACAATAATATACTATAAAATATAAATACAATAGGTACCATAAATGTGGTGATGTAAATTTATAGACACATTTAGTATCACTGACCTCACACTCAGAACTAGCGTCAGGAGACTCAAGATAAACAGTTTGACTTGTAACAACAAAAACCCTGTCATAAGTATATCATGATTGACTCACAAATAACAAGGCATTATTGTCACAAAATAAAACGTGTAACGTTTCGCCTCCATAAACACCAATACTGAATTTAAAGCAATATAACACTAAATATGTCAATATCTTCACTCAAGTTGGTTTCAACCACTGTTCACTGCGATTCTTTCGTCTTATGCGTATCCAGGGTTGAACGATGGTCCTTTCAGGCCACACTTGAGGCTCCATGAGACTCCAGCGAAGTCGCGATGACCCCGACTTTGAAAGAAGTTGACAGCGTCCGCCTGCTGATAATCCTCCTGATGGTCATCCAAGAAGGATTGAATGCAGCGGTCGCTGCCAAGAAGCTCTGCAAGTCCTCAGCCGATGTATCTGGGTGAAGGCCCTTGGCGTGAAGATACGCCATCTTCACTCCAGTAACGTTTTTGAAGGAGCTGCAGAACCACGGATCATCAGACGTGCTGAATGTTGTTGCCTTTCCGCATGCGGAGAGGCGCGACTCAACTTAGAACGTTGAACTTCTCCGGAAAGATTGCTCGGGGAGGGAGAGGACATCCACGGAGAAAGCACTCAGGTCCTCCAGTTCCTCGAACGATGATTCGTCCCGGCTGAGAACGGGAGTCCTTGGGAGCCTTGCTCGAAACAACAGGGGCTCCTTCGATAGTATCTTCCGAGGAGTCCTCTTCGGTGGCCTCACTCGAAGCGGATTCTTTGACGGCAGGTTCGGAGTCTCTGCTGTCACAGTTAAGCGACATCGACACAGGAATGTTGACAGCTTCAGCGTAGGTAGCCGGAATTGATTTGCACGCTCGAGGTAAGCGCCTTCTGCGGGAAGTCGGCAGACTTGTCGGGTTGGGTGGAGGGTCCACACCAACGGATGTCAGAGCATCATCCATCCCGCATCCAACAGCCTTTAAGAGCCTCTCCAGCAGCAAACGGTGATCGTCTAAGCGACGATTTATTTGCGCGATATCACAATCGCAACAGTTCGCCATCCTGTAGGTAGGATGACTAGACACGTCCGCCCGGTTTGAGTGTCGAGCGACGAATGGGTGTCTGAGGTCCATATGCTCTGATCAATGAGTGAATATGATAGAGAAATAATTACCGTATGGCAACATTTGCGAAGGCATATTTATTCAGAACGCGCTGTACGAATAAGAATGACAGACGGAAATTGAAAAGAATAATATTTTCATGAGAAAAATGTATCACATTTCCGGCCTTCATATACATTATATAAAAATAGCAATTAAATTGACAGAAATAACAAACTTATTTTAGTTCTGACGAGAGGTATACTTGTGAAGTTTACCCGCTCAGTTGCTATTCAAGGGATCACCGATTCGATCCCTGAGAAATTAAAAATAAAATGTTTCAATATATTTTTAACCTCTAAAATTGTCTCAAGTCGTTCCGTAAACAAACCCATTCAACGTGTGTCCCTTAAAAAAGATTTTCTTCTTCTGTGTCAGCGATGTCAAATTATTTTTGCCCAGTATCTGGCATAATCGATAGCTCGTGTGTTGCCCAGCATTAGGTCCTGGAATGTGCAGCTTGTTGGGCACATGAAGCAGGATCTAAGGTGTGAGGCGGTATGCAGGTCTCCACAGTCGCACAATAGTGACTCTCCCTGCCGAAGAGTTCCCCACCGCTCGAGGTTGTCCTTTGTTCTACCTACTGCTTCGCGACTTCAGTCTGGAAGTTGGGGGTATCAGATTATACAAGCAGTGGGATGGTTGGTTGATTGCCTTACGCATTTCTTCGGCGCATATGACTTTGCGTCTTATGTTTGGTGGTGCGATACCAGCCAAGGGGTATAGTTTTGAAATTGGTGTTGGTTTGAGGCAGCCTGTGACGACTCTGCATGCATCATTCAGGGCAGTATCCACTTAATTATCGACCCCATACTGGTGCAGCATATTCTATAATATATATTAAAATGCATGACGCGAGTATGCCGAAAAATTATCAATTCTTGGCGAATCGAAACATCATATGCAGAGTTTTTATAATCCACTAAATGGTGAACGCTATTGTCATAACTTAAACCATTATCTACACAATCTTTTTTTTTTCGAAAATATGGCTTGTATTTACTACATACTATTAATAATTTTATGTGCAGAATACACAGAGAAAACGTTTTCCTAATGTACAATTTTATTGAAAGTGCTTTAAGCTCATAATGCGGTCGGTTAAATAATGAACAATAAATCTTTTCAGGTTAACGTTGCCAGTATGTACGCTAATGTACATAACAGCTCAGTGGATATATGGAGAGTGGGTACATAATGTAATAAATAACATCAGCGGATAATGAATTTCTTTGCTTATGGGCACGGCCTAGTGGTAGGGTGAACATTTTTAATGCGAGCAGTCCCTAATTTGGCTACCGATGAAGCTTAAGATATACCTGTCCACAAACAGGGATTATGCTACATGTAATGCTAGTATCAAGCAAATAACTTAAATTGGAGGTTGAATATGTATGACGTAGAAGCAGATGAGGTAACAATACGCAGAAGGACTACAAATAGTAGTCAGTAGTAGGCAGAAGCCATTTGATAAACGATTTTGAAATTAATCTTTTAACATGAACTTAAAATAATTACTCTCGTTAAGTGCGCACCTGAACAGCTTGACCTTGGAAATGACTGTCATAATTAAACTGAGTGTCAGATAAATATTATCCAGATATAACTGTTCATGTGTCGACTTGTACTGTACGACTTTTCCAATTCCTTTATAAAAACTACAAACAGGCTTTGAAAACCTTTCCAAGCATCAGGCTTTTTTCTCACTCATAGTATTAATCTCTTCAAGAAGCAGATTAATAAATACATGCACGCAACCACCTTACTTTCTTGCAACACGTAATATGCAGCTGATCTGGTTAGGCGTCATAAAATCCAAAAAACTAACGCCCTCTGCAGTACGTACTTAGTGTGTAATTATATAAAAATATACAAATCGTTATTTTTTAAAGTATACGTTAGTACCAATATGTATTTTAATATCACCCATTTTATTTATTATGACAGTTGCTCCATTTCATGTTGGAGCAACTGTCATCGTTAATTTCACATTGCTCCGGCAGTTGTCAGATAACTTTTCGTCCGACCGGCGAACGCCATACCGGTCGGACGAAAAATCAAGTATCTGATAAAAATAAATGTGAATTGTGCTTCGAAAAGTTCTTTATGTTGTTAATCTGCTCATGCATCCTTCCTCTACGTGATGAACCCACGACTTGTCGTCTTTTTAAAGACGGGTGATATCAATTTGTATTAAAATACTATTCATAGTTAAATATCAAGCGTCATAGAACCACAGACAACATTTATTTTCCTTGGAGTGTTATATCAGTATGTTGTAAAAATATTACAAAAATAATATAAGGGAATAGTGAATTTCTAACGAATAAGGCCTCTTCTGCAATGTCTTAAAATTAAGGCGTTCAACCAATGCATCCTCCCTGTATTAACTTATAAGAGATCCATGCTCGGAGTGTCGCTAAAAGATAGAATCCGAAACGAGGAAATACGCAGAAGAACTCAAGTCGTGGATGCTACCCAACGGATAGGCACACTCAAGTGGCAATGGGCAGGACATATCTGTCGAAGAAACGACGGTCGATGGGGAAGAAAAGTATTGAAATGGCGTCCGAGAACTGGCAAACGAAGCATTGGCCGACCCTCTGCAAGACGTACTGACGACATAAGAAGAATAGCGGGAGTGACCTGGATGCGGACGGCGGAGGATTGAAGAGTATGGAGACTCATGCGGGAGGCTTACGTTCAACAGTGGACGGATACAGGCTGATGATGATGAAGGCCTCTTGTTAAGTATTAGATTATGGAATGTATATAACATCTCTAAACAGTTATGCTGATTTATGTAATTTATAATAATCTAAATACGTCAGCAATTAATCTAATCAGGAAGATATGGGAGCTATTTATCGGTGGAAATTAGCTTTAGTTGGATAATAAACACATTATTCTGTGTAAAATGTTATACATGAAATATCGTGATTAATGATGGAGCCGTATTATGCCGATAGAACACTTTAAAATATTATTACATCAAATAGTAATGGAGAGTAATTAGTTCCATATACACGCATTTTATATACTGAAAATTCGCTTCTTTATCATCCACCTTGGAATCTTCTTATTATATTAGTAATATTTATTTAAATTGACGTGAATATGAAAACGTTTTATTTTTTCAAAAAAATAATTTTCAATTTTTATTTATCATTACGTATGCTTAATTCATACACTTTACATATTTTCTTCTTCACACTCGTTTAACCTGTTCGCATCGTTACCCGATATACGCCGTGTAAGATTTCCCTACCGTTGACATCGGTAGCCGTGATATATCGTTTTGATGAAAATGCAACTGTTTAAAGTATTATAAATATTTATATATTTACATTGTTTTTACATGGATCAAGTAAGATAAGTTCTCTGTTTAGGAGACTTCAGTTTCGACTAACTCGTAGCCTTTCTCAATCTATCACTTGTTAAGAGATAACTGAGCTGCGATAGTACTTTATAAGTGGTCAAACCCATTTTATGTAGACGGCAAGGGTTGCAAGGATGAAGAAAAAAAAATTTGGTATTTATTTTTATTTATTTTTTACAAGGTAAATAAATAAATATTTATAATTTATAATGGATCTCAAAGTGAATGCCGAAAACATTGTTTTTTTTTTTAAAGTATATTCATCAAATTACCACAACGATTATAAATGCTTTATACCAAACATACGTGCACCATATGGTACATACCAAGTCAGAAGCCCGAGCACTTAAAGAGATGACTGCTGTAGTATCCGAGACAAATTTTTGTTTTAGTATTTTTGTGTGTTAATCAGCCTTTTCAAAATAAACCTGACGCCTCCAAGGACCGAACTATTTTATCCTAAAAGGCGTCTCAATACAAATAAATTAAATAAAAATAACGATGTTTAAAAGTCTCTTTGGCGTTATCTTATACTTCAAAGTGAAAAATGTACTACAGTATTCTTAGCTTTTAAGGGTTTGTTTTTTTTGGACTTCCAAAATATATTCTGTCGTTTAAAAAAAAACGTTTTCCTCTACGCGGCGTTTATATGTCCCTCGGGTGCAGCGAACAAATAAATTAGACATCACAAAGGAAGGAGGCTCGCTCGTAACGAGCTTTCGGGGAAACTTTGTTAATTAAGATGCTCGGACCGGTGCGCGAGAGACTGACAGAATCAGAGATGAAATTCCAGAGGAAAACAGGTGAGGCGAAAGGAAATTTCAAAACAATCACAAGCTGAGAGATCTTCACAGAAGAATTTTTAATAAATGGAATTGATTATATCTAAACGCGAAGTTTGTCATCTGCCGTGCTTTGCTTGTATCTCAAAATACTTCATAAAAACGTGACTTTGATGTCAAATTTTTTTTACAAAAAAAAAAACAACAATATATTTTGTAAAGGTTAAAATAAAAAAAAGAGATGAAATATTAAATGTCTAGCTCGTGAACGAACCCTTCTCGGAATAATTTATTAAGTCGTTAAAGTAAAATTGTGTGTGTTTACGCGATTAAATAATGATAAATTAATAGCGCGACACGTCGTAGAAGAAAATCTGTAATTTATTTTCAGTAATTTGTTGTTTCAGGAACTAGTGGCGCTTCTCGTTCTGCAGACTTCAGCATGACAGCATGTGGCTTCGTAAAATGAGAAAACTGCAATTCACGACAGCGGAATAGATGATATATTTCCTGGTGGGATTTTCTATTTTATTGACAACAACGTATTGTCATAACGTCTTGGTGGCACTTTACTTTCGGTACGAGTATTCTTATTATAAAAATACGATCAATGATATACGAGAATATTAAAAACGCGTTTGTTTTTTGTGTTTTTTGCTCAAAAAAGTCTTAAAAATATATTCGTTTATATGAGATTGATCGCTCAAAATGTTTTGGTATGTTCAGATAGTAAACATTAAATATTACTTAGTGTATTAAGAAAAGTGAAAAACTGTTGATACACGAGATTATTTTTCACATAATTTTTGTAGCTATTAATCTTTCAGTGTACACCATTTCTTACTAACATTTTTTACGCAACTGAATACAACAATATAAGTTCAGTTATATTTTTTTTGTCGAAGTAAAGATATAAAATAAGGTGCAATATAAACCAAGATCCGTTTGTAAAATACTGAGTGTTGAAGATTGAAAGTGTTTAGAAAATCTGAAAGTGGGTTTATCTTAATTGTATCCGACATTGATCAATTATCTAAATAATGAGAGAGTACACTGAAAACAAATTCTCAACACGGTGATTGTTGAGATGTTTTCAATGACATAGAACAAGTAGCGAAAGCCGTTTGTTTTTTTTAAAGGAAAGGCTGAATCGTTCAGTTTAAGATTTGAGAGTAAGCGACCCGTTTTACAGGAAAGCGTCGAGTTAGGAAGTCCTTGATTGCCTGACGTAAGAGGTCCAATGAAGCGAAGAGATTGGTCTGTTTCAGGCATAGTGGATGTAGAAGCTGGGAAGATGAATGTTCCCTTTGCGACCGGCGCGGCTGAAGGCGACCCAAGGAAACAATCGATCACTTCAAGAACATGTGGAAGAGCTGCCTCCGACGTTGCAATCTAAACATTTAATGGGACTTGTAAAGATATAAATAACAGCGACTCAGTTTAATTGTTTGGCCGCTTTCAAATAAAAAGAGAGCTGAAAGTAACAAGTATTTGGTTGCAAAAAAGAAATGTTTTTTTTAGTTGTTTTGTTTTATTTATTATAATGTTTATTCTTCAATTTAATGTCACTATAAGCTGTAATATTAAGATAATTCTAGATTTTTCTAATTATCAAGCATTGGAAAACGGACGTAAGTTTAGTGTTTTATAACTGCTATTTACCATGGCGGTTGCTTTTCTAAACTAAAAATAAAACCCTCCGGCACTCACCCTCAACCGACACTCTCATATAAAACTTACTAAACACTCATATATGGCTAATATATGTCGACAAAAAACCGACTAATTTGCAAAAAAAATCTTAATACCACCGGTAAGCTCTGCAATGCTTTTTCAGTACTGGTGAATTTATTAAAAAATATATATCAGTTTACAATTACAACGTCTTCCATTAGTTACACAAACACATATTTTCCACAAGCAGTGGCCAGCCACCCTGGTTGAGCGTCATGCGTCATAGAGCTCACTGGTTTTAATAATGTGTAATATACTGAATGCACTCACATTAAAAATATCAATAGAAAAATCTAGTTATAAATATATCTCTAGTGTTAAACGCGAAACCGTGATTCCCGTAGTTCAATATAATTAGCACTTATTTTTATATTAAAAATGCAAACAACGATGCATCTCACTACATAAATCTTGATTATAAACTTCAAATTGCAAAAAAAAACATGAATCTAATTATACATTGTAAACAACAACTGCTATGTCATTACTTAAACAGAAAATGTTATAAATATAAAGGTTATGCATAGGTTAAAATACTAAACTTAATTCTTTACGATAATATTTACTAAGCACTTAAGTTTTCCATTGTTCTTGGTAGTGTGCATTGGACTTATGTCATATATGTTTTTATTTACAAATAAGTCTACGAGCTCACATTAGACATTAAAGTAAAATATAACATCCAAGGAGCGTATAATTAAGGATTGTAAGAAAGCGAGAAAAGCTTTAGAAAGCTACGTCTCTTGCAATGTGTCTCGCAAAGTTTTCTCAAGTTCATTCTATAATGTTTCAGGCATGCCAGTGTTTGTATGAGATTTTGAGCCAAAATAATACAAACTATTCTCAAGAGAAATATTTCGTGTAGTTTTAGTATCAAATTGTAAAGGAAAATTTAAAAAATACTTGAAATATAAATTATTTTGTTTCTCCAAAATCATTGTGAAATACCTTTAATAAATTAATCAAATTTAAACCTTTTACGTCGAGCGAAGTTTAAATAAAATTTGTCATTTAAAGATTGCAAAGTGCGCACTATTTTTTTTTAAAGCTTAACGTTAGATAATCGTCAATAATGAAATACAGATATTTCTAATATAAAATATCTCTATTATTCAATATACGACGTAGTAACTGAAACATGTGAACACTCAAGCATTGTTTCAAGTGCTTAAGCAAGTACCCAAGCATACCGAGTAAAAGGTTATTGAGTATTTTCACGTATAACATTCGCATCCATATAACTTTGTATTGCGTAATCTTTAACATTTCTTTCCAACTTGAGAATACATTTCAACTTATGGATACCCAAATAAGTACACAGCTCTCAAGAATACTGAAGTCCAATGAATTACACAAAAGTTTATTAAGTACAGAAAAAACATGTAAACAGAAGCAGCACCGTATTATTCTTTACGTAGATATGATTATATAAAACAATAAGATTTTTTGAACTAAAGTCATACTCATAAGTTAACATACAGACTATATAATTTTCAACAATCAAAATTATTGATAGAATTAGAAGGTTCCCGAAACTAAAGCAATGCTAATTTTATTTTACATTAGTCCTTTTGATAAAGAAGTAATCAAAGCGATCATATTGTCTCGTTACACCATATTTTATCATAAATACACATTTGACTAGGATTACTCAGAATGATTAATATTTATCTTGTGGGTAATAGTAACAAATCATACGTTTACTTGATCTTCTAAGTAAGGATTATGAATTTATTTGATATCAGTCAGACATATTGAATATGAATTGAAGTGAATATAATTTTGACTAGATAAATACCATCTTACGTTTATTTTTTTAATCTAACCTAACCAAAGCAAAGTGTAATCAGTGATTAGACCAATCGAAGTTTTGGTGTGATTATGGCATTTATAAATTTAATGGTTATTGAGAATAAAACGAGACAAATGCATATTTTTTATATTTATATAATTTAGTGTTAAAATTAATTTAATTATATTCGTGAGCATACAATATACTTATGTACAAAAAATAAAGGGCAACCAATTTTTTGGCAGTATTTAAAAATCTTAAAAGGTAAGTAAAAAACAATCATTTGGCATTAGAAAAAAGTCAATTTGTAGTACAAAAATAATAAATTGGTAGGAAATAATTAATGAATGGTAATTAATAATAGGTTAGGTTAGGTTTTTATTTTATGGGTTAATTATACATTCATTTTACATACCAATTACCAATATTGAATATATTACTACCATTTTAATTTTATAACTGACCACATTTATACTGACACTTATTTTTATTTGATGACAATTGATTTAACTTACTACCAAAACCTTGAATTAGTTACTGAACAAAGAAATACAGGCCAAAATAAAAAATACAACGTAATAATAATTTAAAATATATTTAATGGTAAATAACATATTTTAAAGTAGTAAAATTTCCTATTTTCAGTGTTTCAGACTACAAAAAAAGTTAAAATCGATGACACACTGCAACAGTACTTTTTTTTTCATGGTGGGTTTTCAGCAGCATGTTGGAAAAGTGCCAAAACTCAACCATTCTTTACTTGTATCGAGAAAACGTTTTCGATCATGCAATGTTATTTTATTATGCCATGAAACATCGAGCGTTTACCATAGAACAGTAGTATCAAACATAATTTAAAAAATAACATTTAAAATAAGATTACACTATCCATTCACGACAAGTATGCGATAGGTAAATCTAAAAAAAATACTTATTCCAAGACAACATCAACTAAGTTAATAATCTAGATTTGATACAAATAAAATAAAATTTTCATTCATTTTTTTATTCATTCAAAAAAGATTATTTTCCTAAATCATTAACGTCAATATCTTTATAAGTTTTCAAACAGTAAAGAAATTATATGAATTTTTGAAATTTTTCTCTGTTTTGAAAGTATTCATATTTTTTTTTAATTCTTCTTTGTTCAAAGTCTAATAATAACCTTTACGCACAAACTCGTATTCGTTTCCTCAGAAACGTTGATATGTGAAACTCTTCTTGTGTGTAAATACAACTTTCTAAAACTCGCAAAAAAAGCAGTTTCTATATTATATGACTGTGATGTGTAAAATATTTATAAATAACAGATTAAATAAAGAGGACATCGACAAGAACTGAATTCAAGGGCCACATGTATTTGCCGGCGGGTATAGCTCAATGGTAAAAGCGTTTGCTTTGCAAGCCAAAGGTCGTGGGTACGATCAGCGACGGAAATTTAACAAAAAAGGATTTTTAATCGATTTGAGCTCTAAAATACCCCTATTGGTGTGAATTTGATCCCTCACCCGTAATATTCCAGTCATAGCCTAATAATTCAAATTGGTGGTAGACGAAATTCGTCCTGTGAAGACAACCCATTCATAGTAAATTCCTGTAATAATAAGGATGATGCGTTAATTTCGGGCTGTAGTTTATGGTGTTGGCGGAT
The DNA here is from genome assembly GCA_022606575.1 of Glossosoma conforme. Classification (NCBI taxonomy): domain Eukaryota; kingdom Metazoa; phylum Arthropoda; class Insecta; order Trichoptera; family Glossosomatidae; genus Glossosoma; species Glossosoma conforme. Next base: position 63,226 of record JAGTXR010000101.1, on the reverse strand, counting down.
CAACACTCCACACGCAGCACTTAGCCATATGCACTATGGTAAGCGTCATAGACTTCCATAGATTAAACTTCAGAATTACTATCATCATCTATCAGTATTCTCCTGTATGTGTAAGAGGTTTCAGTAAGAAGTTTGTTACCTCTGCTTTAAACTGAAAGCGTTTGCAATTAGCAAATAACTTTGAAATAATTCGACTTGTTTCCACGATATTCATATTGTTAAAGAAACTTTTAAAATTTTAAGTTCATTAGGTTGAATTACAGACTAAGAAATTAGCTACAACAATTTAAAGTATGGCAATTAGTAAGCCGCATGTTAGAAATTACATCTTCTTGGCACGAAGTTCGCGTCTGTTGGCTTATTTTATCTATGCTATTTGCATGTTTCAGCTATAAATACATAGTAAAAATAATAGCTGTCTTGTAAAGGAAAAATGAAATAAACATTTATCCTATATTCATTATTTTTTTAACCCTTCTTGTTAACAATGTTTTTTTTTATATATATACGAATACTTTTACTTGTAACATCATCTTATAATCGGCCTCAAACGTAGTTCTTAAAAGTTCGTAAAATTGAAAAGTCCTAATTTAATTGGAAATAATTGACCGTAAGGTGCAAAACAACAATTTAGAATGAAAAATTACATTTTTCAATTCACGTAAAGTGAAAAAAAAAACAATTACGCTTTAAGTAATTGTTTTTAAAATAAATACAAATATTTAAATAAAAACCGTTAGGATAATAATATAAAAAAAACATCTACAAAGCATAAATGTAAAATTCCACAGGTTAGATGTTTCGACTAAGTTAAGCCCCCAGACGTCCAGATGTCGCACAAAGGCTTCAGGGGTCGACCACTCGTCTGGTGTAATGAAATTTGAACCTGCTCATGAATAAGGGATACAGTCGTAAAGGGAATCGGAAAATAATCACGGAATGGTTGCAGTCACCTGGGCTTGCTCTTATTGTATTGCATCAGTGAAGAACACTAGGTAATAATAGAAAGAGATATTTTTTTGCAAACTCCACTCGGTTGATGTCAAACGACTTCAAGTAAAACGTATTTATATCATCTTGATATAACCTCTTTAGGCTGATGCCGTAAAGCCACGAAAATCGATATTTTGTCTTTAATTTTTGTTCGTTCGCCTGACCTGCACATCTAATGTTAATTAATATTAATTGTATAATGTTGCACGGCGGTTTGAATGCGACATCTTGTTTGTTATGACAGTTGGTCCATTTCATGTTTACCACTGTCATAAATTCTTCGGATGTCTGCCAGCACGGCGCTAAATGTCAGATCAGGCAGGCAGTCGAAACGCGCCCGCCATCGTTATAGGAGCGCCTAAGGCCGTCCTTATAACGGGCGACGTTATTGACAAATAAACGAGTAATATGTGAAACAGAAACAAGTGTTTGTATTGTGAACCTGATCCTGCATCTTTCATCAAGTAAATCGATGTCCTAAATGGAAGAGGAGGATATCAGTATATACCAACATATTCAAAAATGTAAAGAAGACTCGAAAAAGTACTTAGTTTCCATGCTTTTTTTTATAAATTTAGAAGATTTTCGGAACTTGTATGGGAAACACGTATTTTTTTTTAGGATATGCCTTTATAAATATAAGCCCAGTACAAAACTAATATCCATTACATTATAAAATTAAAAAAATTTTTCCCTCTCGCCTGACGATTTATAGTCACTAAAAACATACATAATGTCATTTACATCCGAATTTTTGCCTTGTTTCAGGTTAAATCCGCCTCTCAAAGCCATGCTGAATAAAAATAGTATAAAACTCCGAAAAATTAAAGGCTTCCCATACATAAATGTGCGATATGCTTTTATGCGAGCAGCCGCAAATTTATATCTTTTCAAAGATTATGAAATTAACGCAAACATTATTTGGTAAATTCAAAATGCATGTGAGAGTTTTATTACTGAACAGTACATATGCAGTCTATTACCACCAAATATTGCGGTAATTTCCCTTTAAAAGAGGCTTGTGTGTATTTTTTTAAACTTTAATATTAACATTATAAAAAAGAATGCAGTTTTATAAGCTTGGCAGTAGAAGATGACAATCATTATTCATCTTTCGACTCTTTTGGATGGTTCACTATGCGTTTCGTGGATAACGTTCAGTGCCATGATAAGCTATAATGATGCAAATCAATACTATATTAAATTATATGGCGAGCATGAGTACAATGTACAAATTTGCAACTAAAACAGAAAGGTTGGAGTTATCTGAACTACGCTTACTGTGTTGCATCAGTGAAGAATGGCAGGTAATAATGGAAAAGCTTTTTCAGACTTTAATTCGCGAAGTGTCTAGACTCGGAACTTTTTGTAAAAAAACACTTGCCTGAAAAACTGATGTCGAATTCATAATCAATAATTCAGTATTGCAAATCATCATTTTTATTTCTTTATAATTGCCGATTTGTATAATTTCTTAATAAATTCATCTAAATTAAAATAGAAGCTTTCAATAATTTATAAAACTTAAAATTAATATCATTAATAGTATTTAAATCTTTTGATTATAAAAGTTCAAGTTTTTAACTTAAAATACTCGTTTAACTGCATAGATATATTAATTTCAAAAAATGACCAGTAAAAATATTAACTTGTATTTCACATGACATTTTAGTTACTCAATATTGTTTATTAGTTACAAATAACCTAGTGTCCGAGTTTCTTAATCATATTTTCTGTTCTAATTATAACTTTGCTGTACATATTTTCGAAATAGTATTTCTTCATTATAATTACATTATATGACGACTCTTTACAATAATTAATTATTCAGAAAATTGATTCGCATTCAGAATGTATCCATTTCCGTGTTGTCGGTGTAATCTGATAAGAGCTTCAAGCTCAATTAAAGCTCGTTCTGTCGAGTACAAACGTCCGCCTAACGCTTATTCATTTCGGAAACAGCCCATCCGTATAAATAAATTGAAAGTTCTCTCAGATGATTTACGCAAATTTGCCGTTCACGGGGATTCACCTGTCCGCGTGTCAAAACTTTAGGTGCGTGTTCATAAATCGCTCAGAACCAACGCTTAAAATGTAACCTAAAGTAATATATTTACCTTCGTTTTGGTGAAACGTTTAAAACAGGAAAGCTCTCGACGTTCGCTACTCGATTGATGCAAAACATATCAGAGCTGCTCAGTCGTGAACATTAAAAAAAAAATACCACTTAAAAGTTATTATTACGTATTTTACTCAAAAAAATCAATTATCGATAATTATTTACTTATTAATTACACTTTTTTACTTGGGCATTTATTTTTATTAACGGAGCGTCATTTTACTTTACTGGTAACTGTAAATAAACTGTACATCGAAATAAATTACCAACCATACAGGGCCTGTATTGTCCCCATTTTTTTACAGCTGCAAATATTGGCAAGTCAATGCAGCCGTATAAAGAGAGCTTAAGAAACCTTCTATACTAAACTTTTAAGAGATTAAGAATAAAACGTAAGCTGTATAGGAGACATATATAGGAAAAAAAAACTCAGTATTTACTACTATGAACTATGGCGGCAGTTTGTGATGGCCTTGTATTCTAATTGGAAAAATAGATATGAAATGAAGATATTTTATTGGATTAAGAATTCACTCTGACTAGAAGGTTAAGATTTCATTAAAGATTTCATCGATTTGTGTGTCTATCACCAAATGCTTCTGACCTAGATTTATTTGTTTCATCATCATCAGCCGTCTGTGTCCGTCCACTGTTGAACGTAGGCCTCTCGCATGAGTCTCCATCCTCTTCGATCCTCCACCTTCCGCAGTCACTCCCGCTATTCTTCTTATATCGTCAGTCCATCTTGTAGGGAGTCGGCCAATGCTTCGTTTGCCATTTCTTGAGTGCCATTCCAGTACTTTTCTTCCCCATCGACCGTCGTCTCTTCGACAGATGATATTGAGACAGATTGATGACAGATCCTTATTGGTTTAATAAACGTTTATATGTTTTAAAATAAAATATTGTATTTGTATTAACATCCTCCTCTCTAAGTTAAAAGGTAGTTATTAAGTCGCATGGTGGCAGGATGAGGAGCACATTAACAACACAAAGACTTTTTCAGAAGCACATATATATTCCGATAACTTTACAAACTTCCGTCCTAAGCGGAGTAACATGCCGGGCCGGCCATAATGCGACCTTCTCGCGGTCGTCGGCACACTAACTGCTGTGCGGAGCCGTGATCGGTCACCCAGCGCCGCAAGTGGTGATCTATATAACTAACGTCACATCCGTGATCGGACTTGTCCAAAATGTCAATATGGCGACACATACATGTACGACAAGCGAACAGAAATAAGAGACGAAAGATTGTATATCGCGGTGTTCGGTACCAGTCAGCAAGGGCTATATCATGCTGATGTCGGTATATACAAATTATATTTATGTGTTTAATATTAATTCACATTTTGATTGTGTATTATTTTTTTCAGCCGAGAAAATAAATATTTTTGATATATTTAAGTCATTTATTTTTGACACTAAAATGAAATAGTATTTCATTGGGAAAAATATGTTTACTTTGTACACAAAAGAAATATAACAGAAAAAAATACTGATTTAAATCAGATACTAACTGAACGAATTATGGCAGTAATAACGTTATTCCATTGTCCAAAAAAAATACTTTTTTAAGTGAATAAGAATAATTTTAAGACTCCACAATTTTAATTTGTTTCTCATTAACAATTAGTGAATATATAAACATATTTTTTGTCATACTTAATTTATTTGATTGGGTTTAATTTTGCTTGTTCTTAATTCAAGCACAAATGGATTAAATAAATATCGTACAGACAACATTTTTAATAAAAATATATGTTTTAAAATTAACAATTCGTAATAAAATAATATGAATATAAACAAAAACTCATCACTTTATTTTGATAAGATAATCCCCCGGCGGGTATAGCTCAATGGTCAATGTGTTTGCTTTGCAAGCCAAAAGTCATGGGCTCGATCCCGGTGGAAATTAAAAAAAAACGATATCTAAGCTCTTAAATACCATACAAGAGAATACCGACAGATTGTGATAGTAATTCTTAAGTCTCATCTGTGGAATTCTATGACGCTTAGCATGCTACATATCCGCCAACGTCATAGACCATAGCCCGAGATTCACGCATCATCCATATTATTACAGGAATTTACGATGAATGGGTAGGTCTTCACGGGACGGATTTCATCTACCACCAATTTTAATAAATAGGCTATGACAAGCATTTTACGGATGATAAATCTAATTCACATCAACCGGGGGGTATTGTAGAGCTCAAAATTCGATTTTTTTTTTAATCTCCGTCGGGGATCGAACCCAGGATCTTTGGCTTGCAAAACAAACGATTTGACCATTGAGCTATACTCGCCGGAAGGATTGTGAATAAATAGTGGAAATTATTATGCTAAACATTAATTATTGAAAATTTTTACAAGTCATTTAAATAAGATAATAATTACTCTGTTAATTTGAGATGAATTAATTACTATCAAAGACTCAATTATCTCGCGTAATAATTTGACTAAAGCTGACAGAGTGAGCTCATTATAAAGACCAAATTTGCTTACAAAATTTATCCACGTCACCGATAAGCACACACACGTGGCTCGGGTTTGCATCGAAAGACTTCACGCGAAAATGATCCTTAGGAACGAGAGCGAGTTTGAGAATAGGGGTGAATTATGTAATGTCATATTGAAACAATAGAGGGAGTAATGAATTGGAAAATTCGTCCAAAAATCTTTTAATCTAATCGCCATTTCAAATTGTAAGATTATTAATTAATAACTTACGTAAACAAAAACTATCAAAACAAGTATTCAATAATTTTCAGTAACCTTGAATGAGTCTGGTATAGTAATGCTTAATAAGTGTTTTGTAATAGGAATATATTAGAGTTTGCATAATACTAGAAGAGATTAATGGTGTGTTTAGATTTTGAAGTTATCTAACTCAAAAGCACGTTAATTGAATATTATGCTGGATTATAAATGAATATACAAAAACAAAGCCTTGAAAAATTTGAAAGTGTATATCATAGTTTCATCAGTTATATAACATAAAAACATCATTTAAAGTAGAAAGCTTCATTTTGAAATAACGTAAATTAAAAAATGCATAGAAATATATACTTTCAACATTAACAAACACATACAAGAGAACACTAGTAGATAATATTTGTCTTTCGAATACTCTACGAAAGTTGCTGAATGCTACGACTGTTTATTACTATGATTGTTGAAGATAGATTCACATGGTATGTAAGAAGGAAACACAGATGCTAGCATTTCCAAAAACTGCCTGTGAAAGAAGGAAATAAAGAATCTGGGTCAACAGATGTCAACCGTGTACTGATACTTGTAAAGAGTTCCACGGGTATGGCTTCAATAAATAAATGCAGGTTAAAATAAATCGGGAGTATTAGAAATTATTTATTATTTTACGTTGTAATTTTAAGTTGCATATTTAAGAGAGGAAAATAATAATTTACGTGCAAGTTATATTTGAACATGCAGGCAAAAAAACGAGTAAGAATCGGTAAAAACAGTTAAAAGAACAAGGCAAGTCATTCTTGAGTGTCTCCAAAATTAATATATACTTGAAATTATGGCTTGAAAAGGATTATTAGTAATAACAAATTTATTAATTTACTATACATTATTTACTAACAAAGTAAGTAAGCAATTGCAGAAAAAATAAGGCTAACAATTCTTGATTGTGTCAAAGACAAATATATACTTTAAATTCTGGCTTGGAAAGGATTGTATGTAGAAGTAGTTAAATTAAGGAAGATCTATCATGACCTGGTATATACGGGGATCGGGGATATATAGTCATGTGGATCTATAGGGTCCGCCATCTAACGATTTTTTTTTCAACTATTGCTTATTTCGTGAATGGTAACACTTAGCTCATGTCTGATTTGACAGATAATTAGTTTTATCCTTCCGCTGAACGAATATGGTTGTGTATACGCTTGAACAACGCTGAGAAATATTGCGACATTACTTTGAAAATCATGCTATCGTCCGCCATCTAACGTTTTTTTTTTTCAACTAGTGCCTATTTCGTGAATGGTAACATTTAGCTCATGTCTGATTTGACAGATAATTAGTTTTATCCTTCCGCTGAACGAATATGGTTGTGTATACGCTTGAACAACGCTGGGAAATATTGCGACATTACTTTGAAAATCAGGCCATTTTTCTTCGAAAATGAGCAAAGAGTGGCCGTTCAGTCAATGGCGATCGTTATCGGGCCATTTTTGTTCACAAAAATTGAAGAGGAGGATATTGGCATCATTTGGTTTCAACAGGACGGCGCTACGTGCCACACAGCCGAAGCTACACTCGATGTTTTGCGCCCCATTTTCCAAAAAAAAAAAGTTATTTGGCGGACCCGTTACAACGCGAGTTCATAATTTAATTCACCCTAGAAACCATTTACATGTACGATACTGACTAATGAGTAGTAAAAAAAAAATCAATATTAGGATTATCGATTAAATTCAGTACTACGCAGATCAAAGCCTAACATCTTCATCGCTTTTCCACACACGGAATCAGTATGAGCATGAAATGTCAGTATGCTCTCAAAGAGTGCCAATGTTCCTGACGGATGATATTCGCGAGATGCCAATACCACGCATATGGTACTCGATATACATATATTGTACCATCTTATAATTACGACTATACGACAAAAATGTGTATGAAATAATGATCGCTGAGTAACAATTAAATACAAAGGGAAAATAAAATGTCATTTAATCTTATTGATCTCATATGGAATACATCAACATAAATTCAAATCGTAAGGTTACATTAATTTTAGTCTGTATTCACGTTTTTGAAGAGAAAATAATGATATTAATAAATTAAGATTAAATATTTTTAATTTTAACTGAATGCATCTCTAACAATACGATAAAAAGAAATTACTACTAATTTTCAGAGTAATTCCTCGCTATGATGGTTATTGTGCAAACTTTTTTAATTATTTCTTAATCCGACATCAGACAAAAGGACAACCGCTCGTGGCCTAGATTACCGGCCTTAATCGAAATATCACACGGCAAGTAATTACTCCAGGTAGGATGTAAGCCCTACACAGTACACACCGCACTGGCAGACAACGAGCAGGTAGATAACAGGTAGATAGTGTCCTCAGCGCTGCTGCCCCGTCCAGGCATAATGAGTACTCGAGTATCTGTATTTGTGGCCTACTCGGCATTCTGATAAGCCTTTATGGGGACAGAACTTCAATTAAGTCGCCCCACTTTCATGTGAAAATATTACAACTTTATCCTGAAACAGTGAAGAGAATGAAATATTTGAAAATATTTATATGTAAATTATCTTATCACGACCATATTGATAGTATTGTGAACAAGTCCCTTAAACTTCTAGGTTTTATCAATAGAATCACTAAGGATTTTAAAAACCTGAGCTCCATCAAGGTCCTTTACTGTTTTCTGATTCGTCCGCAGCTAGAATATGCTAGCGTTATATGGTCTCCCTACTATCGAACTCATATTGACCGGATTGAATCAGTCCAACATCGCTTCTTGTCAAGAGTTGCACGACTGATCGGCCTTGAGAGAGGTAGCTACTCCTACGAAGATATAGAGAGGCGACTTAATGTATCTACATTGGAGAGACGTAGAACAGTGACTGACATGCTGTTTATTTTTAAAATTATGAACTCCATAATCGATGACTCGACATTATTGCAGGAAATTACGTTCAATGTTCCCTCCCGGTTCACTAGAGGCAGTGACCTGCTACATGTGAGGACATCCAAAACCAACTACGGATTCTATTCTCCTATGTTAAGAATGTGTAGACTGGTTAACTCCTTTAGTGACTTGAACTTTTCGGGGTGGACCTTCCAGCATTTCGCAGATCCCTCTACTAATGTACTAGATCTGTTTTTGTACTCATGTTCATGTTTTGTCTAAATGTATTGTCTTAGCTATTATATTGTTCTGTTTTACCATTTCATTTATTGTTTTTTCTATTTTAAAACCATATGGCCTAGGCCGTTAATAAAATAAAATAAAATAAAATAAAATAAAATAAAATAAAATAAAATAAAATAAAATAAAATAAAATAAAATAAAATAAAATAAAATAAAATAAAATAAAATAAAATAAAATAAAATAAAATAAAATAAAATAAAATAAAATAAAATAAAATAAAATAAAATAAAATAAATAAAATAAATAAAATGAAATAAAATAAAATGTTTTTAAAATGTGTTTTTAAATGTGTTTCAAAATAACAAGATTGCGCAAATAAAATAAAATAAAATGTAATATGAAAAAACTTATATTTAATTAAACTATTCACTGCGTTTTTAAATGTGTTTCACGTATGAGCGTCATGGGCTTTACATAGAATTTGTATAACAGCTTTTTTGTACTGTTGTAATGTTCATAATTAACAAACTATATAACTGAATATATAAAATATACTGGATTCCAGTCTTCTTCTTTATCCTAGCCATTTCCCATCATCTGGGATCGGCTCTCCTTGTGCACGTCCGCCATGTCTGTCTGTCCTGCGTTGCATTCTCGATCAAACCCAGGGTTTTCAGATCCTTGTTAACAGTTGCAGTCCAGGTTGCCTGCGGTCTTCCAGGTCTTCTTATACTGGATTCCAGTAAAAAACTTAAATAAATATCAAATATATTTGTTAACTATAAAGTATAAATCAGTCTTTATAATTTGCCCATAAATCGATTTAAAAATGAACAAAAAAGGCGCCGCATTCAAAACATTTTTATTTTTTTTAAGCTTTTTATATGCATAAAACAAACAATATATAGAAATGTCAATGCATTATTTAGTTACTTTGACGGATAAAATTCTATGTATCCCTCTCATGTAATCCACTCAATAACATATAAATTGTTTATCTTTCCCTTATATATAACAATAATTTATTTTCTAGTATTCAGTATTTAGATTTAGCTATTTTCTATCTCGCAAACACTTTATAATTGCTTGTAATCGTTAATACCTACAAGTGTCGTCTCGCATAATCATAATTACTAATAAATCAGAGCGTCCAAGAAAACATATTAATCATTTTAATTATGTTTGATATTCCTAATCACCGTAGAATACGTTGCAGTCTATACACCAGTCGACCAAGATTAAGCCGTTCAACCCCTCTACGGAAGCTCCATCTACGGCGTAGCAACATCCGGTCCCCGCCAGCCGCTGAAGCCTCCGCCTGAAACCTTACCGGGGAGCAGATGTTTTCAGTCGGATGACAGCCGGAAAAGTCAATAAGGGGAAACGAATAGAATTTTCAAAACGCACTATACCCTCATACTTTATCCGATATTCATGCCCGCCTGGAATTCAAAGTGGACACTTTTGTGTGAAGTTTACAACGTATATCATAACGTATTACGAACGTGTACGGAATATACTTTTTTATTCAGATTTATAAAGAAAAAATGTTAAATATTTAATAAGCAAAGTGAACATGGATACGATATTTTGTTATTTTTTATGAAAATTCCGTATTTTCAAAGTAAATCGAAGTTTAACGATAGTAACTACAATATATTATATTATATAAGACTTAACAATAAATTGTTTTTGAATTTTTTAGTAAAGGGTCAATTTTATACTATTTTCTTTTTAGTAACACTGATTTTGACAGCTCACGTACGTTTCGTGTTTTGTGTCACTGTCAAACATCTTCAGTTTGGTCTATAATTTAACCATGAATTGTCTTACAAACGAACAACGCTTGAAAATCATTGAATTCTATTGATCCATATTTTTATCGAAAAATTGTGTTCAGCGACGAAGCTCATTTTTGGCTGAATGGATTCGTAAATAAGCAGAACTGTCGGTTTTGGAGTGAAGATCAGCCAGAACCATTGCAAAAGCTACCAATGCATCCAGAAAGAGTTACTGTTTGGTGCGGATTATGGGCTGGTGGCATCATTGGACCGTACTTCTTCAAAGATGATGCGAATCGCAACGTAACTGTGAATGGTGAGCGCTACCGTGAGATGATATCCAAACTTTTTTTGCCCAAAATGGAAGAGCTTGACTTGCATGACATGTGGTTTCAACAAGACGGTGCTACATGCCACACAGCACGCGAAACAATAAACCAATTCAGTGGCAAGTTCGGTCAACACTTTATTTCACGTTTGGGACTGGTCAATTGGCCGCCTAGATCGTGCGATTTAACGCCTTTAGATTATTTTTTTGGGGGGCTATGTTAAGGCTCATATCTAAACTGACAAGCCCGCTTCGATTGACGTATTGGAAGACAGCATTGAAGCATTTATTCGTGAGATATCGACCGAAAGATTGGAAAGTGTATGCCAAAATTGGACTAAGCGGATGAACCATTTGAGGCGCAGCCGCGGTCAAGATTTGAATGAAATAATCTTCAAAAAATAAATTATATGGACTGTACTATCGATTCAAATAAAGATTTCATGCATTTTTCTTAATTTAATGTGTCTTTTTTTGGAAAAATTTCCTATAGATATTAAAAAATCATGCTTTATAAATATCAATCTTATAATTTTAAATATAAAAAAATCGAGAAAAGAAGATCCTAAACAATATTTTTAATAAATTGATACATACATACAAATCTACAGCAAATATCATAATTATTAGAATTGTCATCAATATCGGAAAAAATAAAGGACAAGAAAAAATAAACGCCTTCGAATCCTAGCATCTGCCGTTTATTTTACTTCGATATTGATGAGAAAAATGATATTTGGTGTAGATTGAAATGTATGTATTAATTTTCAATATAATAATATTTATTTAAAATAACATAGGTTAAGGGTAGGTGTTTCGATGATTCATTGCATAATTATACATTCATGTACAAAACATGAATTCAAATATTAATTCTAATTTGTGATAATTTCAAGAAAGTCATTCTTGAAATTAATAATTAATAGTATTTAAATTAATAGTCAATTTAAACTTCCGTAGATTGATGTCAGCGGTCTGCAAAACCTTATTGTTTATGGATATGCCAAAGGTTCAAAGCTCCTTTGAAGCATTTACGGAGCGTCTATGACAAGCCACAAGCCCTATGTGTGTGTTATAAAGAAAATCGTACAACCTTGCGGTGGTTATTCTGTAGGAGAATATCAGACTTATTAAAATTCCAAACGAAATGTTAAATATACTAACGATCACCTAGTAAGCAATTTAGCAAAGTGCGGTATACGATTAAGCGTCTTAAGTAATGTAATAATATTGATAAGATTAATTTAATCCAAAAGTATATTTAACGTTTTTTTTTCAATAAATATTCATCAGTATGGGAGTCTACATGCGGGAAATTATTTAATTTATTTCAATTATTTATAATACATTTACCACATATCTTGTTTTTGCTTTGAGCACTGATTGGAAGTGTCAATTAACACGCTTTACGTTATACAATTGATGTGATATTGCACATCAACTTGATGTCGATGAAGATGATTTATTGATGAAAGAAAACATTTGAGGTCCACACATATACAAATGTATCTTTCAGAAATACAACACTACATTTGAATTACATTACAAAGCACTTCAATAGAGTATAAAGTATCAAGAATGTATAATGAATACTATGTTTTTGTAGATTAATTTTTTATATCAATGTATACTCGTATATGTACCAAAAGTTTTAATGATGGTATCAGCTTGATATAGCTCTTGTAGGCTGATGCCATAAAGCTTCGAAAAACGATCTTTTGTCTCTTATTTTTGTTCGCTCGCCTAAAATGCACATCTATTAATGTTAGTTTTAATTATATAATATAACGCAGACGTTTGCATACGCCATTTTATTTGTCATGATAGTTGCTCTATTTCATGTTGGTGCAACTGTCATCTTTAATTTGCTTTTTTGCCGCGATCATTGGCGGCGCGGCAGAAGGTATGGCAATCACCTTACCGGTTAGGCGAAAAAGCGAGTCTTTAATAAAATAAACGCGAATTGTGAACCGAAAAGGAGTTATTTGTATTGTTAATCAGCTTCTGCATCTTGCCACCCAGTAATTCGATAGCCAACTTAGAGAGGAGGATATCAATGAAAAATTGAAAAATTGAAATTGAAATCAGTATGTATTGCAAAAATCATATGTACTTACGTTTGATCGTATTCAAATTATGAATATACAATGGAAAGAAATTTCGTTGGAAAATTCACATACCTGAAACAAACAAAAAACAATTATTAGTTTATAAAAAAAACTTTTTTATAATTAAATACAATTACTTTAAAATGAATTACGAGTATCCTGAACGAAGCCAAATTAACCTTATTTACGCTTTGATAGGAAATATATTTTACGGAGTTTAATCTTCTTCCTAATCTTATTCTGCTTTTAATAGTAAAAGCAGAATAAGATTAGGAAGAAATATCCTGATTATAGAATTGGGATATTTTGTTATAAATATGTATTAATAACATTCCTGTGTCACTAAATAAATCGATTCCTTCAGAAATGTCTAGACTATAGACAAAAAAACAATAATTATACAATCATGAAACGAATCAAAACTCCAGAATATTCGACCAAAAATGGAACAGTATAGAATAATTTAAAAATAATAAACTACCTAAATCTTACACATTCCAATGTCAAAAATATCTTTTGATGCATGTTTTATTAGAAGTATATATAAACATAAGTATAAGTATACATTTACGAGTAATAAGTAAGTAAGTAAGACAACATATAAGCGCAAAAAAATATTTATTACTCACTGTGTAAACATATCATTACAAAATACCTTTGTTCGTGTTATATTTACAATGAAATGTAACCAGAGAACAACGGTGAATATCCATTATTGAATAAAAACGAAAATGATGCTTTTTACTTGTGTATCAGCCTAGCATCTGTCAGAAGAAAGGTTCTATTAATAAAAATGCCACCGACAATGAAAAGGTCCCTGGGTATATTCTAGGACGGTAACCCATTAGCAACGTATACTTAACGTATATCCGACACGTGTTTATTTATGTAGTAAACAACCCGATTTTCTTTGCCGAAGATAAAAACTTTGTTTTCTCCATTCGTGTTTTTCGCGTCAGCTTTCTTTTCTCGCTGCGGAGCTTTCTCGTTAACTATTCAAGTTACGTTTCCACCCCGGATCGGGCACTCGCTAACATGTTGGGTTTTTCCATAAGCTGTATTTTCTTTCAGCTGCCGTGTTTGCCATCTGATCGGCTTCGGGCGGACTCAGAACCTTTCGGTCACGATTCCTTTGTTGTCTTTAAAACCCCATTTTAATCGAACACACCCTTTATTCGAAAAACTACGAAATGGTAATCTGAATACATGTAAAATGGCGCAAAACGCTCCCTGAATTCGAAAGATTATTAATTAAATTAAAAACGAATTCTTTAATAAAAAGATTAATTAATCAATTTAATAATATATATTTGTATGTTTTATGTACAATTATAGAGCTAAATACATTAGCAGGGACAATATAAAGCACAAAAATACTTTAATTTTATTGATACTTAATAACATAGCTTTTTATATTTACGGATTCCAATTTGAAAAATATTTGCGAAAAATAATAATATAACAATTTAATTGTAATAAAATACATATTTATATTATTCTTTGAATAAGAAATATAAGCAATACATTATTATTTGATCAACATTAATATATTTTTCTGAAAATTTGTTTAGTCGTAATAAACATATTTTTATTACGATCTCGTATAACGAGTGTTTCAAATATTTTGTAAGTAATATTCGAATAAAGTAATATTACAGGTTTCATCGTTATTACAATAATAAAACAGAAGTCATCATTAAAGAAACATACTCCTAATCCAAAACATGAAACAAAAACAACAAATATGAAGAATAAAATTGTCTTTTTCCATCAAAATGTTTTTTTTTATATGTACAAGTAAACAAAGCAAACGTTGAAATTAATTATTGTTCCAAATGTAATAATCATGATCATATTATTTTAAATATAAATATTTAAATGATATATTTTAATTGCATTAATAATATAGATCAATATCATGTTAACTAGTTATATATAACGTGTTTATATATACTTTTTATTTAAAAAATCTATACTGAGAAATTGTCATTTTGATATTGAGCAAAAAAATGTATTTTAATCGTTGATGATATTTTTTGTTAATATAGTTAAATAATATAGTTATAATAATAGTTAAATACTTGTAAACTATTTTAAAATTACAAGCTTAGAAATCATGAAAATAATAAAAATATAACTATCATGAAAAATCTTTTATTTAATATAAGGCCTTCCACTATGGTCTTCTTCACGATATTGTGGAGGGGATGGTTGAGGGTAGAAACTGTAGAGGGCGCCCTAGACGGGAGTATTTGTAGCAAGTATTCGAGGACATGAATTGTAGCGCTTATGCTGAGCTGAAAAGGGTTGCGGAGGACTGAGAGGAATGGAGATCGAGATGCAAGATTCTGTTGCTGCAAACCAATCCACCGGATTGATACTACTACGAAGAAGAAGGCCTTTTAAGCGAGAATGTTTTTTTTTTTTTGTATGTCTGAGTTTAAAAAGTAAGTTGAATCAACATTTTTTTATATATTTTCTTGTGCCTAACAGATTTGACTTTCAACTGTTACACAATCTCCTTTAACGGAATATTTAAAGTACAAACATTTTTAAATGTGCCTGATAATTAAATGTACATTAAACCACCCTCCCCCACCCCAACACCTCCAGGGCTCGACACAAAACCTTTATCTGCAGGGCTCGAGGTGCGTGTGGAATGAGACCGTTTGCGAGAACATAGTACTCGTAATATAATTACAATGCATATTTCCAGGCGCTGCGGCTGTGTTAATTCACGTTGAGCCTTAGAGTGAATATAGGATTAAGATATAATGATCGTTTTTTTTTTAACAACGACAGCTAAATTACGAGTATATATAATAGTCAACATAAAAGGTCGGCATTATCATCTTTACTATATACGAGTACCACGTTTTTTGTTTTTTTTTTTCCCATTAAAAAAAAATGTAGAAATAAATACATGGTTGCGTGTTGTACCCTGCAAGTTACAAACAAGGTTAGAATATACGTCTGAGAAATAATTGAAGAACGTAGAAACCTATTCCATGTCAATCTCGTTAACCGCTCTTATAGCCCCGACGATTTCCCTGATGAAGTTTAACAGCAAGGGACCGTCAAAACTAAACAGCAATTCAGGAAAATCCTCCCAAGAAATGGTAGAGACTTCCAGGCGACAACACAGAATGCGTCTCCTATTCTCATGGATGATGCACTCCACGAGAGAGTGTCTTACCGTCTGTTGCATGCCTGGATCACATGGACATGCGTCGCAAGAAGATAGGCCAAATCTTTTTAGAAATTTCGTCTTTTTCCACGTCAATAAGTGTTCGATGGATGGAAAGAAAGACTTGGTTATTCCTCCCGAAGTTGATTCTTGATATGCTGTGACACGTTAACAATCTTATAATAATCCCGGTTAGTCAGAGACTGATTCTTCAAAATGCCTTAAAATCGGCTTCGGAAAAATATTTACAGTGAAAAACGAAAGATTCGTGAGTGCTTGGTAGTATATGGCGATGGCAAATCCAAACTGCAAATCATTGAGCCATCTTAAAGATGTAGCAGGTATCACAGTGTCCACCTTCAATCAGTTCATCTAATGGAATCCTCTGTTTTTGTATTCATTGATATCATCAGCATGATATAGCCTCTGCTGACACTGGTAACGAAAACATCGATATACATCTTTCGTCTCTTATTTCTGTTCACTTGTCAAACATGCATGTGTCACCATATCGGCATTTCGGACAAGTCCGGTCACGGGTGTGACGTTAGTTATATACATGGCTGATGTCATTGGTGCGCCATTAATTCTGGAGATCGCCACTTGCGGCGCTGGGCGACAGCCCGTTGTGAGCGCACTCAGTCGAGAGTTAAGTCCCGTTCGACCGAGGCGAAAGTAACGCCATGTTACGGTCGAGCGGGGAAACCAAGTCTTTTTCGAAAATATATGTCAATGTGCTTCGGAAAAAGTCTGTGTGTTGTTAATCTGCTCCTCATACTTCCACCACGCGATCCGATAATTATCCCTGCGACGTGAAGTTGTTTCTCCCGCAGAGATGAGAATGTCACCGTATAATTGTTATTAACATATTAAATTAACTAATTTAAGTACTTTTACGTGTATTAAAATATTATTTAATCAAGATCTGATGAATATACGTGTAAAAACTACTACTTAAGCTTGCCGCGAGCAAATCCTAGGACTATTAATAATCAAGAATACTTTCTTATAACGTTTAATACAGATAAGCCGTTTTGACTGTGTAGAATGATAATATTTCAAAGTACATTTACTGCCAATCAATTTGTATATTGAATTTTAATAAAAAAAATGTACTGCTTAAGATACATTATATGTATCTCATTTTTTCAGAAAATTAGAAAAATAGGTAGTGTTTTAAGGTTATCAATTTATAATACAAAGGCTTCACTATTAATCAGCAGTCGTTACTACACTTGGCGGTTGAAAGTGGCCTCCAATGAAGACGAAACATATCGCCAAAAAAAAATGTAAACAAATAAAAACTTTAAATTTCATATTAAAGCCTTCATTCCAGTCTACGTACCATCAAATATAACTAATATTTTTAATTATCACCAATTACTGACTAATGTTTGCAATCTATTTTATTTAAATTAGGAGTACACAGTTTTCATACTAACAAATGTAATTACGTCGCTAACCGCAGAAATGGGGTAGGACGGGGGTGGATTAGTAGAACAGAGGAGGGAGGCTATTAACCAGTAGTTATCACTGCGTTCTGATCGTCTCCACGTGTTGGGAGGCACTGGTAACTCCTGACACCACATGTTGGAAGGCTGAGGTAGCTCTAAACACAAATGTTCAACTTAAGACGAATTACGTAGATATTTCAGCAAGGCCGGCCTGAAACAAACAGCCTATCGATCTGAATACTTTACTTTACGTTGTATTATTTTCAGTAAGAGCTCTATTTTCAGTTAATTGCATCATTATTATACTTCGATGTATTTTGTAGACTACTTTAATTATGTCTAGATAATATATTGTTTTATTCATTGATATTGTAAATATAGCTTGTTCCGAATAATTGATTAAAGCTCATTATATTACAATTAGGCGTAATTATGATATAAATATAACATGCTATTTCTCTTTATTAATATATACTCGTATATGCTTACAATATACGCTGAAGTTCTATGTCTTCAGTTTACATACGTACACTAAATATACTTTAATTTTGCGTTATTTATTATGGTAATAAATGTATTATCGTATTATTTAGACCCAGAATAGAAAAAAAATGAGAGAATATTATGTTTTATTATATTTTATTTAATAAGGCAGTTATTTTCACTTTGTTTTAACGTGGATCACGCTGGGAAACGTTAATCACAGAAATGAAGATCACGATTTCGCACTCACTAAGGCCACAGTAAGCTCTTCATTTATATATATAAACTTACGAACATAAACTTTATCCATATGAATTTTATCAAATATAATAAGGAAATAATTTCATTTTACATTATTGTTTCATTTATTTTCTTCGTAGTCTCAATCCGGTGGATTGGTTTGGAGCAACAAAATCTTGCATCTCGATCTCCACTCCTCTCGGTCCTCCGCAACCCTTTTCAGCTCAGCATAAGAGCTGCAACTCATGTCCTCGAACACTTGTTGCAAATACTCCCGTCTAGGGCGCCCTCTACAGTTTCTACCCTCAACCATTCCCTCCACAATGCCATGATGAAAACCATCGTGTCGCATGATGTGACCGATCCATCGAGCTCGCCTCTCTGAGACGGTTCTTACTAGGTGCCAATCTTCCTTGATCATACTGAGAACCTCGTTGTTCGTGACGTGATCCCTCCAGCAAAATCTGTTATATAAAGATATAAAGGAAGGTATTAACCATTTATACTTTGATTAATACACATTAAAAAAAACGTAATTTTGAGAACGCTTCATTAGGCGTTAGTAACATGAACAAGAGTAGAGTATAAAGTGCCTATGGATGGCTCATTAGGGTGTGTTTACACCTGCAGAGCTGGGCAGTCTGATGGGCAGTAATTATGCGCCTCACCAGGCACCGGCGCCACTAAACCGACGCCAACGACGCCGTTTACGGGCCTCGGTTCATTATTCACTCGTTTCAGCCTCTCTGAAAAGCGCCATCACACGACAATGGGCCGAGGTTTTTTAGTAATTCAGTTAATTTTAACGGCGGTTTTTGGTTTCAGCAAAATTGATTTTTTGCCAGTTTTAATAGGATGCAATTAATACAATCTACGTAACTGGTAAACTTTTTATTGGTTGTTTGGTTTGCTTCAATGCTATCACGATGGTTTTAAAACATGGAAGAAAATTATTTACACAATTTTCTATGATATTGGGATCGTAACTATTAAGTTAAGCCATTAAGTAACAACAATAATATTAATTTTGTAGCATTTACTATATACACATATATTTTATAGGTTATTGACACGAGTTTAATATTCAGCTGAGGTACTTTGAAATTGAGTTTCTTTTTACTTTAGTTTTTTTATTACATTTTAATGTAGTTAAGTTCTAGGGTAATATTGTAGATAAATGTATTAATTTAGTAGGATTATTGTGAGCCTAAATTCTACAATCTTATTAAGAATTTATTAAGAATACAAACATAGTGAAGCAATAAAAAGTGTAAGTAAATATTTGTTGCAAATAAATAGAAGTGAAAATTGAGAAATAATAAATACAATATAATTTTAATAAAAATAAAATATAAGTACCCATATAAACTTAAATAACACGAAAACATTATCACCAAGGACATTATCAAAAAATGACAATAAAGTCGATCATATGACGAAATAAATGTATTTGTTCCAGAACCGAGGTCGTGGTCCCGAAATGACGGCATCAGCTTAAATGTGATGCTGGAATACGAAGATTCCGGCACTGATAAATCCAAAGACCAGAGTTGAATTGATACTAATTCATTTGATAAGAGACCCCTTTTTATACCCTAGTCTACAACATGAGTAAGCATTTATGAAAGTAATATTACTACATTGAATTTCATACACCGCAAATTCCTCGATACCTCGTATTTTGGACCTTGATCCCGTCAATTTACATAGGGTGGCAAAAATGCCCTGTGTCGTACCCGACTGTATGAGTCGACAGATTCCATCTAAGATAGAGAGTTTGATTATAACAATTATTGACTTTTGGATGTTAAATACAAAATTATTATGTTCAAAATAACGTTATGACCAATTTTTTCACTCTTTGTTATTTATAGCACTTTCAACTAAATTTACGAATAGGTATTTTTTTCTCCGTAATTTGAAAAACATAGCATTCCAAAAATTAAATAATCATGTGTTATACGTGCGTGTATTTTTTACGGGCGTCAATAATAAACATGGAAAAAAATAGAGCATAAAAATTCGCGAAGCGTCCATCAATAAAAATATGTTTTATTCTGAAAACATTTCAGAATCAAATTCGTGCGAGGGATTTTTAAGAACCCGTCAAAATATTTACCCTTTCATTTTTGCCCACTCTCGTGTCATCGTGACGTGATAAATTATTCCACGTAAAAAAGCCTTCAAAAATCGTAAAACAAAATAACCCCCGAGGGGCAGCGAAGACGATCGAAAAATAAAGGAACACTCGCGTGAAAATTGAAGGAATTCGCAGAGTAGAGTGAAAAATTCCGACCATTAGAACATGGAGGAATTCCTGAAAAATGTTGAGTGACGCTTTGAAAGTGATATTATTTCACAGCATGAGAGCTGCCTGCCGGAGAAGCCTAATGAGGTCTGGGGCTCGGGCGGAAGCTTCACTAGATGTAGAGCCTCTCATCTGTATCGATTGTTAAGGCAATACTTTGCAAAGATTTCGCGGAATACTTCACGCGAAAGCTTGTTACGGCAACACGAATTTCAAGCATCGGTTTAAAATAACAACTCTTCATTATTTTGTATTAACAATTCTTTTATTTTGTCTTATAAACAGTTTGCCATTTCGTATTATTTAAACATGGTTTATTAAATAACAATAATAAAGGTAATGATAACAAGACAAATACAAAAAACTGACCTACTCATAATGTTACTAGAAAAGAAATTTAACAAAACAAAACGGTTTAATGAAGTGTAATATTATTTTTAAAAAAAATATGTATCAAGCAATTAAATTATTATCTATATATATAAAAAGAAAGTCGGGTTATATTTGTTTTTATAACTCAAGAACGGCCTAACCGACTTGGCTGAAAATTGGTGGAAAGGTAGCTTAGAACCCAAAAACGTCCATGGTATACTCAAAATTGATTTGATTAAGAAAAAATATTGAACATTTACGTAAACATGTTTTCATACAAGACTATTGTAACTTGACAGCTGTCAGTTGAGAAAGTGTTGCCATAGTCAGCAACATAACTAAAAATGACGCAATAGTAGGTATTGTAAGTAGGTACCTACGTAAGGTACGGAATATTTTCAAACAAAAAAAAAAAACAAAAGGCAGGAAAAAAAAGACAAAAACAAAATAAATATTAGTGAAAATATCAATTTAATCTTTTATTTGTTAAAAATGTTATAACAAAAAGCAAATGGAAAGGCATGTTCTTATTCTATTGTGTTATTTTTATTATTTAACTCAAAAACTGCTGAACCGACTTGGCTGAAAATTAATGGAAAGGTAGCTTAGAACCCTAAAAAAATTAAAAGATACTCAAAATTGATTTGATTAAGAAAAAATATTGAACATTTACGTAAACATGTTTTCAAACAAGACTATTGTCATTTGACAGATGTCAGTTGAAGACAGTGTTGCTATAACCAACGCCATAACTAAAAATGACGCAAAAGTAGGTATTGTAAGTAGGTACCTACGTAAGGTACGGAATATTTTGAAAAAAAAAAAACAAAGACAGGAAAAAAAGTCAAAAACAAAATAAATATGAGTTAAAATATCAGTTTAATCTTTTATTTGTAAAAAATGTTATAACAAAAGGCAAGGAATCTAACAACTGATATTATTATTGTCTATGGTTACATAGATATTTTGAAGTCTATCGGTTGACGTTTTTGTTTCAAGAACTTTCGAGTTTCTGTTAGCTTATTGTGCCGATATTTTGACCAAAAAAGCCATCTTTGAAAAAAAAGCCATCATGGAACTAGGGATTGAAAAATTACGAATGTAAGGCAGTGATTTGGTGGTTTTGGCATCCTAACCTCGAATACCAACGATGAAATTGCGCGCTTTCAAGTTTGGTACAAAGCGATTTGGCGTATTTTCGCAATCCCTTATCACGAACTTCATACTGCTAATGTGCATTTGGCGGTGCATCTGGAGAATGGTCATTGGGTATATTTCACGGCTTCAAATGTTGTTCAACGTGCTGAGACACCTCCAGCGACAACATTGACAAGTCTCTTTACGATCTGCCAAAGCGATCCGTTTGCACGAACTCTAGAATGGTCAAGGATTTAATCCGACATTCAAGGTATTTATTTATTTATTTTGTGCATTCAAACTCTAGAATGGTCAAGGATTTAATCCGACATTCAATTATTTATACACAATCTAATTAACAGAATAACATACTACACTTATTACTTTGAATTATGTATGCTAATTCTAAAAAAAAGTGTTTATAAATCAGTAATTCTGTCTTTGCTTTTGATTCTGTAGATACTCGCGACCAAAACGATCGAATGCTTCACGAAAAAAGCCATCATGGAACTAGGAATCGAAACATTACGAATGTATGGCAGCGATTTGGCGGTTTTTGGCATCCTAACCTCGAATACCAACGATGAAATTGCGCGCTTTCAAGTTTGGTACAAAGCGATTTGGCGTATATTCGCAATCCCTTATCACGAACGTCATACTGCTGTTGTGCATTTGGCGGTGCATCTGGAGAATGGTCATTGGGTAGAATGTATGGCAGCGATTTGGCGGTTTTTGGCATCCTAACCTCGAATACCAACGATGAAATTGCGCGCTTTCAAGTTTGGTACAAAGCGATTTGGCGTATATTCGCAACCGCTTATCACGAACGTCATACTGCTGTTGTGCATTTGGCGGTGCATCTGGAGAATTGTCATTGGGTATATTTCACGGCTTCAAATGTTGTTCAACGTGCTGAGACACCTCCAGCGACAACATTGACAAGTCTCTTTACGATATGCCAAAGCGATCCGTTTGCACGAACTCTAGAATGGACGAGGATTTAATCCGACATTCACGGTATTTATTTATTTATTTTTGTACTTACACACAATCTAATTAACAGAATAACATAATACATTTATTGCTTTGAATTATGTATGCTAATTCTTAAAAAAAAGTGTTTATAAATCAGTAATATTGTCTTTGCTTTTGATTCTGTAGATACAAGGACAGATTCACCATCGAATCGGATCATTCCAACCTCTCGAAGATGCACAGCATAAATTTGTACAAACATACTTCAATGACAATATGGAGGAAGAACTTGATCGAGGTCTACAAAGTCGTGATCAGAGCGGATAAACGACTATCTGGTACACACGTCGTGATACTGGGCAACTACAACAGATATCTGAAACACGTCGTTCATATGACACGTTGCAATACCCACTGATGTTTTGGCAAGGAGAAGATGGATATTATTTCAATATAAAATGAAAAATCCATTGAATGGTGAGTAATCAATATATATATAATCAATATCATAGTTTTGATTCCGTCATGACATACATTTTTCAGTGCTTGGTTTTGCTTTAGGTTTCCAATAAATGACCAATTACACTGCTTATTACCAGGAAAATAACAGACTTAAAGATTAAGATGTTTTTTTAGAGAACATTGGACAAATAACCGGCCAACGATTTAAAATCATTTATCTTCACCCCTTTATAATTATGCTACAAATATGGATGTTAGCTTTACATACAAAATTAAAAATCTATTGTCTTAATTTCAGGTGAAGAAACTACTAAGAATCTAAGCTCGATGAATTATAACGCATATCGTTTGACGATTCGTCGAAATGCTGACAACTACTTGCTGAAGTTTCGTCGATTACTGTAATATAATTCAACCTGACCAAATATATGATATCATATGTACCGAAAAATTCAACTTAATAAAATCCAAAATCTGCTCATTTATTGCCTTTCGGGTGAAACAAAGTTCACCGGGTCAGCTAGTAAAGTAATAAATAATGAAGGAAGTCGACTTTTTATACTCCAAACATATAATTTCATTTTAATACATATTAATAATTAATTAAGTTAAATATTTTTAATTTAATGCATATAGGAGTACACTTAAAGTTGGTCAACTTTCTAGTGTGCTCTGTAACACTTTATAAAGCCCAAAATGTATATTTACATCTCAATATAAAAAACTAATAATAACAAAAATTTAAAGCAATACTGTAATTGTTATTTATTCTAGTTCAACGACCTGCAAAAACTCCAAGATTAAAACGTATTACGGTGTGTGAAGAATGGAAATGTACTTCCGATTTAATGTTTTCTTTTTGTTATAAATTAGCATAATCCTTGCGCGACACGGAACGTAGTTACAAACAAACGCTACAGAAAGCCTCCATTTTTCTCCTATCACAACATATCCCACACAACAGCCAGCAAAGCCTTATTTACTCTGGCGCTAACTCACCAACAAGTAGTAGATCCGGCGCGGGAGTGTTTACTCGCGGGCCGAGCTTTGTGAGAAAGCTCGCCGGTACTTGCCCGCCACTTGCTCGCACTCTGTTTAACAGAATAATACAACGCCGCATGCGGAGCTTTTACCTACAAAGGAAAACTCTCGACTCGGAGGCACTCATTATTTTCGCTCCTGGGAAACCTTCTTGTAGATATCTTCATTTGTGTACCAAATTAAATCTCAGTGAGGCCGCGATTCCAAAACATTAAGAATCTTTTGTGAAATACCATTTTGAGCAGGTTTTTTATATATGTAACAATTTGCAGCGAATATGGCATAATAGTTAAATGCGTGCTTACTAAGCCATGACTTGATCCTTGAAGAAGCTTATATTCATAAGCTCTACATATCTTTGGTTGGAGTGAAACTGATACCGAAATCATGGACATTAATCAAAATTGGTGGTATATCAAGGTAATCCTGTAAATCCCTTTAATACTAGACGTTGGCCAATCAAAACCCAGCATACAACATTTAAAAATCCTTCAAACGACATAAGTCATAGAAACAATCTATAAGATTTTTTCATCGCCGTTTGTCGGTACTCTTCCGTATATTTTTAGGGAAAAAAGGTCAAAAATAAAATATTTATGTCCTGCTACGTATACATTTACTTATTTTTATTATTTATTTATTAATAGTATCATTGATAAATATTTAATAATAAACAATTACTAATTATTATTGAAGATTTTCAGGAAGGCCGAAACATGTAATCATTAAAATAAATTGTGAATCAAAACTAAATATTTTTAATTTATTATTTTTTTAATTAAAATTAATTCTAAAATTATAATAGTATCATCATTGTGTTTACAATAATTAAAATATTTTAATTCTGAGTCTTATCTATTGTAATAAAACATTTCCTATTAAAATATGATTTATGACAAAAGCAAAATTAATTGTTCATTTAAAATGGAATAAAAAAATATGAACTAAAATTATTTTCAAACTTCATGATGAAACGTGTCTGTAATATATTGTAACTCTGAATAATCCTGTAAAATAATACGGTGCAAAATGATAACGGAACGTTTTTTTTCATTTTTTCATCACTAGCTATACGTACCTGTAATAGGTTATAAGAAATGATGAAAAAACTCGTTTATTTCTTAGATTGCGAGTATTTCTTTCATGCTTTCTTTCACAATTTATTTGAGGCAATAAATAATATTACATTCGTACCAGTCCACGCGGATGGACTTCCCCTTAACGATTCCTCTCCAACCCAGGACGTGGCGGAAACAAATAACGGATCATAAATAACGTTTATCGCTCAGATCAATAATTGGAAATATTATTATGAGCGAAGCGGCAAAATGAATGCTTTATTTGCGTGCGAAAATAAAGTAAATATTTATCCACGTTTGTGAATATTTAAGAACCTACCTTTTACCAATGATTGGATGAGAAAAAGTAATTATTAAATGTCAATTAATTTGCCGCAAAAATATGAAAATGATTGGGTTAAACCGCTGTTTATTACTAAACAATCAAAACGGGTTCGATAATGACAAAATATACCTGGGATACAACATATTTTATGTAATTCAGCCTCAGAACTATCGTCATGGTAGTACGTTGGAAACAATAGGGTCTGCCAAATAACTTTTTTTTTGAAAAACATTGGAAAACATCGAGTGTAGCTTTGTCTGTGTGGCACATAGCGCCGTCCTGTTGAAACCAAACGATGCCAATATTCTCCTCTTCAATTTTTGTGAACAAAAATGGCTCTATAACGATCGCCATTGACTGTAACGGCCGCTCCTTGCTCATTTTTGAAGAAAAATGGCATGATTTTCAAAGTAATGTCGCAATATTTCCCAGCGTTGTTCAAGCGTATACACAACCATATTCGTTCAGCGGAAGGATAT
Source organism: Glossosoma conforme (assembly GCA_022606575.1). Taxonomy (NCBI): domain Eukaryota; kingdom Metazoa; phylum Arthropoda; class Insecta; order Trichoptera; family Glossosomatidae; genus Glossosoma; species Glossosoma conforme. The sequence goes on along the minus strand of JAGTXR010000101.1, from coordinate 36,493 downwards.
AACTAATTTTCTGTCAAATCAGACATAAGCTAAGTGTTACCATTCACGAAATAAGCACTAGTTGAAAAAAAAACGTTAGATGGCGGACAATAGCATGATTTTCAAAGTAATGTCGCAATATTTCCCAGCGTGGTTCAAGCGAATACACAACCATATTCGTTTAGCGGAAAGATAATAAACTAATCATCTGTCAAATCAGATATGAGCTAAGTGTTACCATTCACGAAATGAGCACTAGTTGAAAAAAAAAACGTTAGATGGCAGACCCTATAGTACATAGTTTGTATTCGGCGGAGTTTTGAGTGCAGAGATAATAAGACACGATTATAAAATCGTGCACGCTAACAGAACTGGCAGAATCCAAAGTTCTTTCCTAAATGCCAACGGTAAGTTTTGGAATAGTCTTCGGCGCCTGTGTTTCCTCCTTCCTGCAATATCTTGGAGAAATAGATAAATATACAGTTGCAATCTCCCCGACCCACACACAAACACGACCACAGCACACGCTTCCTGAATGCAGCGTCCAGCCTCCCTGGCTGAGCGTCATTGATTGCACTGGTCTCGACCTGATTGTGCTCTACTGCATGTGATTACATAAAATATATTTATAAGGCAGCGATTTTCGACTAATAAGTACTCCACATACAACGATGACATGAAATTTGACAAAATATAACCTATTATTTCAAAATATTATAATATTCAACTTTTTCTTTATTGAGGATAAATATTTTTTATTTCGCATCACATATTACATTCACATATCAATATTGTTTGTATGTAAATTTCCAAAAATCATGTCTAGTATTAATTCAAACGATTGTTCACAAAAATTTCCGCGATAATTGTGTATTTTGATGTCAACAAAATAGCTACAAAAGCTGTCAGACTAATTATTGAGCTTTTTATTGGAGGTGAGTTTAGGTAGCGCTTCTTGAAACAGCCACCAAGCAGCAGGCGTCACGTGAAGTTTTTGCCGAGCTTCTATTCAACAGATCCTTTTGACGCTGCCTTCAGTTGAAATCCCGGGCGGCCACTCCAGTTGATAAACAGCCCCACAAAAAAACTCGCCATTCTCACGTATCATTACATAAGCCGCAACAAATAATTGAAATATAAGTAGAGTCGAAGTTGATAGCGACCTCGGTCAGATATAACATCTTCATCAAAAAACGTAGTGTTGCTTATCAATTCAGATTTCTTTCAATGCATAAATAAATTGCTCGTTGGAAAGCAGCAGATATTGGAAGCGCGTTGCTTAGAGTGCAGCATGACGACAGAGTCAGACGCGGCAGTTCCGATTACGCTTTTAAGCACTATAGTAACATCCCACAGTCAATGAGTGTTGTACATTTTTTTTTATTTTATATAAAGGAGCAATATTAACAAGAGCAGATTGATGACACATACTTATTCAGAAGCACATTGACATGTATTTACGTTATAACTTTACAAGCTTGTGGCCCGGACCTAGGCGCAGCAATAGGCCGAGCCACAGTACAATATGCTCTCCCCGAAGGGCGGTAGGCAACTGCCGATCTCCGCGGTCGGTCTGGGCTCTCGCCCGCACCACGAGCGGTGGTATTTATAACTAATGCCAATATGGCGGACACATCCCTGTATGACAAGCGAACAGAAATAGAGACGAGAGATTGTAAATCAAGGTTTTCGGTACCAGTCAGCAAGGGCTATATCATGCTGATGTCAATATATATGATTGTTTTTTTTCGACCAGATAGTTGTGTATTAATCATTGAAACAGACTTACAAGATGTCGACAAATACTGACCTTTTTTATGGTTCGTAAATGAATAGTTGTATTTTATGTGACGATGGTATCATTTATATGTTTTTGTATAACACTAATTATAATTACACATGTAGTAAAATTAAATGTAATTACATATGTAGCTGCAGTGTTTCACGTTGGCGTAGCAGCTCGCCTTATCAAATTAGGTCATATCTACTGAATGTGCTCGAGGTGTCTGAATACATAAATCTTTCAACTTTGTATGCATTAAGATTATAATTAAAAGCTTCATACGCTGTATCTTTACGATGTTAATTAGCATTACAATTAACTACACATAATATGACGGTGTTTGTTGAACATATTTATGTACGTCATTATTTGATCACTTAATTTTTATCGCCCAAATGATATCGAATATCTTATTAAACGTTGGCCTCTTTATGAATTCTTATGTAATTATTGCTAATATTCTTACAATCATCGCTTATTTCTTTTATGGGTAAATATGTATAGTTATGGATTTATTTGTTTGAAAGATATGAATAAATTATTAAACATGAATAATATAAAGATTGAGTTACACGAATCTTGTTTAATTTGACGAATAAAAATCCCATTAAAAAAATTACAAGATTTGATAAATATTTATATTTTTTAACAGATAAAATATAAAAAAATATATTGTCATCTTGTACTCGTAAGCATATATAATATGTATTAATTTCTCGACTCAATCAGGTGGTGAAATAGATCTGTGGTCAACGGTGAGCATAATAGACAGAACATGTTTATACTGTCTTGCAGTTTAATTCTCATGTAAAATGTTTATTATTATATACTATAGATTTTTGTCGAATTTTAACGCGGAAAAAATAAAATATATGTATATGCCTCTAATGTGGAGTAATTGATATTATCATTTTAAAAGTAGAATATAATTATATATGGCGGTCAAATTATGCTCGTAAAATACGTGGGATAAAATTATCCATGTACATTTTTGTATATCTGAAAATAGTTTTCGTGAATTCCACAAGTTTTGTGAACGAATCTATCTTAAATGTAGGTCAGTTCAAAATCCAGACATCCAGGGAATAAATTTGAAGTAAGTAACTATTATCTCTTTAGATAAGCGCATTCGTCTTTCAGGCTTTTTACTTGGAGTAAATTAAAAGTAATCTGAACGCTGGTTTTGACAGAGACCTCTGAAACGTTTTGATGCGTTATTAAGTAGGTTGTTCGGCTGAAAATAGAAACCTTTCCTCTTTCACCGCTACATCAACAAAATCACAAAGGTTAACCTGAATGCAAGATTATGAATAACACTGCATTGTTTCATCATTTATAATTAATAATTTTATTATGAGATACTTTAAAAGTGATCGTTATTTCATAAAATAAAAATAAAAATAAAATATGTTGATAAACATATACAGGAAATAAGATTTTCTACGATATTGAAGTAACATATTATTGTTTATAATAAAATGCATTATATTTGGTATTTAATTTTGGATATATAAAACTTTGGAGCTGCAAATCATTTTTCTTACATTTTTTTATGAAACTATTTTTAATCCATTACTAAAATGTATATGATAATATTTTTACTATTATATAAGCACTATGGTAATTAAGTTCCCATTTGTTTGACAGCTAAACATTTGCTTTTTTATGCAGATGGGTACGTTTTTAGCTATAATTACCGATATTTTTAAGATATTATTTGGAAATATTCATTCAAGAAATTAATAAATTTCACATTTCATTTAATGATAATGATCCAATTAAACTAGTCATACTTGAACCCCACAACATGAATATTTAATTATTATTTTACCAATTTTTTGTTTTGATTTATTAATTATTTCTTTGCAAAAAAGTTCATAATAAAGATGTGTATTAAGTCACATTTCTTGGTGAAATTGCAAGGTTATGATTTCATTTAAATAAAACAACATATATATTATAATACTGAGTTGAATTTTACATTTGTTAAGCGACAAATCGCATTTAATCTTTCTAATGAGACGTTTTCAAGAGATTCATTGTTATGCGTACTATTTATAAACATAATAAAGTTAAATATTTATATCGCTTTAATTGAAATTAAATTACAACTACAAATATGTATTAATAATTTAAAGTATTAAATAATCCGCACATTTCGTGTAATTGCGTGTTTATGCGGCGAATTCAAAGCTTTCGCAAAGTTTTGTTTGATAGAGGCTAAGCGAGGAGTTTGACCTGTTTCAGGAAGCGACCGCCTGAAAATGAGATCCTTCAGGAGCTGTCAGAGCTCCCTTCTTACGTCACGTCACCTCCCCCGTCCTGAACATCAGACTTCAGCCCCAACTTTCAGCTGCAAGTATACTTGCTGCTCGAAGGGCAATGAAAGTGTCATTAAATCCATAAATCATGCTGAGAAAATTGTATTCTGCACACAGCTCTCAAAGTGTGGATTTCAAGACTTTCTTTTTTTGATTGTATTTCCATTGAAACTGATATCCTCCTCTTCCATTTAAAGGACATCGATTAACTGGATGATGGCATGCAGGATCAGGCTTACAATATAAACACTTGTTTCACATATTATTTGTTTATTGTCACAAACGTCGCCCGCCACAGCGAGCGCACAGGACGCGTGCACTGTGACGGGCGCGTGTTAAACTTCAACTGCCGGCCCACGGCGCGATCTCACATCTCCACGGTACCAACTGCCAATACGACAGTCCTACCAACCAGCAATAGGCCAACTGTCATAACAATTATTTTGACGTATGCAAACACCGCTTAACATTCGATGTAGATGTCACGCAAGCGAACCAAAATAATAGACAAAAGATCGCTTGTTGAGGCTTTACGGCATCGGCCTTAAGGAGCTATATCAAGCTGATATCAAAACATTATCTTTTAAACAAAAAAAAAAAACAATAAAAAAAATGAATGTAATACTGTCAATTAAATCTTAAATGTATCCTATTATATTTGATTAAATAAAAAAAAAAAAAAAAACTATCTATCATTTGTGACAAATATTTGATCTGACAATATAAGTTCTTTCCTAATTGAATTATTTTATTTATTTGTTATTCGGTCTTAATTTAATTTTCATTCTAAATTATAAATAAGGGATTCAAACATAACAACAAAAATATTCAATCCGAGCACACATATAAGATTACGACACTTTGTCTCTTCTATTGCTATTACCACAGTCCCTGCCCCTCAGAGTTCATAGTTTTAAGCACGTCTGCACCCACCTATAAAAACAGACTTTTTACACTTTTCCTGACCATACAATAACAGTTATCTTCTTCTTCGTAGTATCAATCCGGTGGATTGGTTTGCAGCAACAGAATCTTGCATCTCGATCTTCATTCCTCTCGGTCCTCCGCAACCCTTTTCAGCTCAGCATAAGCACTACAATTCATGTCCTCGAATACTTGCTGCAAATAACACCGTCTAGGGCGCCCTCTACAGTTTCTACCTTCAACCATCCCCTACACAATATCGTAAAGAAGACCATCGTGGCGCATGATGTGACCAATCCATCGGGCTCGCCTCTCTGAGATGGTTCTTATTAGTTGCCTATCTTCCTTGATTATTCTGAGAACCTCATTGTTCGTGACGTGGTCTATCCAGGAAATTCCGAGAATAACAGTTATATGTCGATGAAAAATAATAAATTTTCTAAATTCAGCAATTTCTTAGCGCACTGTTTGGGTAAAATTATAATTATATTTAAGCATCTGGCTTTCATCTTTTATAGAATCTAGATATCTTCAAGAAACGCACCAATAAATATATATCAATGAAAATGTGCGTTGGAGACCGAGATATAGCAGCATTTTCATAAATTTTCAAAAAATGCAGAGACGAGTAAGAGATCATAGAAGCTGAAAAAACTATAATAGCTATTTGTGGCGACCATTTGCTCCAAAATTAACTTTTTCACTTATTTCTAAATTTCAATAATGATCATGTTTTATGACTAAAAACTAATAAAACACATTTTTTGATACACAAATAAAAAAGAAAAGGATTTTTCACATCTTTGAGAAACATTGGATTTGAAGATAAATTCAAATGATAATGCTTTCTTTACCGTAAAGAATGTAATGCCTTTTTTACATCCACGCGTGTAAGTGAAGATGGCCGGAAAAAAACTTAACCAATGGATTTAAAAACGATCGTCTCGGAAGGCTAGACGTTAGAGGTTTTTTTACTTTACGTTAGTAGGGACTCGGTGATATATTATTCATTCTGCTGGGCTGGCCCTAAAGCCACCCCAGATGACTTGGCTTAGCGGGTCTTAAATTATGCATCGAATATTTGGGTGTCTAGACTGGACGTTACTTGAAATAAAAAATAACCATTCGATTAATATAAAATATAGCTACATACATTTCAGATTAATAAAACCTCCATTTCAATAACCAAATAGGACACATGAATTTAATTTTGAAGTATTTATTTTCAGAAAAATTTGCCGGCCGGTTATTTAAAATTACAAATAGCTTACGAGAAATTGTAATTCAATAAATTTTTGGAATTATAAAATTATATTATTAAATTGAATTTGGTTTTACGAAATGTTACAAAGGACCATTTTAACATGCAAAAAATCGCTGGTTATGATTAAACATTTTTTTTCACGTTGACATAGTTGGTTCAATAATAATTTTACCGGAGGGCTTAGCTCAATGGTCAAAGCGTTTGCTTTGCAAGCCAAAGGTCGTGGGTTCAATCCCTGAAGGAGATTAAAAACAAATATATTTTAAATCAATTTCTGAGCTCTAAAATACCCCCGGTTGGTGTGAATTTGATCCCTCACCCGAAAAATGCCAGTCATTGCCTAATAATTAAAAATTGGTGGTAGACGAAAGTCGTACCGTGAAGACCAACCATTCATAGTAAATTCCTGTAATAATAAGGATGATGCGTGAATCTCGGGCTGTAGTCTATACGTTGGTGGATGAATAATCCACATGCAGCGCTTAGCCATATGCACCATGGTAAGCGTCATAGAATTCCACAGATGAGATTTCAGAATTACTATCACCATCTGTCGATATTCTCCAGTATGTGTTTACATAAAAAAAAATGCATCATTTTTTTAAGCCGTATTAATATTAGCCAATCCATCCGTAAATTGAGTATTGAAAACAAGGGCTTAAGTACAATCTTGGCTGTCTTCTCATATCTATTCCATATATGGTACATACGGTCAACACAAATTGCCGCCACTCAGTTCTGTCATTTTCCACTGTCTATACCTCATACCCTGACACCCGCGTTCACCTGGGAACAAATGGTTTCCAATGACCCCCAAGGTAGTATCCGAGGCATGTTTTTGGTTGATTTGTTAATAGGATTTTAAAGAAGGGCGATTATTAGCTAGACGGTCCTTAGGCCTAGACCATTTGATCATAAGGAACGGTTAATTGGCGGTTATACGAAAGTAAGAAAGCAGACACGGCAATCTTCTATCCTACAGTTGCTTTATTTCGATGATTTAACGAAAATCGCGTTTAAAATACGCTGCTGATGTTGATAGCAAGAATTCAATCATTAAAAATTCACTAGGTTTTATAAATATAATAATGTAAAACTATTACTGATTAAATGTAATTAAAATTGCAAAATGTATGAATGAAAAGGATTTTTCTTTGAATAATTGATCAAAAAGAGGGTTGAAATATATTTGCATTCATTTGGGCACGTTGCAACAAATTGTTATGCAAAAAAATTCAAATCTTTACAGGAGCCATTTTCTATGGAGAAGCGAATCTATTCAAGGAAGGAAAACATTCTAAAAAGATAAATACGGTTTCCGCACAGTTAGTAAACAGCTAATTATAAAATATTTTATTTCGTAAACAAGATAATGCATTAAACTTTAATATTATATTATAATATTTGTTAAGTGCATATTTTTATGAGCTGACAGTTTAAGCGAATCCAATAAATTCTTTCTTACGACTTATTTGAATTTGAACAATGCAGAAATTAATAAAAAATAAAAATAGTTATTAAGCTGAAAGCAGTTTTTATAAAAGACTTTCTTTATGGTTGATTGTTACTCTATATATAATCGTGTCGGAAGCAACAGGGTCAGATCCTGTCTGTCCAGAAGTGGGCGACGTCGATGGCGTTACTCCCGACTATAATCAGATCTTCCTGGGTACAGCTACTCGGACACAGCGCACACTCCAAAATGTGTGACAGGGTCTCTGCTCCACGCCGCAGTCACATTCAATCGGTCCGCTGTAAAACCGCCAGGCTTTCATTTGTGTCTTCGTCTTGCATACTCCGGTACGATGTCTGTTAAGGGACCTCCATATCTTTTAGCCCTGGTTGTGTCCAGGGGCTAGGTCCTCTTTCGGGGCAATTCAAGTAATTTAAAATTGTAATTATGAATTGTAACTCTTAGAATGTTGGATATAAAATGACATATGTAAGATGCGAGATAATAATAATATTTTTTAAGGATATCGAGAGATTAACCGAATGCTCTACTTGGATCATTTTTTCTTAAAAAGCGGCTCATCCTGATTGTAGCGCTCAATTAAGAAAATATTAATGTTTTGTTAAGATAGGTTGAAGGTGAAAGAACACCATCTATAGGTGACTTACGCCGTGAATAACTAATTTATAAAGTCTCTGAGTATGATTTAATCACTTGTGGTCAGGAGTAGAAACTTTAAATTTAATATTTCATTTAAAATAATATACGCTTATAATTTATAGATATAATCCAAGTCAGCTTAGAGAAAGCTTAATTATGCAGTGGTTGTACGAAAAAAATTTTTTTTTCAGGATTTTTACAGTAATGAGAATAAACAAACACCTCATTACATTTTCATATATATATATTTTTTATCTTCATCGTAGCTATAAAAGCCGATATACAACATTACATTGCAAGTATCTCGTCTTAATGGAAATGAAAGACAATTTCAGTATATCAAAATTGAGTTACGCTTCGAAATTGAAAATGTAAGCATCGCTTCTTTGACGACAGAGGCTATAAAAAGAAATAATAATCAAACCAAGCGCTCCCTCTCTTGGCAGAAGCGACATCTCTTCATATTGTATACAAGCTAGAAAAAATAAAATTTAGTAATAAAGCAGAAATAGAAACGAAGAATCAGAGTTATAATAAATCAACGATAAATTGATTTCATTACGTATTTAAAACGTTCCAAAATATAATTTTTAAATGTAAAGACTTAGGGATGTAATAAGGTTCAATAAGAGTAAAGTATAAAATACCGCTTCAAAAAACGTTCTCAAATAAGTCATTTGTCAATGAGCTAACGTTTACTTTAATACTTACTAAAAAAAAACAAATTATACTTATTTTAAAAGACGAGTATCACGTAAAATGTAATTGATCTATTAATAATACAAATTAATAACGGAGGTGCCTTAACAGACTTCGAACCGGAGTATGCAAGACGAGGACACAAATGAAATCCTGGCAGTTTTACAGCGGACCGACTAAATGTGACTGCGGCGTGGAGCAGACCCTGTCACACCTTCTGGGGCATGTGCTGTGTCCGAGTAGCTGCACCCAGGAAGACCTGATGATGGCCGGGAGTAACGCCATCGACGTCACCCACTTCTGGACAGACAGGATCTGACCCTGTTGTTTCCGACAAGATTATATATATTACAAAATTATCGAATATTAGTTATAATTCTGAACAAGCATCATTGTGTATCGTCTTTTGATTCAGAAACCGCCGTTAAATAAGCACACTAAACATACTCTACTATACATACGACAAAGCTCTGTGTGTAGATATGACATGAGATGAAATAAGGATAATATCATAAAACAAAGCTTTGTAACGACAATCTGTGACGACCATATTCTCCAGCTAGAAAATAAATAAATTTTAGTCACAAAAATATGTTACGGATAAAAAGTTTGACATTGTTTACAGTGGATCACGTTGAGCATCATAGATATGAGACCACGTAGAAAACACAAATGTTTGAAACCATTTTAATTTTATTTATAACGTCATCAACTGTCAAATGATCATACGCAATAAAGCTACGTTTTATATTTTTCGTTCACAAGAATGAAAAGTATTTTGTGTGAAAAAAACATATTTCGCTCAACACTGTCGTTGGTTTTCCTCCGCCATTTCCTTTCGTCGTTTCTTTAATACACTATGTGTGAAAACACAACCCACTTACGCAGACTGCGATTTCCCGGCTTTGGTGTATTCGCTTTGAGTCGCTCTACAGGTTGGATTTTTCTGAAAGGTCCCATACATAGCTTTCCGGTACCATTTACTTGTTTCTTTATATACGACTATCTAACCATTCATAATGTCATAATACCTGTACGTGCAACAAAAGAACTTTACACTCTTTCTTTATGGCTGATGTCATATTTATTTGAACGAAACATTTTAATTTAAAAACAAAACCATGTTTCGTGACTTATTTTAATAATCAGAAATAAACAACTTCTTAAGTTTTCACGGCCAGATTTGATATTGTGGCTTTCAGGTTTAGCCGTGTGTGGCAAATTTCTTCTTACCAATATTTCGACCGCCATTTCAGGGGTCTTTTTCAGGATTGATGACTCGCTTGGTGAAAACCCTCCCTGTCCCGTAATAATTCGACCGCCATTGGAGGGGTCTTCTTCAGGATTTATGACTATAATAAGTATATATATATCTATACAAGTCATCAATCCTGAAGAAAACCCCTGCAATGGCGGTCGAAATATTGGTAAGAAGAAATTCGCCACACACGGCTAAACCCAAAAGCCACAATATCAATCAGAAATAAACTTAATTTAAAATAATAATTTATTTACTTTTAAATTTATATTAAATAATTAAATAAGCCTAATGTAATCTCAAATTTAAATTTGATATTTATTACAATTTGCGATTTATTTTCATAAAAAAAAGTTCCTAATTAAAAAATAATAATTTTATTTTCACATTGAGAACAATTCTAGACACGAAACTGATTTTAATTTTTAACATTGTTTCAAGATGGATAAAATTAAGCAACCTTTACTCGTAGAAATGAGACCATGGTTTCGTGCACTATGCAAACCTCTTCGTCATCTACGTTTTTTTGTAAGCAATCGCTCTATCATAGTTATTGATGCCTTAAGAAGAGCTCTGAGTGCGCGTAACCGTGGTCTATAATTCTGTGAATAATGGTTGCTTAACGTCATCTTTTTTTTTTACATTTATAAAAATATTAATAATATATATATATATACTCTCGAAAAGTATTATTTAATTTAAAAAAAAATAGTTATATTGCCTGAAAAGTGTAAGGTTGCAATGCTTTGTAGTCGAGAGCCATGTTACCTCTTTTTTCGTACAAAAATAATTTAACTTTATCTTAGTCTGCAATATGGAATATTGCACCGAACGTTCTAGAACAAAGATAAAATTAACGAAAGAAAATGATAAACGATGAAAGCAAGAGCCGAGAGTGCCATAATCCGTTCAGCGATCCTTCCAGCCGTCGGTGCACGTGCACTCGCCTGGCCATACAGGCGATAGAGATACGTGACGTTAAAACAGAAAACACGAGAACTGAAGAAACGGAGTGGTCAAGAGATATTGAATTCAATCTGAATAAAAACATAGCAAAGCACTCGTTCAACAATGGTCGTGTCAAACTACAAACACATTAAATCTCAAATCAACAGGGATGACGGTTTGATTAACAAAACAGCATGGCTTCCACCTCAATCACATACTCAAAAACCTGTACAGACAAGCAAGGACAACCACAGTCCGACATGACGTTCGGGGAGGTATGCTCCTTAGAACATACCCATTATGACGCTTGTGGATGTACACTTCTTGTAACATACCCATCGTCCACAATTCTCCGACTAAGACTGACGGCTAAACTACCTCCAGACACCAAATCATCACTAAGTCATCAACCCTGAAGAAGACCCTTGCAATGGCGGTCGAAATATTGGAAAGGAGTAATTCGCCACACACGGCTAAATCCAAAAGCCACAATATAACATTAAATCTCCTTAATATATTTTTTGTAAATATAATTGCCATCTTATTTGCAGAAAAATGTGTCAAAAAACACTTTAAAACGGTAATTCGATAATAGTTATGAATCTTTTTTTGACGTAAATTTTTTATATGTTAATTATATGAATTTTTTAATAAAAAAATTACTTCTTGAATACGACCATTTATATATATAATGTTTCCCATTTCAGAATGCTTTTTGATACAGTCCTTCATTATCACTTTCACTGTTGTTTATCATGGGCTACCCAACATGGAATTGTCGTTTTTATCTCTTCCTCGCATCTAGCGTATTTCCTACTCTGGTTTCATTTTACATCTCTACAGTACCAGTCTATCATTTCCTTCCTCAAGATTACAAGTAAATGACAAGCTTTTATGGAAACATTTTTACACAAGAATTTCTAAGATACTTTCTCTGCTCGTTTTTGTAGTATAAAAACAGATATTTACACTTTCAGATTTAAAAATATACATTTTTTTCTTCGTCTTCTTTATGTCAGCGACGTCAAATTATTTTTTCCCAGTATCTGGCAACATCGATAGCCCGTGTGTTGCCCAGAATTAGGTCTTGAGATGTGCAGCTTGTTGAGCACATGGAGCAGGATCTTAGGTGTGAGGCGGTCTGCAGGTCTCCACAGTCGCACAATGGTGACTCTCCCTGCCGAAGCATTCCCCACCGCTCTAGGTTGTCCTTTGTTCTGCCAACTCCGGTTCTTAATCTGTTCAGGGATTTCCAGGTCCGCCAGTCAAGGTTTTTGCCAGTTGGAAGGCCGGAGGAGTAATGAAATCCTCTAATGCGACTTGTTGTCAGAGCTAGAGTGTCTCATTTTCAGGGCCGGATATGAAACGTTATGTGGATCTCAGAAAGCTGCTTCGCGACTTCAGTCTGGATGTTGGGAGTATCTGATTAAACAAGCAGTGGGACGGTTGATTGATTGCCTTACGCAACTTTCAACCCAGCGACAACAAAACAATATGCAACTAAATTTGATTTAATTCAAGAATATTTCCCTGACATTATGTGTAACAACACTTTCGATTTATAAATCATTAAAACATATTTCTATGACGACAATTTCCAGTACAAAATAAACAACTTGAGATTTTAACTATAATTTATATACGATTACTTGTAAAACGTTTGGTGCGCAAACAATTGTTTTATTCAATGAATGATGAACGCTAATAGTTGGACTAAACTCATTGGCTGCTCAATGTTTTGTGTATCATAAATTAATCATGCCACCGTGAGGCGGTGTATTTGGCATACTTTTTGCTCGGTGTCTGTCGGTTGGCTCTACGGTGGGACAAATGAGCAAGTACCCAAAGGGACATTATCACCAAATGCCGCTCACCGCACAACCACCGCTCTTGATTTATGACTTGATTGTCTTTTTCGCCAATACGTGAACAACCTCACTTGCGAATGCAGCGGTCGGGCGCCGGAGCATTACATTATCGATGCAAATCAATGCAAACTGTCAATATTTCAATTGTAAATTGATATTATTGGACGTAAACCCGCATATATCTCAACAGTGATTATTAATATGATGATTAATCGTTATAAAAATAATTCAATATATTATATATGTATGACATCAAGATTAAAATTATTCAGGCTATGGCGTTCAAAATTTTACTACCCCGGGTCGCTAAACTGTTTCTAGAAAGAATTTAGTGTAGAGTTTGAGTATATTAAAAATATTTTTTTATCATATCCGCTCCATATTTGTTGGAGCATATGCACACTGCAAATTGCTGTTATTACAGTACTGTAAGCTCAGATTGTCTATACCTTGTCCCAAAATACCTGTTTACCTGGAGGTTCACATGAAAACATTTTCGGGAGCCTCCAGGGCAAGAGCCCGTGAACTTGTATAGACTGCGACTGTTGTACCAGAGAAATATTAGGATTTATAAGAAAATCAGATGATTCCGAGGCCTAGAATATTTTTTCTATCCTTAAGGGGTGGCTTAATCTTGCAGGGGGGCATGGATAAAGCTTACATTTAATTAAATAATTTTATAAAATCAAGCTTGGTTGGGGTAAGAATATTACAAGCGAAAATAAAGATGGTCATGAAATAAAATTGGATAGTTATATTCATTTAATTAATATAACTATACAATTTTATTGTGAATAATTAAACTAACTCAACCCCCAAATTTATTGTGAATATGAGTCAAATTGAACTATAAATACGAAATTTACATTTTAAACATAGCCAGCTTTGACTGGTAGAATCTAATAAAACGCTAATGGGAGCATCAACAGTATCTTTAGTATTAAAATGGCTTTGATAACTTTTTTGGTCCAAAAACGTGTGTTATTGCTTAAAAATAAAGCGTTCTTGCAAACGCATAAATGCAAATATGTTTTTAATGAGAATCTCGCAAAATACTTTTTTAAATACAGTGCAACAACATTAAACGAAATTCAACACGGAAAATAAATAACATTCACATCACAATTGCACAATTTAAAACAATCATCTGTGACGGTCTCTCTAACGAGTTTATCATCAATTTAATGTGTTTATTACACGTTACTTAACACAATATTTATGTTCCATTATTGTACACATGTCATAAAAAAAAAATTGCCGAAAGAGTTTTTTTTTTTACCAAATCCCATTGCTCAATCGCCCAAAGTCCGGCTCGATTACCGCGGTCGTAACTCTTAATCCCAACCGGCGACGAACGATATACAAACTTATGCGCCGTATGCTCCGTTCATCAAGAGAGTATCTCCTCCCGGGCAGTTAGTGGTCCCCTCCGTCTCTCGCATAAAAACTTAACAGATAAAAATCATCTGTTGAGATGAGACATTTTAACGACCGCTTTTGAGTCATTATTTTTAACCGCTTTTCAGGCGGCCCGTGCTACTCTTTAGCGGGGCTTACGACGGGCGATAAAAGCTCAGCGGTTCTAACTAACCAACTACAAGCTTTTTACACGAAAACACGGTCTTTTTATGAAGCTCATTAGGTGTCAACTTGTATTTCGTACGACATATGAAAACGACACTAGAGGAGGTTTAATGTGCTGCTTAGACAGTCAGTGCCGGATGTTTACATAGACACGTACATCCATCAATTAATGTTTTTTTTAAGTTTTACAAAAATTCCGCAATGTCTTAAAACTAAGGCCACGTCGCTTCTATTTACCGTTTGAAATAATTTCTTGAAATAACCATATTTGAACGTTAACTTTGATATTAGTTTTAAATATTAAATAGATAATAGATTAAATAATATAGGGTCCGCCATCTAACGTTTTATTTTAACTAGTGCTTATTTCGTGAATGGTAACACTTAGCTCATGTCTGATTTGACAGATAATTAGTTTTATTCTTCCGCTGAACGAACATGGTTGTGTATACGTTTGAACAACGCTGGCAAATATTGCGACATTACTTTGAAAATCATGGTAATGTTGCAGAATGTGTGCGAAAATTGCGTACGGATTTTTGGAAGAAGAGAATCACCGTCAGCTTCGTATGATCGTTATCTTGTAAAAAAAAGTGAAAGAAACCGGCATCCTCATCGATAAACCAAAGCGTGAAAAGCCAAAAACAGTGCGTACACCCGAGAATATTGCTACTGTGGCAGAAAGTGTGCGTGAAGCGCCATCAATGGCGCTTCCATGCGGCGCGGCCATGTTGAACGAATTTTTGTTCACAAAAAATTGAAGAGGAGGATATTGGCAACATTTGGTTTCAACAGGGCGGGCGCTACGTGCCACACAGCCGAAGCTACACTCGATGTTTTGCGCCCTGTTTTAAAAAAAAAAAGTTTTTTGGCGGACCCTTTATATTACTTATTTTAACATAAACACTTTGTCTAAAAACTAAGGCGTTTAATCAATGCATCCTCCCTATATTAACATATGACGCAGAGACGTGGAATCTAACAGCAAGTCTTATTCATAAAATAAAGGTCACCCAGCTATGGAGAGATACATGCTCGGAGTATCGCTAATGGATATAATCCGAAACGAGAAAATACGAAGAAGAACTCAAGTAGTGTAGGCTACCCAACAAATAGGCACACTCAAGTGGCAATTGTCAGGACATATCTGTCGAAGAGACGACGGTCGATGGGAAAGAAAAGTATTGGAATGGCGCCCAAGAACTGGCAAACGAAGCATTGGTCGACCCCCTGCAAGATGGACTGACGACATAATAAGAATAGCGGGGGTGACCTGGATGCGGAAGGCGGAGGATCGAAGAGGATGGAGACTCATGCGGGAGGCTTACGTTCAAAAGCGGACGGATACAGACTGATGATGATAATGATGATAAGACATTCGTGCTTAAATAATATATATTTATATAATTCAAAGTCTATCGCGTTTTATTTATTACACAATTGTGATTTGTTTATTCAACTTCTTCCGGTTGTCGTACAAGCAGACTTGTATTACAGCTGTTCAAATATAATATTCTAGAATATTATTATTATTCTAGAGTATTTTTTTTTTGTCTGTAATAATGTATTTTAGAACTTGATTTTAACGTAATAATAACTTATTAGTAAGCCTCCACTACTTGAGTTCTTCTGCGTATTTTCTCGTTTCGGACCCTATCTTTTAGCGATACTCCGAGCATGGATCTCTCCATAGCTGGGTGACCTTTATTTTATGAGTAAGACTTGCTGTTAGATTCCACGTCTCTGCGCCATAAGTTAATACAGGGAGGATGCATTGGTTAAGCGCCTTAGTTTTAAGACATTGCGGAATTTTCGCTTTAAAAATGTACTTTAGTTTTCCAAATGCTGCTCATCTCAAAGATGTCTTGTATAATAAGTAAATAACATAACATAACATTAGTCAACTGTGAAAAGCATCAGTCACTTGTAAAATCACAATAAATTACATAAAAAAGAGACATGCCCCTTTCAAAAGATTGTATGGCGACTTTTACTCGTCCACCGAGAGCGACGTTCCTCGCAGTAAATATTTATTCAGGCGACGCCACTGCAGACACGGTTCTATACGACACGAGACTTTATTAGTCTTTTAATTTTTCAGCTTAACTAAACACGAAGCACAATCTAATGGTAAGACGAATAACACCTTAATTGTATTAATATATACTTGAATATGCAATATATTAGAGTTGAAAAAATTATGAATAATTGAAAAGACAAAACAGCATTAACGACGAATAAAAATAGTCCCTAAGTATAATTTCTCCAAAGTTTCAAGATAGTTGGAATAATCCGATATCCTTATTTAATTGACCGCCGCGTTTTTTGTGGATTTTTGAATCGTTTTTTACAATCGAAATAAAATAGTAAAATATTTTCGAATAAACAAATATGTCAGTTATTCAATTATTATTTCATATTTTAGGATATTTATAATATTTTAGATATTTTGAATATTATAAAAAAAAAATGGTTGTAATACGGTACTCAAAAATCCGTGTAAATCTCATTACGACTACATACGTTATCTATGAGGGAAAAGGGGAATAAGCCGATTGAAAAACGTTAAAATGTGTTCTTATACTAAAACTGTCTTAAAAGTTCATTAATTAAGATACTACGACTGTCATCTTTGAGGACTGTCAGAAACAGAAGCATCGAGTAAGATCGTAAGATCAAAAGATCTTTTATTCGCGCCGACCTAGAAGGTCGTTGGAAACTATACATATAATATACTAAGCGGAGGTGCAGGAAGCATAGCAAACATAAAATTAAGCGAGGAGTATGGCGGCTGACAAAAATATGCTTACAGTTCACTACTACCATATGCTTAAGTATGGAGAGCGGATATAGATATTAAATTCTAGACTAAAATTGAATAGTTATACTAATATTATGAATGCCAAACTACAAGATTTATTATGTTTATGAATTCCAAATCATAAATATAAGTCTTTATTTTCTGCATTTTCGTATTTCAATGTATAAACTTGAGTAAATGAACCATTTTTCTGTATTAATATTCTCAAAACTTTTTGTCGAAACCTCCTCTTTTCACATGTCGGCGTCGGATGCCGTCGCGACGCTAAAACTTTTTCATTGAGTCTCCCCGCCTCCTGTCCCTGACATCTACCCTCGCAGTTTAATGCGGTCGGTCAAATTGCTCAAAATTATTTCCGAAATTCACGGTCCAGCTTCATATACGTGAGAGAGAGAGATAGACGTTTAATACACTGAAATTTAATTGAATACGTGACGCAGTTAGTTCTCGTGCGAGCTTAAAACCTTAAACCTTAGCTCATATCCGAGCTGAAAATTCAACTAGTCGGGTAAGTCGCTTGTGCTTGATGTGAGTCACGATCACATTAGTGTGAAATGTAAATATAGCGAAATTTCATTTACCCAAAACTATATGCATAATAAAATTATCATCATACGAGTACATATAGCTATTCTAAGGCAAGAAAACTACCTGGATATATTATATTTTTTAAATTATTTATCACAAAAATATAATTAATTTTTCAGTACTGTCATACATTGGAAGTATTCGTAACGTTACAGTGGGAAAACATATTCTCAATGAATTATAAAAATCTACATATAAATGACAACAAAACTTTCTTCGTAGTAACACTCTGGCAGATTGGTTCGCAGCAACAAAATCTTGCATCTCGATCTCCACTCTTTTCGGTCATCTGCAGTCCTTTTTAGCTCAGCATAAGAGCTACAACTCATGTCCTCGAACACTTGCTGAAAATACTCCCATCTAGGGCACCCTTTGGAGTTTCTACCTTCAACCATCCCTTCCACAATGTCTTGAAGACGACCATTGTGGCGCATGATAGGCCTCTCTGAGATGGTTCTTACTAGGTGCCTATCCTCTGTGACTATGCTAAGAACCTCATTGTTCGTGACGTGGTCTCTCCAGGAAATTCCGAGAATTCTTCTGTACGACCACATCTCAAAGGCCTCTAGTCTTTCAGATAAGCACCATGTCTCACAGCCTTACATCAAAATGCTCCAAATAAATGTTTTGGCAAGTTGGTTGCGGAGCTTTAAATTAATATTTTTGAAACATTATTTTATAATAAGCTATATTTTACGTGTCTGAAGTATTTAGGCGATATTTTATTATTTTCTAAATAAAAATGTATGAAGCGCTTAATAATAACACTTGGCGATAATAAAATGTAAAAAGGATTTCGTCAGCCGTAAAATTGAATTTTCACACAAAAAATTGTCTGCCCATACAATGGCGGTTATTTTAAAATTGAAAACGGATATAAAGCCTCGACGATAATGATTATTATATCAGGCCGCTGAAAGTGGAATGGGTCGTGAAAAATAAACGAATTGTTTTTCAGAATATTCCGTTTAACCGCAGCGATTTTCCACAATTTTCAGTCGAAGCTTTTCCGTTAATTACAGGGTAAATAAAAGCCTACAAACCATACTCGTCAGACTTCGTTAGTGGACGAGTTTATCTCCGAGCGTTCTGATGGTTTATTCATGTTATTCAAAAATATTATATTACCTTCCAGTCGTGGAACAATGGCATTATAAAAAATACCTTATGTTAAAGTAAATTTTTGTCAGCCCTTAAACTTTTAAATCTTGATGTAAATATTTCATAATTCACATTTATTATGTAATTTACAATATAACCATGTAATTTTGGGTTTAAAGAACGTCTTTTAATGATGCCAAAGAGCAGATGTTCTTAATAAAATGATAAATATATTTAAAAATCTAAAAATAATGTAAAAACAATTATGCATCCAATTTGTGTAATACAATATGCAGTGAAAATTCCAAGCATGTACAATGTACATGCTTGGAGTGCTGATGTCAGTACGATGTACATTGTACATCGTACTGACATCAGCATGGTATAGCCCTTGCTGACTGGTACCGAAAACCTAAATGTACAATCTTTCGTCTCTTATTTCTGTTCGCTTGTCGTACATGTATGTGTCGCCATATTGGCATTTTGGACAGTCACAGGAATGACGCTAGTTACATAGATCGGCGCTGGGTGTCACCGATCACGGCGCGTAGTCAGTTGTGTGCCGACGGCGGCCAGGTCATATTGTCGTTGACCCGGCCTGAATGCTATGAGTAGGTCCAAGCCAGAAGTTTGTAAAGTTATCGAAATATATGTCAATTTGTTTCATAAAAAGTCTTTGTGTTGTTAATCTGCTCCTCATCCTGCCACCACGCAATTCAATAACTAACTTAGAGAGGAGGATTTCAGTACATACAGGTCATGTAATATTTTCATACCACAATAAATGCTACATTAATTTCATTATAAAAAACATGTTTGTTTATTTCGAAATATAATGAAATATACCATTATTTATACAAAACGAAACATGTATTTCAATAACTTTAAAAAAGTAAGATTTTAAGTTTTATTTGAATTCTATTTCAACAGACTTTTAAAATGCTGCAAATTTAAGAAGAATTTCCATATTCAAATATTATTATTTTGTATTGCTTGTACGATGTATCTGCATGAACCCTTGAATAGTTCCTAGACGTCTAGACACAGTTATAAATCTGCATTCAAATCATGTTTCACCGATTTTACGACCGTATTTCTTTCCAATTATTTCATCCGACCCTTGCACTCTTCATTCTCGGGAATAATTCATCAGCCATAAGTCCTTTTATACTGCACGTTAATGCCAACAATAGTAATTCTAATAATGAGCCTGAATCATTGGGTTCTAAGAGGCAGCTCAACCCCAACAACAAGAGTTAAATAACAGGCGGTAGCCCGTTCATGTTTTGGTCCGCGTCCAATCGTGTTCTACTTCTGCGATCTAACGATAACCGAGATTACAATGTGTGCTATTGTCGTTGGTTCAGAAATCAAGGTCAAGTAGTTAATTGATCCAATCAACTCTTATATATAACTTTTAAACGAGTGCAATTTATTCAGCGAATCTCTAAGCAGTTGATATATTATTGACATCAGCATGATAGAGCCCTTGCTGACTGGTACCGAAAACCTCGATAGAAAAATCTTTCGTCTCTTATTACTATTTGTTGTCGTACATGAATGTGTCCGCCATATTGGCATTTGGGACTAGCTGTATAGACCGCCGCTAGTGGCGCTAGGCGAGAGCCATTACGAGCGCGCCAGTCGTGTCCCGCCCTTCAGCAAGAGCATATTGTATTGTGGCTCTGCCTATTGCTGTGACTATGTCGAGCCCTCAATTTGTAAAGTTTTGTCGTAAATATATGTCAATGTGCTTCTGAAAAAGTCTTTGTTTTGCTGACCTGCACCTCAAACAGCCTTTTGAGAGAGAGGAGGTTGTTATTATATATTGTCATTTGATTTTTAATTATTCAATGTCACTTACAAGCTCTTGAATCCTCCTCCATCATCTACTGTATGTACAATGTACATTGTACATACTTACTTTTATACTCCTTGTACTACCAATTTTTTAAAAATTATTTAATTATCCATTAAAAAGTTTCAAAACAATTATACACAATCTTTAGATATTCCTTTTCATTTATAAGCAAATAAAAATATTTGCAAATAAATTTAAAGGTCAAAGGAAATTATTCCTTAATAAAAGCTTGCCTACGCAGAACTCGATATGATAATAATCATTATGATTATTTTTTTATTTACGCGATGAAAAATAAATAAGAAAAGCCTTCAGGACTATTATCTGAAAATAATGTCTGAGAATTTGAATAAGGAAACATTTTTTAATTTAGTTTTTAACGCTTCAGAAAAAAAAAACAAATTTATAATTTTCACATTAAACTGAACTGTGAAGATTAATTTTATTATGTTTTATAATTTTTATCTTATAAAAAAATGCAATCTCGTTTTTCTATATTTAATTAATTATACTAAAATAATACAACATAAGCTGGTTTATTCACATTCTTTTGTGTTACTTATATTTTGAAATATGCTCTCAAACATTAATATTATAATTAATGGCATCAGTTGTCTCTTAAAGTGATGGATTGAGGAAGGCCACGAGACTGCAGTCTACTACACAGAGGCAATATACAACGTGACCCATGTAAAAACAAGGTAAATAAATAAATATTTACTAATTGTTTCAATATATTCGAAATAATGATCCCGAGTATTAAAATGAATAAATTAAATTTACAAGAAACTTGTTCGTAGTATCAATCCGGTGGATTGGTTTGCAGCAACAGAATCTTGCATCTCTATCTCCATTCCTCTTCAGCTCAGCATAAGCGCTACAATTCATGTCCTCGAATACTTGCTGCAAATATTTCCGTCTAGGGCGCCCTCTACAGTTTCTACCCTCAACCATCCCCTCCACAATGTCGTGAAGAAGACCATCGTGGCGCATGATGTGACCAATCCAACAGGCTCGCCTCTCTGAGATGGTTCTTATTAGGTGCCTATCTTCCTTGATTATCCTGAGAACCTCATTGTTCGTGACGTGGTATCTCCAGGAAATTCCGAGAATTCTTCTGAAAACTAACTAAACTAGAAACTAGACTTACAATCAGTGCCCATGATTATGAAAGTGGTGTAAGTTATGTTTAATTGGTACTGAGATATTTAAAGGTTTGTATTTTGATGATGGTTGAAAACCATTGAAAGTGACAACTTCATGTTGCATAAAATAATATATTTAGATTTTATTTATTCATGTTGGATGAAGATTATATAAATTCACAACTGTGAACTGAAATAAATAAATAACTATTTTTTTTAAATTTCTCTACTTGTACCACTTTCATGATTATATGCACATATAAATATAAGTAAAAATACTTGAAATCACTGAAAGTAGGTACAAGCTATTCATTATTTGTGTTAAGCGTGACACATTAAAATTTTTAAGCAAAATCTAGTAAATACTCATGGAGTATAAAATAACATAATTCTTATCAAATAGCATTGTTGTTTAACATTGTTTATTTAGCTAATAAAAATAATATTATCATAATAACTCTTAGCGATATAAAAAGTTTTTTAAATGTCTGTTTCTTAAATAAAAGTTTAATTTTTGTCGTTTAATCCGTTGATAAAGAAACACACTCGGAAATAACCGACCCCCGCCGCTAAACAAAATGATAATACGCGCTTAAAAATTCTTAGGAAGCAAAAAAACGATATTAACATAATATCACATTTCTTATCGCACAGGTATACTTAAAGGCAGCGAAATGTGATTAAATTTTGCAGGTAAGAATATTCTGAAAAAAAAAAGCACACGCCGCTGAAATAGTCGCACTCAGGCGAGGTGGGGGGGCTTGCCCGGACCAAGTACCGAAGAATCTGTCTCGAGAGGTGAGGAATTTTAGCCACGATGAGAATTTCAGGTTTTCAGTTCATGCTTACGTGTATAGTAATATAATAAACGTGACGTCAATATCGGTCATTTTTAAACTACCTGAGATTCATAACTGATTTTTTATTATGAGTATATACTATATGTTGAACTATTTCATTTTATTTTAAAATTTTAGCTCTGATGATACTTTCAGGTTATAAGTTTCATGCTAAAGCAATGTACAAATATAAGGTTTTATTATATTACGTCAATGGTATGAATTTTTTAATATTTATTAAATATTGTTTAATTTTTCTACAAACACTGTGTAAATTTACGGACCTTAAAAATGTTAGGATTATGGTATAATAATATGAATTTTAATTTGTATTGTTATTAAAAACATTATCTTTTAATTTAGCATTTTTTTATGTAAACACATACAGGAGAATACCGACAGATGGTGATAGTAATTCTGAAGTGTCATCTATGGAATTCTATGACGCTTACCATAGTGTATATAGCTAAGCGCTGCATGTGGAGTGTTGATCCGCCAACGTCATAGACTACAGCCCGAGATTCACGCATCATCCTTTTCATTACAGGAATTTACTATGAATGGGTGGTCATCACGGGACGACTTTCATCTAAAATCAATTTTGAATTAAAAGACTATGACTGGCATTTTACGGGTGAGGAATCAATTTCATCATAACCTATTTTAGAGCTCAGAAATCGATTAAAAATATTTTTTTTTTATTCTTCGTCGAGGATCGAGCCCACGAACTTTTACTAGTAAAGCAAACGCTGACAATTGAGCTATACCCAACTTATTATTTTTCTTTTAAATTAATGAAGTTAAATACCATCTTTCGAAGTAATCATGTGAGAGAGAAACAGAGAGAGCAAAAGAAGGTTATATAAAATAGACAATATTTTCTATCGATTTGAAATAGTATCAACTGTTTTATATATATATACAATGTGTTAACGCACCACTTAATACGATAATAACATTTACACAATAACAAGGATAATATAACATGTTTCATTGAGTGTGGGTGGCACCAAAAATAAATAATTTCAAAATATCTATTTTACGCAAAAACGTTCTCTTGGATTGCACACCCACACTAACCAAAGAGATATTTCAGTTAGTCGCAGGCTCTTAAAAACCACCGCTGAATGGCGTGTAATTAATGAACGCAATATGTTTCCGAACTGAAGCGCGAATCAAGCACGAAGATTTGGTGTAGCAGTATAGTATATCATCGTATACCTTCGTATTTGGATATCTAGCAGGGCAACCCGCTCATTAGGCAGTCGACTCACGCAGCCTCCCCATCCATCCCTTCGCCAAAGGCTTCTCTCCTCCGATTCCCCGCATCCACCTGCGTATTTTGTGAACAAATTTGGGGTGGCGTAAGGCAAGAGTGCGTGGTCCACGCGCAGCTGATATGATTCAGGTGAACGACAAAGAGCCGACAAAGGTGTGCGATATCCGGAGGTTTGCTCCGAGATTTACGATTCACAAATACTGCTAAAAGGAAGTTGCTTTCTTCATAAAATGAAAAGCTATTTTATGTATCCGATCCTTTTTCAGCTGTACAGAAAACACTGCAAAAATATTTGACATCTTATTTGTTGAAAATAAATTTTATTAATGATTTGTACCCAGAACCGTCACCACAAATTGAAGCAATAAAAAGTCTACAAAGGGAAATATATAGTTCCTAATGAATTCCACGGCAGAAGTCCGAAGACTTGATGAGACGGCGTCTTATAGTATCCGAGGCATATTTTTAGGTGATTTTCTAATCTTTTTTTTAAGAAGATTGCATTATGCGCCGTACGCTCTTAAGGCCTGGAATATTTGGTCAATCAAAGTTATTAAAAAGTAAAAGTAATTAAAAAACCTATTAGTAGAAAATTGATTGAAAAAACTCGATATTTCAAATATTGGTTGAACTTATTACAAAAAGAACTGTCAATGATTTAAAAAAGTATTCAGAGGAGTCAATGACAAAATTTAATCTAAGCCACCTGTTTCTGGATTTGAGCATATGGCCACCACAGAACCGCCAAAAGGAATTTTCAACAACAGCTGCTGGATTCCTCAAATCACTTTTGCATACTTGACAGTTCAAAAAAGAGAGCACAAGGTTGTAAAAAAATAGACAGCTATGGTAATAAGTACCTTGTTGGATCTTATTGCCACTGAATCATATCACAACCAAGTTTAATGTGATGTGGTGATGAAAATGTGACCTTACTTTATTGCCAACATTATGCAATGTTTGTTATTTTAGTCCTTTTTAATATTTAAATCATTAACACTTTTTTTAGATACTTTATCAAAATCAACTTTTAACATTCTTGTTTTGTGCTATTGACAATGTAAAAAACTAATGTATCAAATGTCATAAATTTTGGTTAATCCATTTTACATTGCACATACTTTTATTACGTGCGTTTGTTGGAAACAATGCTCGTTGGTCGATCTACGCACTTGAATTATCGTGAATTAGTTGATCTAAGTGTATTTGATTCGCAATGGTTAAAACGTCACTCAATTAAAAAGAGACTACGGGAGATACGGTGTTAGTATAATAATTAAATAAATAGTATAATAAATTAAGCATTAATGTACACATGTAAGCTTGATATGAAAATAAATAAATTAAAAAACATAACTTTAACACGTCTGGTTTTTTCATTACTAAGTAAAAGCATGTACATTTTTTTTTTAGATCTTTGAATATATTAGATTTAAATATATTTTAATAACTTGAATACGAGCTCATCTGGATATTCAATACCACGAAATACTCGTATATGAAAATCTGAGGCGCATGTTTCTATTTTTCCCTGAAGTGGGCGCGATTCTAAAGAATGTAGGTCTTAACGGAAATGAAGAATTCTTTCAGGGAGGCCATATCCGCCATTGAACGACATTTCAAATCCAATAAAGTCAATAATAAAAAATCGCACACTGCGAAGTGAATGGTATTTCCTTCCAGGCATTTAAAAATCACGAGTGCGTCGAAAATACAAGTAATTTAATATAGTATTCTCAATGTTAAAGAGTCCTGTTCTCAAGTCCTATTAAATAATTTACTTTTATTAAGTAATGAGCATAAGCAAAAAACGACTACTTTCAATATATAGTCTGGTATTTATAAAGTTTAAACTGTAAGTTACATTGTGTGGACTGTCAAACAATAAATGCTAGACTGTATATTATTATTTAGGCATATTTATTTTCCTCTTTTTATCTTTAGCGTCACCATTTCCCGTCATCTGGGGTCGGCTCTCCTTGTGAACAATCGCCATGTCTGTCTGTCCTGCGTTGCATTCTCGGTCAAGCCCAGAGTTTTCAGATCCTTGTCTACAGTTGCAGTCCAGGTTGCCTGTGGTCTTCCAGGTCTTCTTCTCAGCGTCGGTACATTGAAGGTTTTCTTGTGTGGTCCTCACTTCTCCGTTTCTCCAGTCCGCCTGAGCTGACTCGCGTTGGAACTTGTATTTATGTCATTGTTATCATCGTATGATAGATATCTCTATAGTATATATTCAAAGTATGTATATTTTTATTTTTTATTATACAATCAGTCCATATTTATTCACAGTATTTTTATATTATTACTTTCCGACAGTTTATTTATTTTAGTAAGTACCACTCGGGTATCGAACCGAACTATAGATTGAATGGATGAGAAACAACCTCTTGTAGGTCCGACGCGAACTTTACAATCAGTCATTTTACCTGTGTTACTGATGAATAATTTTACCTACTTTTATAAAATAATATTCTAATACAAATATTTAATCCATATAAAATATGTCTATCAATCATAACTCTCGGTCCGAAATTAGTCGTAATAATTTAATTTCGCTTTCGAAACCGCAGGGGAAATAAATTTATTCACATGTCGTAAATTATTAATAAAGGTCAAAGATTTGGTCGGTGTGAACGCTTCGCACGCACTTATTCATTTTCGGTCTGGCAATGGGCCCCGGATGCCATCATTTCTTGGAAATTTATTGCCCGCAGTTGGGAAACACTGATCACGGTACTATACAGGCCGATTAGCATTGATTTGGTTATCAAAAAAAAGGTTTAACAGACAATTTAACTATAAGTTTTACTATATATTTACTTAAACTAGTCGTTAAAAACACAAACATATGCCTTTAGACTAACGACAGGAGGCACATTTTAAGCGCGGTTCTCGTTTGCTTACCAAAGTAAATCAACATTGAACGTAGACCAAAAATTATATAAGTCACCGCTTGTCGATGATCGGTCGGATTGAGCAGCCTTTTATGAGCGGAAGGTCTAGGCATTGGGAGCGTCGGGTTAATAATTGGATCTAATTATAAAACTATGATAAACTAATCACCCAAAATATGCCTTGGATACTACAGTTACGTCTATTCAAATATCCACGGTTTCGTACAGAAGATAGTTGGGAACTATTTATGTTACCAATCGGACTTTCGAGTGATGTCTTGGGTAATAGCATGGACAATGGCAACTGTCAGAATTGAGTGGCAGCAATATGTAGAGATCATATCTACCTTTTTTTTCGGTATCATATGAAACCGAAGAAAAATGATTTATAGATAAAGCGCTTTCCTACTTAACCAGAGGTCGCG
Source organism: Glossosoma conforme (assembly GCA_022606575.1). Lineage (NCBI taxonomy): Eukaryota > Metazoa > Arthropoda > Insecta > Trichoptera > Glossosomatidae > Glossosoma > Glossosoma conforme. The sequence goes on along the minus strand of JAGTXR010000101.1, from coordinate 8,799 downwards.
GGTTAGACTCCCGACGAGGTTTAAAATAAAAATGCTTTTAATCAATCTATAGGCTCTATTAATGTTGAAATCTTTCTGTCAATTATTTTAAGATTATTTTTTATGATATATATTTTTTAAATACATACAATTACTACATAATTTTGCAAAATAATGCAATTGAAGTGGAAATAAATAAGCAAAAATAAAATCTACTTATTGAAGCGTCGAACAAAATTGGTCTGAAAATGAACATTTGTAAAACTAAAGCCATGATAAATAGTCATATATCCCAGAATTTTGACCCTATATCCATTGGAGGAACACAAATAGAGATTGTAAACGACTATACCTATCTGGGACAAGTAATACAACTAGGACGAAGTAACTTCTCAAAAGAAATCGATAGGGGTATACAACTGGGATGAGCAGCATTTGGAAAACTAAAGAACATTTTAACGCGAAAATTCTGCAATGTCTTGATACTAAGGCGTTTAACCAACGCATCCTCCCTATATTAACTATGGCCCAGAGACGTGGAATTTAACAGTGAATCCTACCCATAAAATAAAGATCACCCAGTGTCTGTTTGTATTTTTAAAATGATATCAAAACTCTGTTGTCCCGTAACGCTATCGATTGGACTAACGACTCCCGAGACACTCCTAACAGGTGAAGTACATCAGTATAGAGTACCCTTGTACAGTGGACGAGTACCGAACAAAACATTTTTACGACCGTCGCTTAGTTAGGGATTTTATTTGGCCATTAAAAAATCAAACGGCTTTAATGAGTTCAACGCAGTGTTTTAGTGACTCTCTTCTACTGGTTAAACGGTAATCATCCCATAAAAAGCTCCTTTTTACGCTTTATTTTTTAATTTTATTTCATTTTCTACGTCGTGGTTCGAGAATATTTTTTCAAATTAAAATTCTGAAAATCAATAACAAATTTAATATACTCAAATATGATGATACAGTTATTTAATATTAATATTTTTTTCTATGCAACCGTTATTATCAAAAGAAATATGTTTCAATCAATTAAATTTTCGTGCTTCGTTATATAGTGTAATGTTTTAATATTCGTTATAATTACAGTGTACAGTAATAATATTACAAAATTTTCCGGCGGGTACAACTTAATGGTCAAAGCATTTTCTTTGCAAGCCAAATGTCGTGGGTTCAATACCCAACGGAGATTAAAAAAAAAGATTTTGAATCGATTTCTGAGCTCTAAATGGTTGGTGTGTATTTGATCCCTCACCCGAAAAATGCCAATCATTGCCTTTTAATTAAAATTGGTGGTAGACGAAAGACGTCCCGTGAAGACCACCCATTCATAGTAAATTCCTGTAATAATAAGGATGATGCGTGAATCTCGGACTATTGTCTCCGACGATGGCTGATCAACACTCCACACGCAGCGCTTACCCATATGCACCATGGTAAGCGTCATAGAATTCCACAGATGAGACTTCAGAATTACCATCACCATCTGTCCGTATTCTCCTGTATGTGCTTACATATAAAAGTATACTTTTTGTTACTTCAACTGCTCATTTTAAAATATTATAATTGTGATATTATTTAACTAATATAAGAACATTTCATTTCGGGAAAAAATACAACATTTACTTTGGATTTTACAGATCTATTAAAAACCTTATTTGTAACTGTTTCAAAGTTTTTCATTTAATCAAATAAAGTTTACAAGTCTTTAAATTTATGATTTTTCTCTATACGCGTGTACATTTTAACGCGCATTTTTTTTTTAAAATACTTTAGCTTAACATTAAATTTAACAATTATCACAGCTACCAAAATACTACGAACAAAACTGAATACAAAATGCTAATTTTTTTTTATGAAGATAAAAAAATGTTGTACATAATAATTTACACAACAGCGCAGATAAAAGTTTTTCTCGTGAAACGAACTTTATTCATTATTCGGGATAAATGCTACAATCCATGCTGATGTAAAAAAACGTGGGCATCTGAATTTCAGTGGGTTTCAGTACATTCTGAAACTCATTCACTCCGCAACGACTAAGTACGGACGCTTATGACTAATCACCGAGGCATTACTCGGCCTACAAAACAAATTGGCGCTACAAAAAAATGTGCGGCCATTAAGACCGTAAGAATTAACATGGAAAAAAATGTATAAAAAATAAATATGTTTTATGATAATAAAAGTTTAAATTGTTCAGCCACCAGAGCCATACAAATTAGAATTTCATACATATAAAAAGAAAATACAAGGTAATAAACAACATCTAACAACGAGGTCATCCCGCTGGATGACCACGTGAAGGCGCATCCAGTGCCCCTCCAACCAGGAGTCCCACCTATCCGCCCACACAGCGACCATTGCGTTGGGACTGCCGCGAACGCGCGACCACAGAGAAGCGCAACGCTTCCTTATTATGGCATGGAAGCCATCCACTCGCCAATTGAAAAATAGGTTTAAAAAGAATAAAAATAATGCACATGTAAATTATGATATAAATAATACACGAGTTTATATTTTAATTACGAGTTTAAGATATGTAGGCCCCTTCAAACAGTGTCTATAATCCTTGTTCATAACGTTCCCTCTTCTTTTGTAGGCCATCACTCCATCTTTTTAAAATAATTATTGTATACTATGCTGTTTGTTACCCTTATGCTTCTATTATCCAAATATGATATAAATACGTCGCCCATTTCTACTTTAATCTCATGATTTATTTCTACCATCATATAATTGTCCTAATCTCTATTTCTTGTCCTGTCTTTTTTCTGTAATTATTATACAGTTAAAGTAATTATTTTTCTCTTTTGATTCAATGCTATATATATAGCGATGTAGAAAGATAGAATCATTTAACCTGCGCGAAGCAATCTTCAGTCATTTAGACTGTTTTTAAGATTGATGGTTTAGTTGCAATTCATATTAACTTTGTATTAGTTCTTTGAGTTGTGGAAGCTACTTATTCCTTTCAATACTACAGTAACTCAGTACTTGTTTCGTTAAAATGTAATATCGATACTAATGATAATAAACTCTTATTAATATATGTATGGAGTATGCAAGACGAGGACACAAATGAAAGCCTGACATATGGATATTTTAAATTATTTATTAGAATATTGCTTTATTATTTCAATATTCTAATCTACTTTTATAGATCATTGACTATTTTACAATATTATAAGCAATTAAATATACATATACTATACATAAAAATCCTTAAACGATTATTAAGCTTGTGAATAAATGCATTCTGAATGAATAATAAAAAATAAAAATATACATACTTTGAATATATACTATAGCGACATCTATTATACGATGATAACTTATATAGAAGATCAGAGACGAGTCATCTCAGGTGGAAGAAATTGGCCCGGTGGCCGAGCGGTATAATTAATTACCTGGGCAAAATGGTTGGTTCCAAAGGTCCGCGGTTCGCATCCCGCTCCCGCCGATATTTTTTCTGAATGATTTGAAAGATTTTTATGTATAGTATATGTATATTTAAAAGCCTGACAGTTTTACAGCGGACCTACTGAATATGACTGCGGCGTGGAGCAGACCCTGTCACACCTTCTGTAGTGTGCGCTGTGCCCGAATAGCTGCACCCAGGAAGACCTGATGATGGCCAGAAGTAACGCTATCGACGTCGCCCACTTCTGGGCAGACAGGATCTGACCCTGTTGTTTCCGATACGATTATATATATATATGGATTTTTTTTAAATTTTTATTAGAATATTATTTTATTATTTCAATATTCTAATCTACTTTTATAGATCATTTACTATATTATAATATTATTAATAATTAAATATACATATACTATACATAAAATTCTTTTTCAACGCGTCAATCCAAACACAAAAATAACGGCAGAAGCGGGATGCGAACCGCGGACCTTGGAAACCAACTATGCCCAGGTATTCATACCGCTCAGCCGACTGGGCTATTACTGTGCCTGGACCGACTCACGTTGAAACTAGTATTCATGTCATTGTTATCATCGTATGATAGATGTCGCTATAGTATATATTCAAAGTATGTATATTTTTATTTTTTATTATTCAATCAGTCTTCATTTATTCACAAGCTTAATATTATTACTTTCCGACAGTCTATTTATTTTAGTAAGTACCACTCGGGTCTCGAACCAAACCGGCTTCTGCCGTTATTTTTGTGTTTGGATTGACGCGTTGAAAAAAGAATTTTATGTATAGTATATGTATATTTAATTATTAATAATATTATAATATAGTAAATGATCTATAAAAGTAGATTAGAATATTGAAATAATAAAATAATATTCTAATAAAAATTAAAAAAAAATCCATATAATAATGTCTCCTTGAGACAATATCAAGAAGGTAAAATTATTAATCAGTAACACAGGTAAATGATTGGTTATAAAGTCCAAGTCGGAACTATAAGTAGTCGTTTCTCATCCATTCAGTCTATAGTTTGGTTCGAGACCCGAGTGGTACTTACTAAAATAAATAGACTGTCGGAAAGTAATAATATTAAGCTTGTGAATAAATGAAGACTGATTGAATAATAAAAAATAAAAATATACATACTTTGAATATATACTATAGCGACATCTATCATACGATGATAACAATGACATGAATACTAGTTTCAACGTGAGTCGGTCCAGGCACAGTAATAGCCCAGTCGGCTGAGCGGTATGAATACCTGGGCATAGTTTTTTGGTTTCCAAGGTCCGCGGTTCGCATCCCGCTTCTGCCGTTATTTTTGTGTTTGGATTGACGCGTTGAAAAGAATTTTATGTATAGTATATGTATATTTAATTATTAATAAGATTATATATATATATATATATATATATATATATATATATATATATATATATATATATATATATATTAATATATTTTCACTCCATAAACAGTGCAACAACAGATGAAAGCGTAATCCTTAAACTAACCATATTTGAAAATGTGCATTAAAATAAACATACCTCTAAAATTTAAACTCTTTAATTATACTATGCTACCACCTAAACAAAAAAAAGGTTAAAATAAAATGACGCAAAAACATACAATGTAGCTTAAAAATAAAAATAAACGAAAAATCGAGTAGACCGTTTACTCTTCTCCGCGTCTGGGGATTCAAAATGGCGCGATTAAATGAATTCAGATTCATATAACTTTTTATTGCGTACAGTTTTATTGTGTTCGATGAGATAAAATTTGAGCGTTAAAACCGAGCAAGGGGTCGACAATTGAAATTGTAGCGCCCTGAAGGAATAATGGGCGTTATTCTAATTTGAATTAAACTGACTGTTGTTAACTCTCGGGGCCGGGAAATGTGAACAATGTTATGATGGCTTTTATATATTAAACGCGAAGATATTTTCATTACGAGAAACACATACAATTCTGCGTTATTTCATTACCCGATGAGATGTTACAGGGATATATAAATATTCTTACGTGAATATTAACACGATACTATATTAATATTAATACTTAATCTTCTTAGTAGTAGAATCAATCCGGTGGATTAGGTTTGCATCAATTGCTGATGCATGAGATGTCTTTTGGACCTTTAATGTGGTATTTTCACCTAAAAGTACTGGAGGACTCTGCGAAATGCCTTATGGACACAGGCTCGATGAAAGAATAATCCTGATCTATCTCCTTCGCGAGGTGGGGGACGAGCGACAACATCAGTCGGCCAATATAGACAGGGACTGAATGTTGGCCGGAATAAGCCAACACCCAGCTAACCTCATCAAGTCAAGCTGGTTAGGGCACTCTACTGTCCTGAAGGTAGTAAATGCTCTCCAAAGGCGGATGAACCTTTATGGTCAACGGCATTAGGATGTGGTAATAAAGGGGAAAATACTTATTATCTACGTATTAAATCTTCAAATTTCTAGATATTATAACGAGCAAAAATATATAATTCGTTTTATATATTGTTTTCCGTATGCTGTACCTATAAGTTTTTTGTTAAAAAATATTAATATAATCGCCAGTAACAATCGAAGTGCCACACAAAGTGTGTTTTTCAACACATTGCTTCACAAAAGAAGCATATATATTGTAAATATAAGTCAAAATAGATCATAAATACAAATTTATACCTTGTGTTGAAATACAAAATAAAAACCAAAAGAAGCATCAACCAAAAAAATGTTTTGAACATGGCTTTGATAACTTCGAGATTTCTGAGACAAGCTAGTACTATAAAGCGCAGAATTTCTTTTTTGTATAAATACTTTGATATCATAACAACCATTTTTTTTAATTTGTAAGCGAATATACTCGTAATATTAACATATTGGAAGTTTTTGGTATATTTTTTAAGCTGAAGGCTAAACATGTATGCTACAAAACGGCCATAAAAATATGGTGGCAAAAAATAGTATGAGATTTTTATTTATTTCTTTCCTTATTTAACAGAACCACAGTTCCAAGGTACATAGAATAAGAAGCATAGAGTATACATAAACATACAATACATACAAAATAGAAAAAAAACATAAAAGAAGAAGCAGATGACAAGTGTCAAAGATCACAGAAATTTAGTTGAACAATTCCATCGACAAAAGAGGAAAAGGATGTAAGCAAAGGATCGAGGTGTGCTGGTAGGCCATTTGGGTGCACCATTGCCGTTGTACTAAACTGAGTGCTCGAAGCTCCACAAGTATCAACTGGGATCAAAAACAAAAGATGGCTACGAGCACGGGTGTACTTCTCTGTAACGTAGAAGTTAAATCGTTCAAGAATCCTAGGGTTGTGAATTGCACCGCGAAGAAGGAATGAATGTTTGAGAGCAGCAATTTTCCTCCGGGATTCTAACGAATGGAAGATGTTAATATTTATTGCTTATTTTTTATGAAATTATATCCTCTAAAAATATTAACATATTTTGTTTGTAGAGCTTACTTGAGTATAAAGTATCTGATAATTAAAATAAGAAAAGCGAAAAGATGATAAATAAAAAATTCGATCGCATGTCAACACTCCTTATTTATTTTTATCAATGTACGTTAACCTGACCTGATTTACGTGAAAACTCCTGTAAGTTTGCGATTCTGCGTCACGTAAATCTATGGCGCCCACTACGTGGCCACGCGTCACGTACGGAATCGGACGACGTCTCCGTGGGCCACGCGTCACGTAAAGAAACGGACGGCGAAAAGTTTGATTTTATAAGCCTTATTCTGGGATCAACACGTAGTGGATCCGCGGCGAGTAGGCGAAACGTGCAAAAAGATTAAGGCAAGGATTTATGCTGCGGAGCCATAGCAAGAAAGGAAATGAGTTTCAGGAATTACAAATGATTCAGGAATTTGCAAAGGTGAACCGGGAATAAGAGTATTACGCACTTTTACTTTGAGGATTTAATAGTCCATTTATGGTATTGCAGCGATTTTTATATATTACGTTATTCCCCTCATTATTTAAGGTTTTATGCGTACGATGCAAATACAAATTATAAAGTGAAAATTCTTTATTCGTGTTTGAGAAAATTGAACTGGTTGTGATGAAACGTACGATACTTATCATCACAGATAGTAAACTATAGTCAAAAATAAATAAATTATAGTATTTTAATACTGGACAAGTGAAATGGAAATAAATACAGAAAGGGTGAGATTTTTTAGAGTGATTATAATATCAAAGAAACCACCTATAGATTTTAAGTTAGGCTTTAAAGGAACACGGTAGAAAACATAATCTCTCAACGATCAAACACTGGATATATTAATATCTTATAAAATACAATAATTTAAAAAAATACATCAAAAGTCAACAGAAATAATGCTTATAATAAATTTTTATTCTTCTATTTAGTTTTACTTCTAATGCATGAAATTCTTACGCAGATTTTTGCTATTGGAAGCAGAAGTTTGAGCTTGTTAAATCAATCGAAAATTTAGAAATAAAATACTTTATTTTATCTCGTTAAATTTTAATCTTCATACATATTTAAGTATAATAATTTATAAATAGGTTTTACTGCACAATGTGACATTAAAAATAAATATATATTTATAATTTTTGGAATTCTATTATATGTGCGAATTAATTGGATAAACGAAGTAATTTATGATATTTAAGACCTTAAAAAATAAAACATCACGTCATAGTTTAGTCAGAAAGCAATATTATTCATAATGTTGTAGGTGTATTTTTTAAAGAAATAATATTTAAATGAAGGACATTGAGGTCGGTTCTTCAATTAAAGAGTGATAAAATAAATACAAGCGTTATTTTATAATTGAAAACAAATAACAATCAAATTATTTCATGAAAAATGTTCCCAAAATCTAAATCCGACCTAAATTTATTGACAGTATCATACATCATACCCCCAGTAGTTTTTCGTGATTCATTATATGGCTTTTGATGTGATTTCAAGATCCACAACCTTATAAAAGGTGATTTTTTAATAGCTATAGGAATTTTTTCCAAAAGAAGACACATAAAATTAAGAAAAATGCATAAAATCTTTATTTGAATCGATAGTACAGTCCATATAATTTAATGTTTGAAGATTATTTCATTCAAATGTTGACCGCTGCTGCGCCTCAAATGGTCCATCCGCTTAGTCCAATTTTGGCATACACTTTCCAACATTTTGGCCGGTATCTCACGAATAAATGCTTCAATGCTGTCTTCCAATACGTCAATCGAAGAGGACTTGTCAGTATAGATATGAGCCTTAACATAGCCCCACAAAAAATAATCTAAAGGCGTTAAATCGCACGATCTAGGCGGCCAATTGACCGGTCCCAAACGTGAAATAAAGTATAAATATTTATT